>JAVQMG010000130.1:6112500-8512500 GCA_032878915.1 Castanopsis chinensis
CCCTTTATTGCTTCATTCAACCCCATCCACTACCCATGATGACAGGACCCCCTCGGCCAAGGAACCGACCCGAAAGGAGCGATTCCTATCCCTGGATGTCTACCACCTCTTACAAATCAAAATGGGCTAGCTAAGGAGCTGCCCCGAATCAAGTGGACCGAGTGCTACCCCTGTCCACTGACCCTGGCTCAAACCTTTGCGTACAGCCTTTCCCAGAGCCTAGCTTGACAGAAGAACACAGAAATGTGTACCTACACGTATTATATCTATTCCTGCTTTCTTGCTCCTGCAATAATAAAGAGAGGGGACCTCTCATTCTACGAGATAAATCGATTAGCCGTTTCCGCGCACTCTCACGTCCGAGAAAGACATTGATTGGAGTGGAGTGTATCCAATCCAATGAAAAAAAAAAAAATCTCGTGCAAGCACAATAATTGAAATTGAATTCAGTGATTGATATGGAGCCGAACTAGAGCCGAGCAGAGCGCACCAAACCCCGTCCCGAGCCCCTGATCGAGCCAGCCAATAGGGTTTGTGCTCGACGGAAAAGAATGTGACCTGTACCTGAGCGAGCCAAGGAACTTCGCCGGGCCAAGTCGAGCAAGGGGAAGATAGTACCAATGGGTTACCCGGCTCGAGCGAAGTGCTATCCCCGTCCGATGCCCCTTCAACTAGTTTGTTTCACACCCAGTTCCTCCCTCTCCTACAGTAGCTCTCGATCCATAGACCTAGGGCTCTCTGCCTTCTTCCAGTCCTAACTATATGAATTGCTCTGCTAGTATTTGTTTTCTTTCTTCCCCTCTCGTGTTGAGTAAGTATCTAAGGATCTTCTTTCTTACCAGCCATTTGAATCAACGAAAAGAGATTCTTATTCTTTCCTACCGCAATCTCGATATTTCTTGTAATACGCAACGGAGGGACCAACCCCAAAACAACCTATCTGCTGGAACCCCCTTTAAGACTGATTCCTTCTAGCTTCTAGGCGAGAAGGTTGGCACAAAAGCAGCGAATTCTCTTGCTGCGCTTACGCTTATTCCGACAACAGATTCATCGGTCACTGGATGCGATGCGTGCTAACAGAAAAGAAGAAAGTCATCAGGTAGGTAAGCAAGCCGCCCTGGTGCCAAGCTAAGTCCCAAGCTAAAGACAAGGATCACATCGATAAGAGCAAAAGCAAAGACGGCTTATGCCGAATATCTTGAACTCACACCAGACTTTCATACCAGTAAATCGAAGATGTGCCAAATCGTTCTCTATCGAAAAGTAGTCTAGAGCCAAATGAAACCGATTCCACTTGAGCAAGAAGACGACTCTAAGTATGCTGACCACGGACTGACTATAGCACCAACAGCTAGCTCGCTGTCACTTGGTATCGGATCTTTCCTAAATGAAGAATTTGCCCTTCGACGGGAACTCCTACTACTTCTAGTTAGTCTACCGGAGTCATTCTTTCTTGACTTTAATAAAGAAGTCAATTTCCCACGGGCAAGCCTAGTAGAGCTCCTAGTCCGACAAGACTAGCAAACATGCTACCGTTAACCATGCCCCTAGCTCCATCTAATCCATGCTGTTTTGTCCTTCTCTTTGATTACCTTTAGGAAGCCTGGAAAGCTATTAAAAGACAGTAGCAACTAGGAACTAGGGAATAGAACAAGCTTAGAAGTCCTTACTAAACTACCAGGCAAGGAAAGGAAGTCAAGCTACCATCCTCACAAGAGGGAAAGACTTTCAATTAGTTCGTCAGGTATGAACGCCCAAAGGGGGCAAGCAAGCAACCTTCCTTCAAGAGCTACCAGTGCAGGTAAGGAAGTTAATGGGCTGTCCTAACAGTTGCCCCATCCCACTGCCAAAGAGAAGACAGCAACAATCTAGCTACTAGAGGAAGGGAACTCAAAACTAGCTACTAGGATAGGAACGGACGAGAGAGAACAAAGGATGAGAAAGCTATCGTCCGCTCTCTAACAACCTAGCCACTAGCTACCGAATGCCAACAACTAACTAACTAGCTACCTAGCTACTCGGACTACTTCCCTCAGGAAATACCATTCTATTAGTTAGGTAGTAAGACCCTCAATAGGATAGTAAGCAAGCTGCCTTAAGAGCTTTCAGGCTATAAAAGATATTCTTGCTCCTACTCAGCAAACGGAGGCTGAAAAGCCGTAGTGCGCTAGCGCGCCCTTCCATTTTTAAGCCGGCCTAGCAACCATCTCCATCTAATGGGTTATAATTCAATACATCGTTTTCTGCCGGAGTCAAGAAAGAGCCTCCAACGGCTTTTGCAAGAAATGAATCAGATCTCGTTAGCGGAGAATTGCATCTAGTTATCTTTGAATCAAGCTGCTCGGACCTAATTACTTTAGCCACTGGGACCTTATTGAGTGCGCTCCTTGCTAGGCTTAACCCTTGCAATGGACTACCCAAGGTGGGAGAGTATGGATCCATCCTTGTAGTGGTGGACCGATTTTAGAAATATGCCACCTTCATCCCGGCTCCTACATACTGCTCGGCAGAAGAGAACGCCTACTTGTTCCTGAAGTACATCGTCAAGTATTGGGGCGTGCCCCGGAACATTGTTAGTGACCGAGACTCGAGATTCACGGGACGGTTTTGGACCGAACTGGGTCTCAGCTCGATTTCTCGACCACCGGTCATCCCCGGGCAAACGGAGCGTTTTAATTCCATGCTTGAAGAATATTTAAGGCACTTTGTGAGTGCCAACCAGGGTAAATCTTCTTGATGTTGCTCAGTTCTGTTTCAACTTGCAACGGAGCTCTTCCTCCAACAAGAGCCCATTTGAGCTAATCACAGGCCAATAGCCGCTTACTCCCCACACGGTTGTGGCCGGATACAAAGGACAGAGTCCAAGAGCTTACCAGTTTGCAAAGGAGTGGCAGAAGAACGCTGAAGTTGCTCGAGCCTATCTGGAGAAGGCGTCTCAACGGATGAAGAAGTGGGCTGACAAGCGCAGAAGGCCAGACCCATTCAAAGTCGGAGACTTGGTACTCATCAAGACCGCGACCAGTTACGAACATTCCGCCGAGTACACCGAGCGCACAAAGGACTACTTCGTCGCTACGAAGGACCAGTTCCCATAATTGCCCGCGTCGGGAAAGTCTCTTACAAGCTTCAACTACCACACTGGCTCCGCAACATCCATCCCGTCTTCCACGCCAGCAATCTCAAGCCATACCATGCAGATCCTGAAGACCCTGCTCGAAGCACTTCCACCCCCTCACGTGACCATCCTGCCTGAGAAAGAAGTAGAACGAGTTCAAACCCTTAGTCCTTCCACACTATCGATTCAGTAGGCCATGACTACACAGAACAACCTTAGCTCGGAACTGACAGAACAGACTTCAACTACAACTACATATCAGTAGACCTAGGCCCAGCACCTTAAGATGAAGGACGTACGATGGTTTTGCAACCATTGATGGGCCCTGATTGCCATCATGGAAACTCAATCATAACGGGGGCCGCTGTCCACCCCATTGAGTGCCTTTGTCAGTTGTGCGTTTCTCGTATGATATGACACTGGTAATTCGATCATTCTTCTAGTTCTTCATTCACGCTAGAAGAGTGACCTTGTTAGCTACAAGTGCCACCCTATGACATTCACAAGAAGTGTCGTTTAGGTGAGTTCTGGTTGAGGTTAGGGTGATCACTCTTTTTGTCCAAGAGGCGGATAGGACTGGATGACGATTGACTGGATCCCTCCGATAAAGAGTGATAGAATTTCTTCTTTCTTTATTAGAATGGATTCATATAATCGTCATGTCTTTCTTCTCCGCTTTCTTGTACGATAAGTGTTTCACATAGCCCCAATCAGGTGGAAGCAAGTCTTAGAAAACTTGCAAGTCATGAGGAGTATCCTTCACAAGATGCTCCTCATGGTCTCGAATAAGCTTAACAAGGAAAGCTGCATTCCAACTTACCTTTTCAGTAAAGAAGTATTGAGACTGGTACGGAAGTCAAGTCTGCTGTTCACTGTGCTTTATTTGAAGCAGTGTGCAGCTTCCCTCCAGACAGCTTATGATGGTATAAAAAGACCTGCTGAGCTGTTACCAGTCCCTATATCTCTAAACCGCTCAAGGTATCCGAGGATCATCCCCGTATTCCATAGAAGGATGATGATGTGAAAGGATGACCGGGCAAATGAATTTGTTCTCTTGTACTTGTCTTTCTTTTCCTTAAATAGAATTATAAGATTGGCAAAGAAAGTCTCGTACAAGGGTACCTTTAAAAGTATCGTAAAACCTACTGATCTAGGTGCTGCTTTGGAGTGGTACGGTGAGCTAAGAGACAAGCTTGCCGTTCTCACAAAGCGATACCTGCCTTTTGTCTTAACCATCACCCTTAACCAAGGCATGTCTTGGGAGCCAACCTGGAAGTCTTTACCCACTCATAGGAGAGTGAATGAATTATTCCGAGAAGTCTTGGCTAAGACAAAGGACCATCATTTGGTTTCTTGTTTTCTTGCCCTCTTATTTGAGATGAATGCGTTCTCGTCTTTACTAAACGTGTTCATGTCTCGGAAGGATTCTGGTCACAAGGCGTCATTTGGCCATGGTATACTAGGTATGCTTTGGATCCTGCAAGCACCTCTATAACAAACTGGTGTTTAACCGAGTTTGAGAAGGTCACAGGCCCGATGCTACCTAGCTACCATGAGCTAAAGGAGCCTTCTATTTGTGGTCGTTTGGGCCAGTCTGTTGAAGGTGGGGGAAAGAGGCGGGTATTCGCCATTGGTAACTATGTTAACTAACAGCTATTGAATCCCGTCCGTGATTGGTTGATGGAAGTGCTTGCACGACTACCAACCAATGGGACATTCAACCAAGAACAACCGTTGGATAACCTAGTGGGTGAACAACATTGTTTTTCCTTTGATCTGAAGTTTGCAACTGACCGTTGGCCGTTGCAGATCATGTTCGAGGTTTTACAATATCTGTTTGATAGGTCGTTTGCATCAAGTGTGCAGTCGGCATTGGCTCTTAATATTTTCGAAGTGCCCTTTGTGGGCCGAGCCAATTCAATTGTTTCATTTGAGTGCGGTCAACCTCATAGGTACTATTCCTCTTAGCCCCTCTTCGCGCTATCACATCATTTCTTGGTGTGGTCGTGCGCTGAAAAGGTGTGTCTCGGGGTCCATTTCACACGATATGGTATCTTGGGTGATGATGTGGTCATTGCTTACGACAATGTCGCAACCGTTTATGCAGAAACTCTGACCAGGATCAATGTTGGTATATCATATAAAAAATCTTTGATATCCGACATTGGTGTGGCAGAGTTTGCGAAAGGACTACGCGTATGCGACTTGACGAAGGATATTTCCCCTGTCTCTACTCGCGCTTTATTAAACTTCTTCAACCTATGCGGTCTACTGGCCCTTGGCTTGGCATATAATTGTCGGCGCTTTAATACGCTAGCCCGTATCGGTGGGAGTGGTTACAAGCAGTAGGCACAAATCGATCATAAGAGGAATAAATAGACCTCTAGATTATGGTTTATGCAGACGAAGACACTACTTGGTAAGGACAATCTTGAGCTTTAGGTAGGTAGAGGCCTACCACTGAACCCCTATCTTAGGTTTCTTATTAAAGACAAAATTTTTTCTAGTTTAAAACCAAGAGATTTGCAGGTTACCCCCGAGGAGTTGTTTGTTACTCCTAAAGTCAGAGACTTTCAAGAGTATTTAACTCTCTAAGGTTGGGTAAAACAGTGGACCACTTATTGCCATTGGTACTGGACCGTGGCAATGGATCCCGAAGTAAAGCTTGACAGCTTGTTTAAAGGACTGGTGTGCACTACCAATTGGAAAGCGGATCACGAAGACGAATCTTTAGTTCGATTCAAGATCCTTTGGAAAATGTATGATCTGGTTACTCAGATGGGTCTTAATTATAGGCCGCCAATCCTGTCATCGGGCTCTCCACAAGCAATCTTGTGGGTAGTTCTTAGGTGGAGTTGCCAGTAGAGATTTCCTTGTCTAGTCAAGTGGCCTTGTTTAGCCATAGGCTGGTAGGGGGATTGTGGTGCTGGGCAAGGTGTTACCACCTATCAGCCCTGATCCTCGTATGACGCTTATCCACTATAAGACTTTGGGTGTCCCTAATTGCCAAAGTGTGTTAGACTTCGATCGATCAGCTGGCCTGACAATTTAATGTGGCATCACGCAGATCCGCCTTAAAAATGGCTGTTTGTTGCCCGGAGGCAAAGTCGATCATATGAAGATACTGTAGTGGGGATGGCAACTATTGTGGGGGTTTCTAATACACAAGCGAGGTGTCCCAAACTGGACACCTTCAACCCCACATATGGAAGGATGTTTTCATATCCTAAACACCTATCGATTCTGTTAGTGAGTGAGTAATCACCCCGTCTATCCTTATAGAGTTTAGTTTAGTGCTTATTACTGGTTGGGGTGGAACCTTGCAACATAAAAGCTTACTGTTCCTATGCTTTTAGTAGACTAAGACTCAGACTAATGAATATATTAGCACTGCAAGGGTAGGAATATTCATAGTCAACTATTGTAATACTAAGAAGACTTTTACTTTCTAATATACTGTAAGACTAGAAAAAACTTTAAAGCAAAGTACCCTTGTAACTAAGAAAGTTAATCAAGTTATTTACTATGATTCGTACATCGCTGGTACATAGGACCTTTGTTTGTGCTACCAAGGTGGCACAGGACAGGCATTCTCTTTATGCAGATACCCCTATTAGATTAGTCAAGCTTGGCAGCCCCTACCAAAATTTTTTTAAAAAACGAAAGCAAGAGACCTAGAAGAGCTTAAGTCTACCAAGTGATATTGGTTTACACATGGGGGAAGAGCTTTGTTGGCACGCGGAGTATAGCTACTACACCACGAGTCCCACACACCACTCCACATCTCTAGGCTTTCAATTCAAGCTTCATCAGCTACAAGACAATCAAAATCAACAACTGCTGCGAGATTGAATCAGCTTCAAGCTTTCAAGCAAAATAAGCGTCTGCCAACAGTTGACTTTAATTAAAAGGGTAAAAGCCCGTTGTTATACTAGATCTAGAGGCGATATTTACACCCATTCTACCCAAAAGAGGCAACTTCAGGACCATCTCCTGCTTCTTGATTAGGATGAGTAGGTAAACCCCCTCGACCTTGAAATAGTCTTAGTAAGCAAGGTCCTTTCAAAGGGTTTAACAAATCACTCTACGAAACCCAACTCATAGTAATAGGTAGAACAGGAGATGACTACGTTAATGCGAGTTAGGCTCCTCGATTGCATTCTCAATTGATAAAACGCATGCCTACCTACTATCCCAAACAAAGGAAGGGGAAGGGAGGGGTATAAGTCTTAATCACGTGGTTGGGGTGCATTGGGGTATCAATCTGGAGCTACTACAAATGCGACTGGGTCACCCGGGTATAGAAGCTATAGATCTACTGTGTATAGATCACTGGCTAAGACTGGCTTAGATGGGCTTTACTTAGACGGCTTAATTTGAATAATCAACTGGATCTACTGGATTTGTTATACAGGGAAAGCCATCACTTGTCTCTAGCTGTTGATATGGAAGGTATACTACTACCAGTTCTACTGCTTCTGGATCAACAATTGACTCAACCGTACCTACTAGTTTAGTACCAGTCCTTTCTTTATCATAAAAAAAAAGGCTATGCCAGTACTGATGCTACCACTGGTGCTTTCCCTCCTCCACTACTGGGGGTATCCTAGATAAGCTACTGAAGCCTCTACTCGTGCTAGTTAATCCATAATGAAGGTACGAGTGCTAAAGAATCTGCTACTAGCTCTACTAATGATGCTATAAGTTACTGATCTAGTACAATATGCCGCTACCCTTATGACGTAAGGGCTTTATAGCTAGCTCCGAAAATGGGTTCCAAACCTGCGCACCTTTACTTTGACTAATAATATTAATAATTGGCACCTCTCTCTCAAAGTAAAGAAACCTTTAAAGCCAAGCCTCCATTTGAGCAGCCTTTTTTTCGACTTATAACAAATGCTTTCGGAGGCCATTATTTGATCGTTTATGGCCTCTTTCGACTACTTGATGGACGAATGCCCTATTGGAGCCCTTTTCGGGCCTTAATTCTTAGTCAGATTAAAAGGTGGGGTTTTCCTTGAGTCACCTATAGTAAGGAGCTATGAAGCCCTTCCCTTCTCGTAACTCTTTCCATTCATTGAGATACCTTTGGTTTCCTTAAGGTGCTCTTCCTTACTAGATAATGATTGGCTACCTAAAGGCCCCTTAGTTGGAGGCGTCTTCTTTGAACTCAAAAACAATTTCACTGGAATTCTTCCTGTGAGTGAATCCTATCAACTAGACTCTTCCAAAATTGCGTATAGAAAGAAAAAGAGATTCATCTTGCCAGGTCTTTATCGCCTTTCGCCGGGTGTGATTAATGCACAGAAGAAGTTCTTTTCTCCCATGCTTTCCGTTGGTCAACAACCAACCAAAGTTCTCTATAGTTCTTCACTACTCGTACAGGCTTGACGGAGTTAAGCTGTCTGGAGGGAATCATTTTTTCTCAATCAAGAATGCCTCAACTGGATAAATTCACTTATTTCACACAATTCTTCTGGTCATGCCTTTTCTTCTTTGCTTTTTATATTCCCATATGCAATGATGGAGATGGAATACTTGGGATCAGTAAAATTTTAAAACTATGAAACCAACTGGCTTCACACCAGGGGAACAACATCTGGAGTAACGACCCCAACATTTTGGAAGATATCTTGAGAAAAGGTTTTAGCACTAGTGTATCCTATATGTACTCTAGTTTATTCAAAGTATCCCAATGATGTAACGCCGTCGACTTATTAGGAAAAAGGAAGAAAATAACTTTGATCTCTTGTTTCGGAGAAATAAGTGGCTCACGCAGAATGGAAAGAAACATATTCTATTTGATCTCGAAGTCCTCATATAGCACTTCTTCCAATCCTAGATGGGGGATTGCTTGTAAGAATTACATAATGCTAATCCATGTTCCACATGGCTAAGGAAGCATCATTTTTTAATCTCATTATGACTTGGTCATTCGGAAGAGATTCTTTCTCGATAATAATAGTGGAATGAAAGGCACTACAAAAGAGATATACCCCTTTTCAAATCGCCCCGCAAAGATGGACGTTCAGATTGGTTATCGAGATTATCAATCGCTCTTTTTAGTGGGGAGGAATAGTGCGGGAAGGGAGCAAGACCAAGCCGAGCCACTAGGAGAGTAAGCCCTTCACACGTGTCAAGTTGAATAAATGAATGCAGCCTCAACCAGAGAGATCAACCCGCGCCGCCTTTGATTTTAGGCCGCCGGCGGCGCAGAACGCACTAATCCGCGACCTGCAAGTTTTCCGAAACCGAACTGAATAGAATTGTTACTTTCCAAAAATGCTTGCTGAAAATCAAAGAAAGAAGGTCCATTTTCCCACGTAGTTCGTCGGTCAAACCAACGATTCTCTTCTCAAAGTAATAGAGAGATCTTTTTCTACTTAGACACTTCTATCAATGCAATGAAAGAACCATCCCTTCCTATTTGTTTGTCCTGTCAGATAGAAAGAAATTTAGACCCCAAAGAGCCCTTCTTTACCACTTTAGGGGGTGGGGGTGAAGGGGGGTTTACATACAACCGAGGCAAAGTGGTTTATGATTGAATCTCAGAGGCATTCTTATCATTTGGTAGATCCAAGTCCATGGCCTATTTCGGGTTCACTCGGAGCTTTGGCAACCACCGTAGGAGGTGTGATGTACATGCACCCATTTCAAGGGGGTGCAACACTTCTCAGTTTGGGCCTCATATTTATCCTATATACCATGTTCGTATGGTGGCGCGATGTTCTACGTGAATCCACGTTGGAAGGACATCATACCAAAGTCGTACAATTAGGACTTCGATATGGTTTTATTCTGTTTATCGTATCGGAGGTTATGTTCCTTTTTGCTTTTTTTTGGGCTTCTTCTCATTCTTCTTTGGCACCTGCGGTAGAGATCGGAGGTATTTGGCCCCCAAAAGGGATTTGGGTTTTAGATCCTTGGGAAATCCCTTTTCTTAATACCCCTATTCTCCTTTCATCCGGAGCTGCCGTAACTTGGGCTCATCATGCTATACTCGCGGGGAAGGAAAAACGGGCAGTTTATGCTTTAGTAGCTACCGTTTCACTGGCTCTAGTATTCACTGGCTTTCAAGGAATGGAATATTATCAAGCACCCTTCACTATTTCGGATAGTATTTATGGTTCTACCTTTTTCTTAGCAACTGGCTTTCATGGTTTTCATGTGATTATAGGTACTCTTTTCTTGATCATATGTGGTATTCGCCAATATCTTGGTCATCTGACCAAGGAGCATCACGTTGGCTTTGAAGCAGCTGCATGGTACTGGCATTTTGTAGACGTGGTTCGGTTATTCCTATTTGTCTCTATCTATTGGTGGGGAGGTATATGAAGGAACGAAAGAGTGGATTGAGGAATGAAAGCTCGAAGACAAAGAGAGCCGGGCTTTTCCAAAGAATTACTGCAGCTTTTCCACTCCCTTTGATTATCATATACAAAAAAGTCTCTTCCACTTTCCTACCAAATCTCTCTTTATTTTGGCACATAAATGAAGGGATCGAAGAGATTATGGCAGATTATGTTCACCAAGAAATGACCCGAAATTGGATCTTGGTTTATTTGAGATTGTTCCTTTTAATCGTAATCAAAGATGTTTTCTTGTCTCTCATTTCTTTTCCGAACAAATCGAAGAACCTAATGGATGTGCCTTGAGAAGTGCCGCACTCCAATAATTGATCCTTTTGTAGGTGATAGGGCAAAGCGTTCCCCGAGCCCCCTTGGTAATAGTCTCATTTATTATGTTATGCCTTGATGAGTGGGGGAGGTAGCTGAATTAGGATATCACTATTGGCAAAGACGGAGCAAGAAATTGTGATCCTAAATCAAAAATCTTAATATGGTAAATTTTGTCAAATTGATCCTTATACCTCAGCTCGGTAGTTCCGTAGCAGGTTTTTTCGGACGTTTTCTAGGATTAGAAGGAATCGCTATAATGACCACCCTAGAATTTCTCCTTCCTTTATTCATGCTTGTTATAATTTTAACTATAATTTATCGAATTCTACTTTCAAAAAAAAAAAAAAAAGCTTTCTTCTATTATTCCTAATTTATATTTTAGTTTTCTTTTTATGTTGTCTCTTTCGCTTCTTCATTTTAGAGAAGATTGTAGCTTTTTCAGGAGTGAAAACAGCCTTATCCACTTTGATTTTGAATGTTTCTTGTTTTGGATTGAATTTGAATGTCCATTCAGGCGGAGAATTTGGGGAAATAAGTCTTCCTCCCTTGGAGTCTTCCTCCTGTTTCGAGTCCTCGTCTGGTTCTACTTCTCTTGAGAATCGTGCCTCAAGCTCAGAAAATACAGAAAAAGACTATTTCTCCCCTTCGTCACAATTTTCGTCCCCATCTACTTCCACGTCCACTCCCGAAAATCAATCCATTGATAGTTCTCCCAACACCAAGCAGAAGGAGAGCTTGGACTTTCTCTCGGACAAATTGCGAAGCTTTTGGAAGACTAAAATAATTAGAGCCGTACACGAAAGATTAGTAGAAATTGATCCACAAGGGAATATCGGACAAATTCGTGACAGAGAAATTGTGGATGCTTTGAGGCTCAATTCCCCCTTTCGAACGAGGCAAGAAATGGAAGACATTTTTAAAAATGTTTGGAAAAGACCATGGCCAAGTTATGAGGAGGCCGATAGAACCTCCATCTATTCCCGCATATGAGACCTTCTCAAAAACAACAAAAGACTGAATATTTGATATTGATTTCATGAGGTAGAGGGACCTTCCATAATATAAAAGGCTTTCATCAAACAGTGGCCTTGGATTATGGATGAGGAAGACCCTTAACGCGGTTGAGGGGCAGTTGGCCGAAAGGAAAACGGTTAGACCGCTTGCTTATTATTGTGAAGGTGGCACTCAGAAAACTAGGGTGCCGCCCTCATTACAAAATGCGAGGTACCGACGCCGGACGGGCAAACCTTTAAGGATGCGGTACAGGGTAGCCCCTGGTACGCTTGGGGTTAGATTGAATCCTTCTAGATTCACTGCCAGTGAGATGCTGAAGAAAGGTGGGGATGACGTCAAGTCCGTCTGGTCAAGATATCCTACGTTAAGTTGAAAGATTTATCTTTCTCTTTATGGTCGGATTTTGAAGTGCTTCTCCCCTATGACTAGATCATCCTGAAAATGGATGCGACGGGAATAAGTGGCATTTGGAAGTAATGAATATAATGCTGATCACGTTCAATTTATAGGTAAGCAAGAGGTTCATTCTTTTACACAGTTCAATTAAGATTAACACCTCTTTTAGGGGTAGTGTGCCGTTTTAGGTCACACACAGTTTAGTTTTCAGATTAGAAGGAATCTACCCAACAGGGACAGCGGTTGGGTACTCGTACTAATGTTTGCTGCTTACCATAGAAGAGAACTATTTTTGGGCTTGATCCCCGAAAAGGGGTACGTAGGCAGCTTGGGGTAGCCAAGTCCAGCCATACATCTATATGTGCAATATGCCAACTACACCTCTCTTTCCTCGGAACTAAAATAGCTGACCTAGTCTCTTAGCTACTTCACTCAAGTAGCTTGCTCATGAAACTCCCGTTGCCACATCAAAAGCCCGTCCAGTAACACATGGCTAACGTCCATCGGCACCACCATAGGACTTGCTGCCGTATCTTCCCGGAGTACTACACATCATTCCTTCACCCATACTGCTGGACTCGTTTGTATGGTTTCGCTTAAACCTATTTTAGCCCTTTTTAGACTGAAAATCCTAATTTGCTAGAACGAACTGAAGGAAGAACTCCTTGCGTAGCCAGGTGGAAAAGTAAAGTGAGACCTTGCACACGGGCTTCCACTGAAAAGAGAGAGTTTCCAAAAGCCAACAGACGAGTGCCCTTACTGAAACCAAGCTTTCGACTTACAACTTGAAAGAAACATGATCTTTTCCAAGTAGACTTCCTAACGAGCTCCCTGCTTAAAGCCTGTACTATCTCAGTTACCCGTCTGCATCGGAAGGAAGATTTAAATAGGCAAAAAAGACGGGAAAATGCAATGATACGACAATGCAGGCCGGGGGTTTGCACAATTGAGTCTCATGGGCCTGTTCTGGATTTTGATTAGAAGGCAAGGCTACGAGCGAAAAAAGGAATTGGATCACGAGAAATGGGTCATTTTACTGCAAGTCCATTTAATGCGGTTTCTAAGCATTCAATTGGGCTACCTCTACCTAAAAAATGGGAGAAAAGAGTGACACTTCCAGGCTTTGTCTACAGTCCGGGTGACCAACTTCCTTTTATATGTTATTAATTGGAGTCGCTTCTGCTCCCTTCTAGTAGGAGCTTTCAACTAGGCTTGATCTCTTTCCTTTCATTATGGGGAGTCATGGGCAAGAAAATTCTTTTTTTCAGTAAGGAAAGAAAGATGGACGGTCGCCCTCCTTGCGTGTCATAGAATTAGAGGGTTTTGAATCCAAGGTTGGGAAATCCCATCGGGAACTAATTGGTAATACTAGCAAACCAAAGAGGAACGGGAGAAGAGACAAAGTCGGGTAAACATTACACGGCCTTAGACATACCTTTCATAGCTAGATTTATGCGGTCGCGTAGGTCACGAACTGCTCAACACAGAGGAAAAGAAGCTTCAATTATTCCAGGGGCAAGCTTCGATTCGAGCTATAGTAAAGAGATTTCGTCAATGATGAGAGAAATTTCATAGAATAGGATCTCTCGTTGACATAGATAGAAAAATCAATCTTGAGGAAAAAGTCCTTCATTCATGCCTTTCCTTTGCCACAAAATGACAAGGAAGACCTTGGTGATGCGGTTGCGGGACAAAGAAAATCAATCTTCTTGATCGTTTTCTTTTTATCGTCTATTCGGATAGGTTTTGTGCCACCTTCGAGAATAGTCCCAGCTAGCTAAAGAGGAATTTCTAGTAACTACTGAATCTGAGGTCTACTCCATAACAGTGATAGCCCACCAGTTTTCTTTTCTTTGAGGCCAATTTAAAGCACTCGTCTTAGTCTTTCTAGTAGAGACAATCCTTGCTCAAAAGCTGTTTTAGCGTGTTTAAAGTCCGGGTCCACCCTAATGTGAGACACTCAAAAAGGACTTCACCAGCATTTGTGATATAGATGTTATTAGGCAAATGGAACTGTTTGGGTGTCGACGAAGAGGAAGACCAGCCCACGGACCTTTACTTTTAGATGTGCGATTTCAGCATACCGATAGAAAGAGAAATGAACGGAAGCTGACCCCTTCCCTCGACAAGTTCAGTTGTCTGGTCCATAACATTCATAGTTGGACTACTCTACCTACACGGGAATAGAGGACTCGGTCATAATTGCACTCTACCTACACAGGAACAAGTTCCATACAATCATATTTGGGTTGGGTTTCCACCATAACTGGCTTTACTAAATGGATTCGATCCCACCTCACTGTACCCTCAGCTCTTCCTCAAGTGGTAGTACCATTCCTCTTTTGTTGCCCTCACCATCACATACATTTTGGATAACAAATTAAAAAAAGGTTTTGCTAGCCTTGCTCTATCAACTAGAGTTGGGTATCTACCTTCTTTGTCAGTGTTATTTTCTCCCTTTGCCTGCTATTCACTTGCTCTGGTATTTGAGACTTTGTCTCCCCTTGACGCTTCCGTTTCTGCTCTTTTCCTTTAACTGCATACCTACTAGAGGTTTAAGTCCTATAAAGTACAAAATTCAAGCTTATACAGTGCTTATACAAGAAGAGTTCAATGATCAGATTCTTTTGTAGAACACTTTGATAGGATAAAGCTTTGGAGGAACAAGATTAAGGTTAGGAAGATGGGGTAAAATTCCTCGTAGTGAGTGAGGTAAAAAGAAAGAGCTTTATATAAGAAAAAAAATTCAATTACGACCTGGACGAAGGAAGGTTAGCAACCTTACCTCATCTTTGGATTATATTGTCGAGCTAGGGCTTGCCGATCAAGATCTTCCAATCCTTGATCTAGTACCAAATTTAGGGGTTGATGAGATGGACTTGTAATGTACAACTGATACTGGAGAATGAAGTTCGTAACGGAATCAAAGCAAAAGTGGTACAACTCGATTCGATGACCCCCTAACCGTTTCAAGTGGGACTCTTACTACTCTAGTCTACCTTAAAGCTAGCCCGGGCATTCGTTCGAATCCGTCACTGGACTTATTCCGTGGGCGGGGTCGTAGTTTCTTCCTATAGGCTAGCCCGTTACTCCCTTTGATCCGTCATTTTGGGCAGGAGATTATGACCCAACAGATGGGACCTAAGATGAAGAAGTCAGCCCAACCAAATCAAGTGGTAGAGGCGAGATATTCAAAAGAAAGGGTTTGGTATTACGTGTAAAGCCCTACTTCCTTAGAAAGCCGGTCAGCTTGCTTCTTTTTTACCCGTATTTGAGTCTAGTTTAACCCTGCGGGGCTCAAAAGCGCAGCTATGGCTAGTATGCTCCTAAAGTGTATATAATAGTAGTTCAATCACGCTTAAGCAGGCATAGGCCTTAGCCTTAGGAGCTCAACTCGAAGAACGAATTTTTATCAGAGTGTTCCTTAAGAAGCATAAATTACACTAATCTCATCACACATGCTTCGTGCGTACGATGAGGCTTTTTATTTTAGCAAAAACAAAAGTGTTTTTATTTTATATATATATATATATATAATTTTTATTTTGAGGATCTAATTATAAGTAGATAAAATCATTTGAAAATTAATAGGAGAGTGGTCCTATTTTGTAGGCAATATCTTAGTGGGAGTTAGATTTGAATTTTTACCAGATTGTCCTTTAGTTTTGTTTCTACTTAAAATATAGGAATATAGGAACATTTTTGAACCAAAAAAAAGGTGAAGAATCCAAACAGAAGAAACCTTTTAAATAGTAACTAGCCTCATCACAAGCGCTTCGCGCGTGGATGAGGCTTTTTTTTTTAGTGGTCTTACTTTGTGGCCAAAAAAAAAAAAAAACGTGTTTTTATTCTATATATATAATTTTTAGTTTGAAATTTTAATTTATAAGTGAGGCTTTTTTTTTAGTGGCCCTATTTTGTAGCAAAAAAAAAAGTGTTTTTATTTTATATATATAATTTTTATTTTAAAAATTTAATTTATAAGTGGATAAATTAATTTGAAAATTAACAGGAGAGTGACCCTATTTTTTAGGCAATGTTTTAGTAGGAGTTAGAGTTGTATTTTTACCAGATTGTCCTTTAGTTTTGTCTGTACTTAAACATAGGGATGTAAGGGCATTTTAAAAACATGAAAATGAGGAATTCAAACAAGAGAAGCCCCTTAAATAATACTATAGACCAATAAAACTAGCCTCTAAGCATGTGCTCAAACGCGTACTCAGAAACTCTTCTATTTTTTTTTTTGAAAAAATTAATAATTTACATCAATCATAATTTGGGATTACTATATTTTCCAATCACAAAAAAACCTAGAAGTGTGATGAAAAATTATTTCACTTGCTAACACATAATACTCATCACACTCCTAGGTTTTTTTTTTTTTTTTTTTTTTTTTGTGATTGGAAAATATAGTAATCCCAAATTATAATTGATGTAAATTATTGACTTTTTTCCAAAAAAATAAAAGAGCTTCTGCGCACACGCATGAGCGCTTGCTTAAAGGCTAGTTGTGATTAAAAAATGCATCAATCCTGAATTATGGTGAATAAAAAGTTGTCTTTTAAAGAAAAAATAGAAGACCATTTGAGCACACACAAAGCGAAAGTGATAGTTTTAAAATAAAATAATACTTGACACAAAATCTAAAATGGACTTTTTTTGGGAAATCAATCTAAAATGGAAGTCTCTTGATAATGCAATGCAATAAATAAACTTTGGCCTCTTATGTGCAATTGAGATCTCAAATTAATGGGTTTACCTAGTTGCCTTTGTTATTTAAAACTACCATTTTATTGAACATGTTCTTGCAACTTTACTAAAGATTGGTTGTAAAACCTTCAAAGTTCAAACCATGAAATATTGATTGATAATCCGCTTCTTCTCATCATGTATACTGATATTTTTGTCCAAATTTCAAATTTTTATGTCATAAGCCAAAGGAAACTTTATCTCTAATATACAATGGAAGGGTCTACTTAACAGGTACCCTTCCGTCACATCATCAGCTTTCAAATGCATATACATCTCTCTCCAAATACTTCACATCACTATCTTCAAGTGCAATGCACTTTGTTTTTTGTTAGAATATTAAGTATAAAAGGTTTTATTTCCCACAGCTAGCCATTAAGGATGAACAAAGTAATCCATTTTTCTCATAAAAACACTTATAACTTGCATTGTCCTCGTGTCTTGTGCGCTAGTGTTAATTTGCATATTTGTAGTCTTAACTCTTGAAGCATTGTTTTTGCCAAATCCATTATCTGCTGTGAGTGAAGAAATTTAACATGTTTCGACTTGTCCAGATTACCCTGACCAGTACTGCCCTATAGCTCCCCTCCTCTCTTCATTCCATTGTCAATCATTGGAAAAGGCCAGAGAAATAAATCTTCATATCAGTAAATCATGTATGTAGTCTTCCTAGATTTCATGCCATTGGACATTCCCACAACACATGCATCATTGTTTCAGTGTATTCATTCTATGCCCCAAATTCTTTATGGATGAACTTGCATAAAATTGTTTTGTTGGCATTAAATTAAAATCTCCCTCGCCACCATAATGTTGGGGAAAACAAAACATAACAGGGTTACCAAATTAGATATAACGTTACCTGAGGGGGGAAAATGTCAAATATAGCATTGGAGAAATAAATATTTAAATGAATAAGTTCATTTAAATATACATACCTTATAAAGTCTATCATATGTGCACACCTTAAGTAAGTACATTTCTACAAATCATATATAGCCTATTGGAAGGTTCTTTAGGCTACAATTTAACCATGGATTTAGGGCTATAACTTAATAATTTCATATAGATATATATATCTTATGATGATAACATTTCTTGACTTGAAGGGGTGTTGTTGGTTTAGTTTGCATTGATTTGGTATTCAATAAATATGTAATCTCCCTCCTGTAATCCAAATAAAAAATGAACAATCATAATCGAAATCTTTTCAAAAATGAAAATAAAGAAACTAGACCCAAGATATATTGTGACCTACTCAAACTGGTTGCCTTTATTTTTTGTTTTAATTTAATTTTTGGAACCACAAATTGTAGTAGAATAGAAGTGGGGAAACGATTATGTAGCAATTACTTGAGTTTGTTATTAATACATAAATTTATACATACACATGGAAGAAGAAAAAGTACCTCAGCAAGTCCAAATCTGATATCTCGCTCTCTTTATAGCCATGATCGCTCTCTTCTACTATTTCTCAAATGAAGCTACACTGACATGGCATGCCGGCCAATGATGATGCTGAGCAACTGGCGTTGATTTCAATGACAACTTCACTAAAGTTGATTTCTCAATAGGTTTTGAATTTGGGGGTTCTGTTGCGATTTTGCAGACGCTTTCACTAAAATAAAAAAAACAACCAATACCCAGTTCAAGAAATATAGAAATTTGAGAGACAAAGGGGGGGGGGGGGGCGGGAGAGGAGTACCATGTGTAATGAGTAGCCGTGGGAAATTGTAAAACATAGGCTTCAAGAATTGTAGACCACAGAAGTATCTATGTGTGAACGGATTTTTGAGAAAATGATAATAACTAATAAGGTGCTTGCTTATGGTTTTTGAATTTGGGTAAGGATGATAATTGATGAGGATGATGAGCCATTTTAATTTGAGTTTGGAGCATGGAGGAGTGGGGAAAGTGCGAGACGTTAGGTGAAGAGTTGAGAAAAATGTGGATAAGAAACTAATGGGATGAGAAATATTAACTACTCATTTGACCCTATTATTTAAAAATTTGTGAGATAATTTTGTGAGACATCAACCTATGTTTTTATTTTATATATATAATTTTTATTTTGAGAATATAATTTATAAGTAGGTAAAGCAATTTAAAAATTAATAGAAGAGTAGTCCTATTTTGTAGGCAATATTTTAGTGAGAGTTAGAGTTGCATTTTTACTGAATTGTCCTTTAGTTTTGTCTCTACTTAAACATAGGGATGTAGGGGTATTTTTGAACTAAAAATATGGAATCCAAATAGGGGAAGTCCCTTAAATAGTAGTATAGAAGATATAGACAATCTAACAAAAGAGATTGATCTTGGGCTTTTTTTCCTAGGGTCAATTGGGCATTTGGGCTTGTAATGTTATAAATTTTTTTTTCATATTTTAATTCAAAATTTCTTTTTGGGCTTCTTTTTGCTTGAAAGCTCCAATATATTGTTATGTAAAACAAATTATGGAGCAAAGTTTAATTTTATTGGTAAAAAAAAAAAAAAAAACTGAGGGTGTTCTCAATTTTTTTTTTTTGGAAGGGTAGACAAATATAAAATTTTAAATTATTATATATAAAAAAAAATTTAGGTTAGGGTGGTCCTGTGACCACCCTAGCCTTCAAGTGCCGCCGCCCCTGGTTATTTGGATGGGTTTTGATAAAGAAAAATAAACGGATCTCAAACAGACTCATATATTTAAGAGGATTCATCTCTTTCAACTAGATTTTTATGTTTGAAAGGTCAATTATAATAGATGCAAATTTCATTTTGAATTCAAAAGGAGAACTCTTAAAATTTAAGATTTTTTTCTCTTCACGTTCAAAAAAGAAATTACTGTTACTGTTTATCTTAAAGTTTATTCTTTTTATTTGTCTAAAAAATAAAATATTTCTAAATTATAATAGATGTAAATTATTAATTTTTACGCTCGTGCTTAAAGGTTAGTATAATTTTAATGTTATCGGCAATAGAAGGAGAGAAAGGAGGATTTTTGATTGAGAGTATTTTTTTTTTTTGAACAAAACTCACCGCATTGCACTAATTACCTTAGAACTATCCCCCACACCCAAAAAACAAAAAAAAAAAAAAAAAAAAAAAAAAAAAATGTTGGGAGTCTGGGACTGTTAAGTTTGAATAATATTTATTAGCTGCGTTAATTCTTCCTATGGTTAGACTTGGTAATTGCACAAGATATATAGGTGCTGCTTTGTGTTTATAAGCTAACTGCAGAAAATTGAACATATAAATAATATTAGCCCAAAAAAATTATCTAAATCTATTAATTGAATTTATTAAATTTGGGTGACTTATTTTGTGAATTTGTTTCTGTTAGAGCAAGTGATATCAATGTATTAATGCTTCTTTGCAGCCTTTTTGTTACTCCAATTTTTTTTCCTTTGCAGCCTGATATCAACGTGTATGTGCATTTGTTTACAGCTACGTAATTAATAACTTTTGGAACTCATTGAGGTGTCATCACTTTTTGTCTTATCTTTGTAGTAAGCAATTTATCGTCTTTTTGACCTTTTATGGGGGACGTGAAGACTAGATTGAGAAATTTATCTTTGTCCGGATCTTACTATCTTTAGGTACATAAGAAATTTAAAATAATGTATAAAAGATGAGTTTATGAATCTAATGGTAAATAACATCCGATTGATATGAAAATTGGCATGCATATTAAGAACATATAAAATATGTAATTCAAGTGTTGGATTTTCAAAAGATTAATTCAATAACAAGTTATTGGGTAGTGTAACATTGTTTAAAGTTACACCAAGTATAACTTTAACCTAACTTTTTTAAATGATAAGGAGAAAGTTAGACTTTAACTAAAGTAAAATATGATTGAATTCAATATTGTTTGTTATGAATAATTTTTTATAATTATTTTCACATGTGTCAAAACTAGTTATCAAAAAAAGGGAAAGAGGATTTGTTTTTAACTATGTAAATTGGTTTTTGGACTACCTATATCTAGCCCACTCTCTCCTTTACCCAATGTGGAGACATGAAATATTGACAATTCACAAAGAAATAGTAGGTATTAGTGTGATTTTAAAACCTAGACCATTCAAAGAACTATAAAATGGAGGGGTTTAAGATTTTTGAGGTTGGATCAAGTTCAAAACTAGGTCAAATCACAATGACTCATAATCAATTAATAATTATTTCAAAATAAATAAATTAGCAAAAATTGACTATAAAAAGATATCCATAGAAATTTAAAAAATAATGAAGTATAAACGAGCATAAAAAATTTGTGTTTGGTAATCTTTCAAATAAAAAGCATTTCAATCAAAAATAAAATTATAAATTGCACATTTGCATGTAATGATGTAAAAATATAATTCTTAATCACAAAAATAAATTTAGCAAATAATAATTTATTGAAAGAGAAAATGATGCAACAAAATGGAAACCATGTAAAAGTAAGTTAAATAAAATACGAATTTAACTAAAGACCACAATCACCAAATTAATAATCTTCATAATAGATAATAATATTAGTAGAAATATAAGAAATAAAATACCAAGACAACTCCTACGAGAGTAAGGCCGAGTCAAAGGATTGCATCCATGGGGTGTCTATTTGTTGAAGGGCTCCCACAATCTCCAACTTATTATTGATGATTCTTTGATATTTTGTCGGGCTCTGGTGCTATGAATGAGCTGTTTACTTTATATGAGGAAGCTTTTGGGAAATTTTTTAATATGGAGAAATCTTATGTCTTCTTTAGCAAGTATATTCATAGGGAATTGGTTAAGGATGCCCTTGGCGTGAGAGAAGTGGATTGTCTTGAATTCTATTTGGGGCTTCCTACACTTATTGGTTGTGTTGAGTATTGGACTTTCTTTTTTCTAAAGAATAGAGTTTGGAATAAGATGCATGGCTAGAAAGGTAACATGCTATCTACAGAGGGTAAGGAAGTCTTGATCAAGTCAGTCATCCAAGCTATTCTTACTTATATGATGGGGGTCTTTCTTTTGCTTGTGAAATTGCATAGTAAGTTGAACTCTATGTGTGCCTGGTTTTGGTGGGGTAATACTAGCCATGATCGCAAATCCATTGGATGAGATGGGAGAAGCTTAATTTGCCCAAGTCAAAGGGGGGCATGCATTTTCAGGATTTTTGATCTTTTAATTTGGCTGTGCTTGCTAAACAGGGATGTCGATTGTCAAAGGAGCTTGACTCTCTTCTTTTTAAGTGTTTCAAAGCTCAGTATTTCTCTCGTGGTCCATTTTTGGATGCTCAGCCCAAACGGCTCTTACACTTGGAAGAGTATGATGGTGGCTAAACCTATTCTTGCTAAAGGTGTTTGTTGGCATATGGGGAATGGTGTGAGCATTCGTGCTCTTCATGATCCTTGGATTCCAAATTGGCCCTCTAGAAAGATTATACACCAACCTGATTTGTTGGAGCTTGATTATCCTGTCCATGAGTTAATTGATTACTTTGTCCATGGCTAGGATCTGGTCCTCATCACCCAATTGTTCCACTTGGAGGATGCTTTAGCCACCTTCCAAATTCTGTTAGGCCGAATTTCCTCCCCTGATGTGCTGTTTTGGCTTCACATAAAGCTTGGTGGCTATTCGGTCAAGTTAGGTTATCATGTAGCTAGGGAGGTGGATTGTAATTTGCACAAATTTCTAAACCTGTGAGAACAAAAATATAGAGAAAAAACACACGCAAAAAAAAAGTAATGACATGCACAAGACAGTATTTATGTTGTTCGGCAATTTACCTACGTCCACGGAGTTGCAAGGATTTCACTATTATCAGAGAAAAATACAAAAGTGCAGCTACAGTCTTTTTCTCTCTAACAAACTGACAACAATCAAACCGTAATCACAAAACAACGATTTCTACATCCTGCACACAAGATTCACAATAGGCTACAATTGACTAAGCCTCAAAAAATCTCTCAATAAAAACCACGCAACATTATTCGGGTTGGATCAGGTCGTCAATTGGATCAAACACAGCTAGGCTCCACAAAGCCCAACAGGTTGGGCTAAATCTTCAATAGGGTCTCAATTAAAAGTGTTTGGAATTTGATATGGAAGCTCCAGGTTTTGAATAAAGTCAAGATCTTTGGTTGGAGAGCTTGCCTGAATATTTTGCTCTCTAAAGATAATTTGAAGTGTTAGAATATTCTTTATATTTCCTTGTGTGAGCTTTGCAAGCAGAACCATGATTCCGTTTGAAAACGCGACTATGGAAAAAGCAGCTATAGCCTATAGCTACGTTTTTAGGGTCTATAGCTGCGTTTTTCGAACGCGGCTATAGCTCTTGTTTTTTGTAGTGTGGGGGTGGCTCAAGATGTATGGGCTAGTAGTCTCTCCGCTATCCAAAAATGTAAGACTGACCAAGTTGATATGCTGGGATTGTTGGAGTACGTGATGGCTCGATTGAGTTTGAAGGAGTTGGAATTTTTCTTTGTGCAGGCTTGGTTTACTTGGCATCAGCGGAATGTTGTTGTGCATGGTGGGAGGATCCAAGACCCAACGATTTTGAACAAGCGGGCCCAAGAGTTTCTAGTGGATTTCAAAAACTCTCAGCTTCGGTTAGGAGTTCCTCCATGTCCATGTGCTCCATCTCGGTAGCAGCCTCCTCCTACTCCCAGTTATAAGCTGAATTTTGATGCTGTAATGTTCACGAACCCTCCTGCAACTAGTTATGGCGTTATTATCAGGAATGATAAAGGTGAAGTGATGGCTGCTTCTTCTACTAGAGGTGCCCCAACATCTGTTTCTAAAGATGCTAAGGTTTTGATTTGTCATCATGCGGTTGAGTTTGCCCTTGGCTTGGGTTTCAGAGATTTAGTTGTTGAAGGTGATAACATCGATCACTATTATGCATAAAACCACTAATTTTGGGACTTCCTCTTTTCGTTTGGGCCATATTTTCTTGGACATTCATTCCTCCATGGCTGGTCTTTATTGGTTTTTTGTATCTTTTATTCATAGAGAGGATAATTTTGTAGTTCACTCCTTAGCTAGGTTGCTAAGCATATCTCTGATGATGTTATCAGCTGGATTGAGGACTCTCCTCCAACTTTGGAATCTTTGTATTTTAATTTAGCACATATTGCTTCTTAAATAAATTATCAGTTTTTTTTTTTCTTTAAAATAACAATAAGACAACAAATTCTGTATAAAATATGAAAAGAAAATAGTAGGAAATACAATGATTACAATTTTGGAGACTATCCACGGTGACGAGGATCCCATTAGCATATTTCATTTATTTTGGGATAAAAATGGTGAAAAAATTGGTTACCAACACATTTGGGACCTATATAGATATTGGTTTAATTTTTTTTTTTTTTTTTTTTTTTTTTTGAGAAATGATATAGGTTTGAAATCGAGTGTATACAGAAGCAAACTCTCAATTATGGTCGATTGACCTTTTAATTCGAAACTTGAAAATTTTTGTTATAATGTACCCCACCTCGAAAATTAGAAGTTAAAATTTAAAAGTAACATAAAATTGATAAACGTGATATTTCGGACCCCACAAAGGGATCGAAATTAAATGGTGTCAAAACACCTAATTGCAACATTCTTTGTCTTCAATGATAGCCCTTAATTTGTTGCACTCGGTATCCTTCCAACCCATAAAGGACCATAATACACTCAGGTCTTGTCATCCCATGGGCCAATAATCACGTGCAAGACACATACCTTGATTTTTAGTATATATAATGATAAAAAAAAAAAAAAAAAGATAATTACAGTAAATTCACTTGTAATATGGGTCGTTTTTACTTTACCTATTCTTAGCTTAAATCTTTACATTTTGTTCACCTGAGGTTAGTTATATTAGTCTTTTGTAACCCACCTCTCCGTTTACTATTAGAAAAATACATTTTTAGATAAAAACAAATATAACAAGAATAAAAAAGTTAAAATTTTCCATTATTTATGAAAATAAGAACAAAATAGAGAAACAACACACCAATCAAATGGCTTTGTGAAATTTTTTTTTAAAGCAGAGTGTCAACTGACTTTTCATATTTGAACTTCTGTAGTCCAATTGCTGTCAAATCTCTATCCCTCCCTTCAACACAACCTTCCTTGAGAAAGTAATGATTTTGTGGGGTGGTGGGTGCAGGAAAGTGTGAAGTGGGTTTGGGTGGAAGAAGTCAAAGCTGGAGTGCTGGCTGCAATTTTGTTCTCAAAATCTCGTGCATTTGGCAAGCTCTACCCGCTTCGGCGTCTTATTCGACCTTTTTTTTTTTTTTTTTTTTTTTTTTCTTCTGTGGTGAATATTGACTTTTTCTTGTGAATAGTGCACCCGTGCACTGTTTACAAGACTCACAAATAACACTTTTTAGCTCATTTTTCATTAAAAATAGGTCTCACGGTACTATTTACACATTTAAAAATTATTTTGCTACAGTATTTTTAGTTTTCATTTTGCAGCTATATCCAAACGGACTTGAAGTCAATCACGATTGAATCTTAGTTCAACCATGCCTGGGATTGGTTGATAGGTTTATTGTATTTATATACTTGACTTCTAAGTTGGAAGGTTCCTTTCTTTCTTTCCTTGGTGGTGTTTGGTTGGGTAGAAAAGACCAGAAATTAGGAGAGGGACAAGTTGAGATCAAGGACAATTCACAACAGTTAGAAACCAAACCCACTCTCAAAATGTGTTGCTGGATTTCTCTCCATGTCTTACATTCCAATCTAGCACCTAGAAGCCACCACCACGACACCAAACCCATGGCTGATCTACCATGATCCAAACCCACGGTTGGATTTTTCTATACCTCACACTTCAATTATTGGCTTATCTCTATCTCACTCTCTCTTTATCGATAACATTTCCGGTTGTTTTGAGATGTTGGTCTTCTTGTAAAATTTGGTTCAAAATTTTGAGTTATTGTGAAATTGTTGATATTGTTATAGATTATAAATAATTTCATTGAGTCATTTGATTGGTGTATTGTTACTCCACTTTGTTCTCATTGAAGTTCATGAGTAATGAAAAACCCTAGCTTTTTTATTCTTATTGTATTTGTTTTTGCTTAAAAATATGTTTTCCTGACGGCAAATGAAGAGGTAGGTTACAGAATGTTAATAGAACTAACCTTAGGTGGACAAAGTGCAAAGTTTTAAACCACGAATAGACAAAATAAAAACGGGCTATGTCACAGGTGGGTTTATTGTTATTAGCCTTAAAAAAATAATTATAATGTCTAATTTGAACATCATGGTACACATATTGCAATGTTGCTAAATCGTGCGGTTGACTAAGAAGCTCATTGAAAATATTTATATATAAAATAAAATATAATAAAATAACCCATTAGGCCATTACTTTTTACTATATATTAATAATATAAATATTTTTTACTTTGAGAAATTAAATACATGGTTATTAAAAAAAAAAAAAAAAAAAAGGCTAAAATGAAAAACCCACTCTCTATATTTAACCAATATTCATTTCAGTCATTTAACTTTACTTTCGTTCATTTCAATCCTTAGTTTTTCGAGTTTATTCAATTAAGATTTTTCCATCAATTTTTGTTATATGCTGTGGTTAATTTTCTAATTTTTTAAATTTTTCTTCAAATTTTTTAATTTAAAAAATTCAATTAATGATTGAAAAGTATTTTTCAGATTTAAAAAAAAAAAAAAAATTTAACAAAAGTTAACGGAAATGCATTAATTGGATAAATCTGAAACCTTGAGGACTAAAATGAATGAATGTAAAGTTAGAGAACTGAAATGAATTCTGAATAAATTTAGAGAGTGAGTTTTGCATTTTAACCTTAAAAATTTGATAATTTGAGATGTTCAGTCTTTAATAACCCCTCTATTAACAATTTGATATATGATGGAACCTCTTCTTGATGATTGCAGGTGCCTTTTGAGGAATTACCTTAACAAAAGTCCAAAACATCTTCGAAGAAACAAATCAATACATGGATGCACTTGCCCGAATGGGAGTCTCTCAAACTATGAACTATGTTTTATTTGATAATCCAATACTTGTGGTGGAGAGATTGTGCTGACTTTTGACAAAGTTGAGTTATTTTGGAACATAATGATAAGTGTTTAATCTATATCTATATTATGACATTGTTTAAAAAAAAAAAAACTAAGATTTGTCCTTTTTATTATTCTTGAAATTGAATGTGCGTAGGGTAAGTAAGTTTTTGGAGAGAGAGACCGATAGTCCACCAAACATATTACTTCATTGCAGACTTGCAGTCGGTCACTACCTAAAGGAGTGGATAGGATAGTTTGACATTGAAACAAGGATAATTTCATGTTACCATAAGATTCTCTCAAAGAAATAGAAGAAAAAGTTGGTGCGGAAATAACATTAAGCTAGTTTTTACCTTTTCTTTCCCAAAGGACTAATAAGGAGTTATGTTTGCTGTGAGAGATCCTTTCCACTTCACCCTCTACAGCCAGCAATCTAACTTGGATTTGGACAGTACGTGCATAAAAATGGGATCCAAGGCCTCGTGGTCCCAAGATGACATCTAAACTATCAAATTACCATGCAGACACTTTTCTTTACAAAAAAAGACAATCAAGCGTCACACCATGCAGCCAAGTCCCATTCCAATCGCTTCTCCCTCAAATTCCAATGCCAATTTACCAAACTTTTTTTAGGGTAATTCACAATGTGTTACCTTTAACTAGGAGTGCTTATAATGTTTGTCCTTTAAATTTAAAATTTTACATGTAACACCTTAATTTGGTAATTTGAAATGTCCATCTCAACCATTAAATTAGTTTCAAAATTAACAATTTAATAAGTACCTATCCAATTAAACTATGACATCATTTGCAATGTACCGCTCTGTTTGTTTCTATGGAAAACATTGTGTAAAGATAATTTTTCATGTTTTCTAGTGTTTAGTAGCATTAGAAAAAATGAGTCAAAGAAAAACTATCTTTGGTTAATATAAAAAGTACGACTTATTTTTAAATATTGTTTTCTACTAATTTTTTTTGAAAAACAACTTTATCTTATAGCAAGCTAAATAAGGGAAGTTAAAAGATATTTTTTTCAACTCATTTGAGGTTACTACTAAACATAGGAAAATAAGATAGTTTTATAGAAAACATTTTTTGGAAAATGACTCATCTTCTAGAAAATATTATTGCGAAAACAAACAGAGCATACATCATTAATTATGATAGCATTTATGATGCACACTACTAACTTGGACTCTAATTTTTTTTTTTTTTTTTTTTGAGAAAGATTGGACTCTAATTTAAAATTTTGGTATTTATCCTAAATCAATTATTTTCCAATTAGGATATTAATAGCAAAAAATTTAAAAGTATTGGGTGGTGCATGCGCGTTGTAAATTCTCCTATATATATATATATATATATATATATATATATATATAGTACACTGTGGATAGCTACTTTATAAATGAATATAATGGAATTGAATAGATAAATTACATTTATAAATGAATGGAAAGGAATAAGTAAATTCATTTGAAAGTTCAATGAAGAGGAAGGGAAATGAATCTTTTTATAATAAGAATACTATATGCGCTGACAAATAAATTGGCAAGGCCAATAAACTAGTAACAAGTAGTAAAGTTTTTAACAAGATTTTTTTAAAAAAAAAAATAGGACTTGAATCTATAATTTTCACTCCATGATGATTATATTTTATCATTGCTGATGCCCACTTTTTGTCAAAAGGCCCAATAGTAGAAAAAATCCAACAATATGATGAAAGTAAGAAAAGGAAATACAATCATCATGGAGAGAGAGTAAAAAGGCTAAAATGGCAAGATTGATGGCTAGCAAGCCCACAAGAATTAAAAAAAAAAAGGTAAAGAGAGAGTAAGCGAGTCAAGGAAGCCCAATGAACAAAGTAGTAAGTCCATGGGAACGTAATAGGTAAAGAGAGAGTAATGAGCCAAGGAAACCTAGGAAATGAGTTAATAAACTCAGTGGGTCGGCCTAAAAGCCAATAAACCCAAGAAGTAATGAGAAGTAAAGATGTGGTAATTGGGCCGAGGAAACCCGAGGGCTAAAATAATGAAATGGGCTGGCACAACAGGAATGCTAGTTGATAAAGCCCAAGAAAGGTAAAGTGGGTCAAGGAAGCCTTGAGCAGAAAATTGACAAGGAAGTGGGCTGACCACAAGCCCATGATGTAACACGAAGCAAAAAAAGGGTAAAGCTATAGCAAGCACGATGGAATGATACAACAGGAGTAATAGCCATGTGGCCTACGAATGCAAGGAAGAAAAACATGGGCTCGGCAAGAAGATGAAGAGACTTCTGCCCAAGCAGCACCTAGTCCAAAAAAGAGATGAAAGACAAGGAACATGAGCTCAAAAGCCTATACATCCTTCATGCCGTAAGAGATAAACACCAACCAGAATGTACAGCAGAATCAGATAAACATGGAGGCAATAGAAATGGTATGAAGGTAAGAAAGAAACAAATTCAAATGGAATTGGAGCCCACATAAAGGACCAAGGCACCACTTACTTGTACCTAGCCAATACATAGAAGGTGAGCCATTGGTTAAAGGTATCAAAGGGTATGGTCTGGTGGTGGGGAGAAAGAGGGGATCTATTGTGGGCTTCCTACTCAAATTTCTTTGGAAAGAAATGTCCTGTTGGGATGGCATCTCACTTAAAAGAAGTAAGTATGAGCTGGGATCACTTGATGCATGCCATAAAGGTAGGTGAGGGAGAGGCTTAATCCTTATCTAGATGAGAGTAATGAAAACAGAGAGAGGTAAGAAACATGACAAGTCATTTTTGTTTAGGAATAAGGAGTGGTGCAACCATTATATTCAGAGCAATGGTAGTGGCTGAGTAGCTGGCAAGTCAGAGGGTAGTCTTGGAAGGACACCCATAAGGAGCCAAAAGTGGTTGAGGGGTAAAAATGGCAAATCTCATCATAGAAGACAGTATAAAAGGTGGTAGCTGTGAATAGAAGAAAAAAAATCGCGCAAAAAGAAGAGAGAAATGATAGAAGAAGAGATAGAGCAAGGGAGAAAAAGAAAGAAAAGAAAAGAAAACACAAGAATCAGAGAAAAGCATGAGTGATAGGAACAAAGGCATGCATTAATAGATAACTGATTTCTCTTCCTTTTGATAGACCCATTCTCTAAGAAATTGAGGGTTGAAGTTTAAGCCATTTAGGTCATTTTTCCGAAGTGCGTAACTTCTATAGCAGAAGCCTTCTTTGAAGTTACTTACATTGAAGATCGGTTCCCTTCTTGGACCTATGTTTGCTAAGAAGTTAAGCCCATTTATCTAGTAGAAAAGTTCTTCTTTTATGATTGGTGAATGATTAGTCTGTTATTCTACTATTGAACTGTTTGCTATTGTATTATTATGATATAACTGTTAGAAAAAAAAAAAAACTGGTTTTGTATCTCATACAAAATACATAGCGGAAGCAATAAAATTGGATCTATTTCATTCATGATTGATAACATGCACTATGTAAATTTCAAAATTTAAGAACAAAATAGTGTACCTTGGCGTGATGAAATTCAAAACAAAAAATTAGAAGTATTCGGGAACACTTTTAATTTTCACTCTAATTCCACTTTATGCCCAAAAAGTGTGGTTTCTCAATCAGTTTCTAAGGGAGGATTATCGAGTGGATTCACTCACACGTACACACCATTTCACAATGATGTCTCTCTCTTATTCTTTTTCTCTAATAAAAAAATTCTGTATGTTTCTCCCTTTATAACTAACTGATTATCTGATTGTGTTAGCCTATTGGGTCTTTCCAATTGGGCTTTAATGTGTGGCTTGAAGTGAGACCAAAAGGGACCAATAAGACACTAGTTCTAATGGGCCTTGGGCTTTTCTGTCAACTCTTGACAAGTCCAAAGTTACTATTAATTATATTTAATACTACTATATAAATATAATTGCACTCTAGGCATTATTAATAAATTATATCTCAAGACTTTTTATACATACAACCCCTTCATAAAATATTCGTAGTAATACAAAGTCATGAATATAAATTGCCACTTTGAAAATTACTAATCTTAATCCTTAAGTACCTGGTTTAATCTTTAAGTTATTCATCATGTATTTATGAAATCCAAATCGTAAATATATACTTTAGTAACTCTTTACTAAAGTGGTTAGATCTAACACTCTGAATAACAAAACACATTAAACTTATCTTAAGGAAATACTTTTTATCTCCATTAAGAGATTATGAATTCCATCTTGAGAATATATGTTCCATCAATACTAAATGTGGCTGTCCAACATACTAAGGTTTTGATCGTTACTTTAGATCTCACTCCTGATATATCAAAGTAACCAACACTTCATGATCAGGTCTATTATTCTCTCAGGATTAAGAGTTCATGTAAATAGAAGTCATGAGATTTATTATTAATTTGACACTCGTTAGGAGAATAATAAATCTCATAGCGGTCTAGTTCAATATGTCTTAACTCTTAAATCATATTAACATACCAATTAGAAGTCTCTACTTCCATGATCAAGACAAATTATCTAGTTAATATGTTATAATCTTCGCAGACAAAATGCCTAATTTCATCACCGACTACGAACTTAAATTTTGAGTTTAAAAAGAATTTGTGACTTATATCTTCTGTGACTAAATCACATAAATCACATATGATGCATATCATGGACTATATGATAATGTCCAAATATTCATGTTACCATTATTTTATATAATAATAAAACAACTTTATTAATTATAACATTAAGTCATACATAATGTCATACATAACATCATACAATAGGATTTAAGGCGCACATCCTAACAGTAACCTCATTAGGTCTCTCTTTCCCTTTATTTAGGTGTTAATGTTATTTGTCTAATGTCATAATTGTTTTGCCATATTGTATTTCCTACTATAACATTTCTAACAATTGTTCCTACAATAGGCACGTCGTACATTCAATACCCTTACCAAGATGCATCTATATTGGGGTGGCTCAAGTCTTAACTTGTGCGCAAACGAGCTTAAGGTGTGTTTCACTTAGGTTAGCCCCAACTTTCCTACCTCATAATCACGAGCCGTAGTACTACATAAGAGATCAAAGCCTAATAACACAAAAGGCCCACCACAATCATCAAACTGAAACATTGATTAATTTTTGGTATAAACGAGATTTAGACCTAAATTATTTATTCAACAGTAAGAAACTTTACCAGTCCAACCTATATTGATTCTATAAACCAATGCAAGCCTCTAATAAGTCCTAACCATAATTGTACCAATAAGGTTTGCCTCTAAAACTCACAATAGGATGGAATAACATTGTAGTACATTTTATATCAAAAACATTTCTCTCTCACATTTCCTTATAATTTGGGAGGATGAATTTGGTGAGCCCAGGTGAAAAACTTCAACCATCCCATTTTGTACCATCCCTCATTTCCACCAAATTAAACAATAAAAAAACTCACATTTTTCTTTCTTCTATTTTCCATCGTCCTCATTTTGACCGAACCTGACAATTTCAAAAGGACACATATCATAACATAGGAGTTTCTTTTTAAAAAAGAATCGTTTTTGTATTTGTTATCTATGACACTAATTTATATTTTAACTTGATATTTGAGAAGAATTTATTTTATATATTTGATATCAAGTATTACAAGCAGACTTAACACATGATATGAGCCGATTTCTTTTAATCGGGGAAAATATTTTTATGGAAGTATTTTCTATTGAGACAAACAAAGTCTCACATTTGTTTTTGCTTTGCTTAATTAATTATTCATGAGTTGATCTTGAAAGAAGGTGGCCAGGAGCTTTAGAATGAAATAGTATTGAGCAGGGCTTTTGAGTAAATATGGGTCCAAATGTATTTCAGGGGCAAAATCTTTGGTTTCGTTCATCTCTACAATAGGCAATAGCCAAGAGGATGGGTTAGCTTTCACGTGGTCACTACCCTTAGTATGGTTGAGGGGTTGGTAGACAAAGCCTTGTGAAGTAGGGAAGCTAGCTACAGGAGTTTAAAATGATGAAAAACCACTATAATGGGTAGAAACTAGGGTTTAGGTTATGAGTCCAAATTTGAAAAAGATGTGGTACTAAACTCTTATTTTACACCATCCAATACCATCTGCCACATCAGACTTAAAAAAAAAAAGCTTAAATGCTACAACACACAATCAGATTCTCAAACACTTTCGAATAACTGGTAAATTTAAAACAAAAACCCAAAGTTCTTCTTGCATATGTAGTCCAGCCTAGACACACTAGTGTTTCTATAACTCCGCTAACGCCAAAAGCGTTTAGCAATGTAGCCAGAATCTGGAATTTTCGCTGAATCCACCATGGATTTGGTGGAATTTCTACCGAGGCCAAAAGCATCCCTTGCGTGTGAAATACTTAAGAAATTATATGAAAATTTTTAACTGTAGTTCATTTAGTTAATGGTAATGGTTATTTAGGTCTTAATTTAGTTTGTTGTGATATAGATGCTTGTTTGGTTGTCGAATGATTGGTGATAAAATCAGTGGTTTTCTAGACAAGTTAAACATTTGCAAATATTTCGAGATCATTTTTTAGGAATACAATTAAAACTGAAGATAAGTTGTTTTTTCTAAAAATATTTTATAGTGCAGCAAATAAAGCCTAACCGTTATTCTAACATTCCTCTTATGTGTGGTCTCGAATTTCCTCCATTAATAAGTGAGGCTCAACATATGAGAATTTTAATTATTAGTTTTTCAAATACTTAAACAATTAAGACTTGACAAACTTAATCATTTAAGTATTATTGTATTATCTTAAAAAATATATAATAGATTGGATGCTCAACTATTATCCCATTTTTTTCCCTAAAGAAAAAGTCTCATGAGCAAACAAATAAAGATAATATTCTTTAATGATGTATTAGGATAAGGAATTTCTACACGAGATTTGGTCACATCACATAATTTCAAATCTACATCATAAACTTCCTTCTTTAGGTGAGGAGGCATATGAATAAATTTTAAAATTCTTCAGTGTATTGTAGCCAAGATTTATCGGCTAAAAATCTCAACTAAACCTTCAACCAACAAAGGCATTATTTTCAAATTCCTTCAACAAAATAGATAATTGGACCATTGGCAACACTCATAAGTCCTAGCTCATGAAATAATAAATATGATGCATTCACTTTGTACTTGTGTCATTATAATTGTGTTAGGATCATGGTTTTAAAAACCGAAATAGTCAAAAAACCGGGAAAAGGTCTGGTTCCTTATTTTTACTGATTTTGACCAGTTATTCTAGTTTTTACTAGACCAGTTCTAGGTGTTTCTAGTTCAACCGTTCAAACCAGTCGATCCTTTCTAGTTTTTAAAACATTGGTTGGAATAGCCATTGTGGGTTTGCCAACTTGTTCTTGACATTAGAGTTGGTCAAGTTCCAGTCCTTCTTTAGTCCTACAAGGGCAAGCTGATTGTCAACTTGTTAGGGTTGAAGCGATGTGCTCATCTTGTTTTTGGATGATGTATTCTCATACATTAAGGGCATGTTTGGTATTTTGAATATAAATTGTCATATAATTGATAATTTTTATTACTAAGAAAAAAAACTTTTGAAATGAAAGTAACTAAACCTATTCATATGTTTAGTTGTAACATTAAATTTGCATTTATAAAATATCTTACTTATATAATTGTATTTTTTAAAAAAGAAAATTCTGTATATTTATGAGAGAGATATTATTTTTGGGCAAATCTTAGATACAATATCTTAGATTCCCCAGTTAAAACATTACACATGACCAGTTTTACTTGCATCACACAAGAGGTGTCAAGCCATTTAACAGATGGAAAAGATTGTAAAAGAAAAAAGAAAAGACAAAAACCTAACCCACCAAAATGTATGTGTGTGTGTGTGTGTGTGTGAGAGAGAGAGAGAGAGAGAGAGAGGGGAAACCACTTTGGCTCTTTGCCAACCACTGCAAATCCCTCCTCCTCTATACCCCATAGTCTTCCTCATTCTCACAACTTGGTTCTTGCTCAAAGCTTTGATTATGGTTATAGGTGTTATGTGGGTCAAAAGTAAAAACCATTATGCAGGTCTTTGTTGGGTCACCAAAGGCTAGTGATTTTGTGGCTTAGTGGTGAATCGACTTGGGTACTGGCGAGCGACTACAAGGTCAAATGGTTGCTTGTTGGTGAATTGTCTTAGGTAAGGTTTTGAAGTTGACCTAGATTTGAATGGTCACCTGGTTTGGGTTCTTAATGGTTCAATGTTGAGGATGTGATGAAGTCAAGGTTTTGGTGTCATTGGTGAGGTGACACCGAAGTGTCCCAAGATCCAATAAGCCCAACCTAATGTCAATCCAAGCCCAAAAGCTTTCCTTGAAGACTAGAATAACAGCCCAATATAAAATGATATTTTTTTATTAAGTCAATTTGTCTTTATTTAGTGTCTCCTAAGATGAAACATACGTTATGTTTTATCTCTCCTAGGCCGATAAGCAATCTATTGTGTTTCTAGGTTCCTAAGAGTCATATCTGACTTTGGTCAGATTAAGTGAATGTATTTTATTATTATTTTTCATTCTCCTATGCTTGGGGGGCTATTCCATGCTCTATTTGAACCTTGGGCTGAATCCAATAAAAGATTAGGGTGTATTTTCAGAATTTAAAAAAAAAAAAAAAAAAAAAAAAACTTGTGTTTTTTAGAAATGGATTTCTTCTAAATTACCTCTTATCCCTTGGGTGGATTCCTTTAGGTGGCAAGTATTGGTTTCTATATCTATTGGGTGGTATTAATCTATATCCCATAGAGTGGCGAGCCAAAATAGTTATGTATCCTTAGTTAAATTCTTTTCGGTGGTGTTATTTATATCCCTTTGGGTTTATTTTGGTAGTGAGCTTATCTATTCTTTAAATTATTGAGTGTTTTTTTTCTTATTCCATAAAAATAGAAAATATAAAATATATTCATCCAGCTTATTTCTATTTATTATATTAGTTAAGTCTGGGTTGCCCCTTACGAATCCAATATCAGTTGGTATCAAAGCTTTGGTTCAATGGCTAGACGTCATCAATGTGGAAACAATGATGAGATACCTAAAAGGGATCATCGAGATTTTGAAATGGACGATTTAAGGAGACAACTTCAGTAACTCCGGAAGCGTTTAAAGTTTTACGAGAATGAAGGGTGAGGTCCTAGACATCATAATTTAGAATCTGAAACTGTTAGCAATGATGAAGAGGAGAATCCATTTCACTGTGCTCCTAGTCATTCCTTTGGTGGGAGCACTCCACCCATCCTTGTCGTCTCAGACACTTACAAAGAGATTATGATATGAAGTTGGACATTCCAGAATTTGAAGGGAAAATGCAACCTGATGATTTCATTGATTGGCTAACTACTATGGAGCGAATCTTTGATTTGAAAAATATTCCAAATAATCGCAAGGTGAAGATTGTTACAATCAAGCTAAGAAATCATGCTTCAATCTGGTTGGAGCATCTCAAGAGGCAGCGACAATGGGAAGGAAGAGATCGTATTGTGATCTGGGAAAAGATGAAAAAAGAGCTCAAGAAAAAATACTTGCCTCGTCACTTTAAGCAAGATGCTTTTTTGAGATTTCATAATTTCAAACAGAAGGAGCTTTCTGTGGAGGAGTATACAGTAGGGTTTGATCATTTTATGACTCGATTTGATATAGTAGAACCAGAGGAGCAAATCATAGCTCGCTATCTTGGAGGTTTACGTGTTGAACTCAATGATGTGGTCCAACTACAAACCTATTGGACCTACAATGATGTTTGCAAGCTTGCTATGAAAGTGGAGAAGTAACTGAAGGAGAGGCGTGGCAGTAGCTTTCAATTCTATAATCAAGAGGGTATTTCTAACCAAGGGAGTGGTTCCACTTCTAAGGTTGTTACACTATCCAAGACAACTACTATCAAGCAACCATTAAAGAATGAATATGCATAAGATTCTAGTCATCCCAACATTGCTGGTACAGGCTGTAGATGTTTCAAATGTCAAGGCTTTGGACATATTGCTTCTAATTGTCTAGATAGCAAGATAGTTTATTTGGTGGAGGGAGATGTGGAGATAGAAGACGAGGATGATTCAGTATTGATTGTTCATGAACCTACTGTTTACAATGAGGAGATGGTCTTTGCTGACCAAGGAGAGGTGCTTGTTATTTAGAGAAGTCTCAAGATAGCCTATTTAGAAGATAGATGGCTTCGAAACAATATTTTCCATACCAGATGTGCTTATCATGGAAAGGTGTGTGATGTTATCATTGATGGAGGAAGTTGTGAGAATGTTGTTGCAGCAACCATGGTAGAAAAGTTGAAATTAGAAACTGTAAATCATCCTCAGCCATACAAACTCCAGTGGCTTTGCAAAGGCAATGAGGTGAAGGTAAATAAGAGGTGCTTAATTCAGTTTTCTATTGGCAAGAATTATAAAGATGTTGTAATTTGTGATGCTATACCCATGGATGTATGTCATTTGTTACTTGGGAGATTGTGGCTGTATGATAGGAAAACTAGTTATGATGGTTTCAAAAATACTTATTCTTTTGAACTAGATGGGGTTAAAACAACTTTGGCTCCATTAAGAAAGATCCATGTTCTCAAACCTTCACTTGGGGAGGGAAGCAACTTATTAACCAGAATTGAATAGGAGAGAGCATTGACTAAATGTGGTGAGGGGTTTGCTATTGTGGTTAGAGAAGAGAAGGATCCAGCGGGTATTCCTCCTTTGGTGATACCCTTTCTTAAGGAGTTTGGTGATGTCATTCCTAATGAAATTCCTTTCGGTCTTCTACCTATGAGAGATATGCAGCACTGCATTGATCTTGTGCCTGGATCTGTTTTGCCTAATAAACTAGCTTATAAAATGGATATGAAAGAGCATGAAGAGTTGCAATGGCAGGTTGAGGAGTTAATAGCAAAAGGCTTTGTAAGGGAGAGTATGAGTCCTTGTGCTGTTCCAGCCCTTCTTGTTCCCAAAAAGGATGGCTCATGGCATATGTGTATTAATAGTAGTGTAGTAAACAAGATCACCATTCGATACCGCTTTCCTATCCTGAGATTAGATGATCTTCCTGACCAATTTTATGGAGCTAATGTTTTCTTAAAGATTGATCTATGCAGTGGTTATCATCAAATTCAAATGAGGCTAGATGATGAATGGAAAACAACTTTTAAAACTAAAGAAGAGCTGTATGAGTGGATAGTGATGCCCTTCAAACTCTAATGCTCCTAATACTTTTATGTGCTTAATGAATCATATCTTTAAGCCATTCATTGGTCATTTTGTTGTTGTATATTTTGATGAAATCTTAGTGTACAACAAGTCTCAGCAGGAGCATCTTCATGAGGTGTTTCAAACTCTTTGAGAGTGGAAGCTTTATGCAAATTTGAAGAAATGTCATTTCCTAACTAACAGCCTTGTGTTCTTAGGCTATATTGTTTCAGGTGATGGAATCAAGATGGATCCAAGAAAAATTGAGGCTATACTTAATTGGCCTGTGCCAAAGTCTTTCCATGATGTTAGAAGTTTTCATGGGCTTGCTTCCTTTTATTAATGTTTTATCAAGAATTTCAGCAGTCTTATTGCCTCTGTTACTGAATGTTTGAAGGGACGAAAGTTTCAATGGAATGAAGAAGCCAAAAGAGTTTTGAATTGCTCAAGAAGAACGTGACATAAGCTCCGATTCTGGTGCTTCCAAATTTCAACAAGTATATGAAGTGGATTGTGACGCTTTAGGTGTGAGAATTGGTGCTGTGCTCAGCCAAGAGGGTAAGCCTATTGCTTTGTTTAGTGGGAAATTGAATGAATACAAGAAAAAATATTCTACTTATGATAAAGAATTCTATGCCATTATTCATTCATTGGATCATTAGAGTCATTATCTCCTTCCAAATGAGTTTCTCTTTCATTCTAATCATGAAGCTTTGAAGTATTTAAATAGTCAGCAGAAACTCAACAGTCGACATGCCAAATGGGTTGAGTTTCTTCAATCCTATTCTTTTTCTATCAAACACAAGTTTGGAAAGCTGAATCAAGTGACAAATGCCTTCAGTAGAAGACATTCATTGCTAAACACTAGAGGTGTGGGTGTTAGGTTTTGAAGTTCTCAAAGAGATGTATAATGATAATTTAGACTTTGGTAATATATGGAAAGATTGTGAGCAATTATCCAAGAAGCTCATGGGGGAGGTCTTGCTGGACACTTTGGAAGAGACAAAACTTTAGCTCTTGTTTAAGAAAATTTCTACTAGCCCAAGTTGACTCATAATGTTATGTCTTTTGTGCGAAGCTGCAAAACCTACCAAATTGCTAAGAGTCATAGCCAGAACACTAGGTTGTACACACCATTACCAGTTCCCAAGGCTCCATGGGAAGATGTCAGCTTAGAATTTCTTTTGGGTTTGCCTCGAACTCAATGAAACGAGGATTCTATCATGGTGGTGGTTGATCGATTTTCAAAAATGGCTTATTTTGTTCCTTGTAACAAAACTACAGATGCATCTTCTATTGCTGATTTGTATTTCAGGGAAATAGTCAAGCTTCATGGTGTTCCAAAAACTATCACTTCTAGTCGTGATTCAAAGTTTGTAAGTCATTTTTGGCGTACTCTTTGGAGGAAGCTTGGGATTGCATTGCAATCCAATTCTTTTTACCATCCACAAATAAATAGACAAATTGAAGTGGTGAATCGAAGTTTGGGAAATCTTTTTAGAAGTTTTGTTGGGAAAAACATTAGACAGTGGGATCTTCTTTTGGCCTAAGTCGAGTTTGCTTATAATCGATCCACTAGCCAAACTACTAGTCATAGTCATTTTGAAGTAGTTTATGGTCTTAATCCTATTGGACTACTTGAATTGACACCACTTTCTGTTACCAAGAATTTCAGTGATAATGCTGAAGAAAGGGCAAAGGAAATAAAGAAATTACATGAACAAGTCCAAAATAAGATTGGGAAGTAGAATGAGAAGTACTGCATGCCAGCAAACAAGCATAAAAAGCTAGCAGTTTTCGAGGAAGGTGACTTGGTTTGGATTCATCTTAGGAAGGAAATATTTCCCTGCAAAAGATCTTCTAAGTTGAAACCTAGCGCTAATGGACCTTTTAAAGGGTTGCAACATATTGATGAGAATGCTTACAAGATTGATTTGCCTGGAGATTATAGTGTTTCAGCAACCTTCAACGTTTCTGATCTTTCTCCTTACTATGAAGATCAAGAATACCAAGTAGACTTGGAGGCAAGACCTTTTCAAGCAGGGGAATATGACATCGGAGTGTCCCAGGATCCAGTAAGCCTAACTTGATGTCAATCTAGGCCCAAAAGCTTTCCTTGAAGACTAGAATAACATCCCAATATAAAATAATTTTTTTTATTAAGTCAATTTGTCTTTATTTAGTGTCTCCTAGGATGAATCGGACTTTATGTTTTATCTCTCCTAGGCCGACAAGTAATCTATTGTATTTCTAAGTTCCTAAGAGTCATATTTGACTTTGGTAAGATTAAGTGAATGTATTTATTATTATTTTTTGTTTCCCTATGCTTGGGAGGCTGTTCCATGCTCTATTTAAACCTTGGGCTGAATCAAATAAAAGATCAGAGTGTATTTTCAAAATTAAAAAAACCTTGTGTTTTTTAGAAGATGGATTTCTTCTAAATTACCTCTTATCCCTTAGGTGGATTCTTTTGGGTGGTGAGTATCGGTTTCTGTATCTCTTGGGTGGTGTTAATTTCTATCCCATAGAGTGGCGAGCCAAAATAGTTCAATATCTTTAGTTAAATTCCTTTGAGTGGTGTTATCTATATCTCTTTGGGTTTAATTGGTAGTGAGATTATCTATCCTTTAAATTATTGAGTGTTTTTTCTTATTCCGTAAAAACCAAAAAATATAAAATATATTCATCCAGCCTATTTCTATTTATTATATTGTTTAAGTTTGGGTTGCCCCTTACGAATCTGATATCAGGTGCTTAGGTTCAACTTGTTTTTTTGGGTTTTATTTTTTACATTTGACCACAACGTTAAAGTGTTGGCATCGTTAATATTGATGTGGATTATATTGCCATGTGTAATGTTTTAATTGGGGAACTTAAGAAAAAGTACCTAAGTTACCGTATCTAAATTTTGCCCATTATTTTTTTTTTTGAAGATTTTCTATTTCTACTATTATTATGTCAATCTGTAAAATTTTTTATTTTTTTGAAATATTAATTTTAGAAATTGTTACACCTAGTAATACTATAATAGCTATTCCTAAGGAATAATTATTCCTCAATTTAATGAATAACTATTACTTGTAATAATGATGCAACCAAATAATCAAATAGCAAGTCAGCATAAATAGCCACATTTAAGGACTTATTTTGACATGCTAAACATGTCTTAAGTGTGTTCCAATGTTTAATGGTCAAAATCAGTGAAGGCGTCAATTTTTCATGATTGTAAATGGAAAGGGAAACAAAAAGATAATCTTTTGTGTGGCACACAAAGCAATGGGCTAAGAAATTGACTTGTAGATCCAATAGGAGGAGCTTGCTCTTTAGGAACTCCAAAAGAGAAATTAGTTGTCAATGAGAGGACAACTTTCAGCTTTGTTTGGTTAGGAGGATGCAAAAGAGGAGGAATGAAGTTGGTCAATTTCAGATCTTCTTCAATTCCACAAGGGCAAGATGAGTGTCGGCTTGTTAGGGTTGAAGTGGTGTGCACATCTTGTTTTTGGATGATGTATTCCTACTTATTATGAGCATGTTTGGTATTTTGAATATAAATTTTCATATAATTGATAAGTTTATTACTGAGAATAAGAATTGTTGTAATGAAAATAACTAAAACCTATTCATATGTTTAGTTGTAGCAGTAGATTTGCATTTATAAAATATCTTACTTATATAATTATATTTCTTGAAAAAGAAAATTTTGTTTATTCGTGAGAGATATTTTTTTTTTGATGATTTTTTTTTATTTCTACTATTATTATGTGCATATGTAAAGTTTGTATTTTTAAAAACATATTAAATTTAGAAATTATTACACCTAGTAAGACTATAATAGCTATTCTTAAGGAATAACTATTACTTGTAATAATGATGCAACCAAATAATCAAATAGCAATTCAACATAAATAGCCATTCCATTAAAGGACTTATTATGACATGCTAAACATGTCTTCAGTGTGTTCCAATGTTTAACTGTCACAATTACTGAAGGTGTCAAATTTTTATGATTGTATATGGAAAGGGAAACAAAAAGATAGTCTTCTGTGTAGCACACAAAGCAACAGGCTAAGAAACCAACTTGTAGATCCAACAGGAGGAGCTTGCTCTCTAGGAACTCCAAAAGAAAAGTTAATTATCGAATGAGAGGACAACTTTCAAGCTTTGTTTGGTTAAGAGGATGCAAAATGGAGGAACGAAAAATGGCAAGAGGATGGAAAGTAGGAGGATAGAAAAAAAATTTAGTTTCCATCATATATGTTTGGCTAGGAGGATGAAAAACTCTTTTGTTTAGTTTAGAAGAAAATTAAGATGATGAAAAATGTAATCTATATAAATTTACTCGTATATACTTATTACATAATATATAAAATGTGGTTGCTAGTAGGTAGTTGAAAGGTATAATAAGGATAGAAAAATAATTAAACCAGCTTAAACTTTTTCTATCATGTTTTCTCTCTAAATTGGAGAGGTTGCATTTTGGTAGGTCTAGGTGGGAAATACCAGGGAGGCAAGGACCACCAGTTTTCTCCTCTTGCTTCCCCTGCCAACCAAACAAGCAAAAACACCATTTTCTCCTTACCATTTTCCATCCCCTAATAATCACCTTAACCAAATGCACTATCAAAGATGGAGGTGGTAACTATGGAAAAAAAAGGCACTTTTTGTCACTTTTAGATACATGTGTATATAATGAAAAAACCTATCAGTAAGCCGTAATGCAATTTTAAAAAAAATTATAAACATCATTGTAATTTTTGTTGGAGCATTTTAATATTAATTAATTAAAATGAATAAAGATCAATTTCATTTCACCCTCCCTATAATCCTCCAAATAAGTGTGAATTAATCAATGCCATATTATATACTATATAATATAATAGAAGTTGGTCATAAAAGTTGTTATTATGTCAAGTGACTATTTTTGTTTGTTTACAACCAATATTTATTATTATTTTTTTAACGAAATGCTCATAACTTATTAAGATAGTTTATTACCACTACACATACTTTGTGTAATGGTCACTCTTTAAATACAATCTCTTGTGGGATGGGGGGCAAGGACCACACTTTAAGTCTTTAGGAAGTAGCTTCACATACATTATACTTATACTTACATTTTATTATCAATATTTTACTCTAAAAATTAAAAATTCTATTTTAACTAAAATTCTATTAGCAAAAGTTTCCAATTGTCAATATTTATTTTGATTATATCATCGTATGTTTCAATATAATAAAATTTACATATTACACTTGGTGATATATGTTAATTATAAATATCATAAAATTAATATGTATTTGTCTTATTACTTACTAATTATTAATAAATATATTTATATTTACATATAAATTTAATTTAACTGTACATCACTATTTTAAAACCAAATCGGATTGGTTGGTTCAATTGGGAACCGGGCATCAATCCAGTCTGATAAATTCCCTTAAAACCAGTATAAAAGTGGTCAAAACTTGTAAAATCGAGCAAAAATTGAGTTGTACTAAGAATTGGGGCACAAATCGGTTCTTTGATTGTACCGATTTTAAAACCATGCCATGCATTGCACCGACATAATACTAATTAAAAAAAAAAGTTAAAAACTTAAAACGAATTTTTTGTTACAACTCTGATGTGATAGATTGTAAGGGATTAACAATCACTTACTTATGAACTCTTTATTTTTTCTTTACCAATCATTATTACAGTTGTGGTAAGGATTTGTGAAAAATTTGGTATATGTTTAAATACGGTATGTGTACAAGTAGAAATACAATAGATACAGTTGTTGTAGAGTTGTATGTACCCACGACCACAAGCCAGTTCCCAAATCCGAAAGAACTCAACCCACACCGCACGAAACAGAAAGTAGGAAGTAGGAACACACTCAGATACGACGCGTGTATCCGTGCGAGAAACCGTACCAACAGTAGGAACACACTAAGAATCTCGCTGGCTCTCTTTTTTATCATTAGCTAAAAACTACTAAAACTCTCTCTCTCTCTCTCTCTCCGTACCTCAATTCTCTTCCGATAGAGACACTTTCTCTTTCATTACTTATTTTATTAATCAATCAAACTAATTCTCTCTCTCTGTCTCTCTCTCTCCGTCTTTTCTGACTTTCTCTCTCTGTGGTCCCCTCCCCTCCACTCACATACACAGCCAAAAATTACGGGTCCATGGAATCTACGCGTCACTGCCATTTTTAATTCGTATACTATACGAATAATAATAATAATATTGCTTTTTTTTTTTTTTTTTCTGGGTCTTGAAAATTTTATTTGAAAAATAAATTCAACTATATATTCTATTTATTTATCTACCTTTCTCACACGACATGTCTATCTATTGGTAGACAAATAATGGTGAAATACCCTTCCAAGTCAGGGTGATTTCTGTTTTTGTTTGTCACCATGATGAGAAAGCTAGCTAATACGGTGAGCAGCAATCAGAGTTAGCGTGTATTTGTTTCTCAGCAGACCTCATTTTGTTCTCTACTTTATATATATGTATATATTGTATCTGGGTCTTTCATATATTTTGTGGGATATTTTATTGGATGTATGATTGTTTTTGACACAATGATTGGGTTTCTTTTTTCTGTGAAAGGTTAATGGGTAGAGTTATTGGTGGCGGTGATGTTGTTTGTTTCTTTTAGTTTCCAATATAAATCAGCCTTCTACTTTATTTGAAGATTTGGGGTGGTTGGTTTTTATTTTTATTTTGATGTTTTTTTATTGATTTGTTTATTGGGTAATCTGTGTGGGATTTTCCAGGCTTTCAAGGAAGGTGTTATTTGACTTTGAAGCCAAAAAAAGGGGTTTGTTTTTGTTTTATGTTGAAGCTTTTGTGCAAGAGATTTGATTGTGAGAAGCAAATTGTGATGTCTGTTTGTGCATGGGCTATGATGGGTTTCAAGGGATCTTGGTTCTGATGGAGATGAGAGCGTGTTCTGGGAAAGTTTCATTTATGATGGATCTTCTAGAATTTCAATGTTGCTTTGATTCTCATGGAGGAAAAGATTTGATTTTTGGTGGTCGTTATGTCAATGGTAGTTGATGGGTTTTAGGAAGTTTGGTTTCTGGAGCTTTGAAATCCATATAGAATTGTTTCTGGGTACACACCCAATTGCTTTTGACCCTTCTTCTCAGCTTAGGGGAGAGGAGAAAGTAGGGGGTTTTGTGTGTATAAGGTCTTTTAGGATTTGAAGGTGTTTGTTTGACAAAGAAAAAAAATGGGGGAAGAGACTAATTCCTGGATTAGGAGAGCAAAGTTTTCTCATACTGTGTGTCATAGGTTGGACTCTTCAAGATTGGCCTCTGTTACATTTTCAATTCGGCCTGAACGAATTTCAGGTTTGAAATCAAGGCCTGGAGCAACTTCTTCTAGTGAGAAATCAACTACTATTTATAACAAGCAGAGATCTTTGTCCCCTCTACCTGAAACTAGGCTCAATGATGTGTTTAAGGAAGCGAGGTCTGAGAGGAAGAGATTTATGACTCCATTACCTCGGAGAAGGGAACAGGCAAAAGGGGTCCTGGGAAAGTTTGTGAATAGGGATTTTCAAGAAGTTAAGGCCTCCAATTCGAAGTCTACGGCAGATACAAGCCCACTTAGGCACTTGGCTTCCTTGAAAGGCAATGATAAATTGAAGAACCGGAAGGAGTCATCATGGGCAAAGTATTTTGATCATGGTGGAGGAAGGGTTAATGCTGTGGAACCATCTGATGAATGGACTGTCGATCTGTCTAAGTTGTTTCTTGGGCTAAAGTTTGCTCATGGCGCTCATAGTCGGCTTTACCATGGTCTATACAATGATGAACCTGTTGCAGTTAAGATTATCCGGGCGCCTGATGATGACGAAAATGGAGCCTTGGGGGCTCGACTAGAGAAACAATACAATAGGGAAGTCACTCTTCTATCTCGTCTGCACTATCACAATGTCATAAAGGTGACCGATCCTTTTCTTTTCCACTCTGTCATCATGTTATTTGTTATGTATATATGCTTTATGGCAGGATTGGTCCTTTGTCTTGTTCAATATTTATGTTGGTTACAGATTTGCCATAGCTTTTAAATTTTTTTTTATTCCATGGATTGATTCTGGAATCAGGGTCAAAATTATCATTTTTGTGATTTTGTTTGAGGATGCTGCCTTTTCTGAACCTTTCTTACTGATATCCTTTAATACAGTTTATAGCAGCGTGCAGAAAGCCTCCAGTTTATTGTGTCATTACAGAATATCTATCAGAGGGTTCTTTGAGGGCATATATGCATAAGCTTGAGCGTAAATCACTTCCTTTACAAAAGCTAATTGCATTTGCTCTGGATATTGCTCGTGGAATGGATTACATTCACTCTCAAGGTGTCATTCATCGAGATCTTAAACCAGAAAATGTCCTTATTGACCAAGACTTCCACCTGAAAATTGCTGATTTTGGAATAGCTTGTGAGGAGGTATACTGTGATATTTTAGCTGATGACCCTGGAACTTATCGTTGGATGGCACCTGAGATGATCAAACATAAATCCTATGGCCGAAAGGTTGATGTGTACAGTTTTGGGCTCATCTTATGGGAAATGGTTGCTGGAACTATACCATATGAGGATATGAATCCCGTCCAGGCTGCTTTTGCAGTGGTAAATAAGGTTTGTTCATGAATTTCGTGTTTATTTGGCAAAACATAATGCATGGACTTGCAATACACAATGAAGCTCTTTTCACCTTCATCCTTCAAGTCCTCTGTTGTTATTGTTTTTGTGAATTGTTTAGTTGTGCTATAAGTCTTATGTAGAAATTTTTTTTTTTTTTGATAAGTAACTTAGAAGGTATATTGAAAGAAACAGCCCCGTACATAGGAAATGTACGAAAGAGGCAAAAACATCAAGAAGCCAAAGTACAAAAATCAAGTAGCACATGAAGGGAAATACATGAATTTCCCTTCATGTGGAATTTTTATTTTATTATTAATTTTTTTTAATTGATAGGAAAAGGACTACCTGCCCTCTCTCTTTTTTTTTTATAAGTAATAAAGATTCATTGATAAAAAAGAGAGGAACAACACCCTAGTGTATAGGGAGTATACAGGGGAAGCAAATCAAAAACGAACATTACAAAAGTCAAGAAAATCTAAAAGAGAAGGAAAAGTATGGTTTCTCCACACGAAGAGCCATTCAAGAAAGGTTCGGAGAAAAAGAAGCTTGAGATCCGGCAAGGAACACTCAACATCTTCAAAGCATCTGCTATTTCTCTCCTTCCAAATACACCACATCAAACAAGAAGGAACGGCCTTTCAAAAAACTCCATTACGATGACGACCAAAAGGAACTTGCCAACAAGCCAGAAGACCAACAACCGACCTAGGCATAACCCAACAAACTCCAAATAAACCGAAAACTATATCCCACAAATCCAAAGCAACCGGGCAATGGAGGAAAAGTGATCAACACTTTCACTATTGCACTTGCACATATAACACCAATCTAAAATGCAAATTCTTCTTTTCCTTAAGTTGTCAATTGTCAGGCATTTACCCAAGGCTGCGGTCCAAACGAAGAAGGCCATTCTAGGGGGAATTTTCTGCTTTCAAATGCTTTTCCAAGGGAAAAGCTGATCACTATGACCAACTAAAAGATAGTAATAAGCACTAACCAAGAACCCCTTTCTTTTACAAGGCAGTTAACAATACTTGTCCTACCCAAACCCCTTTACGGGAGTGCTATAAATGGAATTGATAAAGTTCCTGAAAGCTTCCAATTCACAATTATGCAACTCCCTACAAAACTGTAACTCCCAATGGAGGATTCCATTGGTGTACCTCAAAAGATCCGCCCCACTTACCTCTTTGCTACGGCAAATCCTAAATAATTCAGGATAGCGGACAGCGAGAGAAGAGGATCCACACCAACGATGAAGCCAAATTTGCACTTTAGATCCATCTCCAATTTCAAACATAATAAAACAAGGTAAAGAATGCCACCCCTGCCTAATATATTTCCACAAACTAACACCATATGGACTAGAGCAAGAGCTAGAACACCAACCACTCCAATCACAACCGTACTTTGCCTCTATCACTTGACGCCAAAGAGCGCCCCTTTCTTGCCCAACTCTCCATAACCACTTCCCTAATAAAGCTGCATTGAAAGATCTCAAGTTCCTAATCCCCAACCCACCTGAAGAAAGCGGAGTACAAACCGTAAACCAATCAACCAGATGAAACTTGGGATTGTCACCAAGACCACCCCACAGAAAGTCCCGTTGCAGTCTAGCAATACGATTGGCCACAGAAGTAGGAATAGGGAATAAGGAAAGAAAATAAGTAGGAAGATTAGAGAGAGTGCTTTTAATTAAAGTGACTCTACCTCCCTTAGATAAATATAATTTTTTCCAACCTGCTAATTTTCTTTCCATCCGCTCAATAATAGGACTCCAAATTAACTTGTCCTTAAATTTTGCTCCCAAAAGAAGGCCCAAGTATTTCATAGGGAGGGACCCTTGCTTGCAGCCTAAGACAGCCACCAAGAGATCCATGTCAAGAACAGACCCCACAGCCACCAGCTCAGACTTACCTAAGTTTACCTTCAGCCCTGACACAGCCTCAAACCAGATGAGCACAATACGGAGAATCAACATATGATCAATATCCGCATCACAAAAAAAAACTAAAGTGTCGTCAGCAAAAAGGAGATGGGAAACCATCAAAGGTCTTCCGGCAGAAACACCTACACTAAAGCCTGACAAACGACCTTCTTGGACAGCCTTATCCAACATTCTACCAAAGGCTTCCATAACCAAGACAAGACTACCTGCCCTCTCTCTTCTCTCCTTCTGTTTCTTTTTGGTTCCGCTTCCCCCTGCCCTCTTCCCTATTATATTTCAGTCTTTTGTCATTGGTTCACACCTATTCAAATGAACAACTGTTAATTGTGTTCAAGTGTTGGTTCGTTCATTGTGCATCCAGTCTATCCTTAAGTGTGCCCATTGGAGTAACATGTAATATGCATGTCTCAAACTCTTAAAAGCCATGATTTTCTCATTTTAAATATGATTATCTTGGAAATTTATCGTCAGTTGTCATTCCTGTTAGTATCATGTGTTGGTGAAGTAATTATTTTCTACATTAACTTTGGGCTGAATCTCACTTTTGTGATGCTATGAAGCACGGGTGTGTTACCGGATTTGGGTGTGGGTGCAGGACTCAGCAATTTTTGAAAAAGTAGGGTCTGGGTGCGGCAGTTAAAAAATTATTAAAAATATTTTTATTTATATTTTTAATATATTGCTAAGCATACTTTTTCACATTATATAAACAAATACCAAACTAAATAAAAAATCAAACCCAAGTCATAACATTGCAGCTTATATAAAAGATAAAAAAATTAGATCACAGATTCACAAATCACAATGAGTAATAGTCAAAGCATGTGAGAGTATAATGAGCTTGAGATTGAAAAACTAAGATTGAAAGCTTTAGTTTGATACTTGGGTTGAGAGTGGGTCGGTGAGGTGAGGTGAGTTTGATATTGAGTCTGAGTGTAATGCAAAGAAATTGAAGAATAGTAGAGTGAGATTGTGTGACTGAGTGCATCTGTGAGAGAGGGGAGACGGAGAGCAGAGAGTCGAGCGGGATGGGGGAGCAATGGAGCACAGAGAGTGAGAGAGAGCTGAAGAATGAATCAGGTGAGATAGTTTAGGGTTTTGTTATTTCGGCCAAACGGTGCGTTTGGCACCTTTTTTTTTTTGAATTTCGGCCTGAATCAGCTGGTTCAGCACCGGTACCATGTGTTTTGCCAGTTTCAACTGATTCGGCCCGAATTGGCCCAATTCGGTGCGAATCGTCGTGTATTGGGAACCATGAAAAAGGACACAGCACCGACACATAGGCAGCGGTGTCGCCCGCCGCACCCCGGGTTCGGCGGCCATTTTGCCGCGTCGGTGCATCATAGTTGTGATGAGGTTTAGGCTGTGTTTGGTTCGATGTAAAATGTTTTCCGAGTGAAAAATATTTTCAAGTAAAAATAATTTTCGGAAAGGAAAATATTTTCAGATAAAAATATTTTTCAGAAAGGAATATATTTTTAGGTGTTTGGTGGTATTTTAAAAAATACTTTGGAAAATATCTTTTAGTGTTTGGTTGTGTTCTTGAAAATACCATAGAAAATACATTTTCTACTTGTTACTCACATTTTCTCACATATTCTTGGCTTCCAAACAGATAATATCATTTCTCAATACAGAAATACAACACAAACAAAACGCAAAAAAACAAATTCATCAAATCCAGTCAGAGAAGAACGAAGAGAGAGAGAGAGAGAGAGAGAGAGAGAGAGAGAGAGAGGCAACTAGGTTCGATGTTGAGGCGAGATCGCGTGGCGATGGCGATGGGTTTTTCACGTTGAGGTGACTGGGTTTTTCGCGATCGGCAATGGCGATGGTGATGGGCGATGGTTTCAAGGTTTTTCGCGATCGGCGATGGCTTCATGGTTTTAGCGTTGAGGCATCGTTTTTTGCGATCGGCGATGGCTTTAGGGTTTTTCGTGATCGGCGATGGTTTCATGGTTTCAGATCGGCGATGGCGAAGGTGTGATCTCACCGGCGCGGGTTGGGGCGTGATCTCTCTACTCTCTCTCTCTCTCTCTCTCTCTCTCTCTCTCTTTGCGCGTTTGAGTTCGGAAATGGTTTGAAGTGAAAATTTTCACTTCAAACCATTTCCGTGGTCAAAGCCTCTCTTTTACGGTCAAATGAAATGCTTTTCCGGAAAATTCTATTTTCTATGCGCAACCAAACACGTGGTGAGGTGTAAAATGATTTCCTGTAATAGTTTGAAGTCAAAACAAACACAGCCTTAATTACTAAAGAAAGAAATGAGAAGCCATTGAAACTGATGGTCCTATTAATAAAATTTTAAGATGATTGAATTGCAACTAAAGACGCTACCCTGAAAACTAAAATATAGTTTAATTGGTTAAGATAATATGAATTGGTTTATTATTAAGTGGAAATGCTCCTATCTCATCAGCAGTGAAAATGGGGGAGAGATTTCAAAAGTACTGGGTGATTATGACATAGACACCATGGTTAACATTTCATTTGAACTTAAGTTTTCTTCCCCTGAAAACTAAAAATAATTCTAATTGGTTTGTTAAGATAATATGAACTCCTTTATTTTATCAACGGAGAGGATGGGGCTGAAATTTGGTAGTACAGGATGATATAATGTAGACAGCATGGTTCACATTTCATTAGAACTTAAGTTTTCTTCCCAAATTGCCTTTAATCTTGCAAAGCACTATGGAAAGGTTTTTGTGGATGCAATTCTAATACCATTATATTTGGCATTTTCAGAATTTGAGACCTGCTATCCCAGAGGACTGTCCACCTGCCATGCGAGCTTTAATTGAGCAGTGTTGGTCCTTGCATCCAGATAAAAGGCCTGAGTTTTGGCAGGTTGTGAAGGTATTAGAGCAGTTTGAGTCTTCACTTGCCCTTGATGGAACCCTGAATCTGGTACCAAATCCTACCTGCCAAGATCATAAGAAAGGCCTTCTTCATTGGATTCAAAAGCTTGGTCCTGTGCATCCTAATGGTTCAATCACACCTAAACCTAAATTCACATGAATCTTTCTTATGACCTGGCTTTTGTAGCTCACCAGGTCAATTGTAATTAAAAAAAGGTTTGTTTTCTAAGCCTCTTTTATTGTATTCTTGTATGTCACATTCGTGTGTGAGTGAAAGAATAGATTGGTAGGCACACATTGAGGTGAAACTGTCTTTTATTCATGTTATATAAATACAGACAAATGATAATCAACTTAGTGTATTCTAGCCTTGTGTATATTGGCTGGCTGAAAAAAGTAGCATTTTTCTTTTGAAATGCTATAGAATTCCAGGGCACCCCCCAACCCCCCCCCAAAACACGCACGCTAGAGTTCAGAACTGCCCGTCTTACAATTTTATTTACTTACAACTTCGTTTTGAAATAATTTTCTTATCACGTATGAAAGGGACACTGGTCCAATTCCCCGTATATTTTCAGAAAGTTTAGTGTTATAGATGGAAGTTAGAAGAATTGATAATAGTTATGAAAAAGGAGGGTCTTTTGCCAATGTGTGGGTTTCTAATTAAAATTATGAAGTTAATTTCATATCACTTTTCAAGATATGTTGACATAGGTTTTTAGTGAAAATGCCCACCCCTCATATCTATGTTATAAATTATTGTACTCAAGTTGGTGGTTATGGCGGTGACCCTGTTCTAGCTTCCACCTCTGTGAGTGTTCACAAGAAAAATTAGTCTCTTTTTTCTGGTTTTTTAGATTTGTTGCAGGGTATGGTTGCACTTAATTATATTGCTTTTCTTACACGTGATGACCTACATTTAGTTTGGGTTTGCTTGGATTTCTTTCAATTTCTGGCTCAAATATTTATTTACAACATAACTTTTGCAGCAGCTTCTTTGATCTTTGTCGTTACAACTTTGGTATGATTTTTCATTGAAAAAAGTCCTATAATATTTTCATGGTCTCATTTCAACACATTTTTATGTGTTCTTTTTCTTATACATGTGAGAAAATAGTGACACACGTACATCTGCCCATTCACGGTCTACACATGTTTTCCATTTTTCTCTTGAATGTTGTTGGTTGTGTCAAATTATGGATTCAGGCATGTACAAGAAGAGAAAAGAGGAAAAGGTTCATATGATGACTGACATTCTCACGTTCTCTCCGTGCTTGTTCCATAATCTTAACACTAGTTGGTTCAATTTGGGTACTGGTCTACCATCACAGAATTTAGTTGCTTGAAATGGATTTTCTGCGTTTGGGTAGTTATGAAATTCCTCTTTTCCTAGCCTTCATTTTCTTTTGCTACAGCTGTAGTAGTTCTACTGCTCCCAGCAAAAATATCCGAACGTTAATTGTTACATTTTGCTGTGGATGCATTTATTATGAATCGCATTCATGGTACATGCATTTAACTTTGTTCAAGATCTTGTTATTGATTTTGTGTTCTCAAATTCTCTTCACCTTTGTGTTGCTTGTGAATATCTGGCAGACCAGGAATCACGTTAATGTCATTTATTGATTTATATCATATCCAGTCAACTTTAGTCTGTTATATATACTTTTCTTTCCCTTTAATTTCTATTTCATTAATATTATCCTATAATAGTAGGTCGGGCGTACCATAAATTTGTGCTGATACAATGTAAATGCTAGACCAACCCTGAATAGCATAGAAATTTAGTGGAAGAGTTTTAATTTGATTGGTACTACTAGTGTCAACATCATGGTGTGAAATTTGACTTTCTTGTTAATTGAACGCCACGTAAAGGGGTTGCTTCGGCCTTTGTAGGACTCAAACTCTGGACTTGGATAGGATAGATGGGCTTGCTTAAAAAGTTGGGTTGGTAAGGTATATGCAAAAGTCTTATTCTTTCTAAAATGCTTGGCAAGTCTCTTTAAAAGTTTAATAGTAATATGTTATTGGGAGGTTTATTAACATCAGAGTGACTAGAAAATCTTTAATTTACTTTAGTAGAAAGCTATGTTTTCAGAACCATTTTAAATAGATTCCGAATTTTTAAGGAGATCTGTTTAATTTTTTGAATTAAAAAGAGGACCTTGTTCTTGATGCCAGGGACACTTGGTGAAAATTCTTTTTTTCTTTTTTACACTTGGTTAAAATTCTTAATTTGTAAGATATGGTGTTAGTGGGAACTCCCTGTTAAGAATTTATAGGCTACTTGTTACATCATTGCAAACTTGTAACTGGCAATGCGTGTCAATATGATTGAAAGCCTGTGGGAAGGAGCCTCTTGCTTTTACTCAGTAGAGGGATGAAGTGGGGTGATGGTTCTTTAAGCTCTGTCAATCTTTACAATAAAGAAATGAGACATTAATTAGCTGAAAATGTTTTGCAATCACATCATGGAAAGCATATGGCAGTTAATGATATTATTTAAAAGGAAAAAAAAAAAAAAAAAAAAAAAACTTGGGGATTAATTACACTATGTCTGGGAGTTCATATGGAATGAAAAAAAAAAAAAAAATTATAAAGGAATGGAATTAGACGAAGGTCTTTTTATTTTTAATTATTTTTAAATTAAAAATTTTTATTTTTAAAGATTCAAATTAGTAAAGGATTTTTGGAAGATGATTAATGGAGGGCCTTATCTGCCAATGCTTCCAATTTGACGACGAGAATATTGAATATGTGTGGGCTCTACTTCTCAAACTCTTAATTGAAATCTTTATGATGCATATATATATCTCTTGTAAGAAGAGAAATATTATGTCACAACATTTTTGTAACACTTTCAACAAATCATAAATGGTAGGAAATTGCTTAGCAGTCACCATTTTAAGATAGGAAATTGCTTGACAGTCACGACCAAGTTTGGAATTAAACCAAAATACATTGTTGGTCCCTAAAATTTACCTAGTAAGTGTTTTTGATTTAGGAAGTTTTCAAATGAGCACTATTAGTTTTTGAATTAAAAAAAAAAAAGAAAAAAAAGAAAAAAAAAAAAGAGCATTGTTGAACCTCTACAAAATCATAAAAGAAGTCAGTGCTAAAATGTTTTTGGACGTCTCACAATGTGTTCCAACTCTTTTTTAAACTCTCATCCTGCAATTTTATGATTTTTCATTGTAAGTTCCTCCTGCATTTTGAGGCAATACAACTCCAACTGCATATCTTGTAGCCAAAGCATGAGAATTTTGTAGGGCTCTTTTGTGTTATACGTAGACCCTCCCAATAATATTGACTATAGGTCAATTGCTAGCCGATGCGTGGGATGTTTGCTATATAACCCTACACTTTTTTTTTTTTCGAAGCTGGAACCAACCACTTTTCATTAATTTAGAAGACTAAAATCCAAATACAAAGCATCCACCACAGACGGAGGAGCCTTCTCCATCCATACAATATCATCATCAATTAATCTAGCAGATTTAGCCAAAGCATGAGCAACACTATTAGCATTGCACCTAACATAATTAGTCAAAATGGATCTAAAACCTGCAGCCAAGCACCAAATATCCTCATATATTAATCCAAGCGATGAGAGGTACGGTTGAGCCTGAGAAACCGTCTTCATCACCAAAGCATTATCACCTTCCAAAATTATCTCCATGAAGCCAGCGTCTATAGCAAACTCGAGGGCTTTACAACATGCCATCACTTCCACCTCTTCACTATCCCTTACAGCACTGCCCTTCGCAGCTAGAGTAGCCATTACTTCACCCTTATCATTCCTAATCACAGCCCTATAACCTGAAGTAGCTCTATCATCAAAACAAGCGCCATCAAAATTCAGCTTGAATAAAGTTCCTTGCGGATGCTGCCATGTCTGCTGCGTTAGAGTCTGAGTTGGAGTTGGCACACTCAATTGATCTTGTGATTCAATATACTCCATCAAATAATCCAATGTGCGCTGAGACGACCTTGAAGGATGATGGAATACACCCCTGTGCATGACTGTGTTCCACGAATGTCATATCTGCCAACAAATAACCCAAAACAAATCTCCAATGAAAGCTTTGGCATAGACCTGTAACCAATTGTAGAAAATCAACCTGCTCAGAGCATGATTTTTAAAGTTGACAAGAACTCCCTGCCCAAACATCCTGTGCCGCCCCACAACCCAAAGCACATGCAAAACTGATTTAGTATCATTCTGACAAAAGCAGCACCGTGCCTCCTCCACCACCCTTCAGCGTACCAAATTGTCTTGTGTAGGCAAAATGTTAAGGCATGCTCTCTATGAGAAATTTATAATCTTGATAGGGACGTTAGCCTTCCAAATTCGTGACCATAGTGACCCATTTGTTCATTGTACCGACGCCTCCCCAATATTGCTCTCTTCCATCCTTAACTGCTTTGCCACATAATACCCGGACTTTACTGTGTAGCTGCCCTTCTTTGAAAAATACCACACCATCACATCTTGCACAACCCACCTGCTTAAAGGGACTTGAAGAATAGCTTCTGCATCAAATGGATGAAACATGGCAGTGATGCTTTCCTTGTCCCATTGATGATTCGGCCAATCAATTAACTCTAAGACCCTCCACTCCCAAATCTCCTCCTCAGGTTGGAAAAGATTTTTTTTTTGTCGGCTAATTAGGCAGCCAATAATCCTTTAAAACACGAACGGAAGCCCCATTACCCACTCTCCAATAGCACCCTTTCCTCAAAAGTGGTTGAGCCGCTATCAAACTCTTCCATACATAGGAACTATCTTAACAATCCTTCGCCTCCAAGAAGTCACACTGCGGAAATATTTTGCTTTAAAACAACTATATAAAGGAGAGCTTTTATCCTGCAACAATGTCCAACCTTGTTTTGCAAGCATGGCTAAATTAAATGATCTTAAATCTCTGAAACCCATTCCACCATCTTTCTTAGATAGTGTTAAGAAGCTCCAATTTTTCCAGTGTATTTTTCTTTCCTCCCCAATTTGTCCCCACCAAAATCTACCACACATGGCGTCCAATTCGTCACATAATTTCCCAGGTAACTGAAAAACCCCCATTGTATACGTGGGGATGGATTGAGCCACTGCTTTTATAAGAATCTCCTTGCCGGCCTTAGAGAGCAACTTCCCCTTCCAACCCTCCAACTTTTTCCAAACCCGTTCCTTAATGAAAGAAAAAGAATTATATTTTCTTCTTCCCATCAAAGTAGGCATCCCCAGGTAAGCATCAAACTTTTCCACTTCCTTTACCTTTATTTTGTTAATTATCCATGCTTTCTGCTCCACATACATATTGCTATTGAAATAAGTAGAAGACTTCTTAAGGTTTATGCATTGGCTTGAAGCTTCAACATATAGTTGTAGGGTATTAAAAACAACTTGCACTTCATCTTTATTAGCCTGACAAAAAAATCAAAGAGTCATCAGCAAAAAGCAAATTAGTTATAGATGGGGCACTTCTACAAACTACCACTCCATGCAACCTCCCTTCAAATTCTGCTTTAGCAAGGAGCGAAGTAAAGCCTTTAGCAAATTTCAAAAACAAATAATGGGACAAAGGATCTCCTTGGCGAATGCTCCTAGAAGGAATGATATTCCCATAAGCTTTACCATTTATTCAAATTGAAAAGGAGGGTGTAGAGACACAACTTATAACCCTATCCACCCAAACCTCTGGAAACCCCAATTTAATCATCATGCCTTTCAGGAAGCCCCATTCCTCCCTATGATAGGCCTTACTGACATCCAATTTAAGAGCTAAGGTCGTTTTCTTCCCCTTTTTTCTAATATGCATGGCATGCAAAGTCTCATAGGCTACTAGCACGTTATCAGTAATAAGGCGTCTAGGTACAAAAACACTTTAAGTAGGAGAGATTAACTATGGCAAGATCAACTTTATCCTATTCACCAAAACTTTTGAAATAATTTTATATATCACATTACATAGGCTAATAGGTTTGAAGTCTGCCATTTTTTCCGGTTTCTTTACTTTTGGAATCAAAATAATATGAGTATAATTAATTTCAGGCACCATATGACTAGTATGTAAAAAATCTAACATAGCATCAGTTTTCTCATTACCAACAATATGCAAATTTTTTTGATAAAAGAGTGCATTCATGCCATCAGGTTCAGAAGTCTTTGTTGGTCCATCTAGAACAACATTGCTTTCACTTCTTCACTACTAAACAGCCTGGACAGCACCTCCATCATATCATCAGTTATTTTTTGGTTGACTATGTTAAGGCATTCCTCCATTCTGTCACAAGTGCTTGCTTTAAAATATTCATGAAATAATCAAATGCCACATCCGCCACTTCAGCCACCTCTTCCACCCAAACCCCATTAGCATGCTTGATTTCCTTAGTAAAATTCCTCTGCCTTCATTGGGAGGCCTTGGAATGAAAAAATTTAGTAATTCTACGTCCATACTTTAACCATGACACCCGGGACCGCTGATGCCAAAAAATCTCTTACTTAAGCAATAAATCATCCAACCGTTTACTCACTAAGAGAAATTCACTTCTTCTATCTTCGGTCATCTCATTTGCATTCAACACTTCCAACTTCTTTTGTAATCTTTTAATCTCCTCTATTTCGGGTTTAGTCTTTGAAAAACCCCACGCATGTAAATCAGCCCCACACTCTTGGGTTCAGTCCTTAATCACACTCAAACCCAAACTGCCCTGCCCTCCTTTTGTCCACGCCTCAAGCATAGCCTCCTCACAATCGTCCCATAACAGCTAACTCTCCTCAAACTTGAAACCAATAGCCCCCCTTCCCCTAAACCGCCTATCATTCATAGTTCTCAACAAAATAGGAATATGATCAGAAGCATGGCTGAACAAGTGAGATACCAAACTGGCAGGGAACTTTTCAATCCAATCTTTGTTAGCAGAAGCTCTATCCAATTGTTGTTTTGTGTGGGCTGAACCTGGCCACCTGTTTGTCCAAGTGAATTTATGCCCAATATAACCCAAATCTGTCAACTCGCATTTTTCCAAGGCAACCCGAAAATCCTCCATCTGGTTATGATACGGTGCATTGACACTTTGTTTCTCCGATGCATGAAGTATGGCATTGAAATCACCTATATAACACCAAGGACCCTCGATAAGAGACCTTAAATGAGATAAAAGTGCCCACAACTTCCGCTTTCCATTTGCCTTTGGCCATCCATATAACCCTGTGAGATACCACACAAAACCATCCTTTTCCACCACCTTAGCCAATATGGTTGTCAGTGAAATTAATAACATCCAAATTCACCTCTTCATTCCAAAGCAAAGCCAACCCTTCACCCGAATTTGGATTTTTCACTATCAATATATTTTTAAAAGGTACATCACCACAATGCTTCTCAAATCCACCTCGATCCAACCTTGTTTCCATTAAGAAGCATACATCGGGAACTTGTTCCCTCACTAATTCGTGAAGGTTTTGAATTGTCCAAAGGTTCCCAAGCCCTTGAGAGTTCCAACTTAAAAGCCTCATTGCTCTCGGCAAGGGTGTTGCAACACCCCTGCCGCTTCAGTCATGGTTAAATCCTCACAAACCTTCCATTTTTTCCCATTATTATTGTCTTCCTCTACCTCCCCATCAACTAACACAACTAGCTTGTTTCTTTTTCCTAAAATGGATTTAGCTCCTTCTTTTAACCTTCCCACAGGCCCAACATCCATTCAGACTAGTCTGGTCCATGTAGAGGGCTTTTTAGTGTTACTCAGCCCAACACCATCGTCACTAATTTGCACGTGCTCCTCCTATATTCTTGGCACCAACTCAGTCCCCTCATGTAGGCATGAATTATGAACTCCCAAAATTAAGGAATCAGAATCTCTACATCTCTTATCCACGTCTTTAATCCCTTGATTCTTGGCCCTGTGCCAGCTGTCAGCCTAATCTTTTCCCACAGATCTGGTAGCACCCCCCCATGCCTTCCAAAACCGTTTTGGTAAGGTTTCTCTCCTTCCCACCGTCGCTTGCTCCCACCTCCGCTGTATTCTATGAAGTAGACTAGCCCTTGCTTACACCTTTGTTTCCCTCATGCTCATCATCTTTCCTAAATCCCCTCTTTTGTGGTGATCTCAATCTTCCACCCGTTGCCTTCAGCCAATCCTCATAACCACATTTGACCTCAGCCCCAGATTTTGTTTTGTTGAAAAACTGAGCATAGAACTATAGTTCATGTCCAAGCAGTCCACAATAATGGCACAAGATAGGCAGTCACTCATACTTAAGGTCCACCCAATATTTCTTCCCATTCGAACCTGCCAAGAAAGCCCCACGACGTATCTCTTTTTCTAGCAGAATAGCCACCTTAACCATCATAAAAAAATTCTGGCTATCATTGTTATGCCATTTCTCAACCTCCAAAACCCTACCTAGTCGGTTCCCCACATCCTTCGCTACCCGGGCTGATCTCATATCAAAAGGCACCCCCTAGATTTGTACCCATAGAGATACTGAATCGAACTTGACATTCGTTGCCGTCATCCCCGACTTCCATCTTGTTAACAGTAATGCTTGATTATCAAAACTCCATAGACCTCTAGTGTAGACTATGTTCAACTCAAATTCAGATCTAAACTTAAACTGAAATAAGTTTGACCCTACTTCACCAACTTGCACACCATCTTCTAGTCACCATGCTTTTTTGAGTGTCACCAGAGTTGCTCTTTTATTAAAAGGTTTGTAGGTTAAAAACTTTCCAATAAGACTCAAAGCACAGCTCTCTAACTCTTCTTGTTGGCCTTCATCAGATATATTGATTGTCTCTTCTTCCTATAAGGTTAACTTCATGTTTTTTAGGATTTGTGATACATCGTCTGCCATGATTGTGGACCTTAGGGAGAGAGGTCTCACGGAATACGAGAGAGAGAAACTCCTACAAAATAGGAGAGATATTTAACCCTACACTCTTTAATTATTATTTCTACTATAATTCCAGTTCACTGAAAATTTTAAAATAAATGAAAGAAATACATGTGTATTTTTACTATTATGTTCATTATAATTTATATGTTATTTGTATTATTAATAAAGGAGGATTAGAATTAAATTTTCTATCAATGATTGAAGGGAATGGATACTTTTATTCACTTTTGGAGTGAGTGCATATAAAAGAATGGTATTAAATGATTCCATTTTATTCTTTATCCCCCTCCTAAATAAACTGATACTAGAGAGAGAATGATTCTTTCACTTTTAATGACCAATTTTTTTGTTTTTTTATTCTTTTATTTTTATTCTTTTATTTCATCTTTATTTTTTGTTCTTTAGTAAAAATTAGAAAGAAAATGGGTGATAATTAATTTATTCCACCCAATTACATATCTCTAGTACGTACTTTTTTTTTTTTGCTAAATATATCTAGTAAGTACTTTCAGTCATAAACCTATAGCCACCTTTCTATAAAGGTGTAAGTGCACTTTTAGTCCCTACATTTTAGACATTTTTTAAATTTATTTTGGTCCCTGCATTTTCATTTTACTACTTTTATTCCCTAAAACAATTAACACGCAATATTTTGGTTCTGGGCATTAGCCTACAGATGGAAAAAGTATGTGGCTAACAGAGAAATTAAAAAATATTAAATAAAGCTTATGTGTCATCATCTGGTTCGACACGTGGGTTTCCCTCCATTTTCCTTGTCACATTGTAGATATCGCATTTTGTATCCTTTACGACTTGGGCCCCTGTTCCCCAATGACGCTCAAATTCTAAGGTCCAAGGCTAGTTTAGAATCCTATCAGATATCAAGTTGACTTGAGGAGTATTAAAATGGAAAATATAACCTTTTAAATGATCAAAAATCTATTTTTGGAAATAAAAGACCAAAGTGGCTCTCAACTCATGTACGTGGGCAGCGGCTTGCATACGTGGTCCAAAGCATGAGTACGCAAACACACTACTGCAAACGTAACTAGGGTTTTAGAAACATAAAAAAAAAGTTTCCTGTAATAACGGCTGAGGTTTGGAATGAATCCCACATCATTTGTGAGCCGTTCCAAACCCCAGTTTTTCACTATAAAATGCCTTACATGGTACATTTTCAAAACACACAGAAATCCCACAGGAAAAATACAAAATTCACAAGAAAATAGTGAATCAAAAGGGAGTTTTTCACAAAGCATCTTCAAGTCAATTTTGTTTGTTTATGACCTTTTCTGTCCCCAATCCTTTTAGTTTAACATTGCTAATCACTTTCTTATTGGCTTGTGAATAGAATTGACTGAGGGGAATGGTCAAAAATCAAGCTTGAAGAGCTTTTCTTTAAGGTATTAGTTTTGAACCTTTCTTTTTATTTTCTTTCTTTTATGCTTTTAAATCTTTCTGTTTGCTTTATCTTTTTGTTATAATTTGATGTAATATGCTTTCCTAGATTAGGTTTATATTTTTGTATGCTCAAAATGCATGTTAGGTTGTTAGAATTTCTGTTTTAAGATTCTGCCTTATCTTTGTGTTTTTAGGTTTTTTGGGCAAGAGGTTGCATATGCTCACAAGCTTGTTCTTGTGTGCACAAGCCACTGCCCAGAAACCCTAATTTTTATTTGTTTGTTTTGCTTTTGCTTTCACATGTTGTTCTGTTTAGTTTCTTTTCTATGTTTTTATACTTCCAAAGTCTCAGTTTCACATTTTTGTTTGTTTATGTGCTATCATATGTTTAGATTAGGGTTTCTTAATTTTAATGCCATGCCATTCATTCACATGTCCATGCATTAATGTCATAGGTGCTGAGTTGCTGCAAGGTAAGTAAAGATAAGTCATGCATTGATATGCACATGCATCTTTTGTGATGAACATTTTTGTATGATGTTTCATCTTGAATATGAATGTTTATATGATCTTGTGATCGCTATGATTGAGTTGCTATCTTTGTTTAAGATGAATGATATGATAGGGTTTCGCATGTTTAGGAATGATGATGCCATATTTTATGAATAGATGTATACTAGTGTGTGTGTGTGAGTATAAACATAAGTGTTGAACATGTTTTTAACGGAATTAAGACGTAAGACACAATGATGAGAGGCCAGCCCTAGGTTAGGCGGTCTTGGGTGCCTAACACCTTCCCAAGAACATACCTAAACTCTGAACTCATATTTCTGGTAGTAAGATCGAAAGGTCCTAGACCATTGCAAAAACTAAGTGTCGACTCCATCCGTTGCGTCCACACACGTGACCCTTACGTGGCTAATTCTTCAACCATCTCTACCAAATAAAATCCCCAAATCACTACCAAAAACCCTCATCTTCCACCAAAAAATTGTAGTTACAGCTCCACCCACACAGCTGATCCGCCACAACCCACTTCCCCAAACTACAATCAAAGCAATCTTCAAAGCCCTAGACCAGACAATCTGATAGCAGCAATCACTTCAACCAGTTCAAGCTTGAGGAGGAGAGCACTAATGAGGTGCTACTATTCTGAAAAACTGGTGTTAGTTGTATCTTGGACAACAGACAATCCTGGAAGAAGATTTTATGGTTGCCCAAACTACTAGGTATTTGAATTTCAATATTTTTTTTTAGTGGGTTTTAATATATGTATTTCAATATTTTTGTTTCAATTTTTTGTGACAATAGTTGATAGGTTTTCATTTTTTAGAGCATGATTTGGATTTCAGGTTGGGAGAAAGTGTAGGTTCTTCCAATGGCGTGAAGATAAGATATGTGATCGTGGTAAGGTGCTTATCCCAGAGAAAAGGCAAATGATTATCACATTTGAGGCTGAGGTTGCAATCTACAAGAAGAGAGATAAGTTTAACAAAGTGTTTTTGGCATTGTTATTGGTGATATGTGTAATTCTATGTTTGGTTAGGTAGGGGGTGGAAATCAGTTTTGTTGGTTACATACGTGGGGGAGTTTCAATATCCTATAGTTGTTAACGTATGTAGGGCTGGCAATATGTATACTTTTTGTATGAGATGTTGTTATTAGTAATGTAGCACCTGTAGCTTATTTTGTACTCTTTATGATATGAAATGAATACCTTTCTCCTTAAATGTGTGGGCTAGTAGTGTGATAGTGTTGAGCTATGTAAAGGTAAATGTGTGGATTGATAACAGTGTTGTGTGGACTGGTAGCAATGTGGATTGGTAGTAATGTTGTGCTATGTAAATGAATACCTTTGTCCTGTTTAACAATATTTACAGAGTAACAAAACTTGTGATTAAATGCTTCTTATTAAGAGTAACAAAACCTACTGTTAATCATATAATCTCCACTAGTGTCAATATATAGAACAAAGCTTAAGAAATCCACAAACTCAGAATCTTCATTAACTCAATACATACAGTGTCAATATATACAACAAAGCTCAAGAAATCCACAAACTCAGCATCTTCATAAATTGCATATATATTGTTGTGACTACCAAAGCAAGACAAAAAATTGAAGACTAACCAAAAGAAAACAACGGTTAATACAAATACAAAATCAGAATTATCATTAACTACTTCTTATTGCTATGAGTATCAAAGCCGGACAAAAGATTCATGTTTAACCAAAGTAACACAAAGGTCAACTGATCCATAGTCAAGTACCAAAGTTAACCTAAACAACAGGACATTGTTCAACTACAATAGTTACTACCATCACTAGAATTACACACAAAAATTCTTAGGTTTCAAAAAAAAAAAAAACAAAAACAAAAACAAAAAAACTCTTGCCCTCCTCATTTCCTTGAACCATATACAAATGATTAACTCTCAGTAAATCTGATTGCATCCATGTATTTGGATACATTCTTAGAAGCATTCAGAGTCTTTGATGTGACCCCACCCTTTTATTTTTCTACCTTGGGTATGAGTTTCTTTTGTTGGGGTTGGGTGATGCATTTGGATTCTGTGTGTTGCTGCCTAAGTTAGGTGGTGCACTTGGAATGGAGCTGGACTGATATGTATCCTATTGAGTGAATGTACTTCTGCTAGCTTGGAATGGATTAGATGAGCTTGTCTTGGCCTAAGATGGTGCATTTGGACTGGATTTGTGCATGCTGGCCTGATGTTGTGCAAATGGAGTGGTTGTGTGCATGGTGGCCTGATATGGTGCCAATAGAGTGGCTAAGCTAGTGTAGTTTGACTGAAGGAGTATATGCTAGCCTGATATGCTGCAAATGAAGTGGCTGAGTTGCTCTTGGCTTGAGGTGGTGTGATGCACTTGACTGGAGGTGTGCATGTTGGCCTAATATGTTGCAAATGGAGTGGTTGTGCTGCTCCTAGCTTGAGGTGGTGCAAATGGAGAGGCTGAGCTGCTCCTGGCTTGAGATGGTGCACTTGGACTGGATTGGTGCATTCTGGTCTGATATGGTGCACTGTGATAGGAAGAGTTTCTACTTCTACTGGTCTATAAATAGAAAACTCACATATCTTAATATATAATATGCAAAGCAACTGATTCACTCATGTGTTAATATTTTACCTTATTAGATGTGCTAATTCTGTTTATGGTGGTTTGTGGTGCCTGGTAAGGAAGAGTTCCTTCCGACCTCACCTTTGCAGCTTCTTTTATTATGACCTAGTTTACCACAAGCCCTACACTGCTTGGAGATACCAACTTTACAACTTGTTGGTTCATTAGGTTCCTTTGCTCTCTTCTTCTTAGGCCTGCCAGGTGGTCTAATTTTGATGGGAGGCTGTATAGGTTGGATACCAATGGGTCTCCACATATTCTGCCCATTGATAGGTGCTATGATTGGCTCATAGCAAGCTTTGTATGAAGAGACATGGAAATAGTTGTTAACATATTGCTTAGCAATTTATCTGTTGAAAAATATGCGGGTGATTGCATGAGCACATGGTATGCCAATTATATCCCACTTCTTACAACTGCAGTGTGCTATGGCCAAGTTAACAGTAAAGCTTTGTAGACCATTTTTAACTTCAAATTGTGTTTTCCCTGTCCAACAAGTAAGCCACCTATTGCATGCCACCTATTGCATGCCACCTATTACATGCCATCTTTTCCTTATGTAACCTCTTCAGAACTTTGGCACATATATCTGATTCTACTCTCATAACCTTTTCTCTGTTCTCTTGAAACCTAGTAATAAGATATAGCCTGATGCACTCAAGTTGCAATCACATACGAATACAATCAAATATTAGATATGAATTGCCAACTACATGTATCAAATAATGAATCTAATTAATTGTAGGTGATCACAAAGAATCATACCATGCTAATTATAGGCTTAGACCTGAATTTAAGTATCCCACTATTGAAACTCTTAGACATATTGTTTAGCACAGTATTAGTAAAACCATCTGCACAAGTGTTTGGTCCATATTGTTATTGAATGAGCTTGCAACCAACTATGTGCATCAACATCAATTTCTTTCAATTCATCCATCACCATATCAAACTCTTGTTTATAAGTTGCTTTGGCTACTCTCCAAAACATTTCTCTAATCAGAACACCAGGATGGTTCTTCCAGAAGTTGTTATAGAGATGTCTGCAGTAAATCCTATGTTCATACCATGGTCAGTTATCAATGAAAGTTCGCACCAACTCCTGTCACAAACAGTATCACAGAGAAATATGTAAAGTTAGTAACTGAACATACAATGTGTAAATGTAGATTAAACAAAAAAAAAAAAACAAAATAATAATGAAACTACATACCTTCTGCTGGTCTGATATAAATACCCATCTTCTATTCTGACCTATGCTTGCAAGTAACAGATTTATGAGCCAAGTCTAAGAGTCTTTGGTTTCAGCTTCTATTATTGCATATGCAAGTGGGAAATACTCTTCATTAGGATCTCTACCTATTGCAGTAATCAATTGACCACATGACTTATTATTCGAATGGCAGGCATCCAAACCAATGAATGGCCGACATCCAGCTAGAAACCACTTCATGCATCCCTCTAAACATATGTATAACCTTTCAAAATAAGGCACCCCACAAACCAAGTCCATCTCAGCTGCTAAATTACCTTCATTGAAGGTATGTACCTTTATAAGTATGGTACTGCCAGGACTAAACCACCTCAACTCTTTATAGTACTCCCAAAGTTGGTTGTACTGTTGTGTATAAGCCCCTTCAACATATTCTCGATCCTTATCCCTTGCCCTAGTGGCTTTTTCTGCATTTATATTTATGATATACTTTTCATGAACAACATCTCGAATGTCTCTTAGCTTCATGTTAGGCTATCTTTTCTTCTTTTTCATCAACTTCTTCCCAATGTATGAAGAAGTACACCTAGGATTCTTATAACTTATAGAGCATATGTGATTCGTAGTCAATGTTCTTAGTTGGTAGCTCCTCTTCCTTCGCACTTTTGTTCGATAGGCTTCAAACTTGCAGTTTGGTTGACAAACAGCTCTTACCCTTAACAAATCATTTTTAATAAATCTGATCCCTCATCCACCATGAACTGCATACTCAGTTATAGCTTCCTTGAATTGCATAGGTGTAATAAATAACATATCTTTCTCAAAATATAAATGTTCAGCCTTAGCTACTAGCTTAAACATAGGGAAGTTCCTCATTTTCTCATGTATTTTTCCCCTTCCATGTGTACTAGTATCATCCTTAGAATTATCATCACTATCATACCCAATTTCATCATTAGATGATGATTCATCAAGATTATGCAATTCATTAGAGTTCACTACACTAGTACCCATTTAGTCTAGTTCAACAACATCATCATCCTCCTTACCAACCCAACTATCACTACTATCTTCAACAAAGTCCCTCTAATTAGGGTTCAATTTTGCCTCATCTTCTAGGCCACTTCCCCTACTCTCATTACTATCACTTACATGAAAGTCCTCAGATGGGTGCTTAATAATAGGTTCTTTACCTACTCTTCTAGAATACACTTGGGAAGCATCTGCCTCAATGGTATCATCATCATTAGCCTCCTTAATAATAGGTTCTTCACCTATTCTCCTAGAATACACCTGTTCAACATCTACCTCAAGGGTATCATCCTCATTAGCCTCCTCAATAATAGGTCCTTCACCTATTTTCCTAGAATACACTTGTTCAACATCTACCTCAATGGGCTAATCGTCATTGTTATAAATATCATCATTAGCATACATAATCACTATCATAAAAGCTGTAAAATTCACTCCCATCATGGTCATCTTGTTCACTACCATCACCATCATAATGACCTATAAGGTCTTGCTCCACTGCCAATGGCTGCATATCCTCACCTTCATCAACTAGTATAAGGTCACCTACTAGGTGTTCTAAATACACATGAATCTCTTCATGACCCCTCACTAAATCTGTCATGAACATGACATCATGATTATCAACAACCAAATGGAAATTTGCCCTTTCTTGGTTCATACTAGGCATTTTATACTACAACTTACTAACAGAGTTGTACCCAAAGTCCCTACATATACCCTCTATCTTAACCTTGAACCACTTATCAGGGTCATAATTATTAACCACTTCTATTTTACCTCTCACATACTTTCGTGGATTCCTAGTAAAATACCACTATAATGCATAGACATTCTAAATAGCTCACCCGTCCTGCATGCAACAGACCACCAACCCCATTTAAATAATGCTAGTTTCAAAACAGAACAACACTTATTTAACAAAATAGCACTCATTTAACAACACAACATTTATTAAAATAATCAATTCTATATGCTAGTTATAAGCCAAAACAAAACTTTTAATATAAAAAACACACATTCAACAACTTTGTCACTTATTTATATAAAAACACAGCACTTCATTCAATAGTTCTATCACACTCAAATAGACTAATGCATAGTTATCAACAGTTTATTTAACAAAACAACACTCATACAATAATTTTAGGCTTATTTAATTCTCTTTAACAGGGGAACACAGGGAAAACACAGTGACCACATGGAACACATTGGAACCACAAACAAACACATACAAACAGGGACCAACATCAGTCAAAAGTCATAAAACAAAGTAAGGGTATAATACAAAATAATCAAGATTTAGTAAAAACATGTATCAAACATTGTGGCCCCTATCACCAGATTCAACTAACACGCATATTGTAAAGTTATAAAGAGAGAGAGAGAGAGAGAGAGAGAGAGAGAGAGAGAGAGAGAGTTAATACCTTTTCACAAAGACAGAGGTCTCACTGCTTTTCTTTTCTCTATAATTACAAGAAAAATGGATATAGATTTCACTTTAGGAATGGAGATGTATTTGGTTTTAGGAACAGGGCTGCGCTTAGCTTTAGGAATAGAGATCAGTTTGGGTATTTGGCTTCAAATGGCAGAGATGGGTTTGGGAATTTGGCTTTAAATGGGTATAACCATTTCTAGATTTTAGGAAATGTTTGATGATGATGGTTTCAGTTCATCTAAAGCTTTGAGAGAGAGAGAGGTTGATGGTGTTTTCAAATCAATCAAGAGAGTTAATACCTTTTCACAGAGACAGAGGTCTCACTGCTTTTCTTTTCTTTGTAATTACAAGAAAAATGGATATAGATTTCACTTTAAGAATGGAGGTGTATTTGGCTTTAGGAATAGAGCTGGGTTTGGAATGGAGATTAGTTTGTGAATTTGGCTTTAAATGGCAGAGCTGGGTTTGGGAATTTGGCTTCAAATGGGTATAACCATTTCTGGGTTTTGGGAAATGTTTGATGACGGTTTCAGTTCATCTAAAGCTTCGAGAGAGAGAGAGGTTGATGATGTTTTCATGTTAATGTCAATCTAGGGTTTCATATTAAGATTTGGGAGTTTTCTACATCCACACACCATAGGTGGTTGAAAAATCAGTCACGTGACAAGGAAAAAGGGGCGGGAAACTCATGTGTCAAACCAGCGGATGACATGTAAGTTTTATTTAATATTTTTAATTTCTACATTAGCCATGTATACTTTTTCCATCTGTTGGCTGACGGCAAGGACCAAAATATTGTGTGTTAATTGTTTTGGGGACTAAAAGTGGTAAAATGAAAATGTAGGGACCAAAATAAATAAAAAAAAGGGATGGGCTCCTTTCCCATTTCTTTTTCTCCCATTCTCTTCAGTTTTTAAATGGATGCATGACATCTGGCAGTTATATAATCTAAGAATGTTCATTAAGCCACGTCACATGAGCAAAATTTTATCTCATCTAACAGAGATTAGCACAAAACTCTGCTTCCCATGCTCAAAATTTTCACAGAAAGCCATTCCGCTAAAACCTTTGAGCAACCAACTAAAATATCTAACAATTCCAAAATCTTCCAGTCATTCGAATTCCAGCCTAGCAAAAGATTTGCTTTCTACTGAGTGTACCCAAGATAAAAATCTTTACATCATTCCAACTCTAGTGAGACCATAAAGCAATCCCTTGTCTAGTGAGACCACAAAACAAAAACCGCTGTTGATTTTAACAACTTGACTAAAATTGAAAGTTCTGAATTGCAATAGGTGCTCAATCATTCTTTGCATTATTTATTTGTATTTTTTTTCCCGTAGTTTTAATACTCTTTTGCCAAGTCTTTAACTGACCTCCTAACAAATAATTGAATTCCCTATTTGATTTGGATTTGTTTTTCTTTTTGCTTCACTATTTTAGCTTTTAGACTTTGAAAATTATTTCCTAACTAATCAAAACAACTGCAATCAGTATTCATAAATCTGATTTGACTTCCTTATCTAGTATTATCAAGTGTTTGTCCATAATTATTTTACTTGCTAAGATACTCATGTGATTATATCTAGTAAGCATGGACATGACATGGGGTAAAGTGCTCTCATCAATGTACAGAAAAAAGGAATTCGTTCAATACAAATAATTCAATATTTAGTAATGCAGCAAGTAAACATGGGTATTCAGTTTTCTTATTATTTGTCTTATTTTTATATCATTGATTGTTTTTGAATTTCTATTTAGGTGTTCTCTTCTTTTCAAAGTTACTAGTCAGTCTAATGCCTATAATTAGCGATGAATAAATATCCCTTGAAGGTGATAAAGAAAATGAAGATATTTATGCTAATATTATGTAGAATTCTGATTGTCAAGGGAAAATATCTGTTTGGAAAATGGAGTTTGACTCAGAAGAGCATGCTCACCAATGGTATGATGAATATGCTAAAGAAGTTGGATTTAGCATTCGAAAGCAATGGAAAAATGAGGATAGATTTAGTGGAGTAAAATCCAGTAGAAGATTTGTCTGTTATAAGGAAGCCTACAAAAATAAAAAAGACAAGCGAGTGGATGTGAAAAAGGCGCGAAAAGAAACTAGAACTGGTTGCTTAGCAAGACTAACCATTTCTCTTCAAGCTAATGGAAAATATCGGGTCATTGATTTTGAATCAAATCACAATCATGAGTTAGTAGATAAGTCATGTGTACACATGTTACCTTCTTAAAGAGTTAAAACTGGTGTTCAATCTATTGAAATTGAGTTGGTAGATAATTCAGGTATACCACCTAAACTGGCACATGAATTGATGAGTCATCAAATTGGAGGTAAGGAAAATCTTGGTTTTACTAAGTAAGAACATAAGAATTATTTGAGGAGTAATAGGAAAAGAGATTTGAAGCAAAGCCGAGGATATTTTGAATTATTTTCTTAGTCAAGTATCAGAAAATCTATCATTCTTTTTTCTAGTTCAATTGGATGTTGAAGACCAAATCACTGACATATTCTAGGCTGACGCCAAAATGATTTTAGACTATGGTATATATGGTGATGTGGTATTCTTTGACACAACTTACCGGATCAATAAAGAGTGTTGACCTTTTGGAGCATTTGTTGGAGTAAATCATCATTGTTAGCTAGTTGTATTTGGGGCCTCTTTGTTATATGATGAAATTAGTTAGTCATTTGAATGGCTATTTCATACATTTTTTGAGTGTATGTCTGGTAAAAAGCCAAAGACAATATTTCCTGATCGAGATCTTGCAATGGCAAAGGCAATATCTTTAGTGATGCTAGAGACTTACCATAGATTGTGCTTATGGCATATTTATTAAAATGCTCTTAAAAGAAATCTTAATCATCTATTTAAGAGCCAAAAAACCTTCAATACTGATTTTAGAAGTTGCATATATGATGGTGAGTATGAAAAGGAGTTCATTAATGCTTGGGAGAATATTTTGGAAAAATATGATCTTCAAGAAAATGAATGGTTGCAAGATCTATTTAAACTGTGAGAAAAGTGGGCTATGATGAATGGGAGAAATACTTTTTCTGAAGGTAAAAAAGTACACAGCTTAGTGAGAGTTTCAACTCTCTTTTAAAAGATTATTTGAAGTCTGATTTGGACATAGTACAATTTTTTAAACATTTTCAAAGGGTTGTTGATGATGTCCGTTATAATGAAGTTTGTACAAACTATGACATGAGCAAAAAAAATTCCACTTTGAAGGTTAATGTTCCTTTGCTGAGACATGCCAGAGATATCTACACAGGAACTGTTTCTATTATGTTCCAAGATGAGTTCGAAAAGTCATTGATGGTGGTTGTTGATACTTTTCATCAAAGTGGACTAGTTTCTATATATAAAGTTCATAATTATGAAGGTTCTAGGCAACATACAATTACATCCTCAAATGGATTGATTACATGTAGCTATAAAAATTTTGAGTTTGTTGGAATTATTGTAGCCATATAATGAAAGTACTCAATGAGATGAAGATTAAGTTAATGATCCCTGAACAATTCATATTGAAGAGATAGACCAAGAATGCAACGGCTGGAATTGTCTTGGATATTCATGAGTGTAGGTTACAAAGTGACCCTAAGCTAGAAATGAGAGCTTGTTATAGAAATTTATGCACCACTTATGTTAGATTGATGGGTAAAGCTGCTGAATCTAAAGAGGCATTTGATTTCCTTCTAAGTCTTGCAAGAGAGTTAGATGCAAAGTAAAAGAATATTTAAAGATTGAATCTCCGAGTGAGACCCTTATGCCTTCCTCAACGTCTTGTGAAAATCAGGTCGTCAAGAGCACATGTACCATATAAGCAAAAGGTTTAAAGAGAAGGGAAGTTTCGTGTGGAAGACAATGGTTGAAAGGTTGTCTTGAAAAGGGAACTAAAAAAAAATAGAAGCAAAAAAATCCAAACTCTCACATCTGGCTTAACTCCTCCAACCACATGTTCCACCACCATGACATAAACCTTAGGCACTTATTGTGATTTTATATCCCATTGTTGAATTTGTCACTAGAATTGAGCGTGTACAAGAAACTATTGCTCACTTGATACCACAACATTTATTTCCTCTTTAAAAAACATAACATTAAAAAAAAATCAAAATCAATATGGAATTGAATTTTTGGACTGTCTTAGATGCTACCATCTCATAGTTTCTCTCATTTAAGTGACTAATAAGAGGTTGGATGATTGCAAGGGAGGGAGTAATGCCCAAAACAAGATCCTTTTTTTGTATAGCCATGAGCTCCATCTCCTTCAACTTAGAAGCTTATGCTACAGCTAAACTGCTTGCATCCTTTGGCTACCTCAGATTGCTCTTCATTATTTTATTATTGTTAGCAAAAGTAGGACATCACATATATGCATTGTGTGCTAATTTTACAACCAGTGGTGCTAAGTTTTAAGCATGAAAAGTAATCTATTTTTGGCATTGTTTATAATATAGCTTTTGGAGAAATTTTTGTAGCATCCAAGTTGAAGAGATCAAATGACCCATTGTTCTCTTTCTTGTGTCTTGAGAGAAATTTATTTAAAGTTTCTTGCAAAAATATTCTTTTTCTTATACTCTCTAGAAAATTAATAGAGTCTTAGCTATATCTTTAAGTAATTTTGTAATCAATTGCTTAACTCAACTTTAAGCCAATATGAGATAAGCAATTGTGTAGGGAAGTGCAATATTCCAGTTGCTATGATGTGCTTATCTTGTAGCTCATGCAGCAAAGTATTTCCCAAGGTTTGCACTTAAGAAGGAAAGCAAATACAACATCACTATCATAGTGATGACTCTAGAGAGACACAATGAAGAAATTGCAAGATTCAAACACAAAGTCTAATGCATTTGCAATTCTAGAAGCAAACAAGTTTTGTCAAATTGCTCCATGAAAATTTCTTGTAATTAATATTTTTATACCTATTCTATAATATCTCACGCAAGGATACAAAGAAGAAACAAATATAGAGAAACCCCATTTGTACTAAACTCCAACAAAAAAATTTAATTAATCAAGATAATGTACAATGGTTACATGAGCAGAAAATACAGCAACAAGCCTTGCATTCACCCAACAAAAAAAAAATGACCCTACAGCCTTGCATTCACCCTTGGTCATGAGGTACTTTTACAAAAAAAAAAAACCCAAGCTACCACTAGCCTAAGCATTTTCACAAACAACTTCAAAGCATTTCAAGGGTTACTATTGCTTCTCTTCACAAGTTGTTCAACTTAGTCCTCAAGGGTAGTACATTTCAATTAGAGAAAGGAAGCTTTCAATACAATTGTTGTGCTACATAGTACTACAAAATGAAGGAAGTCATAAGTATACTCAAATTTTTGCCACATGTACTCCACCACTATCTTTTCATTCTCTATGGAAATCATTAATAATTTAACACAAACTGAAAAAGAGCTCCAACTTTAGCAAGAGATGACTTCTTTGATCAAATTTCTCTCTTTTGGAAGAATACATGATGCGAACGGTCTCCCCAATAGATTGGATGCCTATCTTAGATCTTCCCAGTTCAAAAATTAAGGAAAGGAAAAAGTAAGAAATACCGTGCAAGAGTGATGTTTAAGCTGTATCAAAAATCTGAGAGAGATGGAGAGCGATATTATAGAATTTTAGTGGGAAGGAGATGATGGAAGGACTTAAGGAGTCTTTGTGAAATATGACGTGGCTTGATAATTGATCCTTAGATTCAGTCTTGCCAGATGTCATGCATCTATTTAAAAATTGAAGAGAACGGGAGAAAAAGAAACGGGTAAGGAGCCCGTCCCATAAAAAATTTCTAAAATATAGGTTCTTAAAGTGCATTTATTCCTATTATGAAATAAACCTTGTATGTAGTAGTTAAATCATAAATGTACTAGTTTTTTTATTCATAAACAAAAAGTACTAGGTTTATATTTTATTTTTTTGTATGTGCACACGTTCGAAATTTTAAATAATTTTTAAATTTTAAGTAAAGGTTTATTAAATCATCTCACATTTCTTAAGTTTTATATGGCTACATATTCAAAGATTACTGCATCTCTATTATCTTTTTTTTTCCCCCTCTCTTTTTCCCAAATTCAAGGATTTATATTTAAATCTATATTATGATAATTAATTTTCACATGTTCTTTAAATGTGGTCTTTTGGTTTTAATAATGTAATAATTTTTTTTTTTGTCAAATCAAACAATTAGATCACCAAATCATATGACGATGATGATGATATCTACAAGGAACTGACCAGGAAGGTTATATGATATATCACTTCCGTTTGGATATTAATGAAAAATGAAAATTATTTTACTGTTCAGCTTATTTTTGCTACTATTCATGTGTTCCACTGCACTTTTTAATACTATTCATGGGTCCTATTGTACTATTTCAGCTAACTTTTATCTTTATCTACAATACTTTCAACAATAAGTTTTTAGTTTCAGGAAAATAAACAGTATCTAAACAGATCCATCTTATACTACTTTAGAGGAAGACCTATCAAATGAATTCGGGGGTTATGGGGTTCATGTCCGACCCACCTGGGTACGGGTCAAACCGGATACAAGTAATTGGTCATAATAAAATAGGTTGTAAAAGCTTGCCTGTACTTGATCCGTAATTTACCAAAAAAAAAAGAAAAAAACTTATGATGCATGCCCCAAAAATTGTAGTCCGTGTGTTTATTTCTGAGAAATCGTCTACCAACCAAAGAATAATACTCAATTGGGATATTGAGAATCGACAAAGGCCTCACCATTTGTAGAGAGACAAAAGAAAGTATTATTATAAATCATGTCCTATGGGCTATGGCCATGGGTGTACTTTTGTGTGTTAATCTTTGTCCTTGATTAGTGGTAGAATTTGACTATCTAATCAACTTTAATGGGAAAAATTAATGAGGACCCAATCGTGCCTTTGCTTACCAAACCGATAAGGGCAGAATAAAGGAAAACTAAAAACCCAACAAAATGATTCTGTTTTTTGAGTAAAACAGTATGACAAAGAATATGTTTGGAATATGTTTTCTTAAGTCATTGTCATGGTTCTAAATTGTCCTTAATACAATGATTTTTCCCCCTAAGAATAAAAATCCCAACAATTTCCGAGTATTTGATGAACGGTTGAATCTCAATATTCCATTAAACAAGAAGCTTCAACACAATTGGGTTATTATTCAATAACTGGTACGGAAACATTCTATAGTGGTCTTATAGGGGTGGGTGTACTTTGGCCGGTTGGGTCCATGGTTTTGAAACCTAGTCCACTTAATGAACTGAAAAAAAAAAAAAAAAAAAAAAAAAAAAAAAAAGCTTTTAAGGTCGGACCGAGATTGGACCGAGATTCAACCGAGGTCAAATCATGATATGTCATTTAATTTTTTAATATATTTTTGATACTTAAATTAATTTATATTTATTAATTTTTCATTCCTAACCAACAAGGTGTGTGTGGCCTAATGATTTGCATGCTGGAAATGTTATTTCACTTGCTAGTAGCATATTTTCCTAAATTTGCTTTATAATTTTTATAAATATGTTGGTAGTCCATCAAGCAAAAAAAGTACATAATAATACTATATAATATATATTAAAAATTGACCCAACTTGTTGAGTTGGGTTAGATTTGGTCAGTTTTTGCGGATTGGTGGGTAGGTTGGACACCTCTAAATGACCCATGCATGGGACTAGGTTTTCTAGAACTATGCTATAATATGCTCAAAAGCAATAATTCTGTGCAATCTTGAGCAATTTAAGCGTGAAGACTGAATGTTTATATTGTAATTAGTGTATAGCCCCATGCATGTGTACAAGTATAATTAAAAATAATTATAATTATATGATTCAAATTATACATTTTTTTAGAAGATGTTCAAATTATATATGGTAGCTTACACTTTGTAAATCATACAGTTTTAAAATATGTAATATTTTCTCATTATACACACACACACACACACACTTGTTTCTCAAAAAAAAAAGGGGGGGGGGTGTTAGACTTAAGTCTAATGTCCAGTAGTACTGGATCCGTTGAGATGATGACATGTGTCTACTTTTGAACATGTGTCATCATGCACTAAACCTAAACCAAATCCAAAAATAAATATATACACACACATGATTTATGCAATTGTCACAAAAATTTAAAACTTAGATGAGCACGTAAAAAAAAATTGGACTTCAATTGAAATTCAATTTAGAATTCAATTAGATTGAAAATTTTTTATTTTTACGCTCAATAATTCACTTAATACAAATTAAAATTAAATAGGATATGGGCCACAAAATTGAAAATCAATACTCCCCTCAGCAGTCAGCATCATCTTGACCTATCAAGTATCCTCATCCGTTCAAATTGGCTTCGGAAAGTCTAAAACGTTCTCAAAATATCTTTATGGTCTGTATTTTGCTGTACAACCTTATAATGTGCCCGACAAGTATTGGACGTATAAAATATGTTCAGAATGTGGCCAACCACTAGAGGACTAATCCATGTTCGTACAGACCGATTTATCTAGAACTGAGTAGATGCAACCTTTGGAATAATTACTTTCTTGATTTATGCTTCTTAATTTTCAATAATTTCCTATTCTCCTCCTTTCAAAACTATTTGGGGGTGGGGAGGGAGTGTTGATTTATGATTATTCCTAAAACCAATCCCCTACCATCCAAAGTCGGATCAAATCGAAGATATGCGAGGACCTCGGATCGCTGTGGTTCCCTCACGTTGTTGGAGCTAAGTCAAACTCTAGTTGGGTCGGTTATTATTTCTGCATTAATTACTGCCACCAACTAGCAACCTACCAGCCCTGATTTCTGGTTGATCTCGTTGGATAGTAGAGGCAAAAGACAACGGACCCAAGGCCATCCTTTTAGCCTGACCAGTGGCAAGGGGGATGTGGCATGTATAATGATCATCACACCCTCTAAATTCATGGGAGAAAGAGTCCAATGCTCCCCTCTATATTTTTTTGGTGAACCAATGCTCCCCTCTATATATAAGAACCTCTCCGTGACTAAAAAAAATTGGAAGAAAGAAAGGAGAAGAAAGAAGAGCAAGTACATTGATCCCCAACCGAGCTTTTAAAAGGGAGTAAAGAATAGAAAAATGTTCATATTTTGGTTGAAATTGTAATCGATGAGTCACAATTAGAATTCAAACAATCATGAATAATAAGTTCATTGTATTGAGATTTCTGAATCCTCTGCACTATTCATATTGAAAATATATTTTATTAAAATCATTAACTTTTTAAATCATTTCAAATTTGTCCTCAATTAGTTACAACTTACAAGTAAAAAAAAGTAATAGAACTTCACATGATGTAATTAGAACCTATCTAGATACCAAAAATCTTTTCATGGGAATTACATATAATCTATTTTGACCAAAAAGTACAAAACTTAAACATTTTGGTAAATAAATATAATTTCATGACAACAATATGGCGCTAGGTTTGTTTGTTTGTTTTTTTCTTTTGTACTACTAAAAATAGTACATGGAATTCATATGATGGGTATTTTAATCGCTAAAGAAGTATTATGTGAAATTTACTTGATTTTTTTGTTACTTTTAGCTAAGAGTCACTTTTTGAGAAGAAAATTCAATTGATTGAATTTTTTTGTAGGATTTAATTTGAAATTACTCCAACCTATAGAGATAATTATGTAATTTTCTCTAAATTTATTGCTTTTCCATTACAAATGGATATGGTTATTTATCGATGTTGTTAAGCTATGGTAATTAACATGATCGTATTTTACACTTAGCAAAGAGCACAACGCAAGCTTAACACCCTTGGTTCAATGGTCACTCTACAAATATAAGTGTTTGTAGGGTGTGGGGAATAAGGGTTGGGGTTCAAGTCTTCAAGATGGAGCTTCATACACAAATACACTTAAATTAAGATAGAGTAAAATTTCTATCTTGTATAAAAAAGAAGAAGCAAAGAGTGCAACACAAGCTTACTAGTACATCATGCCCCCATGATGACTTTCTCATGAATTTATTTGTTAAGCATCTTACAATTAATGAAATATTAAGATCCTTTGCATTTCAATCTAGCAATGTACACTATGTCAAATCATTTAAATAAATAATTTAGAATTGGATATACCTTTTAAATTTATAACATTTAATCTAAACTGTGTAATATATTCATTTTAAATAAAGAGTGATGATAATCTTATCTAAGCATGACCGTAGTAGGACCTCACAAGAAGTGATAGCCTGAAATCCACTAGAAAATAGAGACACAAATTTGTAATTTTATTAATTTGAAAACTAAATTACCGTGAAGACTACAATGTGTTTAAATAGAAAAGTAGTCATAGGGCTACTAAGAGATAAACATGGCAAAACGGGTCAGAATTTTTTGACCTAAACCGAACCCCTTTTTTTTTACTTGAAGCAAAAACGGATTGACTCACAAACCAACCTGTGTTTTTTGCGAGTCAACTCGACCTGATCCAAACCTAAGCCATCTTTTAAAACTTTTTTTTGGTAAAAAAAAATTAAGACAATATTGGTTTAATTGTTTGTTGTGAGTTTTAAGGAAATAATTGAGACATTTACATAACTGCCTGCAAATTAATTGAAAGATGAATGGTTGAACATATTGTAATGAGTAAAACTTTTTAGATATCAAATAGCAAAGTACATGCTAAAATAATCTGTTTATAGTAGAGTTAAAAACTTATATTTAAATTATAGACATGTGTAAGAAACATTCATAAGTGTGAAAATATTTAAGCGAAAGTATTAAATAGCATAAATTATGAATGCTTAGACCTATTTTTTTTAACAATTTATGTCCAAAATAAACGGCTTTTCAAAATAAATTATGTTATTTCCTACAGTGTGTGTTGCTTAACAATGATATGATATTCATAAAAGAAACCATGTATAAATAAGTAAATAATCAAACTTTAATGTATATCTTATATTGAATTAGAGTACCAACCACAATTGATAATAGATTATAAAATTAATTTTTAAGATTGTAAATTTCTTATATTTTTTTTATTCTTTGTCGAATGAGTTATCCAATAACTCATTTGTAATTTTATTTTATATTTTGGGATATTGATATTATGTAGAAATAAAATTTGTGTATCTGTTTTACTTATTTTTGTGTTATTTTGTTTTAGATAGCAATATTAGGATTTGTATAATTTTAAAATTATTGAATAAGTATTAACAAGTTTAACTGAGTTCATTCTTGATATAAGTGGTGAATTCAAAGTAATACATTTTACATCAAGTAATTTGTTGCATGACTTTCCAAATGGCAAATACATGTTGTTTTCTTTATAAAAAAAATTCATGTGAAAAATACGGGTCAACTTGACCCGACCTGCAATCCAATTGACCCGAACCCGTTTTTAATCCACTTAAAATGACCCATTTTTGACTCGCAATCTGTTTGACCTATAACCCGATTGACCCGACCTGAACCCTACTCGACCCACCCATTTTGCCAAGTCTACTAAGAGATGCTTAGAAAACCCTAAGGCACTTCTAGCACAACTTGGAAAAGTCCTAAAACCCTAATTTGGCTTAAAAAGCATTAATTGCACATAAAATCAAGGAACTAATAGCTGTAAACCTAACATTATGAAAATTACATATGAAAATATCAAAATTAATAAATAAGAAAAATTTAATTTCATATTTAGTCCTACATCAAACCACCCCCCCCCTCCCCCCTCCACTTGGAAAAATCTTGTCCTTGAGTTAATATTCAAGATCGGTAAACTTGTCCTCAGAGTGAACAAATATTTTGTATATTTCAATCTTTTTGTCTACTTTCCAAACTTGCAAGTTGTCAATTGAGAAATTTGAGATTATTTTTCTTTGATCATCATACAATTTACAATATTCATGAAATAAGAGTCAATGGTTGCATCAAATCTTTCTACACCAATAAAATCTATAAAATTTGATGTGTTGTCTTCCACTAAAATTATAGCATCTTGAGATTGGTAGTCATTTAATTCGATTTCATCAAAATCTTGGACAATTTTCTCTACAATTTCTTCCTCGTGATCTTTTACTTTTAGATCTCCCAATTAATAAAACATATCTCCAAATCAAGAATCCAGTCAATAAAATCCTACTTAAGTACACATCTCTCCATCAAAAAAAGCAATTTTCTTGTATTTTGGATTGCATTTATGAATAGATTGATTGGTGTTGTTGTGAGAGGATTTCCTATAGCAAGGCTGGTAGTGACTACTTATTGTAGTTCACATAATCCTTGTAGGGCTTCTTATTCAAGTTGAAGGATTTTGTTCCGAAGAACTTGTCCTCTAACATTTTTGTTACTGGAGTAGCTACTCACGATTATTAATTATATGACTAGGGTAATAACAAGGATTTAATACTAATTGATGTAAGCGGAAAATTGCAAGAAATGAAACTTGTTTACTCTTGAGAAATAATCCCAAATCTATGAGAGTTCTTTAAATTCAAAAGGAGAGACAACTTGGAATTCACCAAATAATAGAGACACTTAAAAAACCCCAAAAACATCCAAAGACGGTTACATAAATGTCATAAAACTCTAATTAAACTTATAAAGCATTAAATGCCGTAAAATTTTGCTTAAAATTATCAAAAAAAATAAATAACAAAATTCTAATTCCGTTTTCTGTCGTACATCACTCCCCGCCATGTTGAAAGAATAAAGCTCAAGTAAAAGTCAAGACATAATAAAGTAGCGATGGCCTTGGTATGTAAAAGAATATGAGAAAACCCTAGAAATTTCCTTCTCTAGCCCTCGAATAATATATCAAACAGATCCTTAGGAAGGACAGTCCCTTTTTTATATGAGTTATGTGAACGGGTAATCTTTTGCAGCTTTTTATAGTATTTTTTTTTTTACTTTTTGCAGTTTTTTATTTTTATTTTTTTGACAATTTTTTTAACATTTTCGACAACTCTTTTAATAATTTATGTTATTTTTATTAAATAGCATCTATATAGATATAGGGAAATCTTAACAAGGCAAGGAATGAAAAAATGACACCCACTGAGGATCTGAACCACTAAACATGCATGTATACCCAACAAGAAACAGCATCCAACTAGATTTGGTCAGTGATGACTGATGATGCACAGCCAGTACATCAATCAGCCGTATCCCTTTTCCTTACATGAAAGCAACAACTAACAGTGGCCAGGGTGTACATATGAAAACCTTTTTTCACTTTTGGTGGCCAGTACTGGGTTTTACTGAAATAAAACTTGAAAAGAAAAGCGCGTGTCTAATTTTCATCTCCCAATAAGACCTCAAATTTCAAAGTGAGGTGGCCCATCAAAGTTAAGACTGCTCATTAATCTTAAAGAACACCCATTAAGTTGTGACTGTGCCAATAAGACCCAAAGCTACTTTAGAAAGACTCTCTTTTCACTGTTTTTGATATAGTGCTCTTGACGTTTTCTGCACTATTGGTCCTGGAAGCGACAAATAGAACCATTTTGAGTATGTGGATACAAAACTAACTACGGTTTTACCAATATGCTCTTAATTCAATCATTAACCTTTTACATACCTAATCTTTTCAGATTAATTAATTGAGTTGAATCTAGCATCATCTTTGATGATGCTAGAGAATCCTCTTGGCTGACCGTCATCAACCACGTGTCACATGGGATTAGAAATAACTAATCAAAGTTCGTGAGCAAGGACAAATAGCAGCTGGTTGGATAAGATCTCTTTTAAAGCTTAATTATTTATATATCTAATATTTTTTTTAGTGCTTCTCTAATCTTACTGATGCTATTAATTTGGAAAAAAACCCTACTGATGTAGCAGCACTAGCATAGTTTTGTGGTGCAATCATTCAATTGTTCTAGTCAATATCTAATCCAAAAGGAAAGAAGATCAAGTAAAATATACGTGGTCCTCTATACCCCTTTTGTTTGATATTTTCACCAGGAAGAATTGCTCCACATGCACCACTGTCTTTTCTTCCTTTTCCATTCTCCTTTTTTGTTGGAAAACATGTTTTTGTTTGTTACTTCACAATAATAATAATAATAATAATAATAATAATAATAATAATAATAATAATAATAATAATATTATTATTATTATTATTATTCTTGCAAAATGAATGAAACACTTATTTATATAAATTAAATTATCTTTGGGTGGTGTTCAGGTTTGCATGGCAGACAGTTTAACTATCTGGTGTGTGCTGCGCCATACGGCAAATCATACAACTGAGCTTGCTAGTTTTCCTTTATTCACTCAAGCAGTTTCAGGCTTTGTCTGGCTGACCCGGCAAATTACTTGGATGAGTTTGAGACCTCATAGAGGTTACTACATATAGCATTTAATACGTTTATTTCCCTAAAATAAAACAAAGTTTTGCTTTTTTTGGATTAGATTTGATAGCAAAAATGAGCGAACAAGAAATTTAAACCTTAAACATTTTTATTAAAAAAATACCAAGAAGTATTAATTGAGTTACAATTATATTTGTAATGCAAAATTTGAGTAAATATCTGAATGATTCAACATTCAATTTTGAACTGCTAAACAAGTCGAACTTAATCACATATAAATTTGGAGAACCTTTCAGGGAAGCTTCAATAGGAAAAAATGGGTATTAAAGTTTAAAAATTCACAGTGTTCCAAAAAATTTAATGATTTTGGCACAACGTCCTCTCAAATGGGGAGAGATTTCATTCTAAAAAAAATGGGGAGAGATTTTGAATTAATTTAAAAGAACATTTTATTTGTGGACTTTCTTTGAATATGTAAACACTTTGTAATTGATATAGTGAATCTATCTTCTGCAACTTGTAATCGTAGGTTTAAGGCCACCAAACTAAGTAAATTTTTGGTGTTTTTCCACTTATGTGTGATTGTTTCTTTTTTCGTTTTGTTTTTGACTTCTATTTCAAGTGTATAATAATTTTCAGCAATAATATTGTGTGAGTACCTCCAAAGACCTTTCGCATCAACGTTCTTGCCCAAATGATTCTAATAGTTTCCTTTTTAAAACTTTATGATACCCCAGAAGAAATAATGTAATTTGTGAAGCAAAGTCAGTCAATTTCTACCAAATTTATATACATTTAATGAAAATTTTAAAAAACATCAGAATAGTTAAAATTTGAAAATTTTATGACAGGTGTTTAATTAATTAATAACAACATAAGAACCATGTGATAAATTACTTTTAACAGTTTACTAAGGTTGTTAAAGCCGAAATTCATACAGTTCCATTTCATATATATGTCTATATATATATATATATATATATATATATATCTCAAATTTAAACGGTCAAAGATGGTCACATAGGCCTGTGGAAACAACAACATCTAGCCCCACCACTCTCTAACGCCAGCAAACCTTTTTCTGCAGCCTAATAATAACTAACCTCATCTCACGCGCTAAGCGCGTGATGAGACTCTTTTTTTAGTCAAAAGAAAAAATTATGTATTTTTATTTTATATATAATTTTTATTTTAAGAATTTAATTTATAAATAAATAAAATAATTTAAAAATTAATAAAAGAGTGGTTCTATTTTTTAAAAGTTGCATTTTTATTGAATTATTCTTTAATTTTGTTTCTACTTAAACATAAAGGTATAATGATATTTTTAAATTAAAAAATGAAGAATCTAAACAGAGAAAGTTACTTAAATAATAATATAGATGGTATTATTTAAATTGCTTTAATTTAGTTTTTTATAAATAAAATGTGAATATTATCTTGCTTTCATCTTTTTCTTTGTCTCAGAAAAAGCAGTTACAACAAGTTAAATGACCAACGGCTGCTGAGGTGTTGAATTTGATATTGTGTTTTCTGCTAGTTAACTCGGTGTGTCTTCTAGCTGGGCATATTGATGGAGAACAACCCTAGTTCATCAAGAACTGACCGAAAAACCATTGAGAGAAACAGGAGAAATCAGATGAAGGCCCTCTACTCCCAGCTTCATTCTCTTGTACCCCATCAAACCTCAAGGGTCTCTCTCTCTCTCTCTCTCTCTCTCTCTCTCTCACACACACACACACACACACACACAATACACTCACACGCGCTATACACATATATACACATATAGCTAACAAATTAATGCTGAAAATTTGAAGGGGCTGCAGGAAGTGACATCGCTGCCGGATCAACTAGATGAAGCTGCAAACTATATAAAGAGGCTACAGACAAAGTTGGAGAGGATGAAGGAGAAGAAAAACAATCTAATGGGAATTCATGAAAAGTCAAACGCAAGCACCAATTGTGGAATGATGATGGGTTTTAAGCCACCACAAATTGAAATTCACGAAGTGGGTTCTGCTTTAGAGGTTGTTTTAATAACTGGGTTAGATTTTCAGTTTATGTTCAATGAAACTATTCGCGTGCTTCATGAAGAGGGAGCTGAGATTGTTAATGCGACCTTCACTGTTGTTGAAGATACAGTGTTTCACACAATTCATTCTAAGGTAGCTAGGCAATTCTCTTTGTTTCAATCTTTTTAGAGACCGTCATTTTCTCAATGAAAAATATGTAAGACTATTTTTGGCTTCAAATTGTAGGTTGGGGATTCTGCATTGGGTTATGGAGCTGCAGGCATATATGAGAGACTAAAGAAGTTTGTCAGTGATGCTAATGGAATTTGAAGTACGACTGTGTTATATTTACTCATAATATTTACATGTAAGTTTCTAACTAAGTGGATTAAGTTTTAATACTCTCTGCTAATTGGAGATATTTTGTTCTTATGTTTTTGCACTTTCTTTTTTGTGAATGCAAGTGAAATTTAAAAGCTTGACTACCTGTGTTCTCGTATCCACCCACTAAACAAGCAAGCTCACATTATCTTTCCTTGGAGATTAAGTATATGGTTTAGCGAATCATATTGGATAAATTTGCTCCTGATTTGACACTCAATAATATATAAACACATAATACTTAAACATGAAGAGATCAAGATACATTGATTTGAGATTTTTCGTTCGGAAGATCAAGTGTGTAACTTCTCTACCAATATTTGGATTTATCCTCTATATTGCATTGTCTATATATTTTATTTGCTAAAGTTGGTTTTGAAAGTTCTGAGTGATGCTACAATTGTTAATAATATAATCTATATATTGCATTGACTTTTAGTTAAAAAAAATAATACAAAATTTTATTTATTTTATTGTTGATATGGCATTGACCACATTTATTGACACTTTAATTAATTTGTAAAATGTTTGTAGTAAAATTGACATTTATTTTAATACTTACCAAATTCTTTATATATCCTTTTAAATATTTTCAAATTTTTGTATCATGTTATGAATTTCATTGAATGAATCCTTTGGGAATCTAAAATATGAAAGAATTTCTCCATTATATTATATGTTCACTAATATCGGAAGAGTTATGTGGCTTGGGGGACAATTGAATTAGTTGTTTGGTGGTTAGGACATCTTATTTTTGGGGATAATAAAGGGAATGTAATGGTCTCAATTTGGTATTAGACTATGTTGATGTTATATCATTTAATAGGTGACGGTTTGCAGGGTTCAGTGGTTGAATTTGGAAGATGAGAAAGTGCTCATATATATACTAATAAATGAGCTTGTTTAGGTTGTACTTGTCTTGGCTAACTAATTGACATTGGAGGTTAACTTTCAGCTTTTGATATGGTTTACTGACTACATGAGGCTTTTGAAGAAAGAAAGGTAGGGGTGATACTCAAGCCTCGATGTCTTCTAGCATAATTTATAACTTCTTGCTTAGTTATTCTTTCTTGTGTTCATTGATATCTTTTCTTCTACACATGTATCCTCTTTCTAATATTTGTAGTGTTTATCTAGCCATAGATATGGTAGGTTTGTCAATGTTTGACATGACTCGCGAACATAACACGGATTTTTATGGGCTAGGGTTGGACTTTAGCAGGTTTGGGTCATAAACGAGTCAATCCGAAAGCAATATGATAAAAAACGTGTTATAAGTAGGTTAACCCGCTTGACCCACAATAGACATATTTGATACGTTAATTTATTTGTGTCAACCCGAAATGACTCGTTTAACACAGTCCATGTAACTCATATAACATATAATTATTTTGTTTTAGATTTGTCAAATACGTTTTAAATCTAATATATATTTTAAACTTAATAAGAAAAGTGAGTAATTACAAAAATATGAGATTGTTATTGGTATCGGGTGTTTGTGGGGGGTGTTAGAATATGATATAGGGCGTTAGAACTTAGAATATGATCTCGAAGATAGTAGTTGTACAAACAAAAGTTTCTTAGTTAGGGACACTTCAATGTATCAAATACTTCAGTTTGAAAATTTGACAATAATTGAACTGATTTCCTCCTTTCAATGTAGAATTGGTCAAAAGTCGATCTGTACGTGAGGTCAATATAGAAAATAAGGCATCTTGTGAAAAGGGTCAAGGAAGATGAGAAAGTAAGAGTAGCAAAGACCTGATAGAGAAACACATGATCTTTCAATGTATCAAATATGACTATAGTTATTGGTCAACCTTCAGTTTTAAAGCATTGGAAATTGTTTCAAATTTCTATTTTACTTGTTTACTTATTTTTCTTGGTATGGAATGAAAGTTTATGTAATTGATACTTTTTACCAAGAAAACAATATTGTATTCAGTGTTCTCTAAAGAATAGGAGCTTAAGTGATCTTATACTATATAGAGAGAATATTGTAAAAATGTTTGGTTAACAGTGCACCAGATTCAAATCTTGAAGAAGTAGCAACGGTTAGTTCTCAATCCTCCAAAACTATGTCGTCTGCTAAAGTGCTTAAGTATAAAACACGCCTAAAGTGCAACAGTGTCGTTTCTCATTAAAACTCAACAGTGTCATTTTCAGTTATTGGAGGATTGGAAGATCAGCTACTCTATGCACGTGCGAAGATTTGTTATGACTTGTCTGAGGCAGTTACAAGTCTGTTATACCAGACTTCTCTGGGTTTCTCTCATCTTCTTCCTCTAGTGTGTGTGTGTGTGTATATATATATATATATATATATAATAGTAAAATGAGGCGGCTGAGCCAGCCAAGCAGTTTATATCAAAAAAATTCAAAATACTAAAAACAGAAATATTAAGGCGGTAGAACCAGCCAAGCAGTTATATCAAAATAATTCAAAGTATTGAGGCGGCAGAGCCAGCCAAGCAGTTATATAAAAAATAATCAAAGTATTGAAAACAGAAGTGTTTATTGAAAGTAGTTCAAAACACTTACAGCAGTAGTAGTTACAAGATTACAGTGATCAATAGTACAAGGCTTGAAGGCTAGTCATTAATCTAGTTACAAGCTTTGTGGGAAATAGTGAGAATCTCTAAGTGTTTAGGAGTCACTAATGAAGTCCTAAAGGTAGGTCTCAGACAACTCTGAAGTAAGCTTACAAAGAGGAATTTTTTCACAAAGAGAATTCTGAGTTCAACAATAAGGGACAACCCCCCTTAAATAGGCAAATAAAACAGTGAATAGTAACGTGAATAGTAAAAGTGAATAATGACATGAATAGTAAAAGTGAATAGTGACGTTTTTACTATTCATATCAGGACCCGTGAAGGGCATCAAAACAGTAGAAAGCTTCAGGAGCGCCTTTTCAGGAGTCAAAAGTATCTTAACGTGGAGTGCCAAGTAGTCAATAAGAGAATCTTTTCCAGGTAAATAATGGTGAAGGCAGCATCATTATTGGCGTGTAATGCCAAAAGTAGTCAGGATGAAAGTTGGTGAATATATTTTCATGAGCATGCGTAGAATTGATAGTGGTGCCATAAAGTAGTCAAAGAAGACCATCATGAAGTTGCATGTACCATGTAGCACTATTGGTGGCATGTAGTATTATTGGTAGCATGTAGCATTGTTAGCCTTTTGTGCTGGCTAGGCAAATAATTAATAGGATCCAGTAGAAGCTCCTTCTGAAGGATAATCCCACACCTGGCAAGGGTCCCATGGGGGATCCTCATTACACTCATGACCATGATAGGTGCAGTATTTGTTGCAAAGCCCACAATAAAACATAGGATCATAAATAGGATCTCTTATTAGAAATATTCTTGGGTCAGCATGACTTGTCCATTGAAGATGATGGACAGCTGAAGCATAGGGTTTATTTATGAAAACAGAAATTCTATCTGTGCTGCCAACAAAATGGTAATCTTTCCATAATTCGTGGCTGACATCTAGAATTTGATTATTGAAATAACTTCTCCAACATTCAGCAAGAGAAAATGGCTGTTTGTGGGAAACATAAGTATTACCATCATACCATTGGCCTTGGTAAGTATATCCGTTAATAAGGACAAGGTGCTTGGAGGGTTGAACATTCATCCAATCATTTATTATCCATTTTGGAAGAGTACTCCAGCATCGAATAGTAACAAGAGGGCCTTCATTTTCAATAGCTTTTTTGATGATATCAGGGAATTGACTAATTTGGTTGTGGTCCATTATTTTTATGAACCGTATAAAGCCGGATTCAAACATTTGGGATAACTAAAAGGGATCACCAAAAACATTTCTCTTAGAATCATCCTCATAATTGATCAAAAGGCCAGGAAAAGGGTGGCTCTTCTCATGGACTCTGAGACTATGCTTGAAATGTTTTTCCCATTTCTTTTTTAAGTAAACACTGTTGGGACCATTGGGTTCCATAAGGGTTGGAGTGATCAAAATCAAGATTCTGAAGTATTTAAGCCAAAGATCAAGATCCTTAGTCATAACCTTGCTTTCAAAAATACGGGCTTATATTTCTGGAGGCAAGTTGGCGACAGCACTTCTTATGGCAAATTGAGACTTAGAACTCAATCGTGCATAATTAGTACCCATTATGGTCTTATGATCATCCATTGAATGGATTTCCTCCTTGCCAAGGAGTTGACCAGTAAAAAGATCAATATTTGAGTCAACATGGTGCATTTCTGGGGTTTCAACAAGGTTGCTCCTATGAGCCTCATTTTCTGGATTAAGGTTAATAAGGTAATCATTGTATACTTCATTTTGGGCTGTGAGGTTAACAAGGTGTATTTCAAGAGCCTGAAGGGTTCTTTTGAATAGGTTTTTCTGGTTTGTTTTAAAAGCAGCTTGGAGATTGTCAAGAATGAATTTTATGGAATCAGGCAAATCACTATAGATTCCACTGTGGAATTGTAATTCTTTTGACAAAACTTCCTGCAGAGCAATAATCATGTCACTACTGGAGTATGCAACCTCTGCCGGTACATTCTCCTGAAGGGATGTTGCATAACTGGATGTTATTCCAGAAGATGCGCCTTCATGCATTACAAAGGATTGTCCCGCTGGGAGTCCTTTGTCTTGAGGATAGTCTTGTACAGGAGCTTTCCCCTTGTTCCTCTTCTCTGCCGAAGAAGTCATTACCTTCCACTTATGTGGGGTTTGAATATTTTCTTTCTCCTGCTGGGCAAGGAAAGAAGCATTAAAACCTTTGAAAAGTTTTGCTTTAAATTTATCATTTAAATATGAAACGTTAAAACCTTTGAAAAGTTTTGCTTTAAATTTATCATTTAAATATGAAACGTTAAAACCTTTGAAAAGTTTTGCTTTAAATTTATCATTTAAATATGAAACGTTAAAACCTTTGAAAAGTTTTGCTTTAAATTTATCATTCAAATATGTTGGTACGTATATATGTTGTGCAGGACAGTAATAAGGAGAAGTGGACCCAAAGGAATAGGCTTTTTGAATGCTGTTGGGGAATATGGTTGACCTATGGGACTTGTGGTTCCTAGCAGGGTTTTCTTTAATAATTTTGGAGCAACCATCATGTAACAATTTATTAGAAAGCTGTTCAATAATTTTTTTGTACTTAATTTCTTGCTTAAGGAAATTAAGATGTTTGACTTTAGCATGAATAAGATTAAAAACATCATTATCAACATTTTTTGAACAAAATTTGAATTTCACCTTTTGTCCAAAGGGATCAGTAGTAATTCCATCATGTTCAACAAGAAAGGGATACAAGGAAGCAATGAAAGGCAATCCAAGTATCACTTTATCAGTCATATATTTTAACAAGCACAGAAGGTATCTTAAAACAAACATCAGAATGGCAGACATGAGCATTGTTCAATTCGTATTTAATTTTCATTTGTGTGCCATTAGCAGAAACCAATCTTTCAGTTGATTTTTCAAAATATTTAGAAGGGATCAAATCTACTTGAATGCAATTAACATCAGCACCAGAATCAATCATGGCAATAGTATCAAAAGCATAATCATGTGAAACAACAATTCTAACTTTAGTAAGCCATTTTGGGGGGCATCATATGTTTAACAAGAGCAAGCTGATTATCATTCCAAGTAATCAGGTTATCAAAAACATTACCAGAAGGAGGAGTTTGTTGAGAAGATCCTTCTCCATCTTGGTGCTTATCATTATCAGACAGATTTTTATTCAAATTTTTGTCAATTTTAAGGATCAACAATTCTTGTTTAAGATCAATATTATCTTTTTTAATACTTTTAACATCATTTTTTAATTGGATTATCTCTTGTTTAACATTTTTGATTTCTTTTTGAAGATCATTAACAGTTATTTCTTTGGATTTATTTTTGTTAAATCTTTCCAAAGTTTCTTCAAAGTTAACAGGAGCTTTGGGTTTTTTAACAGTTTTGTCTCTTGTTAAGTTTTGTTTAAACTTATCAAGGAGTTCTTTTTGAAGCATAGAGTTTTCAATTTTAGCAATAGTGGTCAATAACAGATGTTCTTGTTCTTCTTCTTTTGTTAAAACATTAATAGATTTCATAGCATTACAACAAGATCCTTTACAACCAAATCTAATATTAGGAGTTTCAGAAGAATTACAAGACTAATAAGACGAATCTGACGAGGAGGAGAAATCCTCTTCAAAAGACTCACTTGAAACAGCAGATTCAAGAATCTGAAACAGTTCATTTTGATCATTATCATTAATGTTTAACATTTTTAATTTGTTTTTCAGTTTACCAGGCTTTTGGGTACAGTCTTTACTGAAATGGCCAAATTTGCCACAGTTAAAGTACTTACCTTTACCTGATCTTTGTTTAACATGTTTTGTAAAAGCAGGTTTCTTTTTAGAAAAAAAATCATTGGGTTTAACAAAACGGTATCTTTTATGCTTTTTATTGGAATAACTTTTGTAAACCTTATCATGTTTACTTTTTCCTTTTTGCTTGGAAGGGGCAATAGAAGGTAAACTATACTGTTCACAGAAATTACCCATTTCATATTTAGCTTTCTTTTTATTTTTTAATTGTTGTCGTAAATATTTTTCATCATTGCACATGTTAATACTAAGTTTTTTAATAGTACTGAAAATATCACCATAAGTTAAATTATCATAGTCAATAGAATCACTTTTACCCATTAGTTCTTGTTTTACCTTATGAGCAAAGATAGGAGGAAGGCCATCAATAAACTTCTCTTTCCAGTAAGCTTTTTGGGAATCATTCCGAAGCATAACCCTGGAGAGAAAGACATCTTGGTACCATCTATAATCAGACATAGTAGGACATTTCAAATTATTCAGATAATTAGAAATGCGAGATGAAATATTAGATGGAGTACCAACAAAATGTTTGAGAATAGTATAGACCAATGTATTGACACCATCAGGAATACCTCGACCAATATCTTCATCAAAAATAGGCATGCCATCATCATCTTTTTTAACAGAATGTTTAATAAGTTCTCTGGATTCTTCTGTGAGATGTTTATCCCACCAACCACGAAAAGTGCCAGAAAATCCAGTGACAAGCAAGTTAACAACATTTTATTGATCAAGATCACTATGATTGTTCATGTATGCAAAACCAACCATAGACATGTGAGCAAGTTTGTTAATAATTTCTTGTTCAGACAGACCGTCAATATTCCATTCATACATTTAATCAGCAGAAACAGAAAACTGAGTTTGAAAAGATCTTTCTTCAAACTGCATATCAGGAGGAGTAGGTTTTGGATACCAGTTTTTTGTAAAAGACATGGAATTGGGTTTTCCAATAAATCTTTTAATTTCTGGTTGCAATTCATCAAAAACATTTTCAAATGAAGCATGAGAAGATGATTCAGAATCTGTTGTTTCTTCAAAAACAGGTTCTTTTTCATTTCTTGAAATAGCACAAGCAGCACTTTTAGATGCAGAAGCCTGCTCGGTTTTAACTTTTAAATCAGAAAGCATTTTTTCAACTTTGTCAAGAGTTGAATTTTGGGAAGCAACTAAGTCAACAGTTTTACTCTGAGAAGTTTTGAAATTAATTTTTTCTCTTTGATCGCTCAAATCAATTAAAGGAATCTCAGGTTTTGGAGCAACAGTTTTTTGAACAATTTTTTCTTCAATACGGTCAAGCTGTTGACCAATGATGTGCAAAGACTCATTAGCAAAATTTTTTTGTTCAATAATAGCAGAAACAAGGGTTTTATCATCAGCAATTTTAAAAGGAGAAGCTTTCACTTCAACTTTCTCATTAGCACTTTGGCAAGTGATTAAAACAGTTTCAAGAGGAGGATGACTAGACCGAATAGTGGTTTTGTCAGATTTAACAAAATTAGATTTTCTGATAACATTTAAATAATTAGTATGAACATCATTTTTTGAAACATAATAATTTTCAAGATAATCAAAAAACAAAATATGTTTTCCTTCTTCAACAATTTTTTCTTTCCATTTCCTTTTGACTCTGTCTTTTTATGACTGAGCAAAATTATCTTGGTAATATTTCCTTTTTGGACGGTTTTTCAACAACATGAATTCATTATATAGAAAAACCATATCATATTCAAAAGGTTCGAATCTAGTAATGACTCGTGATGAATTATGAAAAATAGGGGTTTCAATAGGAGGAAAATCAGTAGCAGAAGGAGCATCATATTTTGTATCATCATCATCATTAGCATTTTGAGTATCATCAATAGGAAAATCAGTTTTGATTGAATAAAAAGCATTGCTAACTTGGGAATTGTTGCTAGCAACTCCTTTTAGCTTTAAATCTTGTTTTCGAAAATTCTTTTTCAAAAACTCATCAATTTCATGATCTCTTTTAGCAAGACTTTCAGATCCAGCAAATGACTATCTTCCTTCGTTGATTCTCAAAGGCTTATTTTGAGATAAACAGGTATCATCATCAAAACGTATTTTAACAGTGCCATCAGTAAATTGTTGAATATGAGTAAGATCAAGTTCATCAAAAACGGGTTTTAAAAGTTTAACAGGAGGTGTTTCATTTTTCCAAAGTCCATTCTTTAGGAAGAGTAATGTCTTCCCATTTAATCATTTTAGGAACACGAATTCGAGCATCAGGAGTGGAACATTGAATTAACATAGTATTACCAGCAAGATCTCTATCTTTAGAACAAGGAGTTAATTGAGAACTAAGCAAACGATAGTAAATACGGTAAATAAGAGCAAAAGGTCTACTACCATCATCCATATCATAACCAGATGTTAATATGTTCTAAGTCAAAGCTTTAACAATATTAGGATCATCTAGAGCAATAGCAAGATCAGGATAACAATCAAAGTAAATAGGGCCATCATACAAAGAAGCAGTAATCATGCCAAGAATACTATCATTAAATTGCCTAAATCTAGCATCACGTAAACACATAAGCACAGAAGCATTGATACCTTTTCTTGTTAAAGGTTTAACAGCCACTTGAACAAGTCCAATGTGTAAATATTTAACTTTCTTAGTCACAAAACTGTTAATATCTTTTCTGGAAAATAAACAGCATTTTTCATGAAGCTTAGAAATAGAAAAAGTTTGTTCAACAGTTCTGACTCTATATTCAGAGAAAACAGTATTTTCAGACCAACCAAGTTCGTAAACAGATTTAGTAGAACTTTAGGTATGTTCCATTTTCTAAAATCAGGGTACTCACTTTTCTCTACAGTGTGATCTTCTTCATTCACAATATCAGGAGGACAACCAGTCCTGGAGCTAATAGAGGAATTGGATCTCCACATTCTTACTATAGCTATCCTAGTTATAACACTCAATTATCATGTTTTTCTCGCAACCGTTGCATTTCTAACACATACCGCAATCAACCCTTTTTCCTCTCACGCCCTCAACGCCTCTCTCTCGGCTTACACGGGCCTTACTGTTCGGACTCGGGAATTCACTTTACGACTATGGTGGCGCCAACGACGGCAAGATCGACACAACAACAAAGGGTCACAAGGTCAGACAGGTACAGGAAAAATAGGGAAACACAACAACTCTACCGGCGGCCAAGGAAAGAATGGCTCTGATACCATAAAGGGAGGGGGACCAAGCAGCAGATATGGGAAGCACAACTGATAATAGTAAAATGAGGCGGCAGAGCCAGCCAAGCAGTTTATATCAAAATAATTCAAAATACTGAAAACAATACAATTGAAAGTAAGGCGGTAGAACCAGCCAAGCAGTTATATCAAAGTAATACAATTGAAAGTAAGGCGGTAGAACCAGCCAAGCAGTTATATCAAAATAATCAAAGTATTGAAAACAAAAGTGTTTATTGAAAGTAGTTCAAAATACTTACAGCAGTAGTAGTTACAAGATTACAGTGATTAATAGGGATAGTAGTACACGGCTTGAAGGCTAGTCACTAATCTAGTTACAAGCTTTGTGGGAAAGTAGTGAGAATCTTTAAGTGTTTAGGAGTCACTAAAGAAGTCCTAAAGGTAGCTTTCAGACAACTCTGAAGTAAGCTTACAAAGAGGAATTCTTTCACAAAGAGAAATTCTGAGTCTAACAATAAGGGACAACCCCCCTTAAATAGGCAAACAAAGCAGTGAATAGTAAAAGTGAATAGTGACATTTTTACTATTCATATCAGGACCCGTGAGGGGCATAAAAAACAGTAGAAAGCATTGGGAGCGCCTTTTTAGGAGCCAAAAGTATCTTGGCGTGGAGTGCCAAAAGTAGTCAACAAGAGAATCATTTCCAGGTAGATCAATAGTGAAGGCAACATCATTATTGGCCTTTTGAGTTGGCTAGGCAGAACAGGGAATCAATCAATTTGCTCCTAGATCAGGAGTATCTTCTTCTTCATCATAATCTTCATCACGACTGAACCATTCTTTGGGAAATGGCTGGGGATGAGGGAAATAAGGGCTTGCTGTAATGGAACCTTCATCTGAGCTTCTAGAAGCAGTAGTTTCTTCTTTAATTTTTCTTTCAAGAAGAATGCAAAGAACTTCCTTACTTAACTCATCAAAAGGAGAACTGCTTTTTATGGGTTTACTGGAAGATGAAGGAGAATCAATTTTCCTATCCTGAAGAGCAGGGGAAAGTTTCTTGGGCAAAGGTCTGGCAAGATAGTTAATAATGTGTTGAACATATCCAAACTTATCCCACCATTTAACATACCAGCACCTGGTAAGAACATCATCATTCTTCTCATATTGCCATTTTAAAATCCAAGGAACTCTAAACTGTTTAACAAAATGGAGGAGAATAGGAAATTTGGCATTATAAGCATCAGTCCTGAAACTGCTTTCAAAGGACCTATAGGCAGTCAATAATGGTTCAGGGAAAATATCAGTAACAGGGCCAAACTGAGTCCACCATCTGTTGAACCAGAGAGGCAAAGTAGTGCTAGCATTGAATTCTTTTTCTTGCAACCGTTGCATTTCGTAACACATACCGCAATCAACCCTTTTTCCTCTCACGCCCTCAACGCCTCTCTCTCGGCTTACACGGGCCTTACTGTTTGGACTCGAGAATTCACTTTACGACTACGGTGGCGCCAACGACGGCAAGATCGACACAACAACAAAGGGTCACAAGGTCAGACATATACAGGAAAAACAGGGAAACACAACAACTTTACCGGTGGCCAAGGAAAGAATGGCTCTGATACCATAAAGGGAGGGGGACCAAACAGCAGATATGGTAAGCACAACTAATAATAGTAAAATGAGGTGGCAGAGCCAGCCAAGCAATTTATATCAAAATAATTCAAAATACTGAAAACAATACAATTGAAAGTAAGGCGGTAGAACCAGTCAAGCAGTTATATATATATATATATAAATATATATATATATATATATATATAAATATCTATTTTCACTTGTAAGTTGTGTGTTGTGTTGTAGTCCTTTATATCAATAATAATAGAGTTCTTCTAATTCGTTTCTTTTGTCTCTGTTCTTTGTTTCTAGTTACAGAGAGATTGAGAGAGATTCATTTGAGAGATTAATAGTGATTTTACACGGTATCAGAGCTTTGATCCATATCAATGGCTTCTACGCAATCTAATTCATCTTCTTCATCGTCTTCTTCAAGTGATGTGCCTGCTATGGCTACTTCAAGTTTTCCTGTGAATTCCTTGTTGCTACTGTTATTAAACATGTCATCTATGATGACTGTGAAGCTTGATTATGGGAATTATGTTTTTTGGAAGCATCAAATTGAGGTAATTCTTGATACTTATTCAATGATTGATGTTCTTGATGATTCAATCACTGCTCCAGATAGATTTCTTAAAGATTCATCTAGTATTTTTACTATTGAAATCAATCCAGTGTTTATAGCTTGGAAGAATCGTGAACAAGCCATGTTCACTTTCTTGAATTCAACTCTTTCTCTTGCGATTCTTGCTCTCATAGTTGGGCAAAAATCTGCTAGAAGAGTTTGGAGAGTGTTAGAGAAGAGGTTTGCATCAGTGTCTAGGTCTCATGTCATGAGTCTTCGTAATGAATTGAATGGAATCAAGAAAGGGGTTGATTCTATTGATGGTTATTTTCAGAAGATTAAGTAAGCTAGTGATAGGTTAGCTATTGTGTCTGTATTTGTGGATGATGAGGAGCTTATCCACATTATTCTTGATGGTCTTCCATCTGATTATGATTCTTTTAGCTCGGCTATTAGAACTAGGAGTGATGTGTTGTCAGTGGAGGAATTGAATGCATTACTCAATGATGAAGAGAGAGTGATTAAGAAGAGATCTAATATTGTTGATCCAGCTTTTATGGCTATGGCTGCCAACTCTCATTCACAAGGTTTTCCTTGAGGAAGAGGAGGTAGGAACCAAAACTAGAGAGGGAGAGGTGCTCATGGACCTGGTCATAATTCTAGTGGAATGAATTCTCAATTTGGTTCTCAATTTCATTCTGGTAGTTCTCAATTTCAAAACTTTGATCCTGGCAGTCACAATTTTTCATCTCAATTTTAGTCTTTTAATCAAGCTAAGTCTTCCAATAATCAAGGTCATAATCAAGGTCAAGTTAGTAGGCCTATTTGCCAAATTTGTGGAAAGAGTGGCCATACAGCTCTTGATTGCTATCATCGCATGGATTTTTTGTACCAAGGAAGGCATGCCCCTGCCAAACTTTTTTCTATGGTGGCCAATGTTTCTCAAGTTCAGGCTTCCAACTCTTGGCTTACTGATACAGGCTGCTTAGATCTTGTGACTCCCAATTTGTCACAGTTGTCCCTTCATCAACAACCTGTTCAAAGCAATGAGACTGTCATTGTGGGAAATGGCCAGGAACTACCAGTCACTCACATTGGCAATGGTAAGCTTCAAACTCCAATTCATACCTTTAGGCTTGATAATATTCTAAGGGTGCCTGACCTTGCTTCTAACCTTTTGTCAGTTAATAAACTTTGTCTACAAAATAATGTTTTTTGTTACTTTGATGCCCACAAGTTCTTAATTCAGGATTTGCCAACGGGGAAGATCCTTTATGCAGGACTGAGTAGAGATGGAGTTTATCCTATTCCATCCATCTCTGACCTATCTTCATCATTGAATCATTTCAAGTCTTTTGCATTTGTGTTTGTCAAACCACATCAGATTCTTCTTTGGCATCACAGACTTGGTCACCCTAATTCTAGGATTTTATATTCTGTTTTTAAGAATGTATTTTCTTCTCTTTCTTTGTCCATGGTTGATGAGGTTTGTTCCTCTTGTGAATATTGTATAAGTGCTAAAATGCATAGACTTCATTTGAATAAATCTCCAATTGAATCCACTTCAATCCTTGAAATTGTGCATAGTGATGTTTGGGGTCCCTCTCCAATTACTTCTTTACTTGGCTTCAATTACTATGTGCTTTTTGTTGATGACTACACTCGTTTTATTTGGCTGTTTCTTCTTAAATCTAAGAGTGAAGCTCTTTCTGTCTTTAAGCATTTCCAGTCTATGGTTGAAACTCATCATAATTCCAAACTTAAAATTTTAAGGACTGATAATGGTCAGAATATACTAATGCTAACTTTCAATCCTATTGTTTTGCCCATGGTATCCTCCATCAAACTTCTTGTCCTCTTACCCCTGAGCAAAATGGCATTTCAGAAAGGAAACATAGACATGTTGTTGAAACAGGTCTTGCTCTCCTTTATCCATCCTATCTGCCTCTAAATTTCTGGTCCATGCTTTCACAACTGCAATCTACCTTATTAACAAGCTTCCGTCTTCTGTGTTGAGTTTTATTTCTCCTTGGGAGAAATTATTTTCTAAAACTCCATCTATTTATGCTCTTAAGGCTTTTGGGTGTGCTTGCTATCCTTTCTTGAGACCCTATAACAAAAACAAGTTACAGCCTAGGTCTACCCTATGTGTATTTCTTGATTATCCTCTTATGTCAAAAGGTTACATTTGTGTTGATCCTACTTCAAGTAGGATATATATTGCTTGTCATGTTCTATTTAATGAAACTCTTTTTCCTTTTGCTACTAATCCTCATCTTACTAATCCTCATGTTCCTTTTTCTTCTTCCTTGTCTGATTGGTTATCTCTTCCTGTGTCTCCTCTTCCTACTTCTACTCCCTCTCCATCTATTGTTCCTTCTAACTTTTCTTCCTTTCCATTAGATACTGATTTTGTCTCTTCTGTACTCCCTTCCTTTCTTTCTTCTTCCTGTCCTATTCTTGTTGTTCCTACTCCTATTGACACCCCTTCCTCAGTGTCTGCATCACCTATTCCTTCTTTACCTGTGCTTCCAGATTCTGTCCAACCTCCTTTATCCCCTTCCAATCCTGTGTCCACTGATCTGTTCCTTCTTCTACTAATGCCCATCCTATGATCACAAGGTTTAAGCATGGAATTTATAAGCCTAGAGTTATGCAGGTCCAATGTGACTATACTGAGGTAGAACCTCCTACCTTCAACATTGCTTCTAAGCATCCTTAATGGGTGGCTGCCATGGATGCTGAGTTTCACTCCTTATAGAAGCAACACACTTGGTCTTTAGCTCCACACAAGAATGTTGTGACTTGCAAATGGGTTTATAAACTTAAGAGTCATAGTGATGGTTCTATTGTAAGATATAAGGCACGATTGGTGGCTAGCGGTTATCTACAATAGTATGGGTTGGATTATGATAAAACTTTCAGTCCAGTTGTCAAACTTGCTACTGTTAGACTTCTTCTTGCCTTGGCTATGCATCATGGTTGGGCATTGAGACAATTAGATGTTTCAAATGCTTTTCTACATGTTGTTCTTAAGGAAGAAGTTTTTATGGCTCAACCTCAAGGTTATGTTGATCCTGCTTTTCCCAAACATGTGTGCCTCTTTCATAAGGCTCTTTATGGTCTCAAACAAGCTCCTCGGGCTTGGTTTGAGAGATTTACCTCTCATCTCCTTCATGTGGGTTTCTATGCTTCAGCTGCTGATGGTAATTTGTTCATCTTGAAGCATCATTCTTTCATTATGTATCTGTTGCTCTATGTGGATGATATTATCATCACTAGTAACAGCTCTTCATTTGTTTCTTCCATCATCAAGCTTTTGGGCTCAGAATTTGACCTCAAGGATCTTGGATTGCTTCACTATTTTCTTAGTCTCCAATTTGATTATACCTCTACTGGTTTGTTTGTGCATCAGTCAAAATATGCCTCTGATCTACTTCAGAAATTTGGCATGACAGATTACAAGCCTTGCAAGACCCCATATTCCCCTAATCATCATCTCCTTCCTAATGACAGTCCACTATTGTCTGATCCTAAGTCCTATAGAAGTCTGGCTGGGGCTTTACAATACCTCACCATCACCAGGCCAGATCTTTTTTTTGTTGTCCAACAGGCTTGTCAACATATGTGTAATCCTACTCAAAATCACCTCCAGGCTACTAAAAGGATTTTGAGATATCTTCAAGGTTCTCTTCATTTTGGGATTGCATTTACTCCAGGGCCTCTTTCCTTATCTGCCTATAGTGATGCTGATTAGGTTAGGGATCCTGTGGACAGGCGTTCTATCACTGGCATGGTTGTGTTTCTTGGTAATTCCCCCATCACTTGGTCTGATAAGAAGCAAAGCACTGTATCTCGCTCTTCCACAAAGGCTGAGTATCGAGCCTTAGCCTCAACTGCAGTTGAATTGTATTGGCTTTGTATGCTTCTTAGAGATTTTGGTGTTTTTCTCCCTCATCCTCCTCTTCTCTGGTGTGACACTGTTAGTGCTTTGGCCATTGCCTTCAATCCAGTTTTTCATGCTCGGACTAAGCACATAGAGGTGGATTATCATTTGTTTGAAAAAGTTCTCAAGCATAATTTGTTGATTAAATTCATTTCCATCCATGATCAAATTGCTGATCTGTTTACAAAGGGCCCTTCTTCTCCTCGGTTTCATTGGCTTACTTCCAAACTCATGTGGAAGTTCCCCATTCATTTGAGGGGGGATGACAGTGCACCAGATTCAAATCTTGAAGAAGTAATAACGGCTAGTTCTCAATCCTCCAAAACGATGTCGTCTATTAAAATGCTTAAGTATAAAACACGCCTAAAGTGCAACAGTGTCGTTTCTCATTAAAACTCAACGGTGTCGTTTTCAGTTATTGGAGGATTGGAAGATTAGCTACTCTATGCACGTGTGAAGATTTGTTATGACTGGTGTGAGGCGGTTACAAGTCTGTTATACCAGACTTCTTTAGGTTTCTCTCATCTTCTTCCTCTGGTGTGTGTGTGTGTGTATATATATATATATATATATCTATTTTCACTTGTAAGTTGTGTGTTGTGTTGTACTCCTTTATATCAATAATAATAGAGTTCTTCCAATTCATTTCTTTTGTCTCTGTTCTTCGTTTCTAGTTACAGAGAGATTGAGAGAGATTCATTTGAGAGATTAAGAGTGATTTTACATTGGTGAGTTTAGTCCCAGCGATCCAAATTTTCCATATTTACAAAGGAAAAGAAAGGTAGCAAAGACTTGATAGGGAAGTTTCACACACATAATCTTTCAAAGTATCAAATATAACTGTTGTCATTGGTCAATCTTTAGTTTTAAAGTGTTGAAAATTGTCTTAATTTTTTTTTTTTTGGACTTCAAAACTTGTTTTGTTTTATTGGTCTAGAATGAAATTGGTATTCTTTATCAAAAAAGGTAATATAAAGTCCGTTTGGATAAAACTTATTGCTGAAAACTGAAAATACTGTAGTAAAATAATTTTTAAATATGTTAATAGTATCGTGAGACCCATTTTTAATGAAAAAAGTTGCTGAAAATTGAAGTTTGTGAGTCTCATAAATAGTGCACAGATGCACTGTTCACGGGTGCACTGTTCACTGGGAGAATTGGTTAACAACTACGGCTAAAAAAAAAAAAAGGAGCTGAAAACGCACTAGAGCATCAAACGTGGACGTAGCAACGTATTCAAATGGATACTAATACTATTATTTTAATTTTTCTTTCACGTGGCTCTCTTTCTTCTGCCTCTTCTCCTCTCATCTCCATCTCTATCTTTCATCTCTCTCCTCACCATCAAGACCATCTTTTCTTCTCTCTCTATTCTTGTTTAAGGGTTGCGGGTTGTTGAGATCGGTGGATTTTGTGGGTTGTGAGAGTGGGTAGCAGTGGTGGTATTGGGTTGTAGTTGTAGCTGGTTTTGTGGGCCATGGATCGTGGATTATAGGAGTCTTGTTGCTAACTTTAGATGGACATGAGAATGGATTGAGTTTGTGGGTTTGGTTTGACTTCATGGTTCGTGGGTGGCACAGTTCGTGGATCTTTGTGGTAGTTCGACTGGTGTGGCTAGGTTTTGGTGGATTTGCGATTTGATTTTGGGTGTTGGAGGTTTTGATTTGAAGAAATTGTGGCCCGATGGCAGTGATGGTGATGGTGGTTTTGGGTGCTTATTTTTTTTTTTGGTTTGGTGGGTTGCAATTTAGAGGAATTGTGATGGTTGAGTGTTGCAATTGTGGGTGGTGGTGGCGGTGTTGTTTATTATGTTGAATATATTATTTTATTATGTTATTTATATTATTTTAATATGTTGTATGTTAAAATCAAACTATTAATGTAGGGTGTTTTGTAAAGTGAGGTGGTAAAGTAGATAAAGTAGGATTTTGAGTTGCTAAAACCTAAAATTTTTAGCTCATTTGATGTGAAAGCTCTAACCCATTTATCTTTGCTAAATGGGTTGGACTTCAAGGCGTGAACAAATACAATAAATATAGAGCAGCTACTGTCTCCTTCGTTAAGATGGTAGAGCACGTAATCAAGTGGTAAAATCACTCAACGCAAAGTCATCATTCTTTCAATTTCAAAATTGCTGAAGCTAAGAACTTTCCCGAACAAAGTCTAAGATTTCATCATTATGTGATGGATCGGCCCTATCTTCAATAAAACTTCTGGAGAAAAGATCCAAATCACAAATCTCTTGTCATCTTCAATAAAGCTTTTGGAGAAAATCATCAAAGCAACAAACCAATAAACAGCAACCAATCTTTTAGTGGTCTAAGCCCACAAATCTCACAGTTATTACTTTCACATCTGGACTATGTATGCTTGAGTAAATGCCTAAGGGGATGAAAAACCATATCACAAAAATGGTGCATTCTCCTAAAATCATAGTTCAATATTTCTTTCTTTGAATCATATTTTTTTTTGTCAGTGTTACATCCCAATCAATTGTCCGTTTCTTTGTTTTGTTTCCCCTCCTTTCAGTCATCAAAAATTGATTAAGCCTAATCTTCCTTCTCTTGTTGAGGAGAGAAATACATTGGGAGACTTATTGAGTAGTTAATATAACACATAGATACACAACTTAATTGAAAAAAATTTAAGTCCAATGTGTATAAGCTCAACTATGTTAAATTAATTACTCATTCTTCTCATTAGTATCTTATGTGGGACTTCACTATTAACCACTCACTATTTACATTAGTATTTAATGTGAGACTTCACTACTTGACCAACTACACTACTCACAATTAATATTCCAACAAATCTCCCCTTCATGTGTGAGCATTTTACCAAATCACTAGTGTTGATACCATATTTTGTCCGCTCTCAATATGCATGTCGGACCCGAAAAATTCAAAAATATTATTTTCTCTTCATGGGGCCACGAGAACAACTAGAATGATGTGGCGCAACCCATTTAGACATTGGAGCACCAAAGTGCCCTTTTTCAACTAAAATGACCAAAATGCCCTTGGTCAACCCTAGGTTGACCAAAAGTCAAATAAAGTCAAAATCCCCTAAAAGTATCACTTTTCATAGTTTTACATCAAACCTGAGCTTCTCGGAGAATTTTGGCAACCTTGACCAAGTTTGACCTAAAGTTGACTTTAAGCGGGCCCTAGAAACCCTAATTTTGATCTGGCTATCGAAAAGGGTTGAAACCAACGGCATTGCAAAGATTATCAAATTCTCAGTCCAACGACTATTCATGGGTTGATATTGGAGTTAGAATGGTCGAGATTTCATGAAAACTGGGTTAACGTATCAATCGATGCACTGCTAACTTCCGAGAGCCATAATTTTTTATTTGACCGTTGGATTTTCACGTTCCATAGCTTTTTAGAAATAAGAAGTCAAGATCTTTCCAAGGGTGTCAAGATCAACTCGATCCAAGATATTTTGAAGATAACAGCCCTTGAAGGTGCGTTGGCGGCTTTTGCCTTGTAATTCGTGTCATGCTATAAAAGGCCCTAGGCACCTCCAAACCCAAAAAAAAAAAAAAAGAGAGAGAGAGAGACTTCTTGGGTACCTCCTCTCTACCTGGGCGATTTCGGAGCTTTTCTCCTCTCTTCCAAACACAAAATCAAGCAATTTTAACAGCAAATCCTTCTTATCAAGTTCAAGAGAAGTAATTTTCTTTAAACTTTTATCAACATTTATAGCATCTTTTGTAGCAACTTTACATAGATTATTGTAAGCTTCTTGCAAATCAGCACATTCAGAGAGTTCTCTATCGGAATGGCTCTCTTTAACAATAACACTTTTATCAACTATAGCAATAGCTGTGAATGCAATGAAGTTCCCATCCTCATCACTACCAAACTTATGATTAGAAATTTCATCATCACTAAGGGTTACAGCCATAGTCTTACCCTTTGATCTCAAGAATGTAGGACATTTTGATTTCACATGACCATACCCTTGACAACCAAAACACTGTTGACCCAAAAAATTATTAGAGGTTTAACCTACTTTCTCTTTAGATTTATTAGTATTGTTCACTTTAGTGGGTTTATTCCTCTTAAAATTCCTAAGTTCAGTATTGTTTTTATTTCTTGCCCTTCTGTTATTGTTCCTAAAAAAGTTTATAAAATTCTTGATAAGATATGCAATTTCTGTAAAAGAGAGTTCATCATTAAATCCATTCCCATCAACATCATCAACTGACTTAAGGGCCATTGATTTGGATTTGTTTATCTTGGGTAGGTCTAACTCATAGGACTGGAGAGATCCTACAAGCTCATCAACAGGGATAAAGTCCACATTCTTGCTCTCAGTAATGGTAGTTACTTTGGGTCTAAAATTCTCAGTCAAGGATCTAAGAATCTTCCTAACAATTTTAGGTTGATCATAAATTTCACCCAAATCATTAAGCTTAGCATAGAATTCATCAAAACTTTCATCATCAGACATCCAAATGCTTTCAAATCTAGTTGTTAACTGTTGCAACTTATTGATCTTAACTACCTTTGTGCCTTCATGCATAGTTTGGAGAATATTCCAAGCAGTATGAGCAACCTCAATATTTGAGATCCTCTTGAATTCCACCATAGAAACAATATTAAAAATATCATTCATGCCTTTGCTATTAAAAGTACCTACTTCGTTCTGAGAAGTTTGCCACTCGCTTACAGGAGTAGTCGGCTTCTCCCATCCGTATTCAACGAAATTCCAAACTCTCTCATCAATTGATTTTAGGAATGTTTTCATCTTTAGTTTCCAGTAGGCATAGTTGTTCCCATCTAAGTGAGGTAGGATCACAAGAAAATGACTGTGTTCCATGACAACAGGAGTCAAGGATTAACTCTTAGATCAAAAGATCTAAACACTAGAATTAATATATTCTAATACCACTTGTATGTTTTTAGACCCCTTAAAGCACAAGTTGTTTAACCTAGTTATTTAGCCAAGTGATTACTTAGAAAAATTATTCAGATCTAGGTTAACAAAAAAAAATCATATCATGTAAAGCAGTGCGGAAATATAAATAACACACGATATGATAACCCAAGAAAACCAAATCGGTAAAAAACTTGGGAATGATTTAACCTAATTATCCTCAAGTTAAAACAGATCCACTATGAAAGAATTGAAGTTTTACAAAAGGACTTAGACAACTAACATTCTAATGCTACTTCGAGTAGAAAACTTATTACTTCGACCACATGATAGCTTTGAGTCCACAGACTGCTTCGAGTCCACGGACTATTTCTTTTTTAGATCCACAGCAGCCACAAGTACATCCACTTGTGTCTTTCTTTAAGCTTTTGAAACAGTAACTGAAGGAATTACCAAGTTCTTGACATCAATCTTGATCTTGATAATCCTAAGTGTATATGAAGGTAAACAACTCTAGATCTCACAGAAGATTCATATACGCAACATATCAACAACTTTTAAAATGTGGCTAGAGTTTTTCTATTTATATGAGACATAAAACATAAAACTCTACACGTCAAATGAGCTTGGGTTGAGTTAAAAATTCTACAAAAAAAATAATCTACACAAGGTTCAATCCATTGAGTTTAATTTTTTAATCGATCGAGCCTTGCAGATTTAGTCTAATAAATCCTACAGTACACTCGATTCCAACTTTACAAATAAACACACTTTGAGCAACCTAAATCTAAACTCTAAGTTTTGATCATGGTTTGCCAACATTGCACATTGAAGTTCTAATACATTTAGATCCTAAATTCTTAGAACCTAACAGGCCTAGACCTTATTTGTCATGCCATGTGCTATTGTAGCCATTTTGTTTCTTTTATCACATTTTCTTGTGTTTTGGCCTAATGGTTAAGATCTAATCTAGACCCTATGACCTTTGTCATCGTCCATACATCAAGGCCCACATCAAAGGGTTTGGATCATCTTGTTTTCATGCCTATGCTTGCTTGCTTCTATGCTTTATGCTTGTGCTAGCCTCTCTTGTTTTAGGCTCTACCATGCTTGATGCCTTCCGCAAGTTTGATCTTGTTTGGTTACATCTGATGCCCATAAGGCCTTGTTCGGATGTAACCGTTTGGGAGGCATCTCCGGATGCTAGGTTGCTCCATGCATACCTTTCCCTTTTCCACTCCACACTATGCAATGCTTACCATACTTGTTTGCATCTTTACACACTTGCTTACATGTCCATGCATGAGTCTTGCTTGCTAATGTGTAGTCCATGCTTCAACACAATGAAGTTATGGCATTTGATCCAAACCTACATTTTTCTCTCGTGGACACCACATTTTGTTTGCCTTCTCGCTTGTTTGCCTTCTCACTTGTTTGCCTTCTCGCTTGTTTTCTTACTTCTTTGTTTCTTTATTGCCATGTCTATCATGCTTATCTGCTTTCTGCCGCTTTCATATGCTCTTTGCATCTTTCTTTTCCATTGCTTGTCTGCTGGTTTCTTGTCTTTGCCTTTGCACGTACACATATAGAGCGAGGGCGCATGGTGTTAGGGCACGGTCTCCCAGGCACAAGCGAAAAGGGTAAGGATGCAAGCATGTAAATATGAGCCAAGAGGCTATGTTCAGTAGGTTTAGGGGTTTATCCTTTCCCATTTGGTTATGTACTCTATTAAACCCCTTTCCTTCCTTCCCAATTTCTCTCTTAGATGGGTTGTATTAGGTATATCATGTCGTGTACCATTCATCTTCATCTCTAGAGTATAGCTACCTTTATTTACTTTCCTACACCTATATTTTGGGCCATACTCTAGGGATGTAGGCATTTACTTTTGTGCTTTATGTGCTTGCATTGTGCTTGATGTATGTATATATATACTTGCTTGCCCTTTCCAGTATGATTGTCATATCCAATGTCACTTAAGGCAAAGCGATGCCTAATTTCCGCTGCAAAAGTAAGGTGACACATCGTCAGATTTTCGCTGTGGTAATTTGGTACTTTACCCGAATGCCTTAGGAAAGCATAGATTAGGACCACACCCATCCAAAAGCCAAACCTCAAATCTTCCCATGCATACAAAGCCCCGAAAGCCAATGCCAAAATCATGTTTTTTACTACTAATCCCCAAAAATTAAGGTTTTATCAAAACAAAGAACTGTCATTGGATAGGTGTTGTGGGGTGCCTAACACCTTCCCCACATATAACCAAACTTCCGGACTCAAGAATCAAGATTTTTTGCCATCCACATCAGATAAGGAAAAATTCCCTTTTTCTTAGATTAGGAAAAATTCCATTTTTCTTAGCTTAGGATTGGTAATAAAATCAACTAAAAACAGGTTACCAATCACACCTTAGAAAACCCAATGATTGGTGGTGACTTCACTTACCTTTGGTAATCACTTAAAATTTGGCCAAGATTCTTGCCATACCTCTAAAGGTAGATGAATACCTTCCTCCACTGAGAGAGAGAGAGAGAGAGAGAGAGAGAGAGAGAGAGAGAGAGAGAGAGAGAGAGAGACCTGAAGCTCCACGTGAACCGCAAAATTATCAAGAGGGGCCTTTGATGGGCCCTACGCAGGTGAGAGCGTCGCCACGACGAGTAGTCGAAGGAAGGCCCCGACAGTTCTCTGTTTTGGGCTAGGCATCGATAGACTAGTGACTCCACTGAGGATACATAAGAGTTTAGTCTTTAGAGCTTTTGATAAAACCATAGTCTTTGGACATTGGCTTTCAAAAACACAGAAATTGGCATTGGCCTGTGGGGCTTTCCTTTTGAAAAGGTTTTCTACTATATCCCAGTAGATTATTTCAAATGAGCAAAAATGTTTTCCAAAAAGGGGTGTGAGGTATTTTCATGGGGTTTTTTTCACATTCTTTATCAATTTCCTCACATTCTTTATCGCCTTCCTCACATGCTTTACGACTTTCCTTCACATGCAAACATAGGGTAGCAAAATTTAATTTCCGCTAAACCTTTATTTGCATTCATATATATATATATATATATATATATATATATATCTACTATGTTTAGAAGAAGTCTTTCCCCTTCATTAAGGATTGCATGACATATACACCCTTCTTGAGCTAAACTCGAGCTTTGCATTGCTAGCGTAGTCACATCTCTTTAGGGATTTCATCACCCTATCTGCAGATGCCCAAACATAAACATCGGCAATGTTACCCATAGTTAGATTTGGGGTTGACTTTGTAGGCATTTCTGGGTCCATGGGTGGACAGGAGTAGCTGAAAGGGCCCTTTCGATCCTTCTTGCCCCACAACTTCCATGAAGGGAGGGGATTGCGATTAAGTCCCCCTAGGCTAGGAACAACCTACCAGTTAAGCCTTTGCATATACTTGGTCTAGCTATGTCAAACTTGTGAGGACTAGATTAAGCCCAGAGCCCATTAGTACTAGGTAAAGTCCAAAGAGTGAACATCCAAGCCTAGGAAAGGATACCCTTATAGGACTAGAGGTCGGGGAAAGTGTTTTGCAACATGTGTGCCCTTTTTGCTTGCACTAAAAAAATTGTGCTCTACTCCAAGTTCTTTCTATCCTGCTTACACATCATCCATGATTAAACCCCTAGGGAAAGCAGCCCCGTTGCTTGTACATGCTAGATTATACCCCATCCCTAAAGGTTTACAACCCTACAAGGGCACTCATGCATACACTAAATGGTTCCGTCACCTAATTGTGCATAGATAAAATCTGTGGCAAGTAACCAAAACCCCCAGTAGGAAATGTTGCCGAAAAACTGTCAAGAATTCCAAGACATCATGAGTTCAAGAATTCTTCCAAGAGAGATCCAAATCTTCAAAGAGATCCAAACTGCCAAGAGATCCAAACAGCCAAGAGGTCTAAATTGCCAAGATGTCAAAAGTCCAAGGGCTCCTTTAAGAGATCCAAAGGTCCAAGAGATCCATGCTATCCAAGTTACCAAGGCATCCATGTGTCCAAGAGCTTCCTTGAGAATTCCACATTGTCAGAAGCTAAGCTTTTCCTCGCAATTACATTTCCCTATATTGTAAAAGGCCCACTGTTGGAGCCAATGAAGCCAACGTTGTAAAAGCAAATATTGTACAAGCATATAATCAAAAGTAGGGCCCATCCCGCATTGTCCAGCTTGCCATGAAAGTTTCGGTTACTAGCCAATCCGTGCATTAATCTTGTATTATAATAGAAGCTCACCATGATAAATACTCGATCAAGGGTGCAAAGCCAAATTTTTCTGAAACTGGTAGGTGCATGTTAAATAGCAAAGGCATAAACTAACTTGATTTGGTGTTGTGTTTCCACATTGTCGAATGCACCCTGTAGACACTCAATTTTGCAACCATGATTTAATTGAGGTGAATGACTTGAATGATTATTTGTGTACCCCAGAAATCATGATTGCATTACATGCATCAATTTTTTCTTGCATTACATGCATCAATTCATTCATTGTATATCATAAAAATGATCTTGAAGTTCTAACGGTTGCGACAATATGTTCGATTCCCAAATTGGACCGTCGGATTAAAAGATATCGCATGATCAAGTTTGCATGGCCCACATGCATTGTATGAGGTGAAGCTGATCACGTGTAATTAATTGAAATTAATTTTAATTAGTTAATGATTAAAATTAATTAAATGAATTTATGTGATTGGTGGAATATTTTTCTTAGAGTGAGGTTTGTTGCATGGGATTAAAACAAATAAGCTGATAATATTTAAAGACTGTGGATAATTAGTGTGATGTTTGGTAAGGTGTTTTAAGTAACAATTTTCAGTATTTAAACAATATTACACGTATTTTTACACACTTTTTCAGCCACATGTATTTCCAAAAAATACAAATAACGTTACTAGAATTATACTACCAAATGGCCCCTAGGCTTTTAGGATAATTATATTCAAAATAATTATTTTAAAAGTCATAATTATCACTTTGGAATGAGGTTTATCATGAAAATAATTTTGAAATTCGTCCAAATAGAGTCTTAGAGTTGGAAAACACTTCAAAAAGGTGCTAATTAAGTAGCATATTTCAGATTCACGTTCAGAGGCACCTTTAGCATAGTAGAACTCAAAATTCCAACTAGGCTATTTCTGGAAAGATTGTAGAGAATCTAATTTCCCTTCAGCTGTCAAACTTTCAGCTAAATCCGAATTTTGAGTAAAGAGATATGATCAAAATACGAAACTGGTTCTAATTTGAAAAATCAACTTACTCTTATCCAAATCTCATTTTTTTTAGGATTTTCCCCCATACGCTTTTTGCTGATTATTTTTAAGCATTGCAACTTTTATAAATAGAGGATGCCTCTCAAAATTTAGGGGATTCTTTTTATGCTCAAAGAGGGACCCTTCTTGACACTTTTCACCCTCTAGAGAAAGAAGCACTTTTCATGCCCTCAAATTTCCCATCTTTCTGTCTGACTGTCCTCTCTATTATTTTTCCTCTTATATTAAAGACATTCTGGAGGCTTTAGTCTTAAGAATTTCTTTTTTTTAAGCAAGGGTTCTTAGATTTCAAAGATAATTGAATAAATTTCTTTGAACCCAAAAATATCCTCTCAAGAAGAAGAGTGTGTCCATGCAAGAGGTTGTTTCTTCTTTACCCCTTTTTTTGTTTTTTGTTTCTCTTATTTTTATGATGCATGTTTAAATATTCTACCAGTTTAATTTTTAAATATTCATATCATGTACTGTTAACATATTTTTGTTGAAACATGTTCTTGAGGTCTTTGTTATCATGATTTTTTTATTTTCAAAAATTTGCTCATCATTACAAATTTTCTCAATCAAAAAACAGATTTGCATCTTCACTAGATGTAGATTTGAATTTTTCTCAATAAAAAAAAAGTTGGTTTGCGTCTTCATTAGGTGCAAATCTAAATTTTTCTCAATCAAAAAACTGATTTACATCTTCATTAGATATAGATCTGAATTTTTTTTTTTTTTAACGAAAAATGATTTGTATCTTCCTTAAATATAAATCTGAATTTTTTAAAATACAAAAAATTAATCAATATTTTCTTTAAATGTAGATCTAATTTTTTTAACAAAGCATATTTTGAAAAAAAAAAAAAAAAGAAAAAGAAAAAGTCATGAGTAGTCTTGTTGGTTTTGTTTGATGCATGTAGCATAGGTTTATATTATGAATTATCCCTCTTCTAAAAATATTTTTCTTATTTTCTTTTATATAAATAATAGATCTAACTTTTCTAATTCTCTACAAATCTAAATTTTCTCATAAAAAAAGAAGATCTAATTATTTTTAATGCAAACCAATTTTTTTTTTTTTTTTTTAGTTCTCAAGACACAGATCTAATCTTTTTAAATCAAAAGATTTTGTTTCATTTAATGAACACAGATAAGAATTTTTTTATTTCTCCAAAAACTTTTTTTTTCTACACATACAAAAATAGATCTGATTTTTTCTAAACCAAATTCAATTTTTGATCACACCACAGATTTGAATTTTTAACAAAGAACAGGGCATATTCACAAGTAGACTTATGTGATTTATTTTTTTCATGTGCACAACATATCATTCGTGTCATGCATAATGGGGTACATTGGTCCCAAGAATCTAGAAAACCGAACTTTGTTTGGGCAGAATGGGTGTCTAACACCTTCCCACTCCGTAACCTTGCCTCCAAATTTAGTGTCTTTGGATAGGTAAACCTAGACTTTATCTTTGCTTTTATTTTGGGTAGATTGTAATTAAGACAAAAAGGCATGTATTTTTGGTAGTTTGTAACTAGGACCCAAAGCTATGTAATCTTCAATTTATCAAACTTGTATTTATTTTTATCCAATCAATAACAATGAGGCATTTCAATCATGTAAATTTGTATTTTAGTTTTTCTTATTTTTTTTGTATAAAAAATAAGTAGCGACTCCATACCACTTATCCAAAAAGAGAAGTACCCTGAAAAGCACTCCAAAGAATCTTTTTTTTGAGAGGCACTTTGGCGTTCTCTTACACACCCCATTTCTTTCACCTATTCTTTCTCAAGATCAAAACATTGCTAAAAAGAAACAGTCTAAGCTACCACCACATCATGGTCCCATCGTCACTAGGTCTCGAGCAAGAAAGATGTCTACTAGTGGTACTTTTCCCCATGAGGAAAATGCTCAGGAAATTGCTCTTCTGAAGGAGCAAGTGATAGGAATGATGTGTGTGATGCAACAATTGGTTCTAGGACGAGGACAGAACTCCTCTGGTTATAGTTAGGGAGGTCCCCAAGCTGAGAATGAAAATCAACCCCTACGAAGACAGGATCAATGCCATAATATAGCACCTTAGGGCAATAACCAAGAAATAGATCCTTCTGAGGACAAGAACCCCGAATTAGGGATTGGCCAAGTCAAGAGCCAAGTGGAAACTCTAGCATTGATCTAGACAATCTGACCAACTTTCCTCAAGTCATTATGCCTCCAAAGTTGAAGGCACTAGAGTTCCTTAAGTATAATGGTATTGGAGACCCTTGCGCGCACTTGTGAATGTTTTGTAGAAAGATGGCTCCCTATGGGGATAATCACCCTCTGCTTTACCAGATTTTTCCTAATAGTTTGACCGGCCCCGCAGCCATATGGTTTGTGAGATTGGAGAAGACCTCTAGCTGGAGGGAAATGGCAAACTCTTTCCTGGAATACTACCGGTTCAACACCGAGATAGCTCCTGACTGCACGGTCCTTATGAGAATGGAGAAGAAGAGTAGGGAATCTTTTCGAGAATATGCCCAGAAGTGGCGTGAGCTAGTCGCATAAGTGCAGCCCCCTATGATTGAAAATGAGATGATCAAATAGTTCGTTGACAATCTCAAGCCTCCTTACTATGAGAAGATGTCAGCACCCAAGTCACTTATTTTACTAGCCTCACCCCTATTGGGGAGTGTATTCATGAAGGTATTAGGAGCAAGAAGATCGTGGAGCCTAAATTCTTTAGTCTCATAGTTGAACAAAAAGCCAAGAAAATGACCGGCCGCAAGACTAAGGAAGCCGATGTGCACATGGTCGACAATGCATCAGTATGGCCAAGGGGTATTACTTTTGCTTATGCAACCCCAGCTACTAGACCTTATCAGCAATAGGGTCAGTCTACTCAAGCACCTAACCAAGCCTTTAATCAGAGAGGGAGACCAGACCTACCTCATCCCTTAGGAGGGAAAACCGGAAGTACATTTTGTTACCCATGCCCAGGTCAAATCTCTATGCTTACCTGTTAGAAAGAAAGCTAGTAACCTCAATGTTTTCAAGGCTCAGTGAAGGTCCTCTCCCACTTGGCCTTGATCTGTCCTAGAAATGTGAACACCATTTTAGGGCGAAGGGCATACCCTTGAAGACTTGAGAGACCGTGTCCAAAATCTCATTGACAACAAGCTGATATAGTTCGATAATGCGGCTGCTCCAAACATCACCACTAACCCTTTGCCTCCCCATTAGGAAGAGAATGTAAATGCCATCATCACAATGGAAGAAAAGGGTTCTGAAATTCTCCTTACCATCATTCCCATGGAAAGCGATGCTCTGAGCCTTGGTCCAAGAGAGTCACCTTGATCTTAAGGGTATGGAAACCTCAGGATTTGATTAGGGAATCTGCTCATTCTGTGATAGTGGAGACAAGCATGCCCTATTTGATTGTAAAGTGCTTTGAGCACAAGTTCAGAGTCTTGTCGACCGTGGTATTATTTGGATCGAAAGAGAGGTTGTACGAAGAGATGATTGCATGGCAGTCGACCTATGTCCTCCAGCTACCTGGTTAAGAACTAGCTGCAATGCTATATCAGTTGGGTTAAGGAAGGATTGGGGTGAATATCTACTAAAATGCCTTTGTAAGGTTACTTCAATACCTCCCTCTTAAGTAGTCAATGAGGAGATCATAGCATCACCTACAAATTCAGGGTCATCAAATTCAAGAAAAGGGCAAGCCCTACTAGCCATCGAGGGATTCACTCCTCTAGTTCTTGCATTGCCTGGAGTTGTAGGGCCAGTTTCATCATCAGTTCAAGACGAAACCACCATTGTTCCTGCCATCCAAGATTTTGACCCTTTTATTTTACCGAAGCCTGCCTCAAGAATCTTTGGGGTATTTGGCTTAAAAGCCCTTTGAAGCCATTCTGCCAAGTTTGGTGGTCATTAATTTGAAAATTTTCTCTATAGCGCCTAATTTGCAAACTCAAGAGGGTGTTATCATTCACATGCCGAAATCGTTCCCTTATGAAGAAAACCATCGTGTCCCCTAGAAATATATGTGTCATTGATCTCCACTTGAACTGGAAAAAAGGAGGTCTACTCCAATATCTCTTCAGGTCTATCTGGGCTTACTAGGAGTGGCCATTGCTAATACTCCCAATGAGCTAGAAAAGAGAAGAAAAGAGATTGGCAAGGGAACAACCAAACCCGTTAGGAATAGGGTTACAACCGAAGAAGCCAAGGAATTCTTGAAAATTATCAAAAACTTAGAATACAGTGTAATTTAGTAGCTAAACAAGTCACCAACTTAGATTTCCATCTTGGCGCTACTACTAACCTCCGATGTCCACCGTGAGGCTCTCTTGAAGGTCATAAAAGAAACATGTGTTCCTATAGGTGTCACAGAATCTTCCTTTGAGGGTATGGTCTCAATGATGTTGGCCACCAACTAGATTTCCTTTTATGATGATGAGCTACCAGCAGAAGGTAGAGACCATACTTTGCCCATGCACATTATGGTAAAGTGTGAAGACATGATCGTCTCTAGAGTGTTAATTGACAATGGATCGACCTTGAATGTTTGCTCGATGTCTACTATAAAGCGTTTGATTGTGGATACCTCTCTTATTCGCCTTACCACCATGATCATTAGAGACTTTGATGGCACTCTTCGGGAGGTGCAAGGCGAGATCGAGTTAGGAATTGTAATTAGCCCTAGGTATTTCATGGTCAACTTCCAAGTCATCAAGGTGGATTCCCCATATCATATGCTCCTCAGGAAGCCTTGGATATACGTCATGGGTGCTATTGCTTCTACCCTTCACCGGAGATTCAAATTCCCCTCCGAGAATTAGATGAACACTATTATGGCTGAAGAGCCCTTAACCATTTTCAAGGAGACTTTTTTCCCCTACATTGGTGCTAATGCCTTGTTAGAGGCAACTTGCCATAGTTTCGAGCTGGTCTCCATGATTCCCAGAGCTTTAGACCTCAAGTCAGCATGGCCCTCCGCTACTTTAATGGCTGCCAAGGAGATGCTCAAATTTGGTTATCAGTTATGCCAAGGCCTCGGTGTCATAGGACATAGGAATGCTTCTCTAATTGAACTCCTAGATAACAAAGGAGGATTCGGTCTAGGCTACGACCCCTCTGATGAAGAACTTTTCCAGTCTTCTAGAGGAAAGAAAAGGAAATGCACTTGCCAAGGGATGTTCATTCCCCACATCAGTCACTTTTTCGGCTTTTGCCGAGGTCATTAGATTAGAAATAGTACAGGAATCGCGCGAGGAGGAATTAGATCTATCTTATCTCATCTGCTCATGCCCTAAAGAATTCTCAGTGAATGCCATCATATCCCCAAGGGATGATCTAACTTCTACTATCAGGCCCTGTGTGCCAAGCGAGACAGTAGGCCATTGGACCATCGAGCCTTGCTTTGTGGTTGCACTAGCTGAGTAAGGAGTGTTCCATCATCATGTGGTTGGGTCCTCCAATTGCCTGAAAGAGTTGAAATAGTATATATAGTTTGTTTTGCATTTTTATCTCCTATTTTCTGCATTCCTTGTTTGCATTTCCCTAGTTTATTTCCCAAAAAAAGAAAAAACATTTCCCTTTTATCATTATCAGGAATGAACTTTGTTATCTCCTTATCTATAATCCATTAATGAATTTGTCCAACGTATTATTTCGGAAATTCTTGCATTTATCTCTTTATTTGCTTTCCTATGAATATGTGTGTGCAAATTGTCTTATGTTTCCTTGTATATGTTTTGTTCTATAGGATCTATTCTGATTCCCAATCGGGTACATCTTCTCATTTATGGAAGGATTCTTGGGTTATAATTAGATCATGATGGCGGAGGAAGACAAAGCTAAGACAACATTCACCACTCATTGGGGAACCTATGTGTATGATGTCATGTCGTTCAGCTTAAAGAATGCCGATGCTACGTACCAGTGAGCCATGGTAACCTTGTTCCATGATATGATGCACAAAGAGATTGAAGTCTATGTGGACGACATGATTGCCAAATCCCACACAGCTAGAGACCATTTGATAGATTTGAGAAAGCTGTTCAAGCCCCTCGTCAAGTATAGGTTGAGACTAAACCCTAATAAGTGCATCTTCGGAGCTAGTTCAAGGATATTGCTCGGCTTTATAGTCAGCCAAAGAGGAATCAAAGTGGACCTAGCAAAAGTCCAAGCCATCTAGGACATGCTGACACTACAAAGCAAGAAATAGATTTGCGGCTTCTTAGGAAGGTCAATTACATAGCTCATTTCATAACGTAGTTGATTACCACATGTGATCCACTGTTCAAGCTCTTGAAGAAGGACACAAAGATAGAATGGACAGATGAGTGCTAAGCGGCCTTTGAAAAGATCAAGCAGTATTTGTTGAACCCTTCTATTTTGGTTCCCTTGACGCTGGGATATTTGTTGATCCTCTACCTAACAGTACAAGAAACCTCCATGGGCTGTATGTTAGGCTAATTGGCTGAGCCTGACCAGAAAGAAAGGGCGATTTACTACTTAAGCAAGAAGTTCACCAATTGTGAGATCAACTACATCGCCATTAAAAGGACATGTTGCGCCTTAGTGTGGGCCTCGCACAAATTGCAGGAGTACATGCTCTACTACACTACGTGGCTCATTTCCCGTTTGGATCCCATTTAGTACATGTTTGAAAAGCCAGCTCTTATGGGGAAGATCTCCTGTTGGAAAATGTTGCTCTTCAAATTTGACATTGTATTTGTGACGAGAAAGGCCATCAAGGGCTAGGTCATAGCCAACTACCTAGCGGACCAGTCGCAGAATGATCCAGAACTTTTAGAATCCTTCTTCCCTGATAAGGATGTCATGGCACTAGAGCTAGAACCAGACAGTGTGGAACCGTGGCGTTGGAAACTTTATTTTGATGGAGTCGCCAATTCTACTGGAAATGGAGTGGGAGTAGTCTTAGTTTCCCCCAAGGACTACTTATTGATTAAATTTATTTATTTGTTTTACTTGTTTGAAATACATATTTAGGAAAAAATTTAGGTCCAAATTGGTTTAAAGTTGTATTTCTCCAACTCACAATGTAATATTGATAAGACCATTCATGTATGATTGTAGACATGCTATTTTTTTAAAATATAATACATGAATAGTCTTCACAACACGTAGTGAGTTAGAACTTAGAAAAAATAACTTTGAGCTGGTTATTTGTCCACATATTTATTATATTATCGAATTAATTTAAGAAGAAGTTTAAGTACAACAATTATTATACAAACTCTAACATTGGGCTTGGAAAAATAAATTGAAACCATGTCAAGCACAAAAAAACTAATATTTACATTATAGTTTCTATTTTAATGTAATATTTTTTTAATAAATTAAGTACTTTTTTCTTATATTAATAAACATTTTTGGAATTCATTTAGTTTTAAATATTCTATCTTAATCTTGCCCCACTTAAACCAAAATATTGACTCTGCTATTGTCACTATTCATAGAGAGAGAGAGAGAGAGAGAGAGTTTGTGTGTGTGTGTGTGTGTCTAGCAATAATTAGATAGATCATAGATCAAACTCCATACCAAATATATGATATTCAAACAAGAGTTACATTATTTATTTATTTATTTATTTTTTTTGAGTCACATGAGTTACAAGCTAGTTGTAATAAATTTGGACAATTGACTATTGGGTTTGAATTTTGCTTAAACACAAAAAATTAATTGGTAAATTCACTCAAAGGTAAGAGTAATAATTATGGAGTGCAACCATAAACTCAGATATTATTTGTTGATGATAGAAAGAAATTAAAAAAAAAAAAAGACTAGTAAAAAGAGTAAAAAAAAAAAAAAAAAAAAAAAACTACATGTAGCATTTGATATATTTAACAATGCGACGTGTAGGATAGGAGTGTTCCTTCCCAAAAGTGAAAAAGACTGTGCGGTGTGTGTTTTTCACAGTGATTCCTTCCTTCCTTCCTCAAGCAAGCGGAAGCGCACAGAGACACAGATTCAGAGGGATTCGAAAAAGCCAAAAAGAAACAAAACCCATCGAACTCGTTCAAGACTCAGTGAGTCGGCCACCGAGTCGACAGCCGCCATGGATAGCGAGGAGGGAACTCAGCAACCGCACCTCGTGCTCGCTCACAAGCTCTTCCTCCTGAGGCACCCGGATGTCCAGGACATCGAGAAGGTCCGCCTCAAAGATGAGGTCTTCGCCGCCGTCAAATCCGACGGTAACTCACCGCCGATTCCTCAACCATTCTCTCCGAGTCATTCCTCCAATTCCACCTCACCTCACATTACTTTTTTTTTTTTTATTTCTGTGTAGATATGGCTCCGTTGTACGAATCCCTAGTCGCCGATTCGGTGTTGGAGAGAGATCAGGGGCTTCTGGACTCAATGCGTGCCAAGATCGACGAAGAGATCAAGAAGCTTGACGAAAAGTGAGCTTCTGGTTGATTTAATTTTAGATTTTATAAATTAAAAAAAAAAAATTTCGACGTAATTTTTGTTTGGTTGCTGTGAGAATGAAGGGAAAAGAAAGAAAATTTGGATTTTTTGGGCTCTAAATAACTAAAATTCGACTTTGACATAGCGAAACCGTTGTATTAGGATTTTATATTTATTATTATTATTTTTTAATCTGAAATTGCATGTATCACTTTGAGATTGAAGTTTCTAATGGTTCTTATTCTCGCAAAAATTTCCCATCTTAACATGTGGGATTTTGATTTTTCACTTGTATGTTACTGCAAGACGGTAATAGGGCCATTGTGGAAATGGAAAAGATAAAGGGGTCAGTTTTCATGATGAAGTTTACGGTATCTGTATTTAATATTGAGATTCTTAGCTGTGTTTTCTATCTCAAATTGATTGGTGGGGTTTAGGTCCTAGCCTTCTGGGTTCAATTCGTATTAGGGAAAAAGAAAAAAGTAGTGGAATGTTCATTCTAAGGAGATTTTGGTGGCTGGCCAGACTTGTAGAGGTTGGATAATTTCAAATGGGTTTAGAGTTACTTAAACCTTGAAGTCTCTAGTTCGACTCCTGGCGGAGGCATTTTGCAATTTATTCGATGCCAGCTCAATGGGGGTGTGTAGGCATTTAGGGTTTATGGTTTACCCCTCAGGGGTGGCCCCACTGATCCATACCTTGAGGGGGTTCCTCGTCATCAAAAAAAAAAAAAAAGAAAAAGGGTTTACAGATACATATGTGGAAAAGTAAGGGGATGTAGAAGTTATAGAATTTTGTACCAAATTGAGCTGTTTAAGACCCCCAAATTATTGGAGCTACATAGGTCTTGTGCCAAATGTCTATGGGGATTTAGAAGCCCTTCAAACAAAGATCTTGGAGCTTTTTTTTATTTTTTGGAGGGGTGGGGTCCTTGGGGAACAAGAGTTGGGGTTTCTGGACTGGAAAAGTCGTGGTTGAAATTTTTACTAAATGCATCATATTCAGGCTGGGCTTTTTCATCCAACTTGGGATTGTGATGGGATGGGATGGGTTTCAGTTTAACCTCCTAGTTTTCAGATGCATGATAGGGACAAGATTAAAAGCATTAATGTGAAAGTAGAAGAGTTTTATATCTTCTAGTTTTCTGAGTAGTTAAGAAATGGATTCCAGATTCCCTTTTTGTTGCTTAAACTAGTCACCCCTAGTTTTGATAGTTTTTCCTTTTCTTTTTTTGCTGGAACTAGTTTTGACATGTATGATTAAGACGTGACTTACCCAATGCCTGCATAGTCTTAAATCTTAATAGCTTTTCTGCAAACTTAATGCACTCACAAAGTCTTTTAGCCTTACATATTTTTGTTGGGTGAAAGGGACATTGGTGTTTTCAGACTAGTAAAGCTATGGTTGAATTTCTAAGTAAATGCATTGTATTCAGGTTGGGCCTTTTTCAACCTAATTGTAATTGGGATGGGTTGGGTTGTGACTTAACCTCCTAGTTTTGAGATTATATATTTATTTAGTTGCTGGAGGTAGTTTTGACATGCATGAATGGGACAAGATTTATGCCTGAATGAAAAGTTGGGAAAAATGCTTTTTTGAGTGGTTTAAGTGATGGATTGGTCTTCATTGCTCAAACCAATTGCCTTATTATCGTGCTTTCGTTAATCTTCTGCAAATTTAATGCATTCACAAGCTTTTGGCATCACAATTGTGCTTCCTTGTGTCTTTTACAGCTAGATGAGCACCACATATGCTTGTGTGCATGAATTTTCTCATTTTTTGAATTTTCTGGGTATTTGAAGTAATGGATTTTTCTTTTCATTGATAAAACCAATTTTCACACTTTTGTGCCTTCTTAAATCTTCTTCATATTTAATGCACTTGAACATGGTTTTAGCCTCACAATTGTGCTACCCTGTGTCTTCAACAATTTTGATGAACATGAAAAGTGCATGAATATTCTTCATTTTTTGAAAATGATTTCCTTATTGGTTGTTGAGTTGAATGTCATGGAGGGACTTTGATAGAATATTGATGGAATGAAGAATAAACAATTGTATGTAAGAATATGAACTGCGATAGTTATTATTGAACTAAACCTTTCACAATTTTTTTTTTAAGTAATAAGATTTTATTAAGAGGAGATGCTTTATGCACATAGGGTGTATCCACAAAATATCCCTAAAATTACAAACACCAACTGTTACTTACGAAGAGAAAGTGAATCAACAAAATCTAAAATAGAATATTAACTGCAAGTGTGTATGATTTGACACCTCTTGAATAACCCTCTCAAGAAGCTAGATTTCAGCTCAGTAGTAGAACCCTTGTCATGGAATGGACTAGTTTGTGTATTCCTGTGCACACGAGGTAGATCCTTTTTCAAAAATAAATTTGTTACTTAAAAAAAGGACTCCTTGTCATTAAAAGTTTGGTTGTTCCTCTCTCTCCATATAGTCCACATTAAACAAGAGGACAAAATTTATGTACAATTCTGTAGTTGCTTTACCTTAGATTTTCAAATGAATTCATCTACATGGTTGTATTGACCAATACAAGAAAGAGTGTTATCTTTCCCAAGGACAATTAAATTCAACTATGTGATTCATTGGTCAATACAACCACATGGTTGAATTTAATTGGGGAATGTAAGGTATGACACCTAAGAAATTGTACCATTATGCTAAACAGGGTGGCTGATGCAGCCATGGATAGTTGATTTGTTTTTACTTATTACTTTACAAATTCGTCTATTCAAGATTTATTTTATAAGGTCAGTTTGTAAAATCCAATTGAAGTATAAATAGTGCAGTTTTAAAGTTCTAGTTATATGTATCATAGGGTTAAAATAGTGTTTTATTTTGGTTTTGATTTAATAAGATATGGCCAATTTTGTATTCAGGAACAAAAATGTAATTTTTGCTACCCTGAAAATTAAAGGTATTTGATAGTTTAGTTGATCCTTCTATTTTCCAGGAGATCCTACGTATATCATGTTTTTTGTTTACAAGTCCCAAGTTGGAAATTTTATAGGTTTTTAGTTTTACTAGTCAAACTAAGATTGTTAATACTACTAGTGCCGGAAAATGTTTCCTATAGATATTTATGCTCAATTTACTTGAAGAATAGATGGGTTAATAAAAATATTGAGTTTTTTTGAGCATAGGAATGTTGATCTTTGTGCATTTTTTCTCTATATCTGTCTCCTTCCTTATTATCTTTCTTGTGTTACTGCTTATGGATACTGTTCATACAACCCATGAACACTATATATTTATCTCTTTTTCTTTTACTCTACAACCCTAAATCAAGCTCATCCTTCTACCTATTAAAACCCTAATGCCCCACATCTTTTATCTATCAAATAACCTTAAAAACTCATCAAACCCTAATAAATTTGAGCCCCAATCTTTTGCATACAATTTCTGAACCCTGTATCCACAAATCCTCCTAAACTTTAACCCACCATAAGTACACATTGAAAGATTCCCCAATTTGTCATACACCAGAAGCATTCCATGCAAATGAGCTCCTATTACACAATGCATTTTAAGAGTGACAAGGTCAAAATTTAGCCTCATCACTTGTGGTTTCCAATGTTTGTTCTTTTGCTTTTTGGTCTGTCTGATACATATCCTTTTTCAAGGAGAGCACAATTGTCTCCTGATTTTAATGCATTGTTCTATTGTAACAAGAATGTATTAAGGTCTAATTAACTTATTTTTAATTAGGTTGAGTTTGCCGGGTTTGTTCTGAACTTTACTATGTGTTTGGATTGGCTTATTCGATGAAAGTGGGTAAAAATTCAGTTGTACCTATAAAAAAGGGTGGCTCTAAAAAGCTGTAAATAAGAAAATAAGCTTATATATAGCTCCAGAATTAGGCTAAACCAAATGCGCACATCTTGGTTGTTTGCTTGTGCTGATTAATCTAACTTCTGATTGCTGTGATGGTCAAGTTTTTGTTTAAAAGAATTACTGTATGTTAATAAGGTTGAATTTCATATCTACCACTTGTTTTGGATAATATACTGTTCTGTACATAGCAGCTGGTTGTGGATCTCATTGATGAAAGAATATGTTAGTTTAGAATTATGTCAAATAATAGCAATCAGTGAGTCTGTTGTTTTTTTGGAACCATGAGTACCTATTAGGATTCAAAGGTGCTTAGGATCACTAATTAATCCATTTATTTTTTCACTTAAGTGATTCTATCTGCTTGGAATTTATTCAGGATAGCTGATGCCCAAGAAAACTTGGGTGAAAGTGAAGTCCGAGAAGCTAATTTGGCAAAATCATTGTATTTTATTCGAATTGGTGACAAGGTACATAAGTATCATAACTTATTGCTCTTGAAAGCATTGTTAACATTGTCTGCTTACAATGGATGTTGACATCTAACTTATTCCCGCATGAACCCCAGGAGAAAGCATTGGAACAACTCAAGGTGACAGAAAGCAAAACTGTTGCGGTAGGGCAAAAGATGGACTTGGTGTTCTATACACTGCAGCTTGGATTTTTCTACATGGATTTTGATCTAATTTCCAAAAGCATTGATAAAGCGAAGAGGTGAGTAATGCCATGAAATTGCTAGTAACATTCTGTGGTTGTCTTTTTGAAAGTTGGGCACATGAATCATTGAATTATTACTGTTTATACAATGGTGCCAGCTTGTTTGAAGAGGGAGGAGATTGGGAAAGGAAGAACCGTTTGAAGGTATATGAAGGCTTGTACTGCATGTCCACTCGAAACTTCAAGAAGGCAGCTGATCTATTTTTGGATTCTATTTCAACCTTCACAACATATGAACTTTTTCCTTATGACAAGTTCATATTCTACACTGTCCTTACCAGCATTATATCCTTGGATAGAGTTTCCCTGAAGCAGAAGGTATTTGGGATTCCCAACTGAAATTTTTTTACAAGTATTCCCCACTGCATGGTTTTAATTTAAATCACATATGTGATTTAATCTTTTTCAAATTTTTTGAGCAACTTCTCTGCTATTAATTTTACTAATTCGGATTAATCTTTGTTTAGGTAGTGGATGCTCCAGAGATCTTGACAGTAATTGAAAAAATCCCTTATCTTTCAGAGTTTTTGAACGCCCTATATGGTTGTCAATATAAATCATTTTTTGTGGCATTTGGTAAGTTGAGACCTAATATATCCCATAATCATTCATATTGATTGAATATGTTTAGAGAGATAAGTTCTTTTGGTTTCTCTCCATAGTCTGGGTTACACTTTGAGCTCCTTCGCATTTCCTGTCTCATTTGGGCTTTATGAAAATTATGTGATATGGGATCAGATCTACTCCAACCTGTACGGATTGATTTATTTATAACTTGTATGATTTTATGCATCTCAACCTTTGTGTTCTTTTTTGGGGTTTATTTTCAGCTGGCCTGACAGAGCAAATAAAATTGGACCGCTATTTGCAGCCACACTTCCGGTATTTCATGAGGGAGGTCAGAATTGTGGTTTATTCCCAGTTTTTGGAATCCTACAAGAGTGTTACAATTGAAGCAATGGCTAAGGCATTTGGAGTTACTGTGGGGTTCATTGATTTGTAAGTATTTAAATTCCATTAATGTTCTATTTTAGATTCTAATTAGCAGTACATTTGTGCTATACACAGATTAAATAAAAAATTTCACTAAAATCATTGAAATTGAATAATAAAAAAGATAGAAAAACTATCTTAATCCAGGTGACAGCATGGTGTATAATCAAGTTTTTATTAAAACAAAGATATGGTAAATGATTATATATATTTTGTTGGGAATCAATGATTAAAATAGTTTAAAATAGATAATGAAACTTCCTATAAATATTTTTGGAACTTTTGATAAATTTGAATTGAGAAATATTTTAAAACTTTTTTTAATAGAGCTTTATCTGGAACAACCTGTTTAAATGATTAGTAGCCCACATGATAAGAGTGTGTCGTATGACATGCAACATTAACGTTGAGTCACATGAAGCAAGCACAATGTGATCCATACAAAAATTATGGTAGATGAATAAAATATTCTAAAATAATGTGGAATTTCATTAAATTTGTTAAGACTCTTGGCAAACAAAATTATAATTTTAGTAATTTAAAATTTTAGCTATAACAAACTATCTAAATAATTTTAATATAATTATGGTTAATCCGCATGGCAAAAGCATGATGTACGCCTGTACGGATTTTTTTTATTTTTTTATTTTTTATAAGTAAGAAAAATATTTATTAAAAAAGGCTACTTCATGCGAAAAGATCACAAGGCAGTCAAATAGTACAAGAAAGAGAAAAAAAAACAGAAATTATGTATGGGAGATAAGAGAATTTGTAAACATTAAGGGGATCATCATGGGATATAAATCATCAAGAGAATCACTAGACATAAGTACCATGCCGCAGCTTAAGCAGGAAGATCAAGAGAGTCCGTCTCCGAATTAAAATCCGATGATTTGGGCGGTTTCGCCGCCTATGGTTAAGATTACCAAAGTTTTGTTCTTCAAAAGGATATGCCAAATTAGATTAAAACCTCTTTCTGTATTTTGTATGTTCCAGTGTATGACTGCAGTTGGCAAATATAAACAAGTGCCATATACAAACTTCTATTAATTCCTTGAATATTTCACTATGAAAAAGTTTTGGATGAGTCTCTAAAAGTAGTGTAGAATGGGAGGCTCTGTTTTTTTCTTCGTTGAATCAAAATCGTTTGAGTTTTCAGTTGAGGAAGGTGGTTTGTTTTACCAGCTGCGTTTTTTTGAGAGAGGCAGAGACTGCTGTTCTATGTGGAAGAACTGATCTCCTGGCAGTCTAGTGGTCAGTTTGCAAAATCTTTTCGTTAGGGGGACAAATGCTTTATTCTTCAGTTGGGTTCCAACTCTCACGGAGCTTTCTTACGAATCTTGGAACTCACTCAGGGCCGTCGTAAGGGTTCTACAGTGGTGCTAGAAGGGAGGAAGGGAAGTGGTTGGAGAGGTTTTGGGTTACACCTGAGAAAAGTGTTAGACCCGGAATCTTTAGCTCCCAAGCAAGCAAGCAATGTTATTCCCTTTAGAGATGCCTCAAAATCCTTTGCGTCGGTGGTGGCCAGGAAACGGATTTTTAACGGTGGAGGAAGTGATGAAGGTAAGAACAAATCTATATTGATTCAAAACTCAAATCCAGAGCAACCTGGGGTGAAGAGTCTATCAGGCTCTAGCCGTAAAATCCGTGAGGAAAGCATCCTAGGGCAGAGGAACCATCATAGGGCGAAGTTTGTGTCAGAATTTAGCTGTAATAACAGTGTTACCTACAAGGGAAGTACTCTGGGACAGAGAGAGCAACTTGAGACGAAAATTCTGGCAACAATAAATGGGTTTGAAAATAAAGAAGTCAAAGCTGAGTTGTCTTTGGATATGTTTCTGCGTCTGGAGCGTGGGATAGATGGGAGCTAGGCTATAAAATGTTCTAAGGTTAATGAAGTGGGCCCAATAGTTGTGCAACCTAAAAAGCCCAATATTAAAACTATGTATAAGGTTGTTACAACTGGCCCAATTAAAAACGCCAAGCCCAAATCTGTTTGGAGGCCTCGACAAAACCAGCCTTGGGCAAACCCAGTCCACAGGCAGCGGGATTCTGATCTCGTTGGCATGGGCGAGAATGAGTCTCGGGCTAGGCCTCCGGTTGTGAGACTTGGGGATACGAGCTTGAGGGTTGATGGGGTGACGCCGATGAGTGTGGTGGGTGGTCCGGCGACCGGAAAAGAACCGGAGTCTAGTTGTTGCTCTATTTTAGTCAATCCTGACTTCGGCAAGGTTGATTTCTTTAGGTTCATGAGCTCCGGCGCCGAGGTATCTCAGGGAATAGGAAGGAGGGACGTTGGGTTCACTGGTGATTTGGTGTTTTGCTCGGAACTGGCAGGGGATGTGCTTCCGTTTTTGAAAGAGGGGGTGCCGAACCTCTGTCGGCAACCATGGTTCACTCACAATAGATTTTCCCCTCTCAATATTAGGTAAAGGGTTGGAAGCTGGGGTGGGGGAAGAAGAAGCATATGAAGATGGAAGGTGTAGTGGATTTTAGGATTCTGTTGGGGAAGTTCAGCCTGATTGTGGACTTCAGTTACTACCGTGGGATAACAGTGGGGGGGGAGGGGCGCTAAAAGTGATTGTGACTGTGGAGTTAAGGATAATTGGGTATTGGACTGTGATCCTCTGTCTCGTTGGGAACTTAATGATCTCAGTGTTGGTCTTCTGGCTCAGGACTCTATCGAGGGAACACAGGTGACGGAGTCTGGGCCACCCTCAAATTGGGTATCACAGTTGATGAAAAAATTCTGTAAAATGGTGGGTTTCCTTATAGTGAAACATGAAGCTCAATGTTTGGCTCTTTTTCGCATCTTGGAACAGGATTGTCTCAAGGTGAATAATGCCGGGGTGTCTAAGCGACCTGTAAACTCAGGGACAAGAGGGTTCAGGGAGCTTAAGGGGCTTATTTCTTATGTAAATTACGAGGGTGTTGCTGCTAGGAGTAGGAAAGGGGGTGCTGACAGTCTTAAATGACTCTACGATTACTCTCTTGGAATGTAAGGGGGCTTAACAACCCTCGAAAGAGAGTGGTATGTAAGAATCTGCTAAAAGAGTGGAAGTGTGATGTTGTTTATTTTCAAGAAACAAAAGAAGCTTCTTGTGATGTTGCTTTTGTCCGGAGTTTATGGGGTAGTCCGTTTATTGACTGGGCTGCTTTGGATGCTGTGCAGTCTTCAGGAGGGGTCTTGCTGATTTGGGATAAGAGGGCCTTTGAGAAGTTGGATGTTATTGTTGGTCAGTTTTCTGTTAGTGTATTATTGAGAGGTGTGGTGGATGATTTTGTTTGGGCTTGTACAGGTGTGTGTGGCCCTAATGACAATGGTCAGCGGCCTTCTTTTTGGGAAGGGTTATCTCAGGTGCGTACCAGGTGGCCCATGGCTTGGTGTCTTGTAGGTGATTTCAATATTATTAGATACCCAAGTGAAAGGCTTGGCTGCGAGTCTTTCAGTCCTGCTATATTCGCATTCTCGGATTTTATTGAGAATAATTCTTTAGTTGATTTACCCTTGGAGGGGGCCACCTTCACTTGGTTTAGGGATTTTGGTCTCCCCTCTATGTCAAGAATTGACAGGGCTTTGGTTTCTCTTGATTGGGAGGAGCACTTTCTCAATGTTTCCCAACGTGTGCTTCCATGCGTTCTTTCTGATCATTGCCCTCTTTTGGTGGAAGCTGGTATTGTTCGGCGTGGTTGGAGTGCCTTTAAATTTGAAAATATGTGGTTGAAAGGTGAGGATTTTGTTGATAGAGTAAAGCAATGGTGGGAGGGGTACAGATTTGTGGGCTCTCCAAGCTACATTTTGGCTCAAAAATTGAAGGCTCTGAAAGCAGATTTAAAAAAATGGAATAGGGAGGTTTTTGGTGATTTGGCTTTTAGAAAGAAGGAACTTGCTGTCTGAGCTGATGGGTTTAGATACGAGGGAGGAGTTGGTGGGTCTTTTAGACGAGGATCAGATTCGTCGCCTTCAAATCAAAGGAGACATAGATCTGTTGGCTTCTCTTGAGGAGACTTCCTGGAGGCAAAAGTCTCGGGCCTTGTATGTGAAGGAGGGTGATAATAATATTCGGTTCTTTCATAGATTAGCAAACTCCCATAGGAATGCTAATCAAATTAAAAGGATTGAGGTGGATGATGTTCTTTATGAGGATGAGTCTGACGTCCGCTCTCAGTTAGTTCTTTTCTATCAAGGTTTGTTTAAGGAAACTGAAGTGGGGCGTCCTACCATGGATGGGTTAGATTTTGCTTCTATTGAAGAGGGTGAGCGGTTATCGTTAGAGAAGGAGTTCACTAAGGAGGAAGTAATCCAAGTATTAGGGGAGATGGAGGGGGATAAAGTCCCTGATCCTGATGGTTTTACCATGGCTTTTTTTCAAAAATGTTGGGAGTGTGGTAGAAAAGGATGTCATGGATTTTTTTGCTTATTTTCATTTGCACTCTAAGTTTGAACGGTCTATGAATACTTCGTTTCTCACCTTAATTCCTAAGAAGTGTAATGCCGTCAACATCAAGGATTTTCGTCCCATCAGCTTGGTGAGTAGTGTTTATAAGCTGCTGTCCAAGGTGTTGGCTAATAGGTTGAGGGTGGTTTTAGATAAGCTCATTTCTGAGACTCAAAATGCTTTTGTGGGCGGAAGGCAAATTCTGGATTCAGTGCTTATTGCAAATGAATCCCTGGATAGCAGGTTGAAGAGCAGAAGTCTAGAGGTGGTTTGCAAGCTTGATATTGAAAAAGCTTATGACCATGTGAATTGGGAGGCATTGTTCTATTTGTTGGACCGGATGGGTTTTGGGCTGAAATGGAGGGGGTGGATTAAGGCTTGTGTTACATCTGCCCGTTTTTCTGTCCTAGTAAATGGGTCCCCTGAAGGTTTCTTTGGAAGCTCGCGTGGTTTGAGACAAGGGGATCCTTTATCCCCGCTTTTGTTTCTCTTGATAATGGAGGTTCTAAGTAAACTTTTGAAGAAGATAGAGGAGTGTAATCTTATTAAGGGATTTCATGTGGGAGCTGTAAATGCTGTTGGCGTGCGTATCTCCTATCTGTTATTTGCCAATGACTTTATTTTATTTTGTGATGCCTCTAGGGAGCAGTTGTTGTCTATTAAGGTTGGTGTTGTCTTGTTTTCAGGCTTTTATGGGGTTAAAGGTCAATATTGGGAAAAGTGAGATCATTCCCATTGGGGAGGTGAATAATATTGATGCTTTGGCTAATATTCTTCAATGTAGAGTGGGCAGGTTGCCTATGAAATATTTGGGGATGCCGTTGGGATCTTCCTTTAAGACAGCTGCTATTTGAAATCCTATTTTGGAGAAAATGGAGAAGAAGCTTTCTGGGTGGAAGCGCCTCTATTTATCTAAAGGTGGTAGGCTCATGTTACTAAAGAATACTCTTTCAAGTCTTCCTACGTACTTTTTATCCCTCTTTACTATTCCTAAAGCTGTGGTGGCTAGATTGGAAAGTATTCAGAGGAATTTTCTATGGGGGTCTATTGAGGGGGGTTTCAAGTATCTGTTGGTGGCTTGGGATAAGGTATGTTCCCCCGTTGAGAGGGGTGGCTTGGGGATAAGAAGTGTGGTGTCTTTTAACCAAGCTCTTTTAGGGAAATAGCTGTGGAGGTTTGGCCATGAAGTTACCCATCTTTGGCGGAGAGTTATCTCCACAAAATATGGTGAGGAGCAAGGGGGATGGTGCACTAAAATCTGCAGGAGATCTCATGGGTGTGGCCTCTGGAGAAGTATTAATGAAGGGTGAGAGAGTTTTTCTAAGCACCTATCCTTTGTAGTGGGTGATGGTTCTCGTATCCGCTTTTGGCATGATAGATGGATTGGTGAGAATACTCTCAAAGAACGCTATCCTGAGCTCTTTGTGTGCTCAGCGGTTAAGGATGCTTGTATCTTGGAGGTTTTGTGGGTTCCCGATGGGAAATCTGTCAGAGTGTGAAATTTAAGGTTTTATAGAGCATTTGAAGATTGGGAGTTGGCTGCTTCTTATTCTCTTCTTTAGCTTATCCAACCTCGTATTCCTCGGGGTGATAGGAGAGATACTCTTTGCTGGCGGCTAAAAGGGGATGGTAAGTTCAATACCCGGCCTTACTACCATGCAATTCGGGGTGCCTCGAATTCATTGTTTCCTTGGAAGGGTGTTTGGAAATCAAAGATTCCTAAGCGTGTGGCATTTTTTTTGTGGACTGCTGCACATGGTCGGATCCTCACTTTGGATAATTTAATGCTTAAGAGCTGACCTTTGGCTAATTGGTGTTGTATGTGTTGTTGTGATGGAGAGTCAGTTGACCACCTTCTTCTTCATTCTCCTATTGCTCTTTCCTTATGGGCTGTCATGCTTCAGACTTTGGCATTCATTGGGTTATGCCGGGTTTGTTGACGGGTCTACTATCTAGTTGGCATCAGTGGCTTGGAAAGCACAATTTGGATATTTGGAATTTGGTTCCAGGGTGCATAATGTGGAGCGTGTGGTTGGAGCGAAATCGTCGATATTTTGAAGATAAAGAGAAGACGGAGGAGTTAAAGACTTTATGCCAACGCACTTTATTAGAGTGGTCTCGTTGTTGGGGTTTTACTGAGTGCTCTTCTCTCTCTGAGTTTGTCTTCCCTTAGCCTAGTTTCCTGACTCCTCCCCTATTCTTGTGTTTTGTGTTCTTGTTTATTTTGTTGTTTATCATCATGAACAGCTTGTACTTCAATGTTATTTTTTCCTATCTAATATAAGTTTTCGGTTTATCTATCAAAAAAAATAAGTCCCACGCCAGAGACCAATCAAACACAAAGCCAATGAATGAAGCAAGTACCTGATCACTGAAGTTTCCACATCCTCAAACGTGTGTTTATTGTGCTCCTTCAATACACACCACATCAAACACAACGGTACCAAATTCCAAATGTCTAACGAGTGCTCTCCCAACCAATTCCTCTTACCAAAAAGTTTTAGCACTGTTTTTGCTTCTTGGTAAAATCCAAGAGATCCCGAAAGATCTAAAGACAAAATACCACAATTGATAAGCCTTCTCACACTGAATCACTTAATGATCATTGTCTCCCCAGTACATTGGCACATACAACACCAAATAAATAAAGAAACTTGCCTAGGTGCCTTAACCTTTGAAAGGATATCAAAGTCTCCATTCTTCTTCAACTTCCTCCTCACATGGTGGCCTAAGGAGAGTGCATCAACTTGTTACTATTGCATAGTTGACTCCTGAATATAAGATGTAATTTTTATTGTATATGGTATATTATTTAAGGATAAATTTTAGCTACAAAATTGGTTGTAGCCTCGCTTAATAAAATAAAAAATTACTATATATTTTGAAAATCCTTTTTTTTTTTTTAATAGGTAATAAGACTTTTTTTGAAAAAAAATTGAACATCATGTTCATGATGGTGAACACTCTGAACAAGTAACAAATACAATCTAATCAAGAATTAGAGGAAAGAGAGACTAGAAATTGAGATAAAGAAATAAAATTCGTACACCTCCAAATACAAGCCCAATGAAACAGAGTACCAAAGAGGAGAGATTTTAGATGATCTGATGTTCTCTTGTCTTAAAAAATATGGGTATTGCATTCCTGCCAAACTAACCACATTAAACATGCTGGGATCATATTCCAAATGGTTGAAAGATGTTTTCCAAACCAGTTTCTCCAGATAGAGAAAAAAGAGTTAATTGACTTCGACATTACCCATTGGATCTCAAACACTGCAAAAGCTTCACACCATAAGGCGTGAGAAAACTTACAATGAAGAAGAAGGTGATTCATTGATTCCCCATTGCAGCAGCATAAACAACACCTATTAACTAGGGACTAACCTCTTTTAACAACATTATGGGCAAATTACAATTTATCCACTTGTAGTTTGGTCGAAATTTAAGTTGCCTACATGTGGTTTGAAATTTGGCACTTTACCTACCTGAGGTTAGCTCAGTTAGATTTCTATAACCCACCTCTGTTAAAAACAGAGATAAATATGTAATTTTGTTCCACTTTTATAACTCTCTTCTCCAAAAACACAATAAACATAAAAATACAAGATTAAATAAGATAAAAAACTATCCATCAAAACATTTTTATCATGGAATTTCAAACCACAGGTAGGTAACTTAAATTTTGGTCAAACTTCAGGTAGATAAAGTGTTAAATTTTAAACCATAAGTAGGTAATTTAAATTTCAGCTAAACCACAGGTGGGTAAGTTATAATTTGCCCCAACATTATCAATAGTGGGTATCCCATCATTAGTTGCTGCCCATAAGAAGAAAGACACCGGTTTAGGCATCTTTGCACACCAAATGCACTTCCAAGGAAATTTATCACTGTTAGGATCAGACAATAGCTTATAAAAAGATCACACATCAAATGCCCTAAATGTAGTCAATCTCCAAACTAGTTGATCATCTCCCTCACCCCTTGGCATAGAGGTATCAATAAGCTCAAAAAAGGAATAAATAGTTTCTGTCTCCCAATCTTAAGGACCATGTCGAAAAAGTAAATTCCAGCTCCTACTACCTCCTTCTGAAGCAAATACTATCAAGTCAGAGACCCGTGCTTCTTTAGATAGAGAACAAGCACACATAGCAGGAAAGAATTCCTTCAAAGAAATAGGCCCACTCTATGGATCATGCCAAAAACATTATACAGAATTTGACTAAAGAACTTCTCTGTTCCTTCAATACTTCTCCACATCCCACACCTATGTGAACCTCTTACCCCTCTAGTGCACTAGCCTCCTCTCGCCTCACCATATTTGGTTGTTATAACCTGACACCATAATCTGATACTTTCTTTCCCAAAACACCACAACTACTTCCCAAGCAAGACACTGTTAAACAACCCAATCCTTCGGATCCCCAAACCACTACACTCAATTGGCACACAGACCTTATCTCAAGCAACTAAAGGATATTTAAAAACATCCTCTAAGGTCCCCCAAAGGAAATTTTTTTGAATTTTTTCTATTCTAGTTGCCATAGCTTGAGGGACAGTAAACAAAGATAAAAAGTAGGTGGGATGGCTTGAGACAGTACTTTTTAACAAAGTAAGCCTGCCACCTTTCGACAAATAAAGTCGTTTCCAACTAGACAACCTTTTCTCCATATTTTCTATAATAGGATTCTATATTGACGAATCCTTATAATGGGCCTCGAGAGGCATGCCCAGATATCTCATACGCAGAGTACCCACCTTGCAACAAAAGGTACAAGCCAAAGTATTCAAATTCCCAACATCACCGATGGGAACAATCTCACTCTTTCCTACATTAACTTTTAGGCTTGTAATAGTTTCAAAGAAGATCAGCACCATCTGAATGTATAATAATTGATCCCTAAAACATCACAGAATGATCTAGTTTCGTTAGTAAAAAGAAGATGAGAGATATGCACACCTCCTTGTCTATGGGACCCCACTTGAAAACCACAAAGAAAACCACAATTTTTTTGTTCTCTTCAACAGTCTATTCAATACTTCCACAAGCAATAGGAGTAAAAGTGGAGACAAAGGATCCCTTTGGCGAATACCACAAGAACTATCAAAAAAACCTGCAGGAGACTTATTGACCAGAACTGAAAATTTGATGGTAGAAATGCACACCTTAATCCAACTACTCCACCTCGCCTTGCATGTTTTTTACACTCTCAATACACGTCAAATTTAGTGTTAATCGAATATTATTTACTATATGATTTATAAGCTTATATTTTATACATAATTTCAAATTACAAAAATTTATAATTTAAATAATTTATTGATGACATAACTATTAATTTTTAATTTTTTAGAAATTTTGAAAGCATGAAGGATATAAGAAAAAGATGTGATCTAATGGTAGATTTGTCAAATTCACATTCAATAAAAAGATATTGAGTAACATTGTAGCCTTAAGCTACAACCAATTTTCCTTTGTCCATTATTTATTAGAGTTTGAGATATTCTTTTGTGATAGTGATGTGTATTCAGTTTTTAATCCATCTCTCTCTCTTTTATAGGGAGCTCTCGCGTTTTATTGCAGCTGGGAAGCTTCATTGCAAGATTGATAAAGTTGCAGGAGTTCTTGAGACTAATCGTCCAGATGCAAAGAATGCTCTTTACCAAGCAACTATCAAGCAAGGGGACTTCCTATTGAACCGGATCCAGAAGCTGTCTCGTGTGATTGATCTGTGAAGCATTTTTTATTTCTGTTTTGGAAACGGTGCCAAAATTTGCTGTCATTTACCAGGGAAAGAAAAAATGCTCATGGTAGCATCTCCGGCTGGATATGATACAACAAATTTAGTTAGTTATTAAACTCATTAGGATTATTTTAGCGATATTTAGTCCACTATTTGTATCAATGCTATATCAAAAGTGTTCAGATGTGAATTTTTGTAGCTTTGTATTAGAGATGTGTTAACTATGAGTGTACCTTGCATAACAGATTTGCTTGCTTTCTATTTGTTAATCACTTTTTGGGTGAGATTAGAACTAAGTTGTTATGATGAATACTTTAATTTGAACTAAGTAATTATCGTAGTTTTATAAGTAATAAATCGATGTTAAAACTCATTTTTATTATAGCTATTATTTTTTCAGTTTATATAAAATGAGAATGATAGAAGTAACTACAGGTAAGCGAAAAAAAGAAAAAAGAAACAAAAGAGGAAAAATTATCAGTGATATGCTCATTAGTCAAAGTGGATTCAGTTGGGATGCAACAAGAAAGATGATTTTATTTATTTATTTTTTTCTTTTGCTAATTAGAAAGGTGATTACTATTCATGGTTATAATGCTTGGTAATAATATATAAGGTACAGGGAATAATGGTTTCAACTTTAATGGTTGATGGTTACTATTCGTATGAATATAGTTATGGTTTGTTTTTTTAACTTGTTAAATGGTTGTTCTCATGCTTGATAGTCCCATGAAGATGTTAAGAATTTTTGTTAGAAACTAATTGCAAATTGGGATGATAGTCCCATGAAGATGTTAAGAATTTTTGTTAGAAACTAATTGTAAGTTGGGATGATATAGTAGATTCATATATGCTGCATGGATATGGCAACTAGAGAGGGTATTGAAATTTGAAATAGGTTTAGAAGCCGACATCATGATTCTTGTTGTACAAATGATATTGATTTGGATTGACGAACTCTAGAAGAATTAACATTATTGATGATAATATCTCACCTAACTCAGTAGTCAAAGAAAAAAAACAAGTCAAATATTAAGTGCTATTATTGCTCCTGCAAAGAAAAGATTCGGATTGAGAACTTGATGCAATTAGTATCAATGGTTGAGATTGATAGTTGTAAAAAGTAGCTTTTAATCTCAACTATGGATTAAAAGAGGTAATGAAAAAAAGTTAAGAAAAGTAAAAATTAAAAAGTTAAAAGTAAAAGTTTAAAAAATGAAATGTGAAAAATTTTGTGAGAGAGAGGAGGGCAAATTGTACTTGGTGCAATACTCTAGGTGTTGCACTGGATCTTAATCCATTGGTAATGAGATTCTATCTGCTTTGTTCATTGACTAAAATTACTTTGAAGAATTCGTCTGTGTTTTTGCCAATGAGCATTAATTCAAATGGGATGGGACATTGTCTCCTAAAATAAATTCATCATTTGAAGAATTCATCTATGTTTTTACCAATGAGCTCTAGTTTAGAATGAGTTTGATTTGATGTTACATTTAACATATATTGCTTGCATGTATGACAATTATTATATGGATTCATTTACTTTGTATAAAATTATTTTTAAAATAAAACAGGCAAAAATACCATTTTGTTAATATATTTTAGAGTTATTGTCAATTTGGTTTCTACATTTTAATAACAGTAAATTTGGTTCATGCTATTTTCAACTTACAGTTAATTTCTATTAGTAAGTTGATGGTAGAGTCAAATTAACTACAAGTCAAAAATAACAAAGACTAAATTAAATATTACAAAAATATAAAAACCAAATTGAAAAAAACCCCAAAAATTTAAGGATGAAAATGATGTTTATGCATATAAAAATCTATCTATATTGTTTTGCTTTTCTTGGCATATTGAAGTGGGGATTTTTTTTTTATTATTATCTTTATTTTTAAGTTTTTCTCTTGAGATGTGGACAAGTGGCCAAATAGCAAATATTTTGTCATAATGTATTAATGTCCATAAATTTTACTTTTCCCTAGAAATAGACATATTTTTAGTTCAGTTTGAATAGAACATATGATCCAATGATGATATTTTAAGAATATCATTTTGATAAAAAAATGATGTGGTGCAATATTAATATAGACTATAGAGTCACATTATGTTTAACTAGCTTGTAACCTCATGCATATGCATGAATACACTTAAAAATATACAATAAGATGCATAATATTATTCTTATATGTAAAGTTGTAATTTACAACTATTATTTGTTGGCTTCAATTCCGTGCCAAATTTTATTGTAATTTTGTTCAATCTTTTGTACTTGGTATATTATGTGGGATTTATTTGTAAGGGTTGTGTTTGAGAAAGAGTGTCTGAAGACTCAAGCCATCTATTGAAGACAAAGGAGTTTTCGCGAGTAGCTCGCGACTAGCCATCTTGCGAAGTGATGCATGTGCCCAAACATGACTGGAATGCGAAGAGTCATGACAGATGGTGACAGCTGGTTTTCGCGAATGTCTCGAGAGGAAGGCCTTCCCGCGAGATACCCGTGAAACAATCTGTTCTGCTATTTCTTCCTATCTGCTCCACTACATCCTCATACACACTATATATATCATCATTACCCACATATTGAGTAGAGAGCTTTTCAGAGAGAAAACCCTAGCCTCAAACCCTTGAGAGTGTGAGATTGTCATACCCACAATTCTCTACACCATCCATTGTGGTTTTCTACTCCTACCCCTTCATTTCTAAATCCTTGAGAGGTTGATAGCTCAAACACTTACCACACCCATACTGAGTGTCCAGTGAGGTTTTGGTGTTGTTGGGAAGTATTAGAAGAAGCTAAGTTTTGGTGGATGCAATCAAGCGCATTGCGAAATCTAGAAAGCTATACAAAACACGGTTCCGAGAAGCCTTGTTGGAGTAGGAGCTTGGAGGGCTTAGGTACACTGGGTGGATTAGGCTTGGAGGGTCTTTTGCTATTCGTGTATCCCAACTTATTGTCTAGTGGATCGATTTATAGCTTGGAGGGCAGCAGAGAGGTTTTTCGCTGAGTTCTTTGGTTTCCTCTTCGATAGCACATCGATGTGTTATTTTGTGTTTGCATCTCTATTCCTTTACTCTTTTAGCTTTCATTTTACTGTTGTGTTTTGTTGAATATGGCTTAGAGTAGTTGTTTCGTTTGTTCGCTCGCATTTACTCTATTCTGCACTTAGTTTAAGTTATCATAAAATCAACCGAGCCGTAATTTTTAATATGGGATCTAAACAGCTCTTGTATTTTTAACACAAATCTGAGCTTTCAATTGCTATTAGAGCGGGTGCACTTGTTGTGATTTCATTACCTAAGTGTGATTCTAGACCCCTTGCCTTGCTATGGATAGTGTTATGGCTAAGGCCAACATGAAGTGTAGTTCATGTGTTTGTGAAAATGACTCTATGAGCATCTATAAAGATTGTCCTAGTAATGAATTTTTACAGTTATTCAAATCTAAGAAACATGCTAGAATTTTTGTACACTTGCTGAAATCCTTAGAACAAAGGAATCGTGATATTCATAAGAGCTTGTGTGAGTCGAATTCCTTAATTGCTGAATACAAGAGAAGGAATAGACATTTGTGTGATAAAATTAATGGTTTGAAAAGAAAACTTTACTCATTTATGAATGAAGTAAAAGAAGAGGAGTGTATTTTTGAGGGTCAAGAGTGTTTATCTCATGCTTGTCTTTTTGTTCATACTGCATTGAAAGTGTTTAATTCTTGCTTGTGGTATCTTGACAGCAGATGTTCAAGGCACATGACCGGTGATAAAGCACTGTTCAAAACTCTCAAGGAGAAGGAAGACGGCTTTGTGACTTTTGGAGATAGTAGCCATTCATAAGTTCTTGGAAAGGGAACCATTGATATTTCGGGACTTCCCTTGTTGACTGAAGTTCTTTACATCAAAGGATTAAAAGTGAACTTATTGAGTATAACCCAAATATGCGATGAAGTCTTCATAGTTCAATTCTCAAAGAAGGAATGTCTAATTCTCAATGAAGAAGGTGTTCAAGTCTTGAAGGGACTTAGAACTACGGACAATTGCTGTGGTATTGTTCCCAAGCCAAACATATCATGTTGAAGTGCTCGAGTAAATCTTTTGGAGCTGTGGCATCAATGGTTTGGGCATGCAAATTACAAGCAAGTAGCAAAGATCTCAAAGCTTGAAGCGGTGATTGGCTTGCCAAAGTTTGGAAAGATTGAAAACAATGTTTGTGGTCCATGTCAATTGGGAAAACAAACAAAATCAACCCATCCTAAAGTTAATGTAGTGGCTACCTTTCGTCCTTTGGAGTTACTCCATGTGGATCTAATGGGTCCAATGAGAACAGAAAGCTTGGGTGGAAAATGATACATCATGGTGGTGGTTGATGATTTCTCAAGATATTCTTGGGTAGAGTTCCTTAGAGAGAAGTCAGAGGTGTGTGACAAGATGGAAAGGTTATGCAAGAAGCTACAAAATGAAGAGGGAGTTCCCATAGTCAAAATAAGGAGCGACCATGGGAAAGAATTTGAAAATGCAAAATTTGAAGCATTTTGCAATGAGCACGGTATCAAAAAAGAATTCTCCGTCCTAAAGACACCACAACAGAATGGGTTGGTGGAAAGAAAGAACCAAGTGATTCAAGAGATGGCAAGAGTAATGCTTCTCAATAAAAACATTCCACAAAAATTTTGGGCTGAAGTGGTGAACACATCATGCCACATTGGGAATAGGATTTTCCTTTGGGTTGGAACAAAGAAGACATCATATGAGATTTGGAGGGAAAAGAAGCCATAAGTGAAGTACTTCCAAGTATTTGGAAGCAAATGCTACATTCTCAATGATAGGGAGAATCTTGGGAAGTTTAATGTTAAGAGTGATGAAATGATCTTCCTAAGGTACTCCACTAATAGCCGAGCATATAGAGTGTACAACAAGCGTACTAAGACAGTGATGGAGTCAATAAATGTGGTACATCATAGATGACGCCATCTCTTAAAAAGGATGTTGTTGAGGATGGTGAAGCACTAACCCTTAAGAAGAATGAGGGTGATGATATCATGTCTCAAAGTGATAAGGGTGAAAAAGAATCACCAGAAAATGAGTCCACACCTCTTACTTCAAGAAGGGAGATTGGATCAATGCAAAGGCCCTCGAGTCCTCTCATCCCTCCAAAAGTTCAACCTCCAATTTCATGAGATGAGGAACCCTCTACATCCAAGAAACCATCATCAAAAGTAAGTCTTAATCATCCCACAAGCAACATCATTGGTGATTTAGATGAGGGACTTCGTTTGAGAAGAGGATCAAGCTATAGCTTGAATCATGTGACATACAATTGCTATCTTGCTCAATTTGAACCTAAGAAAGTGGAAGAAGCCTTGAAAAATGAGAATTGGGTAGAATCCATGCATCAAGAGTTACATTAATTCGTTAGAAATGATGTATGGGAGTTGGTACCAAGGCCTAAGGATACACATGTTATTGGCACCAAGTGGATATTTAAGAACAAGACTGATGAAGATGGTGAGGTCGTTCGAAACAAGTGTAGATTGGCGGCTCAAGGATATACTCAAGTTGAAGGAGTAGACTTTAATGAGTCATTTGCTCTAGTAGCAAGATTAGAGTCAATCCGAATTCTTCTTTCCATAGCGTGTGTTATGAACTTCAAGTTATACCAAATGGATGTGAAGAATGCCTTCTTGAACGGACTATTGAACGAAGAAGTGTTTGTTGAACAACCAAAAGGGTTTCAAGACCCTCACTTTTCGAACCATGTTCTAAGATTGAAGAAAGATTTATATGGGTTAAAGCAAGCACCAAGAGCATGGTATGATCGCCTCATCGTATATCTTGTAGATCATGGTTTCAAGAGAGGTCAAGCCAATAGAACACTGTTTGTTAAAAGTGATGAGAAATCCCTCCTTGTCACTTAAGTTTATGTGGATGACATTGTCTTTGGATCCACAATTGATCACCTTGCTTAAGAATTTTCAGAAGAAATGAAAAAGGAGTTTGAAATGAGCATGGTGGGGGAGCATGCATCCACTCCCATGAGTTCATAGGCAAAATTAAGTCTTGATCCAGCCAGTATGGAAGTAGATCCAACACACTATCGAAGCATGATCGGTAGTCTTCTCTACCTCACCACAAGTAGGCTGGACATTGCCCTTAGTGTAGGAGCATGTGCTCGATTTCAAGTAGCACCCAAAGAATCACATATATCTGTAGTAAAACGAATCATTTGCTATATCAATGGCACCTTTGATTATGGAATTTGGTATTCGAAAGACTCCAATGAGTGCTTAACTGGATATTCGGATGCTGACTGGGCTAGGTGTATTGATGATAGGAAAAGCATCTTCAGTGGTTATTTTTCTCTTGGGAATAACTTGGTGTCATGGATGAGCAAAAAGCAAAATTCAATCTCTCTTTCAATAGCTGAAGTTGAATACATCGCAGCAGGAAGTTGTTGTGCACAACTATTATGGATGAAGAAACTCTTATATGATTATGGAATCACTCAAGACACAATGTGTGTGTTTTGTGATAACACAAGTGCCATAAACCTATCAAAAAATCCAATTCAATACTCGAAATTAAAACATATCGAGATTTGGTATCATTTTATCTAAGATCTAATGGAGAACAAGGTTGTGTGGTTAGAGTTTATCAACACCGACAACCAAAAGGCGGACATTTTCACCAAACCCCTTGATGGTCCACGATTTAAGTCTCTTCGTAAGACTATCGGTGTCGGTATCGGTATCATCCCTTGACTGCCATCCTATGTGATCTTATGGTATTTAAAGTTGTATACATGCTTTATAGGTATTATGTGCATGATTACATGTTTCTTTTGCTAGCTGCATTTTGTTCTTGTTTTTGTTGATCTTACTTTTCTTATTATGTTTTTTTTTTTTTAGTGTGTTGAAAAATTCAAAAACTCATAAAAAAAATTTAAAAATCTCTAAAAATTTTGATCGCTTGTGTTGTGTATATCACATGTGATTTTGGCCTAGTACCTTCGTACTAATGGCGTAGTACATTTTCGAGCTTAGCTTGTTTTGTATGCACATCTATCTTTGTGAAAAAAATCTTGAAATCTATGTGTGTTTGTTGTAAATCAATCTTCAAGTTTGTCATGAATGATTAGTCAATAGTCTTGTTAGTCTTGATACATGCATAAACCTGTACCTATATCTTTTCCTACATTTTTTTTTTTTTTTTTGCTTAAAGAGCTCAACAAATGTAAATCTCAAAATGAAAAGAGATAATGAGCTACAAAAGCTGTCGCACATACTAGTATTTGACTAGGAAAAAGGGAAAGCGACTTGTATTGAAATGTATGGTGTCTCAAAAAGTCAAAGGCTTACTCACAAAATTGAAATATCAAAAAGTTTAGGCATTGATCTCAAAATGAGATGTACTTCGTTAAAAAATGATAAAATATTATGATTTGTAAAGAAGCCAAATGCAAAGCTTCAAAGAAATGTAATAATTTTCTTGTGGAAGATCATATATGTTCATTTCTATAATTGAGATAGTCCATTTGACTTAGTATTAGTTGTATATGATTTGATTAAATTGATCATTGAAGCTTCACTCTAGACTAAGGACTATTCCACATTTGATACTCACACACAACACACAAGACTTTGTTCAATAAATGCTTATTTCATTTTTGTGATTGTACATGATCAAATGTGATGTGTATGCTCAATTGCGATGTGTATGCTCAATTGCTTGTCAATCAAACCAAAAACATTTTTGAGTATTTTTATATGGTTTTGAAAGTGTTTTTATACTTTCGTGCTTTTAGTTTTTGTTCAAAATGCATTTTTGTGTTGTTCATAAATTGGTTCAGAGGAATTTTCGTGAACTTCCCGCGAAAAGAGGTTAAGGGAAATCTAAAAATCTCATTTTTCATATAGAGAGTATCGCGACTATAACGCGACCAAGCACTTCTCGCGAAATGTTTTTTTAGGCAAAAACTAGAAAACACAATTTCAGACAGAGACTTTCGCGACTGTATCATGATTGTTTTGCGACTAAAAGCTTCCCGCGAAAGTGCTTGTGCTTTAGTGGTGTTTTTTGTGAGTAAATTCGCGACTGTCTAAACCATGAAAAATGTGTGTTTTCAGTTTTATAGGGCTGATGTGACTGAGTTTTTGAAACACTCTATTTCCCTCGCACTGCCTCTCTCGAATCTCTCTCAACCTAAATCTTATTTTCTCTCAAAACCCCATCTATTTCAAAATTGTTTTCTGCAAAATCAACTTCAAGGTATGTTTTCTAAAACATTCCTTTCATTTTTGTCTTAGATTATGCAGAAATTATCTCAGGGTTATAAATTTTGAGGATTTTCAAAACAAGGGTTTGGTTCTGCTCCCTCCTCTTCCTCGAGCGATGTGTCACTTGGAGACATCATGGCGCAGCTTCAGCGCATGGATGCTCGCCTCTATACACTTTCTACGGAGTTGTATCAGGTGAACGTTCGTGTTGGTCGCATTGCCAGGCGACAGACGACCTTGGACAGCTTTGGTTCTGAGGCTTCTCCTCCACTTCCTCATGTGGCTTCTAAGATTGAGGATGATGATGGTGATGGCGATGATGCTTCGGATGATGCTGATGGAGATGCTAGCTCTTCTGATGAGATGTCTACTTGACACTCTACCATTTGTCACTCGTGACAAAAAAGGGGAGTAGTTTTGGGTTATGAGAGTAGTCATTCTTAGGGGGAGAGCTTATGTAGGACATTTTTGATAGGGGGAGTGTTGATATGAGGGATGTAGTGAGGATTTACATGTATTTCATTTTCTTTTCCTTCTTATAGAGATACATTGTTCATGTACCCCGATCTTGTGACCATTTATTGACATACATTGTGCTTATTTCTTGATATATATATATATATATATATATATATAAATATATATAAATATGTTGATGTATGTTTCTTCACCTACCTCTACATGTGTTGTTTCTTTTCTATCTTTATTCACATGTTTCTTTATTTGTATGCAATCTATTATTTCTGCTTCACACAAAGATGCCTTGATGTGTTTTGTTTAATAGTGTTTCAGAAATACAGGTTGTCAAAGTCTACTTGCCATAAACTTTCTTCTTGCAAAGTTTTTCAAGAGTTTATATTAGGATAGACCTAGTCTTGACACATGCATAAAGTTTTGCAAAGTCTTTATACACCTAGTCTTGACACATGCACCTATCGAGGTTTAAGAAGTTGTTTCAGCCTTAAGGCTTGATAGCTTCTCGATAGATCCTCGACACATCTATCTGTCAAGATTTATGGAAAACAGATTCTAAGTTCTGTTTTGATTCCAATCCGTTCTTATGTCTTTAGGACTTCTTTTCTCTTAATCCTAGACATATAAAACAATTATTTTAAGGGCCGTCGAAGGAGGCACAAGTACACAAGTTGCACAAGCATTGAGAAATCCTTGTTCAAGCAATTTGTGATCTAAGACAAGTTCATGCCCTAGTTCATCTTTCTTGTGAAGAAGTTGCTGTGTATGTGCACCGTAGGGTTTTGTAATCGAGCATCTTCTTGATCTTCATTGTGTGGATGAATTGAAGAACTTTGTAGCCAACAACTCTCTCTAGTTGGTGAATAGAAGTCGCGTACTGGGATCCGCGTAATTGGTTAGTCACGTACTGGGAGCCCTGCATCAAAAAGAGAAACTGTCACTACAAAACAAGTTCAATTGGGTATTGGGGTAAGGGTTCAACTGTAGGTTGGTAAGGTACTGAGATTCCTTTACTTGTAACCGCTTGTTGTGATAATAGTGGAGTTTCGGGAGTGGTGACCTTAAATCACCCAGTGGGGTTTTTGCCGTGTAGGTTTTCCCCATTCGTAAACAAATCACCGTGTTATTTATTTTCTGATGCATACTTTAGATTATTGGTGATTTGTTTGTGCTACCACGAAATTTGCATATTAACTTGATTAATTGAAAAACTTGGCTAATTAATCAACTTAATTAATCACAAGGGGTCAACGCATTTGTAGCCTATCAGACATTTTTTGGGTGGTTTAGTTGTTTACTTTCTTTTGCCATAGTCTAGAACGCTTTTATTTACATTTCTTTCTTTTAAAGCTTTAAGTACTTTGGTTTTATTCCAGTTTAATGTTCAGTACTTTGTGTTTATCTCATTGCTTTGTAGCATTTTTTTTCCCTTGTACTTTTAGTTTATTTTGAGTACTACACTCTTGTGCCCTTGTTGGAACTTATATCCTTAATGAAAATACTTCGGTATTTTGTATTGGTTGAGTGTTTTGGACATGCAATTGATTATTGCTTTGCACTTAATTGCATTGTGTGTCTGGATGATCATTTTCTAGTTAAATGATCATTGTAGTCGTTTCTTAATGACTGTTCTTGTATGATCAAGTTATGCTTCATAGTTTATATCTTGTGGATTACCTTGATTGCGTTATACTTGCTCCTGTACATACCTTGTATTGAACTTGTCATGAGCTTAATGAAAATTTTGTTTGTGTGCAAGTGTTTCAGGATACAGGTGTATTCGTGCAAGTGCTTCACAGCTTCCAGATTAGGTATGAGTGAGTTTTGCCATTGTTCCCAAACTCACGTTTAACTCTAGAGTCTGTTATAGGATGTTTTGTCACAGAATAGCCAAAGGAGAAGATTGTAAAGTTGTAATTTACAACTATTATGTGTTGGTTTCAATTCCGTGCCAAATTTGATTGTAATTTTGTTCAATCTTTTGTACCCTATATTTTATGTGGGATTTATTTGTAAGAGTTATGTGTGAGAGAGAGAGTATGAAGACTTAAGGCATCTATTGAAGACAAAGGAGTTTTAGTGAGTAGCTCACGACTAGCCATCCTGCGAAGTGATGCATGTGCCCAGCACATGGCTAGAATGTAAAGAGTCATGACAGTTGGTTTTCGCGAGTGTCTAGTGAGTAAGGCCTTCTCGCGAGATACCTGCGAAGCAGTCTGTTCTGCTATTTTGTCCTATTTACTCCACTACATCCTCATACATACTATATATACCATCATTACCCACATATTGAGTAGAGAGCTTTTCAGAAAGAAAAGCCTAGCCTCAAACCCTTGCGAGTGTGAGATTGTCATACCCACAATTCTTTACACCATCCATTGTGGTTTTTCTCTAGTTCTACCTCTCCATTTCCAAATCTTTGAAAGGTTGATAGCCCAAACACTTACCACACCTATAATGAGTGTCCAGTGAGGTTTTGGTGTTGCTGGGAAGCATTGGAAGAAGCCAAACTTTGGCAGATGCAATTGGGCACATTGCGGGATCCAGAAAGGTAAATAAGACATGGTTTTGAGAAGCCTTGTTGGAGTAGGAGTTTGGAGGGCTTAGGTGCACTAGGTAGACTAGGCTTGGAGGGTCTTTTGCTATTCATGTATCCCAACTTATTGTCTAGTGGATCGATTTACTGCTTGGAGGGCGGCGGAGAGGTTTTTCGCCGAGTTTTTCGGTTTCCTCTTCGATAACACATTGGTGTGTTATCTTGTGTTTGCATCTCTCTTCCCTTACTCTTTTAGCTTTCATTTTGCTGCTATGTTTTGTTGAATATGGCTTAAGAGTAGTTGTTTCGTTTGTTTGCTCGCATTTACTCTATTCCGCAATTAGTTGAAGTTATAGTAAAATCAACAGAGCCGTAATTTTTAATTTGAGGTCTAAATAGCTCGTGTTTTTAAAACAAATTTGAGCTTTCACTATATATGTAATTTAAATACTATTGATAGTCATTTTTATATTTTGTTAACTCTGTAGAAAAATTTATAAGGATATTATTAGGTATAAAACGTAAATTGTCTATGTTTTTTTTTTTTTTTTAAATTATTGTGAAAAACTTTTTTTTTTAATGATTGATTTATTCTAGATTTTTTGGTTTTTGTACTTAATAACTCAATTGGATGAATATTTATGACGTGGTCCCACATTTAATTCTAAAATTAAAAAATCAAACTCTTTAAGAATAAATAATTTAAGACACATGGTGCAAAATTGAAACTTCAATTTGGAATTCTAATTTGGAATTCTAATTTGAGTTTCTCTTAACTTCACCTATTATTATATAAATTATTTATTCATAGAGAGTTTGATTTTTTAATATGTGAAGTAATCATTTCAGTATGTGAAGTGTAACTTCACAAGAGTTACACAATTTTTGGATCATTGATTTGTATTAGATCTAAGGGTGAAAAAAACACTCATAGTCATGTATTTATTATTCCCTAGAAATTAGTAATTTAGTCATTAACTCTTCTTATTGAAAATAGAAAAATAAAAAACAGCATTAACTCTCTGCTCTCCATCATCTTCATCTTCTCTCCCTCTCTCACATGGTCTTTTTCTCTCAAAAAAAAAAAAAAAAAAAAAAAAAGAGAGGAAAAACAGCATGCATGCTTCATAATTTTGATAGTAATGATCAAAGTAAACTTCTTTTAAGAGTCTGAATATATATGTATATATGTTGTTGAAAAGTTGAGAGCCATGTTTGATTTCTTATTCCTTAATCAAAAGAAATCCTGCACAAGTAACTAAAATACTGCAACCACAAGTAACTTGAATCGGATAAGGATTGAAGTTTAATCATTTTACGAAAATTCTAGCATAAGATAAGGACTTTTTGTCCTTTACCAAGTACTTAACGACACCATTCATGAACTTTGGAATAATTTTAATTTGGAATGAGAATTATTTAAGCAAAACAGGAACACAGCTAAACAATCCAAAATCATTTTTTAAATTGCAAACTTAATAGCTGAACAAAACTTCAATTGTTATTGTCTTTCTTGTCTTCAAGCCCACAATTGATGCCCACAAGATAGAATACAAGACCATGTGAGAGAGGGAGAGAAGATGAAGATGATGATGATGGAGCAAAGCGTTAATGCTGTTTTTTATTTTTCTATTTTTAATAAGAAGGATTAATGACTTAGTTACTAATTTTTAGGGAGCAATAAATACATGATCATGAGTGTTTTTTTTTTTCACCCTTAGATCTAATACAAATCAATGGGCATCACCCATCTCATATAATATATAGATGGAAGTGTTAATCATGTCTATGGGCCATCACCTCTCCCAATTAGTTAATTTTGGGCCATGTTTGGGAAGAAAGTTCAGGCCGTTGGGGTTAATTCCCAAAAAGTTCAATAAATTTCTCTCCATGTCAATGCATGAAAGAGACCACAAAATACCAACCTGGACCATCTCGTAAGTCAATCAAAGTCTTCACAAAACATATACATTTGTATACATGAACTTGTATTTAAGCTTTAAAGAATGCATTACCATCGTTGATTCAGATGATACCTTCCCATGTCTTTAAGTGCATGGGAGAATGCGTGAGACTTGGTTTGGAGCCCGAGAAGAAAGGATGGATATTTATGTATTAAATTTTCCAACTAGTTAAAAAAAAAGCGCATCTTTATTAAGAATAAATATAAGCATTTGGCTAGTCTTGCGGAATCCCTTTAGTCAGTTTTGTGTGAATTTCACTCTCTCTCAGTGCCTTGAAATTGTTATATATATAAGATGTAATTTGTAATTCATAGCTGTCAACAAATCAAGTGTAAGCTAGCTTGGTACGTAGTTGTCAACATTAATTCAAACATGAACTAGAGGTGGCACCAAAATGAAGTAAAAGAAGATGGGTGTCAATACTCTCATTTCCCGGATCTCTAGAATTATCTATATTGTAATTCTATAGCATTTGTGAACCCTGTAACCGACTAACGCACTCTTCTAAAAATAGATGTAATGTAGAGATGTAAAAGTAACAGTAATATAGTGCAATGAAATGAAATAAAAACAGTGCAATAATCAGTTAGTGTTGCTGTGCTCTAAAATTTATACCGAATACAAATCTTCCTTAAGCCTCTTAGTTTCAAATTTCAATATCCTGACTATATCTGTGCCTCTCACTAACCAAAATAACAAATTCTCTCTATTTTAGCCACTCATAATCGTAACCTAGCAGCCAAAAGAAGTAAACGTTCTCCAGTAATTTACACGTTAAAATACTTTGATTCTAGCGCCCACCTATCATCTATATCTGTGTGTCTGTCCAGGAAAAGAGATTTTATTTATAAAAAAAAATGTTGCATTTGAAATTAGGAAGTTGAATACTTGAAACTTGAAAATGACTTGTGATTGTTGACCCAGACTGCTTGCGGCATTATAATGACACTTGTTTAATGTTGGTTTTAGACTTTAGTTCGTTGTCTTCTATCTCTTCAAAAGTATTAAAGAAAGAATGCTGACTTGCACCATAGTCTGCGGACCAGTAAGATCCCTATTATATGCATACATGTTAGTGTGAAAGTTAGGAGTCATTATCAGTTATCACTGACTAAATAAACACAATTTGCATGAGAGTTGCTAATGGAGTGCACAAACTTCGGCAGAAGACTATGGAAGTTGTAACTCTTTTACAGTATACTATCTTAAAGAATTCCAATTAATTAATGAGGGGCGACATTGGTATTGAGGATTAAAGTATGATCATAAGATTAACATCAAAACAGAATTTTAAGAGTCAACGACTTGGGCAATGCAATGCAGCAATGCTAGTAAAGAATTGAGAGAGAAACGTGAACATGAGTTTGACTTGCATCCAATATTTTTTTTAAGGAAAATGCTAATGAATATTCTTATGGTATTGGTTAATAATCCATTTAAAGAAAGTTTTTATGAGAAAAGAAAAGAAAAAACAATTAATATTTTGATAGTTTTTTTTCATTTCCCATAAAAACTGTGTCAAAAATTTTCTAAAATGAATTGTTAACCAATGCCTTAGGGGCATTCGTTAGCATGACCATTTTTTAAATTAGAATATCCTTTTGTTTAATGAAAAATTGTTACATCACCCACCCATTAACTTAATAAAAGATGAAGATCAAAATCCACTATCACTTGCCACTATTACCTTTAAAAAAAGAAGGTGTCCAATTAAAAAAAGTACTGGAGATAAGCCAAACTCCGAAAACATGGAGACTAGAATTCATGGTTTTCAATGTTAATTAAATTTGCAGAATACATGGCTTAATGATCAGGAGCCTCGTTAGTTACACAAAAAACTAATATTAATATCATTCAAAAATAAGAAGTATTCAAGTTCCATTTGGTTTAACTTTAATGCTCCGTTTGTTTTGATGAAAAATCTTGTATAAAGATAGTTTTTCAAGATGTTTGTTAGTATCAAAAAAATAAGTTAAAGAGAACATGAGTTTGACTTACATCCAATTTTTTTTTAACTAGAATCTCCTTTTATTTTAATGAAAAATTATTACATCACCAATTAACTAAATAAAATATTAAGATTAAAACTCACTACAATTTGCCATTATTATTTAAAATAAAGAAGGTGTCCAATTAAAAAAAAGTACAAGAAGTAAGCTAAACCCAAAAACATGGGGATTAGATTTCATTGTTTTCAATGTTAATTAAATTTGCAGAATACATGGTGGCTTAATGATCAGGAGCCTCGTTAGTTACCCAAAAAACTAATAATAATATCATTGAAAAATGAGAAGCATTCAAGATCCATTTGTTTTGGGTTAACTTTAATGCTCTGTTTGTATTGATGGAAAATCTTGTATGAAGATAATTTTGTGTTTTTCATGATGTTAGTATTAGAAAAAATAAGTTAAATGAAAACTATCTTTGCTGAACATAAAAATATAACTTATTTTTTTCGAAATTATTTTTCACAAATTTTTTGGAAAACAATTTTATCTCATGGCAATCTAACTAAGGGACGTTAGATATCTTTTTCAACACATTTAAGGTAGTTACCAAATATAGGTAAATGAGATAGTTTTATAAAAAATACTTTTTGAAAAATGATTTATTTTTTATAAAATTTTATCGTCGAAACATATAGAGTATAGAAAGGTAAAGAAGAAAATCCCTAAAATAGTAGTATCCATGATTCGAAGGAATGATTGAGATGTCATATGTAGTGGGGCAGTGATATTTATCAATAAAATTGATGTTCAACACTGAGAAGGCATTGATTATACTGGCAAAATTTTAAGTAGTTTTAGCATTTAGCATTTTCTATTTGGTGATTTAGTTAGATTTCTATTAATCTTTTTTTGTTTTTTGAAATGCTAAAATTTTACAAATTTTATTACAACAAAGTTACAAACTAATGTAAAAATTAATGTGATTGATAGCACTTAAAGATAATGAATAAGTATTTGAATTACTTTTTGTGATTGGTGATACAATAATTTGTAACACCTATAAAATAAAATTTATAGTATTTTCAACCCAATTAATTTGTTTTTTGTTAATCTTAAAATGGGAGGAAAAAAAAAAAAATGTAAAACTCACATTTTTTTAAATAAAAAAATTTACTTATTGCCCTCCTATTTTGGGAGCTTTCTCTAGTAGGGGGCCTAGGTCTGGGGCTGCTCATGCAGGTATTGCGTCTGATATTTCCATATTATCCTTATAAAGGTGTGCCTTATATGTATTTTCGAAAGAGTAATGTTCATCAAAACTTCATAGAATATGCTATGGAATATGCATTTTTGTTGTTGCTATGTTAATCCACTATATATGTTAATCCCCATCATTAGTCAACCTTAGAAATGAGCATTGAAATGTGAAACACGTCTCGAGGAAAGGCAATTTATCAAGTGCTAATTACGCAGCAAGTTTTGCGGTACACACAATAGCTAGGTTAAGTTTTCAAGAATTTTAGAGTTGGAGGTCAATTCTGGATTACTGGAGTTCCAGACATGAACGTATATATAGGTGATACAATTTCTTATTGCCTCGAGCAATTTTATAAATGAAAACGTATATTCTTTGACCAGAAGGTGTAAAAGCAACAAAATTTCTTGATTGAAAACCCCTTTTTCTTGTGCAAGCCTAATAAATCGTTATCACAATAACTTGTTGACATCATGCATTATTGAATCCGTTGATTCTTTCGTAACGAAATAGAAAAAGGCTTTGATTTGAAAGGTACGGCGATGAACGGTAAAAGAATGCAGGTTTGGTGATAAGTCACATTTCAGAAAACTTAGATAAAGATAGACTACTGCACAGCAAGCCTGCCATACTTCACTAAAGAATGCTAAAGATTTTGTTTTGTTCTTGGAAGGATGTTCTTATAATAATAAGGGAAAGAGAATGCTGAAGTTACTTGGAAGTTCACACGGCTAGTGTCAGGCCCAATGCCCTGAGCTGTAACAAGAGCAGAAAATAAATAACAGACCAGCATGCGTGCGTTTTGAAATTTCCAAATGTATATGGTAGTTTATGAAGCAAAGAAATTGTGGTTGGAAAATTTTTCAAAAGAATTAACTGCGTTAGAATATTAACATCAGATATTCTAAATGTCTAAAGTTGTTTTAATACCGTTGTTTATATTTTTTGAAAAAAGTGTGGGTGAAAAAGTTGGGTAAAAATATGTGTAATATTATTTAAAAACTAAAAATATTGCTTAAACTACCATACCAAACGACCTCTAGATATTTCAAATGTCAAATAAATTTGACATTTGCTATAGAACACTTCAACTATTGGCATGGTAAGAAAAAAATGTAATAAATTTTTTTCTTTTTTTTATTCACTGTTCTCTCTCCTCTCACTCAGTCTCACATTTGCTTCTCTCTTAGCCTCAGGGGTGGCGCTACTTGAAACTCAAGGTGGTTACAGGACCACTCTGACTTGCTAATACACACACACACACACACACACACACATATACACACACACACACACACACACACACCCACACACATTAAATTAACCTCTTTGGACCACCTTAATAAAAATATTGACCACTCTGACTTGAAAATGATAAGAGTTTCAATTCAATAAAAATAAGAGTGGTGCTATATTCATTACATTTTTACAATAATATCACTAAGAATCTTATGTAATAAGCGGAAAGTAATTACTAATTCTAATTTTGGCTCAATATTAACATCAGTTTTTAACCCATTAATAACAAATCATTACATAAGACTTGTTTTAACATTATTGTAGATGTGGCATTCCTCAAAAAATAATTATGCCCCCACAAACATAATCCTTGGCCCCTTAAACCCAAAAAAAAAAAAAAAACCTTAAATTCAAAAAAAAGCCCCATATAACAACAAAAATAACCCAAAAAGAAAGACTAGACCGAACAAAAACAAGTTAACAAATTATTCAACAAAAAGCCTATTCAAAAAGAAAAAGAAAAATAATCATTCAAAGTTTTAACTCTTTCAACCTATTACATAAAAATAATCTCTAATTTCATTTATAATTGAAAAAGGGATTCAAGAAAAATATTGTAGTTCAGGAGTTTTCCTTGGCAGTGCTAGCAATTATGCTCTTTTTGGTTTTGCAGTTATAATAATTTTGCTCTCCTTAGTGACTCAGCTCGTAGTTGTAGCAAATATCATCAATATTTTCTTCTCTTTTCTACTATCATTTCAATTCTTACTTCATTAATCTTATTTTAGCATTTTCAATTTTCACTTTATCTATTTTCAGTCAATTTTTTCTTTCTCTCTTTGTCAATAGAAAAAAGTTGTAATACTTCTTGTTTTTTATTTTATTTTGTAATGTTAAAATATTCAAAGTTTTTTAATGACCACCCTATTAAATAATCTTGGAGTCGCCATTGCTTAGCTTCTCTCACTCTCTTCCTCTCACTCCCAGCCACACCACCGACCTCCACTTCTTCGACTCTCACTCTCAGATTTTGATATTTTTGGGCTCGCATCTCTATCTCTCTCCTCTCTTCTAGTCCTAGCAGTTCTCCATGGTGCCCATGAATTCAATGTCATTAACAGGGCACCAACAACCCTTGGCAGTGCCCGCTATAGAAATCAGTTAGGCAACGAGTACGCTAGGCAGACAATGTGGTTTGCCTCCAACTTTATTTAGAACATATATATATCAGCAAATAACGGAGGCAGACAGGAAGAACTATCTGAGCGTGAACCTGTTTGTTGAAGAGAAATTATCGGCACAAAAATTCTTCATATTTGGTTTATTTTTAATTTTTTTTATTCCTTCTGATTTGGGTAATGGGGTTATTTAGTTATGTTGTGCAATGGGTTTTTGATTTGATTTGGGTTTTGTGAAGGCTTGTGGTGATGGTGGTGGATTATGGGTTTATAGTGGTGGAGGGTTGTGGGGTGGGGTGGCTGCTGTGGAGAGAGAGAGAGAGAGAGAGAGAGAGAGAGAGAGGGTAAAATGAATAAAAAAATGAATAGATTTGAAAGATAAGAGATGTGATATAGAGTGAATTGTAAAATGATGTACTAAATTTAATAAAGTAGTTTTTTGATGTGTCAAATAATAAATATTTTAGAAGAGTTGTTGTTAGTACTCTTAAGGATTCTTACTAAATTGGTTTCCAAGCAGGACCGAGGTCTTTTTTAATTCGAGCATCTAAGATTAAAATAACCAATTCATAAAAAAATAACCTATTCATTAAAAAGAAGAAGATTAAAATAACCTACTTCCTAGGCTTCTGAAGAAGAAATTAATTTTAAGGATAAAATGTTATTTTGATCTCTAAATTTTAAAAAATTATTTTATCATCCTTAAGCTTTATACAAAGTTTTTTTTTTCTTCTTCAATAATTTAGAGACAAAGATATAGACGAAAAAAGAACTTTTTCATTAGCTTATGGATGAAAAAAGATATATTTTTTAAAAGTTTAGGGACAAAAAATGAAATATTGTCAATAGTTTAGAGATGAAAGATGATTTTTTTTTTCCGTAGTTAAGGATGAAGAAAACAAAATTTTAGTAAAATTTAGGAACCAAAATAATATTTTACCCTAATTTTAATATTTCTAAAAAAAAAAAAATGAATCTTTGAGAAGATTCCTTAAGGATACATCTCTCTTTTCAAATTTATGGAAGTATACATAGATAATTCTTGGGTGGGATTGATGACCAATTTCACATGAATTCATATAAATTCAACAATAGTCCATCCCCTTATATCAACTATGGGGGAGGGACTAGGGTGTTTATCTGAATTCACTACAATGTTGGCAATGTCACTTTGCACTATAAATGAGCACTTTTGTGTTGGTACATTCAAAAACCTTGCGATAGGGATTAAGTGTGATATAAACAATTTACACGTAAAACAATACTAAAAGCAGTTAAATGTTACACCTAAAACTTCAAAGGGTTCTGTCAGAGACGGACCCATGTTAGGACAGAGGGGGGCAATGGCCCCCCCCCCCCCCATTTAAAAAAAAAATATAGCACTGTATGATGTTTGTCCTCTTTGTCTCTATTTTGCCACTGTGATAGACTGATAGTGCAATGTGTTTTGTGTGTGAGTTTACTGCGTACTTTTTAAGAATCCATCCTTTGTAACAATGATTGAGTCTTGACTCTTGAATTTGAAAAGAAAGATGGTCAGATAAAGACAAATGAGATAAAAAAAAAAAAAAAAAAGAATAGAAAAACTGGAAACTGGCAATCAAAGAGTGAAGCCTGTGAGAACTATATGAATCAAATTTTCGCAGTGGTTAGTAATAAATATTATTAATTGATAACACTTGTTTGTTAATTTAGTTTATGAATTATTAACTATTTTTAGAAAATAACTTATTAACATTAATGTTGTTGTAGCTTGTGGGGTATGTTTGTTTTGTTTATTTTTTGGACTAAATTTTGAAACTATAGAGCTATATAATATGGAAATAATGAAACTTTTATTTGAATATGATGGAAAAATTATCTATAATATTTGATTTTTTTTAAAGAGAAAAAATTACAAATAATTTGAAACTGATAATGTAGCATTGCTTCTAGTGTTGATGTCCCAATTCGTGAAAATTTTCAAACAAAATTCCAAAAAATTACCATCGATTAAATCAGTATCAATCCAAATTGTGAAAATATGAGATTATAATGTTAATAAATGGGATGAATTTCGACAAAGCTTAAGTAGATTTTAGTTTTGATTTTCATCAACTTTTTTGTGTTTATACTTGGCCCCTCCCATCTTCGAATTCTGGTTCCGTCCTTGGGTTCTGTGTTTTGTGAAGAAACCACTAGAGGTTTTTTTAATTTTTTTTTTTTGGGTATGTTTCCATTTTAATTTTTTTTTTTGAAGTTTATTAAAAAGAAATAGAACAAGAAGAAGAAGTACATAGTTTTACTATTTTGCAACCCCAATTGTTTATGTTGCATTATTATCTAGCTGTGACCTAGTACACACTCTATATGGATCTTAGCTTTACACAACACATACTCATCCATTTCATCTAGATATTCTAAAGTATCTCATAAATAAGGATCATGATTAACTACAAAATTGGTTGTAGCCTAAGAATATAACCACTAGAGGTTTTTTTAATTTTTTTTTTTTTGGGTATGTTTCCATTTTAATTTTTTTTTGAAGTTTATTAAAAAGAAAAAGAACAAGAAGAAGAAGTACATAGTTTGATTATTTGCAACCCCAATTGTTTACGTTGCATTATTATCTAGCTGTGACTTAGTACACTCTCTATATGGATCTTAGCTTTACACAACACATACTCATCCATTTCATCTAAATATTCTAAAGTATCTCATAAATAAGGATCATGATTAACTACAAAATTGGTTGTAACCTAAGAATATAACCTAACTTAATAAAATAAACATTACTACATATTTTGAAAATTTAACCATTGAATGACATGTTCATTACACTGTTAATACATATGTCAAAAGTTTTGTCAATCAGATATTATTTACTATATAAGCTTATATTTCATGCATACTTTTATAATGTAAAACTTGCAATTTAAACAATTTATTGATGACATAGCTATTGACCTTTAATTTCCTACTAATTTTGCAAGTATGGAGGATATAAGAAGAAGATGTAATCTAATGGTAGATTTGTCAAAATTCAGCTCCAGTAAAAGATATTGAGTAAGATTGTAGTCTTATGCTACAACTAATTTTGTTATTAAACTTTGTTTTGTAAATAATTCCATAAACTTTGTTTCATAAATAATTCCATTTATATTCTTAATTTAATATCTTGTTTAAATTTGCAAATAAGTGAATGGTGAGGTCTACTGCTCCTAGAAATTGCAACAAGATGGTTTTGGGAAATTGTTTTTTGCCAAATTCAATCCATATAATATTGCATATGCTAAATGCTATTAAATTTTAGAAATTTCATCGTAAATAAATCCCCCATTTATAGGGGAAAAACCCAAACACATCCCAAACTAGCATGTTTGTTTATCTAACTATAGGCCATGTAGAATGGGTAATATGAAGTTGTGTTAACCTTAAATTTTGAACATCTAAAATAGTATTTACTTGATTAAGTTAGTACAAGTTGTACTACATAAAACTTAAAAACTGAACACCATGATCCTAATATATTTTTTTAAATCTTAGCTTAAATAAGCTTGAATATGATCATTTTAGTGCTACTATTATAATATTTTCACAATAATTTCACTGTAAAAGTTAAGTGTCAAGTTGTAATTTCTTTGTGCTACCATTAACAGCTTATTACCTAAATTTTATTGTGAAATTTTTGTAAAAATGTTGTCAGTAGCAGTGTAGCACTATTGTTAAAATATTTAATTTTATAAGAATGAAAAAAATGTTAATTTTTGCTCATTTGTTAATAAAAACAATCTTATCTCCAGAATTCTAGCTTACTTTAGCATTTGACAGTGGAATGAAGTTGCTTTCCTTGTGCTTTTCTTCTCTATTAGCAAAAAATTACACCACTTAGAGCATCTCCAATAGGTTTTCTAAAACCAATTTTGGAGAACAAATACACCAAAAACTCACTCCAACAGCTTCTCTAAAATCAAAAATATTCCAATTCTTTTTTGAAGTTGCTACAGTCATTCTCTTTATCTAGAGAAGATTGTAGCAACTCCAAATGAATTTTTCTACTTAAAAATATCATACAACTCAATAAAAAAACAATTCTTTGTCTCTCCTCTCACCATGGCTACAAACATTCACAACGGCTACAAACACAACAATCCTTTCTCTCAAACATCTCTAAACTCAATCATACTCAAAATAAAAACTCAAAAACATAATCTTAAAATTAATCAAATCATAACAATAAAAAAAAAAAAAAAAAAAAAAAAAAAAAAAGAACATGAGCCATCTTACCCATCTAGGCTGCGGTGGGGAGGAAGACGAGTGGCGGCGATGGAGAGGAAGGCACGACATAGAGAGCATAGTGGAAGGTGTGGCGGAGCGAAGCCATCTAATCCAACAGTTTTTTCTCTCTCTACCTCTTTCTCCGTTTCTTATCACAGAGAGAGCTAGAGAATGTTCTAGAATCAAGTAGAAAAAGAGAGAGCTGGAGAAAGAAAGAGAGAGGGAGGTTCTAGAATCAAGTGCAAAGTGGATAAAAAAAAGGAGAGGATGGAGATATATGGGTATACGTGTGTTTGAGAAAAAACAATAGAAAAAAAGAAAAAGAAAAAAAAGGAAACGTATAGATGAAAGAAAGGGAAAATTAACATAAAGAATAAGAAATGAAAATTTAGAAATGCTATCACAATATTTTCATAATAAATCTTAAGTAACATATTGTTATTAGCTAATATTGATGAGTAAATATATAATTTCAGTGGTGGGTTCAATTAGAACTAGTAACAGCTTTTCATACAAGATTTTGTTATGATTCTTGTGAAAGTATTGCAAAAAATATTGTGGATGAAATACTTTTTGTTGAAAAGTATAATTGTTGAGAATGAATAGAGGAAGAAAAAATAAAGATTAAAAAAGAATAAAAAATGAATCAAGAAATAATATTTAAATGAGATGGAGAATGGATAGAGAGTTTGTTGGAAGGTGAATTTTGAAAATGTGAATAGCTAAAAGGTAAATGTTACTATTCATTATCTAAACAGTACAAAAATTTAAACAAGTTGCTGAAGATGCTCTTATACAACCAACATTCTCTCTATCTCTTTTTCACTCTTCTACGTTTTTTTAGTTTTTCTCTCTATCCGATCAAAATAGTTTGATAAGTGCTCTTACAGATCGATTTTCAAGTCCAAGCAGTTTTTTACTGCTTACTCCAATTCCAAGAAACCATTTGTATGATTAAAAAGGCATACACTTCAAAAACAAAAGATTATATCAATTACTATTATTTTTCTTAGTTTCATGTTTACTTACAATCCAACTCCTAAGTGTGTTACTCTTCTTCTTTATAATAAAATTTTATTTAATCGATATTACATATAAATATAATAAGTTATTATTAGTTTGACAAAACTATATAATTGGTTATTTAATTCTGTTTGTTCATGTATTTAATGGTTATTATTTTGATAATTTTTAAACTATTAATAATTTTTTTAGACTATTGTACAATATGGTTGTCCTGTATACTAAATTGTAGTTTTTTTTTTTTTTTTTAGAATCATTCTAAATTGTATTTAGAATGCTATTTTAGATTATTGTATATATATAATACGGAAGTTGTACAGACAAAAAAATTAATAATAATAATAATAATAATAATAATAATAATAATAATATTCTTTTACTCACCTCAACCCATGACAAATTTCCAGCTCCACCACTACTAACCTCCCTTAAAAAAAAAAAAAAAAAAAATCCTACAGTCATCACTGATATTATTTCCCTTAATATTCCATTCTTTCAAAATTTTCTCCTCATAGATGATAAGGGAAAGGCTTATTCGGGCTGAAGTTAGCAGGTGTGGATGGGTAAGAGCACATCAAACTAGAGGCAACCAAAGTAGGGATTAGAGCCACCACTTTTTTTTTTGAGAGTAGAGCCAGCACTTAAAGAAAGGTTTTTCTCTATATAAATTTGACCACTCTCGCATAATTAACTCCAAACCAAATTGTTTGACCCAGATGCTTCTTTAAGCAGCAACATACGAGGTAAATCGTGGGATCTGTTCAGACAACATTTAATTATGTTGAACCAATTTGCAAAGGAGTCTATCGTTATTGTAATTAATAGTTACATAACACTCGTTTGGTTTAAAATTTATCATCACTTAATTCTCATTACTCATCACTTAAAATATCTCAATTCTCAAAACCCACTGTTTGGCACCTTAACTCATACCAGTTTTCAGCTTCAAAAGGTGCGGCTAGGTTTCACAAAAAAAAAAAAAAAAAAAAAAAATCCGTTTGTCAAACATTGTGGCTAGGATGTGGATTTAATTACAAAAATGCCATTGAAAACTGAGTTATGGAAACTGAAAATAAATTTAGGTGTTTTCAGTTTTCATAACTCATAACTCATAAATCAGAGAATTGACTGATGGAAACAAGGGGTAAAAACTAAGCCAAACAAAAAAATTTTATGTGGGTCCCACGTGTTTTGATAACACAGTTATGAGTTTTGGATCATATCACTCAAAACTTCCCTAAACCAAACAGGCCCTTATTCGTTCACATGGGATTAATTAATCAGTCCTAACTCCTAAGCGTGTTGATGATTAGAGAAATTTCGATTAATTGTATCCCAGATTTCGGTTATTTGAGTTTTTATAATAGAAAATGCTAACGAATGCCATCACATTTTGAAGTTTAATAAAATTTTATATTAAAATATTTTAGGAAAGTTTTTATGGGAAAAGAAAATGATGTGGATGTAGCATTTATCTGTTTGTTTTGATGGTATTTTCTATTTTCTATAAAAGTGATATTAAAATTTTCCTAACATAGTTTATTAACTATTATTCTAAGGGCACCCTGCGGATCCACCTTTTTTTTTTTTTTTTCCCCTATTCAAAGATCCACCATTTGTCTCTGTGTTTTCACACTGAGAATTCTTTGCAGTTGAAGAGATGTCAAAGGACTTTCTTACTTACCAAATAGACCTTCCTACATCTATATATAAATACTAGTTTATTAAAAATACGCTAGAAAAATACTTCGAATTGTTGATTTATCGCTAGAGATGGCTTGTTAATAGGACCAATATATAGATATATAAGGTTGGATTCAAGTTATACTTGGTATAACTTCAAGTAATGTTATATCATTCAATATTTTTTAATTAGATGTGAATTTTAATAAATTTACCACTAGATTACATTATTTTCGTTTGTTCTCCATACTTATAAAATTTAAAGATGATCAAAGATCAATAGCCATGTCATCAATCAATTGTTTAAATTCAAATTTTTGTAGTTTAAAATAATACATAAAAGAAGAGTTTATGAATTGAATGGTAAATTACATCCGATTGACATTAAAATTGACATCCATTTTAAGAACATATAGAACATGTATTTTAATGGTTGGATTTTCAAAATAGGGCTAATTACAACTTACTCACCTGTGGTTTAGCTAAAATTTAATTTGCCTACCTGTGGTTTGAAATTTGGCACTTTACACACCTGAGGTTAGCTCAGTTAGGGTTCCATTAGCCACCTTTGTTAAAAATGAGGATAAATATGTATTTTTGTTCTCTTTTATATCTCTCTCCTCTCAAAACATAAAAAAGCATAAAAGAATAAGAGAAAACAAGATCAAAAAGAGAGGGTTTTGTAAAAATTATGAACAAACATTACCACCACCATAGAAGCTTCTGTCAAGAATCATCTCCAGCAAAAACAAATTCCTTCATTCATTTTTAAGCAATCAACAAAGCCATAGTATCTAAAAGCTTAAATCAAACCAAAAAATACCAACAAAAAAAAAAAAAAAAAATTCAAACTTCAATCTGTTAAAACTCCATAGCTGATTTGAGAAGATGGCCGGCCGGGTTTGTACCTAGAGAGATAGTATTCGACACCATCATCGCCATCAAAATGAATTAAAAAGCCATAACAAATTAGGTGGGTCAAACTTTAATAACAACAATCAAATGTTTACACATACATTCACTGTTAAAAATTTCCCCATAGAATTCACATTCCTTATTAGACCATTATTTAAAAATTGCTCCCCACAACAGTTGGAACATTATTTGCTGCCAAACATAGCAAAGCTATGCTCCATTGTCCCGATACCCCCATCTACCAAGTGCCAAAAAAAGTAGGACACCACAACAAACAAAAGCAACACAACATAGACAGAAAATTATTATACTCACTAATACCATGTCTTCATACATTAACAATGAATATAATCATAGATGAGTCAGCAACTTTTGTGGGTATTTTATGGTTTGATTTAAGTTTTAGATGTTATGGATTTGTTGGTTGCTTAGAAATGAATGAAGGAATTTGTTTTTGCTGGAGACGATTCTTGACAAAAGTTTGGTAATGTTCGTTCATAATTTTTACAAACCCTCACTGTTTGATCTTGTTTTCTCTTGTTCTTTTATTTTATTTTTATGTTTTGAGAGAAGAGAGACATAAAAGAGAGCAAAAATACATATTTAGCCTCATTTTTAATAGAGTTGGGTAATGGAACCCTAACTGAGCTAACCTCATGTGGGTTAAGTGTCAAATTTCAAAACACAGGTAGGTAAATTAAATTTTGGTCAAATCACAGGTGGGTAAATTGTAATTAACCATTCAAAATATGAATTCAATAACAAGTTATTGGAGACTTTTATCAACAAAAAAGGTTTCATCATCTAAAATTTCCAAATTTAAGTCGATTTTTTTAGTGTTAACTTTGTTTCTTCAACTATTGGGGACTTTAAGCAAGGAAATTTGTTTCTTTGCCAATAATGTCCCAACAAAACCAATAGCAATGAAATATTTTCGTTGCCAAAGGCTTAAAGTTTCAACGACGAAAAAGTTCGTCGTCAAAGACTAATTAAATTCACACCCAATTTTTCCCTTTGGCACCCTTGTTTCAAATCAATTAATAGCGATGAAATTCAACTTTTGTCACTAAAGGTTATTATTTTTTCATTTTTGGCAATGGAATTCGTATTTCGTTGCTAAATATAAGTTTTTAGTGATGGAAAAATTTTTCCTCACTAAAATTCGTCGCTAAAAATACATTTTGTTGTAGTGCTTGAATCTAACCATATATATATATATATATATATATATATATAGCCAAAACTTAGAGAAAATCCAATTAGATTTTAATTGAATTCTCAATTTTGCATCACGTATCCTATTTAATTTTTAATTCTGTGCCAAGTGAATTATTGAGTGTAAAAATTAAAGAGTCCATATCCAATTAGATTCAAAATTGGATTTTAATTGGATTCCAATTTTTTGCCATGTGTCCATTTAAGTTTTTATTTTTTGTGACAAGTGAATTATTAGGTGTAAAAATTGAAATGTCTAAAACCAATTAAATTATATATATATATATATATATATATAATATGAGAAACTATTACATATTTTAGAAATGTATGGTTTAAAAAAAAGTGTAAGCTAATAACATATATAATTTGAAACTCTTCTAAAAAAAAGGTATAATTTGAATTATATAATTGCGATTATTTTTAGTTGTAACCGTGTATGTAAGCGGGATTATACATTAGTATATTTAAAGCCAAAACTGAGAAAAAATTCAATTAACTTCTATATTAAATGTCTAATTTTGTGCCATGTATCCTATCTATGTTTTCAATTTTTGTGCTAAGTGAGTTATTGAGAGCAGAATTAAGGGGTTGATTTTTTTTTTTATATTAAAATTTCACTAAAAGGAATTTACTCTATGTTGAAAACTGACGGGTCCAACAGATTATCCATTTTCATATTCATTCTCCATGGATCGATGTTGTGTCTCTGAATGAATCTAGGATTAGTTGTGGCCGTTCTTGACATTAGTGAGGGTATATGTGGCATTATCTACTTCACCCAGGAATGAGATGGTAACTTGAAATCGCTGTTAGATTAATAAAGAAATGTAAATTTCTATTTTCTTATTTAAAGTGATAATTTTCAGCTATAGCAATTGGAAATACTTCTGGTCTTATACTTGGACTCCATGGCTTCCATGTGCATGCTCTTGGGGACGCAACAAATGGTTGCATGACTATTTAAATGGCCATAATGTTTATATCATTCCATCTAAAGTATATAAAAGAGAAGTAAAGACTAATCCCCACTTTCCAATCAAATGCCTCTTGTCTATATTATCTGCTTGTAGGACCGTAATCCAATCCTGCTAGCAAGGAGCATGGTGCTCCTGTGTGAAAAATAATGCAAAGATATGGTTGAGACTTGAGATGTCTATTTCTAACATGACTCTTAACACGGGAAGTCCTTACAAGTTGATGTATAATGTATTTGCCCCATAGTGATATGGTGGTTTTCTTATCCTTCAAATATGATTCTGTTTTTTTCTATTTCCTATTCTTCAAACTCCGAATTGTGGTAGCTGTAAATGTTTCAAACAAGGATTTACTTCTTTAAATAGTGCAATTTTAATGTGTTTGGATTATGAATTTGTTAAAAGATATATATATATATATATATATAATTATTTATTTATTAAGGTGAACTACAATTTTAGAATTCAAATGGAATTAAAATTAGTTTTTAAGTGTAGTAAAATGACCCCCATTTGTAATGCTCAGTGCTAAAACTAAGTGACCACCTTATCATCACCACCATTAAATGTTTTCATACCGTGCATAAGCACGTGCGGGTTATATGCTATTATATAATTAGAGTTAAAGCTTAAAGAAAATTTAATTTTCATGCCAAGTAAATTTAATATTAATGAATTATAAAATAAAAATAAAAAATCAAACATATATACCCATAAAAACCTCCACACGTTCTATTTTATTAAAATTAGAAAAAAAATTGATCATAAGTAATATTAAATTTAGGTAAGAATTTTAACATGTGACTAATTTTGTTTACTTAAAAAAAAAAATTGACTAAGAATTTATGTTTTTATGATAAATATTGTGTTTAATTTTAAATTCATCTATGAGTGTTAATAACAAATTTTGAAACAGTAATAACAAAATTTTCAAAATGATTCATATATGTTGTTGTAGAATTATAGTTAGTCTTTTAATAAAGAAAATTATAAATAAAAAAAATATTTGATTCTTCACAAAACTAACTTGTAAGGGTTAATTATTTAAATCCAAAGCCTAACTAACAAATTGATACTAATATCAACAACTAATTATGATAATTGTAAAAAAAGAAAACTATATAATGTGAAACTAATTGATACTGGGTTTTCTAGAATTTTTTTATACTTTTATTCACATAATTCCAAAAAGTAACCAGATTAGTAGATTGTTGGAATTAGACTGTTGTTATTATTATTATTTTTATTACTAGCATGTAACTCTGTGCATATACACAGGTACATTTAAAACCAATCACAATTATATATATATATATATATATATATATATATATATGATTTGAAACCTAATTGTATCTAGACTCTTCAGTTTTTGCACTAAATAATTCACTTGCCATAAAAATTAAAAAATTAGATGGGACACATAGCACAAAATTGAACTTTAATTAAAATTCAATTTATAATCTAATTGAATTTAGACTTTTTAATTTTTACGCCTAATAATTCACTTGACACAAAAATTAAAAAATTATATGAGACACATGGCACAAAATTAGACATGAATTAAAATTTAATTGGATCTAGATTCTTTGATTTTTGCACCTAATAATTCACTTGTCATAAAAATAAAAAAAATTAGATGGAGCACATGGCACAAAATTAAACTTCAATTAAAATTCAATTAAGAATCTAATTGAATTTAGACTTTTTTTTTTTTTTTGCACCTAATAACTCACTTGGCACATAAGTTTAAAATTAGATAAGACACTTCACATAAAATTAGACTTCAATTTAGTATTTAATTGTATTTTCTCTTAGTTTTACTTATTATTATATACTAACTAGTAACCCTATGCATATGCATGGAGACACTTAAAAATATACAATAATATGCATAATATAATTCCTATATATATAATTTAAATACTATTGATAGTCATTTTATATTTTGCTTACTCTTTAAAAAAAATTATAAGGATATTATTTGGTATAAAATGTAAATTTTCTTTTTTAAAAAAAAATTATTGTGAAGCACCTTTTTTTTTTTTTAGTACTTAATAACTCACTTGGATGAATATTTATAATATTGTTCCACATTTGATTCTAAAATTAAAAAATAAAACTCTTAAGAATAAATCATTTAAGACACATGGCACAAAATTAAAACTTTAATTTGGAATCACTACAAAAAAACGCGGGCTATAGCCGCGTTTTAAAGAAACGTGGCTACAGGCCAAACCTATAGCAGCATTTTTTAAAACGCAGCTATAGGGTAGTCTATAGCTGTGTTTTTAAGAGCCTTTAGCCGCGTTTTTTTTAGAAATGCGGCTATAGGTCCAGCCAAATATTATATATATTTTTTAAAAAGATGGGCTGTACAGCTGAATTTTTTTTTTTTTTTTAATTTTTTTAAAGGAGAGCCTATAGCCGCGTTTTATAAGAAACGCAACTATAGACCTAACCTATAGGTCCAGCCAAAAAACGCAGCTATATGTCCAGCCAAAAAATATATTCCTTTTTTAAAAGGATGGCCTATACAGCCAGACAAATTTTTTTTTTTTTTTTTTGAAGGGAGGGGCTATAGCCGTGTTTTAAAAAACACGGCTATAGGTAACACCCAAAAAAAAAAAAAAAAACCCCACTTTCCCACCTACCCCTACTCTTATCTTTTCTTTCTTTGGTCATTCTTTCTCTACTCTCCTGGGTTTCTTTCTTCCTTCTCTGCAAATCACACCCCTGACTCTTCTTTCTTTCTCTCTCTCTTTTTTTTTTTTTTTTTTTTTTTTTTTTCACTCCAACACAATATTTTTTTTTCTTTGTTTCTTTGCTGCTACTTCTTCTTTTCTTTTTTTCTTTCTTTCGTTCTTTTTTCCTTTCAACACAACGCACACACGCCATACCACCATATACTTCATTTTTCAGGCAAGGGTCATCGAAAAACTTCATAAGAAAAGTTAAGGCTCATTCATCTCTACTATTTGAGGTAAAAATTTTCTAATCTTTTATGGGTATTATACTTTTGTTAGAGGTTATTTTTGCTATTGTGTTGCTGATATTGTGCTTATGTTTAAATGGGTTTGTGTTCTTGAGCTTGTTCTTGTATTTTTGAGCTTGTGTTTTTGTGTTTCTTGAATGGATATAGTGTTAAATTTGGGTTGGTTTTGTTGAATGAGAGGAGATTTATGGGTTTGTATTGTTATATTTTGGAGCACGATGTATTTGTATTGTCAGTATATAGTGTTTGATTTTGAATTTTTTTGGGTGTGTTTGTATAGTGAGTATGTTGTGTTTGATTTTGAATTTTTTGGATTTGTGTTTGATTTTGAATTTTTTGGAGGTGTGTTTGTATTGTAAGTATGTTGTGTTTGATTTTGATCTTTTTGGGTTTGTGTTTGATTTTGAATTTTTTGGGTTTGAATTTTGAATTTTTAGGGGAAAAAAGACTTATAGCCGCAGTTATAAACGTAGCTTAAAGTGGGTCTATAGCCGCGTTTTTTGAAAATGCAGCTATAGGTCTCAGCCTATAGCCGTGTTTTCAAAAACACAGCTATAGGCCCGCAGTCTAAACGGCTATAGGTCTAACCTTTAGGCGCGGTTATAAAAACCTGGCTATATGCCCCCAAGGGGATATTGCTATGTCGTATAAGCCCGGTTTGTAAACGCTGCTATAGGAAACGCAGCTATATACTATAGCTGCGCTTTTTTGGGGTCTATAGCCGCGTTTTTGAAACGCGGCTATAGACTCCATTTTTTGTAATGAAGTTTAATTTGAATTTCTCTCAGCTTCATCTATTATTTTATATATATAGATATATTGATTATTACTATTATTATTATTATTATTATTATTATTATTATTATTATTATTATTATTCACGTAACTCTTAATTAAGGAGAGTAAAACTTATGATTTATAGCGTAAAATTTAAGAGCTCAACTAACTATTCTAAGTATAATAATTAATTTTTCTCAAACCAAAAAAAAAAAAGTATAATAATTAATAAATCAAATACTATATTCTTCCGAAATATTTGGTATCGTTGACCAATAATCCACTACATTTAACCCTTTGAAATATATTGGTTTATATATTAGGTTGTTTCATATTGTGCCGATTGTTCTAACGTACTTCAACTATCTCAGCCAACACAACATCGATTTATTCATTTTGTAATTTTTTGAAACATTGGAAAATATTCTCTTTTGAATTGAAATGATATGATGAGTTTATTCTTAATACAAGGATGAGTTATATGAAATTATATTCTGTTCATGAATATGTGTGAGTGAACTGTGAAATTATTATTATTATTATTATTATTATTATTATTATTATTATTATTATTATTATTATTATCTGAGCATGAAAATACATACGGTTTTTATCAAAATCTGACTAGACATAATCTTAACGAACAAAGTTCAATTTAAGTTTAACCTAATAATTTTGATAATGCTTTTACCATTATTGTTTAACCCAATTTCAAAATATAAAACCTTTCTCGGGTTATGTCTCAACTAGGGAAGGCTGTTTCACCTTCAGTAATCAAATTTATCATGCCCTGACTACATAAACTAATTTGTCACTGTCTTTTAATCTCATGCACATCTGGAAAAATATTATATAGTATCCACTATCAGTCAAAGAACCTTAATATAGGGTTGGGTTCAAGTTACACCTGATGTAACTTTAAGTAATGTTACACTATTTAATAACTTATTATTGAATTAATGTATTAAAAATCCAACCGTTAAATTACATATTCTATATGTTCTTTACATGTATGCTAATTTTTATATCAATTGGATGTTATTTAGCATTTGATCTATAAACTCATTTTTTATGCATTATTTTAGACTACAAAAACTTGAATTTTAACAATTGATTGATGACATGATTATTAATCTTTGACCACTTTAACATTTGCAAGCATGAAGAATATACGAATATAACGTAATCCAATGGTCGATTTGTCAAAATTTACATCCAATTAAAAAATATTGATTGGTATAATATTGCTTAGAGTTACACCAGATATAACTTGAACCCAACTCATTATATATATATATATATATATATATATATATATAGACACACACACATATACCTGCCCCAAATGCACCAAGTTGACTTGGATTTTAATTCGGCCATAATTAGTTTAAGTTGACAATTTTAAAATCTTCATGAAGGTTTTAATTAGCCGCTTCTTAATTTAATGTTTCTTCTTTTCAATATATAAATAAACAACAACTATATAAACCTGTGCATAACTGCATATACATAAGTGTTTTTAAAAACAACTCATAGTTATATATATATATATATATATATATATATATATGAGTTCAAATTATACCTACCGTAAAAACTGCAACTTACATATTTTTTAAGCTATAAATTCTAAATTATATATATCGAATTAGAGGAGGGAAAGCACTATACCCACCCACGGAAGAAGCGAGGAAAGGAATCTTATACTAATTAAACAGGAAGACCGATCCATTTCATTAAAGGAAGAAGGGGATTCGCAGGCAGGAAAAGATCAATAAACATAAGGCATAGGAAAGGATTTCTCATTTGGAAGGTTCATAGAAGAATAGTTTTAGAACGAGTAGGATTGCTTCTAGTATTATATGATTTATATTTATATTATCTCTTCCCGGTTCTCATATATAATATATTGGTCCAGAACAAATATATGAGTCCAAAACAAACGTGAAAACAGCTAGCTCAATTTACGATGATTTTAACATTTCTGAGCTTTAATATATCGCAAGTAGGGGGTGAATTTGTGAGATGGTGATGTTTGTATCGATCGCAATTTTCATATTAAATCGAAAATCCTTACTTACTATAGGTCAAGGAACATGTTAAACATTTTTTTTTTTAGAAAAAGGAACATGCAAAACTTGGAATTTCCCATAACAGTTTTGGGTAAAAGAGAATAGATTTATGAACAGAACACAGTCACAAAAGTTGTTCATTTGAAGCAACAATATATATTTGCAAAAGTTTATATGAGGCAGATAGTTTTAGACAATAGAAGATAGACTTGTATTAACTGTTTAAACATATGATATATATATATATATATATATATATATATAATTGAAGAATTTGATTTTTTTTTTTAATTCCACTAATATTTTAGATTACTCAATCTAAGTTACTATTAGTGTAATTTTTATTGTTGATTAAAATATTATTTTTATCCTTAAAATTTACCAAAAAGTTTATTTTTCATTTTTAAATTTGCAAAATAATTGTATGGGTTAATAAACAATATGTTGATGTGTCTTAAATAAGGTTCTGAACAAAAACAACATTGTTTTGATCTTAGGTAGCATTTAACATCCATCTCATCAACAAGTATTAATGGAATGGCTAAAATCAAAAACCAATATAACGTTAGGCATCAAAAAATAAAATTAAAAATATTGGGGCAAAATAAAAATTAGCTTAAACATAGAGTGTACAATTTGTACTTTTTTGTTGTTGTAGAGAATAATTCAATATACAATTTCAATTTAGATGAATTTTAATATATATATATTTGTAAGTACTTGAAAATAATGGCTTGAGCCTACTAAGAACTGTAATGCCTTGTCCTTCAAACCAAATCAAAACAATAGAATTTCTATAGAGAGTGGGAAAACATTTCTAATGCAATTTTTGGCTAAGTTCAAGTCTAATGCCGAAGAACCAAAAGTAACAGAGAAAGACAATTCAAGTAGTAATTGAGGATAATGCTGTCCTAGGGCAAGTCCGAGGTCTAGTTCTTATATATGATTGACACAAATTCTATACCAAGTAATTCATTGTTCACTCTCTTGCTTGTTTAATTCTTAGAGAATAATATCCATCCTTTTAACTGGGAGGTCCCCCTCCCTTATATACCCTTCCTTTTTGCATCCTAGCCCTCCACTTGTATGCCTCAGGGCTTTTCTTAGGACACTTGTCCCATTAGAGTTTTGTTGAAGGTGGTAGAAGGGGTTGCTAGCTGTGGAACTATTGTTCAGATTTCATTTTCTCATTAATGCAGCTGATAAGGTTGTTGCAGTGTATTCAATACAAAGGTGGAAGGTATACCATTTACAGGAAGCTCCCTTCCACTGTCTTGGCCCCTTTCCATCGTCCTTTTTCCTCTAAGCAGGTTCTCATAAAATGCTATCTTGCATCTTCTTCCCTTCTTGGGTCGATGAAGTCCTTGGGGTTGGATACACTTTTGCGGGTGGAATCGTGTGTGATACTTCATGCTCAATCCTTTTCGGTCCTTGAATACCCTACAATATATATATATATATATATATATATATATTATGATTTTTTTTTTCTCTATAAACTTTCAAGTACATCATATGGGTTAGTGGCTAGTGTATTATAATTCAATCTTACACCCAAGCATGTCGAGTGGTTCAATGTTAGATTGCAATTTTGCTCTAGGTGAAATCCTAATATTAAGGTTCATGTACACTTATATTAGAAAATTAACCAAAATTCATTTTCACCTTAATCATTTTAATTAATTAGAATATATATTTTTTGGATTGGATCTTCTAGGTTGTACTTGCACTATATATGTAACTTAACATAAGTGTAGTTACACGTTGAGGTTTGCAATATGACACTAATATGACTCAAAAATTAGTAATATATAGTTTGCTTTAGGTGAAACTTTATTATTAAAATTTTAAAAATTTAATATGAAACTCCTGAAAATTTCACTAACAAAAGTTAAAATATAATTTTATGATTTATTTTTAAATTATTTTAATCATTTACCTCTTTTTTTATTATATAAATTCCATGATACTAATGATTTAAAAAATTTATATGTAATATAATTTAATATATATAATAAGTATAATTTAATTTATACAGTATACACCGCATGATCAAGTCATCATCATTCTATTTTAATATGTTAATGATATTTCTATCGTATTCAATAAATGAAAAAATGACAGTAATTATGTCACTAAATAAATAATTTTATAATATATATATATATATAAATAATTCCTTTTATCTCACATATATTCTCAAATTGGATTATATTTTCCTTTTAATTATTAATTGGGTTAAATGAGTATTAACCCAATTAAAAATTAACATTAATGTTTATTGAGTTTTAACTTGGTATCCAATTAGACTCAATTATGATCCAAGTATCATTTTTACAAATCACCTAACTCTAAGATATCTCAAAACCACTAAAAATTACGAAAATATCCCCTAAACCTAAAAAATGACCGAAATATCCCATAAACCTAAAAATAACCAAAATACCCCTGAAATCTAAATAAAAAGATCAAAATACCCCTTAAACCTAAAAAATGAACAAAATTCCACCCAAACCTTGTACATGCAAGTTAGATTTGAACTTATATGGGAGAGTAGATAAGCTATCTACCAATACATCTTGATGAAAAAGCTCATGAGTGACAAAAATGCAAGTTTTGACATCACAATGTCTAGAGAAAAAGAAAGTGTTTGCAAGAATATAAAGTAGGCAATGGATGTACGTGGAAAACCCTAAGAAATGGATGAAAAACTACGGTTTAAGCAAGAGAGAATCACTCTTGCTTTGTTCAGCTTGTATCATGTGGGAAAAAAGGGTATCTCAAGTACAATAATGGTGTTCTTCCTTAAAATGAGAGACCTTGTTTTCTATCTTACTTTCATATCAACTTTCTACTATTTTCTCAAAAGAACTACTTAGGTTATTGCCCTAATAGACCAGCTGCATGTTCCTCTTATAGTCTGAGAAATATGGCTGAGTACAAAGACATGTGTCAAGTTATCATTTCATTTTTTGGATCTTACTATAGCTAAGGTACTATGTAGTGGCTACAGGAGAGAGAACACCAACATCAAGACTGTGGTAAGGAGGTAGGTGACTTTGCCACTGCATGGGGAACAATTCTTGACCAATGAGAGGGACATCGGAGGAGCTGAAGATGACACACATGTCCTTGAAGTGGTCTAACATATACTCAGTCAATAAGGGATGTTTCTATAGTACCTGACCTTAGGAAGTCACTATCTTCCTTTTTGTGAGTGCTTGAGTACTCACGTTAGATACATATCTTACTTTCTTCCTAAGGCAGTCACGCCCTTGGCATGGCCAAGGATAATATCTTGCAGCCAATGTTTCCTTTCCCTAGCTCACAGCCACTCCATGTGTAAGGTCTAGATCCAGCCACATTAACACTCTCCCATGCCTTGGTTGGTATATTGTACAAACCTAAAAAATGATAGAAATATTCTAAAAATCTAAAAATTGACGAAAATACTCCTAAACCAAAAAATGACCTAAATACCCTTGAAATCTAAAAATTGACAAAAATACCCCCTAAACCTTAAAAATGACCAAAATGCCCCACGAAATCTAAAAATTACCAAAATACCCTCCAAACTTAGAAAATGAGCGAAATACCCCCAAAACCTAAAAAAATGATCGAAGTACTCCCTAGACCTAAAAAATGACCGAAATACCTCTGAAACCTAAAAAATGACTGAAATACCCCCTAAACCTAAAAAATGACAAAAATACCCCAAAACATAAAAAATGACTGAAATACTCCCGAAACCTAAAAATAGACCAGAATACCCTTAAATCTAAAAAATGATCAAAATTCCCCCAAAACCTAAAAATTACCAAAATACCCCCTAGACCTAAAAATTACCGAAATACCCCTGAATCCTAAAAAATAACTAGAATACTCTTGAAATCTAAAAATTGACCAAAATACGTCCTAAATTTAAAAAATGACCATAATACGCCGAAACCTAAAAATGACTAAAATACCCCATAAATCTAAAAAATGACCGAAATACCTCCAAAATCTAAAAATTACTAAAATACCTCATAAACCTAAAAAATGACCGAAATACCACCTAAACCTAAAAAAATGACCAAAATACTCTTGAAACCTATGAATTACCAAAATACCCCCCTAAACCTAAAAAAATAGCGAAGTAGCTCCAAAACATAAAATGGACCAAATTACCCCATAAACCTAAAAATTGACCAAAGTACCCCCTTAACCTAAAAAATGATCGAAATACCCTTGAAACCTAAAAGTTAACTTAAATACCCCTAAAAACTAAAAAATGACTAAAATACTCCTGAAACCTAAAAAATGACCAAAATAACCCCTAGACCTTGAAAAATTTCCAAAATTTACCTAAAACCTACAAATTGACTAAAATACCCCGAAACCTATAAGATTACAAAAATGCCCCTTAAACCTATAACGATAAAAATACACCATAAACCTAAAAAATGACCAAAATCACCCCTAAAACTAAAAAATGACTAAAAATATCCCTAAACTTAAAAAATGACTAAAATACCCTGAATCCTAAAAAATGACTGAAATATCTCCAAAACCTAAAAAACGAACGAAAGACCTCGAAAACCTAGAAAATTACTGAAATAGCCCCAAAATCTAAAAATTAACAAAACACCCCTAAAGCCTAAAAAATTAGTGACATTCCCTTGAAACCTACAAAATTACTGAAATACTCTTAGAACCTTTAGTTTGATGAAAATATCCTTGAAACATCCAAAATACCCCAAGCCACTATTTTGGTAATTTCAGAGGCATCGGGTGTATTTTGTGTATCTTATACGATCAGTGGTATTTTGGTCTTTTTAGATATTTTGAGGGATATTTTGGTTGTTTTAGAGGTTTAGAGCTATTTTGGTCGTTTTAGGATTTTTTGGTAATTTTAGAGGTTTTGGGTGTATTGGGGTCATGTTAAAGGCTTATAGGAATTTTCTTCATTTTATAGGTTTGAGGGTATTTTAGTCATTTTTTTGGTTTCAAGAGATATTTTGGTCATTTTTTAAGTTTAAGGGGGGGGGGGGATATTTTGGTCATTTTTAGGTTTCGAGGGTATTTTGGTTATTTTTTAGGTTTAGGCGGTATTTTAGTCAATATTTAGGATTCGGGGGTATTTTGGTCATTTTTAGGTTTAGGAAATATTTTGGTCTTTTCTTAGGTTTAGGGGGGGTATTTTGGTAATTGTTAGGTTTCGGGAGTATTTTGATAATTTTTTTTTTTTATGTTTCAGGGGTATTTCGATAATTTTTTAGGTTTCATGGGTATTTTTGTCATTTTTTAGGCTTATTGGGTATTTTGGTCATTTTTAGATTTAGGAGGTATTTTGGTCTATTTTTAAGTTTTGGAAGTATTTGGTCATTTTTTAGGTTTAGCGGGTGTTTTGGTGATTTTTTAGGTTTAGAGGGTATTTTGGTAATTTTTTGGTTTCAGGAGTATTTTGGTCATTTTTTAGATTTCAGGGGTATTTTAGTAATTTTTAGTGGTTTTTGATCATATTTGGTCTTTTTTTAGGTTTAGGGGGGCATTTTGGTCATTTTTAGGTTTAGGAGATATTTTCGTCAATTTTTAGGTTTCAAGGGTATTTTGGTCATTTTTAGGTTTATGGGGGTATTTTGGTATTTTTTAGGTTTCAGGGATATTTTGGTCATTTTTTCGTTTTAGAGGTATGTCTCATTTTTTAGGTTTTAGGGTATTTTGGTCAATTTTTAGGTTTAAGGGTATTTTGGTCATTTTTTAGGTTTTGGAAGTTATTTTAGTAATTTTTGTGGTTTTTGATCATATTTGGTCTTTTATAAGGTTAGGGAGTATTTTGGTAATTCTAAAGGATTTTAAGAGCATTTTAGTCATTTTCAAGTTTTAGGGGCATTTTGGCAATTTTGATAATTGGGTAATTGGGTGGGTTGGGGTTTACCCATAATAATTGGGTTGAGTTGGGTTGTGTTAGAAGTAATTAGTTAAATGAGCAATAAATTGATAAATGAAATTTATGAATCCAACCCAATTATGCCCATCCTAAACCCATTCAAACTCACCCATTTGACACCATAGCCTTATGAGATACTTTCTCTCGTGTAAGAGACCACGACCCATGTAGTGATAAAAAAGAAGTAATCATATGAAATATGAGCTATCATATAAGTGTAGAAGACTATAGGTAGGCAGCTTATTTAAAAAGCACGTAGCTTTAATTTCTTAACTGAAAAAGAAAACGTTTTAATGCCTTTATGTTGTATGAACTTATATAATACAATCAAATAATACACCCCTTTTTTATCTTAAAAAAAGAAAAAGAAAACGTATTTTAACTTAGCATATATTATATCTCAGGAATACTACCATTTATATATATTATAGGATGTTATTTAAAAAAAAAGAAAAGAAAGTAAAAGTGCTCTTCCGTAGTTGACCTTGGAAACTTCTGCATTTTCCTTGCAAATTGTGCTAAATTCCAACTATGACTATTCTTCCCTCTGCATGTGACCCTTTCCACCGCTTTTCTCATGCCAGTTACTCATCACAAACATACTATTTAAATATATATATATATATTTATTTATTTATCCCAATTCCAAAATTCCCTCGATTTATTTGTACCTGTCTAATATATCCCGCACCACCGCATTATAAAACAAGTTAAATCAACAAAAACCGCAGAGAAACACGGCTTGAGCCCCTATAAAAGTACCTCCTTTGAACCCTTTCACTCTCATCACACCAACTCTGTCTCTCACACGCTTAATGACCTTTTCTCTTGACCTAGAAAAGGTGGTTAAGCAAAAATATGGGTTTTGCTACTAAAGCACATGTTCTAGTGCAGCTCATGCTTCTAGTGAGCTGCTTAACTAGTGTGTTTAGTGAAAAACCTTACCCACCAATTCCGTCACCTTCTCGCCAACATGGCCATCCTCCAACTCCAAGTGAAGCACCAGCTCATCCACCTAGTAGTCACCACCACCACCACCATCATCACCACCACCATCACCATCACCCTCCTACTCACTCGCCAGTTCACCCTCCAAGTCACCCCCCCGCTCACCAGCCTCCTCACCACGCTCCTCCTAGCCACCCACCGGTTCACCCTCCTCAGCATGCTCCTCCTAGCCACTCCCCAGTTCACCCCCCGAGTCACCCTCCTCACCAGCCTCCTCAACATGCTCCTCCTAGCCACCCGCCCGTTCACCCTCCGAGCCATCCTCCTCACCAGCCTCCTCAGCATGCTCCTCCAAGCCACCCACCGGTTCACCCTCCAAGTCACCCTCCTCACCAGCCTCCTCAACATGCTCCTCCTAGCCACCCGCCAGTTCACCCTCCAAGTCACCCTCCTCACCATGCTCCTCCAAGCCACCCACCAGTGCACCCTCCAAGTCATCCTCCTCAACATGCTCCTCCGAGTCACCCTCCTCACCAGCCTCCTCAGCATACTCCTCCTAGCCACCCGCCAATTCCCCCTCCTCACCAGCCTCCTCAGCATGCTCCTCCTAGCCACCCACCCGTGCACCCTCCAAGTCACCCTCCTCAACATGGTCCTCCTAGCCACCCACCGGTTTATCCCCCAGCTCACCCTCCTAGCTTTGTAGCAGTGCAAGGTGTTGTTTATTGCAAGTCCTGCAAGTATGCTGGGGTTGACGACCTCTTGGGATCCTCACCTATTGACGGTTTGTTCAAAACTTCAAATTAATCTTGTTCAGTTATCTTTTACATGTTAACACGGTTTCCTTAGATATATTATGACCACTGACTGACTATGGCATTGGTTTTGGCAGGTGCCGTAGTAAAGCTCCAATGCAATAACACCAAGTACCCAGTGGTCCAAACAGCAAAAACTGACAAGAACGGCTATTTCTTCCTCACTGCACCGAAGACAATCACCTCCAATGTTGTTAACAAGTGCAAGGTGTTCTTAGTCTCATCCCCATTAACCAAATGCAACAAGCCGTCTAATCTCAACGATGGTCTCAAGGGTGCCACTCTTAGGCCAGAAATTTCATATGTGGCAGACAAACTCCCATTTATTCTCTACACCGTTGGACCTTTTGCTTTTGAGCCTATATGCTTACGCTAAATTCTTTTACAGCTTGTATTATCTTTGTTCGTGTAACACTTTCCAGGGTTCCGTTCCATTATTTACAGCATTGTTGTATTGTGATTTGATATTGGTTGTGGTGTAGCGTGATGAATTACACTGTATTGTATTTGTCAATACAAATTATTAATAAATAAATTCATTTATGTGTATGTGCTACTATTTAAACTTCTTGTAAAAAGCGGATTGACATCCCATGCCATACCTAGGCATTGCACAATGGCCATTAAAATAATCCAATCCATAGAAAGTTAACACGTCGTATAATCTAATTACTTTCAATTGTTATATCTGGTATTCATGAAAAAAAAAAAAAAAAATTCTCTAGATTTTGAAAATTTTCTCAAAGTCTATCCATCCTAATTCTTTGCCATAAAAGTAGCACCTACTCATTTTCCACAAGAATGCAATAGCTATCCTTCTAGAATCAACATCAACCACAATGACTTCAGATTTCATGCAACACAAAGACTTTGAAACATTAGCAGAGACATATCGGATTGTTTCTATCCTTCATATAACATTTGGTTTCAATGAGTCGTAATGACCAACAAGATGTAGTACTATAAGGAAATGGATATATTATATATGAAAATCAGGTAGTGGTGCCTTTCTTCTGTGGTATTCTTTCTTAAGTTTCTTTTTTTGTTGCAATATATTTTAAAATTTTCTAACAGTCATGGGCATTGGAGTGTAATATAACCATAGCATGCAATTCAGTTGTAGGCCTTATAGTCAGTGGCGATGACTTAAGTTCATGGAAACTAAGAGGAGACGAAGCAAATAATAATGATAAGAGGATTGGAGAAGATACTGTGCTGCCATTTTGTTGAGTCAAAACATGTTGCCGTCGATGATGACCTACTTTATTGTCTCATGGAGCGTGCAGTAGTTTAAGGGCGTGTTTAGATACTGATTATTTTGATAAAAACTGAAAACTAAAAATATTCTAACAAAATAATTTTTAAATGTGTGAATAGTACCGTGAAACTCATTTTTAATGAAAGTTGGTGTGAAAAAAAAGGTTTGTAGGTGTCGTGAATAGTGCACGGGACCCATTAAAAAAGTATTCCAACCATAGAATGCACTTAAAAAACAAAGAAGAAGAGAAAATGCAAACGCAAACGTCTGTCTTTTCATCCGTATCCAAACCTAGTTCAAATATCCCTCTAAGCTAGAGACAGTAGAAAGATAATGTAACACCCCAAATTCATACTAAGGATTTAGATGTACAATCTGTCTTATAAATAATCAACATTTGCTATAATAGAACAAATTATAATTAAATATCTACAAATAAGAATCAAACCATCAAGTTTTTCTTATAAAATCCATCATGCTAAAACTTTAGCAATAAAGTCTCCAAATACAATCCCAAATAGTTTCAAGAATACTAAATTTACTGTTCTAAGAAAACAGAAAAAATAATCCTGTAGATACTTAATTTTGAACCCATAATCTAATTTTGGAAGATGACTGAAATGATTGTTCTAAGTACCCAAAAATCATAATTGCATTTTGTGCATTAAATCATTCATCACATATCATAAAAATGATATTGAAATTCTAACAATCGCGGCAGTATGTCCAATTATCAAATCGGACCGTCGGATAAAAAGATATCACATGACCAAATTTTCACTTTTTGCATGCATTTTATTTCGGTGAAACCAATCACATGTGATTAATTGAAATTAATTTTGATTGATTAATAATTCAAATTAATTAAGTAATTTATGTGATAGGTTGTTAAATTTGATTAAAATGAGTTTGGTTGCAAAGGAATAAAAATGATAATTTGATAATATGAGAATTATTGATAATTAGGCTTTTAGAAATAATTATCTTGCGGATAATTATTCTTTTAAGGCCTAAATTATCAAATTAAAATAGATTTTATTTGGAATATAAGTTTGAAAAATGTCTAAATACAAATCCCAGCCTAGAAAATGCCTAAAAAAGAGTCCAAGACGAACCAGAAAGGAAACCCGGGCTGAGAACCAAATAGTGCCAATTGGCACTTGTAGGTGCTGATCGGCACATGGCAAGTGCCGATTGGCACATGTTTTAAATCTGGCCCAGAAACGTTCAACTTAGGTCTAAACTTATCAAATTCAATTTTTTAGGGATAAAACCTGACCTAACTTGTATTTGCTAATTTTCTAAGCAACCCTAGCTTATTTTTTATGCACAAACACCTCTATAAATGCATAATTAAATTCAAAATTTAGCACCCCTTGCCCTTAACGTTAAGTGAAATATCTTTAGGACTTAGAGAGACTCACTCTCTCTCTAACTCTAAAGTAATTCCCCCATTCCCTTATTGAATTTGTTGATGCATTGATGCAAGTATGCTTCAATCTTTTTTTTATTATTTACATATTTGTGCATCTAGTTCAATTCTCCATGCCTCTCTAACATGATTCTTTGTTTGTTTTTGGATTTCTATTTCATGGAAATATATAATGATTGTTTGTTTATGTGTATATGTTTGATCATGTAAATGTATAATACACATCATATAATCTTAGATCTGCTGTTCCTTGTTAATAAAAAATCAAATCTAAAAATTCTTTTCAAAAAATTTCTCTTTTAAAAAAAAAAAGTAAAAGTCAAATAAAAAATTTTATTTTAAAAGATCATTGTTTTTCTATTTTAAAAATCAGATCTGAAATTTTATTTGAAAAAGATAGTTTCTTATATATTTTAAAAATTAGATTCGAAAATTTATTTTAAAAGTTCATTCCTTTTATATTCTAAAAATTAGTTTTAAAATTTTATTATAAAAAATATTTCCTTTTCTATTTTTAAAATCAGATCTTAAATTTTATTTTAAAAATTCATTCTTTCTCTAAATTAAAAATCAAATCTGAAATTTTATTTTAACAGTTCACTCTTTTAAAAAAAAAAAAAAAATCAAATCTGAAAACTCTTTTCAAAATCCTTCTTGTTTTTTTTTTATTAAAAAAATCATATTGGAAAAATCTTTTCAAAATCCATCCTTTTTTAATTAAAAAATCAGTTTCAAATTTTTCTTTTTGAAGTTCATTCTGTTCTTTAATTAAAATATAAGATTTGGAAACTATTTTAAAAATTCATTCTTTTTCTAAACTAAAAATTAGATCTGAAAACTCTTTTCAAAATCCATCCTGTTTTTTAATTAAAAAATCAGATTCGAATTTTCTCTTTGAAATTCATTGTGTTCTTTAATTTAAAAAGAAAAAAAGATTTGGAAACTATTTTAAAAATTCATTCTTTTTCTAAAATAAAAATCAAATCTGAAAACTCTTTTCAAAACCCATCTTGTTTTTTAATCAAAAAAATCAGAACTGAAATCACTTTTTAAAATCCATCATAATTTTTAATTAAAAAAATCAGATTTGAATTTTCTCTTTGAAGTTCATTCTGTTCTTTAATTAAAAAAATCAGATTTAGAAATTCATCTCAAAATCCATTCTTTTTTAATTTTAAAAATCATATCTGAATTTTTTATCAAAAATTCATTTTTTCTGTTAATTTAAAAATTAGATTTGAAATTTCTCTTTAAAATTTATCCCCTTTGATAATTAGAAAGTGGATCTGAAAATTTTATTTTAAATAATATTTTTTTATTCTGAAAATTTTCTTTATAAATCCTTTTCCTATAAGTAAAATTCAGAGTTGATTTCTTCTTACATAAGAGTAACAGATCTAAGATTTTTGTATGATTAACCAACCATAGATCTTGGAATATTAATACAACAAGCTGCATATCTTTTTTTAAGGGTATTTTAATGATCATTAAAAGTCTAGAAGACCAAACTCTATTTGGGCAGAATGGGTGCCTAGCTAACACTTTCCCATTCTGTAACTAAGCCCTTGAGCCATAGATCTTAGGTTCATAGAGATAGTTCTTTATTTTCTTTTTTTTGATAGATTGTAAGTAGGAAATAAAACCTTGTATTTTTTTACTAGATTGTAACTAGGAAACAAAGCTTTGTAAAATTCTTTTCATCAAGTTACAATTCATTCCAAGTTAATGAGAATTTGTATTATTCAGATATGCATTTGGTATTTTGTAGTTTTTCTTATTTTTTGAAATAAAAAATAAGTCGTGACTCCACATAATCCCGAAAAAAGAGGTGTCGATGCCTAACATTTTTTTGAGAGCCAAGTTCCAATCTCTCACAAGTCCATCAACTGACATAGCTCCAAAGAAGTTTTCAATCTGTGGCTCCAATGATCTACTACCAAAAAATATTCAATTTCTATAATCTAAAAGGGAGGAGAAAAGGGGTGAACTAGAAGCTCGATAAGAGATTACATAACATGAGTATGTCTCTCAAAACAAAAAAAATAGTATCATTGACAAAATATAAACGTTACAAAATATTTACAAATAGTTTAACAATAATATAATATACTCAATTGAATTGTTAGGAAGAAAACATTTAACTATAACAGTGTGAGGGTCCCTTTTTGACAGAATGTCCAGGCCCAAAATAGAAGAAAGGACCCTGGGCCTTGCAATTACTGTGTTAAGGAAATTGAGCTTAGCTTACCGCAGCTAAAAGGGGCTGTTTACGAACCAAGTTGTGCACAGAGCGGAGATCCTACAACGCGCGCGCACACACACACACACACACACACACACACACACACACACACACACACATATATACTAATTAACATGGTTGTACACACACACATATATATATATATATACACATATATTGAACAACAAAAAAAATAGTAAAGGAAAAATTCTTAAAGAAGAAACGCAGAAAATTAAGGATCCTTAAATCAAGAAGGAATATATCATTGCTTTTGTTTGAGGAATTACAAAGCCCTCACTAAGACATGTTACAAGGTCCAAATGAACTAAAAAATTACAGACTTAAATGGCCCTATCAGCCTCCAAGACTTGCAAAGTTTGAGCTCCTATGGATCCGAGTATGTTCTATAGTGGCTGCCCTAGTACACTGAGCAATATTTCTTCTCTCCTCACTACTTTCTTTGAATGTTTTGATAGAATTTTCTCAATGATTCTACTCTAATCCACTGTTGTCGAATAATCCTCTTTCACTGTTGCTGCTTCCTCCTTTTATAGCATTACCTTAGGGTTTTGGGGTACCACTGGTTCTCTTTCTTTACTCTCCTGGGTAACAGAGCTTGTAGCATGCCAGCAGCTTTGGTGGCTGACCCATTCATTGTTTCTCATAGTTTTCTTCTTTTGGTGCTTTTTCTCTAAAAGCCCCTTGCTGACCTTTCATTCTAAGGTGTCTTCGGGGAGTTGACCATCAATTTCTCTTCCTCGAAGGCTTCTCTATCTTCTTTTTATCAGACTCAGCTTTTTTGGTCGCCCCTCCCTTTGTCATTTTTCCCCAATGAGCTGAATCCTTCCCTACCAAGTCAAAGGTGTTCCCAGCTACTTCCCCTTATGGTTCTTCTTTTTGGGTTCCCCGAGGTACTAGCCTTTCGCTCATGAGTTGTTGCTCTCCAAGTCTTCTGGTTCATTGCTGCATCACTGAGTGCTTGAGAAGGACATATTTGTCCTTCGTTTCTTGTGCCTTTTGGTTCCCCTTTTAAGTTGTCTCAACCCCTCTTTGGCTGTGCTGCACGTCCTAGGGATCTCGGGCCCTTGGCAGTCTTCGGAATCCTGACCCAGTTCTTTCTACTGTTCTCTCTTTGGTCCTCTGATCTTGGCAGGCTGGGACCTTTTCTTTCTTCCCTTTGTTTCATGGGTTCAAAAACCTACCCCTTCATGGATCTTGGGCCTCAAATCTTTTGGGTGTACCATCATTTTCTTTTGTGAGATTAACCAACTTATTAATTTTTACTTTCCATGGGGTTTACCCAATATGCTATTTCTTTGGGCCTTATGTCGTGATTTTTTAGACCTCAACACGGTGTAATTAGTAAATAAAATAGTAACCACTCTAGTTAGCCAAAATACACTAAATAGGTAGAAAAAAATATAATATAGAAATAAATAATTTTTCCACTTATAAAGGCCAACAATAATACAACAATAGTATGATATGGAAACCATTAAACATTAGCCAAACAAAGACATAAACTGCTAAACATTCTGTATGTGATCCCATGGGAAACAATAACAATATATAACCTCAAAGAGGCAACACTAGCTCTAATGAGCAAACAATAACACTGGTTCCAAAGAGCAAATAATAACATTGCACCAGACTACAATAACATTACTTCAGTTGAAGACCAAAACTTAACCCTGTATTGGCAAAGTTTGCAGACGGTCTAGTTGACCACTTGAAAATATTCTCACTTTATTAAAATATTGTTAATAAAAATCATATATCATACAATGAGTACCTTTTCAAAAATATAGTTTTTGAGTCATTCTTAACATATACAGTTTCAAAGTAACACACACGAAATAATTAGATTCAATTGGGTATATAGCATAGACAATGGTTTTTGAAACTTCACTTTTGCAAATATGTATATATATATATATATATATATATATATGTAAATATACATGCCTTGAGAGACGTCATGTTCTGAAATTTACTTACCTCCAGTTGCTAAACCAAGCTTTACTTCAATTGTTTGGAACGATGTCAACTAGAACCTAATCAAGGACCAAATAACTCAATAAGGGCAAATTTTGAATAACCAAAAAGTCCTCTCATAAAACTTTTCCTTAGCCAATGTGAAGATTTTACAATATTAAATCTAACATAGCTTTCTAATATACATCATGTCTATACTATATTTTATATAATTGCAGTGTAATCTCTAATACTACAATATATTATACAAGATTGAAAAACACCTATGGATGTCTATATAGGCTTAACTTATAAATAATGGTGATGCTACTTCACACACGCACACACGCACACACGCGCACACACACACACACACACACACACACACACACACATATATATATATTAGGATCTCTTTCAAAATCAATAAACTAATGTACGTTTATATAGATAGCCCATTTTCCCATGAATTTATCAATATAATTTCTAAGACTTCCATGCGACTATGAGATGATGAATCCTAAGTCAAAGATGTGTTTAATGATTTTCAATAAAGTACGTATAGTTAGACGTTTACCTCAGTACAATATGAACTTGCTAGGTGCCTCTAGTAGTACCACACTATTCTATTCTTTTTAATGTAGAGAAATCCTTATTCTCTGCTCTTAAACCTTTACACGCTAAGCACTGACCTCTTCTCTATTTATTATTCTATTTTTTTTCTCGGAATCTTGTACTCTCTCACTACCTTTCATGTAAGAAGCACTAAATTACTCTTCAGCTTTACACGTTAAATATGTTTTCTACTTAGGCTAGAATATAATACCCACTAAAACTTATCTCTTTAGCCTCCAAGAAGCCCATAAAACTTAATAAGCTTCCAAGACTTCAATTCCAAATTAAACTCAAATTAAGGTTGTTTAGATAGGCTAGAACTCTAAAGGGTTCCAATAACACTTAAACTCCTAATCCAAATAGGTTTTAATCTCGTATCATTTTTCTTAACTGATAAGGAGACTAAAAGTTAAATATGAATAATCCACAAAATAACTCTCCATGGTACATCTTCTTTTATTTATTTTCTATGTAGATATCATAATATAGAATAATATTACCTTCAAAATAAATTAAATAATTCGGCTACACCACTCTAGAAGCAATGCAATTAAATTTAAGTGAGGCGGGTGTTACATTCCCCCCTCTTATAAAATTTTTGTCATTGAAAATTCAAAACCTACCTCAATTTTGAAATAGTTGGGGATATTTGGATTGCATTTCATCTTTGCACTCCCATGAAGCTTCTTCTATGGAATGATTTCTCCATAGTACCTTGACCAAAGTTATAGTCTTATTACGTAGCACTTGCTCTTTATGATCCAAAATTTGAATTGGAACTTCCTTATAGGACAAATTCTCTTGGACTTGAAGTGGCTCATAACAGAAAATATGAGAAGGATCAGGGACATACCTTCTCAACATGGATACATGAAAAACACTATGTAACCTTGACAGAACCGGTGGTAAAGCAAGTCGGCAAGCAATAAAAACAGCTCTCTCCAAAATTTCAAAGGGCCCCACAAATCTAGGGCTCAACTTACCCTTCTTACCAAATCTTATAACTCCTTTCATAGGTGCATCTAGAATGAAAACCATATCTCCTATTTTAAACTCCACTTCTCTTCTCTATGGATCAACATAACTCCTCTATCTACTTTGAGCCGCGTGCAATCTTTCCCAAATTATATCAATCTTTTCATAGGTTTTTTGAACAATCTCAGGACTCAAGATTCTTCTCTTTCCAACCTCACCCCAACAAACCGGGGATCTACACTTTCCCCCGTACAAAGCCTCATAAGGTGACATTCTAAGACTTGAGTGATAGATATTGTTATAAGCAAACTCCACCAAAGTCAAATGGTCATTCCAACTACCTTTGAAATCCAAGGCACAAACTCTCAACATGTCTGCCAAAGTTTGGATAGTCCTCTCGGACTGTCCATCTGTTTGAGGGTGGCAAGTAGTACTAAAGTTCAACTTAGTACCCAAGGCTTTCTACAAACTATCCTAGAACCCTGAAGTAAATCTAGAATCTCTATTGGATACAATAGAAACTAGCACTCCATGCAACCTCACAATCTCATTAATATAAAGTTAAGCTAGTTTGTCAAGAGAGTAGTCCATTCTAATCGGAATGAAGTGGATAGTACTCAAACTATCCACCACCACCCAAATAACATCATGATTCCTAGGTGATCTTGGTAACCCTCACACAAAGTCCATGGTGATATGCTCCTGCTTCCTCTCAGGTATAGACAAAGGTTGCAACAACCCTAATGGCCTCTAATGTTTCACTTTGACTTTCTGGCAAATCAAGCATTGTTCCATGAATTGAGCAATTTCTCTTTTCATGTCGCTCCACCAATAAACTTTTCGAAGGTCATGACACATCTTGGTACTCCCTAGATGCATCGTGTAGGGTGAACAATGAGCTTCCTATTCTCTTTTAATCAATGAATCTTAGGCACACAAAGCCTACTTACACCATGTACTTGTTACATGATCTTCAACAATTGAGGGTGACCACTTTGAGCAGCGTTGATTTTATCAATAAGAGTTGGCTGAACACTTAAACTTGCAAAGTAAGATTTGGAGTCTCTAGTCCCAATTTCTACTCCAAATTTATGAAGATCAACAATAATGTGCTTTTGAGAAGTTGAAAATGCAGTTGAGAAGCCATGTGACTTTCGACTAAGTGCATTAGCCTTACTAGGAATGTAATTTATAGAACAATCATAATCTTTAATTAATTCTAGCCATCTCCTTTGCCTCAAATTTAATTCCTTTTGGGTGTATATGTACTTCAAACTTTTATGGTCTTTGTATATTTTGCATCTCTCATCATATAAGTAATGCCTCTAAATCTTCAATGCAAAAACCATTGCTACCAATTCCAAATCAAGAGTTGGATAATTCTATTCATAATTCTTTAGTTAGAGGCATAAGCAACCACCTTTCCATGTTGCATTAACACAACCAAGACCATTACGAGATGCATCATTGCATATCACATATCCACCATAATTAGATGAAATAGTCAATATTGGAGAAGAAATCAACCTTTGCTTCAACTCTTGGAAAATTCTTCACATTCATCTGTCCAGTCAAACTTTACATTTTTCTGAGTTAATAGAGTCAAAGGAGTTGCAATACTAAGAATTTCCTTCCACAAATCTTCTATAATAAACTACAAGGCCCAAAAAACTTCTTACCTCACTTACATTAGCAGGATTAGCCCAATTGACTACTGCTTCAATTTAAAGCACATAGACATGTAGATCTAAGCACATCCATGGCAAAAAGCATGGAAACAAGTAGATCTAAGCATAGGCATTGGAAAAAAAAAAAGAAGATCTAAACAAAAACATGGTAAAAAGCACCTAAACTTGTAGATCTAAGCACAAACAAGGTATTTAGACGTATCCTAGCCCAAGAAGGCTAATCCAACATCATCAATGCAATAAAACATGCTAGAAAACTATCAAAAATGCTAGGAAGCAAGATAAAGCAAGAGATATAATATGGAAAGCAATAAAGCATGTTATAAAGTAGGATAAAGCAAAGGGTGTAGATAGTAGCTAAAAGCTACATCTACACCCTTAAAACCTTAAATCCAAGGTGCAAAGGCCAAGGAGAGGAAAAAGAGATCAAGAACACTACCTCTTGATGTGCAGAAAAGTGAAAGATCAAAGGTTTTTAGGTGTTTTTGGGAGAGAAAAGTAGAGAAAAGAGAGAGAAAACTGCCCCAAAAAGATGCCGCAAAACCCTAAAATTCATCCCTATCAAGATCTGCCAAGTATGAGGACATTTTGGGCCTTTTATAAGCAAAAAAGTGCCCGGTGGCCATTAAATGCCCGTAGTGGCCCTTTAGGCTGTGTCGAGCTGATGTCAATAATTTTGTCATTTTTTAGCTTTTTAGTCTGGTTGTCTAGTTTCTAGCAATTTTATCAACTTAATCAAAGGCTAGGAAGGCCTTCAAATATGAAATCGAAGTTAGAACCAAAAAGTTGGAAAATGAAAAAATTGCTAACATCAGCTCGGTGCACCCTAAAGGGCCACTGAAGGCATTTAATGGCCACGGGGCATTTTTTTACTTATAAAAGGCCCAAAATGTCCTCATAATTGGCAATCTTGATAGGGATGAATTTTGGGGTCTTGGAGCATCTTTTTTAGGTAGTTTTATCTCACTTTTCTCTCCCAAAAACACCTAAAAACCTTTGATATTTCACTTTTCTATACATCAAGAGGTAGTGTTCTTGCTCTCTTTTTTCTCTCCTTAGTCTTTGTCATTTCCTAGCCTTCCTAGCCTCCAATTTTGTCATTTCCACCTTTTTTAATCTACTATAGTTGATCTAAGAAGAAATTTATTTTTTTTAGTTAACGGTCAACCGGTCAACATGGACCCGGTCAACGCTGACCAGCGGCCATTTAAGGTGCGTCGGGTTGCCCAAGCTATACAATGGCCTATAAATGGGTCCCTAAGCCCACTTTTTTACCATTCCAACATCATTTCTTCAAATTATCACTTTGAAATCTTTCTCTGGAGCAAGTCGTGGTCTAGTGAGTCCAGTTCCTGACTTCATTTGCTGCTTCAGATTCCTGTTCTGCACTTGAGGTTAGTGTCCATTTTCTCCCTCTTTATTTTCTGCAAATATGTTAGTAGCAAAGCAACTAGGAAAGCATGCTGGTATTTATTTGATTTTTGGTATTTTTCCATATATGTTTTTCTTTTTGGTGTTTTTATCATTCATGCCATGATGACGTTGGAAAATATTTTTGTTCACATGATTAGGTAGCTATGTAGACATAAGCATACTCGTCTACTTTCACTTATACATACACGTAGGCACAAGAGTGCATACATACATACATATACATACATACATACATACATATGTGCATACGTGTGTGTGTGTGTGTGTGTGTGTGTGTGAATTGCGTACATGTATAATTATGTTTATACATACCCATATGTGTGAGGAAAAATTTATTTTTTAGGTAACATAGACAAACATGTAAATGCTTGATGCTATGAAAGCATACTGAAAAACCAAAGAAATTGATGAGAAATGTTAGGTGAACATGAGAGACTATGCATGATAAACGAGAATTTTAGGAGATTTAAAACATAATGATGATGCAATTTTGAATTAAAAGGGGAATTTTGCAAATGAGAGGAGCTTTGAAAACGTAGGATTAGACGGCCACTGTCGAATTTCAATCTTGAAAGATGCTTTGAGAAATGGGGATATGATTAGACGGCCACCTCTGAATTGGAATCCTGAAATATATTGTGTTCCTTTGAATGTGTTCCCATTAAAAACCACAAGCTATCTTGGTTTGAGTATCAAAGATTTTGTGCCATCTAATCAACATGTAAGAGCATATGACAACAACAAAAGGGAAGTCCTGGGAACAATGACACTTGAGCTTACTACAGGGCTTATTGTTCAAAAAGTGGAGTTCCAAGTATTAAACATAGCTTCATGTTTTAATATGCTTCTTGGGCGGCCATGGATTCATGATACAGAAGCTGTGACTTCATTTTTTGTACCAAAAGTTTGATTTCCGCATTAAGGATCTTTAGTTACTATATATGGGGACACTCTAAGCCTCCCGAAGCCTATTTTCGGTATCCAATCTGAAAAGGAGTGTGTGACCTTAGATGGTTTTGAGATTGAGAAGCCCATTTTTGAAAGAATGACAGAAGAAGTTGAAAAGATTCTTATGGATTTTGACCCCCTATGGCAAAAATAATGTTGTAGCAATGATGAGGAAGATGAGCTATTTTCTAGTGATGAGCCTAGGAAAGACCATGAAAGGGCCAGCAGTTAGGTCCCCAACAATTATCATAGCCACACCGCCTTTTGGGTTGGGCTCTAAGCCTAGAGATGAAGAATTGCTAGAAATGAAAGTGAAGAAAATGGCCCGTGCAAAAGCTAAGGCAAAGAGGCTTCCTAGCCCTTCATAGCCTTTAAGGCCGTACACCCCTACATTGAATGGGAAGTTTATCAAAGCTGGGGATTCCCAGCGTTAATGGGGGTATCTTGAGCCAAGATATGATTCGGAGTTGAAAAGGATGTTGGCTGGATTTGAATTGTTCCTCGACTGCGACATAAAGCTTCTTGAAGAAATAGAAAGGAACACAAATTGGTTCCCAACTAACTAGACAAATTATGGATCTAGATGCTATGACTACATTGTTGGGGAGTGCTATTTTCAACATAGAAGAGGAAGAATATTGGGAAACCTATCAACATGTCTTGGATGATCCAAGTGAAGGAGGAATGGACAATGATAATGATGAAGTGGGAGAAACTCCTAGTGATGATAGTGTAGATAGTGACTATGAAGATAATGACAGTGAAGATGATGACAGTGAAGATAATGACAGTGAAGAAAGTGATAGTGAAAATAATGACAATGAAGACAGTGATAGTGAAGGAAATGATAGTGAAGACAATGATAGTAAAGATAGAAATGATGATAGGGGAGAAGCCCTTAGCGATGAAAATGGAGATGAAGAAGCCTTTAATGAAGAAAATTCTTCTGAAAGGAGGACTATTATGATGAATACATAGAAGATGATTAGGAAGCTGTAGGGGGAGAGTACGATGAATACCCTAATGTTCGCCCTTCAAATTGGAGTTGCAATACAAATGTCAGCCCAAAATTGGGCCCTCGCTATGATAAGTATGGCCGTGAGATTCCCGAACTTGGTTAATTTCATAACTCAGAGTTTGGTCATTAACTACATACACCGATGAAGAAGATGATATAGATGCGAGGTTGGCTTTGCTCGGCAAAAACCTAATGATCCATAGCTTTAGGAATTTGACCTTAGAGAGTTCGGAGGAAGATGATGAGGGAATGGGATGCAAAGACTCGGAGTACTTACCCCAATATGTTCACCCAAAGATTAAAATGAGACATGATTTATTTAAAGAGTGGATGGACAGCCTAGAACGATTAGAGGATTATGTATTTGGCAAGCCCACAGATATGGATGTTGATGGAGAAGGTCAGGATTACATGGATGAAGACCCTAAAGTGCTGACTGAAAGAAGGAGTCCACTGAAAGCTAGTTGCCATCACCAAGGCCACAACTGAGTTGAAGAACTAGGCATGGGAGGGAGCCACCCACCCATGGAGGACCCTCTAGAGAAGACCAAGACTACTAAGCCACTTACCCCTATCAAAAACATTAATTCTGTCCCCATTGAATCTGTCTCTTCTAATGTTGCTATTCTTGTTGAGTCTATCTTTGATCATGTGTCTATTCCTATAGAGTCAATCATTGTTGAGTTTGTCAAAAATCCTATCCCCCATAAAATAATTTTTGATTTTGCTTATTTGTTGGCTTTGAATATTTCTATTTCAGAAATTAGTAAAGAAACTCTTAATACTGAGAAATTAAAACAAGGGCACTTAAAACCTGTAAAAGGTGAAACTCATTCTATTAACTTGGGAATCAATGAGTAGTCTAAGGTGGTCCAGATTGGCAAAACTTTGCATTCTTACAAACCCAACCACGAAGTTGGTCAAGCAAAAGCTGAGAAGAATGAAGCCAGGATGGACTCTTAAGATCAAAGAAGAAGTTAAGATCAAAAGTGGTTAACTACCTAGAATGGTTAGCCAATGTGGTTCTAGTATCGAAGAAATATGGGAAGGTGAGGATGTGCATAGATTTTAGAGATCTTAACAAAGCTAGGCCTAAGGAAGACTTTCTTATTGGTATTCTGGTTAAAAATATGGCGGGACATGCATTACTATCATCCATGGACGATTTTTCAGGATACAATCAGATAAAGATAACTTCAAAAGTTATGGAAAAGACATCCTTTATCACTCCATGAGGGACCTACTGTTACAAGGTCATGCCATTTGGCCTTAAGAATGCTGGTGCCACTTACCAGTGGGCAGCCACTACTCTGTTGCATGATTTAATACACAAAGAAGTTGAAGTTTATGTCAATGACATGATGGTAAAGTACAAGGACCATGAAGGACACATACTAACTTTATAGAAGTTCTTTGAGTGGATATGATTCTACATGCTTTGGCTGAATCTGAAGAATTGTACTTTCGGTGTGATATCAAGGAATTGTTAAGGTTTATGATGAGCCAGAAAGGAAAAGAAGTAGATCCTAAAAAGATCAAGGTGATTGTGGAGCTGAAATCTCTAAGGGCAGAAAAAGAAATTTGAGGATTTTTAGGGAAGATACAATACAAAGCAGGTTCATAGCCCAACTCACTATGATATGTGAACCACTCTATTGATTACTCAAGAAGGAATTCCCTATAGTATGGAGTGAACAATGGCAAGAAGCCTTTGAGAAGATTAAGAATTACTTGTTAAAGCCACCAATATTGGTTCCACTGGTATCTGAAAAGTCGCTATTGCTCTATCTCACATTCATAGATACAGCAATGGGGGCTCTGCTGGCCTAATATCTAGAGGAGTCCAGGAAGGAAAATGCAATTTACAACATTATAAAGAAGATGATGTCTTATGAAGAGAAATACTCTACATTTGAGGAGACATGTGTTGCACTTGTATGGGCCACCAGAAAACTTAGACATTATATGCTTGCTTTCAAAGTCTTGCTGATAGCTAGAATGGATCCTATGAAATATTGATGGAAAAGCTGGTGCAAGATGAGAAGACAGCTAAATGAGTTTTGCTTTTTTTAGAATTTTCTATAAAGTATGTGACTCAAAAATCCATAAAAAGAAGGGCAATTGCTGATCACTTAGCTCATTATCCACCTGAAGAAGCCGAAGAAGTTCAAGAAGGCTTCCCAGATGAAGATGTTATGATGGTAGAACCAAAATCATGGGAGATGTATTTTGATGGAGCCATTAATCCGAATGGAAGTGGCATTGGAGTTCTCCTAATTTCTCCAAAAGGGACACATATCCCATTTTCTAGTAAACTTATTTTTCCCACTACTAACAATGCCACAGAACATGAAGCTTGCATTATAGGGTTACAAGCAGCCCTTAGTCTTGAAGTTGAATAATTGGAAGTATATAGAGACTCAACCTTGATAATTTGTCAAATTCAAAATAGGTGGAAGATAAAGGAGGAAAAGTTGATACCTTATCATGAATGCCTTCAAAAACTGGCATTAAAATTTGGGAATATTTGATACTAGTATGTGCCAAGAATGCAGAATCAATTTGCAAGCAGCATTGGCCTCCATGATGGATGGGTCCAAAGAAGCTTAAGTCCAGTCAATAGTAGTAGAACAAAAAGAAGAGCTAGCGTACTATATGTCGATAGAGGGAGACAAAGAACTAAATGAGAAACGTGAATGATATTTAGATATCCTACAGTATCTCAAAGAAGGGACATACCCAAAGTTTGCAGATAAGAATGATCAGTTGACCATTCGGAGGTTGTCCACTAATTATATAATTTTTGGTGAAAGGTTGTATAGAGGGTTATACAATGGGATTCATCTCTTTTGTGTGACTACTAAGGCAGCACAACGGATTATTGAGGAGGTCCATGAGTCAAGCAATGGGCCACACATGAATGCATACATGTTGTCTTGGAAGATAGTGAGACAAGGTTATTACTGGACCACTATGGAAGCAGATTGCATAGCTCATGTTCAGAAATGTCACCAATGCCTTTATATACCATAGGGATTTGAAGCACATGCCACCAATGCCTTTACATACCATGACTTCACTGTGGCCATTCTCTACATGGGAAATAGGTATTATTGGGAAGATCCACCCAACAACATCAAAAGGTCATGAATTCATAATAGTGGCCATTTATTACTTTACAAAATGGGTTGATGCAGCCTCATACAAGGTGTTGAACTCAAAGAAAGTTGCAGAGTTCTTTAGACTAATATCATTTGTGAATATGGGGTACCACGTGAAATAATTTTATATAATGGGCTGCATTTCAAAGGAGAGATGGAGAAGTTACTTTGAGAGTTCAATATTCAGCATCACAGACCATCACCGTATCACCCCCAAACAAATGAAGTAGTTGAAGTTGCAGGTAAGAATATAAGGCGGATTTTGAAGAAGAGCATGAAAAACTACAAGGATTGGCACTTATAGTTACTGTATTCACTTTGGGGTTATAGGACATCAATCTGATCATCCACAAGAGCCACCCATTATTCATTGGTGTATGGAATGAAGGCAACTCTTCCTGTAAAGTTGTGATTTACAACTATTTTGTGTTGGCTTTAATTCCGTGCCAAATTTGATTGTAATTTTGTTCAATATTTTATATCCTGTATTTATTATGGGATTTTATTGTAAGGGTTGTGTGATAGAGAGAGAGTGTGTGAAGACTTAAGCATTTCAAGACAGAAGAGTTTTCGTGGATAGCTCACGACTAAGCATCCCGCGAAGTGATGCATGTGCCTTGCACATGACTAGAATGTGAAGAGTCATGACAGATGGTGACAGCTGGTTTTCACGAGTGTCTCGCGGGTAAGGCCTTCCAGCGAGATACCCATAAAATAATTTGTTTTGTTATTTTGCCCTATCTGCTCCACTACATCCTCATACACACTATATATACCATTATTACCCACATATTGAGTAGAGCACTTTTCAGAAGAGAAAACCCTAGCTTCAAACCCTTGAGAGGGTAAGATTGTCATACCCATAATTCTACACACCATCCATTATGGTTTTCCTCTACTCCTACCTCTCCATTTCTAAATCCTTGAGAGGTAGATATCCCAAACACTTACCACACCCATATTGAGTGTCCAGTGAGTTTTTGGTGCTGCAGGGAAGCATTGAAAGAAGCCAAGTTTTGGCGGATGCAATCGGGCGTATTGTGGGATCTAGAAAGCTAGACAAGACACGGTTTCGAGAAGCCTTGTTGGAGTATGAGCTTGTGGGGCTTAGGTTCATTGGGTAGACTAGACTTGGAGGGTCTTTTGCTAGTTGTGTACCCAACTTATTGTCTAGTGGATCGATTTACCGCTTGGAAGGCGGTGGAGAGGTTTTTCGCCGAGTTCTTCGGTTTCCTCTTCGATAACACATCGGAGTGTTATCTTGTGTTTGCATCTCTCTTCCCTAATCTTTTAGCTTTAATTTTACTACTGTGCTTTAATGAATATGGCTTAGAGTAGTTGTATTGTTTGTTCACTCGCATTTACTCTATTCTGCACTTAGTTTAAGTTAAAGTAAAATCAACCGAACTGTAATCTTTTAATTTGGGGTCTAAACAGCTCTTGTGTTTTTAACATAAATTCGAGCTTTCAATTGGTATCAGAGCAGGTGCACTTGCTGTGGTTCCATTACCTAAGTACGATCCAACCCTTTTGTGATGAATCGGTCACAATCTCTCAATGTTCCACCATTCTTTGATGGGAGAAACTACGCTTTTTGGAAAGTCCGTATGAGGGCATTTCTTTGTTCTATAGATAAGTCTGTATGGGATTCTGTTGAGAATGGGTATGTTAGACCCACAATAGCCAAGTCTGAATGGGACAAGGCAACACTGCATTGGCAAATGCCAATAACAAAGCAATTAATGCTATATTTTATGGAGTGTCTATTGATGAATTTCATAGGATATCACATGTGAAGACCGCTAAGGAAGCTTGGACGATTCTTGAGACTACCTACGAAGGTACCAAGAAAGTTAAGGATACAAAACTCCAAATGCTTACCATTCAATTTGAAGAGCTTAAGATGAGTGACAGTGAGTCATTTGATTCATTTTATGGGAAGCTCAACGAAATCGTGATTCCCGAGCTTAATCTTGGTGAAAAGATTGAGGATGTTAAGGTGGTGAGAAAGATCTTAAGGTCCTTATCGGAGAGTTATCGTGCGAAGGTTACTACTATAGAAGAAAGCAAAGATTTGGATGAGATTAAAATTCAAGAGATAATTGGATCTCTCCAAACATATGAACTTGGATTGCCTTCTCACAAGCCAAGAAAATCACTTGCACTCAAAACCATCAATGAGAGGATGGGCGATTCGTCCGAAGAAAATGATGTGGAGAAAGAAGTAGCATCCCTTGTAAACAACTTCCAGAAATTTCTGAAGATGAAGAACAGTGGAAAGTCCTTTAGCAAAGGAAAGTTCTCATCATCCAAAGGTGGTAGAAAGGAGTTAAGAAGAAAGATGGGAAGGACTCTTAATCCCCCTAAGGAGTTATGTGCTTTGAATGCAATGACCATGGACACATCAAGAAGAATGTCCCAACTACTTGAGAGGGAAGGGTAATATGTTTGCCACTACTCTTAGAGACTCCAAAAGCTCAAATTCAGAGACGGAAAAAGAGTGTGACTGTGACGGGAACTATAGGGATTTCATGACAGTTACCTCCATTGAATCTAGAGATGATTTGAGCAATTTGGTAAATGAACTTGGTGAGCATTCTGAGGGTGAGGAAGTTGAAGAATAGGAAGATGAAGATGTATGCCAAAATGAAGGAGAAAGCAACCTTCAAGAAGCATATGTTCTTTGTTAGAAGATTGTGGAAAATATGCCAAAGTTGCGAACCATGCTGTGAGAAAGATGAAGAAGAACAAAGAAGAGCATAAGTGTACTCTTGTGCAACTTAAAAAGGCAAAATGTGAAGTAGAAGGACTCAAGGGAGAACTAGTTGAAGCCTACGCTAAGATCAAGTTTCTAGAGCTTGAAATAATCTAAGCTAATGTCAAGGTTGAGCGTATTTCCACCAAGAAACTTGATAGTGTGTTGTCCTCACAAAAATCTTCACATGACAAGACTAGTTTGGGTTATACCAAAGAAGGAAGCTCTAGCAGCGAACCGAAGAAGGAAGTAAGGTTCATATTAGCCTAGAGTGTTGAGAAACTTAAAGGAGTGATGGCTGAAATTGAGACCCCTACTGATAAGAAAAGAACCATTAGTGTAAGACCAAAAGATAAAGGAAAGTCATTACCCAAAAATCAAAGGGGGTCTCAAGTGAAGCATGTGTGTCATCATTGTGACATTCAAGGGCATACAAGACCTAACTATTTCAAGCTTCATGCACTCAAGAAAACTGATTCCATGCGTGGCCAAGAAAACTGATGTCATTGGAGATGTCATGGAAATACTGAAAAACATCTCTCTATGCCTTGCTAGCTTCACTTCGAAGTTGGAAAACTGTGTTGGTTGTACTCCTCCATTCAAGGCTGTCACCCAAAACACTCGAAAAGTGTGGGTCAAGAAGGGTACCCATGCATGATTTATTTTCTATGCCCATGATTTAATTCTTTCAATGTTTAGGGTCATAGGTTCATGCATCACGTCATGCAAAATCTTCTTGTGTCATTGCTTTCGATTCATAGCATGTTTCTTTTGATAGCTGTCCTTTTTGTTTTTGTTTTTGTTGATTTTACTTTTCGTGTTATGTTTTTGAGTGTGTTGAAAAATTCAAAAACTCATAAAAATTGAAAAATCTTCAAAAAGTTTGATCGCTTGTGTTGTGTATATCACATGTGAGTTTTGCCTAGTACTTTTATACTAATGCCGTAGTGCATTTACGAGCTTAGCTTGTTTTTGTATGCACATCTATCTGTGTGAATAAAATCTTGAAATCTATGAGTGATTGTTGTAAATCAATCTTCAAGCTTGTCATGAATGATTAGTCAATAGTCTTGTTGGCCTTGATACATGCATAGACTTGTGCCTATATCTTTTCCCACATTTTTATTTTTTTGCTTAACAAGCTCATCAAATGTAAATCTCAAAATGAAAAGAGATATTGAGCTGCAAAAGATGTCGTACATACTAGTATTTGACTAAGAAAAAGGGAAAGCGACATGTATTGAAATGTATGGTGCTTCATAAAGTCAAAGACTTACTCACAAAGTTGAAATATGAAAAGTTCAGGCATCGATCTCAAAATGAGATGTACTTTGTTCAAAATGATAAAATGTTATGTTTTTGTAAAGAAGCCAAATGAAAAGGTTCAAAGAAATATAATCATTTTCTTGTGGTAAATCATATATGTTCATTTCTATAATTGAGATAGTCCACTTGACTTAGTATAAGTTGTGATTTACAACTATTTTGTGTTGGCTTTAATTCTGTGCCAAATTTGATTGTAATTTTGTTCAATTTTGTATACCTTGTATTTATTGTGGGATTTTATTGTAAGGGTTGTGTGATAGAGAGAGAGAGAGAGTGTGTGTGTGTGTGAATACTCAAGCATTTGAACACAGAAGAGTTTTCGCGGTTAGCTCATGACTAAGCATCCCGTGAAGTGATGCATATGCCTTGCACATGACTGGATTGCAAAGAGTCATGACAGATGGTGACAACTGGTTTTCACGAGTGTCTTGCGGGTAAGGCATTCCTGTGAGATACCCGTGAAACAGTTTATTTTGCTATATTGCCCTATCTGCTCCATTACATCCTCATACACACTATATATACCATCATTACTTACATATTGAGTAGAGAGCTTTTCAGAAAAGAAAACCCTAGCCTCAAACCTTTGAGAGTGTGAGATTGTCATACCCACAATTCTACACACCATCCATTGTGGTTTTCCTCTACTTCTAACTCTCTATTTCTAAATCCTTCCCAAACATTTACAACACCCATACTAAGTGTCCAGTGAGTTTTTGGTGTTGCTGGGAAGCATTGGAAGAAGCCAGGCTTTGGCAGATTGCGGGATCTGGAAAGCTAGACAAGACATGGTTCCGAGAAGCCTTGTTGGAGTAGGAGCTTGGAGGGCTTAAGCGCATTTGGTAGGCTAGGTTTGGAGGGTCTTTTGCTATTCGTGTATCCCAACTTATTGTCTAGTGGATCGATTTACCGCTTGGAGGGCAGCAGAGAGGTTTTTGCCAAGTTCTTCGGTTTCCTCTTCGCTAACGCATCGGAGTGTTATTTTGTGTTTGCATCTCTCTTCCCTACTCTTTTAACTTTAATTTTACTGTTGTGCTTTAATGAATATGGCTTAGAGTAGTTGTATTATTCGTTCGCTCGTATTTACTCTATTCCGCACTTAGTTTAAGTTAGAGTAAAATCAACCGAGCCGTAATCTTTTAATTTAGGGTCTAAATAGCTTTTGTGTTTTTAACACAAATCCGTGCTTTCACTTCCCATTAAAATGAGTATTTGTTTACTAAAGACAGTGCTAGACAGTAATGTCCCAGAGGTTGACTAGCTACAAAGTCGATACGATCAGTTATGCATGATGGATGAGAAGAGGCTTAAAGCCTTGTATCACATCCAAGGTTACCAAAGAAGACTTAGAAAAGTTTTTGACAAGAATGTAAGAGCTAGAGGTTTGAAGACAATAGATTTAGTGTTGAAGTAGATTTGAGACCCAGTCCAAGAGACGAATGGAAAGTTCAAGTAGAATTGGGCAGGTCCATACATCATTAGGCAGATATATTTTGAAGGAGCAGTAAGTTTGATGGACCTAGATGGAAACCTTTTTATTGAGCCAACCAATATGGACCAATTAAAGAAATACTGCGTCTGAGGTAGTTGTAAGTTATTTTAATCATTTTTTTAGGTTTAAAAAAAAAAAAAAAAAAACTACTAGCCTGCTAGGTTGAAAATCCGAAAGGGCGGCCTAGGCAAAATTTAAGGCTTATAAAAAAGGGTAGATTGAATACCCAAAAGTGCAGTCTGTGCAAAAGGAGAAAAAAAAAAAAAAAAAAAAAAAAGAGTGAGAGAGCTTGCTAGGTTGAAAACCCAAAAGGGTGGCTTAGGCAAAAATTATGGTAAATAAAATGAACTGTGTGATGGCCTGATCCTTCTACTAAGGAGGTATGTAGGCAACCATATATTGGTCCGGTCACAACTTACCCAAACCCATCATTCACCCATCAAGCATTTGAGAAAATAAAAACAGATATTTCTGAATCAAATCAAAATAGCTTCCTAAATAAGACAATAAAAATGAAAGTCCTAAATAATTACAAAACCAAAATGTTTCAAAACAACTTCCTAAATAAACATGTTCAAAGTCAAAATAAAAGAATTAGATCTTTTTGAGTTTCCTTTTCTTTGGCTGGTCACTTGTTCCATCAATATCAATCACACCACTATCTCTATATCTTCTCTTGGATTTATGGTTGCTATCCTCTTTCTCGTCCTTTCCATCCCAAAGAAATCTTTCTCTCATCAAAACCATGCCAATTTCTCTATCCACAATCTAGTCCACTAGCTAGTTGGAGTATTCTACTATCATCATGTGAAAGTGAACCTTAACAAAAGATTGGCCCACTTGGTCAGCTAAGTCCAAACCTGGCAGCATGTTCCATATAGAAGTAGGAGTTGTGTCTATAGGAACAAAAGGCCTTCTTCCTCTTCCACTAGGCACTCCTTGCTCATATAGGAATTGTCTCCAGAGATTGTTAGCTTTGTAGAAAGTAGCACTCCTTAAGCCGACCAAGAAGATATGATCTGATCCAAGAGATTGCAAAAAAAGAGGTGGACACTTCCACCAATAACAGTCCCAGTGAATTAAAAGACTAGATTTCTTTTCTAAATATTAGACTTAATCTTTTTCAGTTTGACACTTGGTCTTGAAAACAGTCCATCAACCATATCTGTGAAGTTAGGGGACTCCCAAGAAATCGCTATAATCTCCAACAAGGGATACAGAGTCCAATCCTAAAAGAATTTTTTCCAAGATCAAAGAAGCAGGATTATCACCATCTCTGATTTGATCTACAATTCCTATAGCGTGAGCATTCACAAAACCAGGCCTTCCAAAGCAAATCAAGAATTCCCCTATGAAACAAAGAGCCAAAGCAAATTTTTTTGGCATGTTGTCGGATATACCATAAGTACATCGATGAGTAAACCTTGAAACAACTGCATGGAGATTTACCATGTGATCTTGAATCATGCTACTGGTAATTGAAGCAGAAAGACCTAGTGCATCCAATAAAATTTCTTTGTGCTTGGGATCACAAGAAACTGCCACAGATTTTTTTTTAAACTTATAACCCAAGATGGAAGAAAATTCTTCAATGGTAGGACAAAGTTTGGCAGTGCCAAACTAGAAAACATGATCTTCAGTATCCTAGAATTTTACTGTAGCTCGAAGAAACTCCCAGTTGATCTTGATATTCCTCAAAGATTTGATTCCTTCTAATTTGAAGGCAAAAAAAATTGGTCATGGTAGCAAAATCAAAGATACGAACCCATATGTTGATTATTTTCCATGGATGATTGTTGTGTGTGATATCTGATAGGCCACAAACGCATTGACCCCTTGTGATGAATTAAGTTGATTAATTAGCCAAGTTATTGATTAATCAAATTAACATGCAAATTGTGTGGTAGTACAAACAAATCACCAATAAACTAAAGTATGCAACGGAACTTAAATGACAGAGTGATTTGTTTACAAATGGGGAAAACCTACACGGTAAAAATCCCACTAGGTGATTTTAAGGTCACCACTCCCGAAATTCCACTATTATCACAACAAGCGGTTACAAGTAAAGGAATCCCAAGTACCTTACCAACCTACAGTTGAACCCTTATCCCAATACCGAATTGGACTTGTTCTGTAATGACAATTTCTCCTTTTGATGCACGGCTCCTAAGTACGTGAATAACCAATTGCGCGGATCCTAGTACGCGACTTCAATCACTAATAAAAGAGAGTTGTTGGCTGCAAAGTTCTTCAATTCATCCACACAATGAAGATCAAGAAGATGCTTGGTTACAAAACTCTACGGTGCACATTACACAGTAACTTCTTCACAAGAGAGATGAACTAGGGCAAGAACTTTGTCTCAAGTCACAAATTGCTTGAATAAGGGTTTCTTAATGCTTGTGCAACTTGTGTATACTTTGACGACCCTTAAAATAATCCTTTTATATGTCTAAGGTTAGAAGAAAAGAAGTTCCAAAGACAAATGTACGGATTAGAATAAAAATAGAACTCAAAATATGTTTTTCTTAAATTTTGACAGCTAGAGGTGTCGAGGTGCTATCGAGAAGCTGTCGAGCCTCGGGGCTAAATAGCTTCTTAAAGCTCGATAGATGCAGCTGTCGAGCTTTAAAATCTGGGACTTCTCAACTTGAAACTTGGACAACTTGCATGGCTTTAACACTTGATCTTGAAACCTTGTTTCTTGAAGTATTAAAATCATCCTAGAGCTACCCAAATACAAGCTGAGTGCGTTTTGTCAAAGGATAAGCCAATTACATAAAAGAATGACATATGATCAAAACAAAATGAAACACATATGTCCTAACAATATCTCTTCTTTAGTTTTTTTCTTGATAAAGAATTTACTTTTAGCATTCTCCACTTCATGCTAAGATAGGGTTTTGGATCTCTAATCATGTTTAAATAAGGTTTCAAGTTGCCAAGAGTTCGAAGTCAACTAGGAAAAGGTTTTATAGTGAAATATTGATGAAAAGACTTCTTGAAAAGGCCAAAAATGCGTCAAAAACATGAAAGTAGAACCCAAAATTAGGTGTGCCAATTGGTACTTGAGAAGTGCTGATCGGCACTTCAAGAGTGCTGATTGGCGCACTATCCTGCATCTATAGTTTTGATCAATTCTGCATTTTTGGCCTAATTCTATTCCAATAAAGGCTTTTTTACAATAAATTTTTTCAAAATTCACATTGATTGACAAACTAGGGGCATTCAGCCATGCCTCATTCACTTTTCCAAAAAAAAATCATTACCATCATGTTTTTTATTACAAGGTCTACAAAAAATCATGTATCAATTTGCAAACTAGGGGCATTTAGCCATGCCTCATTCATTTTCTAAAAAAAATCAATCATCTCTTTTTCTAAAATAATTAAAAAAAAATCATCATGCATAAATTTCCAAACTAGGGACATTCGACTATGCCTCATTCAGGTAAGATCACCTATGTGAAGGCTTGTCAAGTAAATTCAAATCTTTGTACAAAAAATGTTTTATTAGGGAAATTCTAAACTTGTTTGAATTAAATCCTTATAGGACCAAGTATTCAAAGATTAAGGAGCTAGTGTTGAAGTTTAATACAAGTTATCTGATTAAGGTATATTTTGTCTTTTGTAGGAAAATAAAACATACAATCAATCATCATTTGGACTCTAAGTCCATCGATGGGAAGATCTCCTACGCCCACCTCTAGCATAACCTCCCTCTCCATTCCCTTGTTGTTCTTGGTCAACATGAATATGAGACCTAGATTGCTTGTTTTGAAGCTCAAAATTCTTGATCCCTTCTTCCAAAGCCCTTATGTTGGTGTTGGCATTTGCCATTTGATTGTTTTGAAAAATCATCAAAGACAAGAGTTAAGTCCATTGTTATGAATTTCAAGAGAAAGGTCATAAGAAAAGATCATTTCTTACCCAATTCACTTCATTTAGCACATATTGAGAAGATTGGGTGTGTGTAACCTGCTGCAAGCCTCCAATCATCATCATGCTCACCTCCACAAGGTCGACACCAATCTGGAACATAAGGCTTAAAATCAAAAATAGGACCAAAAGCATGAGATAAAAGATCAAAAGGTTTTGGAAATATACTAGGCCAATCTAAGGAACATTTGGAACATATTTAGGCCAGTCTAAGTTCATAAAGTTATAAGACCCATCAAAATTCATTATCTCGTATTGGCATGTGGAAAATTAGGATATGTCTCCGCGAAAGGAGCATGCGGCCACCAACATTGCCAGGAGAAGGAGGTTGGCTCTATCCTAAAAAGAATCCCCCACTCCATGGTAAAGATGATGCAAATTAATTTGGGAAGGAGGAAGCTCACTGATGCTCCAGAGGCATCAACTAAGCGACCCTGCAAATGAGTCTTGATGAATTCAAGATAGTCCCTAGGTATCCCAACAATGGTGTGACTAACTCTTGCATTGGCTACTTCATCATCAGTTAAAAGGTTGGCTAACCAAGCTGAAGGACAAGGGTTGATAGGAATCACTTTAAGAGGGTACACATGATAAACTTGTGGAAGTACTCGATCTCCAAGATACCAATACCTCCCATGGCCATAATCAAATAAGACCTAACATTCATTCAGCTCTAAAGTCAATGAAAACTTAGCATATAACGCTTACATCCCTCCCGAGGATCCAAGTTCATCTAGAATTCACGAAGATTCCAAATTTAAAAAGCATACCCACATGAAATAAATCAAATCAAACTTCCACCAATGAAGGAAAAATGAGGAAAAATGAAACTCACATCCCCAATGCCTAAGCTATCAATCACCATTTTTGAAGCCTTCAAAGAGCGCTTTGGAAGTGTTGATAGACGGTTTTTAGGCATCCAACAAAGGACCTTGGAAATTCATCAGCAACATCTTCCAAAAGTTGTGGCCCAACCTTAAAGTATTCATACATCAAAACCTACAACAATCAACAGCATAAATAACTCTTGTAAAATACACATGACCAAAATAATTTTTTTTTCCTTACCGACCAAAAAAACGGTGCACCTCTTAGACTTGAAGGACTACACCTAGACAGCTAGGTCATAAAGCGTAGTAGGGTAGCATAAGCATGCCACCCCAATCATAATTGTTGATATGCCTAATATCCCTCAAACTCCACAAATAACGAAGAATCACAGTACTCCTTAAGTCAAGACACAAAATATCCCAATGAAAAAGAGCATTAACATCCGAGTGCCTGTTTCCACGCTCTTACACTTTTCAATATTAGAATATAGTCACATCAGTGACACATTGTTACCAATAACTCTAGGTGGGTTTACACCTAAGTAATCCTTGACCTCAGTCGATGAAATGGTATCATGACCTTTAATCCTTTCACCACCCAATTTCAAGCTAGTAATGACTGAGAAGTCATAGGTTATTAACATCACTTCACCAAAACCCGAAAAATGGAAAGTATAGGTGGTATCCTAAAACCGTTCAGATAATACCACAGTCAATTGTAGATCCTTATATTAAGTGGTATCATAATTCCAAAGAGCTTTAAAAAAAGGTCCCGAAATCGGCATCATTGACATCTTTTCTAATGTCTGGTGACAATACATACCAACTTTGCTTTAACAGTTGTAGACTACCTCGACTCTTAAGGTTCAGCACCAAACAAAAAATGACACACATCAAAACATGACCAACCACAAAAGTTGTCAATTATCATAACATCCATAAAAATGTCTAATTCAAAGAGATGTTCATTCACCAAAAAAAAAATCTTGCCAACCAGATGAAAATGCCGATGACAGATATCATTGTGGTAACTCCTACAAGTTAAAACTCAACAATGCCCCAAAAAATAGTTCAAAAATGTTTTCTACCCATTAAAATTAATTCATTCAACAATGCACCAAACAAATTTTTTTCCATACCCATGAAAAACAATGTCTAAACATCAAAGCAAAAATTTCCATACCCATCAAAAAATGAGTTTTGTTCAATCATGTCCACACATCAAATTCCCATATTTTCATACCCATTGAAAATCAAAAATCCAAATTCATCCAAAAATGCCCAAAATTAAATACAATGCAAAGTTTCACAAATCATCAACATTGCCCAAACTTGAAAATTTCAAAAAATTCAACAATTCAAAATGCCCTAAAAATTCAACAAGCCCAAACACAATAAATTTCTACCCAAATCATACAATATCCAAGAATTCCCAAATGAGAAGATGGTAACAAAATGACAATGTCCATCACAAATTTCTCAAATGCCAAGCAAAAAAAATTAACAATTTAACCAACAAAACAAAAGAATGAACTCACCTTAAGGTCCTTGGTGGAAGGGTATGGAGCATGCTTAAGTGGGTCTTGAAGAAGTCCTGCCTCATCATTCCATTCAATTGATGGTTCATATTTTTTCCTATAGAATGTGAGAAATTTAGGAGTTTTAGGAGGAAGTTCCATTGAAGTCCAAAGAAAGATGAAGATTTTCAAAAATAGGTTTCTAAAAAATGTCTAATAACTCAAGGATCTGAAGAAATTCTCAAGGAGATGATAAAAATCAAGTTTGGAAGTCTAGAGAAGTGATTTTCTAAGCAAGAAATAGTGTGGAAGAAGAGAAAATGCTAGAGAGATGAAGCTTATAAATAGTAACAATGGAGAAGAGAGAAAGGAGCAAAAGAAATAGATGAAGAAAGGAAGAAGGGGGCCAAATTTTGGGCCCCCACTCTTTTCCCACTTTAAATGCTGAGTTAACTCAAGTTTGACTGAGTTGACTTTGTCAAACTTGAGTCAACTCCACCAAATAAAAAACAAAAGAGAATAAAGAATAGAAGATTTTCGGACATATGTAGATGATGTTAGGAACATATGTCAGTTATAATTGGCTAGTCATTTGACAAAATGTATTTTACATGTAATTGGGTAGATCTAGGATGCGTTCAATAATTCAAGGAACAAGAATTCAAGTCCAAGCATTGAAGTCATGCAAATCTGTTCAAGAAACAAGTGAAGAAGTACTGGATTATAAGCTTGATAGCTATCTCGACAGATAGCATCTATTAAGGTTTAAAAGGCTTGTTTAGCCCAATGCTCGATAATTGCTTGATAGATAACCTATCAATCGTGATTTATGAAAATCTGTTTTTCAGATCAGATTTCACTCTAATTCGTGTACGCATGTTTAGGCTTTCTTTTTTCACAACTTTAAACATATATAAGGATTATTTTAAGGGCCAACAAAGGTGGTGTAAGTGTGAAGCAAAATTTTGTTTATGCAAATTGTGACTGGAGACAGAATTTGCCCTAGTTCTTATTTCTCTTGAAGAAGTTGTTGCGTTTGTATGCCATTGGGTTTTGTGACCAAGGAGCTTTGTGATCTTCATCGTGACCAGAGAGCTGCATTGGATTCGTATGTCCGATGCCCCACCTTTCTTGGTTAGGAAACGAGTAACGACAGGTTCACTATCTCAGAACTTGTTTTGCCACTTGCAAGCAAATGACGAGTGACTCGCTATCCTAGAGCCACTTAAAAGGAAAAGAAAAAAAAAATAAGGGTACTCTTCGAGCTGACCCAACAAACAACAAAAGGATATAGTCTTTATGGTGTCCAATCGAGGCTCTTACCTTAAACTTCTTTGGGTGACTCACTCCTCTTTTCATCTTTGCTTCTTTCTTTACCTTTTCTGGTGAGGCTCTCGCCTTGGGCTGACCTTGACCTCTTTCTTTATCTCTTTTTCTACCATGCCTGCACGTTCAATTATCGAAGGATATGTACACGAGTAGTCTTTATTGTTGAATCCACTAGGGGTGGTGAAAACTCATTGAGGAGCAAGTTTTTTCCAGGAGGAATCTTTTGCCTCTTTCATGACTTACTTGGGAATGAAAAACTCATTAAGGAATAGTAGAAATGGACTCACTAAGGAGTGGTGTGGCTTTTGTAGATGTATTATCCAATGGGGAAGATTCTTCAGCTTCCTTCATGGTTTGCTAAGGACTTTGAGGAAGAATATTTTGCTTCTTTACTGGGGATACTTTAAGTGTACTCGATTCACTTAGGAAGAATCTTCTACTTCTTCATTGGGGATTGTTTATATCGAGGAAGAATCTTTTGCCTCTTCCATGTGAGTGATGTTCTAGATATGCTTGATCTACGGAGGAAGAATCTTCTACTTCCTTACTAGCGATAGTGTTCTTGAATTTGTGTGATTTGTTGGAAATCGCTTCGAGATGTACATGTTTAATTAGGGGAAGAGTCTTTTGCTTCCTTCACTACTCACTAAGGGGTCCTTGACGACTTTGCACTTATTGGGGCAATCTTGAGATGTTTTCCCTCCTTTTATTTATTTATTTTTATTTTTCATGACTAAACTACATGTAGTTTAGTGGTGAGGCTTGAACTACACGTAGTTTAGCCATCATGTGTGTTCCTGTCTTTTCATTTTTTTCCCAATGGTCACCAATTGTTTCCTTTTTTTTTCTTCATTCTCTTCATCTCCCCCATCTCTTCACATTCTTTTTAACTTTTTTCTTCTCTCTACTAAAACCTCTGTTTCCTTTCTTTTCCTCATTCCATTTGAATCTATCATTCTCTCAAACTCCCTCATTCTCTCATTTTCTCCCTAGACTTTTTTCATCTCCTTCAATGGCACCCAAGGCCAAGAAGACTTCCTACGTCATCTCCTTTGATGCATTTCTCCTCACTCGCTAGAGTGGGGCAGTGAGACTGATTGGGCCTCCTCCATTGACATACCGGCCAGAGAATTCACATTCCCATGGCTAAATTTACAAGTTTTTGAAACTTTTTCTCATTTTCAAGTTTCTATTTGATCTTCCATTTTGATGTGTTTTTAGCCATGTAAATGCTTGGGTTTTGTTATGGGATGGACTTAGATGAAAACTTGACACATTAGGAGGGCTAGAAACATGTTTAGGAATGATTTTGGATGATGTATGCTTTGAAAATGTCAAAGGACTATTTTTAACTGTGCTTGCGTGTGCATGGGCTTGAGCTTGCATATATAGCTTAAACTTATGCATGCATAGCTCTGTTCTTGCGAGCGCAAGTCTATTCTTAAGGCTCTGCGTATATAGGGATGGGCCTATGTATGCGGGGTCCTGTTTGCTTACATGGGCTTTGACCCGAATATTTGAGACACTTGGCAGAGTCCTTTTGACTTCTTTTTCAACTATTTCACTTCTATATGCAATCCTAACACCCCTTTTTGTCATATTTGCATCTGAACATCACTGCATCTTTCATTCACATTTATTCTTACATCTTAAACATCATTTTTGATCATTTTCATTTGAATCGAGAATCTAATGTTATCTTCTTCTTTTGTAGTCCTCATCCCCTTATGCTAGTAGGAGTAGCACCAACAAGGTGGTGGAGTGGTACAACCTTCTTGTCCCTGAGACTAGGGCTTATATCCGGGAAATAGGCTTTGAGCCTATCATTAGCCTTCTTCCAAAAAGGTCCGTTGTGGTACTTGGTGCAATGCCTCATTGAGAGGTGGTGGGATACTACTTACACCTTTCATATTGTTGAGCGGGAGATGACGGTGACTCCCTACGACTTCTACCGCATGACCGGCCTCAGCTTTAAAGGGGCCATCATCAACTTGGATGGTGTGTCAGGCATCCAGCGAGGTCTTGACATGTTGGGGAGGAAGTATTCCACTAAGACCATCTACTACTTCAACTTGGTGTTAGATTACATGCTTCTCCCGCAAAGGACTACGGCGGAGCACGTCAGTATGGCTAAGGCCTTCCTTCTACACTTGTTGGGAGCTTATCTCTTCACTAATGTGAGCAAATGGTGTCCTTAAGGTGGTTGGCCCTCTTTCAGGACTTCAGAGATGCACGAAGGGCCAACTAAGGGCAGGCATGTCATGCCTATCTTTACTCCACCCTCGACATTCTTAGCCGGGGCACCTTACGGCAATTTGTGGGGTCTTGGAAGCTCCTAGAGGTTAGTTCTCTTTTCTTTTCTTGTATTCTCATTCGTAGTTTGTAGTCTTGCAAACTGTCATTTTGCAAACTATCATCTTACAAACTATTATCTTGCAAATTGTCATCTTGCAAATTATCATCTTATAAACTGTCATCTTGCATCTAACCTATTTCTTGTGCTTCATTTTACAGTGGTGGATTGTTAGGTATGACCTCATAACTTTGGGCATTGATCTAAATTTGAAGGAGCTCCCTAAAGTAAGGGCCTACCTGTGGGTGCAAGGGAAAAGTGCCAGAGTCACCACCTAGTTATATGGTCCAAGAATCATGAATATAGTATCCTTTCGAGGAAGGACCTTTGATCTTACTACCAAAGTATGGCTTCGAAGTTTAGGTACGTTCTTAGGAAGGTGTTAGGACCCAAGATCGCCCAACCCTAAGGTTGGCCTCCCATCATTGTGTCTTACATCTTAACCTTATTAAAAGCATGTTCAACACTTACATTTATACTCACACACACACTAGCATACATCTAAGCATACTACATGACATCCTTCATCCCAAACAAAACATACTTATTTACCTACCTAAACAAAAGAGAACTAAACATATCAAAGAAACCCTAGCATGCATCTGTCATGTGAAAACCTATCATACATCTAAAGCATATCACACATATCATTAACCAAGCATTAACAAACTTGAAAACCCTAATTATTGATCTAAGCATGTTTCATCATATCATAAGATCAAAGCATAAATGCATGGAAATTGGTAGTGCATGACTTACCCTTTACTTACTTCTCAGTAGCACGACACCTATGACATCAATGAATGAGCATTTGAATGAATGGCATTAAAACTAAGAAACCCTAATCTAAACATGTGATAACAAACAAGCATGTTAAAAGATGAACAAGAACTTATGAGGCTTAAGAAATGTGAAAAAGAGACTACACAGAACAAACATGTGAATGTAGAAACAAAACAAACAAAAATTAGAGTTTCTAGGCAACAGCGTCATGCACGCTAGAACAGGACTGCGTATGCATAATCAAGCCCGCATGCGCAGGCTAGATCATGTGGATATCGATTCTTGCCCAGAAAACCTAAAAATGCAAAAACAGAGCAAAACCTTAAAACAACAAACGAACAACCTAACGTATATTGAACATGAGAAGAACTAAAGGACTAATCTAAGAAAACATGTACAAACATAAACTAAGCAAACAAAACAAGATTAAATTGCAAAAGAAAATAGAAAATGAAGAAAAATAAAAAGAAGGGCTAGACTCAATACCTTAAACAAAAGCTTTTCAAGCTTGATTTGGACCATTTTCCTTAGTTAAATCTATTCATAAACTAATAAGAAAGTGATTAGCAACATTGAACTAAAAGGATTGAGACTAGAAAAGGTCCCAAACAAATAAAATTGACTTGAGGGTGTTTTGTGAAAAACTCTCTTTTGATTCACTATTTTCTAGTGAATCTTAGGTTTTTCTTGTGGGATTTTTGTATGTTTGAAAATGTATAGTATAAGGCTTTTTATAGTAGAAAAATGGCATTTGGAACAGCTCCCAGGTGATGTGGTATTTGTTCCAAACCTCAGTCATTATTGCAGAAAACTTGTCTTTCTTATGCTCTTCTAAAACTCTAGTTGCGTACGCAAGAATGTGCCTGCGTACCCATGCTTTGGCTCATGTACGCAAGCTGAGGGCCACTTTGGTCATTTAATTTTCAAAAATAGATTTTTGCTTATTTAAAAAGGTTATATTTTTCATTTTAACACTCCTCAAGTCAATTTAATAGCTGATTAGATTCTAAACAAGCCTTGGGCCTTAAAGTTCGAGTATCATTAGGGAACATGGGCCCAAGTTGTAAGGGGTACAAAATGCGATGTTTACAGATGCCCCTTTCTTGATTTGTGAGCTTTGCTAATGGAATCAAAAGAATAAGAGACAAATATTTTGCTTCAATGTATAGCTCGGGCCCAATCCATGCACACAAGATACATCACGCATCCATGGGGCAAGGTGCAATTCCAAAGAGCTGCATGGGATTCATATGTCCGAAGTCCCACCTTTGTTGCTCGAGAAACGAGCAATGATAGGTTCACTATCCTATAACCTATTTTGACACTTGTAAGCAAATGGTGAGTGACTCACTATCTTAGACTTACTAAAAAGAAAAAAAGAAACAAATAAAGGGTGCTCTTATGAGCCAATCCAATGAACAACATAAGGATATAGTCTCTGCAGTGTCCATCTAGGCTCTAGATGCAAACTTCTTTAGGTGACTTATTCCTCTTGTCATCTTCACTTCTTTCTCTACCTTTTCTAGACTTGCCTCAAATTGGCCTTGGCCTCTTTCTCTATAACTATCTCTACCTTTTCCTGCTGTGCTTGCATGTTCAATTCTCGGAAGATATGTGCACGAGTAGGATCCACTAAGGATAGTGAAAAACTCACTAAGGAGTAGATGTGCAAGGGGATGAATCTTTTGCCTCTCACGACTTCCTCTGAGGAGTAGTATAGATGGACTCGCTGAGGAGTAGTGTAGATGTATGATCCACTAGGGAAGAATCTTTTGCTTCCTTTACGGTTTATAGAGGACTTTGAGGAAGAAACTTCTACTTCCTCGCAAGGGATTTTTCTTGGTGTATGAGACTCATTAGGGAAGAATCTTTAGTTTCCTTACTGGAGATACTTTGGGGAAAAATCTTTTGCTTCCTCATTGGGAATTTGCTTTGATGTGCTTTGGTCCATCGGGGAAGAATCTTTTGTCTCCTCTATGGGGGTGATGCTTGATATGCCTGAATTATTGAGGAAGAATCTTCTACATCCTTCATCGGGGGTATTGTTTGATAGATTTGATTCATTTGAGGAAGAATCTTTTGCTTCCTTCACTGGGGGTCTTGCTTGAGATGCTTCAAATATTGAAGAAGAATCTTCTATTTCCTTACTGAGGATGATGTTTAACGTACTTGATTCGTTCGAGAAGGTTCTTGATATGCTTGAACTACTGGGGATGATTCTTGATGTGCTTGATCCACTAGGGAGCCTTTTTTGCCTAGTTGGGATAATCTTGAGATGCTCCTCCTTTTTTGAAATAAATAATTTTTTTTTATTGTTCATGACTAAACTACGCATAGTTTAGTGGTGTGGCTTAAATTACTTGTAGTTTAGCTATTAGGTGTGTTTATGCCTTTTCATTTTTTCCAATGGTTACCAACCGTTTCTTTTCTTCTTCTTCATTCTCTTCATTTCCCTCACATCTTCAAATTCTTCATAACTCTTCTTTCTTTTCTCTCTACAAAAGCCTTTCTCCCCTCCTTCTTTTCCTCATTTCCTAACTCTCTCATCCTCTCAAACCCTCTCAGTTTCTCATTTTCTCTCATTCTCTCATCATCTTCTCTAATGACACCCAAGGCCAAGAAGTCCTCCAACATCCTATCTTCTAATGCCTTCCATCTCGCCCATTAGAGCAGGGCCACGAGGTTGGTAGGGCCTCCACCATTGACATACCGGCTAGAGAATCACATTCCCATGGGTAAATTGGTAAGTTTTTTCATTCTTCTTCTCATTTTCAAGTTTCTCTTTGATCTTCAGTTTAAATGTGTTTTTGGCTATATAAGTGCTTGGGTTTGACTGTGGGATGGGTTTAGATGAAAACCTGAAACCTTAAAAGGGGTAGGAACATGTCTAGTGTTGATTTTGGTCGATGCTTCTTTGAAAATGTCGAAGAACTGTTTCTGTTTGTGTTCTTGGGTGCGTGGGCTCAGGCTTGCCTACATAGCTTGCATTCATTGCATTCATGTGTACGCAGCTTGCATTCATGCGAACACAGCTCTGTTCTTGTGTAAGCAGGAATGTTTTTGAGGTGCGTATGTGGGAATGGACCTACATATGAGGGGTCTTATCTGCGTATGTGGGCTTTGACCCACGTATGTAGGGTGCCTGGTAGAAGCTTTACCTTGCCCAGTTTCACTTATTTTTCAACCGTTTCACTTCCACATACAATCCTAACACAGTTTCTTGTCAATTTTGTATCCAAATATGATTATATCCTTCTTTTTATCTTCATTCTTGCATCAAAACATCAATTTCCTAAATTTTACTTAAATCAAGAATCTAATGTCATCTTCTTTTTTGTAGTCATCTTCCCTTATACTGGCAGGGGAAACACCATTAAGGTGGTGGAATGGTTAACTTGTTTGCCTCCAAAACCAGGGGCTATATCTTCCTTTTCAAGTTTTCAATCTAGCGGGGTTATTTTCCCCTAACTTCTACCTAGATTGCTCTTTCGGGTTTTCATTCTAGCAATGCTCTTTTGCCTTAATTTTTGCCTAGTCTGCTGTTTAGGTTTTCAACCTAGCAAGTTTTTTTTTTTTTTTTTTTTTTTTTTTTTTTTTTTTTAAATGTGGTATTTTAGGAGTTTGTCCATGTTAATGGGCAAAGCATCTTTTGTCCATCCAAATATGTGATTTGGATCAAAAGTCTCATCTCTAAGCACCTTTAGGACCAAGTCCCCTTCTCTCAGGTTTCTTGGTTTCACTTTCTTGTTGAACGCTCTAGCAATCCTTTTTTGGTATCCTTGTGCATGGTATTGTGCTTAGCCCTCTTCTCATCCATCAAAATCAAATGTCCACATCTTGCCTTAGCCTAATCATCTTCTAGGGCCTTGGTTTCTAGTAACACCCTCAAACATTGTGCCTCCACTTCAGTAGGAAGCATCGCCTTACTCCATAAACCAAAGAGTAAGGTGTTGCCCCAGTTGATGCACGAATAGCAGTTCTATAACCCCATAAGGCAAACGAAAGGTTCTCGGCCTAATCTTTTTATGTTGCTACCATCTTGGCTAAGATGTTCTTCACATTCTTATTGACTGCTTCTATGGTCCATTTAGCTTATGGTTGATATGGTGAAGACTTGTGATGCTCAATGCCATATTCTTCCATGACCCTTCAGACTTCACCCTCAAAGTGGGAACCATTATCGGAAATGATGTCTTGGGACACTGCAAACCGATATATGATATTGTTTTCTAAGAACCAAGTCACATGCTTAGCCTTTAATACAGAATAAGAGGCTGCCTCCACCCACTTGGTAAAATAGTCGATTGCCACTAAAATGTACTCATGCCTATTTGAAGCCTTAACAGCTATTCTTCCAATCACATCTATGCCCTAAACTGAGAATGGCCATGGAGAGGGCATGCTAAACAACTCACTAGGCGGTACATGGTTCAAGTTGGCATGTATCTGACAATTATGGAAATTTTTCACATAGTTCACACAATTAGCCTCCATCGTATTCTAGTAGTACCTGATCCTTAGGATCTTCTTGGCTAACATTCTCCCATTCATATGAGGGCCACAAATCCCTTGAAGAACTTCTTCCATTATCCTTTCTGCTTCTCTCTTCAAGCAACGAAGGTGTATACCATCATAGGACATTCTATAGAGTTGTCCTCCACATAGGATGCATTGGGTTGCCATCATCCTAATGGAACGACATTCTCTCTGTAAAGTTTTAGACCTCTTAACATAATATGTTTAACCTAATATTAAGCCAAGTTGATTAACAAGTTTGTTAATTAAAACTAGGTTAAACCAATATGTGTAAAATAAATATAATGTGGAAAAATAAAGAACACAAAGATCTAATGACCCAAGAAAACCAAACCGCTAAAAAACCTGGGGAGGATTTAACCTAGCTATCCTCAAGGTCAAACAGATCCACTATGAAAGAATTGAATTTTGTACAATAGAACTTAGACCACTAACATCCTATTGCTACCTCGAGTAAAAAACTTACTACCACGACCACTCAACAGCTCCGAGTCCACAGACTACTTCTTTCCTTTAATTTACTGCAACTACAAGTTCTCCTACTTATGACTTTAAGACTCCACTCAAAGTTTTCAAATCTTCGTTAAGTTCTTTTTGTAGCAACTGAAGCTATCACGAAGCTCTTGACATCAATCTTGATCGTAATAATCCTAAGTGTGTATAAAGGTAAAAACCTCTAGATCTTACAAGAGATTCAAACACATAGCACATCAAAAGCCTTTAAAATGTAGCTAGGGTTTTTCTTTTTATATGTGAAGTAAAACATAAAACCCTACATGTCAAATGAGCTTGGGCTGAGTTGGAAATTCTGCAGAAAAAACAATCTGCATGTGGTTCGATCGATCGAGCCTTGCAAATTTAGTTCAATAAATTCTATAGTCACTCGATTCCAACTTTACAATAAAACATACTTTGAGCAAGCCTAAACCTAGACTCTATGTTTTGAACATGCTTTGCCAACACTTTACACATTAAAGTTCTAATACATTAGTCCCTAAGGTCTTAGAACTTAACACTTTCTTATCAGAACCATCTGGATATGCCCCTAGTTCCAAGAACTTCATGATGTCATAGTACCACGGAACTTCCTCTTCCTCTATAACCATTACTAAAACTTCGGTCTTCCTTTTGTGCACTTCCTCATAACTTTGTTCATCCTCTAAGGGTCGTGTCCATGCTCCCACGAGTATTTCAACGATGGAGGGTAAAGTAGCTAAGGCATTCTCAAACTGATTCTGAGCTCTAAGGATGATTGTGTACTCAATCTTGTCAAAGGTCTTGGTTAAGTCTTCTAGGTATTGTTGACAAGGCTTCAACTATTCTTCCTTCACTTTCCACAACTTTTGTGCTTGGGCTATAACCAAAGTGGAATCCACAAAGATGTCAGCCTCTTCTACTCCCAATTCTCGAAGAGCTACCATTCCGGCAAGGCAAGCCTTGTATTCAACCATGTTGTTAGTTGCGTCAAAGTTCAATTTGATTGCCTAAAGGTAAGTAAGACCCCTCGGGGAGTGATCAAGAGTATTCCTATCCCATTCCCATATTGGTTTACGGCTCCATCAAAGTACATCTTTCATGCCCCTAACTCAACGTCCAAAATGTCTTCATCTGGAAAATCATCTTTACCATCTTCCCCTTCTAAGGGATTCTTGGCACAAAAATCTGATGTGACACTTCCCTTGATAGATTTTCTGGGCACATATTTCAAATTGAATTCTGCTAACAAAATCAACCATCTTAACAATCTTCACTTAAAGCAGGTTTCTCAAAGAGGTATTTCAATGGATCCATTCTTGCCAATGGGTCCATTCTTGCCACCACCCATATTTGGAAGGGTAAAACGATATGTCACAATTTCTGTATAGCCCAAACAAGTGTGAAGCGCGACTTTTCTATCGAAGTGTACCTAGCCTAGTAGTCGTGGAATCTCTTTCATTCCTCTCATTGTCTTCTTGCACAAGTATACTTCCAACCGCATCCCCTATGATAGAGAGATATAGGAGTAAGGGTTTTCCATGTTGTAGAGGCACTAGGATAGGTGGGTGGAGGAGATACTACTTGATAAGGTCAAAGGCCTTTTAGCACTTATCGTTCCATGTGTGTGGTTCATTCTTTCTTAGGAGTTTAAAGATAGGCTCACAAGTAAAAGTGAGCTTGGCATTGAATCGACTAATGTATTGTAGTCGACCTAAGAAATCCCTAATCTCTTTCTCACTTTTGGGTGGAGGCATCTCCAATATGGCTTTAATCTTAGATGGGTCAACTTATATTCCTCTATCACTCACTAGTAACCCTAACAACTTTCTGGCTAAGGTGCACTTTTGTGGGTTCAATTTCAATCTATATTCTTTAAAATTCTCTAAGTAATTCCTCAAGCTTATGGTGTGGCTTCATCTATCCTTGGATTTTACTATCATATCATCAACATACACCTCTACCTCATTATGCATCATATCATGTAGCTAGGCTGTAGCCATCCTTTGGTAAGTTGCCTTAGCATTCTTAAGGCCAAACGGCATTACCGAGTAACAATAGATTCCTAATTCGATAGTGAAAGTGGTTTTACTCATGTCCTTAAAAGCCAACTTGATTTGGTTGTATCCTGAAAAACCATCCATGAAGGACATCAAGGCACTTCCCGCCATGTTATCCACCAAGACATCAATGTGAGGGAGGGGAAAGTCATCCTTATGGCATGCCTTATTTAAGTCTCTAAAGTCTACACACATCCTTACCTTTCCATCCGTTTTAGGTACGGGCAAAACATTGGCTATCCATTTAGCTTGGTTTAGGGTTTGATGAACCCTACCTTTAGTTGCTTAGTGACTTCCTCTTTGATCTTTAAGAGCCATTCGGTCCTTATTCTTCTTAATTTTGCTTGATAGGCACCATATAGTCCTGAGTATTAATGTGATGTTGAGGTATTTTTGGGGTCAATTCCAGGCATATCTTCATAGGACCATGCAAACACCTCTTGAAATTCCACGAGAAGTTCTTAAAGATCTTTCTTTTCTTTTTCATTTAAAATTGAGCCAATTTTAATTAAGCATGGATTCCCATCATTGCCCAAATTAATAGTTTCAAGAGTTGGTTCCATAGGTTCAAAGTCCTCTTTCAAAGTAGGCCTTTTAATTCAGGCCCATGATAGCAATTGTCCTTTAGAATTAGGTGAACACATGATATATAGTTGAACAAACAAGCAAAATATAAAGGGCATCCTTTATGATAGGGTCTAGGATTTATCTACGGTGGGTAGGCTCCCTATGGCTAAAGGAATAGATAAGTAGGTCACTCACAACTAGGTGGGCTATAATTCCAATTGAGGGCCTAAGTGGACCTTATAGTGGATTGGTAGCAAACCTTCAACATGCTCGAAGTCCATTATAGGCAATGGCACTGATTTCGAGTTAGTGGGTTGAACTTTGGAAGATTTAGGCCCGAATGGAGCCTACCATCTTACCACTCATCACCAACCAAGGTTAAAGGACTAAAGAACAAGCGAATGTATGTACAAAAAAAATATTGAAAAAGCTTTTATTAAGGTTAAGAGCTATGAAATAGAGGAATTAAACTCATTATCCCCAATGGAGTTGCCATTGTGGGCACAGGGGAAAAATGCCGGAGCTGCCACCTAGTTATATGGTTTAGGAACCATGAATATAGTATCCTTTCGAGGAAGGACCTTTGATCTTACTACTAGATTATGAGTTTGGAGGTTAGGTACGTTCTTGGGAAGGTGTTAGGCACTCAAGATTGCCTAACCCTAAGGTTGGCCTCCCATCATTATGTCCTACGTTTTAACCTTATTAAAAGTATGTTCAACACTTATATCTATCCTCACACACACACTAGCATACATCTAAGCATATAACATGGCATCTTTCATCTTTTGGTACCCTTGTGCATGAGACTATGCCCTAGCTTTCTTTTCATCTATCAAAGCCAATTATTCATATCTTGCCTTAGCTTAATCCTTTTCTAGGACTTTGGTTTCCACCAATACCCTCAAAGACTGTATCTCCACCTTAATAGAAAGCACCACCTCACTACTATAAACCAAAGAGTAAGGTGTTGCCCCAATCAATGCATGGATAGAAGTTCTACAATGCTATAAGGTAAACGGAAGCTTTTCGGCCCAATCTTTGTATGTCACTACCATTTTGGATATGATATTCTTCACATTCTTATTAGCTGTATCTATGGCCCCATTAGCTTGTGGTCGATATGGTGAACACTTGTGATATACAACTCACTAGGTAGTACATGGTTCAAGTTGGCATGTGTCTAACAATCATGGCAACTCTTCACATAGTCCACACACTTGGTCTCCATTGTACACTAAGAGTACCCTATCCTTAGGATTTTCTCAGCTAACATTCTTCCATTCATATGAGGGCCACAAATCCCTTGAAGAACTTTTTCCGTTACCTTCTCAGCTTCTTCCTTCTACAAGAAACGAAGGTGTACACCATCATAGGACCTTCTATATAGTTGTCCTAGACATAGGATGTATTATGTTGCCATCATCCTAATGAAATGACATTCTTTCTTGTCGGCACCATCCAAATTTGCCCCTAGTTCCAAGAATTTCATGATGTCATAGTACCATGAAACTTCCTCCTCCTCTATGGTCATTACTAAAGCTTCGGTCTTCCCTCTTTGTACTTCCTTATAACTTTGCTCAATCTCCAAGGATCGTGTCTATACTCACTCAGGTATTTCAACCATGGAGGCCAAGGTAGCCAAGGCATCCGCAAATTGGTTATGAGCTATAGGGATGATTGTGTACTCAATCTTGCCAAAGTTCTTGGTCAAGTCCTCCAAGTATTGTTGATAATGTATCAAGTGTTCCACTTTCACTTTTCACAACTTTTGTTCATGGGCTATAACTAAAGTTGAATCTCCAAAGACTTTAGCCTCTTTTAACCTCAATTCTCAAAGAGCTTCCATTCCAGCAATACAAGCCTTATATTCAGCTATGTTATTAGTCGCTTCAAAGTTCAACTTGATGGCAAAGGTATGTGAGATCCCTTGGGGGTAATCAAGAGTATCCCTATCCAATTTCGACATTGGTTTACGACTCCATCAAAGTACATCTTCCATGTCCCTAACTCAACATCCAAATTGTCCTCATCTAGAAAGTCTTCTTTACCATCCTTCTCCTCTATAGGATTCTCGACACAAAAATTCCACACAATGCTCCCTTTGATAGTTTTTATAGTCGCATATTTCAAATTGAATTTTGCCAATAAGATAAACTATCTTGACAATCTTCCACTCAAAGTAGGCTTCTCAAAGAGATACTTTAATGGGTCCATTCTTGCTACCACCCATATTTGGAAAGGTAAGATGATATGTCTTAACTTCTGTACGGCCTAAATAAGTGTGAAGCATGAATTTTCTATGGGAGTGTACCTAGTCTCATAATCATGGAACCTCTCACTTAAGTAGTATATGACCCTTTCATTCTATCCCTCTATCACTTACTAGGAAGCCTAGCAATTTTTCGGAGGTTACTACGAAGGAAAAATTTTGTGGGTTCAATCTTAGTCTATATTCCTTGATAAGCTAAAAATGTATTGACCACTTGTGATAAATTAACCAATTAATTAGCCAAGTGAATTAATTAGGTTCAATTACATGCAACAAGTGTGGTAGGACAAAAAAATCACCAAATAACTAAAAATGCAACAGAAAATAAATGACACAGTGATTTGTTTACTAATGGAGAAAACCAACATGACAAAAACTCCACCGGGTGATTTTAAGGTCACCACTCTCGAGAATCCATTATTATCAAAACAAACGGTTACAAGTAAAGGAATCCTAGTACCTTATACCAACCTACAGTTGAACCCTTACCCCAAACCCAATTGGATTTATTCTATAGTGACAATCTCTCCTTGTATTGCACGGCTCCTAGTACATGACTAGCCAATAGAAGCGAGGATCCTAGTAGGCAACTTGATCACCAACTTGGGAAGGATGTTGGCTGCAAAGTTCTTCTGTTCTTCAACACATGAAGATCATGAAGTTGCTTGGTCACAAAACCCTACAATGTACAAACACAACATCTTCCTCAAGAACTAGGGCAAACTAGGTTTTCAGTCACATTTAAGGAATTATGCACTTGGCTGTGCAACCTAATACAGCCCTTAAAATAACCCTTATATATGTTTAGGGTTGTGAGAAAGGAAAGCCCAAACACATAATCGCGGTTGGATGAAAATCAAAACAGAAAATCTGAATTTCATAAACCTCAATAGATACCCTAGCTGTTGAGCCTCGGGCTTAAATAGCTTTTTTAAACCTCGATAGATGCTAGCTGTTGAGCTAGCTATCGAGCTTTAATGAACAATACTTATTCACTTATTTCTTAGACAGACTTGCATGGCTTTAACACTTGAACTTGAAACCTTGTTTCTTGAAACATTAAACACATTTTAGATCTACCCAATTACAAGTACAGTGCGTTTTGTCAAGGGATTAGCTAATACATAAAATGTTGACATATGTTCCTAACATCCAATCACAGATGTCATAACATTCCTTAATCCTCTCGAAGAACTTCCTCAAGATTATGGTGTGGCTTTCTCTATACTTGGATTTCACTATCATATCTTTGACATACACCTCCACCTCATTATGCACCATATCATGTAACAAGGTTGTAGCAATCCTTTGGTAGGTTGCCGCGGAACTCTTGAGGCCAAACGGCATCAACATGTAACAATAGATTCCCCATTCGATAGTGCAAGTGGTTTTGGTCATATCTTCCGGAACCATCTTGATTTGGCTGTACCTTGAAAACCATCCACAACTTCCCACAGTGTTATCCACCAAGACATCAATGTGATGGAGAGAAAAGTCGTTATTAGGGCATGTATTGTTCAAGTCCGTAAAATCTACACACATCCTCACCTTTTCCATCTATTTTAGGCATGGGCATGACATTGGCTATCCATTTGGCTTGGTGTACGGGTTTGATGAACTCTATCTTTAATTTCTTAGTGTCTTCCTCCTTGATTTTTAAGAGCCATTCGGTCCTCATTCTTCTTAACTTTTGTTTGACGGGTACCATGTGATCATGAGTATCAATGTGAAGTTGAGCTATCTCGGGGTCAATTCCAGGCATATCTTCATAAGACAATGTAAACACCTGTTGAAATTCTATGAGGAGTTCTTGGAGATCTTTTCTTTTTTCTTCGTTTAGAGTTGAGCCAATTTTAATTAAGCTTGAATTCTCATCATTGCCCAAATTAATAATTTCAAGAGTTAGTTCTAGAGGTTCAAAATTTTTTTTTTCTTTCAATTGTTTATTGATTTCATTTTCAAATTCATTTGAATCATTTAAGTGCAAAATTTCAATGTTATGGGACACATCATAGTAAGCCAAATCAGAATTCATCTTATTGGAAATATTAAAAACTACATTAGAACTTGCATTACAAAACTTTTTCCCCATGTTTTCAGAAAACTCAACCCAAGACCAATTATTAATGGGCCCCATATTTCCATCTAGTCATGTATTCGAAAAATGTCTTCCCTACACCTTCTTTGGTAGTTTCCAAATCCCTTAGGGTCACATCAATCATGGTGTTAAAGATGAAGTGGTCTGCAAACAGTTCCACTAATTCATTCCACACCTTAGTTTCGATTTTAATAAGGCTATATTACCGCCTTGATGCACCTCCCGTGAGTAAGAGGGGAAACGCATGCAAAGTTTGCTTCTCATCTAGCCCCTTCATTTCAACGATGCATAGGTATCTTCTCATGTGTTGCTTCAGATCTCTAGTCCCATCAAACTTTTCTGCATCAGGGATCTTGAACTTAAAGGTAATGCAACAGGAGCCTTTGAACTCACCCCCCATGTTATAGAGGTAATCATCCATCCCTTGAGCCTTATGGAAGGTGAGTTGCATTTTCTCCATTTTTTCCCTCATAGCTATGGCTTCCGTTATGAGCTTCTCAAATTGTTTTTTCCTTTCATATTCCGTTCTGCCTTTTTCATCCCATTCTTCCACTTCCTCCTCATCATCATGGATTTCAACATGTGTAGACTTCTTGAGCTTAGATTCCTCTAACCTAGTGAGATGTCCCATTTTCTGAGGGCCTTTCCATGTTCATCCAAAGGCTTAAGGATCTTTTGTGCCATTCAGTCTTCCATGGAGGTAGTCATTGTTTCTTCCTCTTCTTGGTGTGTGTACTCAAACTTGATCAAGCGCTTTCCTTTGTCTCAAATCCAAATAAGAGTGGGGACGTGTTTTCTTGACTTTGGCTGTGCAATGATGCCTAAAAAGAAGCCTCATTTTCATTAAGTTCATGTTCTAATTAAAGGTTTGTTAACTTTTTTAGATGTCCTTAGAAAATTTTTAAGTTCATTTTAATGAAGGTCCAATTACAACATCACTCCCTTCCCTCTCATGGAATTTTTCCCCTTGCTTCATTGGGCTTTGGTCCATTTACAATAAAGCTCTCATCTTACTCTCATGGGCTTTCATTAGAATGCACTTTAGAAATTTTCAACCCTTTTTCTCAAACATGGGCTTACAACATATTCATCACCTTTAGGCTTTTCATTCTTATTTATCATTTCATTTTTTTTCTAGAAATAACCCTTTAGCTAGAATATATTGTAGCCTTCCTCTCAAGGTCCATAAAGTTCTCATCATTTTGAGCCTAGGCATACAACAATGAGGCACAAGATTAGGGAAGATCATATTGGCTTTATAGGATTTTGAATGCTAAGTCCATAGCATATTCGCTACCTTAGGCCTAAAGTCCTCTTTTTCAAAAAGATTTTTTCCATGTAGGCCTATGATAGCAATTAGGCTATGGTCTTATGAACCTTTCAAGTTAAGATATACCTTTGGATTTAGGGACAAGCCTCTTACATGTGAAAACTTCTTTCTTTTATCCCAAAACATCTTAGTCTATACCATAACTTTAGGGCCATCCCTTCCATTTTGACATTTTTTATTTTTTCTTTAGAATTAGGTGAACACATGATATATGGTTGAACAAACAAAAGATTAAAAAAAAAAAAAAAAAAAGGGTATCCATGATAGGGTCTAGGATCTCTCTAGTGTGGGTAGGCTCCCTAAGGCTAAAAGGATGGATAAGTAGGTCACTCACAACTTGCTAGGCTGTGATTCCAACTGAGGGCCTAAATGGGCCCCATAGTGGATTAGTAGTAAACCTTTAACATACTCAAAGCCCATTATAGGCGATGGCACTTATTGTGAGTTGGGGTGATGAACTCCGAAAGATTTGGGCTCGAATAAAGCCTTCCATCTTCCTACTCATCACCAACCGAGGTTAAGGGACAAAAGACCCCAAGTGATATGTGTGCAAACAAGTATTGAAATAGTTTTTATCAAGGTTAATAAATAAGACACATAGGAATTAAACTCACTATTCCCAATGGGGTCACCACTGTGGGCACAAGATGGGGAGTCATCACCTAATTTTTGCAATGGTTTAGGAACCATGTATATAGCATCCTCTTGAGGAAGAACCTTTTGATCTTACTACTAGAGATATTGGTTTTAAGTTTAGGTACATTCTTAGGGAGGTGTTAGGCACCCAAGACTGCCCAACCCTAAAGTTGGCCTCCCTCCATTATGTCTTACGTCTTAAACTCATTAAAAACATGTTCAACATTTGTATCTATTCTCACACACTAGCATACCTCTAAGGATACAACATGACATCATTATCCCCAAACACATACATATCTACCCTTAAACAAAAGAGAGACAAACCCATATGCACATAAAAGAAAACCCTAGCATGTGAAACCCTATCTCAAACAAAGGCATCAACACAATCATGGCAACCATAAGACCATATATACATTCATATTCAAGGTCAAACATCATACAAAATGATAGGCCAACAATGTGTTGACCCATTGTGATGAATTAACCAATTAATTAGCCAAGTGAATTAATTAGGTTCAATTACATGAAATGAGCATGGCAACACAAAAAAATCAACGAATAACTAAATATGCCATAGAAATTAAATGACATGGTAATTTTTTTACGAATGGGGAAAACCTATACGACAAAAAACCCCACCTGGTGATTTTAAGGTCACCACTCCCAAGAATCTATTATTATCAAAACAAGCAGTTACGAGTAAAGGAATCTCAGTACCTTATACCAACCTACAATTGAACCCTTACCCCAATACATAATTGGACTTGTTCTGTGGTGACAATCTCTCCTTGTATTGCACGGCTTCTAGTACGTGACTAACCAATAGATGGGTAGATCCTAGTATGCGACTTGATCACCAACTTGAGAAGGATATTGGCTGTAAAGTTCTTTTGTTATTCAACACATGAAGATCACAAAGTTGCTTGGTCACAAAACCCTACGGTGTACAAACACAGGAGCTTCTTCAAGAACTAGGGCAAACTAGGTTTCCAATCACACTTGAGGAATTATGCTCTTGTGCAATTGTGCTCTTGGCTGTGCAACCTGATACAACTCTTAAAATAATCCTTATATATGTTTAGGATTATGAGAAAAGAAAGCCCAAACACATAATTCCGGATTGGATGAAAATCAAAATTGAAAATCTGAATTTCATAAACCTCAACAGATATCCTAGCTGTCAAGAAGCTGTCGAGCCTTAGGCTTAAAAAGCTCTTTTAAACCTCGATAGATGCTAGCTGTCAAGCTAGCTATCAAGCTTTAATGAACAACACTTCTTCACTTGTTTCTTGGATATACTTGCATGGTTTTAACACTTGAACTTGAAATCTTGTTTCTTGAAGCATTAAACACATCCTAGATCTACCCAATTACAAGTAAAGTGCATTTTGTCAAAGGATTAGCCAATACATAAAATGTTGACATATGTTCCTAACATCCAATTGAAGGAAAAATACATGTTTGACATATGTAGCGAAAAATTAATGGATCTACTTCATTCGCAATTGATAACTTGTACTATGCAAATTTCATAATTTAAGAACAAGAAAGCATACTTTGGTGTGGTGAAATTCAAAACAAGAATCAGAAGTACTCGGGAATACTTTTAATCTTCACTCCAATTCCACTTTACACCTAAGAAGTGTGGTCTTTCAATCAGTTTCCAAGGGAGAATGATAGAGTGTCTCACTTTCACATACACACCATTTCATAATTATGTCTCTCTTTTACATATATTAAAATTCTGTATGTTTCTCTTCTTATAACTGATTGTCTAATTGGGCTAGCCTTTTAGGCCTTTCCAATTGGGATGTAATATGTGGCTTGAAGTGGGACCAAAAGAGACCATTAAGACACTAGCTCCAATGGGCCTTGGACTTTTTTGTCAACTCTTGACAAGTCCAAAGTTACCATTGACTATATTTAATACCACTATATAAATATAGTTGCACTCTAGGCCTTACTTATAAATATAGTTGCACTCTAGACTTTATATCTCAACTCTTGACAAGCATGTGAACAAAACAAACAGAAACTTATGAAGCATAAAACATGTGAAAAGAGAAGTAAAACAAACAAATAAAAATTAGGGTTTCTGGGCAATGGCTTACACATGCTAGAACAAGTCTATGTGCATATAATCAAGTCTGTGTACACAGCCTTTTGCCCAAAAAACTGAAAAACACCAAAAACAGACCAGAGCCTCAAAACGGGAATTCCAACAACATAACATACATAAAACATAAAAAGAATTGTAAAACTAACCTAAATAGACATACATAAACATAAACTAATCAAAGAGACAAGATTAAAACAGAGATTAAAGGCGAAAAAGAAAAAGAAAGGGTTTAAGGGATACCTTAAACAAAAAGCTCTTCAAGCTTGATTTTTGACCATTCCCCTTAATCAAATCTATCACAATTCAATTAAACAGTGATTATAAACTTTAAACTCAAAGGATTAGGGCCATTAAAGGTCCCAATCAGATAAAAATGACTTGAGGGTTTTTTTTTTTTTTTTTTGTTGAAAAAACTCTCTTTTAATTCACTATTTTCAAATGAATATTAGGTTTTCTCTTAGGGTTTTCTATTTGTTTTGAAAATGTACCATGTAAGGCTTATATAGTGGAAAAAATGGGGTTTGGAACGGCTTTTAGACAATGTGAGATTCATTCTAAGCCTCAGTCATTATTGCAGAAAACTTTTCCTTTTTATGTTTTTGAAATTCTAGTTGCATATGCAGGATTTTGCCCACGTACATAGGCCATTGTACATAGGCCACTGCCCACATACGTGGCCCATGTACATAGGCCATTGCCCACATACCTGGGCTAAGGGCCACTTTGGTCATTTTATTTCCAAAAATATATTTTCACTTATTTAAAAAGATATATTTTCCATTTTAACACTCCTCAAGTCAATTTGATATCTGATTGAGCTCTAAACTGGCCTTGGGCATTAGTGTTTGAGCATTATTGTGGAACGGGATCCCGAGTCGTAAGGGGTACAAAATGTGGAGTCTACAATAACCATTTTAGTTTATTGTGTTTGTGCATGAGAATGAAAGTTGGAGAATAAATTTAGCTTAAATGCTCAAGGTGACATCCTTCATCTTTTCTCCTCTTTTATTTTTATGCTGTATATGTTCACATGCTAGATACATAGTAAATAAATGCTCACATGCTAGCTGTATATTACTTTCTTGCAACGTGGTAAACATTTTTCACATGTTATTTATAAAACTATTCACATTTTTTTGCTTGTACATATTTCATTTTAAAATAAATAAAATAAAACACATGATACTTTATAAATAAATAAAATACTCACATGATATGTGTGTGTGTATTGTTTGATAAAAAAACCTTTTCAAAACCAAATGCCAAGTATTTAATTTATTTTCCTAAAATGAATATGTTGGAGTTGTACTATACTTTGGATAAGTAGTGTGGGGTGCCTAACACCTTCCCAATCCCATAACTAAACTTCCAAGTCCAAAATATTTGGTTTAAGATGTTGGTTTACCTTAATTAATTTAAAGATCCTTGAATTGGATTTAGTTAATTAGGTAACTAAAACAAATTTGACAAATGGGTTACCAAACACACCTAATACAAAGCTAATGATTGTTGATGACTCCTAAAAAGATAAAAGTAAGAAAAGAGCCTCACACACGGACACCTCACCCTAGAAACACACACATATAAACAAGTCATCAAATACCCAATATAAAAACTGGAAAGAAGAACCAAGAAGAACCGAATGTCCACAGCTTGGCATGCCTCTCTTTCAGGTCTTTTCCAAGCGTCCACACATACTCCCTTAAGTATAGCTATCCTATTGAAAATGTTATTAATTTTCTGCTTTCTTTAGTTAACCATATTTATGTTTATAGGTTGGCCTTCTTTTTGTCTCCATTAATGCCATCGTAGAGTTATACTTTGAGGTAGAAAATAATTTCTTATGTTTTGTAACTTTTAGATTTATTCATTTTAGGTTTATCCATATGCCATCCCCACACGATAAGAATTTTCTTTCTTCTTGCTAGAGTGTCTTTCTAATTGGAGCATTGATTTGAGGTTATCTGTCATAACTGTAAATAATACTAGCAACAATGGTGCCATGATAAAAATGTTTTGAAGAAGCTTCAAGCTAGTTCATTTATTTTTGGTGGAAAATTGTTACATATGAAGTAGGACACAGTTTAATATTTAAGTTTTGTAATTATTTAACTTTAGGTTTTTTATGTAATTTTTGTTATTTTAGGTTTAGGTGATTTATATCCTTGTTTTAGGTGTTTTTAATTTTTTTTTAAAGTCAAAATAGGGTTTTATATTCTTTCGTAGCCGCCTTAGGGTTTCTAGCCACCCTAGGTTTTCTTTTTATTATTTAAAAGCATTGTAGCCTCCAAAGGAAATTTTTAGATTATTATTAATAAGAATATTGACTTTTGTCAAATTCTTTCTCTGGTGGATTCTAGTTTATCACCTTGTGGATTTAAGGAACCACTCGTAGATTTGAGGTTCACTACCCAGAAACTAACAGCTTAGTTTCTATTCCATCAAGAGAGCATCATGTGTGCTTTCTTCAGGCTTCCGTGACATTAGTTAGTATCAGAGCCTTGATATACCTTGGTCTAATGGCTAACTAGCGAACGGTGACCACCATAACAATGACAGTGGTGACGATGTCAACAACTCAATCCTCACTAGGGCTGAGTTCCTTGAGTTTCATAAAGAGGCTTGTGATGAGAATCAACAATTTCTTGAAAAGAGTCAACAAATTATAGGTGAAATCAAGCAAATGATTGCTACTCTTCTTGCTAGGAAATTATCTCACAACAACAATGATCGATCAATATACTCATCGATGCACTCCTAACTGAAAGAAAATTTCATTCTTTGACGGAGATATGTGTAAGTTGGATTTTATTGACTAGCTTCTTGATTTGGAAGAGTATTTTAATTTTTGGAAGATTTATGATGAAGAAAAAGTGCAGCTTGTATCTAATAAATTGGATGGTGAAGTAGAGCAATGGTGGGAAGATATTCAAATCAATAGAAAGTGACGAGGTAAGCTTCCAATCTACTCTTGGCAAAGAGTGAAAAGGGTATTAATTGATTTATGGTTTCCGATTGACTATTATGATATATTAGATTATACAAGTGTTATTATAAATCTATGTATTCATATGAAAAGAAATATGTTCAAAACATGGAAGGTCAACCACAAAACCAAAATTATTATAGTCAAGTCCATGTGTCAAGTAACGGAAAAGAGTTTGAGGGTTGAGAAGAAGAAGCCTATTTCTAAAGAAAATTTTGAAGTGGTTAATAAAGATCAAGAATTGCATCAAGTTATTGAATTGATGATTGAAGATACCACTTGCCAAAAACTTGATGAAGAGGTCAAAGAAAAGAAGGTTGAGCTGATCTATATATATAAAATAGGTGAAGCAGAGAGAAATTCAAATTGCAATTCTAAATTAGAATCCTAATTTTGTGCCATGTGTCAAGATTCATGTGGCTCAATTTATCTAAATTTAAGTGGGATCAGTTGTAATTCCGGTGTGCTCTTTTTTATTATTTTTTTTTCGACACCCGCGTATTTCCAGGTTTATCTCCCCTTCTACAATAATCAAAACCTAAAATCCTTCCTCTCCTACTCAGCTAACGGTGCATGTAACCAATTACCACACCAATTCAGGCACCTTCATATACATCTCCTCTCTTCTTCAATGAATGCTATGAAATTTGAAATGAATCTTTTGGTATTAATGATGCATGTATTTGGGTATTTTTGTATCTTATATAAGAAGAGATTTTTCATATATTCCAATTGTACTCACAATTTTAATGGTCTTGGTTTATACTTCCTAAGATTTGATTACTTCTTTCTTTCGTCTGCCTATACTTTCATTCGTTTTTGTGAATAATTTTTATTGTTTAATTATAAATTTTTTTTGTTTTCCTATCATTGATGTTGGATGTTTAATTATAAATTTTTTTTGTTTTCCTATCATTGATGTTGGATGTTTATTTTCAGTTTCATAACAAGTTGCAAGGAAACTCAAAATTTCAATGGTCTTGGTTTATGATCTGCAAAACGAGCTCCAACCATTCCTAAGGTTTGATTACTCATTTCTTTCATCTGCCTATATTTTCCATCCTTTTTGTGAATAATTTTTATTCTTTAATTATAAAAGTTTTTTTGTTTGCCTATGGTTGATTTTACATGTTTATTTCCAGTTTCATAACAAGTTGCAAGGAAACTAGGGAATTGTTTGGATTGAAAATGAGAGTTCTGATAATGCATTAATATTTCGTTAATATGTCAACAAACCAATTTATATTGCACACATAGGGCTGTCTCCCCATGCTTTAGAAATAGAATTTTGAAACACGTTTGGTTCTACTTCTTCTTCTTCCCCTGATTGCGTAATAGTATATGTTGTTTTACCATAAAAATGTGTTGGTAACTTATATGATAAAGGGTCTATAAACACCTTATGTCTTGACAAAAGTCGTCTATGTTTTCACAGTTTATGTCCTTATTTGCTGTGCTTTTTTCCCCAATAGGAGATTGTCATACAAATGGGAAACTTTGTTGCCAATGAACTGAGGCTTTTGAACTACTTATTTCCTTACCAAAGGTCAGCTCTTTTTTATTGTTTATGTTGTAGAATTCTAAATTAGAGTTCTAATTTTGAGCCATGTGTCCCAATATATTTTTTAAAATTTAGGTGTCAAATGAAAACCGCACCATACATACATATATAGATTTCCTCAAATCACATAGGAGTCTTTAATGATTCTCTATCTCTTGGCTCTTCACGTTTTTTTTCTTTTTTCACATCAATCCAAATCACTCTAAAATCCTTTCTTAATTTTTTTGCCAAAGGAATTATATATATATATATATATATATATATCTAAAATCAAAGCTGAGAGAAAATATAATTTAAATTCTAAATTGGATAGTTAATTTTGGATCATGTATCTTATCTAAAATTTTAAATTTTTGTGCATGCATTAACACCTAACACGGAAGTTAGAAAACCACAATAATCAAGTTCATTCACCTAAGCAAAAACATTTAACTTGCACACTATAAAAATCCCTACCATCCCGTTCATTGTTCATATAAGCATAAACATACAATCTTCCATAAACATTGAACCATATAAAAGTTAAAACTAACACAAACTTTCACTCTCGCATAAATCTTCGCATTTAACTTTCGTCTATCTCTCAAATGCATAATCTTTGCTCTGAGTTTTTAAAGGCATTGAAGGTAGTTTCTTTCTATCTCCCTTACTTTCATATTCTTATTTTCTTCCCCAATTTGGGCTGCGATTTGTGCAATCGTTTTTTTTTTTTTTGTTTTGTTTTTTTGTTTTTTTGAGTGGTATGATGATGATAAAAAAAGCAGAGTCTCTATTAACAAAACATTGCTCTGAGTTTTTAAAGGCATTGAAGGTAGTTTCTTTCTATCTCCCTTGCTTTCATATTCTTATTTTTTCCCCAATTTGGGCTGCGATTTGTGCAATCGTTTTTTTTTTAGTGTTATGATGAAGATAAAAAAAGCAAAGTCTTCATTAACAAAAAAAAAAAAAAATCACATACTCCTAAGAAAAGGTGAGTAAACGTTTTCCTTTCTTTTTGTGAAAATTTTATTTTTGAATTATATATTTATATATTAGTTTTTCTATGATTAATGTTGCATGTATTGCTGGTCATATTCATAGGGTTTGAACTTTGGACAATTCGCATAGAAAATTTGTATTAACTGATCTATTTGATTATTACTATCGATTAATTTGTTTGGCACCACAAATTAATCCCCCACCCCCTCTCTTTCTAGTTCCTTTATGTTAATATTTATTGGCCATATGATTTCCTTCTTATCTTTTAACCAAGTCCACATGAAGAAACCGAGTTTGAATGGGGCATATATACCTTTTGAACTTTCCCTGCCAATCCAATTTTGAATGTACCTATTATATCATTATCATATAAAATATGAGTGGGTTGGGGGATTAATTTGTAGTGCTTCTTCCTTTTTGATTGCTTACTAAAAGTCTTTAAGTTTATACTACTAGCATGTTTGAGTTTGGAAAACCTTTGTTATGTGTTTTTGGGCTAAGCATTATTTGCTCCATTTGAATTTTTTGTTAGTTTTGTATGCTATGCAAGTTAATTAATTCCTTTGTTTGACTTGGTTCTATATGTTAGAATTCAGAACCACCGAATTAACCAATATTATTGTCAAAGTTATATTCAACTTAAATTTTTTTGTTATGTTTTATTATTTCATAGCTCTAACATCTACAATTCCCTCTCTCCCCGTCTCAGGACGAATTGGTTTTCCGAGGTCATGGGGGGAATTTTGCAGTGGCTGCTTCTTTTGCTTTGCCAACTACTAGACTAATATGTGGCTCATGTCCAGTATTAATTGTAGAAAATTACATTGCAATCCCAGCTGTGTTCATTGCTTTACATTTCCTACTATGTAATATTTATCAATACAGTGTTTTACAAGGTTTATCTTCATTTTTTATGGGGAAAAAAAGTGTCATTCAAAATTTGAATGCTTTTTTTTTTAACAGATTTTTTTTTTCTTCAGAATTTCTTATTAACATTATGAAGTTTACATAAAATTAAAAGCAGACAATTATTAATTAGAAAAAAAAAAAGCAACCAAATGCATTTAAATTGCACAAAAGATATTTATAATAATATTATTCTAACTTATATATTCATTTTAAATATTGATTTTAAATTTTTTTAATCCAAAATAATAAAACAATTTTGTTACATTAAAAAACATTATGAAGTAGGCAATTATCACTTAGAAAATAAGGAAGCAAAAAAAGAAAAAAAAAAAAGTGCTTCACAATATCAAAAATTGAGAATTAATAAATTTTTTAAAAAAAACAATATGGACAATTTACATTTTCTACCTAATAATATTCTTACAAGATTTTTTAAATAGTTAACAAAATATAAGAATGACTATATATCAATAGTATTTAAATTATATATATAGGAATTATACTATGTATCTTAATGTATATTTTTTAAGTATATCCATGCATATGTATGAAGTTACAGGCTAGAATCATAAAATTTAAATCATCTGCATTTTCTAATAAAGTTTGCTAACTTATAAATTAGAACCATCATTTGTAACTTAAAATCTCCGAATTTATATATCTAATCTACCAAACAATACCTACTAAATAATAAAGCACAATCTTTCTTTTCCAAAGCATATTTTATGTGACTGTGATGACACTGAACCATACTCATGTGAAACCACACAATAATAATAATAAAATAAAAGTAAACCATCCACTGATCACACATCACATACCTCCCAGAAATCAATTATACAAATTCTATCAAACTATACTCATCTAAGCTAGAAGATGGACAATACAAACAACATTTCCTATATGCCCAACGTACAATCCACCTATACACAAACCACTCATATGCCAATTATTTATAAGCAATTACAAGTAAAGGCCCAATTGATAAGCCATATCATATAAGGTTTGCTGGTCGGCTCGATGAAATTGTAAAAAAATTACATAATGCTAAGTTTTGTTAATGAAATTTTCTGGTTAATAATATAAATTTAGACTTAACTAAACCTTTTAAACATGAATAAACTCATGATTAATAATTTTAAAAAAACCAATAGTAGCACTTAACTAATAAAATGTAATATTTTTTTCATTGTTTTATTTAATTATATCCATTCTCGTGTAGTAGCATGGGTTACATACTAGTTGTGGATAATAATAGAAATCAAGAGATTGTAATTTTTGAGAATATTGTGGAAGATCCAATTGAGGTTAAATATGAGGATAAGTCCACAACTTATAATCCCCAGGTTTTAGTTGATTTGTTGAAGATGACTATACAATCTGTTGATTTTCTTGGAATAGAAAATATTAATTTTATTATCAGTCCTATGTTGATTGATGTTGCAAATAAATTGAAGGTAGAAGTGAATAAATTTTATGCTACACTTTGTGAAGAATTCAAGTTTCAAAACCAAATCAAGTCATTAAAGAATTCAAAGTATTTGTTTATTTGGAGCGGAAGATTTCAGATTTCGACCATCAACTCGAGGATGAGTTTGTTTCAAGTGGAGGGTCAAAAGTAGGATATAGTTTAATATTTAATTTTTGTAATTATTTAACTTTATTATTTTTATGTATTTTTATTATATTAGGTTTAGGTGATTTATATCCTTGTTTTTGTGTTTTTAATGTTTTTTTAGTCAAATTACGGTTTTCTATGCTTTCATAGTTGCCTTAGGGTTTGCTATCCACCTTAGGGTTTCTAGCTGCCTTAGGTTTTCTTTTTACTATTTAAACACTTTGTAGCCTCCAAAGGCAATTCAGTTTTCAGATTATTATTAATATAAATACAAGTTTTGTCTAATTTTTTCTCTGGTGGATTCTAGTTTATCACCTTGTGGATTCAATGAACCCTTCGTGGATTCAAGGTATATTACCCAGAAACTAATGGCTTAGTTTCTATTCCATCAAGAAAGTATGGTATGTGCTTTCTTCAGGTTTCCGCAACATCAACATGTATGCTATGCATCACATATTTTGAATTTGATTGTTCTAGAGGGTATAACTATAATTATTAGATGGTATTGAGAAGATTTACAGTGGTGTAACTTTTTGTACACAATTTCACCAAAACCAACATAAACTTCTGAAAAAAAAATTTGCCAATCACATAATATTGCAAGTACTAAGGAATTGGTTCTTGATTGTAGGACTCATTGGAACTCTACATATTTGATACTTTCAACTGCTATTCCTTATAAAGATGGCATTAACCACTGAACTGATTGGATTCCTTGTGTCACTAATGGAATATATATATATACATATATATATATATATATATATATATATTTTATTTATATTAATTTTTCAAGAATAATATTTTTGCATTAATTTTTTTAGTATTTGCTAAATTTATTTGTGTTCAAGAATTATGCTTTCACATCATTATATGTGAATATGAAATTTGTAAATTTATGTTTAAAATGATTTTTTTAATTAAAATGCTTTTATTTGAAATATTAATAAACACAATTTTTTAAAGCTTGTGTAAATTTTATTATTTTCTATTCATTTTATAAAAATAATGAAAATTCATTAAAAAGTTGTTTAAATTGCTTTATTATTTTTTTCAAGTAAATTTCCATATTATTATACATTTAAAAAATATATTTGTTTATGTTTTAATTTATATATTTATATTAAAATAATTTTAACATCGTTAAGGTAGGACCTTAGTTGAACCTCAGCCTGACATTAAAAACTTTGAACATCTCCTTTTTCTAGTTTTTTGAAATATCCGGGTCTTAAAACCATGGTTGTGAGTCTCAATATAAGTGTGTTCCAATAATAAGGATTGGGAGGTAGCAAAAATTGTTTGTGAGAAGTTAACTTTTATAAGGTTACTGAGTTGCAAAGAAGCAACTCAATGGCTTACAAGTAAAAATGAGTTGGTTAAGTGACAGTAAAGACATTAGCTAAAGTTGGTAGTAATTGAAATGAAGTTCATAACATCATGAGTTTGACTATTGTTTTACATCTATTGCATAAATTGATGTTATTGATATTTTATTGTGATAAAATATATGGTAATAAGGCTAACAAAGAAATTATCTAAAGAAATAGAGAGAGAAACAAAGAAACTTTAATGACCCATTTGGATTGAGGAGGGAGAGAGGGGGAGTGGATTGGAGTAGAGTAGAGTTTACCGAAAATAGGCTATTATTGGGTCAATTCTACTCTACTCTACTCAATTCTATTCTATTCTACTCTTCCTTCCTTCCCTTGAATCCAAACAGGCCATAAGAGAGGTGAAAGGTCACGATAGCAAGCACCACCTGTAGTTTTGGTGTGGGACTCTAGAGCATTTTGGCAATGGGGCGTTGCAACGAAACGTTCAGTGTGAATTGTGAACCACCACGTACGTTCCTCACTTCCTTCAGTGCCTTGATGAAGTAAACTTTCTCCAGTTTCACATGTTAAAACACTTCGATTCTAGTTGCCATCTATCTATGTTTGGCTATACTCTATAGGTATAAAAGAAGCAAGGCTAGAAAATATGTCACCCATAAAAAAATAAAAAATAAAAAAAAATAGCAAGTTGAATATCTTACGCATTTGAAATTAGGATATTAAAGGCTTGTGATTGTTGATTATAGGAAACTTGGTTTAAGGGTTTTAGTTTGTCTTCAATCTCTTTCAAAAAAGATTAACAAGAAGGGAAGTCTTAACTAATGTCTAAGGGCATCCATTAAAAATTTTATTTTTAAAAACATTTTATTGAGAGAATAATAAAATAATAAATATTGTTGATAGCTTTCTATATTTTCCATAAAAGTGGTGTGAAAAATTTCATATTATAGTTTATTAATAACTGTCCTAAGAACACCCATTAACATGCATGACCATAAAAAGAAAAAAAGAAATGCTAACAAATGTCCTTAGGACACTTATTAGCACGACCATACGCATACATGTTAGTGTGAAAGTTTGAGTCATTATCAGTTATCAGAGACTAAATAAAAACAATTTGTATGGGAGTTGCTAATGGGGTGCACAAACTTCAGGATCGATTGGTACTATTTTATCTTAAAGAATCCCAATTAATGAAGGCGGCATTGGCATTAAGGTATAAAGTATGATCATATGATTAATATCAGAGCAGAATTTTAAGAGTCAACGACTTGGGAAATGCATGCAGAATTGAGAGAGAAACGAGAACATGGGGATTAGATTTCACGGTTTTCAGTCTTGGTCAAATTCTCAGAAATTAAATGCCTGAATGGCTGAATCATGGGCCTCGTTGGTTACCCCAAAAAAATAACTAATTTATAAAAAAGAAAAAGAAAGAAAAAAAAAAAAAGGGTATGTTGGATGGAGTATGGACCATTTCTGATCCATTTGGTTTGGGTTAAACTTTAAAAAGGTAATCCCTAACACGTCACAAGCTTGGTTTTTTTATTTGCTCAAATTTTCAAAAATAAAATATCCAACATATTAGATTTCTTCAAATTTTTAGTTCAACCGATCGTCAAACTTTATTTTTAAGATATAATAGGTTTTGAATCTATGAAAATTTGTTTCAAAATTATTTTTCATTATTATTAATTAGAATATTTTGTAAAACGTTTTCTTATAGACAAAACTTAAGTACAACACTATAAGTGCTGTTCATTAGGCTTCTTTCTTAAAATTTAGTCATGTAGTTACTTAACAAAAAAATACTCTTCCATCCCATGCGAAAAAATCCACATGGCTAAATCTTAAGAGAGGAACCTAAGTGATGAAGCCAAAATCGTCAGTAAGTCACATGGTCCTCACGCGCTCCCGAAGAGAACCTGCACAACACAAAAGCTGAAGACCTTGAGAGGAGTACCAGTATGGTATCGACCAAATACCCTCCGACGGTCAAGTTAGAGAAAATCTCTTATTCGTAACTCTAGAGTGCCAGAGTTGAGATGAATTATGCGTACCTTGCCTTGTGAGAGTCTTGGGGTATTTATAGTAGTGTAGGGCCGAAATTTATGCCTTAGTCAAGAAGTTCTTTCCCTTTAGGAGAGTAACTCGTGGATTTTGCGTATCTCCTTGAGTTCTTTTCCTTTTAGGAGTTTTCTTAATTAAGGTTAGGCATGTAGCGCAAGAATTCTCCTTACACACGCATGCTTGGAGGTCAAGTAAGGCTGCTGACGGGAGTTTCAATTGACCTCTTCAGCTTATCTCGTCAGCCTGATGCTTTGCTTGTGTCTAAAGTCATCGGCCTGTAGGTCGCCGTTGTCAGCTCTAGGGTCGTCAGCTTTAGGGTTGTCAACTTTAAGACACAGCCTCCCCCCCGCTGTAAACAAACCCATCAGTACCATTGGGCTCGACACCTTAATCTTGTCTACAAAACTATCCTTATCAGCTGCCTCGTACTCCATAGCCTCGTCAGCCTTTCCTGATGGGTTATGGAGTACATACTGTCAAGAAAGTCGTGACATCTCAGGCCGTCCCCATTAAATGCTTGGACACATGGCCTAAGCTGATTTGGCCTTGATTCTGGACGAGCGTGTCGCTTCGTCTTCCGTGCCCTTTTTGCCTATATATATCTCACCCCTTCTCCCATTCTAAACTTTCCAACATTTGCTGATTTTGAGAGAGAGAGAGCGTCACCTCCTAAACTCCTGTTCGACTACTTGCCAGCCCCGTCACCTTTGTTGCTGTCAACTTTGCTAGATCGTCACTTCATTCGAGGAATCATCCATCGGTAAGCTCTCCTTCCTTTTATTCTTCTTCTTTTTTATTTTCATCTTTCTACCTTGTAGTCCCTATAGTGAGGTCATCATCTTAGGCTCTTAGAATGAATCCGTCGCTTGTAGGTAGTCAGATGTCTAGAGAAGCGACGAGTGACCAATCATCGATCCAAGAGGGAGCGGGTTACGATGAGGTTTTCCCATCAAGTCGTGAGCCCGAGGAGGGCTTCTCCTGGTCGTCAGAAAGAGAAACGTCAGCCCATTCTTCTGACGAGGAAGTAGAGAGTTGTGAGGAAGGTGAGGTGAGCGATGGCAACATATTTGGTGAAGAGGATGGGGAGAGATCGGGTGACGGGGATAAAGATGAGGGTGACGAGGAAATCTTAGAGAGCACCTCTTGAGCCCTTGGGGACGATCGTCCCTTTATTTTACCTCCAAACTGGACCATCAATGAATTCTTGCCATCATTATTAGTCAACGTCTTTAATAATCTACGTGCCCGCTATTAAATTCTGGACGACATCCCAATCCGTCTTCCTAAGAAGGATGAGAGATTATTCAGGGCAAACCGCGGATGTTGACATGTACGATGCTATGTTCATGGCAGGATTGAGGCTGCCACTGATGGCGGTGCATCGTCAGCTAGCTAACTTCTTGGGAGTACTCGTCAGTCAGATTGCTCCAAATGCTTGGCGGACATTCATTGGTGCCGAAATATTGTGGGTTCGTCTAAGTGGTGGAAACCGTTAGTTAACCCTAGACGAGTTCTTTTGGTGCTACCGTCCCCAGCACATTTCCTCGTCCCAAGGGATATATCATTTCACGGCAAGGAAGAAGGAATTAAAGTTGGTGTCTGATATGCCTGATTCAAATAGGAAGTGGAAGGGCAGATATTTTTTTGTAGATGGGATAAACTGGGTATGCTGTCAGGAAGAGTGGAAGCCGATGCCTCACAGTTTTGACAACACTTGGGCATATGTCAAGGAATCAGGTTGATCTCATCTGCTTCTTTACTTAGCTTATTCTTCTTTTTGACTTCTAACTCCGTCTGTTTTCCTTTTTAACAAACGTTCGTCCACGTATTACCACGGAGCAAGAGGATTTCATTCGTTGTGTGATGGCCATCTCGTTAGACTATCATAAGTGTCGAGACCTGATCACATTTGACACCTTACATTTACATTATAGTGGTCCGAAGCCGACGCTAGAGGCTTGCAAAATAAACGCTTATTCCCATCGTCATGAGTATTTCTCAATTTTTTGTTATCTCTCTTACATCTTTTTTTTTTTTTTTTTTTTTTTTTTTAACTTTCGCTCTTCGTTTCTTGTAGAAATGGATGCAGCTAAATTAAGAATTCGTGCCGCTGCCGCTGCCAAGAAGAAAGAGGAAGGGAAGAAAGCTAAAGGGGAATTGACACCTTCGTCAGCCCCTAAAGCCGTTGGGATGGCAAAATCCAAGAAAAAGGCTGACGAGAAAGAAACCCGCTCTGGGAAGAAGGTGGCCATTACCCCCAGGGGTAAATCCCCTAAAAAGTTGTCACCTCCAAAGTCCTCTCATGGGGCAGGCAAAGGACTAATGACAGCATCTAGAACTGTCAGCCGTGGTCCCAACCGTCGCCTCCTCACTCATAAGGATTATGCAGTGGAGGTGGCAGAATCCATTTTAAAAAATGAGGAGATAGATCTATGTGATGATCAGACAGAAGAATTAGGGGCGTCAGGCTTGTTTGATCTTGCTCGGGTATGCTTCTTTCCTTGTCTGACATTTAGACGAGTTTTTAGTGAGTTGACGCCGTTTTTGTGTCTTGCAAGCTATGGTTCGATTGAAGGCCTTGCAAGATAGGTGCGTTGCTAAGGAGAGGGTGGTTACCCGTCTGCATATGCGTATCAAGAATCTGATAGATGGATAACAGCAATATAAGGAGGCTAGCAAAATTCTTGGTAAAGAGGTGAAGGAGTTAAAGGAAAAGTTGGAAGAGTAAAGTCGTCAGTAGAAGTTGGAAGAAGAAGCCAAACTGATGGCAGAAAAGAAGCTGAAGGGTCTTTTAAGTCAAGTGGAAATGGCCAAGAGCGATTCTGTGACGGAGTTCAAGGACTTGCAGTCCTTCATAGACGCCTGTGTCATATACGATGGTGACGGATTCGAGGACCGTTTGAAGCAGGTCAAGTTTATCTATCCCGACTTGGATTTGTCCAAAGTCAATATGGATGAACCCCTACCGTCAACTTCAGTGGGTGGTTCAATTTTTGAGGAAACCGACGAGACTACCCAACTTAAGGTGGACTCAAAGGATGGCAGGTTCATCCTTGCTCAACCTACAGTAGACAAGCTCGTCACCTTGACTCCGTCAGCGAATCTTCATGCTGAAGATTCCCATGCTAAAGATGCTTCTACACCAACTATTACTTTAACTCTGTCAGCCAACCCTCCAACTTTATGAACTTGAGCTTTTTCCTTTCTTTTTTTGTGAATGAAATTTAACGTTAGACGCCCGTTGGTTTGGGCCTTTGTAAAAACAAAACTCTATTTGTAGTGTTTTACATCCTTCACTTTATGTTTGTGTTGCTTTTTACTTGGCATGTGTATCAATCTTTTGTACTTGTATGCTAGGGTACTTAATGAAATAGGGCGAAGCCGTCTACTTAAATTGTTCTTAGGCTCATCTTCTTTACTGATTTTAACCTGTCACTTTGAGTACTCGCATGGGTTCGTCAGCTTACGGATAATGCCATCAGCTTTCTTTTAGTTGACTACTCGTCCACTTTGTCGATTAATAAATTTATTCATTTTGTAGGTTTTGTAATAAACTCGTCTACTCAGTAGACGTTATATTGAGTCTATCCACTTTGTGTACTTAATAAACCCGTCCATTTGGTGGTCTTTATATTAAATTCGTCTAGTTTGTAGACGTAGTGTTAAATTCGTCCATTTTGTGGACTTACCAGTAGGCTTGTTCACTTTGTGGACTTTGCGATATTTCCGTCCACTTTGTGGAATTTGCGATAATTTTGTCCACTTTGTGGACTTTGCGATAATTTCGTCCACTTTGTGGACTTTGCGATAATTTCGTCCACTTTGTGGACTTCGTAGTGAGGTCGTCCACTCGGTGGACTTTAGTAGTAGACTCGTCCACTTTGTGGACTTTAGTAGTAGACTCATCCACTTTGTGGACTTAATGATAAGGTCATCCACTTTGTGGACTTAATGATTAATTCGTCCATACAACAAACATGCCAGTCATCTCTAAATAAACTCCTCTTATTATGAATGCATATATAAGTAGAGAATTGTTTTAAAACAAAAAACTTCGGCCCTTTAGGCTTGAAAAGTACTGTAGGCAAAAAGTAAACTAAGATAAATGACTAAAAGAAATAAATTGGAAATGAGGAGTAGCATTCTTCATGTTGCCTTTTATTGATAGTATTTCCTAAGATGCTCAATGTTCCAAGGATGGCATAGTTTCTGCCTCGAGAGACTCTAAGTGGTAGGTGCTTTTCCTTAGCCATGACGTGATCCTCTAAGGTCCTTCCTAGTTGGGGCCGAGCTTTCCTTGTGCAGGGTCTTTCGTGGCACGCATCACTTTCCTCAAGACGAGGTCTCCAACTTTGAAGTTCCGGTGTTTGACTCGGGAGTTGTAGTGTTTAGCCATGAGGTCCTGGTATCGTGTGAGTCTCTAGTCAGCCGTTGTTCTAACCTCATCAACTAGATCAAGTTGTAGACGTATGGCTTCATCGTTCCTCTCCTCGTCGTGGTTGTTTACCCTGTAGCTTATGAGTCCAACCTCAGCTAGGATGACTACTTTGTTTCCGTAAGCTAGTCGAAACGGAGTTTCCTCCATAGGAGTTTTAATAGTTGTCCTATATGCCCACAGTACGCTGGGCAGCTCTTCTAGCCACATGCCCTTTGCCCCCTCGAGCCGAGTTTTGATGATCCGAAGCAAGGATCGGTTTGTGACTTCAACTTTTCCGTTGGCTTGAGGATGGGCAGGGGAGGAGTAGTGGTTTTTAATTCCTAGCTGCGAGCAGAAGTCTCGGAAGGAGTTATTGTCGAATTGCTTACCGTTGTCCAAGATCAAGACCCTTAGGATTCCGTACCTACAGACGATGTTCTTCCAAACAAAGCTTCATACGTTCTTCTCAGTGATTGTAGCCAGGGCTTTAGCTTCTACCCATTTGGTGAAGTAGTCTATGCCAACTATTAAAAACTTCAGTTGTCTTACTACTGTCGGGAACGGGCCCATAATGTCTAATCCCCATTAGGCGAATGGCCACGGAGAGGCTATCGGGGTCAGCTCTTCCGTCGGTTGTCTAGTAATGTTGCTAAAACTTTGACATTTGTCACAGGTTTTGACATATATCTGGGTGTCCTTTTGCATAGTCGGCCAGTAGTATACTGCTCGAATCAACTTATGTACCAGTGATCGTGACCTTGAGTGGTTACCGCAGATCCCTTCGTGTATTTCTCTCATGATGTAATCTACCTCTTCGGGGCCTAAACATCTCAAGTATGGCCTAGAGAAACCCCTTTTATATAGGACGTCTTTTATCAAGACGAATCGCGCCGATTGGACCTTCAGCTTCCTTGCCGCTTCCTTTTCGTCAGGCAGCGTGCCATCTTTTAGATAGGAGATTAAGGGGGTGGTCCAATTATCCATGGAACCAATCTCTTGCACCTCGACAACATCAATCAATGGTGAGAGCTTAATAAAGGAGAGTACCTTGTCAGGGGTGACCATGTATTCTACTGATGCTGTCTTAGCAAGACGGTCAGCTTGCTCATTCTCTCCTCTTGGGATTTGGACTATCTTGGCCTGCAGCTCATTTATCCTTCCCTTCGATTGCTCCAGGTAGTTCTTCATCCTTTCTCCCTTACATTCATAATCGCCATTTACCTGATTTACGACAACCTGAGAGTTGTAGTGGATTACCATGTTTGTGGCCCCCACGACTTTGGCGAGATCTAATCCTACTATCAAGGCTTCATATTCTACTTCATTGTTAGTCGTAGGGAAATCAAGTCAAACCATGCATTCGATCTCGTCGCCTTCCGGAGATTGAAGTACTACCCCTGCTCCACTAGCCTTCTTGTTTGATTACCCGTCCATGAACACCCTCCATTTAGGGTACTCTGCCCCCTAGCCTTCTATATTGAAGAATTTTGCAATGAAATCGGCCACCACTTGTCCCTTGACGGCGGTGCATTGGCAATATTGTATATCAAATTCACTCAGCTCTACCGCCCATAGGGCCATACGTCCGGCGGCTTCAGGATTGCTCATCACTCACTATAAGGGCTTGTCGGTCAGGACGACCACCGTATGGGCTTGGAAGTACGGCTTAAGTTTACAAGCTACAATAACTAGAGCAAAGGCGAGCTTTTCCATTTGGGGAGTACCTTTCTTCTGCACCATGAAGTGCCCGGCTAGCGTAGTATATAGGTTTTTGCACTTTGTTGTCTTCTCTAACCAAGGCCGTATTGACGGCGGCCGAGGAAACAACCAGGTAGAGGAACAATTCTTCTCCAGGTTGTGAGGGACTTAATAGCGGTGGTGAAAAGAGGCAGGTCTTTAGGTCCTCAAACGCCTGCTGGCATTCAGCCATCCATTCAAAAGACTTCTTCAACGTGTGGAAAAATGGCAGACACTTATCCTTCGCTCTAAATAAAAATCTATTTAGCGCGGTGATCTTGCCATTAAGGCTTTGTACTTCTTTTACACTTTAAGGAGGTGCCATTTCTATTATAGCCCGGATTTTGTCCGAGTTAGCCTCAATACCTCTCTGGGATATGATGTATCCTAAGAATTTACCCGCCGTCACTCCGAAGGCACACTTGCCCAAGTTAAGCTTCATGTTGTATAAGCGAAGAGTGTCGAAGGTTTCCCTAAGATCCTCCAAATGGTCATCTTCCCTTCGGCTTTTCACTAGCATGTCATCGACATATACTTGGACATTTCTCCCAATTTACCGTGCGAGCATCTTATTTATAAGCCTCTGATATGTCGCGCTTGCGTTTTTTAATCCGAATGGCATGACCTTGTAACAAAAAAGGACTTGGCTAGTTACGAACGAAGTCTTCTCCTGATCAGCTTCGTCTATTTAGATTTGGTTGTACCCGAAAAACGCGTCCATGAAGCTCAACAACTAATGTTGAGCTGTAGAGTCCACCGAGAGGTCGACCCGCGGGAGGGGGTAGCTATCCTTAGGGCATGCTTTGTTTAGGTCCGTGAATTCGATGCACATCCTATATTTTTTGTTGCTCTTTTTGACCATTACGACGTTTGCCAACCAATCAGGGTAGTAGACTTCCCTAATGAAGCTCGCTTCTTGTAGCTTGCGGACTTCTTCTGCCACTGCCCGATCCCTCTCTTCGGCAAAAACTCTTTTCTTTTAGAGGACGGGTGGAGAGGATGGTGACACATTCAACCTGTGTACCATGACTGTCGGGTCAATTCCTAGCATGTCTTCATGGCTCCAAGTGAACACGTCCTTATTTTCTTTGAGGAAGGTTGCGAGTTCTTGACATATCGTTGGGTTTGCAAGGGCGCCGATCTTGGTTATTCACTCCATTTGGGAGTCGTCAAGAGGTACTTCTTTGAGTCTCTTGGGGGGCTCCGTTTCTGCCCGACGTTCTTCTATGCTCATGGCCTAGAGGTGGTCATCCATCTCCATCATGGCTACCTAACATTCGCGCGTGGCCACCTGATCTCCTCTCAATTCCCCTATTCCATAATCAGTAGGGAATTTTATCATCAAATGGTAGGTTGAGGTCACAGCCTTCCATGAGTTGAGGTTGGCATGTCCTATAATGGCATTATAGGATGACGAGCAATCGACTACAAGGAATGCTACATTCTTGGTGATTTGTTGAGAACAGTCTCCAATGGTTACTGCCAAAGTGACGACGCCAAGGGAAAATACCCTCGTTCCTCCAAACCCAACGAGTAAGGCGTTAGTCGGAACTAGCCGTTCTCTATCAATCCCCATCTATTGGAATGCGAGGTAGTAGAGGATGTCTGCAAAGTTGCCGTTGTCAACGAGAACTTGGTGCATGTTGTAGTCTCCTGCCTGTATGGTGATGACGAGTACGTCATCATGGGGGTGGTGAAGACGTCGTGCACCTTCTTCTAAGAATTCGATAAAAGGATTGTCAACCTGCGTCATTTTGGGTTTGGAACCCGTCAGCTGGATGTTCTAAACCACTTTGAGGTATGTCTTTTGAGCTTTCTTTGTTGACCCAACAGCCGCAGTGCCCCTCACAATCATCCTTATCTCTCCTAGGGGCTGCTTGGGGCTCTTGTTCTCCCGTCGGGGAACTTGATCTTGTGGCGTGTCTGTTTTCTCCTTGCTAACAAACCTCTGTAGCTTTCCTTGTCTAATAAGGGCTTATATTTGTTGCTTCAAGTCATTGCAATCAGCCGTGTCGTGGCCATGATCACGGTGAAAGGGACAATATTTATCCCTTGGCCTCTTGTTGGAATCTCCCTTCATCTTGCCAGGAAAAGTCAGGGCTCCTTCATCTTTGGTTTGCATCAATACTTCGTCGATTAGGGTAGTTAGCGGGGTGAAGCTCGTGAACCTCCCTGCGGGTGGTCTGGAGCGTCCATCCTCCTGTCGTTCATCAGTTCTAGCCTTCTTCCATCCCCTCTTCGGTTAGGCATCTTCTTGTCTTTCCCTTTTTTTAGGCTGCTCTTCTCGGGCCAATAGTGCGTCTTTTGCATTCATGGACTTGGTCGCCCTATAAAGCACATCTGACATGGTCTTCGGGTTGTTCTTATATAAGGAGAATAAGAACTTACCCTTCCACAGCCCATTGGTGAACGCCGCTATGAGTATCTTGTCGTCAGCTTCATCGATCAAGAGGGCTTCCTTGTTAAAGCGAGTTATGTTTGACCTCAGCGTCTTGTCTTCCCGCTACTTAATGTTCATCAAGCATGCAGTGGATTTCTTATACCTATGCCCCCCGATGAAGTGCGAGGCGAATTGGGCACTTAACTCTTTGAGAGTACCAATGGAGTTGGGCGTTAGCCTGCTGAACCAAATCCTTGCGGGTTCCTTCAGCGTGGTAGGGAAGGCTCTGCACATGATCGCATTCAGCACCCCCTGAAGGTGCATCAGGGTCTTAAAGGACTCCTAGTGATCCAAGGGGTCCTTGAACTCGTCGTAGCTCTCGACATACAGCATGCGAAACTTCTGTGGGAGTTGGAATGAACTGACGGAAGCTGTGAATAGCGAGTCAGTTCACTGGACCAAGTCATCAAGTTTGCTAGACAACTGCCCCTTAAGGGCGTTATCATGCAATCCATCTGCTCCTTCATCATCTGCATCTCAGCGACTATGTGAGGTGGGACGGCATCGATAACAAACAGTCTGTTGGTGTCCTGTCGTTCCGTCCTGCTTGGAGCGTTCCAGCCTTTCCTGGTTCCTTTTCTCTATGCTGGTCCCTTCTTGGTCTTCCTTCTAGTGTTGGCTCCTGCATTCTTCTAGCATAGTTGTTCTTCCAGATCCTGGTTTTGTTTGGTGAGGCATTCCACGGCGGCGCCCAAGGTTTGGACTTGCCTTTCGAGTTCTGTCACACGCAGTTCGTTCCCCTGAATGTTGTTAGTGGTTGCTTTCGAGCGGGTGAGTACCATGTAACTATTTGTCCGGGAAGCGATAGTATGATTTTACAAGTTACTAAATGTTCCCCACAAACGGCGCCAACTAATGAAGCCAAAATCGTCAGTAAGCCACACAGTCCTCACGCGCTCTCGAAGAGAACCTACACAATACAAAAGCTAAAGACCTTGAGAGAAGTACCGATGTGGTACTGGTCAAATACCCTCCGACGGTCATGTTAGAGAAAATCTCTTATTCGCAAATCTAGAGTGCCAGAGCTAGGATGAATTATGCATACCTTGCCTTGTAAGAGTCTTGGGGTATTTATAGTAGTGTAGGGTCGAAATTTATGCCTTGGCCAAGAAGTTCTTTGCTTCTAGGAGAGTAACTTGTGGATTTTGCATATCTCCTTGAGTTCTTTTCCTTATAGGAGTTTTCTTAATTAGGGTTAGGCGTGTAGCGCAAGAATTCTCCTTACACACGCATGCTTGGAGGTCAAGTAAGGCTACTGACGAGTGTTTCAATTGACCTTTTCAGCTTATCCTGTCAACCTGATGCTTCGCTTGTTTCGAAAGTCGTCGGCCTGTAGGTCAACGTCGTCAGCTCTAGGGTTGTCAGCTTTAGGGTCGCCAACTTTGAGATGCAGCCTCCCCCCCACTGTAAACAAACCCATTGGTACCATTGGGCTTGACACCTTAATCTTGTCTACAAAACTATCCTTATCACTAAGGAGCAACACCTAAGTATTGTACGTAAGTCTTACCCTTTTTTTATTGATAAAAGAGTATATACAATTCTCTGTATTTGTATCCTACTAGAAAAGAACTATTCTCTTATTTGATTTTCTTGAAAAAATCTTCGATTCAAGTACTAATGTAATCTTGATTTAAACACAAGTTGGCATCTACAGTGAATGGAAAGTGGTCAAAATATATTCGAAACAAAATTTTGATGAATTTGTGGTTGTGCGCTTGTTAGAGACTTCTTGTTCTTTGCATTCTTCATGTTCTTTTTGTACTTTAAAAAAAAAATACAAATGAAGTATTCAAATCTTTCAAATATATGACTATTCTCCCGAGTATACATAATCCCCCTGTCCCACATACTCTAAGTTATTATAGAAAGGAATCCCTTCGAAGTGGCTCCAAGATTCTTCGAGTACTCTTGAATGTTCTTCATCTTTGAAGATTTGTGGTAAAAGTTTCTTGGGGATTTAAAGCTTGAATCCAATGAAGTTTTGATTGATCGGAATTCTTAAACTTTTTGGAGGCTGTTAAGGACATTTTTTATGTAATTGACTAATTCTTTGACAAAATGCACTTTACTTGTAATTTGGTAGATCTAGGATGGGTTTAGTACTTCAAGAAACAAGAATTCAAGTCAAGTATTAAAGCCATGAAGATTGGACCAAGAAACAAGTAAAGAAAAGTTGTTCATTAAAACTCGACAGATACCTTGATAGAAATAGTATCTATTGAGATTTAAGAATGAAGCTCGACAAAAGCTGAATCTGTCGAGATCTATGAAATCAGAATTTCCAGATTTGATTTTTGGCCCTAGCTAACATGTATGTGTAGGGTTTCTTTTCTCACAACTCTAGACATATATAAGACTTATTTTAAAGGCTGTTATACATAGAGAACACATGTAGGTGACTTAGTGCCTTATTCTCTTTGCAAGAAGTCACTGTGTCTTTACGCCTTAGGGTTTTGTAACCAAGTGAATAACTTTGCAGCCAACAACATATTTTTCAAGTTGATGGAGTTAATCACGTACTAGGATTCGTACATCATTGGTTAGTCAAGGATTGGGATCTATGCAAAAGGGTCGCATTCATATTGTTAGGATTAGTGCCCTTAAATCCTATTGTATGATGCTATGCATGAAATTAAATATGATATTATGTATGACTTAATATTGTGATTGATAAAGTTATTTTATTATTATCTAAAATAATGGTAACATGAATATTCAGACATTATCATATAGTCCATGAAATGCATAGTATGTGATTTATGTAAAAAGTCACAAAAGATATAAATCACAAGTTATTTGTAAACTCAGAATTTTAGTTTGTAGTCGGTGATGAAATTAGGCATTTAATCTGTGAAGATTATAACATATCAACTAAGATGATTTGTTTTGATCATGGAAGTGGAGACTTCTGGTTAATATGTTGGTATGTCTTAAGAGTTAAGACATATTGAACTAGACTGTTGTGAGATTTATTATTTTCCTAACGACTATCAAATAAATAACAAATCTCAGGATTTCTATTTACATGAACTTTTAATCCTAAGAGAATAATGGACCTGATCATGAAGTGTAGGTTATTTTGATATATCAGAAGTGAGATCTAAAGTAACGGTCAAAATCTCAGTATATTGGGTAGCCACATTTAGTGTTGATGGAACATATATTCTCGAGATGGAATTTATAGTCTCTAAATGGAGATGCAAAATATTCCCTTGAGATAAGTTTAATGCGTTTGTATTCAGAATGTTAGGCCTAAATACTTTAGTAAATAGTTACTAAAGTACATATTTATGAAATTGGATTTCATAAATATATAATGAATAACTTAAAGAATGAAACCGGGTACTCAAGAATTAAGATATAGTAATCTACAAAGTGGCAGTCTATATTTATGACTTTGTGCTACTACGAATATTTTATGAAGAGTTGCATGTACAATAAAGTCTTGGGATATAATTGATTAATAAGGCCTAGAGTGCAATTATATTTATATAGTAGTGTTTAAAATAATTAATGGTAACTTTGGACTTGTCAATAGTTGACAGAAAAGCCGAAGACCCATTGGAGCTAGTATCTTATTTGTCCCTTTTGGTTCCACTCCAAGCCATACTCTAAAGCACAATTAGAAAGACCCAAAAGGCTAGCCCAATTAGATAATTAGGTAGATACAAAAGGAGAAATATACATACTTTTGTGTGGGTGTGTGTGTGACATCGTTGTAAAATGGTGTGTATGTGAGTGTAAGACACTCTCTTATTCCCCCTTTGAAAACTAATTGAGAGACCACACTTCTTGGACTTAAAGTGGAATTGGAGTAAAGATTAAAAGTATTCCTATGTACTTCTGATCTTTTGTTTTGAATTTCACTACACCAAGGTACGCTCTCTTGTTCTTGAGTTCTAAAATTTGCATAGTACATATTAACAATTGCGAACGAAGTAGATCCATTAATTTTTCGTTGTATATGTTTTGTATGCGATACAAACATATATTTAACCAACAATTGGTATCAGAGAAGTCTTCAATTTCGAATCTATATAACATGTTTTGTGAGTTTTGGAATTAGAGATAATAGTTTCATGATGTTAGAAGATTATATATTTAATTTTCTTCATGGTTGATGAAACTATGGCTTGATGAAAACTGATTTTGATGTTATAATGTTGTTTAAATTTGAATTTAAGTATGTTGAATTGAACTTTGAGGCTATAACATCAATGGAATTCAGTTTTGATATCAAATTCTATCTATTATGTTCATATAGTGGTTGTTTGTTCATAAAAACCATTGAAAACTGTTTACATCTGCCCTTTAAAAACTGAAAACACACGTTTTTTGCAGGTTACCTTCTCACAAAGTTACTCACGAAAAATGCCTCTAAAGCACAAAACTTTTCACGAGTAAGTTATACTTAGGAAACAGTTGCGAGATAGTCACGAAAGTTTTTGTCTAAATTTTGTGTTTTCACTATTTTGCCTTAACCCATTTTCGAGGGAAGAGCTTAGTCACATGATTTTCGCAAAAATGGTTTTTAAGTGTTTTCAAATTTATAAAGTACAAGGTTGTGTGTGATTAAATTACACATGTTGACAAAATAAAAACCTTTCTTTTAAACATATAGTGGGAGAGAGATACAAGGGTTGGATCTCCGGCTTCTATTGTCGGTTCATAGTAGTGTGAAATATATACTTTGTCTTAACTTCAAGCTTTACATTCCATGCGGAGAGTATTTGTATCATGGTCCTACAAGGTTGAACTTCTTGGTTTATAGTGGTTTGATCAAACACCTTGTCGTAGCTTCAAGCTTTGCATTCCATGCGGAGGGTGTTTTGTATCATGGTACTACAAAATAAGCCTGTTAAGGAATTGAAATGTGGCTACACATGATTCTAGACAACGGTATACATTAGACTAAATATTATAGTATCCTCTATGCTGAGTTCTTACTATTTTTATTTAGAGGTCAAATGTATAATGGCATATTATTTGTGTTTGATAAGAGTCATTCTGATAGCACTAATAATGAGAATAGTTCTTAATCAATCATAGTATTTAATGTTCACTCTATGCTAAGGGATATTGAATATGAGATTGGGTTGTCGTTGTATATATTATATTATGGTTTTATTAAGGTTCCATACTATATGCTTATATGCTAAATTGATAATGTCCAGTTTCCTTATTATATTCATGTTTATTTTTTTTCATATTTAAATTAGGGCATCACTTAGCCCACTTGTTGCTATCCTTAATCAAAATAAACTGACTGAATCCAACTGCATTGACTGGAAAAGAAATTTAGACATTGTTCTTACTGCTGAAGAGCACAAATATATGCTTACTCAACCATTTCCTGGCTTTCCATCATTAGATGCTTCTCTTGAGGAAAAATAGTGATATGATCGCTGGCAGAAATCTAATGAGTTGGCCAAGTGCTACATCCTAGCATCTATCTCAAATATTCTACAACATCAAATGCAGGATGTAGAACTAGCTTCGGACATAATGCTAAGTCTGAAGGAGATGTTTGGTGAGCAAGGCCATTCTGTAGGGCAAGAAACAATAAGGCAAATTTATAATACCAAAATGCCTAAAGGTACCTTAGTAAGGGAGTATTGTCTTAAGATGATCTCCAATCTGAATATACTAAAAGTATTAGGTGTCGACATTGATGGAGAATCCCAAGTGGATATGATACTCTAGTCCTTACCGAAATCATTCAAGGAATTTAGACTCAATTACAATATAAACAAAAAGATTTATTCATCGTTTGAATTAATGAATGAGATGGTAGTGGCGGAAGGCATCCTTGGTACTTTTAGTATTGATGCTAATATGGTTGAAGCTTCTACTTCTCAACCAAAGTCGAAAGTCAAGGATAAGAAGAAGAAGAAGGACTTCTCCAAGCAAGATGGTAAACAAGTTGCCTTAGGAGTTGCCAATAAAGGAAAGAAAACCAAAGGAAAGTGTTTCCATTGTGGTGAGAAAGGACACTGGAAGAAAAATAGTCAAATATTTAGAGCTGCCAAGAATAAGAGTATGAAAAGTTCATTTCTTGAAATATGTTTAGTACAGAATCCCACAGATTCCTAGTGTGTGGATTCAGGTTGTACTAATCATATTTGCAATTCTTTGCAGGGGTTCTGAGAGTAGGATTCTAATTGTAGCAGTTGGAGTATTTAATTTGTGATTTGAGTCTAGGGTTTTAATATTGGAAGACTTTCTATATGTACCTAATGTTTGTTGGAATTTAATTTCTGTAACTTATTTAGGTAAATATGGATATTATGTTATCCTTAAAGACAATGTTGTAATAAAGAAGGGTAAAATGTTTATCTGTTCGGGCAATATTATGGATGGTCTTTATATTTTAACTCCTAATAAGCATGAATTATATAATTCTGAATTAGATAATGACTCTCATGTATAATCATTAAAGAGAAAGTTTCCTTCTACTAGTGATGTATATCTTTGGCATTTGCATTTAGGTCATATTAATTCAAACATAATTTAAAGACTGATCAAAGATGGCCTCTTAGAGCCATTGGACTTTGATGAATTTTTAGTTTGTGAATCTTGTTTCGAAGGCAAAATGACCAAACGACCTTTTAATGCAAAAGGTAGAAGAGCCTAAGATTTGCTAGAGCTAGTACATTCAGATGTATGTGGTCCTATGTCAACCCAAACAAGAGGTGGCTATGAGTATTTCATTACTTTTGTTGATGATTACTCTAGATTTGATTATGTGTACCTAATGAAATGGAAGTCCGAAGCTTTTGAAAAGTTCAAAGAGTTTAGGGCTGAAGTTGAAAGTCAATTGGGTAAACGCATAAAGGTCATTCGATCTGATCGTGATGGGGAATATCTTCATGGAGATTTTAAGGATTACTTAACTGAAAATGGGATTATATCCTAGTTGACTGCACCTAGAACTCCACAATAAAATGGTGTAGCAGAAAGAAGAAATATGACTTTCTTAGATATGGTTAGATCCATGTTGAGTTATTCGACTCTACTAATTTTCTTTTGGGGATATGCCTTAAATACTTCAATGTATCTTCTGAATTTAGTACCTTCAAAATTTGTTCCTAAAACACCTGTAGAGTTGTGGACTGGGTGTAAGCTTAGTACGAGACATCTCCATATTTGGGGTTGTCTAGTACATGTGTTGGTCTGACAAGTTATAGTCTAAAACATAAGTAGTATTTTTTGTAGGGTATCCAAAAGGAAGTATTGGAGGTTTATTCTATAGTCATAAGGATAATAAAGTGTTTGTTAGCACAAATGCCAAATTCTTGAAAAATGACTATACAAATGATTATGCTCCTAAAAGTAGAGTTGTTTTGGCTAAAATGAATGAACTTGTACTTGAACAACCAATGGATGAAACTAGGGATGGTGTGGTTGTATTAGATGCATCACAAGATATTACTCATAAGATGACTAGTACACAGGTGCCTCATCGTGTGGGAGAATTGTTTGACCTCCTATAAGATTTATAGGTTTGGGAGAAACTTATGAAGCTATTCTCAGAAGAGGCTGAATCGGATCCCTACACTTACGAGGAGGCAATGAATGATATAAATGCACATCATTAGGTTCAAGCTATGAAATCTAAATTAGATTCTATGTATTCCAATCAAGTTTGGGACCTTATAAAGGCGCTTAGCGATATTAAACCTATTAGTTGCAAATGGGTTTACAAGAGGAAGAGAGGGATAAATGGAAAAGTTGAAACCTTAACGTAAAACTAGTGGCGAAAGGTTATACATAAAAAGAAGGTATTGATTATGATGAAACTTTTTTGCTAGTAGCCATGCTTAATTCTATCAGAATTCTCTTATCCACTGCTTCTTATTATGTTTATGAGATTTAGCAAATAGATGTCAAGACTGCATTTCTTAATTGCAATCTTGAAGAAGAAATCTATATGATGCAACTGGAAGGTTTCATAGCAAAGAACCAAGAGCATATGGTATGCAAGTTGAAAAGGTCCATTATGGACTAAAGCAAGCATCTAGGCCATGGAACATCAGATTAGATCAAGCAATCAAGTCATTTGGTTTTGAACAAAATCTTGATGAACCACCTATGTACAAAAGACATCGAGACAACGTAGTAATGTTCTTAGTGCTTTATGTTGATGATATTTTACTCATTGGAAATGATGTAGGGGTAATGTCATCAGCAAAGGTTCGATTGTCAAGACAATTTGATATGAAGGACTTGGGTTAAGGTAACTTTATTCTAGGGATCAAGCTTTGGCGAGATTGCAAGAATAAAATGTTAAGTTTATCACAAGTTGGATATATAAATAAGGTTCTAGAATAGTTTAGCATGCAAAACTCCAAGAGAGGATTACTTCCTTTCAGACATGGAGTTCCTCTATCTAAAGACCAAAGACCTAAGACTCAAGAGGAAGAAAATATGATGAGACAAATTCCTTATGCTTCAGCAGTGAAAAGTCTCATGTATGTCATGCTTTATAATAGACTAAATATCTGTTATTCAATTGGCATGGTTAGCTGATATCAATCAAATCTAGGACCAAAACATTGGCAAGCTGTAAAGCATATTCTTAAGTATTTACAGAGAATGAGAGATTATATGCTTGTTTACTAGTGTGAGGATTTGATTCCCATGAGCTATATAGATTCAGATTTTCAATTAGATCTTGACTCCAAAAATTCCACTTTAGGTTGTGTATTCACCTTGGGAGGTGGAGCCATAAGTTGAAGGAGTGTTAAGTAATCTTATATTGCGAACTCCACCATGGAAGCTGAATATATTGCTGCTTTTGTAGCAGAAAAGGAAGTTGTTTGGCTCAAGAAATTCCTTTTTGATCTTGGTGTTGTGAGAATGGAGCAAGTTCCTATTTACATTGTCTTGCGACAATAGTGGAGTGGTTGCACAATCCAAAGATCCAAGAAATCACAAGAAAGGAAAGCATATTGAGAGAAAGTATCACATCATTCGAGACATTGTTGCACGTGGAGATGTAGTGGTAACAAAGATTGAAAGTGCAAATAATCTAGCAGATCTCTTTACCAAAGTCTTGCCTCAAAGGACTTTCAAATCACATTTGGAGGGAATGACAGTTAGATTAGTGCACAATAATCTTTAAGACAAGTGGGAGATTGTTAGGATTAGTGCCCCTAAATCCTATTTTATGATGCAATGTATGATATTAAGTATGACATTATGTATGACTTAATATTGTGATTGATAAAGTTATTTTATTACTATCTAAAATAGTGATAATATGAATGTTCAGACATTATCATATAGTCCATGAGATGCATAGTATGTAATTTATGTGAAAAGTCACAAAAGAAATAAATCACAAGTTCTTCGTAAACTCAGAATTTTAGTTCACAGTCGGTGATGAAATTAGGCATTTAATCTATGAAGACTATAACATATCAACTAAGATGATTTGTCTTGATCATGAAAGTGGAGACTTCTAGTTGATATGTTGGTATGTCTTAAGAGTTAAGACATATTGAACTGGATTGTTGTGAGATTTATTATTTTCGTAACAACTGTCAACTAAATAATAAATCTCACTACTTCTATTTATGTAAACTCTTAATTCTAAGAGAATAATGGACCTGATCATAAAGTGTAAGTTGCTTTGATATATCAAGAGTAAGATCTAAAGTAACGGTCAAAATCTTAGTATGTTGGGCAACCACATTTAGTGTTGATGAAACATATATTCTCGAGATAGAATTCATAGTCTCTAAACAGAGATAAAGAATATTCCCTTGAGATAAGTTTAATGGGTTTGTTATTCAAAAAGTTAGGCCTAACTACTTTAGTAAATAGTTACTAAAGTATATATTTATGAAATTAGATTTCATAAATATATGATGAATAACTTCAAGAATTAAACCGTGCACTCGGATTTAGATGTAATAATCTACAAAATGACAGTCTATATCTATGACTTTGTTTTACTACGAATATTTTATGAAGGGGTTGCATGTACAATAAAATCTTGGGATATAACTTATTAAGAAGACTTAAAGTGCAATTATATTTATATAGTGGTATTAAATATAATTAATGGTAACTTTGGACTTATCAAGAGTTGACAGAAAAGCCCAAGGCCTATTGGACCTAGTGTCTTATTGGTCCTTTTTAGTCCCACTCCAAGCCACACACTAAAGTCCAATTGGAAAGGCCCAAAAGGCTAGCCCAATTAGATAATTGGTTAGATATAAAGAGAGAAACATACAAAATTTTAATGTGTGACATCATTATAAAATGGTGTGTATATGAGTGTGAGACACTCTCTTATTCTCCCTTTGAAAACTAATTGAGAGAGTATACTTCTTGGGTATAAAGTGAAATTGGAGTGAACATTAAAAGTGTTCTCGAGTACTTCTGATCTTTTTTTTTTTTTTTTTAAAAATTTACTGCACCAAGGTACGCTCTCTTGTTCTTGAATTCTGAAATTTGCATAGTGCATGTTAATAATCGCGAATGAAGTAGATCATGTTGGGTTCTAAGTACTTAGGAACTAATGTATTAGAACTCTAATTTGTATTGTTGGTAAACCATGATCAAAACAGGTGTTTAGTCTTATTTTAGACTTGCTCAAAGTATATCTTTTATGTATAGTTGGAATCGAGTTAACTGCAGAAGTTACTGTGTAAATCTGTCTGGCTCGATCGATCGAGAATTAGACTCGACTGATTGAAAGTCGTGCAGATTTTTTTTTTCTGCAAAATTTCCAATTCAGCACTAAGCCCATATGACGTGTAGGGTTTTATGTTTTTCCTTAGGTATAAAAGGCAAACCCTAGCCACGTTTTATTGGTTGCTCATATTGCTGTTTGTGTGAATCTCTTGTGAGATCTATGAGGTACTTGCCTTCACACAAGCTTAGGATTATCAAGAAGGAGATTTCTTCAAAAGCTTGATGATCATTCAGTTGCTGTTATAAGAGCTTAAAGATACACAAGCGAGAGTGCTTGTACTTATTGGAGAATCTAAGAAAGAAGGAGTCCGTGGTCTCAGAGCTTGCACTTGGTCATATCAGTAAGTTTTCTACTAGTGGGTAGCAATAGGATGTTAGTGGTCTAAGTCGCTATTGTACAAACTTTGATTATTTCATAGTGGATTCAGTTTTACCTTGAGGATAGTTAGGTTAAATCTTCCCCAAGGTTTTTACAGGTTTGGTTTTCTTGGGTCATTATATCTTTGTGTTCTTTTTATTCCGCACTTTACATTGATATGATTATATGATTGTGTTAACCTAGATCTAGAATTTGGACTAAGTAATAACTTGGCTTGTTAACTAGGTTAATCCAATTGTGTTTTAAGGGGTCAAAAAAAAAAAAAAAAAAAACTTTACATGTGGTATCAGAGCGGGTAGCTCTTGTGTGTAGATCATTTCATCTTTGAGCTGATCCTTGACCCCAGTTGTCATGGAACACGGATACGCTCTTGCTATTCCTCCTCACTTTGATGGGAATAATTATGCTTACTGGAAAGTCAAGATGAAAGCATTCCTGAAAGCATTCCTGAAATCCATTGATGAGAGAGTCTGGAACTCTGTTGAATACGGATGGGAGAAGCCCATTACTCCTGTGAGTGAGTGGCAAACATCTTAGAAAGAAGTAACCGCCTTCGATAGCAAAGCTATGAATGCTATCCTTAATGCTGTTTCTATGGAGGAATTTAAGAGAATCTCTCACGTTGAGGTTGCTCACACTGCTTGGAATATCCTCCAGACTGTGCATGAAGGCACAAAGGTAGTTAAGATCAATAAGTTGCAACAATTAACAACTAGATTTGAAAGAATTCGGATGCCTGATGATGAATCTTTTGATGAATTCTATGCTAAACTTAATGACATTGTTAATTCTACATACAACTTGGGTGAAATCTATGATCAACCTAAAATTGTTAGGATGATTCCTAGATCATTAACTGAAGATTTTAGACCCAAAGTGACTGTCATCACTGAGAGCAAGGATGTGGACTCTATCCCTGTTGATGAACTTGTAGGATCTCTTTAGTCCTATGAGTTGGTCCTACCCAAAACTAGCAAATCCAAATCAATGGCTCTTAAGTCTGTTGATGATGTTAATGTTGGTGGATTTGATGATAAGCTCTCTATTACAGAGATTGCTTACCTTGCCAAGAACTTTAGGAATTTCCTCAGAAATAGCAACAAAAGGGCAAGAGGTAAAAACACTGATGAACCTAGAAACTTTAGGGAGAATGATCTCACTAAGGTTAACAAAATTGAAAAACCTAGAGAAAAGTAGGTCAATCTTCTTATAATTCTATAGGTCCTCAATGTTTTGGATGTCAAGGGTATGGTCACATGAAATTTGAATGTCTCACATACTTAAGGTCTAAGGGTAAGGCTATGGTTGTAACCCTTAGTAGTGATGAAGTTTTTGATAATGAGTTTGGTAGTGATGAAGATGGAAACTTTATTGCTTTCACTACTACTGGTGTAGTTGATGAAAGTATTGCTGTTGAGGAGAACCCTTCTAATGGGGAACTCTTTAAGAATGCAGATCTTCAAGAAGCCTACAATAAACTTTGCAATGTTACTGCAAAGGATGCCATGAGTGTTGAATTAGGCTTAAAGAAAATTTCATTTCTTGAGCTTGATAAGAAAAATTTGCTTGTAAATTTGTTTGATGCTACTGAACTTTTGAATAATGTGAAAACTGAGAACATGCTTTTGTAGAAAGCATCAATGTGTCTGCACTTAATTCCACAATCTTTGTTCCTTCATCTTTTTCTGAACCCCCTATAAGTGAGGTTGTGAGTAAGGTTGTCAAACCCCCTGTGCGTGAGGTTGTCAAACCCATAGAAGTTTCACCTCCCAAGAAGATTAGGGTTGATCCGAAAGAGTCTAAACCTAAGAAGTCTACCCTTTCTAAGGACAAGTCACATGATAAGCATGCATGGGTTTGTCATTTTTGTGGAAAGTCTGGGCACATTCGTCAACAGGGATAGAGTACATGTGGCTCAAGCACAAGATCCTATGGTATTCATTGGTGGATTGGTAAAGGCTCTAAACCTTTATTCCAATCCCAGAGTTGAAAATCATTCCCATGTGAATAAGAACTCCAATGCTCAAGGTGCATCTAAAAAGTTTTGGATGCAAAAGGCTCAATCTAATTAAGTCTGTCTGACATGGTCCTTGTGCTTCGTTGCTTTACTCTTTGTGACCTTTTTTTTTTTTTTGTTTTTTTTTTCTTTGTCTCTAGGATTTGCATTGCATTACATTCATGCATTTCATTCTAGGTTTTTTTTTTTTTTTTTTAATAAAAAATAGGGAAGAAAATTGTGTTTTGCATTTATTTTCTTGGTTTTGAAAACAAGGTTGGTCAATTTATTTTCACATAACATGTCTATGTACTTTGTTTATCTTAGATGAGTTTATTTCCTAGATTTTACTAGTTGAAGCTTTGTAGTGAATGTTGTGTGAGAAGATGTTTGTAGTTTTTGATCACTTTGTCTTGATCTTGAAGTCACATGTCTTTGACTGTCGGACTTGAATCTTTTGAAAAAGGCATAAATAACCATCTCACCATTGTTCACTAGCCAATCATGAACAGCTTAGTATATATCGTAAGACTTTGTGCTCGAGAAAGTGTAGCACATACACAAAAAGAACATAAGGTGTAGCCTCGGTTTAAATGCTTAAAATTGGAGTGTACATTATTGGACTTAATGCTAAATCAAATAAATAAAATTGGTGTGTACATTATCCCGGCTATTTTTAATAAGTTTCTGAACAATTAAAATTTGTGTGTACAATATGAGGCAAAATCAAGAAACTTACATGATTGCAAGCTTATGATCTAGGAGATGTGGGAGTTATATGATGTAACTCTGTAGGTGATAGTCTCTTTCAAATTCTGTGTGATGAATTTTGTAGACTTTGTGTTTGATTTCTTTTCACATATCATCTCACATGTATCTCAAGCTTTTTGCTAGTTGCACACACTACATAAATTATTCTTTGCTCAACATTGTACATGTTATTGTGTGTGTTTTTGATCTGACCAACCAAGTTTGAAAATGCCTTGAGTTTTATGCAAAATAGATTTGATGCTTGAGAATTCAAGGAGAATGTTTGAAAATCTTAATTTTGGGAAAACTGGATTCAAACCATGTGTTTTTGAAAAACATTTCATATCATACTCGTGCATTTTATTCATAAAATTCAATGCTTTAAGGAGTTTCTGCATCAAATTGCTCTCTAATTTTTCAAAAAAAAAAAATTCCAGAATTTCAACCGATCGAACCTATTTTGCGATCGATCAAAAGTGAGATTCAAAATGTTGGTCAGCCTTTGTCTGTTTCGATCAGTGCTCGATTGGTGTTGGATCAATCGAAGCATTTTCAACCGATCGAATATGTTTTTTGATCGATCGAAAATCGTGTAGAGAATTTTTTAAAAGGACTGATTTTCACGTGCTCAACTCACTTTCAAAAGTTTTTCAACTTTTTCTCTCTCTATACGACTCGGTTAAGGCTCCAATCACCATTTTTGTCGTTTTCCTCCTATCTTATTGCAAGGTTTTCGTCTCCCAAGGCTGGTAAGACCTTTTTACCCTTTCTTTTGCATTTTATTTCATGTTTCATGCATCAATTCATGCATTTAAGGGAAATATTCAAACCTATGCATTTTTTTTTGGGTTTTTGATGTTTCAAGCCAGACTTTCTAAAATTGGTCAATGAGTTTTTGTCATACAATGTTATATTCATGATCTATGGTGTTTAATTTGATCAATTTGGTGTTTTGTGAGGAATTGAAAATTCTAGGATTTGTTTTTATCCGATTTGGGGATTTTGTTCAAATTAAGTTTCATTGATGAAATTGGCTTGTTGGTTTGATGCATTTGATCATTATAAATTGTTATCTAACTTGTGTGATGATCAATTGGTTAGTTTAGTAAAAATTCTGCTAGTGGTTTTTCAAAATTTTGGAGTTTTTTTGTTATAAACTCTTTGCTCAAGCCAATTTTGTGATTCTAAACTTAAAATTGAACTAGTTCTCACTGCATTAGAGCATGCATCATGACATTTATCTGTTCATGTATCATATGGATTTTTTTTTGTATTTTTGTTATGCTAACTTGCAGTCTGCCCTTGTGTTCAGTTTTGTTCTTGTGTCTCTGTCCTTACCTTAGCACCATGCCTAGGAAGACTAGAGCCCATAGGACACCCTCCTCTTCTTCTGCTCCTTCCTCTGTGGACCTTTTGTTTCCGAGTGAGAAAAACCGTGAGCTTTATGAGACACTTAACCTTAAGAGAAAGATTTGGGCTGAGCGTAAGGTTTTGTTAGATGAGTTAGATCCTTCCATTAAGGCAAAATTTGAGCGTCGGGCTGGTTGCCACTTTTGAATTTTGATGATCCTTCTCCTGCAACCCTGATTAGAGAGTTCTACTCGAATCTCTCTATGCACGTCTATGATACCAACACTATTGTAAAAAGTTGGATACGAGGTGTAAGGTTCACCATTACTCCTACTGTAATGGCTGAAGCTCTTGGGGTACATGTGGTCCAGCATCTTGTTTACCTGTATGTTGAGTAGTCACCCCTAGACGACATCATGTCATACATCACTGGTACTTCTATCCGGTGGGGTTCTGATCCTCGGATCACTACTGCTAAGCTCACTAAGTCTACCTATCTTATCTTTAGGATAGCGTGTCATTCCTTATGGCCTATCTCTCATCTGCACACCATTCCTTTGGAGCGATGTGCATTTTTGTATGCTCTTGTTATGGATGCTCCAATTAGTTTTCCTCATCTATTTCTTTATTCTTTGAACGAAGTTTATAGAAGTTCCTCTACTGCCCATGATCTTTTTCATCCTGTTTTCATTCATCAGATTTTGTTGTTTTTAAGTTTAGATGACTTCCCCGCTTTTGAGCCCGTACACATTATTGCTCCCATAGGTGCCACTTTCCTTAGATAGAGGGCTGCTTAGATGAGAGAGCGCTCTAAACGTCCTCAAGTTGAGCCTTTTGGTACCGCAACCCCGTCCTCTTCTATAGGTTTTACTTCTGGTGAGGTGTCTGCTGATCCTGTTGATGTTGCTGCTGCTGCTGTTCCTCCACCATCTACTTTAGATGACTTTAACATTCGTCGTACATTGGAGACTGTTATGACCTTTCAGGTGGCTCATGGTCAAATTTTGGTAGACATGCTTGCTGAGCTCCATGCCTTGCGAGCAGATTTGGCGCATCTTCGACGTTCGCCTTCGCCACCTCCTTTCGATGATGGATTCTAATTGTCCTTTGGCATTCCGTCACAAAAAGGGGGAGTACTCTTAAGTACTTTTGCATGCTATTGACTAGAGGTTTTTGTAGATAGGGGGAGAGAGTTTTTTTTGTGAGCCTGTGGAGTTTAGATTGTATCTAGGTGCTTCACTTTGTATTTACATTTTTGGCTCTTGATATCCATGTTAGGGGGAGATACATTGTTATCTATGTTTCTTGATTCACTGCTAATTGACTTATGATTATGAGTTATTCATTGATATTTGCCTCTATTTTGTGTTTTGTGAAATCAAGATTTTTATTTTGTTTACTTGTATTTTCCAGACATACGTTTATGAGTTTTGTTTAGTGTTTTAGGAAATATACAGGTTGATTCAATTTAGCTGCTGTCTACACTTGCAACTGATGGATAGTAGTTAGGATTGGATTTGTTTTAATGGGTAATTTTTTTGTAAAGGGCTTTTCTTTGTAATCTTTGAGCTTTTTATTTGTGTTTTGTCACGGATTGCCAAAGGGGGAGTTTGTTAGGTTCTAAGTACTTAGGAACTAATGTATTAGAACTCTAATTTGTATTATTGGCAAACCACGATCAAAACAGGTGTTTAGTCTTATTTTAGACTTGCTCAAAGTATGTCTTTTATGTAAAGTTGGAATCGAGCTAACTACAGAAGTTACTGTGTAAATCTACTTAGCTCGATCGATCAAGAATTAGACTTGACCGATTGAAAGTCCTGCAGATTGTTTTTTCTGTAGAATTTCCAATTTAGCCCTAAGCCCATATGACGTGTAGGGTTTTATCTTTTGCCCTAGGTATAAAAGACAAACCCTAGCCACGTTTTATTGGTTGCTCATATTACTGTTTGTGTGAATCTCTTGTAAGATCTGTGAGGTGCTTGCCTTCACACAAGCTTAGGATTATCAAGAAAGAGATTTCTTCAAAAGCTTGATGATCATTCAGTTGTTGCTATAAAAGCTTAAAGATACATAAGCAGGAGTCCATGGTCTCGGAGCTTGCACGTGGTCGTGTCAGTAAGTTTTCTTCTGGTGGGTAGCAATAGGATGTTAGTGGTCTAAGTCGCTATTGTACAAATTTTGATTCTTTCATAGTGGATTCAGTTTTACCTTGAGGATAGCTGGGTTAAATCCTCCCTAAGTTTTTTACCAGTTTGGTTTTCTTGGGTCATTGTATCTTTGTGTTCATTTTAGTCCGTACTTTACATTGATACGATTATATGATTGTGTTAACCTATATTTGAAATTTGGACTAAGTAATAACTTAGCTTGTTAACTAGGTTAATCCAATTGTGTTTTAAGGGGTCAAAAAAAAAAAAAAACTTTACAGATCCATTAATTTTCTGCTGCGTATGTTTCGTATGTGATACAAACATATATTTAACCAACAAATATATTGAAGAGTTCAAAGATTCTGAAGTGGTAAAAGGTTTCTACTGTAAGTTCATCTATATGTATCATAGAGTCTAAGGACAAAGGTTTTGTACTAGATCTGAAACTTCTCTTTACTATAGTGAATTTCTTTTCAGGAAGGTTTCCCTCCAGGTTTTTTACTATGAAACTAGTTTATTTCATTGGTTTTCCTAGGTCATCATATCTTGTCTTATATACTTTTCTACTATGCGTGATATTGATATGATATTGATGTTTGTTTGTTTTAACAAGGTTTATTTATAATAAATCTCATAAACATCTTGGGTTTAAAATGTGTTAATTCTATCAACCGGGGTCTAAATTTCCCAACAAGTGGTATCAGGGTGGGTACACTCTGATTGGATTAATTTCCTAAATATGATCCTTGACCCCTATTATCATGGATCTTGGACAATCTCTTTTGATTCCTCCTTTATTTGATGGCATTAATTATGCGTATTAGAAAGTTTGTATGAAAGCTTTTTTGTAGGCTCTAGGTGAAAAAGTATGGCAAGCTATTGAAGTTGGCTAGATTAAGCCAAAGGAAGCGTCGGTGAATTGAGATGAAGCAATAATCCAAGTGGCAAATTTCAACAGTAAGGCCATGAATGCTTTGTTTTGTAGGGTGACTAATGAGAAATTCAAGAAAATATCATCCATGGAAGTTGCCAGGGAAGCATGGACTATTCTTGAGACCACTTATGAAAGTACTAAGCCAGTAAAGACTGTGAAGCTTCAAAGATTCACTAGTAGTTTTGAAGAAATAAGGATGGAGAAGGATGATACCTTTGATGAGATCTGTGCTAAATTTAAGCATATTGTGAATTCTGCCTTCAACCTTGGAGATACTATAGTAGAATCCAAAATTGTTAGAAAAATCATTAGGTCCTTTCCTGAAAGATTTCATGCCAAGATCATTGTTATTGAAGAACTAAAGAACATTGATCAAATTCCTTTGAATGAGCTTGTAGGGAATCTTCAAACCTATGAGATGAGATTACATTTAATGGGAAAATGTGAAAAGAGTAGAAACTTGGCTCTTAATGGTATAAAGGAAGAGAGTGATGAATCTGAAGATTAAATGAAGATGAGGATGAGGAAGAGGACTTAACCTTCATAGCTAATGATATTATCAAGCTTTTCCGATATAGGAAAAAGTATAAGAACAAAGCCTCTAGGAAAATTGAATCCTTTAGGAAGGGCAAGAATGAGAAACCCCTCATCCAGTACCATTAGTGCAAAGGTTTTGGTCATATGAGGATAGAGTGCCCAAAACAACTTTAATACTGGGTCTCATGGTACCATTCACACATTTAAAAATTATTTTGTTACAGTGTTTTCAGTTTTCAGTAATAAGCGATATCCAAACAAACCCTTAGGTTACTGACTAACATAACATAGTTCTATAAATATTTACAGTACAATGAAAATAAAATCTTTTACCAATAAAAGAAAAGCAATGAAATTAAAATTGGCTTGTCAGTAGACACACAGCCATGGTTGTCAAAATTGCGATCTAGATCGTAACATTTCAGATCACACTAGGATTGTAAAAATGGTAGGATCGTATGTAGGATCGTGTAGGATCATAGAATCGTATGGGATCATAGAATCGTATGGGATCCTACCGATCCTAACAAAAACATAAATTTTTGGTTTTTTTTTTATGGGATAAATTTTTTGTTTTGATAAAACTTTAAGGGTTTTTATTTTTTCATGTTGTGATGGTTTGACTTTTTATTTTATTTTTATAAAATTATGTTAACCTAAGCAAATGTATTTTAGTTTCTAATTCACTTGTAATCAAAATAAAAGATTGCTTCATCATTTCTAAATAAAGAATTTGATGTTGGCTTTGCCGCCTTTTAAGCTATAATGTTGTTAAATTTGTTTGATTAATAAACTAATTTGTGTTCTAATAAATATTATATATATATATATATAATTTTATCAATTATTCTTGTATTTGTATACTGATTGATTGATTGAATTTTTCTTTTTTAGCATGCATTTTAATTGTTGCTGAGTGATATAAGTTGGATAGTTAAGTGTGTAATTGTATCTTGATGTCTTCTGCGGCTCTAGTATACAAATATATAATGTCTACATAGATGATGAAATGGATGATGATGATTAGAAATTTAGGATGGTGGTTATAAGAACCTTAGAATGAGAATAATTAAATGTTCACTTCACCTTAATATTCATTTTGCTTTTAGATTTCATACTGTAGTTAGCTAATTTCCATTTGCTAACTTATTTTAGATTTCAAACTTGGAACTTAGAACTTGGAAAATATTTTACATCTGTTTTCATAAATATTTTGGTATTTGGTTGTCAATTAAACATTTATTGAACTTTTTCAATATATTGGGTCAAAACTTAAATATATTTGTTTCGTTAGTATAGAATTAGCATTGTATGACACGAAATTACATCATACGATGCAAATCTTAGTTTTTTTATGAATGAATTTATAATTTACGTGATTATTCAATATACAAAATCATCATTAATGTATTTTATGCTTTAAATCTAAAAATATATAGGATCTTATGATTCACGATCCGATTCTACGATCTACAATCCTACCTACCTTTAACGATCCTACATAGGATCCTGATTTTGACAACCTTGCACAAAGCAATGAGTGCAGCTCATTTGCCAATCAATATATGTTGAAATAATTCACAAGGAGTCTATTATTATTTTTAGATAACTATAATTATTTTTAAATATTTATTTGTTCACATGGAATTTATTAATCAGTATAGAGAAATATAGGTTTGTTTTAATTTTTATCCCTAATTCTCACACTCATCACATTTTGAATCAATCCTTTGTTTGAGAAGTCCATAATGACCAGCTAATTTCAATAATAAAGGGTAATAACCATTTTTTTTATGAATTAATAATGTGGAGTATAGGAATTCCAGTAACGTAATTGCGTCACGTGTAATTGAAGACATACTCTGACCGATACTGGAAAATTTTTAATGAAATTGATGGGGATTTCGAAGATGTAGTTGTAAGGATGTTTAAGGTTGGCCTACCTGCTGAGCATGATTTAAGGAAATCATTGACGAGGAACTAGTTAGTAATGTGTATCAGCTCATGGATCGCATTGATAAGTATAAGCGGGTCGAAGAGGACCAACAACTAGGCAAAGGCAAGGTTAAGGTGGTCCCTCAGGATAGGAGGGACTTCAGGTAAGACAAGTACAATAATAATTGTCCTCGGAGGGATTTTTTTGGGCAATTTGGGGTTGCTACTACTCAGATGGTTAGAAAGGTGTTCCGAGAACCATTGTATCAAATTTTGGAGAAAATTAAGAACAAACCACATTTTTAATGGCCAAACAAGATGGGAGGAGATCCCGCGAGGTGCAACTAGAGCCTTCATTGTCAGTACCACTAGGAGCGAAGGCATACTATGAAGGACTGTAGAACCTTGTGGAATCACCTAGAGCAGCTGGTCTAAGGTAGTAAGTTAAAGCAGTTTTTATATCACTCTAACGCACAAGAAGGTCAAGCAGGGACCGGATCATAGAGAGATGCTTCTTCAAAGCCACCTCTAGGCATAATCAACGTTAATCTTGCCACCTCGAGAAGGACTGGATCTCATCCCTATAGAGCGTTATCTATAGCACAGCCATGCCTAGAAGACTCCTTCCCTGAACAGAAAAGAAGTAGGGTGAGAGTCCAACCAGCACTGAGTTTCTCTAACGAGGACAAGGTTGGCACCTTACAGCCACATGATGATGCGTTGGTGGTTACCCTTAGGATAGGGGTATAATGTGAAGCGAGTATTGGTTGACCAGGGCAATGAGGCAAAGATTATGTAACCTGATTTGTATAAAGGGCTAAAGCTAAAACTAGAAGATTTGACTGGTTATGATTCACCATTGGTAGGTTTTGATGGGAAGGTAGTTATACCAAAGGTCCAGATCAGACTACCAATACACGCAGGGTCAGAGGTAGTAGAAGTGAACTTCATTGTAGTGGATGCTTACTCCCTCTATACTGCCATCGTGGCAAGACCTTGGCTACATGCCATGGGGGCCGTCTCTTCTACCTTACACTTGAAGGTGAAACATCCATCTGGCAACCAGGTTGAGGAATTGGTTGGAGCCAGTCTATGTCTATGTAGTATTTGGTTTCTATGATCAGGCACCAGGCCAAGGAGAAGCCCTTGGGCTCTACCGAGCGAGGCTTATAGCAATTAAAGGAACCAGTTTTATTTATGTATATGGTAGAAGAGGTGAGGTGTGAAGAATTGGAAAAGATTGTTATAAGTGATGATGGGGAAAGTTCTTCTAGGTCGGGGCTTAGTTGCCTCCTCGGGAGAAGGAAGAACAAGTAGTATTTCTTAGAGAGAATGTTAATTTGTTTGCATGGAGTGCTTACAAGGCTCTTGGGTGGATCCAAACTTCATTTGCCACCATTTGAATATTAACCCGACCGTCGTCTCCAAAATGCAACCACCTCAGCGCTCGTTTAAGGAGCATTTCGATGATGTCAAGGATGAGGTGATCATGCTTAAACAGGCTAGGGCTATTAAAGAGGTTTTCTACCCTAATTAGCTAGCCAACACAGTGGTAGTGAAAAAGAATAGTGGAAAATGAAGGGTATTTGTAGATTTCACATATTTAAACAAGGCATGCCCCAAGGACCCCTTTCCCATGCCTTGAATAGATCAATTAGTTGATGCTACAGTAGGACATCCGCGGATGAGCTTTTTAGATGCTTTCCAAGGGTACCATCAAATACCCTTAGCTTTGGATGATCAAGAGAAGATGGCTTTCATTACTCCTACTGGAAACTACCATTACAAGGTGACGTCTTTTTGTTTGAAGAATGCAGGATCCACCTATTAGAGGATGATGACCAGGATGTTTGAGCCAAAACTACGAAAAATTATTGAAATCTATATAGATGATATGGTGGTCAAGAGCAAGTTAGAATCTGAGCACGTTAGTGACCTCAGAAACATCTTTGGAATATTAAGGAAACACAAGCTACTCCTTAATGTTTCTAAGTGCTCTTTCGGTGTTGGTTCAGGAAGGATCTTGGGATACATGGTCACTCATCAGAGAATTAAGTTCAATCCTCATCAGATTATAGCAATTAACAATTTGCAGCCTCCTTGGAATCATAAGGAAGCCTAAAGATTAACGGGGATGACTGCTGCTATGAACTGATTTATCTCTCGGTTAACAAATAGGTGTAGACCTTTCTTCCAATTGATGAATAAGTGGAAAGGGTTTAAGTGAACCAAGGAGAACGCCCAAGCCTTTCAGCAGTTAAAGGAATACCTTTCTTGGCCACCCATCATGTCCAAGCTTGAGAAAGATGAAGTCTTGTTTGCTTACATTGTTGTAGCTCCCTATGCTATTAGCTTGGTCCAAATATGGGTTGATGATGGGATCTAAAGGCCGATCTATTATGTGAGCAAATCTTTACATGAAGCAGAACTCCAGTACCTACCATTCAAAAAGGCCATATTAGCAGTAGTGCATGCAACATGTAAACTTCCCCATTATTTCCAAGCTCACACGGTGATGGTGTTGACTCAACTTCCTCTTAAGTCCCTACTTCGGAGAGCTGACTACACGAGAAGGTTTGCTAAATAGGGTACTATTCTAGGGGCCTTTGATATCAAGTATATGCCTCATACATCTGTTAAAGGCTAAGTTCTTGCCAAGTTGGAGGCCGAGTTTGCTGAACCTTTTATAAAAGAAGAAGAAGAGAAGAAGAAGAAGAAGAAGAAGAAGAAGAAGAAGAGTAGAACATGGATGAAAAATCAGTTGGAGTAGTCTCTTTACAAGAACCTTTATCCTAGAGGGTATATGTTGGTGATGCTGCTAATCAAAGAGGATCTGGAGTAGGGCTAGTTATGGTATCTCCCGTGGGTATCTTTATTAAGAAATCCTTGAGGTTAGGTTTCTCGGCCACAAATAATGAGGCTGAGTATAAGGCCTTGTTAGTGGGAATGACCATGGTTCAAAAGATGGAAGGAAAGGCACTATAAATGTTTTTAGATTCTAGGCTGGTTGTTGGGCAAGTAGAGGGTGAATTAGAAGCCAGGAATCCTACGATGCAAGAGTACTTGAGTCAAGTCAGACATTTATGATCAGTATTCAAGTTCTTCACCTTACAACAAATCCCTAGAAGCAAAAATACTCATGCGGATTCCCTTGCCACGCTTGCAACCTCCTCAACTCAAAGTTTGTCTTAAGTCATTTTGGTTGAAGATTTGTGTAAACCTGCCAAGGTAAAGGACATGGTTCAGGTTCATCAGACTAGGGTTAGACCTAGTTGGATTGATCCTATTGTAATATTCCTCAAAGATGACATCTTGCTTGAGGAGAAAGGAGAGGCTGATAAGGTGCAAAGAAAGGCTCCTTATTTTTTGTTATCCAAGAACCGAAATTTGTATAAATGCTCTTTCTCTAGGCCTTACTTGCTCTGTATACATCGCGAGGCAGTAAAATCCCTCTTGGAAGAGCTGCACAAAAGGATTTATGGGACTTATACAGGTGGCAGATCTCTATCTCACAAGGCCCTCACTCAAGGGTACTAGAGGCCAAGTATGCAAAAAGAAGCACAAGAATATATGAAGAGGTGCGGCCAATGCCAGAGATTTGCCCCAAACAGTCACTAACTTGGGGGTATTTTTAATCCTCTTTCTAGTCCCTGGCCTTTTGCACAGTGAGGCTTGGATATTATAGGACCTTCCCAAAAGCAACGAGAAACAGGAAAGGCTTTTGGTTGGCACTGATTCTTCACCAAGTGGGTTAAAGCCGAGCCTTTGGCAAACATCAGGGATGTAGATGCTAAGAGATTTGTGTGGAAGAATATTTTTACTCGATTTGGGATTCCTCACACCCTCATCTCGGACAATGGGCTTTAGTTTGATAGTAAGGCTTTTAGGAGGTATTGTTGTGAAATGGTTATTAAGAACATATATTTAACTCTGGCTTATCCCCAAGGAAATGGACAAGCTGAAGCAGTGAACAAAGTCATAGTAAACGGGCTCAAAAAGAGGTTGGATAATGCCAAGGGCAAATGGGTGGAAGAGCTGCCCTACGTTCTTTGGACATATAAAACTACCCTTTATAGGTCCACAGGTGAGATTCCTTTCTCCCTGACTTATAGGGCTGAGGCTATAATTCCTCTAGAGACTAGGTTCCCAATATTAAGGACAAGCTTATTTACTCCGAATAGCAATGAAGGATTACTAGAAAAGAGCTTGGATCTTATTGAAGAGCAAAGAGAAAATGTCATGATTCAATTAGCATATTATCAACAAAAGCTTAAGCAAGGATACGACTCAAATGTGAAGTTAAGGCCACTAGCCCCTAGAGATTTGGTATTGCGAAAGGTTCTAGGTATTGCAAAGAACCCAGCATAGGGAAAGTTAGGACCTAATTGGGAAGGACCATACCATGTCACCTCGGTAGTTGGGATAAGAGTGTATCTCTTGGAATATCTGGACGAAAAAATTGTACCACACAACTGGAATGTAAATAACTTGTGAAGAACCTTGGTTATGTCTAGCTCCTCAAACCATATACCTTGGGTAAATTAATACTTTTCGTTATTTCTCTAAGTATTAAACATAACCTTGGTCATGCCTGGCTCCTCGGACCACATACCTTGGGTAAATTAATACTCTTTATTATTTCTTTAAGTATTAAACAGAACTTTGGTCATGCCTAGCTCCTCGAACCACATACCTTGTGTAAATTAATACTCTTCATTATTTCTTTAAGTGTTAAACAAAACTTTGGTTATGTCTGGTCCCTTAGGCCACAGGTCTTGGGTAAATTAACACTCTGCACTACTTATGCAAACCCTCAGATTACCTGCCCTAGGAAAATTAACACTTAGTGAATCAACCAAGGATGGAACACCAGCATATGCATCATCACATGAAAACAAAGAATCATCCTGGGCCTTGGCAAAGGTATTCTGAGGGTACATTAAGATACTCTTAAAATAAGGTACTCTTTTCCTACTTAGTACTTTGCTTACTTTTAAAGACTTAGGCCTCCCCTGTTAATTACACAGTTTTCAGTACTAACACTTAGTCATTTTTTCTCATCATTTACATGGTTTTACTCTATTTGAGTAAACAACAAATCATCACCACTAACTTTTGTTAAAGCAAGGGTGTTCATTCTTAGAAGCTTCATTAACCTAAAGCCTCAGCAAAGGGTAAAGGAAGGAATATAGTTAGCCAAATATAAATATCGCAAATAAAAAGAGAGGTTCACAAAATGAAAGTTAAAGTATTTTCATTAAGTAGAGGAATAATTACATTATGGACAGAGGAAGACTGCCATGAAGAAGGAAAATCACAAAAAAGAAAATAAAACAAAATAATGCTATTACAATAACAAAAGAAGAAAAGAAAGGGATCCTAAGCTATGCCTTGGCTTTGGAAGGAGGGTCTTCCTTGGACTTGGACTCAGTCTCCTTTGCCTTAGGATTAGCCCCCCTTGACTTGGCCTCGATCTCCTTTACCTTGGGATCAACCCCCCTTGATTTGGCCTCAGCCTCCTTCGCCTTGGGAGCGACCTCCTTGCCCTTGCCCTTCTCTTCTGACCAAGGACCACCTTGGCCAGCCCCCTTACTCTTGGCCACCTCAACCCCTTGGCCTTAGTCACTAGCTTGTCTAGGCCCTGCAGAGACTTTGGGAAGAGGAAGATAGGTCTAGGTGACAGAGGGTTGCTCAAAAGGAATAGGCAAGGACAGTGGGAGGTGGGAGTGCAGCTAGAACTTCACGGATGTTTGGAAGGTAGTACACGTTCTAAGCCTTCCTCCACTCTGAGGTAGCAAGGACTCCTGCCACATTGAGGGCTTTTGTCTACACCATCTGGCAGTAGTCCTTGCAAACCTTAGCGAGCTCCTCTGCCAGGCAGACCTTGGTCTCTTCCACCTCAAGGTTGTAAGGGGCTTGCGCAAAGGCCTCTGCAGTTTCCTTGGTTGTTCGGACAGTTTCCTTAGCCTTGTCCAGCTTTGCCTTCAGCTCTAGGACCTGCTGTTTTGCTGTGGCTAGCTCTATCTCATTATGATAGAGCTTTTTCCGTTGATCTTCAATTTGGTCCTGGGCATTCTTTAGGCTGGCCTCAGTGCTTCTCTGCACCCTCTCCTTAGTTGCTAGCTTTGTGCTAAGCTCTTGGTTTTTCTGCTCGGCGACTCTCAAGGCCTTGTCAGCATTGTCGCAAAGGTTGGCCTCAACCATAGCCTCATTAAGGGCATCTTTCACCCATTCCTCGGCAGTAAACACCTCCTGGATAGCTTGCACAAAATCAACAAATGAGCATGCTATTAAAGGAAGAAAGGGTATTCAAACATAATACTAGTAAGGCGTGTTAATGAACTTACCAAGGCTAGATCCCTTTTTAGAGATAGAAAAAGGTCTGGCTACCTCATTTTCTTCAAAGTAGCCATATCCTTAGGCAAAAGAAGGAGCTGCACTAAGGCGTCGGCTAGGTAGTAGGCACGCCATTTCTAACTCTCTAATGGTGAAGTTTCGGGGATGGTGGAGTTCCGGGGAATGGCTGCCCCGTCCAACTCTAGCTGAGGGGCCCAAGTAGGGTTTCGGTGGTGCACTTCGGCCATATCCTGCTCCTCCCTGCTCTCAACTAAGGAGGCCCGCATCTGGCCCTTGGCCATTTTCTGCTATTTTGGCAGACCATCTCCCCCTTCTCAGTTTCATCCTTCTTTTTCCTTTTCTTTTTCAAGTTGGGTATGAGGAGCAGGCTGCTTGGAGAAGGAGGAAGAGGAGAGGGGAAAGTAGGAAGAGGCTGGGACCCCGAAGCGTCTTTGGACAATGTCCCTTAGCCCTATCCACAAGGAGATCTCTTATGTCCTTTCTCCTATTCAAGGCCATCTCTTCTTCTTCTTCTTCTTCTTCTTCTTCTGAACTGCTATCTATATGTGTGACTATAAGGCTGGGGGTGCGAACACTTGAGGTTCTGTCAAACCCATCCTCTACATTCGAAATGTGGATGATAGGATCTCTCTGCTCCTCCCTCTCTTCGTCAAGTTGGAATTAGTTGACTTCTTCCTCGAGTGATCGTTGTGAGGAAGTAGCCTCTTCCCTCGAAGTTGCTGTTTTTGAGGAAGCATGTTGGAAAGGCCAATCAACTTGCATGACATCTTCTTGGGCTAGAAAACTGGGCACCGAGACGTCTGTGTGAGCTACCTGAGGGTCGCCTGCTTAAATCACGTTGACAACCTCCTAAAAATTATCAGATAAGGGCTCAAATTAAAGGATAAGGTGGATAGCCCTTAGTTGCCTATTTTCACTCATAAACACCTCGGCTCTTAGCAACTTGTTAAGATCCTCGACGTTGACAAATCTGATGTTAGAAGCTACGTATCTTTTATCTATAAACACAACCGAGAAGAAAAATCTTTGTTAGAAGGATGAACACTTGGACCTAAACCTAAGTCCCATGACAAAGGACCTAAACCTAGGGCACCCTACCTAGATCCCCCTCCTGAGTTGGGCAATGAAGACCATCGTGCCATTCCCCAGAGATGATGAAATAGTCGTCCTTCATGCCTTGTTGGACTTGAGAAGACACGAGACAAGCCTAACATTTGAGGACCTAGACTTAAGGTAATACCCCGAGTCAGCAAGCAAATGGCACTCATACATCTAAACGACGTCTTGCCAAGTAAGGTTCAAGCCCATATGCCCATTGAGAGTGTCTACACTACCCAGGACCCTAAATAGATTAGGCTCACATTGGTGGGGACACAGCCTATGTGCTAGTAAGTAGTCCCTAGTTACACTACCCATGGGAATGTTATTCCCCCTTCTATGAAGGCTATTATGGGAGTGACGACCTCCCGTTCATTCCTATGGGTATGCCATAACCCCGGAGCACAGTACCGTAGGAGAACTCCTAGGGGAATATAGTATTTAGGCCTAAATCACTCCATACCGATGGGAGAATCTATGAGATAAGTGAATCTACCCATCTAAGCAAACTAGGGAGAGCCGAAGGAGATATCTGAGAAAAAGATGTAGAGAGTAGAAGGCCCAGGAGACTGGCCAAGAAGAAAATCGCCTATAAATGAAAAAGTTACAAAAATAAGGATGAAGGACTCATATAGGAGGAAAAATGAACTCGAAGATTTGTAAAGTAGGAAAAATGAACTCTCCAAGTGCCTTATATAGGAGGCGGGATTGGGTGGAAGTTATCCCACCCAAAATTCGAGTAGAAATGTCAGCCATAGGATCTCCATCTCACCGTTGGATGTGGGGAACAGAGCGTCGCCTAGAGCATTTAATGAAGAATTACAGACTCTGAAGCGTCAAGTATAGTTACAAGACACGCAAAGTGACATTCTCACGTATGGGAGTTAAAGAAATGTGGTAAATTAATTACCTGAGGTCAAAACCCCATTTCTCTCCTCGGATGGGATGAAACAAATTGGAGTTTTAAGGGGCTATTATGGGGTACAGGAATTCTAGTAAGGTAATTGTGCCACGTGTCATACCCATGGTCGAGAAGGACTATTATCCTGCCAAGGAGGCCACGCCCTTCGACTATAAGGTCATGTCAGCAGCACATCATCAAAGGAGGTCGTACTATACAAAAAGAGCTTCCGGGAGAGGGCTAGCACTGACATGACTGAAAAGTTGGTGGCTACCACCATATTTAATGCGTCCCACCAAACCTTCTAGCTGCATTTATGTGGAGAAGAACCTTGAACAGTGCTACCTTGGCTGCCGCAACTCACTAGGGGTTTGGAAAGGTGTCTGATGGGACAAACACTCAAGTAGTGACCTGGATGGTCAACAAATGAAGGGCCAAGATCATCTAAGGAGGGCTATATAATGTAAGGAACTCTCTAGGGATAGGGGGACCAAAAGAGGGAGAGAAAAATACTATAGCATTAGGAACAAGACTTGTAATCAAAATTCAATAGAAGCATATGTATAAGATTTAATCTCCTCAGCCCCCCCCACCACCCCCACCCCCTCCATCTAGTGATCAAGCTAACGACGATCCAGAGGCTGGTGGTTTGGTTGCTTAACTGGCCATCAAACTGGCGACTCTCTAATGGCTAAGTCATCAATATTGGTAGTTTATGCTTGAAAATTTTTATATGTCACACCAAATACGTGAAAATGTTTTCAAATGTGAAGTGTTTTCATTTAAAATATTTTACAGCAAAAGAAACAATGCATAATAATGATGAGTTACATGAAATTATTTTGGGGAAAAGGAACTTTCCCATATATATTTGGGGTAGTTCATAATTCTCTTCGTTACCTTTAAAACCAACCAATTTCCCCTCTATGTTTGGGAAATGAGAAAAATACCCTTAATCCATTAATTTCTTAATTAAAGCCAACAAAATCTTTTGTTTCCTAGAATATTTCCTTGTAAAAAGTATGTAATACCCTCAACTAAAACATCAAACTTAACCCAACCTAAATAACCTAACCCAGGTAAATTAAAGTAAACTTAACCCAACCTATAAATTAAACTCACAATAAACTAAACCTAAAACCTATAGCAACCCGTATACTCCAACAGTCCTACTGACTTGATAATCACACCACTAACCACACGATGGCTGATTTTCTTGATGTCGGGTTTCCTTCCTTTGATTTTTCCTTCAATTTTGTTTAGGTAGGTCACATGATGGTTGATACTTGGTCACACAGTGGCTAATTTAGCGAAACTACGGCTAAAGGTGGCTACTTTAATGGTGGCTTAAGATCTTATCGATTATACAGGTTGCTATAGGTTTTTCACCTCATTGTAGGTTTTAGCTTTAATTTACCTTGGGTTTAATTAATGGGTTGGGTTGACTTTAATTTACCCTGTGTTAGGTTATTTGGGTTGGATGAAGTACTTAAGTTTTATTTTTTAGTTAAGGGTATTACAGACTTTTTACAATAAAATATTCTAAGAATTAAAAGATTCTATTGAATTTAACTAAGAAATTAACAGATTTAGGGTATTTGCTCATTTCACAAATATAAAAGGAAAAATTGATTAGTTTCAAAGATAACGAGAAATTGTGAACTATTCTAAACATAGAGAGGGGAAAATACTTTTTTTTCCCATAATAATAATAACTTTGCATACATATGTTCATGAACAAAACAATTACTAGGAAAAAAGTTCTTTCCTAAATAATTCACTTACACAACCCCAAAAGCATCCACAAAGTATTGTTTGCAATCCACAAAGTGACCATCAATGCTTATTGCCCACAAATCTAGAAGTTTTTTAAAGGGATCATTAAGAAACTTAAATTGAACAAAATTAAAAATAAAAAAAAAAAAGAAAAAAGAAAAAAGGGAACTTGAATATATGAAGTTTGTTTGTTCGATTAGACCCCTGTACACTCAGATTATTTAACCTAATTAATTAACCAAGTTGATACCTAGGTTTATTATTTAGATATAGGTTAAACACATACAATCGTATCACTTTGTGCGGAAAAGTAAAGAAGTTAAGCAATATGATGACCTAGGAAAACGAATGAAACCAATAGTTTCAAGGTAAAAAACTTGGGGAGGATTTAACATAATCTATCTTAAAGGCAACAAATTCATTATGATAGAAAGTTTTACAATAGACTTTTCCCTAAATCTAAAGCTACCTCTTAAAGTACATATTCACATGACCACGTGCAGCTCCAAATCAACAAACTCTTCTATCTGAATTTGTCGCACACAAACATCCACGTTTGTGACTCTAAGATCACACTCAAAGTTTTAAATCATCAACTATGTATGATATTTATATGCAACAACTTAATCCACCAATTCTTGAATGTAGATCTTCTTTTTGGTAGAGTCTACAGAAACCTCACAAATCTCACAAGAGTAACTTATAAGACTTCCAAGAACTTCCAAAATGTACTTGGGGTTTTCTTTTTATACTAGGTAGTGTTAAACTGAAACTCTAAACGTTTCCGCGAGCTATGGGCCTAATTAAAATTTTGCAGAACATGATCTTTGATCGGTCAAGCCATGCAAATCCTAACTTCTTTTTCCTGCAGCTTAATTGTTCTTAAATCTTAACTCGAATCCTCATGAGCAATGTCTAACACTTACACTAGACATGTTTTTGTTCTCGGTTTGCCAATTTACAAAAAATTAGAACTTAAACATTTATTCCTAAATGTTTAGAACCTAAAAAAGTTGATAAAAAAACCCTTAAATACATGAACTTTTAGATTTTCCTTTTACTAGTTTTCAAATTTTGAAATCGTTACATGATAGTTCAGTTGTCATTATCTATTGCCAATATGGGTAGATGTGACTATTTTATTTTTTAAAGTTTGTATAACATTTTTATTTTTATGTAGTTGTCATTATCTATTTGTATTATTTTTATATACATATTTTAACTAAATGAGAAAACTCAAATCACATGCACTGTATTAATTATTGACTCACAAAACTACACTCATCTATACATAAATAATATACCAAATGTTTACTTAACCAATCAAATTTTTGAACAATTACTACCTTTACTTTTATTTCTTGAATCATTAACTTTATAATAAAAAGTTATTATAACATGATAACAATACATACACATGTAACAAACTATCTCTATTTTCAAATTATTAAATTATATAAAGTAATTATAACCCAAAAAAAAAAAAAAAAAAACACACAAAATTAGTATTAGACACACACTCGCACACATATAATTTAAATCAATATATACCTAAAAGCTAAAATGTTGCAATAATAAATGTTACGCATTAGTTGAGCTACATCTACGTCCACGTCATTATTCTTTTCCTTTCTAATATTTCCATAATAAATGTAACATTCACTCTTTCTTTCTTTTTTTAATATTTACACTTTCTTTAACCTTTCTCCCTCTCTTACCTTTCCAAATCCCTCACTACCCCCTACTTTAATATCACTCTTCCTCTTTACCTTTATCTTCCTTTATTTTATCTTTTCTTATTCACACCCTTTTACTTAAAATTTTCATTATCTCTTCCATTCTATGCATAATTTTTCCTCACAAAAAAATATTCCTCTCTCTCAATTTTTTGGTAGATTATATATATATATATATATATATATATATATTACATCTCTACTTTAGGTTGATAAATTTTTGTGTTCATATTCAGCCACATCCTCCATATCATTAAATTATTTATATTTTCTCTCATTTTTTTATTTTATAAAATTAAACATATACTATTTTACTTAAATTCAAATAAATAAAATTTTCCTCTTGAAATTGTACTAATTTTTTTTAACATTTACACTTTCTCCAACATTTCTCCTTCCGTTTATCTTTTCAACTCTCCAATACCCTCTACCTTAATATCACTCTTCCTCTTTCACTTTATCTTCATTTGTTGGACCTCTTCTTATTCTTATCCTAATAGTATAAATTTGTCGTTCTCTCTTTCATTCTATACACGATTTTCCCTCACAAAAAATGTTACTTCTCTCTCTCTCTCTCTCTCTCTCTCTCTCTCTCTCTCTCTCTCTCTCTCTCAATTTTTTGGTGAATTTTTTATTTTTCTTACATCTTTGCTATAGGTTGATAAATTTTTGTATTTTTTAAAACTCTACTTTGGGTTGGTGCAATTTAATTTTGTATTTTTAGTTGATTTTTATTTTTTTTCGTTGATTGTTAAATTTTATCATATTGCATTATAAAGAATTAAAGATACTATATAAGAATATAATAATATTCTATTACATACCATGATTTGCATAATTTGGTGCTTATTGTTACATCTTTTATTTTTACTTTTTCTCTTCTCACCTTGTTTTATTCAACATTAGATTTGGTCTCATCCTCCATATCATTAAATTATTTATATTTTCTCTTATTATTTTTATTTTAAAAATTAATAAATCAATATTTTACTTACATTCATAAATTTGTCCTCATAAAGTGGAGTAATGCTAGGGACACACACATTCTTACACCTAATGCATCAAAGGAAAAATGGAATACAGAACTAATGCCACTGCGCACCCTTGGTGCGGTGCTCACTCCACAAGTATAAATGCTTGTAAGACGTAGGGGGTAAGGGCCGTGGTTCAATTCTTTAGGAAGGAGCTTTACACAAATATACACTTAGAATAGGCTAGAGTAGAAATTCTATTTTGTATCAAAAAAAAAATACTAAATTAAAATATAATAATGAGGATATCAAACCAAATTATAACATAAAGAAACTAATAATTATGGATATACTAACTTAAGGGTAGCAAAATTAAATGAAAAAAGAATGTTGCGATTCATATGTAAAGCAATGGAATCATCATCAAATTTCGGAAAACAATAGGTTGCCAATGGAAAAACAATATGAGAGAGAGAGAGAGAGAGAGAGAGAGAGAGAGAGAGAGAGAGAGAGAGAGAGAGAGAGAGAGAGAGAGAGAAAGGTTTATAGTAAAAAAAAGAACAATACAAAGTAATAAAGAGTAGACAAAGAAAAAAAAAATCAAATGTCATTCAGTAACCGTTAATTGGAAAAATAAAATAAAGAGCCTATTAGGAGGAGTAAAAAAGAAAATAGAGATTACCATACAGAGAACATTAAAAACTTTACAATGCAATAAAATCAACCATTGCATTCACTTAAAAAATAGAATCATCAATAATTAATAATTAAATACAATCATAGTACTACATTTAACTTAAAAACTAATCAAACTCTAACCATGGAAACCATATTTCCATTCATTACTAAAAAGGAGATGTTCTCCGATAATAATAGAAATTACAAAAGAAATCAAGTTAGAAAATTTTTAAATCCCTTTTTTGACATTACACACACACACACACACCATTACTTTTAAAAATCGAATGAATGATTCTACTTCTCATTTAACATATTTGTTATGCATCCATCATCAGCCAGTAAATATATAATAGTAGTAAAAAACACTACAAGTTAGATTGTGAAACAAAAATTATAAAAACTAATTAGCTAATATCAATTTATCATTATGGAGTAGTATTCTATGATTTTACACATCTAATGAAGTAGAATATATAGAGCTTACTTAAGGTATTCACATTATAAAAAAATGTATATGTGAAGGTTTAAAATATATATATATATATATATATATATATATATGATGCGTAAAATCATTAGTGAATTGATCGTCCACACACGCGTCAAGTGAGGTACCTGAAGAACAAAGAAGATGAAGAACCTACAAAGAGCATCGGTGGGGTGCCGGTCAAAGACCCTTTGAAGGTTAAGTCGGTGATAAAAGAATCTCCAATAACTCAAAAATGTAGGAGCTAGGAAATTGCACAGACCTTGGAGAAGAGTAGACTTGTGCTTATATAGTGGTGTAGAGTTTACCAAGATCCCATGAACGTAGGACCTTTCCTTGTAGGGAAGATTTGTAGTTAATGTACTAAGTTCTTAAGGCTTTATTTCCCTTGTTGGGAGGATAAAAATATGTAGAGGGATCCTTGGACGTGGTGTGCAAATTCTTTCCATATAGGGAATCATAAGTGGAAAGTACGCAAATGGAGTGGGACTAAGTACATTCCATAGTTGGTATTGGTTAACCCAATGGGTAGATTCATACCTGATGACGAATATGGATAAAGGGTATAAACAATGTCACATGGTCATCAAACTCGAAGGAGTCGTTTTATCCTGAAGAACACCTTTGTTCTGAAGGGTATATTTAACAAGAAGGGTATATCTGGACCGACAGGTATATTGATCCCAAAGGGTATAATTATCCCAACAGGCATATTGATCCCAAAGGGTATATTTGTCCCAACGAGTATATTGATCCCAAAGGGTATATTTGTCCCAATAGGTGTATTAATCCTAAAGGGTATATTTGTCCTGACGGGTGTATTGATCTTGAAAGGTATATTTGTCCCAACAGGTGTATTGATAATGAATGGTATATTTGGTCCAATGGATATATTGATCCTAAAAGGTATATTTGGTCCAACGAGTATATTGATCCTAAAGGGTACATTTATTCCTACAAGTGTATTGATCCCGAAGGGTATGTTTTTCTCGATGAGTATATTGATCCCGAAGAGTATATTTGTCTCGACGGGTATATTGATCCCGAAGGATATTTGCCCCCACAGGTATATTGATCCTGAAGAGTATATTTGGCCTAAAGGGTGATTCTAGCCTGAAAGGTCTAAGGAACCCAAAGGGCATTGCCAACTCGACAGGCAAAAGGAGTTAAAAAATTCTTTTAGTCAAAATATCCTTAAATAGAGTACCTGACAAACCCTTGATACGTGACAACCGTCAGGATGGAGTGTGTCGTGTGGTGTCAAGAAAGGTACTCGATGGCCCCTTGATATGTGGTGACTGTCAAGGCGGAGTGTGTCACGTAGTGTCAAGGAAGGTACCTGACGACCCTTTGATACGTGACGACCATCAAGGCAGAGTGTGTTGTGTGGTGTCAGGGAAGGTACATGACAACCCTTGTGTACTTGACAACCCCTTGATATATGACAATCGTTAGTGCGAAGTATGGCACATGGTGTCACACTCTGTTTGCGACCGATGATACTTTTGGTGATCAAAACCTTTTTTGGTGAGTCATGATACTTTCGGTGACCAAAAACTCTAGGGAATTGGAAAAATTTTCTAGATGGTGAAAATATTCCCTATCAATATATATGTAAGGTTTCTATTAACTTAAAAGACAATGAAAAATCAATTGTTTTTTTTTTTTTTTTTTTTGATGAACATGAAAAATCAATTGTTAGTAACTAAAACAATAATGATAATAATAAAATATATATTTAATGAGAACGCCCTAGCTATAAAAATTATCACGCGCAATGCGCAAGTTAACAACTAGTTTTTTTTTTCCCCCTAGAGAGTTTCAACCTATGTCGTTCGTTCTCAGTGATAGTTTTTTATCATCAGACCCAAGACAGCAATCCGCTTTCGGTGTATGTGGGGATTGAACATCAAATCTCTTATTCAACCATCAAAACTTCACCAGTTGAGCTAACTAGAACCCACAAAGTCATAAAAAAATAATTCTTTATTCGGCGTTCTTGGTAAGGGTGGTGGGTTGTTTTTGGTTGAGATTGGGCTAGGGTGGGTGTTGTTGAGGTGCAGTCTCCGGGTTAGGCCAAGGTCCTGGTGCAGGCTTCAATTCTAGTAGAGGAAGAGGCTCTGGTGACGGGTATCGCAAAGGCTATGGGGGTGGTTAGGGTCATGGCCAAGGCTGGCAGTGGAAGTGAATGATGGTGGCTGGGTAGAGAGATTGGTTAAAAGCAAGTTAAGATTGTGGTAGGGGATTATGTTATGAAGGCTTGTAGTGGTGGCGGTTTTGATTGGGTGCTGGTTGGTTGTGGGTTTGTGGAGATGGTGAATGGTGGGTTGTGAAGGTGGCTGCATCAGATCAGATGAAGATAGAGAGGAAGAGAGAGTGACAGAAAGGGGGAAAGAGAGAAATGAATAAAAAAAAAAAAGAATAGTTTTTTGCTGAGATGTGAAAAATAGAACTTTTGATATTGGATAAAGTGTAAAGTAAATTGTTAAAATAGATAAAGTAGTATTTTAAGAGTATAGTTAAGAGAAGGTACAAAAATATTTTTTATGGTAAGTTAAACTAGTAAAAAAGCATTATATATATATATATATATATATATATATATGAACCTGTTGTCCACATAGCACACCCATCTTGTTCTAGAGCTTATACATGATGAACCTGAACCAGATGACATTTGTAGGGACCGAGATGACAAGACTAACGGAAGACAAATTTTACGATTACCTCAGTTTTTCACGAATTGCAATTTATGGATTAGGACAGTATATACTTTCATTTAGATGTCTCTTAATTTGGGAATTTCAGGCCTGATTTGGGTTTTCCTTCTTTTTCTTTTTTGAAATGGTAGATGGTATTTTGCCAGTAACATGAGATGGTCATGGAAAATGCTAAGATCACAATTTTTACCATAATTTGCTCATGTGGCAAGTCATGAGTGGTAGAGTAAATTGAGGGTCTATAGATCACAACTCTATCATTCACGACTTGTGGCATGAGAAAATTTTGACAAAAATTGTGACACAAATTGTGGTCCTACTCGGTGGTCATAAGTCCATGTTAAAATTGAGCGATGTTGGCATTCTGTCGCTAACAACATCAATGGATTCTGAAAGTCAGGTGACAGGTGTATAAATGGGGCGAAATTGGGTAAATGCCCATTTTGCGAAAAAAAAAAAAGAAAAAAAAAAGGCAAATGTCTCATTTCCTAAACTAATTAGGAAAATACCCCTCTTTTGAAACTCAATTTTCTCAAAATCGAGTTTCCAAAAAAAAATATCTGGAGCCCTATAGCGACGTTTTAAGGAGCTTATAGTGACATTTTAAGGACCTATAGTAGCATTTTGTAACTTGAGCTCCATGAACTCGAGTTCCATGCAAGTTTTTCTTGTTTTTTACCTATAACTTGAGTTCATAGAGCTCGAGTTACAAAATGCCGCTATAGGTTCTTAAAACTGCCACTATAATCTCCTTAAAATGTCCCTATAGGGCTTAACTCGATTTTGAGAAAATCGAGTTTCAAAAGAGAAGCATTTCTCTAATTAGTTTGAAAAATTGGGCATAATACTATTTTTTTTTTTTTTTTTTGTGCAAAAAGGGCATTTGCCCATTTTGGCCGTATAAATGGTCTGGGACGAAAGTCATGAAACAAGCTTGAAAAGATTATGAACTAAAATAAAACACTTTATTTTCTTATGACTAAAATGAGAACACTCCATAAAAGTATAGACCAAAGCATATTTAAGTAAGCCTATTATGAAATTTCCTTCAAATGCCTCTAAGTCATGAGCTAAGAGCTCAGGCATCTTAAATTAAACTTGATATGAAAGTTGGTGATAATGATTTAACCATTTTAATATCTCCTAGAATTTTTTATATTTATTTAACTCAATCTCAAAATATTAAACCTTTCTCCGATTACGTCTCAACTAGGGAAGGCTGTTTCACCATCTGTAATCAAATTTATCATGTGATGACTAAATAGTAAATAAACAAAAATTTTGTCCGTATCTTTTAATCTTTATGCACAGCTGTACAAATATTATGAAGTATCAGTCAAAGAACCTTGATATACCTGCCCCAAACGCAAGTTGAGTTAGATTTCTCTTATAAAAAAAAAAATTTAAAAAGTTTAAGTTGACAATATTTTTTCAGACGGAGAAATTGAAAATGTTCGAGAAGAAAAGGTTTTAATTATCTGCTTCTTTAATGTTTCTTCTCTTCAATAAAAAATTATGAAATTCAATTAATTTATGGTTCAGGCAGAGATTCAATCCCAAGATGAATATGATACTCTCTGAGGTTGATGATGTAGGTGACAACATAGGAAAGGATACTTTAGTGAGCTTTCTCATTAAGAAGGTTCAAAGAAGCACAGTTTTAGAATGAGTTGGATTGCTTCTAGTATTGTATTATATTATATTATATTATATTTTCTCTTCTCGGTTCATACCAAATGGTCCAAATCACATATATATCATATTTGGGTCCAAACCAACGTGAAAACATGCAAACTAGTAGCTAGCTGAATTCACGAAGACGTTAGCATTTCTAAGCTTTATTATACCGCAAGTATAGGTTGAATTTTGTGAGATAGTGATATTTGTCCTCGACTCCTAGCAATTTAATAATAAATCCAAAAATCGTATCTTACGATTGGTCAAGGAACATGTTCAAATTTGGAATTCCCCATAAACAATTTTGGGTAAAAGATATTAGATTTACAAACAGGACTACCAAATGATTTAAAATAGTTGTTTTATTTATCAAATTTTATGCAACTATTTTACCTAAAGCAATGGTAAATATATTTTGCAAAAGTTTATATAAGACGAGATAGTAATGTCTTTCGCACAATAAATATAGACAAGATAGAGTAGTGTTTACTGCTTGCACATCATATGATATGTATAAAGGAAGTGTTTTGATTTTTTTATTTCTATTAAAGTGTAAATTGTACGATTCGATTTTAAATTTACTTCTTATGTTCTTTAGGGATTTTCACCACAAACGTTATATTGCATTTTTATTCAAGCCCTTGCATTCAAGCTAATTGATAAGGTAGCGTTAAAATGCCACATAATTGCTTGTTTACTATTTATTATAATCTGCAATTTCATTAAGATCAAACAGAATCAAAAGTAATATATAGCAATCGCGCCATTGTAATTATGACAAAAGAAACTTACTTTAAAAAGTCAGCTTATTTTATTATTCAGCTTATTTTTGCTACTATTCATGAACCCCATTGCATTTTTTGATACTATATATGGGACCTACTATACTATTTTAACTAAATTTTACCTTTATCTACAGTATTTTCAGCAAAATGTTTTCAGTTTCAGCAAAATAAGTGGATCTCAAACAGACCCCAAGTATGCGTTTGGGATAAGTTGAATTTTTTAGCTTATCTTCACTTTCACTTTATTTTTACTACTATTCATGGATCTCACTGCACTTTTTGATATTATTCATGGATCTCACTGTATTATTCAACTTATTTTTTAACATTTTTTCTACATTTTCAACAAAAAATTTTCAAAGATACTAAGCACAATAAAACTTTTAGTAATAAAATGAGCTACTGAGTTAGAAGGTCTCCTAACCCAACAAAACTCGTAACTAACAAAAGGCAAACTTAAATCAAAAGCATTGCTAATGATAATAGAAATAGACTAGTCAGTTGATTCTTCCTCTTTAGACAAGAGTATAGGACATCAAAACATATTTTGCATCCCCTTCCACTATGATGTTGCACCAATTTCAAAGTTAACCAAGTTTAAAACCCACAAAATTACAGCTGCTTCAACTTGAATAGGAGTGCATAAATCATAAATCCTGATCCAAACCTTTAACACCTCTCCATTCTCATTAGTGGCCACCACAATTAAGGAGGTGAAATCCTATGAAACGATAGCATCAACATTTAGTTTTATATAGGTTTTAGGAGGGGTTTTTCATGAGGTCAATTACTCAATCCTATTTTTATCTTCCTCTTGATCCAAGGCATTCAAAAATTCATTAATTCTACTTTATGCATTATGAAAGGTAGAATTAATTATTACCTCACTGTCATTATGCAATACTTGATTCCTAAGATCAATAGTGATTGTCATTTGCAGCGTACTCAATTCATCTAATTTCGCATCCCATTGCATAGGTGGAATTAAATTGAGAAAGGGGGGGCGGGGGTGTTCAAGACCACTGTAAGGATATCATCATTTGATGCAATATTCAGGTTATTGGCTCCTATGAATTGCATTTAAACCAAATGGCCATTGCTACCTGGCAATTAAAAATTAGATGGACTCATATTTCAGTTTCTCTCCACATAAAACACAACTTGGGTTAGAATTCCCTACTCTTCTCATCAAATTGTCTTTCGTTGACAGCACATTGGACCCAATTCTCCATAATATCATTTTGATTCTGCCATGAGCTTTGATTTTCCATAGCGTTTGCTTTATAGGCAAATTTCAAAGAAAATGTCCCTTTGTTGTCCACAGCACATATTAGCCTGTCATATCTAGCTCTCAAAGGAATAGGGATTTTTAAGATATCTAGCTCTCAAAGGGATAGGGATTTTCAAGATAAGTTTCGACTGACTCAGAATCAAAGTGCTCATGTAAAGGAGGTATATTCCAGCATTGAGACTCAGTAGATCTCAAGCTAGACACTATCAAGGGATTTAATTGAATTGAATAGAGTTGGTTTAAGCCCATCTAGCCAAGGGATCCAAGGATACAACCAAACATTTATGGTAGCGCCATTTCCAACCCGGTAAGAAGCCCCCTTTGTAATAAGGAGTTTGGTTTTTTCAATTGCTTTCCAAATTTAAGAAGCATTTTTTGAAGGTTCTTTTCGAAGCTAAACACAAGCTATCACTCTTTGAAGCAATCATCCAAGCAACCTTAGCAAGTCAAACTTATTAAACTCCTTTCTCTTTCTTAATCCCAATCCTCCATTTCCCTTCAGGAAACATAGTCTGCTTAAGCCATCCAAGCCAAGTACCTTCCACTTAGATTTTTCTCAATTTCACTAAAAATTTCTAGTCAAAGCATCTAAATTATCACTAACTTTAGTGAGGATGTTAAAGGTAAGATGGGCCAAGAGTATGCAAGTAGAGCTTGAGCCACAGTCTTAACCAAAGTACATCTTCTAGCCCATAATATAGTCTTACGTCTCCGCCCCTTTAGTTTGCATTTCAACATTTTCAATAAAAACTTGAAGTCTATTGTAGGAACCCTAGTGAGGAATAGAGGATCCTATAGATACTACATTTTGTACCCCTTACGACTCGTGGCCCCATTCCCCAATGATGTCAAAATTCTAAGGCCCAAGATTGGTTTTGGGCCCAGTCAAATTACAAATTGACTTGATATGTGTTAAAATGGAAAATATAACTTTTTATGAGAAAATAAATCTCTTTTAGAAAGTAAAAGGCCAAGGAAACCCTCGGTCTGCGTGCGCTAGTCTAATGCACGCGTACGCAGGCACAGACCTGCAAGGAAAGTCTAATGCACTCTAGAGTTTTCAGAAACCTATGAAAGGAAAGTTTTCTACATTAATGTTTAAGTTTGGAACGAATCCCACATCATCTTAGAGCCGTTTCAAACTTCTATTTTCTCGCTATATAAAGCCATACATGACACCTTTTCAAAAGACACAATAAATCCTAAGGGAAAACCTAAGATTCACTAAGAAATAGTGAATCAAAGAGGGAGCTTTTCATAAAACACCCTCAAGCCAACTTTATTTGATTGAGACCTTTTCTGGTCTTGATCTTTCAAGTTTAAGATTACTAATCACTTTTATATTTGATTGTGTATAGATTGACTAAGAGGAACGGTCAAAATCAAGGAATAGATTGAAAAGCTTCTTGTTTAAGGTATTGAGTTCTACACTTTTCTTTTTCATTTCTTTACCTTTTCTTGCTTTAATCTTTTTGTTTCCCTTGTTTCCTTTGTTTATTTATATTATAACCTGTTTGTTTAGCCTAGGTTTTCTTTGCTTTATGATCTTGAGTGTGCTAGGTTGTTAGATTTAAGTTTTGCTTTGTTTTTCTATGTTGCTGGGTTAGGGTTTAGGGTGTGTTTGCGTGTGCATGCTTCTGCATGTGTAAGCAAGCCTGAAGTATGCATATGCATACAATTGGTCTGCGTACACAGGCCTATGTATGCGCACACATACTTGTGCCCAAAACCGTAATTCAAGTTTTTCTACTTCTGCTTCTATTTCTTTGTTTCTCTTATATCATATGCCTCTGTTTGGCCCCTTTTTATGCTTTCTAAGTCTCTATTCCCTTGTTTAGCATTTGTTTGTCTTTAACATGCTAGATCAGGGTTTCCTCTTTGTTTCTCACTTTGATATTATGAACATGCATTCACATGTACATTCATTGATGCCATAAGTGCTACGATGTAGTGAGGTAAGTAAGGTAAGGCATGTATTCACATGAACATGCATAAATTTGAATATGATTTTGTTTGGATGACGAACATGGATGAGGTTTGCAAATAACATGTTTGCTTGATTTTTCATGTGTTTCTTACCTTATATATGGTGTGTGCCTGCTTGCTGCCATGCTTTTGTTCTACCTTGACCATGGTATGATGCCATATGAGATGAATGCTAGGGTTGTGTTGGTTTATAAGCATGATAGATGAATGCTAGGGCTTGTGTTGATTGATAAGCATGATAGATGTACGTTAGGTTTGGGATGAAATCTCATATTGTATGGTTAGATGTATGTTAGTGTGTGTGCGCTTTTAAGATGCAATGTTGAATAGACCTTTAATAGGATTAAGAAGTAGGACACAATGAGTGGAAGCTGACCCACAGTTCGGGCGGTTTTGGGTTCCTAACACCTTCCCAAAATCGTACCTAAACTTTAAACCCATACTCTGATAGTAAGACTAAACCTTCCACGTAAGAGCACTATATTCATGGTTCCTAAACCATAAAAATAGGTGGCGACTCCTTGTTCTTCTCTGCTGCCCTGGTCCATTCAGCCGAAGTGTATTCCCTGTTGTGCCCATAGATCCCCCAAGTAGGAAAAATCTAGTTTCAGACTTTTCACCTATAGAATTTTCTTTATACCCCTACAAGTTAGCTAGTTGGTGAGTTTGGAGAAGAAAACACTTATTTGCATTGTTAAGCAACTGTCCAGATCAATTATAGTATTTTTTTGAAGTAGACACTGATATCAAAAGCTTCCCACCTACTCGTCTTTGAAAATAGAACAATATCATATGCAAACATAACATGTGTAATAGAAGCACTACCATTGCCTTAACCCCACTAATATTCTTCTCTATAAATTTTATCTCTAATATTCTTAAGAGAGCTTCATGGCATAATATGAAGAGGTAAGGGGATAGAGAGTCTCATTGCCTTAACCCTATCTTAGGTATAAGCTGACTTGTCTTTCCCCCATTTATAAGCACATTGAAAGTCACCGTTGACACACATTATAGATCAATTTCACAATCTTTCATCAAACACAAAAGTTTTAAGTACTACTTAGAGGAATTTCCAATTGAATCTATCATACACTTTTTGGAGATCAAGTTTGATAGTCATCAACCCAAACTTAACTTTTCTTGTTTTAAAACTATACAACATTTCTTAAACTACAATATGGTTTTTAGCAATCCACCTTCCTAGAATAAAAGCAGCTTGGGTGGGGGAGATAAGTTTATGCAGAATTTTCATCAATCTAAACACTAACAATTTACTAATGACCTTATAAACAAAATTACATAAACCGATTGGTCTATAATGATTAAATGCTGAAGGGTTTTGGGACTTAGGAAAAAGCACAATAAAATAACTATATACCTCAATCGGCATTTTTCGTGATTGCAAAAGTGTTGTGACATCTATTGTAAGTTGTAACTAACTCTCCTAAGTAACTACTTGTAATTTGTACTAATTAATCTAATCAATATCTATCATGTACTTTTCTATATTTGAAATTCGTTTGCTTGGGGTGCAGAGTTTGTTAGTCCTTGATAAGGAGAATTTCTCTTGTAAAATATCTAGCTTGAAAACTTAAAAAATTTTAAAAAATTTTCTAAAATTCAATAAATACATAAAATCAAAAAAATAAAAAAAAAATTCTTTATAAGTTCTTTCTTTATAGCATTTGCTTCATATCCCAAGTAACGAAAAAATAATTTTAATCTCCAAACATATACTCAAACAAAAGCCCAAAACAAACAAGTAATTCTTAGATGCCTCCGAAGTGTGGTGAATAGAGCTCCCCTCTCTCACATTTATAATGAGGTCCACTCATCAAATTTATAATGGAATCCATTATGACTGTAAGGGAAAAGAACATTATTTTACTATACTACTTCGAGAGTACCTAAGTATTTTCCAAAACACACGCATTATAATAATTTCAAGCTCAACCTACCATCTTCAACTACAAACACAATCATTGTCCCCCAAAAAAATAACATTTAAAATAGCAAAGAGAGAAATTTAAATTGAGAAAAAGAATTTTAAAAGAGAAATCCATTAAATTAGAGATCCAATGTGTCCATAGGCATTTCCAACTTGCTCACATCCTCGTTACACACCCGACCATCCTTTTCTAAATCGTGAGTTCTACCCAAGCCTCAAATGCACCTTGATTTAGGGTTGAACCACCAAATCTCAAAGCCTTGACCACCCATTGACCCAATTGAGCTCCATGAGAACAATTGTTGAATCCTCATGCACACAAATGTTGTTATTGACCAATCAATATCAATATATCTAATACTATATATAAAAGGAGAAGCATCTCCAGCAATTAAGGAGATCATGCCACGTTAGGAAAAAATGCCACTTAAAATGCTATCACGTCAGGAAAAAAGCCTTTCTAAAAATTAGATACGTATAAGTTAAAAAGCGATAAATTATGTTGATTGGGTTGCACTAAAACACTGTTTCATACTGCCCAAAATAAAAGGAAATCTAACCGGCCAAAATACAGTGAAAAGAAAGGCTTGCTATACGAAGAAAGATTAAAAAAGCTAAATGCAATATTAGAATGCCACATGGCAGGACCTCATGCACTCTCACAAGAGGTCTTACCACATGGCACTCTAATATTGCATTTACCTTCTTTTTTTTTTTTTTATCTTTCTTCATTATTTTTTTTTTTTACTTTTACCCAATAGATCATAGTAACTTATTTTTACTGTTATATAAATTTAACATTTTTCACCTCTTTTTATTAACTTTTTTTTTACTGTTACCCAATAGATCATAGTAACTATTTTTTACTATTATATAAAATATGGGTTGTTCTTGACAATTGGACTAATTAGACCAAAAGTTATTCACTATAAAATAGACTACCTTTTAAAAGTAGACCAAACCTTATAAAAAACTCAAGCTCAGTTCTTACCTTACATATTATGACCCAAGTTTAACCATTTTCATGTGTAAATCAAAGCAAAAACTCTTACCCTCTTACAAACTCTCTTCTTCCTCCCTCATGTATAGATGATACTTCTGCAAAATCTCATTCTCATGAAATCATGTCTTCATTTTCCCCCAATTTCAATTCAATATGCTTTGTCTATTAATAATGTTCTATGCAATTTATGCAAACAAATTCTCTGTCATCAACCAATGCAACAAAATTATATATAAATCTTTGAGATTCCTGAAGTTGTTGAAATAATTGACAAGTGCATATTTCTAAAATTTATAATAAAAAAAAAAGGTCTAATAAATAGCATATACTATCTCACAAAATGCCATTAACTTAATATTTTCTTTAAAAAAAAATTTCAATGATAGGAATTTTAAAAAACATGATCCTATACAAGAAATACCAAAAATACATGCAAAACAATTTTCATAGGAGTATATATCTTTAAATAATACAAAGACAATATTAAAGATAAAGTGTATTGAATGAGATCCTACGGAACAAGTTTGTTAATCATTTCAAATTATACTCATCATTTACGTAAAAGAAAATGATAATACATTATATTATTTACATTGAAAAAATAATACATATTAATTTCAAAGTTCATTGCAAGATGAGAACTATTAGGGTATTGCAATAATAAGTAACATTAATACAACAATAGATTGGTATTACATTTTGTGCGTACTTTGTGAAAGGAATGTCAAACCACAAGCAAGATTATTTTGGTGTGCAAAATGTGAAACAAAAATAAATCTGTCTATCCCAAAGTTAGAGGCACTCACATTAACTACATACTCTCCAAATATATATAATATATTTGTCTCACTATAACTACTATATATATACAATTGCAAACTACATAAGATACAGTTTTCAAATTGAAGTTTTTTATGCAACTTACAAAACAAATTTTGTAATATTTGATCGAGATGCTGAGAAAATCCTAAATAAATCTACAAGAGATCTTGCTAAAAAATAAGCTGAGGTACAACTTATTTAAATTATTGTAAAAATATTGATATTGGAGAAGGAATCCCACGTGATTTGAAAAAAAAAAAAAAAAAGGAAAAAAATGGATTTCACTACTTCATTTGAATGAATTCAATCTAAAGGATGGTTTTGAAAATTACATAGTTGCTAAGATTTTTCATGCACCTTCAAATGAAAAAAAGGTATGGAAGAAAAAAAAAATACATAATTCAAAATGATATATTAATTCTTTTTGCTGCACTATTCCAAAATTAACAAAAATAAAAACATTTACAAAATCTATCACATCATTGAAATTTAATATAAATGCAAATACCTATGAAAAATCTTAGTGACAAAGTCCAAACTTTGTAAGATTCAATCAAGAATCTCTTGGTGCCAATTCAATAGTGATTAACACAAATGATGTAACAAAAGGAAAAAAAAAATGATAAAAGCTCACAAATTGAACAAATATGGACAATCTAAACTTAAAACGTTGAAAATGAAGAAACTGATGATGATAACAAGCGTCACCATACTGAAACAACAAAGTATTGAAGAAACTAAAAAAAAAAGATTTCATAACGAAGCTTTTTATTACATCACAAAATAAAAATCAATAATATAGTATGAATTAATATGCTTTTATCAACTTTTATTATACAATATTACTCCAAGTTTTTTTAATTATTGCTCATTACTTGAACAAAATAATTATAATAGATATATGTGTGCAATTTATAATTGTTATTTTTTCTGATGAACTCATTACTAACAAAGTTTTATAATAAATATGTTATAATATATGTATAATACTTTCCAAAAACAAATTTACATAAAACATTACAACATTATCTGTATATCGTATGAGAAACTTACTAGTTACACTATAGCCTTGCTACACGCCCTAAAAAAGTTAGTCATATATATATATATATATATATATATATATAAAGACTTGGTTTTTCCAGATATGCTTCCATCATTCAATTTTGTTGATGTTAGTGAAAACTTTTTAAATTAAATATTATTCCTACATATCGTTTGTGAGAACCAAAGTGTATTTATGTCTAACCATCTTATCACAAATGATGTTTTGGTTGCTTTTGAAACTATGCATCATATTAGCGAGAGGAAGAGTAGAAAAGTAGGTGAGATGGCCCAAGAGCTAGATATGAGCAAGGCTTATGATCGAGTGGAATGGGGTTGCTTGGAGCAAATAATGATAAAAATGGGGTTTCATGTCTTGTGGATTGAGATTATGATGAGATGTGTTTGCTCTGTTACTTATTTAGTGAAGATTAATGGGAAACCCTATGGTTACATCACCCCAACTAGAGGCTTACACCAATGGGGTCCTCTTTCTACTTAACTATTTATGATTTGTGCAGAAGGTTTATCCACTTTGTTAAGGGATTCAGCCAGTCAGGGCAAATTAAAGGATGTGGCAGCTTGTGCAAGGGGGCCTAAGATATCGCACCTATTTTTGCTGATGACAACTTGATCTTTTGCCGTGCCACTACAGAGGTGTGCTCCAACTTGCTAGATGTCTTGGAAACATACGAAAATGCCTCAGGCCAACAATTAAACCATGATAAGACCTCCCTATATTTTAGTCTCAATACCCCCCCTAACTTACACAAGATGAGATAAAGCATCGCTTTGGCCGTGAGATTATCAAAGAACATGAGAAGTACTTAGGTCTTCCATCTTCAGTAGGGAAGATTAAGCGAAACACCTTCCACCAGTTGATTGAGAGATTGAACAATAAGTTGTCAAGTTGGAAAGAAAAACTGTTGTCTAATGCGGGTAAGGAGATTTTAATTAAAAATATCGCCCAGGCTATGCCAACATATACTATGAGTGTCTTCAAGCTTCCTAATGCCTTATGTGATGAGAAGACAAGCCTGGTCCATAGATTTTGGTGGGGTCAAGCTAATGAGAGAAATAAAATGGCTTGGTTGAGTTGAGATAAAATGTGTCTCCCTAAGAAGGAAGGGGGTTTGGGATTCTGGGACTTTAATTTGGTACTTCTAGCAAAACAAGGTTGGTGACTACAGACTCCCCACCTCGCTAGTCCACAGGGTGTTTAAAGCTAGGTACTTCCCCAATGAGATTTTCTTTCAGCTAAAATGGACATCATCCATCGTATGTGTGGAGAAGCATGATGGCAGCACAAAATATAGTTCAACATGGACATCGTTGGCAAGTAAGGAATGGGCAAACAATTGATATTTGGAATGAGAAGTGGTTGGCCATCCCATCCACATTCAGGCTTATCTCTCGGCCTTAAGGTGTACTAGACGAGGCAAAGGTTATAGTACTCATACACCCTTATACTTGATCATGGCAAACAGACATGATACATCAATAATTTTCTAGAGTTGATGCTTTAGCTATATTGAGTATTCCGATCAGTTCACGACTGCCTAGTGAATGAATGGTTTAGGCGTATACCTCTAAATTTGACTTCACTGTCTGGAGCGCATATAAGTTAGCTATATCTGTGAGCAATGATGGTGGGTCATGGGAGGTGTCAAATGCTCAGGGCCAAAGGCAGTTTTAGAGGAAGATTTGGTGTCTACAAGTCTCGAATAAAGTTAGATCTTTTGCATGGTGAGAAAGCAAGATCATCCTACCAACCAAAGTTAATTTGTGCCATAGGAAAGTGCTAGATAACCCAATCTGTGAGGCATGTAGGGCTACGGCCGAGAATGGAAGGCATGTGTTATGGGATTGCATAACAGCTCAGGGAGCTTGGAAGGTCATTGGAATTTCATTTGATGCTCACAGTTTATCCTTTCTAGAATTTGCTGACTTCTTGTGGTATTTGATCTATGTTAAGCACCTTGGAGATGAATTACTTAAGCTAATTCTTATGGTGGCGTGGTGCTTGCGGTTTAGCCGTTACGAAAGTCACCAATGTCGAGCTCAGCTTCAGAGTTCAGCATTAGTCCAGAAGGCCAGGTTCTTGTTGGAGGAGTTTCAAACTGCCAACCTTAAGTTGTCATATTCTATAAGAAAAACAAAGCTAGGAAAAAGAGAAGATAAGCTAGAGAGAAAAGATTGAAGAATGAATGTCTGTAAATTGCATTAATTGATCAAAAACTAATTGTACTATGTATATATAGTAGAACTCACACAAGGAAGCAAAATAACTAACTCTAACTAACTCCACACTATACTGATCCACTCTAAATAACCATTCCAACCAATTCCAATATTACACGTGTCCATCTTTACATCTTCTAATTAACTTAAAGCTAAACTACAAGTCGTATACTAGAATTTAGGTATCTCAGTCGTTTAGCAAGCTTCATGTATATCCTTCCAATACTCTGTTCCATTGCTCTGCCTCTTTGCCTAAGCTAATTCTTCAAACATTTTTTCACTTCAATGCTTGCATTTGTCTTCTTCTTCTTGTTCTTAAATGTGCATTTATCCAAACTTTGACATTCCCCCTCAAGATGAGAAGCTGAACCATGTATGTTCACCACACTCATCTTGCCTAATAAGTATCTTAATTGTTGACTGTTGAGAGCTTTTGTAAGCAAATCAGCCAACTATGAATGTGTAGGAGTAAAGAGCAGCCTAACAACATTATCTTGCACCTTATCTCTTACTACATGGCAGTCCACTTTTATATGCTTGGTCCTTTCGTGAAACACTGGATTTTCCCCAATATAAATAGCAGCTTGATTATTACAAAACAATAGAGCAAGTTGAGGATGATAGATCTCTAAATCCTTCAATAATGCTAATAACCTAGTCATTTCACACACAATAATAGCCATTGCCCTATATCCTGCTTCAGCAGAAGATCGAGACACAATGGACTGTTTTTTGGACTTCCATGATATTAGAGAATCACCCAAAAAGATGCAATATCCAGTGGTTGACCTCTTGGTATCAATGCAAGAGGCCCAATTAACATATGTATAGGCCTTCAAACGGAAATCTAATGTAGCTGATAGAAAAAATACCTTGACTAGGACAACTCTTGATGTATTGTAGCACTTTATATGCAGCATCTAGGTAAGGTTTCCTGGGTTTTGACATGAGCTGACTTAGTTTGTGAACAGGATTTGCAATATGGGTCCTAGTGATAGTCAAATAAAGCCATCTGTCCACCAGCCTTCTGTACACTCTAAGATCAGCTAGCAATTTTCCTCGAAACTTACTTAACTTCAAATTCTACTCCATTGGCACCTTGCTAGGCTTACAAGCTGACATTCCAGCATCCTTCAAGACCTCTAAAGCATACTTTCATTGACATAAAGTGATGCCCTCGTCTTTTTAGTTTTTACAAGAAAGTCAGCTCCATTGGCACCTTGCTATCTCGAGTCCAAGAAAATACTTTAAACCTCCAAGATCTTTAAGTTTGAAGTGCTGATATAAAGACGTCTTAAGCTTCTCAACTTCTTGAACATTGTTGCTATCTATGAGAATATTATCAATATAAACCACCAAAGCTATGAAGAAATCATTGAACTTCTTTGTAAATAAAGAGTAGTCAGCTTTGGACTGTTTAAAACCAAGATGCTTAATGACAAGACAAAACTTTGCATTCCATTGCCTTGAAGCCTGTTTAAGCCCATATAAAGACTTGTTCAATTTGCAAATAACATTCCCCCCTTTGCTGTGAAAGCCTTGAGGGAGTTACATGTACAACTCCTCATGAAGATCACCATTCAAAAATGCATTATTGACATCTAGTTGAACCAAATGCCAACCTTTCACAGCAGATATGGCAAGAAAGGTCTTGATAGTAGTCAACTTAACAACTGGTGAGAAGGTATCAGTGAAATTTAGCCCCTCTTGTTGAGTGAACCCTTAGCAACTAGCCTTGCTTTATATCTTTCCACAGAGCCATCAACCTTGTATTTTACCTTATAAAGCCATTTACATCGAATTGCCTTTTTATTGGAAGGAAAGGGAGTAAAGGTATAGGTATTATTAGAAACCAAATCATCAATTTTAGCATCCATGGCTTCTTGCCATTTAGTTAATAGCCTCATGATAGAATCTTAGTTTAGGAATAGAGGTAATGATAGGAAAAAAAAAAAGGCATATGAAGGAGAGAGTTGTGAAGTGTCAATATAATTAGAAAGAGGATATCTGGTAGGGACTAAGGAAGTATCTGACTTGCTGAGTGGATTGAACTTGATAGGCCACAAATGCGTTGACCCCTTGTGATGAATTAAATTGATTAATTAGCCAAGTTATTAATTAATCAAGTTAACATGCAAATTCACGTGGCAGCACAAATAAATCACCAATAACTAAAGTATGCAGTGGAAATAAAATTGACACAGTAATTTGTTTACGAATGGGAAAAACCTGATGGCAAAAACCTCAGTGGATGATTTAAGGTCACCACTCCTGAAACTCCACTATTATCATAACAAGCGGTTACAAGCAAGGAATCCCAGTACCTTACCAACCTACAGTTGAACCCTTACCCCAATACCCAATTGGACTTGTTCTGTAGTGACAGTTTCTCCTTTTGATGTACGGCTCCCAAGTACGTGACTAACCAATTGCGCGGATCCCAGTACGTGACTTCAATTCACCAATGAGAGAGAGAGTTGTTGGCTGCAAAGTTTATCAATTCATCCACAAGATGAAGATCAAGAAGATGCTCGGTTACAAAACCCTACGGTGCATATTACACAGCAACTTCTTCACAAAAGATGAACTAGGGCACGAACTTTGTCTTAGGTCACAAATTTCATGAACAAGGATTTCTCAATACTTGTGCAACTTGCATCACTTTAACGGCCCTTACAACAATCCTTTTATATGTCTAGGGTTAAGAGAAAAGAAGTCCCAAAGACACATTCATGGATTGGAATCAAAACAGAGCTTAGAATCTGTTTTTCATAAATCTCGACAGATAGAGGTGTTAAGGATCTGTCGAGAAGCTGTCGAGAAGCTGTCGAGCCTCGGGGCTGAAACAGCTTCTAAAGCTCGATAGATGCATGTGTCAAGACTAGGTGTCGAGCTTTAGTAACTTGCATTTTCCAGCTTGTTTCTTGACAGACTTGATGACTTCAACACTTGATCTTGAAACACCATTTCTTGAAGCGTTAAACACATCCTAAATCTACCCAATTACAAGTAAAGTGCGTTTTGTCAAAGGATAAGCCAATTACATAAAATAATGACATATGTTTGAAATCACTTGAACCACATATGTCCTAACAATCTCCCCCTTTGGCAATCCGTGACAAAACCACAACAAACAAATGAAGATATGAGAGAAGTCATAAATCACTCAACTCATATTCACTTGTTGAATACAATAAAATCTATCCTAACACAAACTCTTGAAAAACTTTGCAAGAAGAGAGTTTATGGCAAGTAGACTTTGACAACCTGTATTTCTGAAACACTTTTAAACAAAACACATCAATGCATCTTTGTGTGAAACAAAAATAATAGATTGCATACAAGTAAAAGAAACATGTGTATAAAGAAAAAAAAGAAACAACACATGAAACGGTGGGTGAAAGAAACATACATCAACATATATATATATATATATATATATATATATATATATATTAAGAAATAAGCACAATGTATGTCAATAAATGGTCACAAGACCGGGGTACATAATCAATGTATCTCTAAAAGAAAGAAAAGAAAAGAAATACATGTAATCCTCACTACATCCCTTATATCAACACTCCCCCTATCAAAAATGTCCTATACAAGCTCTCCCCCTAAGAATGACTACTCTCAAAACCCAAAACCCAAAACTACTCTCCCTTTTTGTCACGAGTGACAAAGGGTAAAGTGTTAAGTAGACATCTCATTAAAAGAACTCGCATCTCCATCATCATTATCAGAAGCATCATCGTCATCACCGTCATCATCCTCAGTCTTAGAAGTGACATGAGGAGGCGGAGAAGAAGCCTCAAAAGCAAAGTCGCCCAAGGTCACCTGTCGCCTGGCAATGCGACCAACATGAACGTTCATCTGATATAGCTCCGTGGAGAGTGTATTGAGGCGAGCATCCATGCGCTGAAGCTGCGCCATAATGTCTCCAAGTGTCATATTGCTCGAGGAAGAGGAGGGAGCAAATGTGGCTCTAGCAGATCTGGATGGAGCTGGATGGGAGGAAGGAGTTGCAGAATCTGACTGTTGTGACCTGAACTGTGCCTCACTACGTTTTACGGTAGCGACGTTTATGGCAGACATGACATGAAAAGGATCGGACGATGGAAAGCGGATGGAAAAATGGCAAAGAATCCTCGTGATAGCGGAAGGGAAAATTAGCTTATCACCAGTAGTCGTATCTCTATAGACATCTATGATAGAGAAGATGAAGTGTGAAGGAAAGTCTATAGTAAGATGCTCTAAAAGAGACAACAACAATCGAGCACAAGGCTCTGTGATAGAGTTGTAGTGAGAGAGTGGGTGCAAAACAAATGTCATCACCATGTTAAGGAAACGAGGACCTTTAGCAAAAGGCCTACATGGTATGTACTGATGATCTCCCCAGACAGAGGGGCGCTCACAAAACGCAGAGATCATCTTGTCTTTGGACACAGTCCATAGACACTCACAACTAGGATAATCAGGATGATCCACCCTCGGAACGTGAAGAACCTCGGAGACTAGCTCTGGAGTGACAGCAAAGCGCGTACCTCGAATGGGAGAATGAAAGAGTGGTACTGAAGAATCAATCCTGTTAGGACATATGTAATTCAAGCTTGTTAACATATGTCGCTATTTTATGTAGTTGGCTAATCCTTTGACAAAACGCACTTTACTTGTATTTGGATAGATCTAGGATGTGTTTAATACTCCAAAGAACATGTTGTTCAAATTTAGTATTAAAACCATGAAGATTGGACCAAGAAACAAGTGAAGAAAAAGTGTGTACTAAAGCTGGACACCTGGTGGACACCTGCGGATAGCTGCTGGACACCTGCGGACAGATAGCTATCTATCGAGCTATCTATCGAGCTATCTATCGAGATTTAATGAGGCTCGACAGCTGCCCGATCGATCGAGGTATCTATCGAGGTTACGGGAATTGAGATTTCCAGATCTGATTTTTGGGCCAGGCTTTTGTATTTGTGTAGGGTTTCTTTTCTCACAACCCTAGGCATATATAAGACATATTTTTGAGGCCGTCACATGAGAGAATACAAGGAGAACACATGCAAAAGGTGACCGAAGCCTAATCTCTCTGAAGAAGCTACTGCGTCTTTGCGCCTTAGGGTTTTGTAACCAAGTGCTTCTTGATCTTCATCGTGTGTATGAAGTGAAGAACTTTGCAGCCAACATTCTTCTTCCTCAAGTTGGTGAGTGAGTCACGTACTGGGATTCGTGCAAAGGAGTGAGTCACATATTGGGATTCGTGCATCAAAGGGTGGCGTTCATATATTGAAGAGTTCAGAGGTTCTGAAGCAGTAGAAGGTTTCTGCTGTGAGTTCATCTACGGGGATTGTAGAGTCTAGTGACAAAGGTTTTGTACTAGATCTGAAACTTCTCTTTACTATAGTGGATTGCTTTTCGGGAAGGTTTCCCCCCAGGTTTTTTACTGTGAAACTGGTTGGTTTCATTGGTTTTCCTGGGTCATCATATCTTGTCTTATTTATTTTTCCGCTGCACTTAGTTTTGACGTGATATTGATGTTTGTTTGTTTTAACAAGTTTTATGCATAATAAATCTAATTAACAACTTAGGTTTAAAACTTGTTAATTCTATCAACCGGGGTCTAAATTTCCCAACAAGTGGTATCAGAGCAGGTACACTCTGATTGGATTAATTTCCTGAGTGTGATCCTTGACCCCCGTTGTCATGGAATTTGTTGGTGAGTTATTAAAAGTCTTGAGCTTTTTAACTCAATTTCAGAAGAATTTTAATTCTTCTATGTCCTTTAGTAGTCATACTAGGACACGTGCCTTTTCATCTTCACAGCCAAAGACTCGTGCTGTGTGGGTGAGAAAGGAGCCTAAGACTTAATCGTCTTTTCTGTTTGTCCTCTGCTTTAATTCTTTCTATCTAAAGTAGGACTCTCTTTGCTTGATTTCTTATCTTCTGTTGAAATCATGCCTTCATGCATATGCATCCTTCTTTCATGCATTCATGTTGTTTGTCTGTTTTTGTGTGGTTTTTTAGTTTTTATTTTGTTTTGTTTTCAAAATAAAAAAAAAATGATGAAAAATCAGAAAAATACAAAAACAGTGTGTGTTTGTGTGCATTAGTTCATGTAAACTTTTGTAATGGCTATTGAAACAGAGTTTTCTAAACTTTGTATCACCTGTAGCTTAGATGAGCACTTTTCTGCACAACTAAGCGAGTGAGCTCTGTAGCTCTTTGTTTGTGATGAGTAAGGTTAAGTGATCTCTTCTTCTTAACACTCGTATCACTCTTTTTGATGGGTTGAACTAGAAAATCCTAAGAGAAAGGCATAAATAACCATCTCACCACTGTTACTCGCCAATCATAAAATGACATCTGTATGCTTCGGCATAGCAAAAGTGCAATGTCAATGACACCTGTATGCTTCGGCATAGCAAAAGTGCAGTGTCAAAAGCTTAACATAATTGGGTATTTCTTTTCTTTCTTTTGTATGCCCATGCATGATTTGCTTGTTAAATGAAAATATGCAAAGAAATAAAAAGCAAAAAGATTAAAAATGCTTTAAAATATGATTGCAAGCGTGTTTTCTAGGAGATGTGGGAGTTATAGGATGTACCTCGAAGGTGATAGTCCCCATCAAACGGTTATGATTGTGTGTGAGTTAAAGTGATTTTCTCATATCTCAAATCATCATAGCATTGAGACACTTATGCAATCTTGCGATGTTTTCACACACAACACGCAATATTCTTTGCTATTCTTGATACATGTGCAGGTACAATGTGATTTGGCCATCACAAGGTTTACATGTGTTAATGTATGCTCACTAAACTGTCTGGACTTGTTTTTGAAATATAAAATTGGTTAGACTTGTTTAGTGTGTGTGTGTGTGCGTGTTTTGAGATACATGTGCATCAAAATTCTTGTTGAGAGATGTTTTTGAGAGGTTAATGTGTTGCTTGGATCTTTAGTTGAGTTGCATGCTTGATTGCATTCACATCTGTGTTTTTCTCTTCTTGAAAAACTGTTTTTAAGCCATCTCGACACATCCTCGACACCTCTCGATACCTGGCTTATCTGTCGAGATCTTCAGTTGCATGTTATCGCAATCTCGACACCTCTCGATAGCTAGGTGGATCGATCGAGAAAGTTTCTGTCTCCTCGATAGCTTCTCGATAGCTGTTCGATCCATCGAGGTCTGCTCGATAGCTCCTCGATACCTCTCGACCGATCGAGATTCTCTGCATGCATTGTTTTTCACATGTTTTGCATGTTTCTCTTATCTTGTCATCCATAGCATATTGTTTCATTACATTCATGCATTTTTATGGATTCTTTGTGCCCCCTTGATCATCCTTGATCATCTTTATGTTTCTCGGTACCCTCTGTCAATCGTGACAAAAAGGGGGAGAAATTGGAGAATTTGTGGTTTCTTTCTTTAAGATTCTACAGGTTAGGGGGAGAAATACATGCCCTTGTAAGGGGGAGTTGTGTTTCATCTTGTTAGGGGGAGTGATTATCTCCTTGTTCATGTACCTAGGTCTTGTGACCATTTTTACATACAGCATGGTATTTATCAAGTGGTATATATATGATGATGTATGTTTTCTTCACCTATCTTTACATGTGTTGTTTCTTTTCTATCTTTATACACATGTTTCTTTACTTGTACGCAAGCTATTATTTCTGTTTCACACAAAGATGCCTTGATGTGTTTTGTTTATAAGTGTTTCAGAAATACAGGTTGTCAAAGTCTTCCATGCCATGAACTCTCTTCTTGCAAAGTTTTTCAAGAGTTTGTGTTAGGGTAGATTTTATTGTATTCAACAAGTGAGTATGAGTTGAGTGATTTATGACTTATCTCATATGTTCATTTGTTTGTTGTGGTTTTGTCACGGATTGCCAAAGGGGGAGATTGTTAGGACATATGTAATTCAAGCTTGTTAACATATGTCGCTATTTTATGTAGTTGGCTAATCCTTTGACAAAACGCACTTTACTTGTATTTGGATAGATCTAGGATGTGTTTAATACTCCAAAGAACATGTTGTTCAAGTTTAGTATTAAAACCATGAAGATTGGACCAAGAAACAAGTGAAGAAAAAGTGTGTACTAAAGCTGGACACCTGGTGGACACCTGCGGATAGCTGCTGGACACCTGCGGACAGATAGCTATCTATCGAGCTATCTATCGAGCTATCTATCGAGATTTAATGAGGCTCGACAGCTGCCCGATCGATCGAGGTATCTATCGAGGTTACGGGAATTGAGATTTCCAGATCTGATTTTTGGGCCAGGCTTTTGTATTTGTGTAGGGTTTCTTTTCTCACAACCCTAGGCATATATAAGACATATTTTTGAGGCCGTCACATGAGAGAATACAAGGAGAACACATGCAAAAGGTGACCGAAGCCTAATTCTCTCTGAAAGAAGCTACTGCGTCTTTGCGCCTTAGGGTTTTGTAACCAAGTGCTTCTTGATCTTCATCGTGTGTATGAAGTGAAGAACTTTGCAGCCAACATTCTTCTTCCTCAAGTTGGTGAGTGAGTCACGTACTGGGATTCGTGCAAAGGAGTGAGTCACATATTGGGATTCGTGCATCAAAGGGTGGCGTTCATATATTGAAGAGTTCAGAGGTTCTGAAGCAGTAGAAGGTTTCTGCTGTGAGTTCATCTACGGGGATTGTAGAGTCTAGTGACAAAGGTTTTGTACTAGATCTGAAACTTCTCTTTACTATAGTGGATTGCTTTTCGGGAAGGTTTCCCCCCAGGTTTTTTACTGTGAAACTGGTTGGTTTCATTGGTTTTCCTGGGTCATCATATCTTGTCTTATTTATTTTTCCGCTGCACTTAGTTTTGACATGATATTGATGTTTGTTTGTTTTAACAAGTTTTATGCATAATAAATCTAATTAACAACTTAGGTTTAAAACTTGTTAATTCTATCAACCGGGGTCTAAATTTCCCAACAAATCCTATGGATACTGGAGTAAAACTCCTATATCAACACCGTAGGACATGTGACCAGGACATCACACAGTGACTCCCAAGCCCGACTATGAATGACATCGGGAAGGTCTGTGTTGGCAAAGTCTGCCAGGATAACTTGGCATTCCGAATGAACACCTCGTTTAGAAAAGTTCTCCGAGAAGTCCTGTTGGGCTTTCTTATCACGGAAGCGGACAGACATAAGAGTAGAATCAGAAGAAGAAGAAGAGCCCCTAGAATGCAGAGGGTTCTGGGATGGAATAGATTTACGCTTAGATGCCATAGACACTACTAACATAAACATAGAGAGAAAGAGAGAGAGAAAGAGATAAACACACAAAAAAGACCCAAAACAGTTCAATATAGGAAGAGTATATTGAAAAGAAAGAACGTATGCATGGAAAATGCATGAACATGTGACATGCAACATAATAAACATCATGGGCTCAACTCAATCCAATCCTATCAGCACACAAGCAGAAAACACACATCTAAATGCATGAAAATACTGTTAGAATGCTAATGTGATACAATGCATGTAGTTTTAAAGATCAAATCTATAAAACCAACGCAAAATTTTCATTAGACTCTCATCAACTTTGAAAAACCCTAAAATTTTTCAAAAACCCCAAAACTTAGGTTTTAAAACATGAAATGCATGAAGAATGAGAGGATTGAAGCTTACCAAGTAAGGAAGATCATGAGTAACGCTTAAAGAATCCTTAGGAAGGGGTTTGGAGTGAGTGAGAGAGGTTTTGGGAGAGAAAGACTCAATGTATCGAGAGAGAGAGATCGAGAGAAATGAGTGGAAAGTCGCGAGGAATCAATATATACTCCTTCAGTAATTCTCGACAGATGTAGGTATCGTGAGGTGTCAAGATAGCTATCGAGGTATGTATCGAGAAAAGGAACTTTGATAGATACAGCTATCGAGAACAGGTGTCGAGAAAGGAAGATCAAACACAAAAGAATCTCGATCGATCCAGAAGCTGTCGAGAAGCTATCGAGCAGACAGAAAGTTTCTCGTTCGATCCACTAGGTGTCGAGAATGTGTCGAGACTACGATAAGAATAAGCTGAGAAGCTCTACAGACAGCTAGGTGTCGAGAAGGTATCGAGGAGGTGTCGAGCTTGCCTTAAAAAGTAGTTTTTCAAGAAAGGAAAAACACAAACATGAATGCAATCATGCATGCAACTCAACCAGTGATCCAAGCAACACATTAAGCTCTCAAAATCATCTCTCAACAATAATTTAAAGCACATAGATCCCAAAACACACACACACACTAAACAAGTCTAATCAATTTTATATTTCAAAAATGAGTTACGACAGTTTAATGAGCATACATTAATGCATGTAAACCTTGTGATGGCCAAATCACATTGTACCTGCACATGTATCAAGAATAGTAAAGAATATTACGTGTTGTGTGTGAAAACATTGCAAGACTGCATAAGTGCCTCAATGTTATGACGATTTGAGATATGAGAAGATCACTTTAACTCACACACAATCATAACTGTTTGATGGGGACTATCACCTTCGAGGTACATCCTATAAGTCTTATATCTCCTAGAAAACATGCTCGCAATCATATTTTTAAAGCATTCTTATCTTTTTGCTTTTTATTTCTTTGCATATTTTCTTTTATTAAGCATATCATGCATGGGCATATAAGAGAAAGAAAAGAAATACCCAATTATGTTAAGCTATTGACATTATACTTTTACTATGCCGAAGCATACAGATGTCATTTCTTGATTGGCGGGTAACAGTGATGAGATGGTTATTTATGCCTTTCTTTTAGGATTTTCTAGTCCTACCCATCAAAAAATAATGATACGAGTGTTAAGTACAAGAGATCACTTAACCTTACTCATCACAAACAAAGAGCTATAAAGCTCACTTGCTTAGTTGTGCATAAGAATGCTCATTTAAACTATAAAAGATATAAAGTTTAGAAAACTCTGTTTCATTAGCCATTTTAAGGTTCACAAGAACCAATGTACACAAACACACACTGTTTTTGTATTTTTCAATTTTCAATTTTTTATTTTTATCAGAAAAGCAAAAATAAAACACAAAACTGAAAACACACAAACAAAAACATGTTAAAGAAAGAAAAACAATGCATAAAACTAGATTGACTCAAAACTATAAAGTAACACACAAGTAATGCAAAAACAATACAATGGGGAGAGAGAAAAGAAGTGAACAAAATCACTTAGAACCGTTTTCCTTCCACACCTTGGAAGAACCTTTCCTTTTTGTCAACCCTTGAACCGGTGATGAGAGGGAAGAATTTAAACCGTTCAAGTTCGAGAGGAACATGAGGGCTTTAAGAATATCTCCAAGAGGATCAAGAGAGGTCTGAATCTAATTCTGGTTTCCAAATGCTATCATGCCATTGCTTTGTTGAGTGGTTGGCCACTTATAGCAATTTGGTCGAGTATGACCGGCAACACCATAATGATAACAGAGATGCTATTTCTTCTGTTTAGGCTTTTGAGAGATAGCCTTCTTAGTCCTAGGGTTTCTAGTTTCCCTTTTCTCAAGCTTAGGGGGTGCTCCTAAGATGGACTTACCCTTGTCTAAGTTCTCACTTGCTAATTCAGTTTTAACATTTTTTTCCTCAATTTTAATATTATTAACAGGAGGAACAAAAACAGTAGTACTAGCAGAAGGAGTATTAGAGAGAGAGAATGCATACCCTAATCCTGTATGATCCGAAGCAAATTTCTAAACACTGAGCATCTCATCTAGCTTAGCACTTGACGTCCTCTTTAATTGTGCTCTAACTTGAAACAGCTCCGCTTCAAGCTTCTTAGTCTTCTCAGCCAAGAAATTGTTCTCGAACCTCAGTGTCCCAATGGTCTAATTTGCTTCATCAACCTTAGTGGAAAGCTCCTCACGGTCAAGTTCCACATCACTGAGCTTCTTGGTGGCTAGCCTATAGAGTTTCTCAAGCTTCTCAAAAAGTGTGCACCGTTTCTCATAGGCGGTATGGATATCATATTGATCATCCATAGTTTCAAAATTAGCATCCACCGATTCCTTTTCTTCATCTACTTCTTCAGTAATCCCTTCAGTAGGATTAACAGTGGCAGTGAAGGCATTCAAGATTCCGTCATCTTCATTGTCGGAATCATCCTCGGGCTCACTGTCGCTCAAGGTAGCAGCAAGTGCTTTACTCTTCCCAACGCTCTTGAGGTACGTAGGACACTCTTGTTTCATGTGCCCGAAGCCTTGACACCCGAAGCATTTCGGTCCTGCGGGAACAGTGTATTAACCGACATCCTAGGTATCCTTCTTCCCTTTATCTAGGCTCTTAAACTGAGAAGAACTAGATTGCCTATGGTCCTTATTGAAGCCTTTTCCATTGGCATTCTTCATGAATTTCTTGAATTGCCTGGTAATGTAGGACTTCATCTTAGAATCTTCATCATCTGAAGACTCATCTGTATCACTGTTTTTGGCTTTTAGTGCCATGCTCTTGCCTTTGCTTAACTCGCCCATTCTAGTCAACCCTAGCTCGTAGGTTTGCAAATTGCCAACCAACTCAGTCAGAGGAATCTTATCAATATCCTTTGATTCCTCTATTGCTGGATCTTAGCATGGAATCTCTTGGGCAGAGATCTGAGCACTTTTCTCACTATCTTGGGTTCAGGAATGGTTTCCCTAAGATTGAAAGCTGAGTTCACTATGCCTTTGAGCTTTGCATAGAACTCATCAAATGACTCATCCTCCTCCATCTTAATTTCTTCGAAGCTTTTAGTGAGCCTCTGTAGTTTCGAATCCTTGACAGCCTTGGTTCCCTCATAGGTTGTCTGGAGAATGGTCCATGCTTCTTTAGCAGTTTTCGTGGAGGATATTTTCTTGAACTCCTCATTGGTGACTGCACTGAATAGGGCATTCAATGCTCTGCTGTCGAAATTAGCTACCTTGATCTTGGCATCATCCCAATCGGTCGGTGCTTCTGTAGGCTTGGTCCAGCCTATCTCCACAGCTTGCCACATCTTCTCATCTAATGACTGCAAGAAAGCTCTTATGCGTACTTTCCAGTATGCATAGTTAGTACCATCAAACAATGAAGGTATAATAAGAGACTGATCTCTATCCATGACAAACAGGGGTCAATGGATCACACACAAGGATTAAACCCTAATCAGAGTGTGCCTGCTCTGATACCACTTGATAGGCCACAAATGCGTTGACCCCTTATGATGAATTAAATTGATTAATTAGCCAAGTTATTAATTAATCAAGTTAACATGCAAATTCACGTGGCAACATAAACAAATCACCAATAACTGAAGTATGCAGTAGACGGCAAAAACCCCACCGGGTGATTTAAGGTCACCACTCCCGAAACTCTACTATTATCACAACAAGCGGTTACAAGCAAGGAATCCCAGTACCTTACCAACCTACAGTTGAACCCTTACCCCAATACTCAATTGGACTTGTTCCGTAGTGACAGTTTCTCCTTTTGATGCACGGCTCCCAAGTACGTGACTAACTAATTGCGCGGATCCCAGTACGCGACTTCAATTCACCAACTAGAAAGAGAGTTGTTGGCTACAAAGTTCTTCAATTCATCCACACAATGAAGATCAAGAAGATGCTCAGTTACAAAACCCTACGGTGCATATTACACAGCAACTTCTTCACAAGAGATGAACTAGGGCACGATCTTTGTCTTAGGTCACAAATTGCATGAACAAGGATTTCTCAATACTTGTGCAACTTGCGTCACTTTGACGGCCCTTAAAACAATCCTTTTATATATCTAGGGTTAGCAGAAAAGAAGTCCCAAAGACATATTCACGGATTGGAATCAAAACAGAACTTAGAATCTGTTTTTCATAAATCTCGATAGATAGAGGTGTCGAGGATCTGTTGAGAAGCTGTCGAGCCTCGGGGTTGAAGCAGCTTCTAAAGCTCGATAGATGCATGTGTCGAGACTAGGTGTCGAGATTAAGTAACTTGCACTTTCTAGCTTGTTTCTTGGACAGACTTGATGACTTCAACACTTGATCTTGAAACACCATTTCTTGAAGCGTTAAACATATCCTAAATCTACCCAATTACAAGTAAAGTGCATTTTGTCAAAGGATAAGTCAATTACATAAAATAATGACATATGTTTGAAATCACTTGAACCACATATGTTCTAACAAAACTGGGAAAGTTTAGTAGACATAATGCTGCTGCATTTGTAGTCTTGCAAATAGGAAGGAAGTTTAGTAGGCCTAGATGACCTACTTAGGGAAGGAAGAGTTGCAAGTTCTTGCCCTTGAGGAAGGGGTAAAGAGCCAGGTGCTATAGAACTTGGTAAGGTAGGATCAGAATGACTAGAAGCTAGTATGATGGGTTTTGGTATGACAGAATCTAATATAACAGGAACAGAAGAGTCTTCAAATGGTTCAGACACCTAATGAGGACCAGAATTAGAAGATGGAACATTTAAAGAAGGTGTAAAAGGTTCTGAAAACATGGGATCATGTGGTATAGCCACATTACGGCAGATATGAGGAAGGGAAATGAAAGTATGTGTTAAATAGGCTAAAGAAATGAAAGGAAAAACAATTTCATGAAAAGAAACATCCCTTGAAATGAAAATTTGTTTGGTGATCAAGTTTAACAACTTGTAAAACACAAGGAATTGACCTGAGAGAACTTAAACCTATTGTGAGACAATGTCGAAGCAAAGCACAGGCAGCCAAAAACTCTTAAGTGATGATAAGAGGGAATCTTGTCATAAAGCTTCTCAAAAGGGGTTTATGATCCAAAACAACACTAGGTAGCCTATTTATGATATAAACTGCTGTCAAAATACAATCTCCCCAATAACAAAGTGGTATGTTAGACTGAAATTTCAATGCTCTTGCAATGTTAAGGATATGTTTATGGTTTCTTTTCACTATGGAATTTTGTTGTGGAGTAGCAACATAGGAATGTTGATGAACAATCCCATGTTGAGTATAAAAATCTTTGAGGAAAAACTCTTGGGCATTATCAATTCTAAACACTTTGATATTAGTTTGAAATTGAGTATGTATCAATTTGTAAAATGAAATCAGCAAAGGCCTAGTTTTTTATTTAGATTTCATAAGTTAATCCCATGTGGACCATGTAGCATCATCCACAATGGTAAGAAAATATTTAAAACCATCATGAGATGCTTTGTCAAAGGGTCCCCATACATCACAGTGAATAAAATCAAAAGCATGATTAGATAAGTGGTTAAAGTTAGGAAAAGGTAAACGTTTATGCTTTGCAATTGGACAAACAACACAATCTTTATTTGAATGAAAGGGAGACATATGAGATACACAATGTTGAAGTTCATCATCAGAAGCATGTCCTAGTCTAAGATGTCACAAGTAAGGCTTAGTTACAATGGGAACATGAGAGACAAAATTAACAAAAGACTTCAAAACTGACTCTAGGATAGTCAAAGCTTCTGAAATGGACGTTCAATTGTCTGAAGCTTGCAACAGGTACAAATTATTATGAAGCTTAGCTAATCCAATCATTTTCCAGCAAGTAAGGTCCTATATGAAACAATAATTGGAAAGGAAAACCAAGCAACATGACAAAGACTTGGTTAATTTGCTTACAGAAATTAGATTGAAGGGAAATATTGGAACACAAATAACATCCTCAAGAATCAAGGATGTAGTGGCTTGGACTGTGCCTATATGTGTGGCAAGGACTTTTTCACCATTAGGCAAATGCACAAAAGAAGAGATTGAACTAGTGATCTTAGTAAACCATGAAATTGAATGAATAATGTGGTCAGTAACTCCTATATCAAGAACCTAAGTTTCTTCATTGTAAGCTGTTTTGTTTGAAGGATTTTTAGTAAAGATTGAATTCTTAAAACTAAGGCAAGTAGAATCCTGGAAAGAAGCACAAGAAATACATGAAAGTGCTGAATTTTCTAAGTGAATAACATCAGGAGTGATAGAGGATGATGATGAGAGCACAACAAAGATAGCAGCTGCTGACATTGTTCAGATGTGAAAGGAAAAGACCCAGACTGTGATGCAGCCTTAAACTGACCAAAATCACCATTAAGACTCACTTGATTAGCCATGGACACTTTGCCTTTTTGCTTATATCCTAGTGGAAAACCAATTAACTTGTAGCATTTCTCCATGAAATGACCAGCTTTGCCACAATGACTGCATATAGGCCTACTCTTTCCTTTTGTGTTCTTCCCAACTTGATTGAATCCTTAAGTCTTGACTACATGAATAGTTGAATCAACTGAATGCCATCCATTGAAACCTAAAGCCCTTTGTCTTTCCTCTTGTATTACCAACGAGAAAGCCTTGTCAATTGAGGGACTTAGTTCCATTATCAAAATCTGAGTTCGAACTTGTGAATAGACTTCATTCAAGCCATTAAGGAACTACATCAGAGAATCAGATGATGAAACAATGTAATCTTGTCATTCACACCATAAACACACTTACCACAAGAGCAGCATGGTAAGGGCCTGAGATTAAGCAATTAATCCTAAGAAGCTTGAAGATCAGTGAAAAAAGTAGTCACTGTTGCATCTCCTTGCATGATTGTTGAAACTGTTATAGAGCCATCCACAAAGCCTAGCTTACTCTTCGCATCCAATGCCATACGCATAGCCCTAACCCAATTAGGGTAATTGTCTTCGATTAAGGGCTAAGTAACAAGAATTGCACCTAGTGACTCTCCATGGTGCAGAAAAAATGGACTCCTCGGGTCGTCCATTGGAGAAAGCTCACAATGAGCAGCGGATGGAAAAGATGAAGTTTGAGAAGTTTGATCTGGGTTCGCCATTGACAGCAACACTTAGCTCTGATACCATATAAGAAAACAGAGAGCTAGAAAAGAAAGAAGATAAGCTAGAGAGAAAGATTGAAGAATGAATTTCTGTAAATTGCATTAATTGATCAAAAACTAATTGTGCAATGAATATATACTAGAGCTCACACAGGGAAGCAAAATAACTAACTCTAACTAACTCCACACTATACGGATCCACTCTAAACAACCAATCCAACCAATTCTAGTATTACATGTGTCCATCTTTACATCTTTTAATTAACTTAAAGCTAAACTACAAGTTGTATACTAGAATTCAGGTATCTCGGTCGTTTAGCAAGCTTCATGTATGTTCTTCCAATACTCTGTTCCATTACTCTACCTCTCTGCCTGAGCTAATTCTTCAAACATTCTTCACTTCAATGCTTGCATTTGTCTTCTTCTTCTTCTTGTTCTTAACTGTGCATTTATCCAAATTTTGACACATTCCTCGTCTAGGGAGGACATCACGTGGATTCCTCCAGCTCCCCCATGGTACAAGCTTAATGTCAATGGTGCTATGTTCTCCAAAACCTATAGCTTTGGAGTTGGAATAGTCATCTAGGATAGCGTAGGGAGGGTTACGGTAGTGATGAGCATAAAGATACCTTGTCCACTGGGTCCGTTGGAAAGCAAAGCAAAGGCAATGGAAGAGGGGGTGATTTTTGCATGGGACGTGGGAGTTCATGAGGTAATGTTTGAGTGTGACTCCTTGATTGTAGCTGAAGCCTTGAACGAGACTAGAGAGGCTTCAGCAACTATAAGCAACATCATTGATGGCATTCGACTTTGGATGAATGATTTCAGAGACACAAAGGTAGTACATGTTAGAGGACAAGGGAATCGTCCAGCACATCCCTTAGCACAATATGCTAAGAACATTGATGGTTATGTTACATGGTTAGAGGAAAATCTTACTATCATTGAATCAATGTTATTTCAAGATATATTAACTTTATCTTTTTCTTAATAAATTTCTAAATTTCTTGTCAAAATATATATATGTATATATATAATTTACCCCACATGAATATGCTACTACTTTCTTTTATTTTTCTTTTTTCTTTTTAAGAAAACAAACAACTAGTTGTATATAAATAGTAGACATTATGTCACTAAATAAATACTTTCATGATATTTATTTGAATGAAAAACAAAATAAAAATAAAAAATTTCCCGCCATATATCCTCTAATTGGACTATACTATTCTTCTACAATAGTAACAAGTTCAAGGCGTAAATGCACTTTTAGTCCCTACATTTTTGCACTTTTTCTATTTTGATCCCTACATTTTATTTTTACCACTTTTAGTCCCTAAACCAATTAATGCTTAACATTTAGGTCTTTTCCGTCACCCAACTAATGAAAAAAGCTGATGTGACTGACGGTGGAATAAAAAAATAATATAATCACACAGACATTAAAAAAAAAAAAAAAAATTGTACACACAGACACAGTCCGTTCCATCTTCACAAACTCATAGGTTCAAAGCTTACCAAGGGGGTCGTCACTATTTTTGAACCCTCAGTTATCTGGGTTGGCTCAGAATGGACAACCCAGCTATGATGCAGAACTCCTTAACACAACAACAATGGTTGAAGCAAATGCCTTCAATATCTGGTTCTAGCTCATTCCGACTTCAACATTAGAGGCAGCTACAAGTCCTCATGCAGTAGCGACTGGCTTCATCTACTCAGTTGCTCCCAAATTTTGTACAAGTTCCCATAGAACCATCGCTGGAATCCGGTGCGGACTGTGTCTGTGTGTACAAAAAAAAAAAAAAAAATCTTTTATTTTTTAATGTTTGTTTTTAATGTCTGTGTGATTATTATTTTTTTTTATTATTCAACCGTCAGCCACATCAGCTTTTGCCATTAGTTGAGTGACAGATGGACCTAAATGTCAGGTGTTAATTGGTTTAGGGACTAAAAATGGTAAAAATAAAATATAGGGACCAAAATGAAAAAAGTACAAAATGTAGAAACTAAAAGTGTATTTACTCCTAAGTTCATACTGGAAAGCAAGAAGGTATAAATGATAAAGAAACAAATTGAATTAAAACTTAAAAAATTTAAAATAAATAAATAAATGATCAAATTAATTAATGTTTTTAAGTTTTTTTTTTTTTTTTTAATTTTTTGAAAGAAGAATTATCATTTATGTATTCATAAGAACTGAGTCCTGATACATAGCTTCCTCAGCAACTTGAGGCGCCTCCTCTATCCAATACATGTCCTCACCTAGCATTCTAGAATACTTAGCTAACACATGAGCTACCGATTTCCATCTCTTTAAATACCCTCCCTAACCCACAGAGAATACAATGGATATCAGCTATTACATTGCCAAGCATGGAAAAGTTCATGGTTGATGAAGAAACGGCTCCCATAACGTTGACATTATCTCCTTCCACTATTAGCTCCAAGAAGCCCGCATCAACAACGAATTCTAATGCATTTCTACACGCCAGCGTCTCAGTTTCCTCACTACTTGAAACCGGTGGTCCTTTAGTAGCCATTACAGCCATTACCTCACCTTGGTTGTTCCGGATCATAGCACCAAATCCAGAGCTGTTATGTTCCTTGAATATAGCCGCATCAAAGTTTAATTTAAGCCATGATTGATCAGGTGGACGCCACGCACTCCCATCGATCAGATCGCCCCATTGGAATTGCTAGGTGCTCTTATACTTGCTTGAACTCCTCTAAAAATTCTGCAACACATTTATTTAACCAGCCAGGCTCCTTCAGCTGCCCTCCATGCAAAACAGAATTTCTCTGATTCCAAATAACCCAACCTTGCACCAGAAATAGCTCTACTTCTTCAATGTTCAATTTGTCTAGCAGGTATTGGAATAGCTGAACCATATCATGGTGTCCAAGATTGCACTTCTGAAGTTTGATCCTACTCCCAGCCCATACATTTTGGGCAGCAGGACATTCCCATAGCACATGAATTTCGGTCTCTGGAAGCCTAGTACAAATTGGGCAAACTCTGTCATGGATAATTTTCTTCTTTTCTAAATTAACCCGTGTAGGAAAAATTCCATGAAATACTCTCCACCCAAAAAATTTTGTCTTATTGGGAACTCTCAACTTCCACATGGCTTGCCAAACTTGTTGCATATCACTTCCTTTAGAGCACACTGCCCACCCTTCACACTTAAGGACCTCTTGTGCCACATGGTACATGGACCTCACAGAATAGCCACCATTCCTAGTGTGCAACCAAAATATAGAATCATCAACCTGTCTTCAGCTTAGAGGGATACTGCAGATAGCATCCACATATTCCCTGTGAAAAATTGTAGTCATCAAATCTCCTCCACCTGTACAAATCTTGATCAATAAGTTCAGATACAAACCAGTCCTCTACCTCTACATTAGCCGAATGAAGAAGCCTATTAGTTAGGTTGTTTGGAATCCACTTGTGAGATTTAATTTTAATGGTTGACCCATCACCAACTCGCCAACAACAACCAGCCTTTAAAATGGGTAGAGCTACCACAATACTTTGCCATACATAGGAACAATTAGGCGACTCCACAGCATCTAAAAAGTGAGATCTAGGAAAGTATCGGGATGAAAAACACTTGTAAAACAGCGACTCCTTCTTTTGCATCAATCTCCATCCTTGCTTGGCTAGCATAGCTAAGTTGAAAGCCCTTAAGTCTCGAAACCTCATACCACCCTCTTCTTAGCAAAAATTAATTTATCACAGCTTCTCCAATGAATCTTCCTCCCATTTCCCACCTGTCCCCACCAAAATCTTGCACAAATAGAATTTAGTTCCTCACATAATTTTATTGGTAGTTGGAACACATCCATAGTATAAGTTGGAATAGATTGAGCTACCACTTTGATGAGGACCTCCTTACCAGCCCTAAACCACATCATGCCTTTCCATCCCTATAATTTTTTCCACACCCAATCCTTTAAAAAAGAAAAGGTTTAGTACTTCGCATGCCCAATGAGTATAGGCAGCCCCAAATATGTCTCAAATCTGTCCACCTCCTTTACTCCTAGAGTCTCTTTAATTTCTTCCTTCTTATCACAAGGGGAATTACTACTAAAGAGCACTGATGATTTCTCCAAATTTATACTCTGACTCGAAGCAACCTGAAGAACATCAATCTCCTTAGCTTCATTATTATTTGCCTTGCAAAATAGTAGAGAATCATCCACAAACAAGAGGTTAGAAATTTAAGGAGCTCTTCTACAAATGGCTACACCATGAATTCTTCCCTCTAATTTATCCTTAGCTAGTAATGAAGTAAAACCCTCTGCACATAAAAGGAATAGATATGGTGAAAGAGGATCTCCTTGACAAATTCCTCTAGATGGGTGAATATGACCATATGGCTTGCCATTAATAAGTACAGAGAAAGTTGGTGTGGTCACACATCCCATTACTCTACTTATCCACCCTTCTGAAAAACCCAATCTCTGCATAATAACATGTAGGAAAGGCCACTCAACTTGATCATAAGCCTTGCTGATATCTAGCTTCAATGCTAGTGATCCTTTTTTTCCTTTTCTCCTATTTTGCACTGCATGTAAAGTCTCATAAGCTACAGAACATTACATGTAATAAGACGCCTAGGCACAAATGCACTTTGGGTGGGAGAGATTATATGAGGAAGGACCTATTTTAGTCTATTAGCCAAAACCTTGGAGATAATTTTATAAATAACATTACATAGACTGATAGGTCTAAAATCAGTCATTTTCTCCGGGTTTTTCACTTTAGGAATGAGGACAGTATTAGTATGGTTAATACCAGGGACCATAGAACCAGTATTCAGAAAATCCAAAATAGCAATAATAACACTATCACCCATAATATTCCAAAATTTTTGGTAAAATAAGGCATTCATACTATCAGGTCCAGGAGCCTTAGTTGGTCCCATTTGGAACAAAACTAGTCTGATCTCTTCTACATTAAATTCACTAGACAAAATATTTTGCATATTAGGGGTTAACTTGCAAGGGACTGCCTCAAGACATTCATCCATTTGATCACACGGTTCTGCACTAAACAACTCTTCAAAATAATCTGACGCCACCTTGGCTATTTCCTCCATGTCATCAACCCATTGGTTTTGGACATTTCTAATCCCTTGAATATGGTTGCACCTCTGCCGTTGAGATGCTTTAGAGTGAAAGAATTTTGTATTCTTATCCCCATACTTTAATTAGGAAATTTTAGATCTCTATGCCCAGTACATCTCTTGCTTAAGTAGAAGTTCATCTAGCCATTTACTTACACCCAAAAATTCTGCTCTATTTTCAGCTGTAACATCTTCTGCAATCAGCCCCTCAATCCGTTTCTGTAGGCTTTTAATCTCCTCTACATTCGGGTTAGTTTTAGCTGAACCCCAAGCTAAGAGTTCATCACCACAACACCTTATTTTCAATACGTACTCACATGAAAAAATTCTGCTCCGCTTGTCTACGACTCCTTTCCTGAGATTACTATAACCTCTTCTTCCTCAGTAGTTAATTTCATATTCTCCAATCCATCAATTCCATCCTCAGCCATGACAAGAATGATACGGTTATGATAAAAGGAAAGTAAAAAACAAAAACCCTCAGGTCCAGCCTAAGGAAGGGAGGGACTTGTTGTTAGGCAAGAGGGAGAGCTCTTACATTAGAGAGAGTTTTTTTTTTTTTCTTTTTAAAATAATTGTTAATAAATTGCAATAAAAAAATTTTAACATTATTTTTATAAAAAATATAAAAAAACTGTCCATAAAATTCATTATTTTATCATGCATCTGCCACTGTCCTAATTAAAAATAATTTGTAGTTTGCTTTCTTTTTCAACAATTTATCACAATTCATGGAGCAAGAAGCCTTTAAGATCCGGCGGTCCGGACTTCCACGTCTTTCACCGCCAGTAATATGTGAGAGAAATTTGGACTCTTTCGATGTACAGTTTTTTAAAAAGAAAAACTTTAAAATAAAGGCAATCATCAATGTAGACTACAGCGGTGGGGGTAAAAACTAAAAACTAAAAAGAGGTTAACCAAAAATAAATAAAAAAAACTAAAAAGTGAAAAGGGACTGACTTTCTTGTAACGTACAATATTCTCTCATCTGTCAAAGCCTTTAGTCGTTATCGTCCTCTCTTTTTTATTTGCCTCTTCCCAAGCCTTTGCTTTATTTTCTATTTTTTAAGCAGGGTTAACTCTGTTATCTTGAAATTTAAGTAAAAAATGGTTTTAGATAATAATTAATAATATATTTTTAAAAAATTTTGCTATTATTTATATAGAAAAAAAAAAAAAAGTTATCATAATATTAATTATTTTTTTCCTTTTCTATAAAAATTTTCTTTAAATAGATTATTAACTAATAACATTCATTAGCATTTCTCTTAAATAATAAGTAATAATATTTCATTTAAGGTTTGTTGAAGATCCGCTTATTTTGTTGAAATTAAAAACTTGTTGCTAAAATTATTGTAGATAAAAATAAAAGTTAGTTGAAATAGATTATTAATTAATAACATTCATTAGTATTTCTCTTAAGTAATAAGTAATAATTTTTCATTTAAGGTTTGTTGAGGATCCGCTTATTTTGTTGAAATTGAAAACTTGTTACTGAAAGTATTGTAAATAAAAATAAAAATTAGTTGAAATAGTACAGTAAAATTCATAAATAGTATCAAAAAACTCAGCAAGGCTCATAAATAATAATAAAAATTTAATAATAAAAGAAACTGACTTTTTAAGCTAACACCAAATACTTAATATAAACTTTATATCACCGCCATAGTTGAAAAAATTTTATATTTATTGCCCTCATATGTAAGAGACTCGCATAACGAAAAAAATAAATAAAAATAAAGGAAGGTTATCATATGAAAGATCTATCATAGGTGTAGAAGTAGTTTTTCATTATTTATTTTTAAATAAAACCTATTTTAATTTTTAACTCAATATATATCTCAGGTAAAGTCTCCATTTTTTAATAAAATAATTAAAGTATCATTTTTAAATTCAAAGTAAAAGGGTTCTTCTACCAATACATTGGAAACTTCTACATTTGCCTTGCAAAATGTGCAAAATTCCAAATATGACTATTTTTTCCTCTTATGCATGTGACCCTTCCCACCACTTGTTCAAGCCAATCACTCGTCGCAACTAAATAAAAAATAATTTTGGTAATTATAGGTTTAATGCGTAAAATTGTATCTTAGGCAGAGCATATATTAGTAAGTTATTTTAGAAATTTTTTTATTGTAAATTAGGTAGGAATGCTTGTAAATTTTTTTGGTAATTAAATGCTTGTAAATTTTTTGTAGTGATATATATTTTACAAATTTGTATAATACGCAAATTTTGTGTTACAAGTGAAATTTAATTTTCTTCAAAAAAAGAAAAATAAAAACAAAAACAAAAAATTGTCTGATTGGCCTTTCAAAACTAACTCAATTCCAAAATCCCTTCCTTGATCTCTCTTTGCACTTAATACCCCCTGCCCCACCACATTATAGAAAACAAGATTTTATGAACAAAAACCGCAGAGAATCATGGCTTGAGCCCCTATAAAACTACCTCCTTTCACCCTCTCACAACACCAACTCTCTCTCTCTCACTCTCTCACACACACACACACACACACACGAGCACAATGGGTTTTGCTACAAATGCATTGTTGCTAGTGCAACTCATGCTCCTAGTGAGCACCACCCTCACCGTGTTTGCTTCCCCAATCCCAGTAGACCCCCCAATTCACCACCCTCACCCACCAACTCCAGCACCAGTTTACCCACCTACTTACCACCATGGCCACCCCCCAAGTGAAGCACCAGCACACCCACCTACTTACCACCATGGCCACCCTCCTAGTGAAGCACCAGCTCACCACCACCACCACCACCACGGCCACCCTCCAAGCCACTCACCAGTTCACCCACCAAGCCACCCACCAGCTCACCATGAACCTCCTCACCACGCTCCTCCTAGCCACCCACCAGTTCATCCCCCAGCTCACCCTCCTCACCACCCACCTCATTACTACCCACCTCATCACCCCCGTTCACCTGTCCCAAGGAGCTTTGTAGCTGTCCAAGGTGTTGTTTATTGCAAGTCCTGCAAGTATGCTGGGGCTGACACCCTCTTGGGTGCTTCACCTATTGATGGTACTTTCTTCAATTTTGAAATTTCATCTTTCCTAGGCCCATAATATGTTTACTTTTTAAATAAAAATTTTTAACTTCATTTTGAAATTTCTTTTTGATTTAACTTTTTGTCTATTTACTGTGCAGTAATCAGTTTTAAAATATTAGTAAGATTTTTAGCATGCATCGGATGATACTTGCTAGTGCTACCCCAGAAAAAGACAAAGCTGAAAGCTCTTTTTCCATACCGTTTGGAAGAATTTTCTCCTACAACCCGTGATTCATAAAACTATTTTAGTTTACAACTTATTAAATTATTTAAATAATCATATTAAGACATATAATTGAAAATGTATACCTAAATAGTTTTATGTATAGATTTCCAAAGAGATTTTTCATTTAAATTGATTTTGAAAAAGGAGAAAGTGTGTACCCATCCTATGCTAAGTTTTCATCACGTCTTTTGTGTCATAAAAAAGCAGCATTGTCATGGCAACGCAAAAGTTAAAGTAGCTGTTATCCACTTTTAACTTCCTTCATGCTAAACACGCTTTCCCTAGATATGTATTATGACCAAACGTACTGAGTCATCTCTGACTATGGCATTGATTTTTTGCAGGTGCCGTGGTAAAGTTTCAGTGCAATAACACCAAGTACCCACTGATCCAAACGGCTAAAACCGATAAGAACGGCTATTTCTTCATTACTGCACCCAAGACCATTACCTCCTTTGGTGCTCACAAGTGCAAGGTGTTTATAGTCTCATCACCATTGGCCTCATGCAACAAGCCCTCTGATCTTCACTATGGTCTCCAGGGTGCTAGCCTACGGCCAGAGAAGCCATATATGGCTGATAAACTCCCATTTATTCTCTACACTGTTGGACCCTTTGCTTTTGACCCCAAATGCCCACTCTAAATCTTTCACAGCTTGTATTAATTAATTAATTAATGTCTTTATTTGCGTCTTTACCTCCACTTTCTAGGCTTCCGTTTCATGATTTAGGCCACATTGTTGTATTGGCACTATGTGATTTGCTTGAGATCTTGCTTGAGTTGTAATAAATGATGTTTATCAATAGCATTATTATATATTAGTAATAAATAAATTCATTTGTGTCTGTGCAACTGTATTAATTTGAACATGTACAGTAAAAAGCAATGGTCATAAATGATTTTGTGAGTCAGATGGCAGACATGAATGTCACTTTTATCGGGGATGTGTGTATAGACTATAGAACTTTGAACTACAGCGCATGCAGATCTCTTCACTCTTCAGTGGGTCAGCCATTGGATTCCTGAAGGGTCACGTATGTCTGATGATAAACATAATGGTTGTGGGCCTTACTCAAATTAGACCGTTGATGATTTTTGAACATCCTTGATCGAATTTGAAAGTTGGAACGAATATATAATACGCTATATATTGACCAAAATAAAAAAGGACACCACCCTCTATTGTAGGGGTGGCAAAATTGGACACGACCCACGAACCCGACACGACACGACACGAAATTAGCAGGTTATGGGTTGAGGCTTAATGGGTTCGTGTCATATTTGGGTTGACACGATGAACCCGTTTGATAAACGGGTTGGGTTAGGGTTTAAACTATGCAACCCGTCTGACCTGTCTGACCCGTTTAATTAAATAAAATTTTACCAATATACCATTCAAACTATAGGTATATAAACTTATTAGTTGTTGTAGTTTATTTTCTTTGACGTATTGTGATTGATTATTTATGATATTGAGATGTGTTTTAGTTTTGAATGATTATTTATGATATAATTACTCATTAGTTCTAAATTTTATATTTAAAATATTTATTTACTTGTTTTTTCCATAAATGTTTTTCTTCATTTTGATAAAATCAGATAAACAGGTCGACACGACTGACCCGTTTAATAAATGGGTCGTGTTAGGGTTGAGGAATCTTGACCCGTTTAATAAACATGTCGAGTTAGTGTTGACCCATATAGTCGGATACGTATGAGTTGACACGACACGAACCCGACACGCGAACACGAATTGCCACCCCTACTCTATTGCTCCCTTGGGGCTGGGCTGTGGGCATAGGATGCCAAATGAAATGGAGCCCAATAAAGGACAGAGTCAAAGACTCAAATCAACAACAATAAATAAGTAAAAATAAGCAAAAATTAAAGAGAAATGCTAACGAATGCCCTAAGTGCATTGGTTAACAATCCATTTAAAGAAAGTTTTTATGGGAAAATGAAATAAAGTAATTAATGTTTTGACAGCCTTTTTCATTTCTCATAAAAGTGATTTTAAAACTTTCCTAAAATAGATTGTTAACAAATGCCTTAAGGGCATTCGTTAGCATGACCCAAAATTAAATAATAAGTATATACAGAGGATATGAAAATTTACGTGATTCGACAAATTATCTACCTCCATGGAGATAACGAAGAAATTTTATTATAAAAATAGGGAAATATAATAGTGCACAATAATACTTTCAAGAAATCTAAATCTTAATACACTCTAACTCTCTCTCACCCACAAGACAAAAAAACACCATTCTTCTTCTTATGCGGCTGCTACTAGGTTTTTAGGAATTGTCCAATTCTCTCTCACTTTTTTCCATTCATCTCAAACCTAATATATATATATATATATATGTGTGTGTGTGTGTGTGTGTGTGTGTGTGTGTGTGTAGGCCAGCTATTACTAGGAATTAGTTGTATTCGATCATCCTTGACTGACTAACAATAAATGGGCTTGTGGGCATGGCAATTCAAGCCACCCACGTCAACAAATCTCTACATTGGCTTGAGTTGATCAAGTAACACGAACAAACTCCTCCATTGCCTCCACCTTATCCCTTAATGGCTTACAAGCTGTAAACATCAACCAAGTCCAAGTAGCTCTTGAATTTATCTGTTGGAATTGACTTTGTCACCATACTAGAGGATTCCCAAGTCTTATTCTTCTGTAGTGACTCTATCTCTTCTACATCCCTGTAAGACAATGGATCTCCACTGTTAGTTATGAGAGCAAAACTAACCATGTCTTCAAAGCCATATCTCTATGGTACTTTGTGAACCCGCTTCTCTCTACCTTTAGAAATTGAATAAGGCTCTTCTTGTTGCTACTGTGGATCAATCTTAACATCACCCTTATCACTGGGTAAACTATTCTCGTCAAACTCCACCTCAACAGTTAATTTCTCATGTGAACTCTCATCACATGTCTCTGCTTCATTCTGTTTCAACATAAAGGCTTTATCAAATATGACATCTCTGCTGATCACCGTTTTCTTTGAGATTGGATCCCAAAGCTTGTAGCCCTTAACACCTTTTTCAAAACCAAGAAATACGCATTTTCTTGACTTCGAATCCAATTTAGAATGCTCTCTACTTTGCACATGCACATAAGCTAGGCAACCAAAGATTTTTAGACTTGAATAATCAACTAGTCTACTCGACCAAACCTCTTCTAGAATCTTGAAATCAATGGCTGATGATGGAGATTAATTAATAATGAAGTTTGCTGTGTTAACTGTTTCTGCCCAAAACACCTTAGGTAACCCTGCATTCAATCTCATGCATCTAGCTCTTTCTGCTAAGGTTCTGTTCATTCTCTCTGCAACCCCATTCTGCTGTGGAGTTCTTTTAACTGTGTAGTGACGAGTAATGCCTTCTAATTCACAAAATCTTATGAATTCTTTATCTCTATACTCTAGTCCATTATCTGTTCTAAGATATTTTATTTTCCTGCCAGTTTGATTCTCTACTTGTGCTTTCCACTTTTTAAATATGCCAAACACATCAGACTTATGCTTCATAAAATAAATTCATACCTTTGTAAAGTAATCATCAATGAAATTGACGAAATACTAAGCATAGCTATGAGAAGAAACTGATACTGGACCCCAAACATCTGAATGAATGTAGTCAAGAATACCCTTACTTGTATGAGAGCCTGTCTTGAAACTAACTCTATGCTGTTTCCCATACACACAATACTTGTAGAAGTCTAGCTTACATGTCTTCACCCCCTTCAATAAATTTCTCTTGTGCAACTCTAACATACCACGTCCACCAATTTGGCCAAGTCGCATATGCCATAATTTTGTGTCGTCAGTGTTGGACTCCACCGGAGTGGTGACTGCAACTCTTCCTACAACTATGTTCCCAATCAATCTGTAAAGCATGCTTACTTTCTGTCCCTTCATCACTATCAAAGCATCTTTGGTAATCTTCATGATTCCATCCTTTGATGAGTATGAATAGCCCAAATCATCCAATACTCCTATAGAAATTAAATTCTTTCTAAGATCTAGAACATGTCTGACATTACTAAGAACTCTCACAACTCCATTAAACATATTGATCTTCACGGTACTAATTCCAATAACCGGACATGTAGCATCATTACCCATTTGGACCATACCACCGTTGTAAGGCTTATATATGTCAAACCAATCTTTCTTTGGAGTCATATGATATGAGCATGCTGAATATAAAACCCAAGATTCCAATAGAACATTTGTTACGTGATGAAACTAAAAGTAAATTTACACTAATTTCACTGTCATTTGATATTTCTTCAGCAACACTTGATGATTCTAGGGGCTTCTTTCCATTCTTCTTCTCCTCTAAATGCTTTTTCAACTCTTTATAACTCTTTACACTGATTCTTGTAGTGCCCTTTCTTGTGACAATAAAAGCACGCTACATCTTTCTATGCACGTGATTTAGACTGTGATTTGTTCCTATTGAAGTTTCATCCTCTTGATTTGCTTCTACCCCTATTGCTTGACTCAGACTTTACAACAAGTCCATCAGCGTAAGAATCATCACCATCTTGCTTCATCTTTATATGTGACAAGAGAGCACTAGTCACCTCCTTAAGTACTATAGTCTCTTTCTTGTACGTCAACGTAGTCACTAGATGAACAAAAGAAGTAGGAAGTGATGCTAATAAGAGTAATGTTTTATCTTCGTCCTCATAATTCACCCCAAAATTTGACTGTTGGGTGTTCAACATATTAAATGTATTGAAATACTCCAACAGATCACAACCCTCATTCATATGCAAACTATACAGTTGCTTCTTCACGTACAACTTGTTCATCTGATTCTTTCTCATATAAAGACCTTCTAGTTTTTCCCAAACCTCCTTTGCGATCTTTGCTTCTAGGATGTTGTGAATGACCTCATCACCTAGGTTGAGACAAATAGTACTAGCTGCTTTTTCATCCATCTCTACTCATTCTACATCCTTCATTGTTTCTGGTTTCTTCTCCTTCCCAAGCAAGGCCTTATGAACTCCTTGTTGAATTAGGAGATCCTTCATCCGCCTTTGCCAGAGAGAAAAATTTCTCTTACCACAAAACTTTTCTACATCATACTTTGTGCTTAACATCTTTGCTGTATTCAAAAGATTGAATCCTAACCTCGCCCTAATACCATTTGTTGTGCAGATAGCACTCCAGGGCTTAAATTAAAATAGTAAGTAAGCGGAAATTAAATAACAAGCACACACAAAGAATACAAAAATTTACATGGTTCGGCAAACTGTCTACCTCCACGGAGACGACAGAGAAATTTCACTATAAAAATAGGAAGGTACAATAGTGCACAATAATACTCTCAAAAAACCCAAATCCCAATACACCCTAACTCTCTTTCACCCATAAGACAAGAAAACACTATTCTTCTTCTTATGCGGTTGCTGCTAGGTTTTTAGGAATTGTCTAATTCTCTCTCACTGTTTCCATTCATCTCAAACCTAATGTGCGTGTGTGTAGGTTGGCTATTACTAGGAATTACATTCCTACTTGAATTCGGTCATCCTTGACCGACTTTCAATAAATGGGCTTGTGGGCTTTGCAATTCAAGCCACCCACATCAACATAATTAATCAACTTCCTTTACTTCTTCTGTGATTATGAATATTGAATAAGCTTGTGTAGATATGCAATAAATAATATTCATTTTTAATTAGATTTTTAAAGAATTTTCCTTGCATCAATTGCATGAAATGAATATGAGATTATACAATATCCAAGTTTTGAACCCCTATGAATATATGCAAGGATGTTTATGAAACTGCCTGGCATAATGAAGTTGAAATGAAAATGTTTAGTTTTGGTACTGAATCTTTCATGGAATTGATTGGATTATGCAATAATATTCATGTTTCGGATAGAAAAAAAAAAAAAAAAAAATCGGTTGTTCTATCAACACACCTGTCCACTCACGTCCATTACTGTATTTAGTGAAAAACAATCAGCTATCACTTGCTATGTATTTATGTTATGTCAAAATGTTTGAACAAATATGGAATCCTAGACTTTTTATTAAAAAATTGCGAGCCAAGATTTGAAAATTAAATTTTTTATTTTTTATTTTTGTCATAGTTGAGGTTTCAAGTTCCCAATGTGTATATAATCTTGTTCTTAAAATAGTCTACCCTTTCTCACTAAGTCTACATTCATTTTTTTTCTACGGACACCCCTAGCACATATTATATTACTACCAAAACATATTATATTATTATCGTTTACTGATGAACAAATTGGGTTAAGTACGAGAATTTTTCCATGGACATTATAAAATGTTGAATGACATGTTGCATTACTACCACTTGCATAACTTTCTTAGTCTCACGTATTATATATATCATTAGAAAGCTAAGGTTAATTTCACAATTCACAAAATAGAATGATTCCTAAGATATTGAAAGCAAGGAGGGCGATACCGTACTGTACCATACCGGCCAGTGCACCGGTACAAGTATGCTCTCCATTTCGTACCGGAGAAAATACCAGACATACCGGCCTTGTATCGGTGAATTTCGACTGTACCAGTAGGTAAGTGAATACCATACCAAAATTGAATTCTGCTGGTTTTTTTTTTTTTTTAATTTTTTCTAGTAATTGTGGTAGATTTTAAGAGCAGGATGGTAATTTAATTCCTAATTCTAACCCTAAAGTCCTAAACACTTGCTCACTCTCTCTTTTGCCGTAGCCCTCACTCTCTCGTTCTCACTCTCTGCCTCTACAACAAAAAAATAAAAACTCCTAGCTCTCTCACGCCACTACTCATGATTTAGGTATATTTTGTTTTAATCAAAATATAAGTTTGACAACGAGGTTGGTTAACGGTTCAGGTGTATGGGTTTTGCTTTGTTTTCTTTTTTGATCACTTTGTTTTTTAGGTGTTGCAATTAGAATTCTTTATTGCTCACTATTCAAACACTTGCTCATTTTTTATATATTTATTTTCAATTTCGTTCTTAATTAATTAATTTCATTTCGATTTGTATTGATTAATGTACACACCATAAGAATGGGTTCAACTTTGGTTGAATTTTGATTCTAGTTTAGATACTATGTAGTTGTTAAATACCCACCAGTTTCACAAATTTTTTTTTTTTTAAATCTTTTTCCCTCTTATCTTTTCTGTATTGTTTCTTTTTTCACAATTAAGTTTTTTGTTTTTTATATTGTGTGTTTTTTTTTTTTGGTATGCAATGAACAATTGAAGTAATGTTTTATTGTAAATAGGAGATAATGTTTTATGGTAAATAGTTTTATGGTAAATAGAGAATTTTTGTGTGTGTGTGTGTATATATTAAATATATAAAATAGTGATAAATCCGAAACGATACACCGGTATTGACCGGTATTCAAAATATATCGTACTGGTGGCCAAACCAGTATAGCCACCGGTACGGTATTGACTTCCTTGATTGAAAGTCAACCATTTTTTTTTTTTTTTTTTTTCATAAAATGGTTATACATGTCTTATATGTCTTACCTTCGTAATTCCTTTTGAGAGCATCACAATAAGACTATGCAACTTTGTAATGCAAACGTATCACTCCTAACTCTACTCTTTTTATGTACCAAATATATATGATATTCTTGTGTATGCTTTTAAAAATAAATTTATATGTATAGTTCACATCTCACAAAAATCTTGAGTTTGGATTAAAGTTTTCTACTCTGCCAATAAAAAACGAAAAAAAGTTTTCATGTTATCTAATATCTAGAAGCTTAAATTCATCTAAAAGGTACTTTATAAAAGACGGTTCTTGTACTAAATTATTTTAAAGAATCGACAAACTATATATCTTCAATCATAAATAGTTTATAACTATTTTTTTTTTTAAACATTGTTTAAAACTAGAAATAGGTCGTAGGGGTATCTAACTATCTACAAGTCCGGTATGGTTGGATCTTCCATAGCCTGTCACCTGACCTAACTGCGTAGAATCCTAGAAATCCAAATTTGTTGCCAACGGTGAAGCACACGGAAAATGATAAAACTACCGAAAATGGCACAACTTTGTGTTACAACTCGCCATATGGCGAGTTGTAATTTGTGAAGTTGTGTCCTCACATGACCCATAGACACTCATTTATTAGTCACAACTCGCCATATAGCGAGTTATGACATAAAGTTGTGCCATTTTTGGTGGTCCTAACACAACTCTGAAACACACTTTGCTAACTGGCAAGCCCTTGTATTTTTTATGTTCACATCATTCAAAGTGGTCGTACTCATTGTTGATTGTGGCATGTAGCAGAGATCTTATCAAATCTGTGAAGATATCGCCAGATCTAGTTAAAGTTTCATTAAAATTTGGAAAGATCTTCACTGGATCTGGCAAAGATCCTATAAGATAAAACATGGTAGCATGGTGGATAGCGGTGAATGATAACAAAGAACGATGTGTTGGATGGAGTTGATTTTTTTGGAAGGGAGGAACTTCTCTCAAACCAATGTTCACTAGATTTGATAATTAGCACCCACCGTTGACTACCACAATGCTCGAATAGGAACAATTTAGGTTTGGCCGGCCCCAAGTTGGTGTTGCAATAGGTATGGGTTTGGGTTGGACAACTATTAATGAAAAGAAGAAGAATCACATGACATAGTTTGATCATGTACAAAAGATAGCGATTACTGTATTAATAGATTTGGTTTTCTTAAAATAACATAAGTAGAAGTATTAAGGATATAAATATTTATTAATGGATGAAAAAGAGTATGATATTGGATAGAATAGAAATAGTATTAAACATTAAATATTGCCAATCTTTTTTTTTTTTTTTTCTTTTGAGAAACACACATACACATATTGCCAATCTGATTAGCCTATTAAGAATTTATAACTAATCCTAAAGTTTTTGAACTAAACCATTTTTGACATATTTGATATTTCTGCTCACAGATTCTTTGAACTTAAACCCTAACAGCTAAACATTGGTCCTTTCTAGTTCTTTTGTTCTTTTTTTTCATCATTAGAATTGGTACCACCCTTAAATGAATCGTAATGAATAATTCACCAATCATAAATAGTACTAAAATTGATAATTCAACATTGGATGTGGCTTGAATCACAAGTCACAACATCCAGATCTTCCCAACGCTAAGGAAAAAAAAGGGTTTAATGTAATTATCATTATCCTTTTCAATTTGGATTTGGTCATTTGTAATCAAAAGAAAAACCTATCAATTAAATCAAAAAAAAAAAAAAAAAAAAAACCCATCAGTGGCTGTGGGCCTTACTTAAATGGACCAATAATTATTCCATTGAAATCTGTTGACCAATGATTGTACTTCTGGATACACTATGACTAGCCCAAGCCACATTGTGATACTGATAAAATTATTACAAAGTAATTTTGTGGCGGGGTTTTCGATTGTGATAAGAAAGAGTCTCAACTTTGAAAAGATCCATCAACGGACAAAATCATGACAATCGTGGATTATCCATTCAGTATTGACGCCTTTTGCTGAAAAGATTTAGCTAAGGGTGAAACGTTTTTGGCGAAAGTTTGGGTACTGAGGCACAGGGAATTATCTTTTTCCCATTCACTGAAAGTTTTTGCTCCAACAGCATTTCCTTCCACTAAAACTATATAGAAAAGAGTTCTGATTCATTGCGAGGACATTTTTTTTTTCTATTGTTTTATCAATTTTTTGGTTTTTTTTTTTTTTTTTTTTTCATTTTATTTTATGGTCTACTGGGAATCTTCTTCTTTTGCTCCTTTTCTTTTACTAGACCTTTGAACTTTTCTTTTATTTTTATTTTTTAATTAGTAGACTAGAGATTACAAGAAAAATAAAAATGATAAACTACGTATTTGGTCTTTATCTTTTACACTATAGTTTTTGCTCTCTAACTTTTCAATTATGTCAATTTGGTTTCTATCATAGCTAATGACCAAAAAAAAAAAAAAAGTTTACGTTCACATCAATGTAAACTAATTTTTTATTTTGGTTTTTTGCCATGTCAGTAATTTCCATCTAAAAGATAACAACAAAGACTGAATTGACACAACAATGAAAAAGGTTAAGAACTAAATCGATACAATTGAAATGTTTTGAATCAAATTAAAATATGGTGTAAAGAATAGAAACTAAATATGTAGAGTCTGTTTGTGATCTGCTTATTTTGTTAAAACTGAAATTTTTTTGTTGAAAGTATGTAAATAAAGGTAAATGTTAGTTGAAACAGTACAGTGAGACTCATAAATAGTACCAAAAAGTACCATGAGACCTATGAATAGTAGTAAAAATAAGCTGAATAGTAAAATATGTTGGCAGAAAATAAGCTAACCAAATAAGCATGTAGTTTACCCAAATAAAAAATACCATATCATTTAGAATTTTACTTGGACTAAAATTATATTGGGTCTTAGAAGTAGTGGTTATATCAAGCGGTTATTTTCTATTCGGAATAAACTTCTACATTTTAATAATTATTAAGATACTAATGTTTAGATTATCTTTCCCAAAAAAAAAAAAAAAAAAAAAAAATAATGTTTAGATTGAACTTTATTTCTTTAATCCCAATGTTTCCATTACAGAGTGGCAGAGCCACGTTAAGTAGCCACCCTAAATTCCCAGATCTGATTATTATAATAAAAAATGCTAGAAACACAATATTTTTACAATAATTTTATAACAAAAGCTAAGTGTCAGGTGGGAAAGACAAATGATGTTAATAATGGATGGAGATGAGACAAACCTCTAAAAGATGTGCTTTCAAGAGATTAAAAAAAAAAAAAAAATTGCTCCAATGGCTATTCTTTATTCTTAAAACAGGTTTTATTTTTATTAAAAAAATAGCTTCTTTTAAAATTCATAAAAGGCTTCTACAGGGGCATTTTTCAAACACCTCATCTTCAAATCCCTTTTTCTCTCTCTCAAAAAAAAAAAAAAAAAAAAAAGAAAAAGAAAAAAGAAAAAAAAAAAATCCCTTTTTCTAAACCCCTCTTGTACTAAGTTTGAACTTTAAAATAAAAAGCCATGGATTTTTAACTTAAAATCCTCTTTTTCTTCATAAGAAAAACATGGAAACCAGCTTCTTAAATGATTTTGATCCTAATATGGGCTTCTAAAAATTCTTTACCTAGAATGAGTTTGTTCTTCCTTTGTTTTAAATTCCCTTTACAAATACTTTTTAATCTTAAACCTTGTTTTTATGAAAACTCTTAATTTTTGTTATTATTTCAAAACAAAAAATTTGGAATTATCCTAAATAATGAACAAATTAAAACCATGGACTTTTATCTCTCAAATCTTTTTTTTTTTTTTTTTTTTTTTTTTTTTTTTTTTTTTTTTTTTAAGAATACCTTGGAAACCCTTTTTTAAAAGCAACCCCCTTTCCCTAAATAGTCTAGATTTTATTATTTCAATCTTGGGTATGTTCTTCCTAAAAGGCATGAGAATCATTTTTCCTAAAAACAAGTTTTCAAAATGGTTTTGAACCTTTTCAAAATCAAAACATCAAGTATTTAATTTGTTTTTCTAAAATGTGAATATTGTAGATAAATTAAAATGAAGTACTATCATTTGGCATTTATTTCAGAACAAAAAATTTGAAATTTCCTTAAAGAATGAACAAAAACCATGGACTTTTGATCCTCAAAAAAAAAAAAAAAAAAAAAAAAAAACCATGGACTTTTTTCTCTCAAATCTTTCCTTTTATTTATTTTTTTTTTTAAGAAAACCGTGGAAACCCTTTTTAAAAGCAAACCTCCTTTTCCTAAATAGTCTAGATTTTATTATTTTAATCTTGGGTATGCTCTTCCTAAAAGGCATGAGAATCATTTTTCCTAAGAACAAGTTACTAAAATGGTTTTGAACCTTTTTAAAATCAAAACGCCAAGTATTTAATTTGTTTTTTCTAAAGTGTGAGTGTTGTAGTTAAATTAAAATGAGGTACTATCATTTGGATAAGTAGTGTGGGGTGCCTAACACATTTCCCACTTGTAACTGAACTTTTGAGTCCAAAATCTTTCGTTTGAGATGTTAGTTCACCTTACTTACTTTAGAGAATCCTGAATTGGTTTTTAGTTAAATAGGCAACTAAAATGAATTAAACAAATAGTTAACTAATTACATACAAAGCAAAACCAATAGTTTGTGGCGACTCTTTAGAGAAACCCCCCCCCCCCTCCTTAGAAAAACATGCACACATAAACACGTCACCAAAACATCCAATGTGGAAAAACTTCCGGAGAGAAGTTATTAGGACTTGAGAGAGTCCCTTTGCATTCCCAGCTAAGAAGGGTGTCCACGTAGCAAAAAACAAAAACAAAAAAAACCTAATCTCATGTTTATAACAAAGATTAGAGATTTGTCATATATAAGGTTATCAGACATAAATACTCTTAATACCTAATATTATCAAAATACCCCTAGAACGTACACAATTTCCAAAATTTCATTTTTTTTAAATATTTTTTATTATTATTTTTTTTACTGTGAAGATAGAAATTATATTGAATCTCGGAAAAGCTTAAAGTAGCTTACAAATTGTCCCTATATGCTTATAACAAAGCTAAGTAAGTAAAATTGCACAATATAGGTAACGACAGGGACAGAGCCAGGTGGGGGCCAAGGGGGCCTGGACCACCCTCGGGCCCAAAAAAAAAAAAATTTTAGAAGTTAAAATTTTTCAAAAAACAAAAGAAAAGGGCTTGGGCCCCCCTCAGTTTTTAGCTTCCCCCCCCCCCCCCCTCCTTAGTTTTAGCTCAGGCCCCCCTCCTAGCCCATCATTCGGCCAGCCTAGGAGCCCATGACCCATGTAAAAAAAAAAAAACCCCTTAGGTCTTAGCAGTCCAAAACCAAACGGAGACAGCAAAAAAACGAAGGAAAAAAAAGTAATAAAGAAAGAAAGGAAAGTGAGAGCACTGAGAGTCTGAGACCGAGAGGCGAGACAGAGAGACCCATTCACCCACCCCGTGAAGCCGCCGCCCACGCCCACGCCCACGCCATGTTGCTGTGTCGCTGTGATGCTTGGGAGAGCGAGACCCAACTTGATATTTCTACCTAGTACCCACACCGGCGAGACCCACTTGCCGCCGCCCATGCGAGACCCACTTGCCGCCATCGTTGGTTGCTCGAGACCCACTTGCCACTGCCGCTCATAGGTATTTACTCTTATCTTTTCCTTCAAAACCTAATAAATATAAAATGTTTGTGATCAGATCTGAGAATCTGAGATTCACAGAAACTGTGCTTGTGCTTTGTGGACTTGTAGTGTTTCATGTTTGTGTTTTTACTGATGAGTGATGAACTGAACTGATATTGGTGATTGACTGATTGTGAATTGAATCGGTGCTGCCTGTGGTTTTTTTTTTTTTTTTTTTTGGCTTTTTGGCTTTGTAACTCTGTCACTTTGTGTTTGTGACTCTCTCACTGGTATTATATAGAGAAAAGAGATAGAGAGAGAGAGAGAGAGTAGACTTTGTAGTTGTAGAGATTAGTTTTTTCTTTGTTGACTAGTAATTGGGCATAATAGGGACAAATGGAGTTGGGCAACAGACAAGTGACAGAAAAAAACAAAGGTAAAGTTAAAGAAAAGTTTTTAGTGTTAGTAGTGGGATTCATTGGGTATTTGGGAGTCTTAGAAAGATGGAGACAACACAGTTACACAAAGACATAAATAAAGGGAGACCAAACACAAAGACATAAATAAAATGGAAAATGATTTTTTGACGGACTCTTTGATGTTATACATTGAAAAGGATATACCTTCGACATTTAGTTTGGATTCAATTGTGGATGATTTTGAAGATTTGAAAGAGCGTCGAGTTCCCTTTTCATTGATGATTGTATAAAGAAACAATAGTATTTCGTGTCTTTTGTTTTTTTAGTAGATGGTTGTATCTTAATATATTAAGAAATAATAATTTTTGAGTATTTGTCTTGATTAATAGTTTATTAATACTGTATGGATGTGTATTTGGAATTTTTTTTCGCTTATCTCTGGCCCCCCCCCAAACTTAAAATCCTAGGTCCATCCCTGGGTAACGAGCTCCATTCGAGCTGGGTGATTATGGTCTCACAAGGTGCCGAGACAGGTGTTGGTAGTCTTGTAGCAGGGTAGTGGCTTCCTGGAGTATATCACTTGGTTGGGATTTGCTTGCTTTCAAAATAAATCCTGTTTCTGGCGTTCCAAATGGACCAAGCGACCATCGCCCACACCTCCATTTCCTTCCCTGTGAGCTTGCCTACCATCTGTCTGGCGAGGAAGTGAAAATTCTGTGATACTGCTGCAAATTTCTGCAGTTTTCCTTTAACCAGTGCCCAAACATTGTTAGCCAACGGCCACTCCCATATTCAATTATTCATAATTAGTATTTCATTTATTGATTAAGATCGTGTAGTTTGTCTAACTATAGTGAGCTTCACTGGTTTTGTTGTTGAAACTGCTTTGGTATACAAGACATACTTACACTAATTCTTTTGCTTTTTTTTTTTTTTAATAATAAATTTTAATATGATCCATAGCGGGAATTTAATAAATTGTATGATAATCATGTTTATTTTTTGTACATGAGCTTGAAAGATTCCGTCCACTATATAACCAGAAAAAAGGGGCCAATTAAGACAACCAAAAAGATATTGTAGCATAGCGTAAGTGCATTATAAAGATGACTAGCCTCGCATGGAATTCTGCATAAGATTTTGAATTTTCTGTTTTTACTGCTCTTCTCTTCTTTAAAAACACAATCTATTTGTGTAAGGTTGACGACCTAAACAAGGACCATCATAAACACAGTTCTCATAACTTACTATATGAACACAGGCGTACGTTCAGATGTGCAATATTAACCGGATTCTCTAGACAAAGCAAAGGCAACGGCCTCAACTGTAAGTCTATAATCAACGGCCTCAACGGTAAGAATAGCCTGGACAGGGGAAACTTCCCTTACTTGTCTCCTCATAACCTGAGGAAGTGGATGTGGATTTAGCATTGAGATTGAAACCTACAAATTGCACAGTTGCTTGACATAATCAAGCTGTTTTCAAAAAGCTTCACGGCATCCAAAAATGCTGTAACACAGACAAAACATAAAGACCAAAACTATAAATTAAAATACTAGAAGGAAGAAAACCAAAACCATTTAAAAAAAAAAAAAAGTGCTTGATTGATAAATAAATTTCCAACTTATAAAGTATCTTATACCGGGACAGTACCAATCAATTCAGCATCAATACAATTCAACATAGCAGCTAATGTTAACATAGCAGCTAAATGTTGGCATTAGAATAAGACCAAATAGCAAGGCATCAAAACCGACTACCTATAATTAAGGATGGCTATACCCCATGAGTAATGGATATCCAACCCTATCTGATCCAAATATTCAGGGTAGCATCTTGTTCTAAATGGATAGAAGGTAATTAGGTAAGGTTTGGATATTGTCTAAAATTTTCGGGTAGGGCATGGATATTACCAATTTACCTATTATTTAACTAATTAAATCTAACTCAAATCTAGCTTAACCAAATTACCCAATAATTAAAATTACCAAATTGCCCCTAAAACTTCAAAATGACCAAAGTATACCAAAAATCCTCTAAAATTGCTGAAATGCACCAAAAAAAATAAAAAAATAAAAGACCAAAATACTCCTAAAACCTAAAAAATGACCAAAATCCCCCCGAAACCTAAAAATACCAAAATACCCCCTTAAACCTAAAAAATAACTAAAATACCCCAAAAACCTAAAAAATGACTGAAATACTCTCAAAACTTAAAAATTACCAAAATACCCCCCCCAAAACCTATAAAATAACCAAAATACTCCTGAAACCTATAAAATAACCGAAATACCCCCCAAAAAGTATAAAAGAACCAAAATACCCTCAAAACCTAGAAAAGTACTGAAATAGCCTTGAAACCTAAAAAATTACCAAAAGACCCCAAAGCCAAAACAATGACCGAAATACTCTCATAACCTAAAAAATGCTCAAAATACCCTGAAACCTAAAAAATTACCAAAATACCTTCGAAACCTAGAATAGTACCAAAATAGCCCTAAAATCCAAACATTATCGAAATACCCCTAAAATCTAAAAAAAGGAAAAAAAATGCCCCTATAACCTAAAAATAACTGAAATATCTGTTAAAGACATATTTTATATAATTGGCTAATTCTTTAACAAAATGCACTTTACTTGCAATTGGGTAGATCAATGATGAGTTTAGTGTTAGGATGTGTGCCCTTAAATCTTATTGTATGATGCTATGTATGACATTATGTATGACTTAATATTGTGTTTAATAAAGTTGTTTTATTTTTATTTAAAATAATGGTAATATGAATATTGGGACATTATCATATAGTCCATGAGATGCATAGTATGTGATTTATGTGAAAAGTCACAAAAGATATAAATCACAATTTCTTTGTAAACTCAGAATTTATAGTTCATAGTCAGTGATGAGATTGGGCATTTCATCGCGAAGACTATAACATGCCAACTAAAATGATTTGTCTTGATCTTGGAAGTGGAGACTTCTAGTTGATATGTTGATATGTTTTAAGAGTTAAGACATATTGAACTGGACCAGTGTGAGATTTATTATTCTCCTAATGACTGTCAAATGAATAATAAACTCACGACTTATATTTACATGAGCTCTTAATCCTGAGAGGATAATGGACTTGATCATGAAGTATAGGTTGCTTTAATATATCAATAGTGAGATCTAAAGTTACGATTAAAACCTCAATATGTTGGACAACCACATTTAGTGTTGATGGAACATATATTCTCAAGATGAAATTTATAGTCTCTTAACGGAGATACAAAATATTCCCTTGAGATAAGTTTAATAGGTTTGTTGTTTAGAATGTTAGGCCTAACTACTTTAGTAAATAGTTACTAAAGTTTATATTTATGAAATTGGATTTCATAAATATATAATAAATAACTTAAAGGATTAAATCGGGTACTCAAAGATAAGATGTAGTAATTTACAAAGTGGCAGTCTATATTCATGACTTTGTGTTACTACTAATATTTTATAAAGGGGTTGCATGTATAATGAAGTCTTGGAATATAATTTATTAATAAGGCCTAGAGTGCAATTATATTTATATAGTGGTATTAAATATAATTAATTGTAACTTTGGATTTGTCAAGAGTTGATAGAAAAGCCCAAGGCCTATTGGAGCTAGTGTCTTATTGGTCTCTTTTGGTCTCACTCTAAGCCACACACTTAAGCCCATTTGGAAATGCCCAAAAGGCCAGCCCAATTAGATAATCATTTAGATATTAAGGGAGAAACATACAGAATTTTGAATAGATGTACGAAGTAGTGTGTATTTGAGTGTGAGACACTTTCTAATTTTCTCCCTTAGAAACTAATTGAGAGGCCACACTTCTTAGGCGTAAAGTGGAATTGGAGTGAAGATTAAAAGTTTTCCCAAGTACTTCTGATCTTTGTTTTGAAATTCACCACACCAAGGTACGCTCTCTTGTTCTTAAATTCTAAAACTTACATAGTGCATGTTACCGATTGCGTATGAAGTAGATCCGTTAAATTTCCACTGCGTATGTTTTGGATATAATACAAACATGTGATTATCCAACATTTAGTACTTCAAGAAACATGTTGTTTAAGACAAGTATTAAAGCTATGAAGATTGGACCAAGAAACAAGTGAAGAAAAGTTTTCATTAAATTTCGACAGATACCTCAACAGAAACAGTATCTATCGAGACTTAAGAACAAAACTCGATAGAAGCTGAATCTGTCGAGATCTACGAAATCAAAAATTCTAGATCTAAGTTTTGGCCCTAGCTGACATGTATGTGTAGGGTTCATTTTCTCATAACCTTAAACATATATAAGACTTATTTTAAAGGCCGTTATATAGGGAGAGCACATGCAGAAAGTGACCTAGTGCCTTATTCTCTCTACAAGAAGTTACAACATCTTTTGCACTTTAAGATTTTGTAACTAAGTACTTATTGATCTTCATTGTTGATAAAGTAAAAAATTTTGCAGCTAGCAACATTTTCAAGTTTCTGGTGTTTGTCACGTACTGGGATCCGTGCAAAAGAGTGGCATTCATATATTAAAGAATTTAGAGGTTCTGAAGTGGTAGAAGGTTTCTGCTGCAAGTTCATCTACGACGATTGTAGAATCTAGGGACAAAGGTTTTGTACTAGATTTGAAACTTCTCTTTACTATAGTGAATTTCTTTTCGGAAAGGTTTCCCCCTAGGTTTTTTACTGTGAAACTAGTTTGTTTCATTGTTTTTCCTAGGTCATCATATCTTGTCTTATTTACTATTCTGTTGTGCATGATATTGATGTTTGTTTGTTTCAACAAGGTTTATTCATAACAAATTTAATTAACAATTTGGGTTTAAAACTTGTTAATTTTATCAACCAAGGTCTAAAATAACCAAAATGGCTGAAATATTCTTAGAACCTTTAATTTGACAAAAATACCCTCAAACATCCAAAATATCCCAAACCTCTATTTTGGTAATTTAAGAGGTTTCAAGTGTATTTTGGTCATCTTATAGTTTAGGGGTAATTTCGTCATTTTAGACATTTTGAGGGGGTAATTTGACTGTTTTAGAGGTTTAGGGTTATTTTGGTCGTTTTATAGGTTTTTAGGTATTTTTGGTAATTTTAGAGGTTTGGGGTTATTTTTTGTTCATTTTAGAGGTTTTTGGTGTATTTTGGTCATTTAAAGGTATTTTGGTCATTTTATGGGTTTGAGGCTATTTCGGTCATTTTTTAGGGTTAGGGAGTATTTTTATCATCATATAGGTTTCAAGGGAATTTTGTCATTTTATAGGTTTTGGGGGGCATTTTATTCATTTTATAGGTTTCGGGAGTATTATGGTCATTTTTAAGGTTTTATGGTCATTTTTAAGGTTTTGAGGGCATTTGAGTCATTTTTTACATTTAGGGGGTATTTGGTAATTTTGAAATTTTAGGTGTATTTCAGTTAGTTTTTAGGTTTCAGAGGTGTTAGGGTACTTTTTTTTTTTGGTACACCTAATCCTATTTGAGTACCACCTATTCATACCACTAACAAGTTATTGGGTTTTCCCAAATATTTTTGCTTTATTATTCGATTAATCACAAATATTTCATATCTCATTATCTAAATTGGGTTATGATATAAACTATCACAAAAAGCCCAAAAACTTATATTTTATCTAGTTTTATTATCATTATTTAGCTAAGCTCAAAATCGGCCCTATGAACCCAATACACGCATCATATTCTATTTAAAGCCCAAGAATACTTATGCTTGACAATATTCGAAAAGCCCATGATTCAAGTCCATGGCAAATCAATTTTATCAATGGAATTTAAATCCATGATCAAAGCCCATGATTTAAACTCATGGCAATATCCAAAACCCAATTCTCATTGGCAATATCAAAGCCCAGTTCTTGCTGGCAATATTTAAAGTCCAATTCTCATTGGCAATATCAAAACCCAGTTCTCGCTGGCAATATTTAAAGCCCAATCTTCATTGGCAATATCAAAAGCCCAACTTGCGTTAGTACTACTAAAAGCCCAAGTTAACTGCTTGACACTATTATATCAAAAGCCCAAGGTTATTAATACTTGGAAAATACTATATTATAATTATTCCACTTAAAAGTCCAATAATGAACAATACTTTAGATTCTTAAACCTATTATTATAATATTACAAGCTCATGGAATTTATGAATTATCTATTCTCGAAACCCATGACAATCATCTTATAAAAGCCCAAGGGAAGTTATTATTAGACCCATGACATTTATTTATTTCATGTTATAAACTCATGTTCACTATCTATCTTACATCACAACATTCATAATATTTATTACCAAAACTCATGGTAATTATTTATCCTACATGTCCATTATGATTATCTATAGAGAAACTCATGAGAATATCACATTATTCCCTTATATTGGTTGTTACCATACTTATTTAAAACTCATGGTAAATATTATTCTTAAAAAAAAAAAAATATATATATATATATATATATATTGGAGGTCATTATTTAAAAAGCCCCAAAGAAACTATCATTTACAAAGTAATCCATAGCAAAAATTATGAGAAACTATACAAGTTGTTATTTAAAGCCCATGGAAATTAATACTCAAAATCTATCATAAATATTTATTAAAGCTCATGGATTCATTTTATTTCTACTAACAACTAAAGCCCATGAGGAGTAAAAAAACCCATGGCAAAGTATGTCTTTAATGCCCATTTTGTAGGACCAAGAATCTCATGGAGTAGGGAACAAGCCCAAGCAAAGAAAGGGCCATGTGGCCCAACTAAAAGTGCTATAATAAAACAAAGTTCAAACTTAAAAAAGTCCCTAGCAAGAGGCTTGAGAGAGGGCAACCAGCCATTGTTCATCCCTAACTAAAAAACAACTAGAGACCTTAACAAGAGAACCAAGCCTTTGAGGATGAACTATGGGCTGTCCCATCAGTTTTTTGCCACCCTCTGCTTGATGTGAACAGTGCCAAAGAGCTATCATATTAGTTGAAGTCTAAAGGGTGATCAAACTCCATCATCTTCCTTAAAGTCGTACCTCCAGCGGAAGGGGAGCTGAAGCCAATTTATCCAAACTTCAACAAATTGATGCTATATATGTCAAAAATGTTCAAGACATGATTCATGTACCAAACCCATGAATCCTAAAGGGGAAAAATTGGGAACATGTGGTTTGGAGGATATAAAAGGACCTCTAGTGGAACCCTCTGAAGTAGGCTAGAACTTGACACCTGGCTTAGGGTGTTGAATCTTATTTCTTGGGGGTCTAAATCTCAGTTGCAGTTTTAGGATTTGCTCATGATACACACCCCAATCACATTGATTAAGTTCAGCCCCAGAAATCTTGACATTTAATGCAAAGCACTCTAAAATCCTATCATTACCCAAAGAAGCAAAGCAGCCCATAAAGTAAACCATCTACTTCTGACCAAAAATCCCAGGAAGATTAACCTTAGTTTCCCACCTTTGATTAGACTTACGTTTTTTGGATTCTTGTTAATTGATGCTTCTTTAAGCTCCATTATAAAAACATAAGCATCTCAGCCCAAAGCCACATAGCTACCCTTTCTGAAACTCTTGGTTTGTTTACTACTTTGCTCATGGTTTAGCTTCCCTTAAGCTTACCACTCATCATCCTCAGCCCACACTCATCTAATCTTAGATGTTCTCTTCCCCTTTTCAAACAAACACAACCCATAAATGTCTCTCAACTAGTCATAAACAGACCACTCACAAAAAGCCTTGATCTTGGTGTTAATCCCACCTCACTCATTCAAAATAGCCCACATTCACCTCATTCATGCCTTGTAATTATACACTCACCAAAATCTTAGTTTAATACTTGTTGCACTGAGCTGGGGATCTTTCTCTCCTTTCATTCCATCCTATTTTTCCTCTTTTATTTGTAACAATGGAGCATTTAATCCTTATTTATTATTATTATTATGATGAAAGATATAATGTATTTGTAACAATTGAATTTTTCCCTCACATTGATGTAATAATGGCTAAAAGTACTATAAATTCCCCTAACTGAGACACACAAGGACCCCCAGGACTGAATACCTTCATAAATTTATTTAATCATTAACTTCTGGACTTTTAAGTGTAATTTCACCTTTACCGCTGGAGGATTGATTTAAAATATGACGTTGTAAAAAGGACTAATAATATAACAAACTAACAATAGTAATGTGTTTATTGGACTTTATTGCTGTCTTCTTGTTAAGGTGCAGCCTCTACTCTTGCTTGGGCAGACTTCCACAACACCAAAAGCCTTTGGGCTCTATTTCAAGGGCCTATCGCCGATTTTCGGCTTGGCTACCCCATATTCTATTTGGGAACATCAAAATTTTCCCCTCGACATTTTGGCGACTCCACTAGGGAGCCAATCAATAGGTGAAAGTCTATCATGCCCTCAAGGTTGCATAATAGCCAACAAGGAGCAAGTCAACATGATATATATTCATGTGTGTAAATATGTATATATATATATATATATATAAGTATACATACATATATATACGTATGTATATGTAAGTGAACACTCTATTTTCTTTCCTTCAAAAAAGAAACAAATGTTTTTCTTTTCAAAAAAAAAAAAAAAGAAAGAAAGAACACAATAGCTAACTAGTCATGGTCATGCAAGAAAAAAAAGAAAAAGGTGTCTTTTGCCATGAATAGTACAATATTTACACATGAATAGTAAAAAAGAAAAAGATAACAATGCACATATGTATGTTTGTATACATGGATAGAAGAATGGGCACTATTTGTTTTCTTTGAAATTCACAAAACATTTTTTCTTTGCCTTTGGCTCAAAAATGGTTTTTGCAACCAAAAAAAAAAAAAGGGGCACAGTAGCTACGGCTGGAGGTGTCCTTGCTATGAACAGTGCAAAATTTTTACATGAACAGTTAGGAAAAACATGTGCACACATAAAAAAGTAACAATAGGCAACCCCTTTTATGCAAAAAATTCCTTTTATGCAGAAAATTCCTTTATGCAAAAAATTCCTTTTATGCAGAAAAATTTCTTTATGAAGAAAATTCCCTTTATGCAGAAAATTCCTTTTATGCAGAAAAATTCCTTTTATGTAGACAAAATCCTTTTTATGCAGAAAATTTCTTTTGGGCATGAACCTTTTATAAAACAATGTCCATAGTTAACTAGTCCTTCTCTGGCATGTAATATTGGTACCTACAATTGAATGACCTTTTGCACAAGTAATAATAACACTTATAAATGAACAAATCACAACTAAATAAGTTTTCTATAGCTGAATGGTTTCGCATACATGAATAGTAACTGCACCTAGAAGAGCTTTTTTCCTCCTATTACAATAAAAAAAAAAAAAAAAAAAAGGAGGAAAGAAGTCTTTATAACTAGAGAGTCTCAAAACACGTAGTAACACATTAGATACATATTACATCTTAACAGAGTTTCCCACTAGAAAAATAAACTAAAGCATGAGTAGCCTAATCCAATAAGCCACCAACGATTTCTGCGGAGGAAGAGCCACTGTTGGTAGGTAAGGATAGCATGATAGGATTCTTTTGACTTATCAAAAGGGATAGTTTGCTTGACTTTACTGCAATTTCTTTCTCTAAATCTGCAATCTTCACCACAAGCTCAGCCAACTTCATCTCACCATCACAAATGATGCATGAGGCGGCAGTAGTTTTGAGCCAATAAAAAATGAACCCAAAATAAGTTTAAATGCATTTTTTTTTTTCCAAAAGACAGGAAAGCACAAGGAAGCACCCAGTAGCAAAACACAGCCACAAAGTGAATAAATCAGGCTATGAAATGGAAGTATATATTGTTACTTATGATGACGTGTGAGGCTTAGTTGCCTCAAATAAAAGGGTACTAGGCTGAATGGAGCTAGTACATTACTCACGGCTGTATCCAGAAAAGGACACATCTAATGGAAGAAGAATTCTTGTCTAGTAGTATAGTGGAACCATTTAAGGGACCTCCAGCAGTACCTGATGTGCCTTCTCCATCTAATGAATAGGAAATTGACATCTTTGCTTAGGAGTACCACATGATGTTCAGTTCAAATCATAACTTGGTGATACATGCTCTTAATATCAAACCATGGAGAGACTTATCGTGGCATATGGACTCTCCACCGTTGTACTCATGTTGTCGTGTTGCTGGACTGCTATTAGTTCACTGATGTACGGTTTGAGCCATGAACTTTCAAGATAAGTCACCACATCGTTATCTTTAAATTTATATTGAGAATAGGTTACTCTACTATGCTCATATCACTCAGTACAAATTACTTTAATATTATATCACATTCATCATTCAATTAAAACTATCACGTTAAATATATTACTTTATCTTTACCATTATTGCAACCATTGATCGAAAATTGTTATGTGAAAACATATTATTTAATTCAATTATCATTATGATTCTTAGACATTGGGTTTTTTCTATTTTGTAGGCATAAAACCGATGAGAATTTTCAATCGCAATATAGGAGCTCGAATCATCCAAGAAACTCCATGCAACCAACCGCTGAGCCAAGTTGATTGGTGGTCATCCCTTAAAGAAGCTTTGTCGCCATTGAAGCCATGGCAGCCCCACACATATTCAAGACCATGGTGACTCCATCATGTTACTAGAATCATTATATTCACATCATTGGAACCCTTAGAATCTCAAGCATCATCAAGGGTATTAACTATCCCACACTTGGGGGCTTTGATCTAAAGTGCCTAATCAATCTAACATCCCAGGACATTTGTCTTGAAAAAGAAGTCTATAATGACAGCTATTATTGTCTAGCCATGGCAAAAAGTGAAAATCTCATGAAATTTATCAATGGCAAATGGCTGGAGCTATATCATACTTAACTCAATAATCATATTTTCAGCAAAATGCATTGGAAATAGAGAGTAAGCGTTAACTTTACTCTAAAACTTGAATATCTTAAATTTATTTCAAAACTATAAATATTTTAAGATACATTTTTCATTGATATTTATATTTCAATCTTACTTGCAATGATGAACTTTTGCAACTTGATATCTCCAAAATAAATTATCATGATTCCAACAAGTTTTTTTTACAAAATAAAATTTATAACTTCCATTACTGTATTTTGGCTTAAGTGCATCAATTTTTTGATGATCAAAACATGTTTCAAAACTTATAAATATTCAAATTGAAGACAGCCTTTATGGTTGGGACTCTTCAAAATAAAATGGTCATGCATTTGGCAAGTGATTTCAAAAATAGATATTACCTTTATGACCATACTTTAATTTTTCGAGCCTAAGAATTCTAAATTTTTGATAATCAAAATATTTTGACAAAAAGAAATTTATGGCTAAATAAAACAAAGTTTACATGGCTGAATCGATTAAAACACAACATGCATGACTAGAACCAATTTTCAAAACATCACATTTAATACAACATTTACGGTTGTATAAGCTTACAACATACTTCACATTACATAGTGATTATGTTACATTACATTACATCACAATACATCACAATAGCAAATTTTTGAAAAGATACACCTAAGAAAATATAAGAATCTACTCCAACAAAGCCATTGCCAAAGATCTCCACTAGAGGGGAAACGCCGTTGAATGACACACGATCTCATCCCACTGATCAAAGGAATAAAGTTCAGCCATAATTAATGCAATATTCTCCTCAGATCAGCTATCTTCATCATCACAAGTAGTACATGATTTAGCTGCACAACACGTAAGACATAGCAACCTACAGCTAAAACAATAGTCCTCTCATACCAACACCGATCTTGCATCCAACCATGAAGCTAGAATGTTTCTTTACAATATCTCCAAATACCCTTGACGTTCAATCTTTTCGAGAGCAATGACAACGAATTTTCCGCCATGAAGAAAGAGACTATAGTTAAATACCCAACGGTAACAACAAAATAGCGAATGAACAATATCAAGACATAATTCCTTCTAGCAGCATGAGCAATTTAAGATCATACTTGGAGATTTTTATTCTGAAGAACATCATGAAGATATGGCAAAATCACTGTTGGAACTCTTCAAAAGTAGTCTCTCCAGCCATAACAGAATCTATAAGGCTTTTGTCCATTGCCATTATGTCTTCAATGGCAAAACCTGAAGTGAAAATGCATTAGCAGTAAATATACATGATAAGAAAGAGGGAAGGGGCATAAGATTATCGAAGTCTATATCCGTATCCTCAAATCCATCATCATACTTCCTTAGCTATGTCTTGTAATTATCCTCAAGTTGTTGGAACCATAAGGGCAGAAAAATGCAAGGCCATGAATGAAGACAAGGAATAGAAGAAAAAGGAAAGAAAGGATGTAAGAAGATAAGGAGTTCTTGAAGAAACCTCTTCCATAGGCTCATAAATCTTCATCCTACTAGCAATGGTCTTCCCCTAAATTGCTTCATTATGACAGTTGGACCTATAGAACCAATAGTTGGGTTAACGAAAGTATCAGTTTGACCTAAATAACCATCATCGGAGGGTCTAGATTCATCACAACTGGAATTATCACTAGATTAGACTTGGGGGCTTCCACCACAGTGTTATTCTCATTATCCACTCATCTAGATATCTCCTCCATGAACCAAACAACTATTAAATTCAGCATCTCTAGACTCCAACGGCGCATCAGATTATGGAATGCAATCTTATAGCGGAATAATATCACATCACCAATGATATTGGCTTTATGAAGGGGTCAATAAAACACTTTATTATCAATCTTTCAGCTTATTCAATTAGGCCAATCAATAATGGGCCCACAAAGACCCATAAATCGAATAGGGGTTGGTAGAAGCTCTTATCGCTATGTAAAAAACACTAGTAGCGGCTGGAGCCCGTGCAATTTGGTGACTAAAATATCTCTTCATAGCATCTGCTTCAGAGGTGCACTAATTGGATTATCCTTCTCAATTACTATTGAAGGGCTTATATCACTTTGCTAACAACTCCAATTCTCCTTATCAACTACAAATACGAAGGAAAAAACTCAATCAAGAAGAGTTGAATCAGAAAAGGAGGATGGAAGAAGTTTGGAATGAGATAAAAGGGTTCTTTTAGTCTTAGAAAAGAGGAAGAAACTCTCTCTTTCGGGCTCACCATCTCTCTCTCTCTCTCTCTCTCTCTCTCTCTCTCTCAACCCATGCAACATAGGCTTATGGACTCATTCAAATTCACATATGCAACCAAAGGCAATCACACATACTCAGGGGACTAAAAGGTTGAGGTACAGTTTTTTCACCCAAGCCACATGCTCTAATCCTATTTAATCACTTATATTTATTCACCAAAAATACCAAAATATCACCCATATATTATTTTGTGCCTCCATGAATATTTCTCATTGGCCCACAAATATTTCCTATCTCATTATCTATAATAGGCCGCCATTAAAAAAAAAAAAAATCACGTTTGATCCTAATATTTTTCTTTCAAAAAATATAGTCTAATTTGATCACACGTGACTCGGGGGGCTAAATGTTAGGGTACTTTTTTTTTTTTTTTACACCTAATCCTATTTGAGTACCACCTATTCATACTACTAACAAGTTATTGGGTTTTCCCAAATATTTTTGCTCTATTATTCCATTAATCATAAATATTTCATATCTCATTATCTAAATTGGGTCATGATATAAACTATTACAAAAAGCCCAAAAACTCATATTTTATCCAGTTTTATTATCATTATTTAGCTAAGCCTAAAACCGGCCATATAAACCCAATACACATATCATATGCTATTTAAAGCCCAAGAATACTTATGCTTTGCAATATTCGAAAAGCCCATGATTCAAGTCCATGGAAAATCAATTTTATCAATGGAATTCAAATCCATGATCAAAGCCCATGATTTAAACTCATGGCAATATCCAAAGTCCAATTCTCATTGGCAATATCTAAGCCCAATTCCCTCTAGCAATATTTAAAGCCCAATTCTCATTGGCAACATCAAAGCCCAATTCTCATTGGCAATATCAAAGCCCAGTTCCTGCTGGCAATATTTAAAGCCCAATTCTCATTGGCAACATCAAAGCCCAATTCTCATTGGCAATATCAAAGCCCAATTCTCGCTAGCAATATTTAAAGCCCAATCTTCATTGGCAATATCAAAAGCCCAACTTGCGTCGGCACTATTAGAAACCCAAGCTAACTACTTGGCACTATTCTATCAAAAGCCCAAGGTTATTAATACTTGGAAAAATACTATATCATAATTATTCCACCTAAAAGTCCAACATTGAAAAATACTTTAGATTCTTAAACCTATTACTATAATATTACAAGCTCAGGGAATTTATGAATTATCTATTCTCAAAACCCATGACAATCATCTTGTAAAAGACCATGGAAAGTTATTATTAGACCCATGAAATTTATTTATTTCATGTTATAAACTCATGTTATCTATCTATCTTACATCACAACATTCATAATATTTATTACCAAAACTCATGGTAATTATTCATCCTACATGTCCACTATGATTATCTATAGAGAAACTCATTAGGACATCACATCATTCCATTATAGTGGTTGTTACCATAGTCATTTAAAACTTATGGTAAATATTATTCTAAAAAATATATATATATATATATATATATATATATATTGGAGGTCATTATTTAAAAAGTCCCAAAGAAAATATCATTTACAAAGTAATCCATAACAAAAATTATGAGAAACTATATAAGTTGTTATTTAAAGCCTATGGAAATTAATACCCAAAATCTATCATAAATATTTATTAAAGCTCAATGTGGAGTAAAAAAACCCATGGCAAAGCATGTCATTAATGCCCATTTTGTAGGACTAAGAATCTCATGGAGTAGGGAACAAGCCCAAGCAAAGAAAGGGCCATGTAGCCCAACTAAAAGTGCTGAAATGGAGCAAAGTTCCAGCCTGAAAAAGTCCCCAACAAGAGGCTTGAGAAAGGGCAACCAGCCCTTGTTTTCTGCCTTTAAGGATGAACTATGGGCTGTCCTATTAGTTTTCTACCACCCTCTACCTGACGTGAATAGTGCTAGAGAGTTGTCATATCAGCTGAATTCTAAAGGGTGATCAAACTCCATCATCTTCCTCAAAGTTGTACCTCCAGCGAAAGGGGAGCTGAAGCCAAGTTATCCAAACTTCAACAAATTGATGCTATAAATGTCAAAAACATTCAAGATATGATTTATGTACCAAGCCCATGAATCCTAAAGGGGAAAAATCGGGAACATTTGATTTGGAGGGCATAAAAGGACCTCCAATGGAACCCTCTAACATAAGCTTAGAACTTGACACTTGGCTTGGTGTGTTGAATCTTACTTCTTAGGGGTCTAAATCTCAGTTGCAGCTTTAGGATTTGCTCATGATACACGCCCCAATCACATTGATTAAGCTCAACCCCAGAAATCTTTTCATTTAATGTAAAGCACTCTAAAATCCTATCATTACCCAATGAAGCAAAGTAGCCCATAAAGTAAACCATCTACTTTTGACCAAAAATCCCAAGAAGATTAACCTTGGTTTCCCACCTCTGATTAGACCTACGTTTTTTGGATTCTTGTTAATTAATGCTTCTCTAAACTCCATTATAAAAGCATAAGTATCTCAGCCCTAAGACACACAAAAACCCCTTTTGAAACTCTTGGTTTGTTTGCTACTTTGCTTGTGGTGTAGCTTCCCTTAAGCTCACCACTCATCATCCTCAGCCCACACTCATCTAATCTCAGATGTTCTCTTCCCCTTTTCAAACAAACACAGCCCATAAATGTCTCTCAACTACTCATAAACAGATCACTCACAAAAAGCCTTGATCTTAGTGTTAATCCCACCTCACTCATTCAAAATAGCCCACATTCACCTCATTCATGCCTTGTAATTATACACTCACCAAAATCTTAGTTTAATACTTGTTGCACTGAGCTAGGGATCTTTCTTTCCTTTAATTCCATCTTATTTTTCCTCTTTTATTTGTAACAATGGAGCCTTTAATCCTTGTTTATTATTATTATGATGAAGGATATAATGTATTTGTAACAATTGAATTTTTCCCTCACATTGATGTAATAATGGCTGAAAGTACTATAAATTCCCCTAACTGAGGCACACAAGGACCCCCAGGACTGAATACCTTCATAAATTTATTTAATCATTAACTTTTGGACTTTTAAGTGTAATTTCAGCTTTACCGCTGGAGGACTGATTTGAACTATGACGCTGTAAAAATGACTAATAATATAACAAACTAACAATAGTAATGTGTTTATTGGGCTTTATTGTTGTCTCCTTGTTACGATACAGCCTCTATCTCTTGCTTGGGCGGACTTCCACAACATCGAAAGCTTTTGGGTTCTATTTTAAGGGCCCATCGTCGAGTTTCGGCTTGGCTATCCCATATTCTATTTGGGAACATCAAAATTTTCCCCTCGTAGGGATTCTAGTCAATTTTTTTAGGTTTAAGGGGTATTTTGGTAATTTTTATGTTTCGTGGGTATTTCGGTCAGGATTTAAGTTTTGGAGGTATACCAATCATTTTTTGGTTTAAGGGGTATTTTGGTAATTTGAGGTTTCAGGGGTATTTTGGACTTTTTCTTTTTAGGTTTTGTGGGTACTTTGGTTATTTTTTTGGTTTTGGGGGCATTTCAGTTATTTTTTAGGTTTAGATAGTATTTTGGTAATTTTTAGTGGTTTTTGAGCATATTTGGTGATTTTAGGGGTATTATGGTCATTTTTTTGGTTTCATGGGTATTTTGCTCATTTTAGAGCTTTTGGGATATTTTGCTCATTTTAGTGTTTTTTGAGCATAATTGGTGATTTTAGAGACATCAGGGATATTTTGGCCATTTTAGAGATTTCATGGGTATTTTGCATATTTTAGAGATTTTAAGGATATTTTGGTCATTTTAGTGGTTTTTGAGCATATTTGGTGATTTTATAGAAATTAGGTTTGGGTAGGGTATAGATATCCATGGGTAAATAAACTGGATAACAATTGGGCATGGGTACTAATTGGGCAAGGTTGTCAAAATCAAGATCCTATGTAGGATTGTAGAAAGTAGGTAGGATCGTGGATTGTAAGATCGGATCATGGATCATAAGTTCCTACATTGTTTGAGAGAGAAAAAAATAGTACTATACTAGCACTTTTACAATAAGTATTATAACTCTCAAGTTTCACGCTAATATAGCATGTTTAAACCAATGAAAAAAAAACATAATATCCAATATAATAGCATAAATTGTTTCACATCACATAATTTTAAATTGTAACTATCCAAAAACAAAAAAACATTAGAGATCAAATTACCACCTACATTTTTATGTTAAATCCACAAGCTTAGCTTGGGTTCAAGTACTTAAAGTGTAAATTTTTTTTCTCTCAAACACAATTGAAGATTTCCAGATCCTTCATATTAAGGTCAAGTTGAGTTGAAAAAAATCACTAAACCTAACCTATTACCATCCCTTTTGGTTAGATATAATTAGTGAGAGACAATTCTCTATATTCTTTGAATTTCCCCTGGTGTAGATGAGATTCATGGACTATTTTTTTGCTTAGCAAATTCATGGAATGAATTTGAGGTAAACTACTCTAATCTCTTTGGAACACGGATCTCCTTTGTTCTTTTGAAATTACACTTTAAACTAGAGGATTATATAATCATAAAATAAATATTGATACAATCTTACTCTAATTATTTTTTAAAAGGTTGTCAAAATTGAGATCCTACATACAATTATGGGAGATAGGTAGGATTGTGGATTGTAAGATCCTACATTAATTGAGAAAAAAAAAAACAAAAAAAGTACACATTGGTATGTTAAATAATCACATAACTTATACATTCATTCATAAAAAGCCAAAAATTCGCATCCATTTGATGTAATTACCATACATTTATATCCATTTGTAAGCATCATTTAAAGAAACCAAAAACCTCAAAACATGACACTCTATTGGGATGTTATTTTTTGTTTGGGTTCAACTGAAACTCTATCTCTTAGCATTAGAATAGTAAAACTTGGTCTATTGGAATGTTATTTTTTTATTTTAGTCCAACTAAGCATTTTGTCAAGTTAAAGAAGATTACAAGAAACTAGGATAGTTTAGGATCGTCAAAATCGTACAATCCTACTGATTCTGAATGATCGCAAAGATCCTTGAAAAATCTGGATTGTTTTGGACAGGTGGGATCATAAAATCGTAGTATTGTAAGATTTAGATTGAAATTTTAACAATCAGTAGGTATAAGTATAATATCCTTCCACCACCCTAGGGAAAAGAAGACCAAATATCATGGAAAATTAATCACCAAGATTCACTCATCATGCAGTAAATATCCGGATGACACTTCCCCAAATACCTCCCTAGGCGTTCCAACATGGCCACTATAATCCCCTTGTTTAAACATAAAAATATAAGTAGACTACTAATATTTTCTCAAATGTAAGAATTGACTCTAAGAACAATCACGACAGTCCCTTTAGAATATAAAAAAGGGCAATAGACAGTCAAGTGAGTAATATAGTGTTTATAAAAAGGAAGAAATATCATACAAAATATGATAAGCACTTTCGTGTTAGGATAAAATAGTTGGAATTTTTTTTATACAAGATAGAAATTCTACTCTAACCCATAAGTAGACTACTAATATTTTCTCAAATGTAAAAATTGACTCTAAAAACAGTCAAGGCAGTCCCTTTGGTGTATAAAAAAGGCAATAGATAGTCAAGTGAGTGATATAATGTTAATAAAAAGGAAGAAATATCCTACAAAATACAGTAAGCACCTTTGTGCTAGAATAAGATAGTTGATTTTTATTTATTTTTTTAGTTTTTTGTATAAAATAGAAATTCTACTCTAACTTAAGCTAAATGTATATGTATGTGAAGCTTTCTCTTGTAAACTTGAACCCCAGCCCTTGTTTTTCACACCCCACAAAATCTTATATATGTAGAGTGACCATTGTATCAAGGGTGCTTGGTGATAAGTTGGAATTATTAAATTTACCTAAACCTCATGTCATTATATGTAATGACTCCATAAACAAAACCCCCTACAAGTTGTTCCTTGTCATGATAATGTATACAAAAGAAAGTAACATATTAGTAAGTACATATAAATAGGGATAAAAAATAATTTTATAAAAATTACAAGTAAATGAAAAAGAGATTTACCCAATGTTCTCTTTTTCATCTAAGAAACCATGTGACTATGTCATGAGGACATGTTTTGTTTTTTTTACAAAGTGTCCGTTTGACAAAAATTATTTTTACCAATTTATTTTACTATTCAGCTTATTTTTGCTACTATTTATAGATCTCATTGCACTTTTTGGTACTATTCATGGATCTCCTATATTATTTCAGTTAACTTTTACCTTTATTCATAGTACTTTCAGTAAAAAAATTTTAGTTTTAACAAAAGAAGCGAATTTCAAACAGACCCTAAATAGAACCTTCGATATTGGCAAGGAAGATAGTATTGTTGGTTAGATAGGAACGAAACTAACACAAAAATTGTTAGATTTGAATGAAATTAAGTGTGCGTTTGGCTCCAGCTTAAAAAGACAGCTTATTTTACTATTCAACTTATTCTTACTACTATTCATGGGCTGCATTGCACTTTTTAATACTATTCATGGATTTCACTATACTATTTTAGCTAATTTTTCTTTTATCCACAGTATTTTTAGCAAAAAGTTATCAGTTTCAGTAAAATAAGTGGATCCCACACAAACCCTAACTCATACAATTCTTTAGGAAAAAACTTATAAGTTAAATCCGGTTTCTTTTTTTAGGAAGTTTCAAACAGCTGCTTTTTAAGTTAAGAAAAAAATCAATTCTAACTCGTCAAATACCATCTAAGAAGAGAGCACTCACACCGGTTACTGTAAAATAAAAATAAGTATTGAGTTTTACACACTTTTGTCAAAAACTACCTCTTGATCAGTCATTAGTCCATTTATAATATTGTAGATATACATTATTGTTATAGTAATCCTGTTAACTATAGCTTTCTATTTTATTATTTTAATTTTTTTTACTCTCTCTCAAATATCTTACAAAGTAAGAAAGAGAGTTATTTAAATAAAATAGTGTGTATAATAGATAATCTGAAGTAGGTGTTTTTGTAAAGTTAGTGTTGGGGTAAAATAGAACAAATAGGTTCTTGTGCTAAAACAGACGAAAAATTTTAGATGCACGGATGCAATTGCTCTAAGTGTTTGTTTAGAATTTGCTTATTTTTTGTTGTTTATATATTTGCATTATATAAAGTAGAAAGCTAAAAGATAGTTTATTTTTAAAAGTTAAAATTTAGATTATATAAGCAGAAAGCTAGTTTTTAATCGGTTGCTAAACGCATGCTAAATCTAACAAATTTGTTATGGTATTATAATTATCTAAGTACTTCAATTACCTATTCTTATTAATGAGTTGAAATTTAAATTAGGGATCTACACATTAAATGAGATAGAGACTTATAGTTTTAAATATTTTTAATCTATTTAGATTTTGATAAATGAACATATAATTAAATAAATATTTATATTTATTAAATTAGTGATAATTGAGAAATGGTATACCAATGCTAACCTATGTTGAAATTGTAAAGTTGTAATTTTTAATTCCCTTTTTTTAGCTTTAATTGTGTGTCAAATTTGATTGCAATTCTTCAATCCACTTTCCTATATGTTTGTAAGATTAAATGTAATGGGTATAGTGTTCAATTTTGTGAAGAACTATGAAGAAATAGGATTTTGTGACTGACTCATGACTGACTTGTGATTGGTGTAACCCGTGAAAGGCCACATGAGGAGCACATAAGGAAGTTCAAACGACTCAAGTGTCAAAGAGATTTCGCGAGTGGCTTGCAACTTGGCTAACTTGCACACTAACAGTTGGAATTCTGTGTGTTTCCCTCATTTTTTTGGCTCACATTACCCATTATATTGTAAAGAAGTTTTTAGAGAGAAAACCCTATAAATTCATTTGAGAGTTAGAGATTGCGTACTTAAAATCCTCTACACATTTCTCTTGGTTTTCTTCACTTTCTGCCCTCTCTAATTTCATATCCTTTGAGAGATTCTTAACTCAAACACAAACCACACCCATTCTGAGTGTTGTGAGTTGCTTTGGAGCTTTTGGGAAGCAATGTGTCATGCCATTTTATGGTGGATGCAATTAGAGATAATTGCAAGATCTAAAAAGTTAGTGAAGACAAGGCTCGGTGAAGCCTGCTGCTATCTGAGACTCGAATGGTTTAAGTACAGAGGGTAGTCTAGGCTTAAGGGGTCTATATTGTAATCCTTGTACTCTAACTTATTTACTAGTGGATCAATTTGATTCAGAGGGCCGCTAAGAGGTTTTTAAGTTGACCAGTTCGGTTTTCCTATTTGATAATACATCGTGTTATTATCTTGTATTGGCTTCTCTCTTCCCTTTACTCCTTGTGTTTTATACTTAATTAAAATATATGAAAATATTCCACTTTTTTTCGGGGGGGGGGGGGTATTCGTTTTTGTACTTGTATCTGGAATCCTCTTTTATTTAATAATCCCCTTTCCTAAAAAAAATAAATACTTACCCTTCTCTTTGGATTGGATATATATCTTCGATTGTTTGTATAGTATCTTAAAACAAACACAATATTGAACCCCCCCCCTTTTTTCTATTGAAAAACCAATTGTGTATTTTCAGTCACAAAGCAAAAATTCAGAACAAATTGGAACCATTAACTATTAAATGTGAATTAAAATTTAGGAACGATTCCCGGGTTTGAATATAAAATTGTGTTTTACTAATGATATAAGAAAATCCAAACTGCTACGTAACTAATTAATCAATAAAGAAATCCTTCTCAATTTCAATCATAATTTTTTTTTTAAACTTTTTTATGTTCACTTATGTTAGGACATATGTAGAACTTGTTATGAACATATGTGATTTAGAATTGGCTAATCCTTTGATAAAACACACTTTACTTGTAATTAGGTAGATCTAAGATGGTTTAAGTCTTCAAGCAATATATTGTTCAAGTTAAGAGTTAAAGCCATGCAAATCTGTTCAAGAAACAAGTGAAGAAGTGTTGTATTTTAAAACTCGACAAATTGTATCTATCGAAGTTTAAAAGGGAATTTTAGCCTGATGCTCGACAGCAGCTCGACAGATTACCTATCTATTAAGAATTACAGAATTCAAATTTTCAGATTTGTTTTTCAAACATAATCAAGCTATTTGTGTAGGGTTTTTTTTCTCACAACCCTAGACATATATAAGAATTATTTTAAAGGTTGTCAAAGGTGATGTAACATGATGCAAAGTGTTTATTCACTCAAATTGTGACCAGAGACAATTTGCCCTAATTCATCTTTCTCTTGAAGAAGCTACTGCGTTTGTAAACCGTAGAGTTTTGTAATCAATGAGCTTCTTGATCTTCATTATGTGGATGAACTGAAGAACTTTGTAGCCAACATCTTTCTTAAGTTGGTGTGTTGGTCACGTTCTAGGATTTGTGCAAAGAAGTAAGCCGCATACTAGGATCCACGTATCGATTAGTTAATCACATACTGGAAACCGTGCATTGAAAGGAAAGATTGTCACTACATTACAAGTCCAATTATGTATTGGGGTAAGGGTTCAACTATAGGTTAGTATAAGGTACTGGTATTCCTATACTTGTAACCGCTTATTTTGATAATAGTGGATTCTCAGAAGTGGTGACCTTAAATTTACTTGGTGGGGTTTTGTCTTGGTGGTTTTCCCCTTCATAAAAAAATCACTTGTGTCAATTTAAGTTCTACTGCATTTAGTTATTTGGTGATTTATTCGTGCTACCACGCTTATTGCATGTTAAATTGACTTAATTAATTCACTTGACTAATTAATTGGTTAATTTATCTAAGGGGTCAATGCATTCTTGGCCTATCAAGTGGTATCAGAGTGAGCACACTCTGATTAAGGTTAATCTTTGCTGTGTGATACATTGATCCCTATTTGTCATGGATAGAGGACAATCTTTAACTATACCTCCTTTATTTAGTGGCACTAACTACGCATATTGGAAAGTACTCATGAGAGCTTTCTTATAGTCTTTAGATGAGAAGGTGTGGCAAGCTGTGGAGATAGGCTGGACCAAGCCATAGGAAGTGCCAACTGATTGGGATGCTAAAATCAAAGTGGCAAACTACAACAATAGAGCATTGAATGTGTTATTTAGTGTAGTCACAAATGAAGAGTTCAAGAAGATATCCTCCACTAAAAGTGCTAAGGAAGCATGGACCATCCTCTAGACAACCTATGAAGGAACTAAAATTGTCAAGGATTCAAAGCTTCAAAGGCTTACCATGAGCTTTAAAGAGATTAAGATGGAGGAGGATGAGTCATTTGATAAGTTCTATACCAAGCTAAAGGACATAGTAAACTTTGCATTTAATGTTGGGGAAACCATTCTAGAATCCAAGATTGTTAAAAAGGTACTCAGATCTCTTCCAGAGAGATTCCATGTCAAGATCACTACCATTGAGGAATCAAAGGACATTGACCAAATTCCTTTGATAGAGCTGGCTGGTAACTTGCAATCCTATGAATTGGGGTTGTCTAGGATCGGGAAATCGAGCAAGAGTAAGAGCATAACACTGAAGGCCGAAAGCAGTGACACTGATGAGTCTTCTGATGATAAAGATTCTAAAATGAAATCATATATCATGATGCAGCTCAAAAAGTTTATGAAGAATGCCAATGCAAAAGGATTTAACATGGTTTGAAAGCAATCCAGTTCTTTGTAGTTCAAGACCCAAGATAAAGGGAGGAAATATGCTAGGGATAGTGGTCAGTACACTATTCCCTCCAGACCAAAGTGATTCAGATGTCAAGGTTTGGGACACATGAAACAAGAATGTCGAACTTATCTCAAGACCATTGGAAAAAGCAAAGCCCTTGTTGTCACCTTGAGTGACACCAAGCTTGAGGATGACAATGATGATGAGGGAATCTTGAATGCCTTCACTGCCATAGTATAACCTACTGAGGGGATTGTTGAAGATGTGGAAGAAGAAAAGGACTTAGTGGAATCTAACTTTGAGAAAATGGATGAACAAGATGACATCCATGCAGCTTATGCTAAGTTGTACAAGGTTTTCGAGAAGCATGAGAAACTGTATAGGTTGGCCACCAAGAAGCTTAATGATGTGGAACTAAACCGAGAAAAGCTCTCTATGAAGGTTGATGAAGCAAATCAAACCATTGGAACACTGCAGTTTAAGAACAACTTCTTAGGTGAAAGGACCAAAAAGCTTGAAGAGGAGCTGTTCCAGGTTAGAGCTCGATTGGAGAGGACTTCCAGTACAAAGCATGATGAGATGCTTGGCTTTTAGAAATCTACTTCTGATAGAACCGATTTTGGGTATGATTTCTCTTCTCCTAATATTGCTTCTTCTAGTACTACTGTGTTTGTTTCACTTGCTATTAATGTTGATTCTGAGAACAATGATGTTAAAAACTGTTTTAGCCAGTGAGAACATAGAAATGGGTAAATCTATCTTAGGAGCACCCCCTAAGCTTGAAAAGAAAGAGACTAAAAACCCTAGGACTAAGAAGGGTAATAACCAAAAGTCTAAACAAAAGAAGCAGCATCTTTGTCATTACTATGGAGCTGCAGAACATACTCGACTTAATTGTTACAAGTGGTTAGCCACTCAACAAAACAACAGTATGATCTTATTTGGAAACTAGAATCAATTTCCATCCTCTCTTGCTCCTCTTGGAGATCTTCTTAAGGCCCTCATGTTCCTTTCGAACTTGAATGGTTTCAATTCTTCCCCCTCACCGCTGGATCAAGGGTTCGCCAAATAGAAAGGTTCTTCCAAGGTGTGGAAGGAAAAAAGCTCAAAGTGATTTTGTCACTTTTTCTCTCTACCTTTCTTTTTGTTTATGCATTACTTGTGTGTTTTGCTTTCTTGTTTTTGAGTCAGTCTAGTTTTGTGCTATGCTTTGTTTTAACATGTTTCTGTTTATTTGATTTTAGTTTTTTCCTTATTTTGTTTCTCATAAAAAAAATGAAAAATCAAAAAAATACAAAAAACAATGTGTGTTTTGTGTACATTGGTGCTTGTGTACCTTGGATGGCCATTGAAATAAAATTTTCTAAACTTTGTATCTTTTGTAGCTTAGATAAGCATCTCAATGCACAACTAAGCAAGTGAGCTTTATAGCTCGTGTTTGTGATGAGTAAGATTAAGTATTCTCTTGTACTTAACACTCATATCACTCTTTTTGATAGGAAGGACTAAAAGATCCTAAGAGAAAGGCATAAATAACCATCTCACCACTAGAGCCCGCCAATCATGTATAATATATGTATGCTTCGGCATAGCAAAATTGTGATATTGTTGACTTAACATAATTAGGTATTTCTTCTCTCTCTATATATGTCCATGCATGATGTTAGGACATATGTGATTGGATGTTAGAATCATATGTCAACATGTTATGTATTGGCTAATCCTTTGATAAAACACACTTTACTTGTAATTGAGTAGATTTAGCATGTGTTTAATGCCTTAAGAAACAAGGTTTCAAGTTCAAGTGGTAAAGCCATGCAAGTCTGTCCAAGAAACAAGTGAAGAAGTGCTATTAATTAAAACTCAAAAACTAGCATCTATTGAGGCTTAAAAAGAGTTGTGTTAGCCCAAGGCTCGATAGCTGCTCGACAGCTAGGGTATCTGTCGAGGTTTATGAAATTCAGATTTTTAATTTTGATTTTCATTCAATCCATGATTATGCATTTGGGCTTTCTTTTCTCACAACCCTAAACATATATAAGGATTATTTTAAGTTCCGTATTAGGTTGCACAACCAAGAGCATATTTGCACAAAAGCATAATTCAACAAATGTGACCAGAAACCTAGTTTGCCCTAGTTCTTAAAGAAACTGTTGTATTTGTACACCATAGGGTTTTGTGAACAAATAACTTCGTGATCTTCATGTGTTGAAGAACAGAAGAACTTTGTAGCTAACATTCTTCTCAAGTTGGTGATCAAGTCGTATACTGGGATCTATGCATCTATTAGTTAGTCACGTACTGAGAGCCGTGCATTCAAAATGAGAGATTGTCACTACAGAATAAGTCCAATTGGGTATTGGGGTAAGGGTTCAACTATAGGTTGGTATAAGGTACTGAGATTCCTTTACTTGTAACCGCTTGTTTTGATAATAGTGGATTCTTGGGAGTGGTGACCTTAAAATCACCCAGTGGAGTTTTTGCTATGTAGGTTTTTCCCATTCGTAAACAAATCATTGTGTCATTTAATTTCCACTGCATATTTCGTTATTTGATGATTTGTTTGTGCTACTACGCTCATTGCATGTAATTGAACCTAATTAATTCACTTGGCTAATTAATTGATTAATTCATTACAAGGGGTCAATACATGTTTGGCTTATCAAGTGGTATCAGAGCAGGCACACTTTGATTAGGGTTTAATCTTTGCTGTAAGATCCATTGACCCCTGTTGTCATGGCTGCCATTAGCAAGAAAAGATCTATTATTTCAAATACATCTTACTTTTCTAATCTCCATTTAATTGAGTGTTTCAGAAAATGCAAGTCTAAAAGTTATTTGAAAGCCATCATGATGATGATTGGAAAAGATCTTAACATGACAAAGAAGAAACTAGATTGCCTCAGACTAAGAATGTGCAGAGGAGTTTATCTAAGAAGGGTGAAAGTTAAAGGTCTTGGTTGTAAATGGCAAATGAAAGAAAACACCGTTCCTACAGATCTGCCATCAAAGCATGAAGTGTGCTTTATGATGAAGTCTGCTTTCAAGGTAATGGATTCATGCTTGTGGTATCTTGATAGTGGATGCTCACGGCACATGACCGGAGATCACTCTCTCTTTAAGGTCTACGAGTCTAAGAAAGGTGGCAATGTCACTTTCGGTGATGGGTGCAAATCACAGATTAAAGGAAGGTGGATCATCTCTTTACCTGGACTGCCAGATATTGCTAATGTGCTATACGTAGAAGGTTTAAGAGTGAACCTGTTGAGTATAATCCAAATATGTGATCAAGACTTCATGGTGCTGTTCTCCAGAGGAAAATGTCTTGTGTTGGACAAATCTGGAAAGAAACTCATAAGTGGTGTTCACATTTTTGACAATTGTTATGATCTGGTACTTGATGCTAATATTGTGTGCAATAGTATTCATTTGCCAAACAAAGATCTATGGCACCAAAGGATGGGACATACTAGTTACAAATATCTCTCAATTGTATCTAAGCATGAATCGGTATTGGGAATGCCAAAGCTTAGTCGAGTGGACAATGTTGTGTATGGATTGTGCCAACTTAGTAAACAAACGAGAGATAAACATCTAGGCACTCAGACATCTGCTACATCTAGACCATTGGAGATACTACATGTGGATCTCATGGGTCCAACTCAAACCGAGTCTCTTAAGGGGAAGAGATACATCATGGTTGTGGTAGATGACTTCACTAGGTACTCTTGGGTCATTCTCCTAAGATCCAAGTCAGATGCTCCTGAGCACATAGAAGCCTTGTGTACAAGATTGCAAAATGAGAAGAGTTTAAAGGTTGATCGAATTTGAAGTGATCATGGAAAAGAATTTGAAAACTCATACATGGAGTCCTATTGTACTAGATTGGGTATATCTCAAGTATTCTCTACTCTTATTACCCTTTAGCAGAATGGTGTAGTAGAAAGGAAGAACAGGGTTATTAAGGAAATGGCTAGGGCAATGTTGCATAACAAGGGCGTAGCTAGAAAGTTGTGGGGAGAAGTTGTCAACATTGCGTGTCATATGGTTAACGGGGTATATTTCAGACCCGGTACCAAAAGACTCCCTATGAGCTATGGAAGGGAAGGAAGCCAAATGTCAAGTATTTCAGAATCTTTGGAAGTACTTGTTTCATTCTCAAGGATAGAGAGAATGTGGAAAAATTTGACTCCCGAAGCGAGGAAGGAATATTTTTAGGATACTCCTTCATAAGCAAGGCTTTTCAGGTATACAACAAGAGAACCAAAAAAGTAATGGAAACTGTAAATGTGGTTATCGATTAAGCTTCAAAGTCCTGTTCTGAGAATGTTAGTGAGGAAATCCCCAAAGAAATTCTTCCTCCCGAGCCCAAGGACATTCAAGAACCTACTGATCAAGAGTCTGCCTCTCCAAGTACTCCCAGTACTCCAAGTGATGTAGAAGGTTCAGCAGACAGATCTGTCTCACCTAATTCTGAATATCATAAAGAGAAAGGACCTTCCTCCAAAATTTAGTTGAATCAACCTCTTGAAACTATTGTGAGAAATATGAATGAACGTACACTGAGGAAACGCACAGTTGATATATGTGTTGCTAACTTTGTATCTTATTCTTGCTATTTGTCATGGGTTGAACCTACCAAGGTTGAGGAAGCACTTCAAGATGAAATCTAGGTGGAGGCTATGCATGATTAACTACTTCAATTTCAATGGAATGATGTTTGGACACTGGTACCTAGACCAGAGGGTGAGCACATCATTGGCACAAAGTTAATTTTCCAAAATAAGACTGGTGAGGAGGGTAATGTGATCCACAATAAAGCTCACCTTGTGGCTCAAGGATACTCACAAATGGAAGGAGTGGACTATGATGAGACATTTCCTCCAGTAGCCCGCTTGGAGTCCATCAAAATCCTTCTAGCCTTATCATGCCATTTGAAGTACAAACTTTACCAAATGGAAGTCAATACCACCTTCTTAAATGGGTTCCTTAAAGAAGATGTCTATGTGGCTCAACCAAAAGGATTCATTGATCCCCATTTTCCAAATGATGTGTTGTACCTTTAGAAGGCACTCTATAATTTAAAGTAAGCCCCCAAAGCTTGGTATGATCGGCTCACACAATACTTGGTGTCACATGGGTTCACAAGAGGAAAGGTTGACCAAACTCTCTTCATCAAAAGGGGAGACGACGAGTTAATTATTGCTAATTTCTATGTTGATGATATCATCTTTGGGTCAACAAAGGATGAACTTGCTCATGGATTCTCAAAACTCATGTAGGCTGAGTTCGAGATGAGCATGATTGGAAAGTTAAATCACTTCCTTGGATTGCAAATCTATCAGCAAGCAACAGGTATATTCATATCTCAATCTAAATATGCTATAGATCTTGTGAAAAAGTTTGGCTTAGAATCTGCTAGTTTTATTAGAACCCTTATGAGTCTTAATGTAAAACTCACTATTGATATCTTAGGAAAGAGAGTTGATCTATCTCTCTATAGAAGCATGATAGGTAATCTTCTGTACCTTATTGCCAATAGACCAAACATTAGTTACAGTGTGGGAGTGTGTGCTAGGTATCAGGCAAATCCCAGATAATCACATATGACTGCTTTGAAGAGAATTATAAAGTATGTCAAAACCACTGCCGATTTTGGTGTGTGGTTCAACACAGACACAAATGATGTTTTGGCTGGGTATTCGGATGCTGATTAAGTTGGGAATGCTAATGATAGGAAGAGTACTTCTAGAGGTTGTTTCTATGTAGGTAATAATCATGTCTTCTAGATGAGCAAAAAGCAAAATTCCATCTCTTTATCCATAGCAGAGGCTGAATATATTGCTGTTAGTAGTTGTTGTACCCAAGTTCTATGGATGCAAAAACTTCTCCATGACTATGGTATTTATCAAGGACACCTCACTATCTATTGTGACAATACTAGTGCCATCAATATCTCTAAGAATCCGGTTCAACATTCTCGAACCAAACACATAGAGATTCGACATCACTTCATTTGTGAGCTTGTTGAAGATGGTACTCTTACTCTTGAGTTCATTTACACTAATGACCAGAAGGCTAATCTGTTCACCAAACCTCTTGATAGCAAACGGTTTGAGGTTCTTCGTCAGAACATTGATGTCATCTGCATGGAATGATCTTTTCTTCTCCTCCCTTCTTTTCATGCATTTGCATCTAGTTTTTATTGATAGGCCACAAATGCGTTGACCCATTGTGATTAATTAGTCAAGTTTTTAATTAATCAAGTTAACATGCAAATTTCGTGGTAGCACAAACAAACTACCAATAATCTAAAGTATGCAGCGGAAAATAAATGACACGGTAATTTGTTTACGAATGGGGAAAACCCTACACGGCAAAAACCCCACCGGGTGACTTAAGGTCACCACTCCCGAAACTCCACTATTATCACAACAAGCGGTTACAAGTAAAGGAATCCCAGTACCTTACCAACCTACAGTTGAACCCTTACCCCAATACCTAATTGGACTTGTTCTGTAGTGACAGTTTCTCCTTTTGATGCACGGCTCCTAGTACATGATTAACCAATTGCGCAGATCTTAGTACGCGACTTCAATTCACCGACTAGAGAAAGAGTTGTTGGCTGCAAAGTTCTTCAATTCATCCACACGATGAAGATCAAGAAGATGCTTGGTTGCAAAACCCTACGGTGCACATTACACAGCAACTTCTTCACAAGAGAGATGAACTAGGTCATGAACTTTGTCTTGGATCACAAATAGCTTGAACAAGGATTTCTCAATGCTTGTGCAACTTCTTTACTTGTGCCTCCTTCGACGGCCCTTAAAATAATCCTTTTATATGTCTAGGGTTAGAAGAAAAGAAGTCCCAAAGACACATTCATGGATTGGAATCAAAACAGAACTTAGAATCTGTTTTCCATAAATCTCGACAGATAAAGGTGTCGAGGATCTGTCGAGAAGCTGTCGAGCCTCGGGGATGAAACAACTCCTTAAAGCTCGATAGATGCATGTGTCAAGACTAGTTTTCGAGCTTTAGTAACTTGCACTTTCCAGCTTGTTTCTTGGACAAACTTGATGACTTCAACACTTGATCTTGAAACACTGTTTCTTGAAGCGTTAAACACATCCTAATTCTACCCAATTACAAGTAAAGTGTGTTTTGTTAAAGGATAAGGCAATTACATAAAACAATGACATATGTTCAAAACAACTTGAACCACATATGTTCTAACATGTTTTTGTTTGGTTTTTTTTTTAGTTTTGTTTTTATTTTGTTTTTCATTCATAAAAATAAAATAAAAATTTTGAAAAATCAGAAAAATAAAAAAACAGTGTGTGTTTGTGTACATTGGTACTTGTGTACCCTGAATGGCCTATGAAACAAAGTTTTCTAAACTCCGTATCTCTTGTAGCTTAGGTGAACATTTCTATAAATAACAAAGCAAGTGAGCTTTGTGGCTCATGTTTGTGACGTGTAAGGTTAAGTGATCTCTTGTACTTAATACTCGTATCACTCTTTTTAACGAGAAGGACTAGAAAATCCTAAGAGAAAGGCATAAATAACCATCTCACCACTGTTGCCTGCTAATCATGGAATGACATCAGTATGTTTCGGAATAGCAAAAGTGTAATGTCAAAAGTTTAACATAATTGGGTATTTCTTTTCTCTCTCTTATATACCCATGCATGATATGCTTAATAAAAGAAAAATATGCAAAGAAAAATAAAAGCAAAAAGATCAAAATGCTTCAAAACGTGATTGCAAATGTGCATTATAGGAGATGTGAGAGTTATACGATGTATCTCGAAGGTGATAATCCTTATCAAGCAGTTATGATCATGTGTGAGTTAAATTGATTAACTTATATCTCAAATCATCATAACATAAAGACACCTATGCAATCTTGCGATGTTTTCACACACAACATGAAATATTCTTTGCTACTTTTGATACATGTGCAGGTATAATGTGATTTGTCCATCACAAGTTTTACATGTTCTAATGTATGTCTAAACTTGTTTTTGAAAAATAAAATTGGTTAAACTTGTTTAGTGTGTGTGTGTTTTGGATCTAAATGCATGACATTTTTCTTGTTAAGAGATTTTTTTGAGAGGTTAAAATGATGTTTGGATCTTTGGTTGAGTTGCATGTTTGATTGCATTCATGTCTGCGTTTTTTCTCTTCTTGAAAAACTATTTTTAAGCAATCTTGACAGCTCCTCGACACCTTTCGACAGCTAGGCTATCTATCAAGCTCTTCAGCTTTTTCTTTTCGCAATCTTGATAGCTCCCCGATCCATATAGAAAGTTTCTGTCTCCTTGATAGCTCCTCGATCCATCAAGTTTCTTTTTTATATGGACACCTCTGGACACCTACTCAATAGCTGCATCTATCGACCCTTTTAAAGCTCGACACCTCTCGATCTGTCGAGAAGTACTAAGCTTCTATATATAGGGTCAGCACGATTCAGATCTCATTTCTCTTGATCTCTCTCGATTCCTTTTGCCTATTCACCTCCCAAAACCTCTATTTCTCACTCCAAACTTCATCCTTAAGGTTTTTTCGGCCTAGATCAAGTTTTTCTTCACTTGGTAAGGGTCTTAATCATTCTTTTTCATGCATTTCATGCATTCTGACCTAGATTTTGGGATTTGATGAAAATTTTGGGGTTTTTCACAATCAAAGAGGTTTTTGCAAAATTTTTGGGATGGGTTTTGTATTTTTTATCTTAAAACAACATGCATTGCATCACATGTGCATTATAATGATGTTTCATGCATTTTAGACGTATGTTTACATTGTGAAACTGATTGTGTGCCGGTAGGTTTGTATTGGGCTGAGCCCTTGATGTATTTACTATTGCATATCACATGCTCATGCATTTTCAAGCATATGTACCTTCAAGTTTCTATATTTGTTATATTGTATCTTGTTGTTCTTTTCTGATTCTCTCTCTCTCTCTCTCCCCCTCTCTCTCTCTCCCCCTATCTCTCTCTCTCTCCTCCTCTCTCTCTTGTTTGTGTTAGTTGCGTCTTGGTACCTAAACGTAAGTCTACCCCGTCCTGGAACCCTCTTTATTTCGGGGCACCTACCTCTTTTGATCCTACCCCTTCTCATATTTGGTTTCATGATGATAAATCCTACAAGGACTTTTTGGAGAACTTTTCTAAACGAGGCATTCATTTGAAATGCCAAGTAATTTTGTCAGACTTCTCTGACACTGACCTACCCACTGTCATTCACATTAGGGGTTGGAAGTCACTGTGTGACATCCCAGTCACTTGTCCATCTGTGCTAATACAGAAGTTCTACTTCAACATGCATGGATTTGATTACTCAGTACCTCTTTTTGTTACTCGCGTTTGAGGTACACGCATCGTGGTCACTCCGGATATTGTATCCGATTTTCTCCATGTCCCTAGGGTAGCGCATCTTGACTACCCTAGTTATAAGCGTCTTAAGACTGTGTCTAAAGATGAGCTTATTTCTACTCTTTGTGAGCGACCTTCAGATTGGGGTGATTATCAGTTCACTTCTTGTTCGACCATTGCTAAAGGTCCTAGGTTCATTAACATAGTTATGACCTTTGTTTTGCATCCTCTTTCTCACTATAACTCTATTACAGAGCCCCGTGCTCGGTTTTTGTTATCTCTCATAGAGCATCTTACCATTAACTTTCCCTCTCATTTCATTCTTTCAATAATAGATGTGTATAAAAATACGACAACCCGTGATAAGCTCATCTTTGCTTCTGCTATCACAAGGATTTTACACCATTTTTTTGTTCCCTTTCTCGTTTTTGACCACTTCCATGTCATATGTGCCATAGACGCCGCTACCGTTAAACAGAGTGAAGCATAGCTACGCTCGAGGTGGTCCGAATCGACGATTCCTCCAGCTTCTATAGCTCCATCCACATCTGCTCCCTCTTCTTCTATGGACAGTGTGACACTCGAAAACATCATGGCACAACTTGTGCGCATGGATGCTCGCCTTGACACTCTCAATGATGAGTTGTGTCAGGTGAACACTCGTGTTGGTCGTATTGCACGATGCCAGGCTATCATGGGTGGCTTCTGTTAGGATGTGTGCCCTTAAATTCTATTGTATGATACTATGTATGACTTAATGTTGTGTTTAATAAAAGTGTTTTATTATTATTTAAAAATAGTTGTAACATAAATATTAGGACATTATCACATAGTCCATGAGATGCATAGTATATGATTTAGTCTAGAAGATATAAATCAAAAGTTCTTTGTAAACTCAAAATTTCTTTGTAAACTCAAAATTTTAGTTCATAGTTAGTGATGAAGTTAGGCATTTCATCTGTGAAAACAACAACATATCAACTAAGGTGATTTGTCTTGATTATGGAAATGAAGATTTTTAGTTAGTATGTTGATATGTTTTAAGAGTTAAAACATATTGAACTAGACTGCTGTGAGATTTATTATTCTCCTAATGACTGTCAAATGTATAATAAACTCACGACTTATATTTACATGAACTCTTAATCCTAAGAGGATAATGGGCCTAATCATGAAGTGTAAGTTGCTTTGATATATCAGGAATGAGATTTATAGTTATGGTCAAAACCTCAAAATGTTGGGCAACCACATTTAATGTTGATAGAACATATATTCTCAAGATAGAATTCATAATCTCTTAACGGAGATACAAAATATTCCCTTGAGATAAGTTTAATGAGTTCAGTTATTCAGAGAGTTAGGTCTAACCACTTTAGTAAGGAGTTACTAAAGTATATATTTATGGAATTGGATTTTATAAATATATTATGTATAACTTTAAAGGATTAAACCGAGTACTTAAGGAATTAAGATGTAGTAATTTACAAAGTGGCAGTCTACATTCTTGACTTTGTATTACTACGAATATTTTATGAAGGAGTTGTATGTACAATAAAGTCTTGGGATATAATTGTAAATAAGGCCTACAGTGTAATTATATTTATATAGTGGTATTAAATATAGTTAATAGTAATTTTGGATTTGTCAAGAGTTGATAGAAAAGCCCAAGGCCCATTAGAGCTAGTGTCTTATTGGTCCCTTTTGGTCCCACTCCAAACCACACACTTAAGCCCAATTGGAAAGGCCCAAAAGGCCAGCCCAATTAGATAATAGTTAGATACAAAGGTAAAAAACATATAGAATTTTCTGTAGAGAAATTGTGAGAACACTATTGTGAAGTGGTGTAAGAAGTGTTAGACACTTTGACATTTTCTCTTTGAAAACTGATTAAGAGACCACACATTTTGGGCGTTAGTGGAATTGGAGTGAAGATTGAAAGTGTTCCCAAGTGCTTATGATCTTTGGTTTTGAAATTCACCGCTCTAAAGTACACTCTCTTGTTCTTAAATTCTGAAACTTAGATAATGCATATTAACATTTATGAATGAAGTAGATCTGTTATTTTTTTCGCTGCGTATGCTCTGATGAGATACAAACATGTATTTTTCCATCAGCTTCATTGCTTTTCCTCCTCTTACTCTAGAGGCTTCTAAGGATGAGGACGATGATGGTGATGCTGAGGATGATGGTACTAGCTTTTCCATTGATGATGAGATGTCTACTTGACACTCTTACCCTTTGTCACTCGTGAGAAAAAGGAAGAGTAGTTTTTGGATGAGAGGCATCATACTCATAGGGGGAGGGCTAGTATAGGAGGTTTCCCTTAGGGGGAGTGTTCATATTTTTGAGGGATGTGATAAGGATTTTGATGTATCTTTTTCTTTTCTCTTTTTTTTTAGATACATTCTTCTTGTACCCTAGGTCTTGTGACCATTTGACATACATTGTACTTATATTTGCTTTATATATATATATATATTGATGTATGTTATTTCCCCTATCTCTCCATGTGTTCTTTCTTTTCTCCTTTTATACACATGTTTCTTAATATTTGTATGCAATATTTTATTTCTATTTCACACAAAGATGCCTTGATGAGTTTTGTTTAAGTATTCCAGAAATACAGGTTGCCAAAGTCTTCTTGCCATAAACTGTCTTCTTGCAAAGTTTTTTCAAAGTTTGTGTTAAGATAGATTTTATTGTATTTAACAAGTGAATATAAGTTGAGTGAATTATGACTCCTCTCATATGTTCATTTATTTGTTGTGGTTTTGTCATTGATTGCCAAAGGGGAGATTGTTTGGACATATGTGATTGGATGTTAGGAACATATGTCAACATGTTATGTATTGGTTAATCCTTTGACAAAAAACACTTTATTTGTAATTGGGTAGATTTAGGATGTGTTTAATACTTCAAGAAATAAGGTTTCAAGTTCAAGTGTTAAAACCATGCAAGTCTATCCAAGAAACAAGTGAAGAAGTGTTGTTCACTAAAGCTTAATAGCTAGCATCTATCGAGGTTTAAATAGAGCTGTTTATGCCCGAGGCTCGACAGTTGCTTGACAGCTAGGGTATCTGTAAAGGTTTATGAAATTTAGATTTTCAATTCTGATTTTTATTCAATCAGTGATTATGTGTTTAGGCTTTCTTTTCTTACAACCCTAAATATATATAAGGATTATTTTAGGTGTTGTATTAGGTTGCACTGCCAAGAGCATAATTGCACAAGAGTATAATTCAACAAGTGTGACCAGAAACCTAGTTTGCTCTAATTCTTAAAAAAGCTGTTGTGTTTGTACATCGTAGGATTTTGTGACCAAGTAACTTTGTGATCTTCATGCGTTGAAGAACAGAAGAACTTTGCAGCCAACATTCTTCTCAAGTTGGTGATCAAGTTGCATACTAGAATCCGTGCATCTATTGGTTAGTCACGTACTAAGAGCCATGCATTGAAAAGGAGAGATTGTCACTATAGAATAAGTCCAATTGGGTATTGGGGTAAAAGTTCAACTGTAGGTTGGTATAAGGTACTGGAATTCCTTTATATGTAACTTCTTGTTTTGATAATAGTAGATTCTCGGGAGTGGTGACCTTAAAATCACCTAGTGGGGTTTTTACTGTATAGGTTTCCTCCACTTGTAAACAAATCACCGTGTCATTTAATTTTTGCTGCATATTTGGTTATTTGGTGATTTGTTTGTGCTACCACGCTCATTGCATATAATTGAACCTAATTAATTCACTTGGCTAATTAATTGGTTAATTCATCAAGGAGTCAATACATGTTTGGCTTATCACACGAAATGCTCAAATGAAAAAAAAAATGCAAAGAAAATCAAAAAAAAAAAAAAGAATCAAAATGCTTTTAAATATGGTTGCAAGCATGTTTCTAGGAGATGTGGGAGTTATAGGATGTACCTCGAAGGTGATAGTCTCCATCAAGCAGTTATGATTGTCTGTGAGTTAAATTGATTTTCTTATATCTCAAATAGTCATAATGTGAGACACTTATGCAATCTTGCGATGTTTTCACACACAATAAGAAAAATTCTTTGCTACTTTTGATACATGTGTGGGTACAATGTGATTTGGCCATCATAAGGGATACATGTGTTAATATATGCTTACTAAACTGTCTTGACTTGTTTTTTAAATATAAAATTGGTAGGACTTGTTTAGTGTGTGTGTGTGTGTGTATGTGTGTGTGTGGATCTTAACTTCTTTACATTTTTCTTGTTGAGAGATGTTTTTTGAAAGTTTAAAAATGTTAATTGGATCTTTGGTTGAGTAGCTTGCTTGATTGCATTCATTTTTGTGTTTTTCTCCTCCTTGAAAAATTTGTTTTTATCAAGCTGGACAGCTTCTTGACAGGTCTCAACAGCTGGCTATCTATCGAGACCCTTGGACTTCTTTTCTTGACAAATCTTAACGCAACTTCCATCCATTGAAGTTTTCTGGAATTTGTCTCGATATCTTCTCGATAGCTTCTCGATAGATTCTTGATCAATTGAGAAGCTTTCTGTCTGGCTGATATCTTCTCGATAGCTGTTTGATCCATCGAGGTATTTTTTCTGTAGACAAATTCTCGACAGCACCTCGACAGATTTATCTATCGAGAATTAGTGCTCGACAAAATATCGATAGATCCTCAATCCATCGAGACGCGTTTTCTTTAAATAGATGTAGCTCAAAATCTGATCTCATTTCTCTCGTTCTCTCTCAACAGAAACTGTCTCTTCACCTCCCAAACTCTCTTTTTTCACTTTAACCCTCAAACCTTCTTGGATTTCGGCCTAATCTTTGCTTTTTCCCTCTAGTAAGCTTCTCCAATCCTTCTTTCTTCATGCATTTCATGGATTTAAACCTAGGTTTTTGGGTTTTTGTTTTTTTTTTTTGTTTTTTTTTTTTTGGGGAGGGGGGGTTTTGAAAATTGATGAGCTTTTCATAAACTTTTTGGGTTAGGTTTTGTTTATATGATGTTGTATGCTCATGCATTGCATTACATTTACATTTTCACAATGTTTCATGCATTATAGACGTGTGTTTCTATGTTTGTACACACATGGTTCATCACGATTTTATTCAAAACTAAATGACTTGATTGCTTGATCAAATCTGATGTTCTATGACCTAGATGCTTGCTTAAGTCCATAAATGGACATTTTCAATTTGCATACAATATGCTCTTGGTTCTTTGCTATGAAACCTTCTAGTTGCATCATGTAGATTTCTTCTTCAAGATTGCCATTAAGAAATGCAATCTTGACATCCATTTGCCAAATCTCATAATCATAATGAGTAGCAATGGATAAGAGAATTCTGATAGACTTAAGTATGGCTATTGGCAAAAAAGTTTCATCATAGTCAATACCTTCTTTTTGTATATACCCTTTTACCATTAGTCTAACTTTAAAGTTTTCAACCTTTCCATCTATCCCTCTCTTTCTCTTGTAAACCCATTTGCAACTAACAGGTTTAATGCCATTAGGCGCCTTTACAAGATCCCATATATGATTGGAATACATAGAATCCAATTCAGATTTTATAGCTTCGACCCAATGATGTGCATCAATATTATTCATTACTTTTTCATAAGTGTAAGTACATATTTACTCTATTCCAGTGGTGGATTTAAAAATATTTTCTAGATTGGTTATTAAGAAACTTAAATTATACAAAAAGTGAACTTCATATATTGAACAAATACACACACACACACACACACACAAATACATAAAATTTTATAATTTTCTTTTTGAATTTTATTATTTTTGATATTTTTGCATCAAGAATAATTTTTGCTCCCCTTATTCTCTCTCTATCTCTAATTTCTGGTCAATTTTACTCTACTTTCCTTGACTCCTCTTGTTAGGATATGTGTCCTTAAATCCTATTGTATGATGCTACGTATGACTTAATGTTGTGTTCAATAAATTTGTTTATTTTTATCTAAAATAATGGCAACATGAATATTTGGACATTATCATATAGTCCATGAGATGCATAGTATGTGATTTATGTGAAAAGTCACAGAAGATATAAATCACAAGTTCTTTGTAAACTCAGAATTTATAGTTCGTAGTCGGTGATGAAATTGGGCATTTCATCTGCGAAGACTATAACGTATCAACTAAGATGATTTGTCTTGATCATAGAAATGAAGACTTCTAGATGATATGTTGATATGCTTTAAGAGTTAAAACATATTGAACTGGACCGCTATGAGATTTATTATTCTCCTAACGACTGTCAAATGAATAATAAATCTCATGACTTTTACTTGTATGAACTCTTAATCCTGAGAGAATAATGGACCTGATCATGATGTGTAAGTTGCTTTGATATATCAGGAGTGAAATCTAAAGTAACGGTCAAAATCTCAGTATGTTAGGCAGCCACATTTAGTGTTGATGGAACATATATTCTCAAGATGGAATTCATAATCTCTTAATGGAGATATAAAATATTCCCTTGAGATAAGTTTAATGGGTTTGGTTATTCAGAGAGTTGGGCCCAACCACTTTGGTAAGAAATTACTAAAGTATATATATTTATGAAATTAGATTTCATAAATATATGATGAATAACTTTAAAGGATTAAATCGTGTACTCAAGGATTAAGATGTAGTAATTTTCAAAGTGGCAGTCTATATTCATGACTTTGTATTACTACGAATATTTTATGAAGGGGTTGTGTGTATAATAAAGTCTTGGAATATAATTTATTAATAAGGCCTAAAGTGCAATTATATTTATATAGTGGTATTAAATATAATTAATGGTAACTTTGGACTTGTCAAGAGTTGACGAAAAAAACCCAAGGCTCATTGGAGCTAGTGTTGTATTGGTCCCTTTTAGTCCCACTCCAAGCCACACACTAAAGCACAATTGGAAAGGCCCAATAGGCCGGCCCAATTAGATAATCAGTTAGTTATAAAGGGAGAAACATACAAATTTTTTTTTTTTTAAAAAAAGAAAAAATCGTAGAAAAAAAAAAGGAGAGAGTGTGAGACACACTTTCATTCTCCCTTTGCAAACTGATTGAGAGATCACACATCTTGGGCGTAAAATGGAATTGGAGTGAAGATTAAAAGTATTCCCAAGTGCTTCTAATCTTTATTTTGAATTTCTCCATACCAAGGTACGCTATCTTGTTCTTAAATTCTGAAATTTACATAGTGCATGTTGTCAATCATGAATGAAATAGATCCTTGTTTGTTGCTTCCGCCGTGTGTTTTGTATGAGATACAAAACCAGATTTTTATCCAACACCTCCTCCCTCCCCATGCATCCTAATTGGCCATTAAGGATTCAAACCTCACATTATTAGAACAAATACTTGGATATAATCATGGTCAATTCTTGAACGACTATCTGTCCTCCAAGCATGTTGCTCACTACAACAGTCATGGTAGAGCTAAGCGCCTCTTCTTCATTGAAATCAGACTCCAATTCTGGATCCACCAACTCCATCAAACTTTTTTTTTTCTTTTTTTTGTAAAACTATGGCCTGAAGTGAAAAAAGAAGAGTTTTGAAAGTGATGAATAAGAAAAAAAAAAAAAAACTAATTTTGCTTCATTTTTTTTTTCCTTTTAACGTTGTTTCTCAAGCACTGAGCATATATAGTAGGCTACCGATTTAAATGATTAGTATAAAATAAAATTAAGAGTAAGTAAATTGATAAAAGTAATTAGCATTTTTTTAATTGAAATATTGATTAAAAAACAATTAATATATCAACAATATTTCGTATAATGTCATCCCTTTCATATATAAAGTAATTCTTTTCCAATGTTGAAAATAATTTTAACAAGACATTATGATATCATCCCCATATCACTACAATTTCCATGAAGACATATTAGTTATGCAATTTGAACGTTGAACATGAAAGCAAAGGCTAGAACCAATTGGCTTATTGCTGGGGAAAGAAACACAGCTTATTTTCATCTGTCCACTATTATACGCAAATCTGCTAATAGAATTTCTTAAGTTAAAATGGGGAATGAGGAATGGATATACGATATGGAGCAAACAAAGCAATATTTTCTTGAGGGGTTCTTGAAGTTATATACAACTGAATGCCTATTCAGCACGAGAGACATGACACTAGAGATGGATTGTTGCAAGCTTTCGGCCAAAATGGGAAATTAACAACAAATTTGAAACATCATAATTAGTAGTTACTGTTTACAAACTATATTTTTTGCTAGCATCTCGAGTCTAAGAGACTTGATTTTAGGCCTAAAAATCAAGTCTTTGATGGTCGATTTTCATAGTCTGATCCGTCTGATGTGGCATTTTTATCCAGATGGAGTCTACTTTGAAATCGAGTCTCTAAGACTCGATTTACGAGCAAAAAAAAAATTAGTCCAAGTCTTCTACCATCTACTCCTAGAAATACACAACAAACACCAAATTCCACAAATCCACCAACCACCATGGATTTCTAGAAGCTCATGACTGGGCAAAACCAACCACAAAAAAAAAAAAAAAAAAAAAAAAAAAAAAAACCCTTGGTGCATGTGGCAGCGAATTGGCGACATGGAAGGCGATCTCGTGAAAAAAAAAAAAAAAACCCAGAAATTGATTTGAAGCCACCCACGCCGATCTGTTTCTGGGTTTTTTTTTTCTCTCTCTCTTTCTTCTCTGATGAGAAGGCGTTGAAGACAATCTCGTGAAGAAAAAAAAACCCAGAAACCGATCTGAAGCCACCAACGCCAATCGGTTTCTGGGTTTTTTTTTTTTTTTTTTTTTCTCTGATGAGAAGGTGTAAAGGTCTGTGGTTAAAAAATTATATATGGTTTGTAAAAGGTTATAAATCGAGTCTCAAAGACTCAATTTTCAAGTGGATGCCACGTGGAAAAATGCCACATTAGATGGAATCAAACCACAAAAATTGACCCTCAAATGCTCGATTTATAGGCCCAAAATTGAGTCTTTCAGACTCGAGATGCTAGTAAAAAATATAGTTTGTAAACAGTAACAACTAATTATATTGTTTGGAAACTATTGCTAATTTTCCATTTTGGCCCAAGCTTTCGGAGCATCAGGCTGTGGAGTTGGCCAACATTCCTTCAGATACTAAAATTTATGAAGTCTTAAAATCCATGAAACCATATAAAGGCCCGGGCCCGACGGTCTACATGCGGGTCAAAGGCATTGGAATTGTGTTAGGGAGTTGATGAAAGAAGAGGTGAGGAATACTTTCTATTCATGTGAGATGCCAGCATTCCTTAACCAAACCCTCATTGCTCTCATTCCGAAACAGAAAGGCCCTGAAACCATTAGCCATTTCAAACCCATTAGCTTATGTAATACAGTGTATGAGCTTGTCACAAAAATCTTGGTTCAAAGGCTTCGACCTTACGTGCCTAATCTGATTTCTCCATGTCAAACAGCATTTGTGGCTGAAGGCAAGGTTTGGATAATGTAATTATAGAATAGGAAATTATTTACCCCCTGAGAAAATGCATAGTCAAGATAGACTTGGAGAAAGTGTATGATAGGCTTGAGTGGTGTTTCAGCCGAAAGGATCTCACTTGTTTTGGGTTTCCTCCTGACCTTATCAAGCTGATCTTGAGCTGTATTTCCTCTTCTTCTACCTCCCTTCTCTTTAATGGAGAGAAACTTCCCCCCTTTACCACTTCTAAAGGGATAAGGCAAGGTGATCCACTATCCCTGTTCGTTTTTCTACTTTGCATGGAATAGTTGAATGCTCAGATTGAGGGTTTGTGTGATTCAAAGCAATGGACAAAGGTGAAAACGTCTTTAGGAGGGCTTGGATTCTTTCACATCTTCTTTGCAGATGATCTATTGTCATTTGTGAAAGCAAATGCCAAGAATTTTGAAGCCATCACCATGGCACTTGGCTCCTTTTGTGATATGGCAAGGCAGAAAGTTAATAGGACTAAGTCAAAAAAAAAAAAATTTCTCACCAAATGTTAGTGTCCAAATGAAGTTGGATATTTGTCAACAGCTCAACATCCAAGCCACCAGCAACTTGGGACAATATTTAGGCTTTCCTATACTTCATAAGGGGAGGAATGGAAATTTTTTAATTTTGTGATTGAGAGTGTACAGGATAAACTTGTTGGTTGGAAGGCACAGGTTTTATCTCCTACAGGGAAAAGAGTTCTTATCAGCTCTGTTGCCACTCCCATCGTGGAATACTACATGCAATGCTATGTGCTTCCAGCCAAAGTGTGCCTCCTAGTGGATAAATTGCATAGAGATTTTCTTTGGGGGTCAATGCAAGAAAAAAGAAAAATCCATCTTGTGAATTAGAGTACTGTGACCCTTCCTAAAGATAGAAGGGGGCTTGGGATTATGGAAATGCAGCCTAGGAATGAAGCCTATCTTGCAAAGCTCTGTTGGAGATTAGCCAATGAAAAAGAAGCACTTTGGGCAAGAGTACTAATGAGCAAATACTTCACAGACTTAAGAATTTCTGAAAGGGGTAGGAAACTCCCCTGTTCCAAGACATGGGTAGCTTGCAAGAAAGGGGGTCCTATCTTCAAGAATGGCCTTAAATGGGTAATTAAGAATGGGGCCTCGACCAATCTATGGGCGATTTTTGGCTTCCATTTGGTCCATTGAGATCTTGTATTCAAGGCCCATTGATTAGAGAAGAATCAAATTTGTTGGTAGCAGATATTAAAGGCTAGGGAAGTAACTGGTATCAGAGTTTGTTATTAGTAGAGCTACCTGAAGAGTGGTGCAATCAAATTCAAGACATTCCCTTCTTGATGGATTTGAAAACTGAAGATGTTTCATGTTGGGCTTACTCGAAAGATGGCTCATTCTCCCTGAAATCTGCATATCTATTAGCTAAAGGGTTAAATCTTTTGAACCCTTCATCTATCACCTGTGAGTGGATTTGGAAGGCTACCACAACACCTTGGATTATGTTCTTTTTATGGGTAAGCATCCACAACAATGTGCCTACATGCGAAGTGTTAGGTTCTAGGGGTTTTACCCTTGATATAATCTGCCCCATTTGTCAGATTGAAGCTGAAATTCTTCAACACATTCTTAAGGACTATCAATATGCAAAAAATTTCTAGAATAAGCTAGGGGTTCCCTTGGATTGCAAGAAATACTTTCTGGAAGGTATGGTGAACTGGCTCCATTCAAATTATACCTCCAAGAGCTCCCAGCATGGCATACCATGAAAGATAACCTTTCCCATGAGTGTTTGGCATTTATGGGGACATAGGAATGCTTGCATTTTCAAGAATGGGCTTGTTGATGACAACTTCTATATGCAATGCCGAAGAAAAGCTGTAGAATTTTTTGCTATAGCAATGGAGGGAAAGGTGTAGCCAGAGAAGCATCTTTAGGCAATTTCATGGCAAAAACTACCAGCGGGTTGGGTGAAATTAAACACCGATGGATCCTCCCTTGGCAGTGCAGGACAAGCAAGGGGGAGGGGGAGATTTATTGAGGAATGAACTTGGTACTTGGATCAAAGGCTTTGCCAGAAATTGTGAGAAGCTGAATAATGTATTGGTTGAACTATGGGCTCTTCGGGACAGGCTACAACTGGCAGTAACGGAAAAAATACATAATCTTATTGTTGAACTTGATGCTTTTGTTGTTGCACACCTGATGCAAAAATCTAATTCCAACCTCTCACGTGAACCCTTGCTTACTGATTGCAGGCTCTTCTTGAAGTTCACAAACCTGCGAGTAGTACATGCGTACATGGAAGCTAATCAGTGCGTGGATGCCTTAGCACGTATTGGCAATACTAGTGATGTTCCCTTCATTTTGTTTGCTCTTCCACCGCCTATGGTGGATCGGCTTTGCACCCTGGATAAAGAAGGGGCCTTTTGTAATAGACTCATTTAGTTTTAATGCATTTCAACCTCTTTTACCCAAAAAAAAAAGATATAGCACTCAACTAGCCAAACTCTTGCCTCAGGCAAGTTTTAATAGAAATATGTTTTCTTGAGGCCTGAGCCGACAATGACATAAAGCAAGTTGACCTAGTCAAATGGAAAAGTTCCAAATGAAGCAACCTAGGTTACATACCATGCCTCAGTAGCTTGTTTCAAAAGAACATGAGAAGGATGTTTCTTACATACCCAATCAATAAGGCACACACAATTCTCATTTGATGTATATTTCATGTTGTTCATCCTAGAAATAATTTCTAACACAAGTTCAAAACTATAATAAAAAAAAAAAGGCTTTTTACATTAAAAACTTTAATAATGCAAATTTAGATGCTACATAGCCTTTGCAAGAACTATGTTATTGGTTCATTAGTATGATACTATGAACTTCTAAATTAATCCAACAAGTGCAACATCTATATAGTTTCCAAGCACTGGATTCTCTTATGATTAAGCAGGCAATAATGCAATTATGAGAGCCACCATAATAGTTTAATTTTATTGTACTGCAAAAAACCTCAAAAATTGAAAATACTTGAAGTTACAGTCAATTTAGTTATTATATTTTGATAACAGTCAATTTGATCTCTTTTATTTCCATCTTCTAGTCAATTTGGCTCCTACCAATAACTAAGACACTGATAGAAAATCCCTATATGCTTAACAGATAGTTGGCACACTTGACAGTTATGTGGCAAATAAAATAATAAAAAATAGTTTAATAAGTAGTAAAAAAATACCACATTAGAATTTAAATTACAAAAATAAAAAACAAAAAAAAATTTCTCAATTCTAAGATAAATGCAATAAAATTTCCAACTTTTCTTTCATTGTAATGGCAACCTAGATTTGGACCCAACACATAATTTCTCTAGATTTGTCTTCCACCACAAACATCGAATGGTTTTGTTCTTAAACTCTATACACTATTTGCACATACCTAAACCCAAATGTAATGGCTCTCAATCTCTCTCTCTCTCCCTCTCTCTTTACCCATAACTTCATATTCTAGAGCCTTCTTGTCACATCATTTGGCATGATTTTGCTAACAATTTCATTAGTTGACAAGTTTTGCAAACTATTTCATCAAGTAGCATCTTGAGTCTTTGAGACTTGAGTTCAATGCAAGAACTTGAGTCTCAAATACTTGAGTTCAAAGTGGTGCCAAAACTTATGTGGACTATAAATCCGTGCGGAACTCAAGTCTTAAAGACTCAAGTTCCTACAAAGCATCCCTAGAAATAATACAAGAAAATATGATTCATGTGGTTCAAATGCTGTTTCAGATCTAATGGTTGAGATGATGGACCAAGTAAGTTGAAGCAGGAAGCATATGTTATCACTTGTCATCTAGAAAAAGATAAAAGTGAATCATTTCATTTGGCTCGAGTACCAAGAAAGCTAAAACAAGAAGCAGGACAAACATCTAGCTATTGATTTTTTGTTGATTTGGTGAATTTGTTTTGATGGTACATCAAATTTAATTGCGAGACAAGTGAATGGGAGGTATGGACTTCTCTTCTTTTCTTAGCCCTTTGAGAATTTTTTTCCTTTGTGGAACTCGAGTTCAATGTGGATTTTTTATCCACATTAGCTTAGAACTTGAGTCTTAGAGACTCAAGTTCCTTCATTGAACTTGATTTTCAAAGTCTCGAGTTACTAGTCTACAAAATAGTTTAGAAACCTACTAACTAATAAAATTTTTCAGAAAATCATGTTAAATGGAAAAAATTCCCCTCCTTCTCTCTCTCTCTCTTTCTCTAGCCATTTCTTCCATACCCTAAAGCTATCAAACTTTCTCTCTTAAATCTAGGCTTAACAATGATCTAAAGGACACAGGGATCCAAAAGCCAATAAAGATGTATCCTCGAGCTAGCAAACCCATTAATGTACACATACCGTTTAGTATTCCAAGGAATTTAACACCACCAGCAAAGCTAATCAATGCCAGCACAACAAATTTTCACTCATCCACGCTAGTGACTAGTACAAAAAGGATGTAATCAGATGACCTTAGGGTGTGTTTGTTTGGAGGTGAAATAGGGTGGATGAAAAACTTTGAAAACAAAATGAGAAGGCAAAATTTTTTGGAGCGTGTTTGGTTGGGTGGGAAGAAAGAAAAATAAAAGGTGGGGGCTAAGTGTTTTCTCTCTGGGCCCATGAAAATATTTTCTCCCCAAAATGGAGAGAAAATTGAAGGGAGAAATTGGACATCATTTTTGGACAAAATGCCCATGTGCAATTGCATAAGGGCTTTATCCACATTGCTTTTCTTGACACTTTTTTCTTTTTTTTTTTTCCTTTTGGACATTGCCTACCTTTTTTTTTTTTCCTAGACATTGCCTGCGGCATTTTTTTTTTTTTTTTTTCTTTTGATTTACTAGGCAAGCGTTGCCTGCCTTTTCTTCTTATTTCTTTTTTTTTTTTTTTTTCTTTTGCTTTCTTCTGTGATTTTTTTTTTTTGTTTTTGTTTAGATGTAATGTTTTTTTGTGGTCATAATTTTTATTTTTTTAATAAATTTAGGTGATTGATTTTTTTATTGTTTATCACCTTTTTTGGTTTTAATTGAGTATCATTTTTTAACAAGGGTATATGCGTTTTATACAACTCACTTTTTCCATTCCTCCATTTTTCCACTCCCAACCAAACAAAAATGAGAGAAATTAAATTTTTTATATCCTCCCACTTTTTCATACTCTCACCATTTTCTATCCTCCCACTTTTCCACCCCTCCAACCAAATAGACTCATAGGGAATTTGTTAATGGACCATTTTTTAAAAATTGTAATATCACTTTTATAGGAAATATAAAAAGTTGTTAAACACAATTAATTACTTTTTTCTTTTCCAATAAAATGTTTCTAAAAATACTTCATAAACCAATGACCTTAAGGTAACCATGAGAAGCACATGAGAAGTACATGGTAGAAGCTGAAGAGTTAAGAATCAGACTCTATTTCGTGAGTCACTTCGTGACTCAGGCCAAGTGACGAGTAACCAGTGAAATTCTCTACCTGGAGGATTTTAAGTGTCTCTTATACCCTTCACCCAAACTATATATACCTTCATTACCGACAAAAATGTAGGGAGACTATTCAGAAGAAAACCCTAGAAAGGTTTCTACATTACACCCACCATCTTAGAGAGAGCTACTCATCCTTAAGTGAGAATTTCATAGTAGTCTTTTCTCCTTTCACTCTCCCATTGTTATACCTTAAGAGGAAATTTGTACCCAAATACAACTCACACCTATTCATAATGTATAGAGTGTTTTGGAGCTTGGGAAGTATTTGGGATTTGCCAAAAGAAGCTAGTGAGGCTTGGCAGACACAATCGGGCGGTATTACGAGATCTGGATAACTAGTGACGACAAGACTCTGAGAAGTCCATTGGTAGCTGGAGCTTGGAGGGCTCAAGTACATTGGGTAGATTAGGTTTGAAGGTTCTTTTTGATATTCATGTACTCCAACTTATCCACTAGTGGATCAATTTTGACTTGAAGGGTCGCAGAGAGGTTTTTTAGCTAAGTTCTTTGGTTTCTTCTTCGATAACACATCTTTGTTTTATCTTGTGTTCGTATCTCTCTTCCTTTACTTTTTAAGCTTTTTTTTTTTTTTTTTTAATTGTACATGCTTATACCTTAGAGAGTGTTTCGGTTTATTGCAAGTGTCTTACTCTTGTTCCACACTTAGATGAGTCAGAGTAAAAGCAATTACGCTGTTTTACCCTTATATCAGAGCAGGTACACTTATTTTGGTTTAAATTGTAGGATAAATACATGTTTGTATCATATACAAAACATACGTAGTGGAAAATTAACGGATCTACTTCATTCGCAATTGTTAACATGTACTATGCAAATTTCAAAATTTATGAACAAGAAAGCGTACCTCGGTGTGGTAAATTTCAAAACAAAGATTAGAAGTACTTGGGAACACTTTTAATCTTCACTCCAATTCCACTAACGCCTAAGAATTGTGGTCTCTCAATTAGTTATATGTGTTAGTTCAAGAGAGAATGTCAAAGTGTCTAACACACACATATACACCATTTCACAATGACGTCTCTTCAAAAATTATGTATGTTTCTCTCCTTAAAATTGATTATCTAATTGGGCTAGCCTTTGTGCCTTTCCAATTGGGCTTTAATGTGTGGCTTAGAGTGGGACTAAAAGGGATCAATAAGACACTAGTTCCAATGGGCCTTGGGCTTTTCTATCAACTCTTGACAAGTCCAAAGTTACCATTACTATATTTAATACCACAATATAAATATAGTTGCACTTTAGGCCTTATTTATAAATTATATCCCAAGACTTTATAGTACATGCAACCCCTTCATAAAATATTCGTAGTAACACAAAGTCATAAATATAGACTGCCACTTTGAAGATTACTACATCTTACTTCCTTGAGTACCGGGTTTAATCATTTATGTTATTCATTATATATTTATGAAATCCAATTTCATAAATATATATTTTAGTAACTCCTTACTAAAGTGGTTTGGCCAAACACTTTGAATAATCAAACCCATTAAATTTATCTTAAGGGAATATTTTATATCTTTGTTAAGAGACTATGAATTCCATCTTGAGAATATATGTTCCATCAACACTAAATGTGGTTGCCCAACATACTAAGGTTTTGATCGTGACTTTAGACCTCACTCCTGATCCATCAAAGCAACCTACACTTCATGATCAAGTCCATTATTCTCTCAAGATTAAGAGTTCATGCAAATAGAAGTCGTGAGTTTATTATTCATTTGACAGTCGTTAAGAGAATAATAAATCTCACAGTGGTTCAGTTCAATATGTTTTAACTCTTAAAACATATCAACTAGAAATCTCTATTTTCATGATCAAGACAAATTATCTTAGTTGACATGTTATAGTATTCACAGATGAAATGCCCAATTTCATCACCGACTAATAAAACAACTTTATTAAACACAACATTAAGTCATACATAGTATCATACAATAGCATTTAAGGGCACACATCGTAACATAAATACCTACGTGTAATCCTTGACCCTTTGTGTTTATTGTCATGAATAGTGCTTTGTGTGCTTCATTGCATACTTTGAACGTTGTTGATTGTAACGTGCCACATGTTTGTGAAAATGCCTCTATGAGTGTTTATACTGTTGCTTGTGTTGACATGTTACATGAATCGTTGGGTGTTGTTAAAATTCCAAATGTCAAAATCTTGACGAAAAAGTGAAAGAAATTTCATGAGGTTTTGAGCAAGTTCATTGGTGAAATTTGATTGCTAAGCTCAATGAATCTAATAAATTGGTTAAGAAATATATGAAACTTTCTGAAAATTCTTTTGAAAAGATGAAAGAGTTTGAATGTTTGAATGCGGACTTGGATGCTAACTTGTTTTGTCTAACAAACTTGTTGATAATCTTAAACGTGAAAATGAATCTCTTAAGATGCATGCCAAGTGTTTGATTGCTAAACCTATTGTATAAAATTTTTGTTGCAATCATGTTGTGTTGCCCAATTTTGTGCCTATTGTGAGTTCTACCTCTATAGACAAATTGGTGTACATTCCTACAAAAAAAAAAAAAAAAATAATCAAAAAGTGGAGAGAAAAACTCTTAAGCCAAAGCCTTCATTTAGATCTCATCCTAGGGATTTGAATTGATCTAAGTTTATTACTACTTGCTACCATTGCAGTGTGATCAGTCATATTAGACCTCAACGTTCCATATTGAAGAGAGAACAAAACCATGTTGCTAGATCCCTCCCTAAAAAGCCTAATGGACCTAAACAAATTTTTTATCACCATTGTGGTGCTTTTGATCATCTAAGACCTCATTGCTCTAAGTTTCAAGCTTTTAAAAGAATCAAAGAAAAGAGAAACTTGTGCTTCTTGAAAGTTTTGCTAAAAAAGCTACACCAAATTGGATTGAAAATGGTAAGTTGTTGACACATGTGGTTAATGCTCTCACTCTCCCATCCCTCGTCTCGCATCTCATGAGACACTCACTCCAAGCACTTGCTCCTTTTGGGTGAGAAATGGTTCCTATGATTGAGCTTTTGCTCTTTTGGTCCTTGATTTAATTCTTTTGATTTTTGTAGGACCTGTTAGAGACATATTTATGTAATTGGCTAATCCTTTAACAAAATACACTTTAGTTGTAATTGAGTAGATCTAGGATAGGTTTAGTAGTCCAAAAAAACAAGGGTTGAAGTTAAGTATTGAATCCATGCAAGTCTAACTTAGAAACAAGTGATGAAGCGTTGTTCATTAAAGCTCGACAGAAGTCTCGATAGAATCCTTTCTATCAAGATTTAATGTTGAAACTTGACATAAGTTGTATCTGTCGAGAATTACGAAATCAAACTTTTCAGTTCTGATTACACGCATATGCTTATGTATCTGTGTAGGTTTTTTTTTTTTTTCTCACAACCCTAGACATATATAAGGATTATTTTAAAGGTTGCCACAAGGTGATGCGAATAGAATACAAGCATTGTGTGACAGAATGCAAAAAGTGACCTAGTTCATCATTCTCTCTATATAAGCTTCTGCATCTTTATGCCAAGGGTTTTGTGACCAAAGAGCTTCCTGATCTTCATTGTTGATGAACTGAAGAACTTTGTAGTTAAAAATCTTCTTCAAGTTGGTGAGTTAGTCACATACTGGGATCCGTGCATCATTGGTTAGTCACGTATTGGGATTCATACATTAAACAAAGAGATTGCCGCTATAATATAAGTCCAATTGGGTATTGGGATAAAGGTTCAGCTATAAATTGGTATTTCAAGATAGGCCAAAGGGTTTGGTCAGATTTCTTATACTTGTAATTGCTTGTGATTGATAATAGTGGATTCTCGAGAGTGATGACCTTAAAATTCATCCGGTGGAGTTTTGCCTTGGTGGTTTTCCCCATTCATAAACAAATCACCTGTGTTAAATTTATTTTCCACTGCATTTAGTTAGTTATTTGGTGATTTTTTTTATGCTACCACGCTATTGCATGTAATTTGACTAATTAATTAACTTGGGTAATTAATTAATTTGCAAAGGGTTAATTCATTTTAACCCAACAGGACCGTTCTTGCATTAGATTTTATATCCTCATGCATTTATGCATCTTGCATTTCTTTATATGCATTGTTTTTATTATTTGATCTTACTTTTATTCTTTTGTTTTGTGTGTGTAAAAATCCAAAAACACATAAAAAGTGGAAAATTAAAAAAGTTTGATTGTATATATTTGAGCACATATCACATACAAGTTTGGCCTAGTAGCTTCGTACTAATGGTGTAGTTTACGAGTTTAGCTTGTTATGTATGCTCATTTTTAAGTGTGAGTAAAATCTAGAAATCTGTGTTTAATTTTTGTAAATAAATCTTCGAGCTTGTCATGAATGTCTTGCCAACAGTAATGTTTGATCTTGATACATGTGTAGACTTGATCCTATATATGTCCTCACATTTATTTTTATGTTAGAAAGCTCTTCAAAAGTCAATCTATAAAAAGAGAAAGGGCTGAAAAAACCTTACTTCGAAAACTAGTTTGACTAGGAAAAGGTGGAGCAAAATGTATTCACAATGTATGATAGCAAAGCCAAAGGCTTATTCTTCAAAGAAATATAAAAAATTTCATGGCATCGTTGCTAAAAAATAGAGTTGTATAGATAAAATAAAAAAATAAAAAAAGTATGAAAAATGAAAGCCAAATGAAAACTTTCAATCAATGTAAACACCTTGGTGAGAGGTCATATATGTTCATTTTTACTAGTAAGATAGGTCACTTCACTTCATGCTATGTGCATATGACTTAATTGAACTGATCATTGAAGCTTCATGTTAAACTATGGACTAATTCATGCTTAATTCCCACAAACAACACACAAATCTAATATTCAATGAATGCCTATTTTATTTGTGTGATTGTACATGTTCAAATGTGATGTGTGTGCTTAAGCTTATAATGATCAAATCAAAAAGATTTTAATTCATATTATTCGCTTTTGGAAGTATTTTGCATCACCCATGTTTTTCAAATTTTTTAAAGTTGATTTTGTGTGAAAAACATATTTTTTAGGTGGTTTCGCGATTCATTTCGTGACTCATTTCGCAAGTGGTATTAGTCCCAGCCCAGTTGCAAGTTTAAATGGCCTATTTTTCAAGTTTTTCAACTTTGGATAGAGAGTTTCAAGACTAGTTTGCGACTTGAAAACTGACTCGCAAAAATTTCACGACTCATTTCGCAGGTCACTGAGTCCCCAAATTTTTTGCGCCTAGCTCGTGAGTCAATGACTCATAAAATGCCGAGAATCAGCTTTTTAAAGGGAAATTCATGGAACATTTGTTTTAAAATTCTCCCGTCTCCTCCCAAACCCTTATTATAATGTTTCTACATCAAAACCCAACTAAATTCAATTATTTTACATTCCTTAAACATCTCTAAGGTAATCTTTAACACTTTTAATTGATTTTAATTGTTAGTTTTCGGGGGTTTTATGTTCATAGTTAGGATTTTCTCAAATGGGGTTGGAAAGTTTAATTTTTGTCAATCGTTTTAATTGGGTTTTGCTTTAAAATGTCTATTTGCTTTGGATGTTGGCCCCATGTGGCATTCTAATAATGTATTTAGGCAAGATTTTAACTTGTTCATGCATTGTTTATCATGTGTATAGTGTGTTCATTCTAAGTGTTTGATAAAATGCCTTTATGGAATTTTTTTTTTCATTCTTTTGGACTTCGATGAGTACCAATTTTTGGGGTTTACCATATTTACTCATGTTTAACATGTTTTGATAATTGATTGTGTGTTCTACACACTTTGCCCCATGAGTGCTTTTCCATGCTTTGGTCATGCATTGCACATAGTCATCTCGTGCACGCACCTTTGCTACCCTTGCCATGCCTTGGTCTATATCTTGTTTCCTCATCCTTAGCATGTCATATTTATTTTATGCTTTGTAGCCTTTTGTCTTTAAGGTGTTTTGTCTTTTGTTTAAGCTTCATTTTCTCATTCATCTTGCTCTCCTCATGCATCTTTACCCTTGTTCATATCTTCTTTTCTTTCCCTCCTTCCTCTTGATTCATTTGTCTATTCATGTCAAAATGGGGGAGAGTACCCTACAGAGTATACTAGAGAGTTTTGTCATTTCTATATGACTCTTGTACCCATTCTTAGGGGGAAATATTCTATTTCTTATGCACAGGGGGAGAATTTCATAAGGGAGATGCATATACCAAAGGAGAAGACATCTTTTATGAGAAAATGTTGTTTTGCTTTATTTTACTTTATGCTTGTTTTCTTGTATCTTTATGGTGCTTTGAGTTCTGTTTAGTATATATACTTTGTTGTTCTCATTGCATTGTGTTTATGTGTTGAACATGCATACATCCTTACGCTATTGTGCTTTATTGATTACATGTTCAAATGATCATTTACTTTGCTATGTGATCATTGTAGTCACTTTTATATGACTGTCATGTGTTTGATCAATTTGTGCTTATATATTTCATATCATGTTTACTTGATAGTAATTTACTTGTTACTTTATACTTGTCTTATATTACTTGCCTTACCTTGAGGGTCTAATGTGTTTTGAGCAAGTGTTTCAAGATACGAGTATTTTGTAACAAGTTCATCATAGGTTTTAGATTTAGGTGTGAGTGAGTTTTGCTATTTTTCCAAACTCATGTTTAAGTCTAGAGTCTGTTATAGGGTGTTTTTGTCACGGAATAGCCATATAGGGGGATTGTTAAGTTATGGTTTTTTACATAACATTTTTATTGGATTTATTCTATAACAAAAAGTGTTGTAGTTGCATTTTTTTATTTCCTTGTATTTTGTGGGATTTATTTATAATGGGTTTAGTATTAAGTTAATGAAGACTACTCTAAAAGTTGATCCCGTGACTGTCTTGTGAGTGGAGCAACCACAGAAAGTCACATGAGAAGAATATACTGAAATTTGAAGAGTTAAGTGCCAGACTATATTTCGTAAGTCACTTTGCAACTCAGGCCAAGTCGTGAGTGACCCACGAAACTCTCTGCTTGGAGGATTTTAATTGTGATTCTTATATCTTTCACGCATACTATATATACCCTCATTACCCACAAAAGTTTAAGAAAGCTATTCAGGAGAAAACCCTAGAGAGGTTTCTCCACACACCCATCATCTTAGAAAGAGCTACTCATCCTTGAGTGAGAATTCCTTAGTAGTTTCTTCTCCTTTCCCTTTCCCATTGTTATTCTTGAGATGAGATTTGTACCAAAATACAACCCACACCTATTCAAAGTAAAGAAAGTGTTTTGGAGCTTGGGAAGCATTTGGGATTTGCCAAAAGAAGCTAGTGAGGCTTGGCAGATGCAACCGGGCAGTATTGCGGGATCTAGATAACTAGTAAAGGCAAGGCTTCCAGAAGTTTGTTGGTAGCTAGATCTTGGAGGACTTAAGTACATTGGGTAAATTAGGCTTAGAGGGTCTTTTTGATATTCGTGCCTTCCAACTTTTTCACTAGTGGATCGATTTCAACTTGAAGGGTCGCAGAGAGGTCTTTTTACCGAGTTCTTCAATTTCCTCTTGCATAACAAGTCTTGGTGTTATCTTGTATTTGTATCTCTTTTTCCTTACTCTTTAGGCTTTGCTTTTATTGCTTTTTAACACAATGCATACAATCACTTAATCTGGTAAGCTATGAGAAACTCCAAATATGATAATGACCCCATGCTTGCTAAGCAGTGTGGTATTTCTTTAGAGAAAAATATGACTCAAGTTTAGACTCCAATGGTGTAAATTCACTTGTGTGTGTGTGTGTGTGTGTGTGTGTGTGTGTGTGTGTGTGTGTGTGAGAGAGAGAGAGAGAGAGAGAGAGAGAGAGAGAGAGTGTGTGTGTGTGTCAAGGAGTGTTTTCACTTAAGTATCGGCATGCTCTCTAATGGACAAGTCTTTTGTGATTCACGGCCAAAATGGGCATTTGCCCCATTCTCAAAAACGTTCCAGCTTTTTGTCCTCTTTCTCAAATTAATTAGGGAAATGCCCCTTTTTCGTAATTCGATAATTTGAAAGTCGAGTTTTAATAAATAACTCGATATACTATGATCGAGTTTGTCTAACCGTTGTGCCACGCTGGTGAAGCAGACGTGGCTTATTTCCAAAAAAAAAAAAATGTGCATGTAAACATGTATAACTCGGTAATTTTGAAATCGAGTTTCCCTTAACCATTTAAATCCCTAACATCTCACAACGCCTATTCACTCTCTACTCTCTCCCTATACACTCCCTCACTCTCTGCCATCACTCTCCCTCTTTCTGCTCTGTGATCAGTCTTCCCCACTCTCCCCCACTCTCCATTAGTCTCACTCTCCCTATCCAGTCTCCCTTACCCTTTTTGGTCAATCTTCGTTGCTTCTATCGAACCCTCACCGTACTCATCGCCGTTGATTACAGGTACGTTGCATTGCTCAGATATATTTTCTGATTTTGGGTAATATTAGGTTGTGTTTTATGTGGGATTTTGATTATTTTGTTGAAACTTACTAAAAAGTAGTAAATTTACTAATCAATATGAGAATTTTGTTGTTGTCTTTTACATGTTGCAATGGTTATTTTCTCATTAATGAGTTTAAATGTGCTTAGGGTTTTGATGGGGGGTTTTGGCAAGTCGATTGGTGGTGTTGTGGTGATATCTTTGGGTTTATGTAAATACATAAGCCATGATGTATAACACCATAGGCTATTGTGGTTTTGTAATGCATTGGATTATTGTGGTTTATATATACCCTACATTGAATATTGTAACATATAGTTCAATATAGCCTAACTATGTTAATAGATTCTATGTTAATAGATTCTGTTATTTCTACTTTCTCTTTTTTTGTGTTTTATTTAATTCTTTCTATTTTAACATTATAAATTTAAAATGTTAGGATCTACATAGGTATTGGTTTGAGCTTTTCTTGATCTTTTCTGTAGTGATCATTCTGTAATTTGCATTGCAATTATTGTGAGTGTGAAACCTTGAGAGGTTGGTTTAGATTCCCTGATATTGCCTTTAAAAGGGTGGTCTTCCCACAACTCGGGGGACCAAGCAGTAGATTTTTCCTACAAGAATGGTAAGGCTATGTAAACTCATTTCTAGCCTCATTAAAGCACATTTTTCAGTTCTCTTTATTGTTATAAAAAAAAAAAAAAAAGTTAATTGAAGATAGGAACAAACAAAAATTTTAGTGAAATTGTAGAATTCTAGTATAATTTGGGAATGTTGTAAAATTATAGTGAATTTTTAATTTGCCCTTAAACAGACTATAAAATAAAAAATAAAAACCTTCTGAGCGTATAGTATGAAAATGTATTACAGATTCTAGTAAGTATTTCAATGTGAAGGGACAATATTCCCCACTCCAAAGCATTATAAATTTAGGTATAGAGGTATTGTATCAATGAAGATTTCATAAAAATGGGATAGCACTAGGTGATAAGAAACCACAATATAATATCTTTTACAACTGAAAAGTCTGTGCTAAATAGGCACCTCCAATGAATAAAGCATGACTACCCAATTACATGCCCCTCACATATCTAAAAAATATAATACAAGTCCTAAAAATTTCCTTAATACACCAATCTAAATCATACAAAGGTTCTTTACTTAATAAAATTTCTGTTTATGATACCACTTAGCAATATCCTGCAAGAAAGATACCACTTAAAGAAGATATAAAGACAGACCAACAAAGTGAGGAACTCAATTTCAATTATTCTGTGTATAGGCTATAGCTTACCTTCCTGGCTTTATGATACCACTAACGTCATTGATGATGCTAATCTTGGTTTGACTTGACTTTGAACCTGGCAGCTTAGTGAATACCTGTTAAGAAAGAAAGAAGGCAACCTTTATTTTCCAATATTCATACATGTTATATAATAAGCTGATAACTGTAGCATATTTTTATTTTAGATAAAATAAATAAACTATTCATAAACTGTTGGATATACAATTCAACAAGATGCAGAAAACCCAAGTTACTTCTTGGTTATTGATGCTAAATAAAAAGTGTAAAGGTGTTAGATATCATTCTAGTTAGATGTAAACCTTTAAATCTATAAGGAACTTCTTGCAATCTCAAGAAAAAAACTCAGTATCCATCAGAAATAAAAAAGCCATATTTTTATTTATTAAATTATTGAAAGCAAATTTTAAGCCTATTTGAAGGCCCCTAAAAACTTTATTTTTAAATAAAAATATTTCAAAATAGACAAGACTCTAATTTGACAAGGAAAACCTTAAAATCACCTAAAATCAAGAAAATGGAATCCTAAAATTATGAAAATCAAATAGAAGTATGAGAATATAACAATGACAAAAATTAATTCCATTTTCTTTGCTCTAAGATGGTCATGACTAAACTATATTGTTATTGTTAAGTAGGTTTTGATTAACTCAATTAGTAAGGTCTCTGATGGTTGAATAACATATTTGGGGTTCAATAATTTTCTATACCAAAAATTGATTGGTGTTTTAGTCTGATAATAATGAGTACAATTACTAGAAGTAGATACCATAAGTTGAAATTTTATATAATTTTTTTTTTCTTTTGATATTGTGAAGGAGCTCCTAATAGTAATATGTCTGATCTTCGAACTTTCTATGTGTTAGGACATATGTGACTGAATGTTAGGAACATATGTCACTATTTTATGTAATTAGTTAATCCTTTGACAAAACGAACTATACTTGTAATTGGGTAGATCTAGGATGTGTTTAATACTTCAAAGAACAAGAGTTCAAGTTCAAGTGTTAAAACCATACAAGTTTGTCCAAGATTCAAGTGTGAAAAGTGTTGTTCATTAAAACTCAACAGCTAGCATCTATCGAGACTTGAAGAGCTGTTCCAGCTCGTGGCTCGACAGCAGCTTGACGGATAGGGTATCTGTCAAGGTTTATGAAACTCAAAATTTCTGGTCTGTTTTTAATCCAATTTGTGATTGTATGTTTAGGCTTTTCTTCCTCACAACCATAGACATATAAAAGGATTATTTTAAGGGCCGTATTAGGTTGCACAGTCAAGAGCACAATTACACAAGAACATAATTCCTCAAGTGTGACCGGAAACCTAGTTTGGCCTAGTTCTTGAAGAAGCTGTTGTGTTTGTACACCATAAGGTTTTGTGACCAATCAACTTTGTGATCTTCATTGTGAGATGAACTGAAGAACTTTGCAGCCAACAATATTCTCTAGTTGGTGATTAAAGTCGCGTATTAAGATTCGCGCAATCGGTTAGTCACGTACTAGGAGCTGTGCATTGATAAGGAGAGATAGTCATTACAGAATAAGTCCAATTGGGTATTGGGGTAAGGGTTCAACTGTAGGTTGGTATAAGGCACTAGGATTCCTTTACTTGTAACTATTTGTTGTGATTATAGTGAATTCTCGGGAGTAGTGACCTTAAAATCACCCAGTTGGGTTTTTACCGTGTAGGTTTTCCCCATTCGTAAACAAATCATCGTGTCAATTTATTTTTCGCTACATACCTTGATTATTTGGTAATTTGTTTGTGCTACCACATGTTTGCATGTTAATTTGATTAATTAATAAACTTGGCTAATTAATCAATTAATTCATCACAAGGAGTCAATACATTCTTGGCCTATCAAGTGGTATCAGAGCAGACACACTCTAATTAGGGTTAATCTTTGTGTGTGATCCATTGACCCCTGTTTGTCATGGATAGAGGACAATCACTTATTATACCTCCATTGTTTGATGGTACTAACTATGTATATTGGAAATTACGCATGAGAGCTTTCTTACAGTCACTAGATGAGAAAGTGTGGCAAGCTATAGAGATTGGCTGAACCAAGCCAAAGGAAGTGTCGGCCGATTAGGATGATGCTGAGATCAAGGCGGAAAACTTCAATAGCAAGGCATTGAATGCTTTATTCAGTGCAGTCACTAATGAGGAGTTCAAGAAGATATCCTCCATTGAAACTAGTAAGGACGCATACACCATTCTCCAGACAACCTATGAGGGAACCAAGGCTATCAAGGATTTGAAGCTTTAAAGGCTCATTACAAGCTTCAAAGAGATTAAGATAGAGGAGGATGAGTAGTTCGATGAGCTCTATGCCAAGCTCAAGGACGTAGTGAACTCAACTTTTAATCTTAGGGAAACCATTCCTAAACTCAAGATTGTGAGAAAAGTGCTCAGATCCCCGAGAGATTCCATGCCAAGATTACTGCCATTGAGGGATTAAAGGACATTGACAAAATTCCTTTGATAGAGTTGGTTAGGAATCTGCAGATCTATAAGTTGGGTTTGACAAAGATTGGGAAATCGAGCATGGGCAAGAGCTTGGCATTGAAGGCCAAGAGCAGTGACACTGATGAGTCTTCTGATGATGTAGATTCTAAAATGAAGTCCTACATCACCTGGCAATTCAAGAAGTTCATCAAGAATGCCAATGCGAAGGGCTTCGACAAGGGCCGTTGGCAATCCAGTTCTTCTCAATTCAAAAGCCAAGACAAAGGGAAGAAGGATGCAAGGGATGGCGGTCAGTACACTGTTCCCTCAGAACCCAAGTGCTTTAGATGTCAAGGCTTTGGACACATGAAATAGGAATGCCCTACTTATCTCAAGTTTATTAGGTAAAGCAAGGCACTTGCTGCTTCGTTGAGTGACACTGAACATAAGGATGATTCTGAAATACTAAATGCCTTCATCGTCACTATCAATCCTATTGAAGGGATTGTAAAAGATGTGGAAGAAGAAGAAAACTTGGTGGAGTTAAAATTTGAAAAGATGGATGAACAAGATGACATCCACACTACCTATGTAAAGTTATACAAGGTCTCGGAAAAGCATGAAAAGTTGTATAGATTGGTCACCAAGAAGCTTAGTGATCTGGAGCTTGAACGTGAAGAACTCTCCACAAAGTTTGATGAAGTCAATCAAACTATAGGAGCACTGAAGTTTGAGAACAATTTCTTGATTGAGAAGACCGAGAAGCTTGAGGCAGAACTGTTCCAAGTAAGAGCTTAGCTGGAAAGGACTTCAAGTGCTAAGCTCGATGAGATGCTTAGTCTTCAGAAATCAACTTCCATCGAACCAGTTTAGGGTATAATTTCTTCTAATATTGCTAATTTCTTCTAATATTGCTTCTACTAGTACTACTATTTTCGTTCCTCCTATAATAATGTTGATATTGAGAACACTAATGTCAAAACTAATTTAGTTAGTGAGAACATAGATAAGGATAAATCTATCTTAGGAGCACCCCCTAAGCAAGATAAAAAAGAAGCCAAAAACCCTAGGGCTAAGAAGGCTAACTCTTAAAAGCCTAAATAGAAGAAGCAACATCTATGTCATCACTATGGAGCAGCTAGTCATACTCGACCTAATTGTTATAAGTGGTTAGCCACTCAATAGAGCAACGGCATAATCGCATCAAGAAACCAGAATTAGTTTTCATCTTCTTTTGCTCCTCTCAGAGATCTTCTTAAAGCCCTCATGTTCCTTTCGAACTTGAACTGTTTCAATTCTTCCCCCTCATCGCCAATTCAAGGGTTTGTTTAGAGGAAAGGTTCTTCCAAGGTGTAGAAGGAAAATGACTCCAAGTGATTTAGTCACTTATTCTCTCTCTCCCTCTTTTTGTGAAGTTTGCATTACTTGTGTATTTTGCTTTAGTGTTTTGAGTCAGTATAATTTTATGCTTTGCATTGTTTTGTTTTACATGGTTTTGTTTGCTTTTTCAGTTTTGTTTTTATTTTTTTTTTCATTCATAAAAATAAATAAAAAAATTGAAAAATCAAAAAAATACAAAAACAATGTGTGTTTGTATACATTGGTACTTATGTACCTTGAATGACCAATGAAACAAAGTTTTCTAAACTTTGTATCTCTTGTAGCTTTGATGAGCATTTCTATGCACAACTAAGCAAGTGAGCTTTATGGCTCGTGTTTGTGATAAGTAAGATTAAGTTATCTCTTGTACTTAGTATTCATATCACTCTTTTTGTCGGGAAGGACTAGAAAATCCTAAGAAAAATGTATAAATAATCATCTCACTACTGTTGCCCACCAATCATAAAATGACATCTGTATGCTTCGGCATAGCAAAAGTGCAATGCCAAATTCTTAACATAATTGGGTATTTCTTTTCTATCTCTTATATGCCCATACATGGTTTGCTTAAAAGAAAAATATGCAAAGAAAAATAAAAGCAAAAAGATCAAAATGCTTTATATATGATTGCAAGCGTGTATTCTAGGAGATGTAGGAGTTATAGGATGTACCTCGAAGATGATAGTCTCTATCAAACAGTTATGATTGTGTGTGAGTTAAAATGATTTTCTCATATCTCAAATCGTCATCTCATGTATACACTTATGCAATCTTGCGATGTCTTTCACACAAAACATGCAATATTCTTAGCTACTTTTGATACATGTATAGGTACAATGTGATTTGGTCATCACAAGGTTTACATGTGTTAATGTATGCTCACTAACCTGTCTTGACTTGTTTTTGAAATAAAAAATTGGTTAGACTTGTTTAATGTGTGTGTGTGTGTGTGTGTGTGTGTTTTAGGATCTATGTGCTTAACAATTTTTGTTGAGAGATGTTTTTGAGAGATCAAAATATTGTTTGGATCCTTGGTTGAGTTGCATACTTGATTGCATTCATATCTATGTTTTTCTCATCTCGAAAAAACTATTTTTAAGTAATCTCGATAGCTCCTCAACACCTTTTAATACTTGGCTTATCTATCGAGCTCTTCAATTGCTTTTTATCGCAATCTTGACACCTCTTCATAGCTAAGTGGATCGATCGAGAATTTTTTTGTCCCCTCGATAGCTCCTCTACAGCTACCTCAATCTATCGAGATTCTTTTGCCTTGGACACCTACTCAATAGCTACTTCTATCGACCTCTTTAAATCTCGACAGATCCTCAACACCTCTTGATCTGTCAAGAATTACTGAGGTGCTATATAAGGAGTGCTCGCGATCTTAGACTCATTTTGTTCGATCTTTCTCAATTGCTCTCAACCGTTTCACCTCCCAAACACACTTCTCTCTCCCTCTCTCTCTCTCTCTCTCTCTCTCTCTCTCTCTCTCTAAACCTCTTCCTTAAGGATTCTTCAACCTTAATCAAGTTTTCTTCACTTGGTAAGTGTCTAAATCTCTCATATTCATGCATTTCATGGTTTTTAACCTAAGTTTTTGGGATTATTGAAAATTTTGGGGTTTTTCAAAATCAAAGAGGTTTTTGCAAAATTTTTGAGATGGGTTTTGAAGATTTGATCTTAAAAACTTCATACATTTTATCTCATGTGCATTATAACTATATTTTCATGCATTTAGATGTTTGTTATATATATTATCTAATTGTGTGTTGGTAGGATTGAATTGGGCTGAGCTCATGATGCTTTCTCTATTGCATGTCACATGTTCATGCATTCCCATGCATATGTTCCTTCTTTTCAATATATTTGGATATATTTGAATTGCTTAGGACTTTTCTGATTGTCTCTTTCTCCCTCTCTCTTTCTCTTCTGTTTGTGTTAGTCTGCTTCTATGGCACCCAAACGCAAATCTGTTCTATCTCGGAACCCTCTTCATTCCGAGGCATCCACTTCTACTGATCCTACTCCCTCACACGATCAGTTCCATGATGAGAAGGCCAAAACGGACTTCTTTGAGAACTTTTCCCGACGAGGCATTCATTCGAAATGCCAAGTCATTCTGTTGAACTTCTCCGAACTGACCTTCCCACTGTCATCCACAGTAGGGAATGGGAGTCACTATGTGACGTCTCGGCCACATGTCTATCCGTGCTGATCTAGGAGTTCTACTCTAACATTCATGGATTCGATTATTTAGTACCTCAGTTTTCCACTCATGTTCGAGGTACACGCATCGTGGTCACTCCAGATATTGTATCCGACGTGCTTCATGTCCCTATGGTAACGCATGCTGACTACTCTGGTTGTAAGCGTCTTAAGAATGTGTCTAAAGACGAGCTTATATCAGCTTCTTGTGAGCAACCTTCTGACTGGGGAGAGCATCAGTTCACTTACTGTTCAGACTTTGCTAAAGGCCCTCGGTATTTAAACATGGTTATGACTTTATCACAGAGCCCCGTGCTCAATTTTTGCTTTCCCTTCTTGAGCATCTTACTATAGATTTTCCTTTTCACTTCATTCTTTCCCTCATAGATGTGTATAGGGATACGGTGACCCGTAATAAGCTCATCTTCCCTTTTGCTATCACAAGGATTCTACACCATTTTTCTATTCCTTTTCTTGTGTTCGACCACTTTTCTGTTATGGGTGCTATAGATGCCACTATTGTTAAATGAAGCGAGGCACAGTTTTGGTCGAGACGATTCGGGTTCGTAACTCCTCCCACTCCTTCGGCTCCATCCACATCCGCTCCTTCTTCTTCTACCAATAGTGTGACTCTTGAGGACATCATGGCGCAGCTTCAGCGAATGGATGCTTGCCTCGACACTCTCAGTGATGAGTTGTGTCAGGTGAACACTCGTGTTGGTCATATTGCACAATGGCAAGTGGTCATAGGTGGCTTTGTTGCATCTCCTCCACCTTTTCTAGAGACTTCTGAGGATAAGGATGATGTTGATGATGCTACTAATTTCGATGATTAGGATGATGGCAATGCTAGCTCTTCCAATGCTAACTAGATGTCTACTTGACACTCTTACCCTTTGTCACTCGTGACAAAAAGAGGGAGTAGTTTTAAATATAAGAGTAGTCATACTCATAGGGGGAAGGTTAGTATAGAAGATTTTTGTTAGGGGGAGTGTTGATTTTGAGGGATGTAATGAGGATTTCATGTATCTTTTTCTTTCTCTCTATTTTTAGATACATTGTTCATGTACCTTAGATCTTGTGATCATTTTGTGATAGCAAACCTTATACTTGTTGATATATATACATTGTGAGGTTGTTATTACAGTTCTTTCACCTATCTCTCCATATGTTGTTTCTTTTCTCTTTTTATACACATGTTTCTTATTTTATTGTATGTAATTGTTTAGTTCTGTTTCACACAATGATGTATTGATGAGTTTTATTTAAGTATTTCAGAAATATAGGTTGTCAAAGTCTTCCTTGCCATGAACTATCTTCTTGCAAAGTTTTTTAAGATTTTGTGTTAGGATAGATTTTATTGTACTTAACAAATGAGTATAAGTTGAGTGATTTATGACTTCTCTCATATGTTCATTTGTTTGTTGTGGTTTTGTCACAGATTGCCAAAGAGGGGGATTGTTAGGACATATGCGAATGAATATTAGGAACATATGTCACTATTTTATGTAATTGTATAATCCTTAGACAAAATACACTTTACTTGTAGTTGGGTAAATCTAGACATATAAAAGGATTATTTTAAGGGTCGTATCAGGTTGCACAGCCAAGAGCACAATTGCTCAAGAGCATAATTCCTCAAGTGTGATTGGAAACCTAGTTTGCCCTAGTTCTTGAAGAAGTTGCTGTATTTGTACACCATAGGGTTTTGCAGACAACAATCTCACTAGTTAGTGATTGAAGTCGCGTACTAGGATCCCCGCAATTGGTTAGTCACATACTAGAAGCCGTGCATTGATAAGGAGAGATTGTCACTACAGAACAAGTCCAATTGGGTATTGGGGTAAAGGTTCAACTGTAGGTTGGTATAAAGTACTGGAATTTCTTTACTTGTAACTACTTGTTGTGATAATAGTAAATTCTTGAGAGTGGCGACCTTAAATTCACCTGGTGGAGTTTTTGCCGTGTAGATTTTTCCCATTCATAAACAAATCACCGTGTCAATTTATTCTTCGCTGCATACTTTAGTTAATTGGTGATTTGTATGTATTACCACGCATTTGCATGTTAATTTAATTAATTAATTAACTTAGCTAATTAATCAATTAATTCATCAGGTCAATATATTCTTGGTCTATCACTATGTGACATTTAGTTTGAGAAATTCTTGTATTGTGTCATGCTACCGGTGGCAGCGCCACATTATAGTCAGGGTGTTCCCAAGAACACCCTAACTTGAAAAGAAAAATTATATACAATAATAAATTTTTTTATTCAATTACCCTTAAAAAAAATAGGAACACCCTCAATAAAAATCAGGAACACCCTCAAATTATTAAAAAAAAAAAATTATTTGTTCTACTTTCAAGCAAAAAAAAAACCCAAAAAAAAAAAATAACTAAAATCTGAAAATAAAATAAAATAAAACAAAAGAAAATAATAAAAATAAAATTGTAACATACCAAAACAACGGACGGTAACTTGGCAAGCCCAACATCAAGCCCACGGCAAGCCCAACAGATTATAGAGAAAGCAAACCCACAGATTCTCAAAAAAAAAAAAAAAAAAAAAAAAAAAAACAGAACACATCAGAAATCAGAAACCTCAAATCAAATCAAATCAGTACATCAAAAATACATCAAAAATCACTAAACTTTAGTGCAAACCTAAAAACTGATCAACAGAGCAAGTTGAGCAGCGCCTCCCCTTAGATCGGTCCAAGTTGAGCAAAGCCTCCACTTAGATTGGTCCAGTCCCCTTAGATTGCTCGCAGCCTCACACATCGCGTCAGAGATCGCTCGTCGAAGATCACATCGTCACTTGTCGCCGTTGCACATCGTCGCCGTCACACAAGTATTTCTCTCTTAGTCTCTCACTCTCTCTCTCTCTCTCTCTCACTCTCTCTCTCTCTCTCTCTCCCTCTCTCTCCATCTAAAATCTGAAATGAAAATGAAATGAATGTGTATTAATAGTATTATGTGTTATCATTATGTGTCTCTATCTCTCTCTCTCTTTATTAACTTTATCTTGTTTCAAAAAAAAATATATCTTTATCTTATCGTGATTGGTTGAAGCAGTGAGCTTTATCCTTTATGCTTTAACACTTTATTAATATTATGCCTATTTTTTTACTTTTTTTTTTTTTTTTTTTGACTTTATCTCATGATTCATTGATTCCTATCCGTTGGTTGGTGTGTGTGTGACTGTGTGTTGGTATTGGTGTTTGTCAGTTGGTGAGATATAAATTGTTTTTAGTGTAATGTTATTGTGATGTGTGTTTGTGAAATTTTCTGATTGGCAGCTAGCTCAGGCATCAGGCAAGCTTGTTTGTTGAGTGGGGTGGGGGGTGGATGGGCTGATGCACACATGGGTAGCAATGTAATAATTTTATATTAGGCTAAATTAGTAATTTAATAATTAAAGCAATGTAATTGGGTAAAGCAATAATTAATAATTTAATTAACAAATACATTATAAAAGACAAACAAATTAAATTATGTTAGGCTAAACAACAATTAATAATTTTATAATTAATGAAACAATACTATAACAAATTATAGTTTATAAAAGACAAATAAATTAATGAAACAACTAAACAACAATAATTAATAATTTTATTAATATTTCAAATAAATTTTTATTCTTTTGCTAGAATTATAGACAAATACTTGACAAGAAAACCACGTACCCAAGATTCATCTCCTGTGCAAAATTCATCTTATTCTTCTAAGCGAATTTGTGTTGACTTTAACTTAAAAAATCTTCATTTAGATCCTGGGCTATGAGAAAATAAAATTTTCTTTTTATTAGATCATGTAATTTATGCTTGTTGAGGAACATCCTGGAAAAAATTCCTGGAACCGCTACTGCATGCTACTCAAACATTGAACGCCAAAAAGCATTCAACAACATAATTTTGAGTGGATAAGACTTCATCTAGACATCTTCAGTATAACCCTTGTTGCTAGTAGTTTGCTTCATCAACTTTTATGGCATTGATAGTTTCCATTGAATTCTATCCCCATGTTACCACAAGAGTATAAAGCAAATGGTAACTATGTCATCGGCTGGTCGAGTACATATACAGTTGGCAAAAACATAGGAGTACTTGATTATATTTGCTAGTTACGTTAGCCAACAACATTCAATTTAATTTAATGTGCTCTATACACACACAGACATATAAAAAATGTTATTGGCTGTTTGATTGTGTGAAGTGTAAACTTACTGCTTAGCAAAATAACCCTTGGTAATACTCGGTTGTCAGTAATCATATCCATTTATAGAGTGAGATAGGCTCTATTCAATTTAATTTAAAGGTACTTTACCCAATTTGGTGTTGAAGGGACACCAAAAGTTTTACAAAATGATGTAATGAATTTTGGATGATTGGTTATGATGTAACAGACTGTGATTAATTGCTTATTACTTATATATAGATTTACCATTTTTTTTTCATCAATCACTCTTTATCATGTCACAATTATGACAAAGAAGTGTGTAATTATTGTGATACTATATATATATATATATATATATATATTTTTTTTTTTTTTTTTTCATTTTGGACAGGAGTTTGTATGTATTTACTCAGCAGTCCAGTGACCTATATGCCCTTACTGGTTAATTGTCATCAACAAAAAGGGTCTTATGTACCATGATACAGTTGTAAAAGTGGACCAGTTGTACTAGAAGTTGGCTTAGTTGGATGACATTTTGGGTTTGTTTGGCATATGAGTTTTAACAGATTAACTCACATTTTAAACAATATTACACACTTTTTCACATACTTTTTCACTTACACGTATATCAAAAACACTTAAACAACATAACTCAAACTACTCTACCAGACACCCCTTAATTGCCCAAATTGCATGAATTTTTTCTTCTCCTTTTCCTTAACAATTTTTTTTTTTTTTTCTAATAAGTGGTAATGCATTTGTCACCACCAATTTGGTTTTACCCAATTCCCAATACATTATTGTTCTCGTGTAAGTGGATGTGGATCAATTGCAGTAGAAGTTGGCTTAGTTGAACAGATACATTTATTATTTCTTCATCCAATTTGCCTTTTTATTTTCCCTTTTCTCAAATAAAGTCCACTGAATTAAATTCGAATAATAGTAAGTCATTACCTAATGCTAATCTTTATTAAAAGAGAGCCATTTTTTCTTTGCCAAGTTAATTTGAGTTAGAAGGACTATTTCAGACAACTGAATTTGGGGCACTTTCTACTACTTTATAAGTTTTTAGGTGACAAGTGTCATACCCACTTAATTCATATTGGTCATACTGAGACACACAAACATGCATGTGTATGTGCATATTTATACCCTGTGATGCCTTTTATTTTTATTTTTTGTTTTTTAAAACCTCTATGTCAATTTCCTCTCCTAAAGATAATGTGAAGAGCCAAAATTATATCAGCTTAAGATACAACAATAAAATAAATGATTCTGTTGAGTGTTCAATTACGCTTAAAGATGGTCCTAAAGTTTGAGATCCCATGCAGTCATGAAATTGTTGTATTTCAATGTTTCTGTTACCATGAATGCTTTTCTGGTATTGCAATTTTTGTAGAAAGTTAATAAAGGGTTTAAAAGTTATTCATAACATCTAGGAACTACGTAAACTACTACATGTAAAAGAAGCAGTTCTTTTTATCAACACGAATAGGGGAAATGGGCTTATTCACTGGAAATTGTTGCAAAGCTTATTGGTAATGCTTGAGAACTATGGGGAAATGGGTTACGGTTTAATTTATATAGAAGTCAATTAGTAATGTCAGTGGCATATCTTTGAGGCTGGATGGTAATATGCCTTTATGCTGGGCTTTCTTCTTCCAGGGTTAGGTAGGTGTGTGTACTCCTCTTGTAGTATATTTAAGATGTTGGTGAGAGTTTGAAAGTACTGCTAGTGGTATAACGAAGTTCCTGGGAAGGACTACTGTTTTTGGAATTCTATACCATCTTGTTTTATGTCCCTTTTATGGAGAGAGAGAGAGAGAGAGAGATGCGGTGAATAGAAGGATATTTTGAAGACCAAGAGTTGTCCATGTAGAGTCTTAAATTTCAATTAATAGGGGTGTCGTATTATTGGATGTTATTAAATGCGCCTAGAACTCTAAAGCTTTCTGTTCTCATAGTATTTGTAATTTGTAGTATGTACTAGAAACTTAGGGTATAAATCCTGTATACTTCATTAGTTTTTGTTGTACATGGTTTTTATTTGATGAAATTTAAGCCTTATGGTCTAATGCAGAATCCTGATTATTGCTTATAGCTAATATTGGATCTGGGCATAGTTTGGATTCTGATAGAGTCATACTCATATAAATGGATCTAGAACTAACTCCTAAAATTTGTAAAATAGACCCAGCAAGCAAGGAAATGAGCCTAAAATTTGAAAACGACTCACCAAGCAGGAAATTTAGTAAAAGTAACTCCAAAAATGTTGAAAATAGACCTAACAAGTAGGGAAATGGCTAACCGAGTCATGGTATGCTTACATTTCTAGTGAGTAGAAATTTAGAATAATTAGTATAGGTTTCTAGATATTAAGTTGAGAACTTGAGACCAAATGACCTGTAGCTGTAGGGATCTTAGTGGTCCATCATAAACGGGCAATTGCATAGGACATAAAACGGGGAGCTGTCAAGTATGACCTTATAGAGAGTGTTACTTTGTTGAAAAGACCAAGTTTGATTGAACAGGTCTGAGAACAGAATACCTAAACATTGAGTTGTTGCAATTTATATTTACTATGTGACTGCATTGGTCATAAGCCATAGAGTTGAATTTAAATGTCCTTGTGGGAAGATCACATATTGTGTTGCAAAATTAAATTTAATTGAAAACCTAATATGCAGCTCCTAATAATTGTAATTGATATTTTTCATGTTAAAATCACTCTCAAAGTCATCATAGACCAAAAAGAACTATCACATTTAAATATTGCTTAGATGTTGAACATCTAGGTGTCAATCAAGTTTCTAGCACATTAATTAGTAATTTGTTTGTTTTTTTACTTCAATTACAGATAATAGGAAAAAAAAAAAGTGTTTTTATGTAAAATTTTGGCAAGTACTTATTTATTTAAGCTTTAATTTGACTCCTTTTGGGTTGCATGTTAAGTGGGGGTAAGAAGTGATGTTGACAATCTTGTTGGGATCATAATATGTCTTACTGTATCCATGCTTTTATTTTATATTAATTGTGGTTTACTTGTCAGATAATTGCTAACAATCTATTTGCTACCATGCTAGATATGCAAGCACTAGATAGAGTGCAGCTTAGACCCGACGATCATACCTAGTTGACCCAACAGTCAGATCATTGGTCAACTCCGCTTTAGAGGTGCGCCCCCGACGAGGTATGTAGTTGTATTATAAATACATGTCCGTTTTATAATTACCTCATATGCACTACCTAACACAATGCTCGTCTGTGTGCAGGAGGTGCCTGGCATCATAAAGGTTCAACGCCATAAATGTGTATTGCCGCAGGGTAGGCTAGACCCACGTATCATGCAATACATAAATGCAGCAAGTTTGGCCGAGTTATTCAAGGATCCCGATATGGAGGTCAACCACGCCTTGATCACGGCCTTGGTCAAGTGGTGGCGTTCGGAGATGCACACGTTCGACTTACCCCATGGAGAAATGGGTATCACCTTGCAAGATATAGAGGTGATGCCAAGGATTCCGATGGATGGGTTGCCTGTCACTGGGAAGACAGACCTACAATGGAACATGGTGTGCCGAGAATTGTTGGGCCATGAACCTCCCGTGATACTGAACTCAAACACGTCTACCCTTACTAAGGCGAGGTTAAAATACAAGTGGCTTGACACACAGTTTTCCGCTCCCCCAGCTGCAGACATCAGTGATGAAGTCATGCAGCAACATACTCGCTACCACCTACTTGTACGGATGGGGGCCCTGTTGTTCATGGACAAGTCAGTAGACTAGGTCTCAGTGCTGCCTCTGTAGTTCCTCAACCCAATCAACAATGCGAAACGATAAAGCTAGGGTAGTGCAGCATTGACCTAGCTCTACAGGCACCTATGTGTAATAGTATATTATATTTTATTTGTTTCTTTGATATAATTTAAAATATGTCAAACTAACAAACAAAAGAAACTTATCAATGCTTAGTATATGGATGTGGAATATAAATCAAAGTTTGTTAAATGTAAAGTACAATAACGAACATTTGTCGAAACCCCATGTTTGCTAGGTGGAGCAGGTCAAAGAGCACCACAGAGCATGCCACACAAGTCCTTGCTGCGTACCAGACATCATTGGCTACACTACAGGCAGAGCAGGCATTCGGTTAATTTATGTCCTCAATTTGAGGCTTTTATTTTCGTTTCCCTCAATTGCATGACCACATTTTTATTTTTGTTTTTGTTTGAATTCTTGGATTGTTGTAGGAATGAGTTGATTTAAGAATATTGGTTCCTTTCTAGATTGGTTATACTTTTATTGAAGCCTTTTGATTTATTTAGGATCTATGCTTAGTATTGATACTTTGTTAGATTAATTTGAATCATGGTGCTAATTGTCATCAAGTTTTGTATTGGATACTGCTGCCTTTAAATTCTACTCCTGCACCCTAAATTACCTATTAACAATAGGGGGAAAAAAAAAGGGAAGGAATTGACTAAAGTTAGAGAATTGAATATGGTGATTCGAGGCTCTAATCCCTGATTAAGGAGTTGTATTGATGCAGAATACTACTGTAGTGTTATGTTAAGAAGCTTAATACTTAAGATTAATATTAACAAGGTGCTAACCCGTGCATAGCTATTAAATATGAACTAGCCACAGACCCACACTATGCGTGGGAATATTATTAATGGTCATTTGTAATTAAACTTATTTAAAAGTAAAAATTTTGTAATAAAAGTTCTTTAAGGAACATTTTGTGAATTGTCAAAAGAAATTTCTTACCACATAAGTTAATCAACTACCATTACTAAAAAAAAAAAAAAAAAAAAAATCAAAGAAATATAACACAACTTATCAAATTATTCAAAAAAAATTTTGTCAAGAAATCATTCGAAGCAGCCATCAAATAGTATACCCTAGAAACTTCATATTTAAATATAATGTAGAGTAAACATAGATTTTACAAAAATTAAATAATGAATTCAAATTGAGATAATGAAAAAAAAAAAAAAAGAAGTTGAAAAATGAAAAGAAGAATCATGGTGTAAATTTTTGTGCTATTGAATATTACTCTCATACTTGTGGACTATATATATATATATATATATATATATATATATAAAAGAATGTAACTATTATAAGAATGATTATTGTGATTTATTGATAATATTAATAAAAACAATTACAACCTAAAACATTTTTTCCTCTGATATAATGGAGAAGACAATTCATTGTCATTTAATTTAATTAAAACAATAAAGAATATACTCATATAATCATACATTTGAATTATTACCCAGGCAAACCAAGAGTCATTCTTAAAATATTTGATGACTTCTATATCCAATGAACCATTTTAGAAAAGACTTTGATTATTATTATTTTAATGCATTAGAGTCACAAAATATTTAGATAGTTTATTCAAATATAATGTGGATAATAAAAATAAATACACTACGTGAATTAGAGAACAGTATGATTATATCCACTAAGCGTGAAGACATAGAATTGGATAAAGAAACTGCTAGCCTTAGCCCCCAACAACTTTTTAGTACTCTTCATATTATTCGGAGGCACATCATCCATCGCTCTATTAGTCTACATTTAGGGAGCATTTGGTTTGCTATGATGTTACATTACACCATAATATTACATTATTGTAATCTTACATTAATTTAATCTTAATAGAAGAATACAACGTTACATTGTTTAGGAAGGTAATGAAATTAAGGTGATGTAATATATTTTTTAATTTTAGATTATGATAATGTTAGAAAAAATAAAATAAACCAAAAAACCTTAATATTATATCAAGGACACATCACAAGAAACCAAACGCCCCTTTGCGTGTTGATAAACCAATACTTCGTCACAAAATCATATTAAGGGCATTGGAGGAGTCATATCATATTGAGGATAATGAGGACTATAATATAATGGGGCATTGGGGGAGACAAACTGATGTTGTTGAGAATGCAAGTAATTCTCGCAACAAATTTGATCTGAAGGATCTATGGACTCAAGTATAGAACTCTTTATGGCTATTGGGATCTAGAGATGTGGATCGAAAATAACTCTCTTCATGAATGCTAGAAGAAGTATTACATTAAATTTAGAGAGAGCAGTAGATTATGACCATTGGATAAGACCTCGTTTTTCATTTTATGGGAATTATTTTCCTTTTTTTTTTCCTTATCCCTCCTATAAATATATTTTTATGTACTGGCATATTTGAAATTAAAATGCGCTTTATATGTATTGGAGTCTTAATTTCTACAAGTCAACACAATTACCATGCATACATGCACATATCTAGCTAATGCAAAATCATGGGACTATCCACTTGGAGCCTTAGCCAATTGACTAAGTGGCCCAGTGGGAGAATCAGCCATGTTCGACATGAATGGCTCACAAAATATCATAAAGATTGGCAGGCTAATTAGGAATGATCAAGCAATAGCAATTTGACATTTAAAGTTAGAAGGTAACTTTCTGAGGACATTTAGAATATAAAAGACTTTTTAAGTAAACCAAGAAAAAAAAAACCATTTTGAAAAGAGACTATACTTGGATAATCCATCCTTAAAAAAGAAAAGAAAAGCTAATTCATTAATTAATTCATAAGTCCTATTTCTCTTAATAGAAATTTCAACACCAACTAATATTATCATGATCACCGACAATATCATCTAGCTTGTTACAGCAACAAAAACCTAAAGTAATGATAAATGAAGGATACATATTCATGTGAGAAAAAGCCTAAATTAATGAGTAATAGGAAGGATACATATTCATTTGAAAGGGGTTGGTCAAATCTAGTTGCTTACAGTCACTTGCGATTCACTGCTATCCATATGTAGATGTGAAAGAGTAACCGATTGCATTTAGATTCTCCAATGAGAACATGAACTTGTGAAGCCAATCATTTAGACCATCTTGGACTACCTAAGGCATAGCAGTTCTATCCTTTCAAGAGTTTTAACTGCAGAGCTCCCTACAAGACTAATTTGTGCGGAATTTTATAGGGACAGTGGCAACTGAATAGGTATGAACTGGTTGAGTTCAATGAGGAGAGGAAGAAGCAAGAAAGAGGGAAATAGAGAGTCTCAGTCATTTAAGAAATTATATGGGAAGTTGAAAACAATGGAGATAAAGAGTCATGGGTGTTATGGAAGCTGAAGTGGGAATTTATAAAACACTAATAGAAAAATAATAAAAATAAAATATATTTTTTTTATTAATGGAAATAATGACATGATCGCTGATGTGGCTTAACTGGAGTGTAGTAACATTAAATGCTATGCTTCAGCTTTTAGATATATATAGATTAGAAAATTATTCTAATCACACACACATCTTCTCTTTTTCTTCCCCAATTTTCATACACTGCCAACTCTATCTCAGGCTTGAACTCAATATAATTTCATTTAGTTTTGTGTTGCGTAGGATTAAATGTGCTTTGTTTCCTATGTTAGGGCTCCTTTGTTACTATTAATGTGTATTTCTAAGTTCTAACAGTTACATTGCTGTATTTCTTATATATCTCTCTAACTTTATCCATAACATGTACCACAAACTATATGATATATGAGAAAGAAATATAATTCATTGAGCAAACATCCATTTAGCAAAAAAAAAATAGACCAAACAAACACCTAATTAACCATGGCAGAAGCCGGTAAGGCATTTACGACAAAATGTGACTTGTGAATCATCTAAGAAAACCTAAGACTTTACAAACGTAGTCCTAGTACAATACTAACTACATTAATTGCCGCTACCACTGCTATAGTTAAGTTTCTTCACTCTATCTTCTACTATTCTAAACAAACAAACTACCAGTTTCAGAATCAAATCAGATTCCCAGCATCAATGCTACCAATAATCCTTTTTTCTAAAACCTACCACACATTAAACATGCACATTTTTCTTTGGCTAAGAACCATGCACTAGAATACTATTCAATAAAAGCAATAATAATAGATGGATGCATATATTATAGAATTGACCTATCACAAGCCTATCACTTTAATTCATTCTTGCACTATTGACATATAATAATACTTAATTGGATCTAATCGTGATACCTACTTCTATAAAGAAAAATTTTAGAAATGCGTTTTTTGTTAGTAGTGTGTAGTTTTATGTTTATATGCAGGCATGAAACTTGAAGTCAGAAACATTGAACTTGGTTAGAAATTTTCCATGCTGATGGTTGCAAACTGATTTAAAAGCTTTAAGTTTTCTATAAAATTTTCAAGCAGAGAAACTTAATTGCCGCTACCAACTACTAATTAATTATTATAGTATGTCAATGAGTATTTCAACACTAACTACAATAGCAACACTTGATTGATGCAGCCATAATGCAACAGTAGCTCATCATTCTTTGCAATTTAGAACATGCAAATCATGAGTGGAACACACTGTGAAGGTCAGAATTAAAAGCCCAAAAGTATATTAAAAACAATTAGACCTATTAATGGTAATTTGAACTCTAGTAGAATAACCTACTACTAATTTCACGAAATTGAATCCTGGAAGACATTTTCTAAACCAAAATGATAAGTTCATCAAAAAAATAAAATAAAATAGGCTGCACAAAAAAAAAGAAAAAAAAATAAAACCAATTTTGAAATGAGAAGGAAAAGTTTCATTTACCTAGTATATGTTCATGTTGACTTTCCCACATTGGCTCCTGCGTTTGCACATCCTTGAACTCACTCTAAGTTGAAACTCCTAAGCATTCCTAACCAAAAAGAATATATTTTTTTACAAAATATTCAGTAAAATTGTTAAAAAAAAATGGAGTACAACCACCAATCTAAAAGAAGGTTCAAGTTTTGTACTCTTCTTGGTAGTAAAATACATAATTACATGGTTAGATTAAGTATTAGAGATGTTGTCACACCAAATTTCATACCAAAAGCTCATTCTTGCATCATGTTTCAACTCATTCAAAGTTCAGTGCTAACTTAAACCAATTACAACAAAACTTAAATCTCCCCATAAAACCATAACAGAACTTACCAAAAAAAAAAAAAAAACTAAAACCCTAGTATCTGATGGTGTCACTTAGCTTTGAATGTTATGCATATGAACATAAGGTTGAAAATAGAATGTGGATCTTGGTCAACCTAGATCTTTTACTATTTTCTGCAGATCAATGCTAGTCATTGTTTTAATTGCATTTTGACTTCATTTTGTTAATATTTTGAACACAATCTTGCTAATATTTTACATTCTGCCCAATAATCCCTGAAGATTTTATGTACGAATAGAAGCAAGAAATTCCATGTTTACCATATTACATATCACAAACATATCTTAAATTAGTATGATGTCTCACTATCACAAACATAATCCACTTATGTAGATTGTATGGGAACCCTACATGCATACACTGGGCTCCCTGCCTTCGTATTGCACCGCCGAGCAGCATATTTGGAGGGCCAAGGTGTCATTGATATATTTTTTGGATAGTGGAGGGGCATCATCTCGAGTTGGTCTTCCGTCAATTTGGGATGAAGCAACTAGTTCCACCTATCGTGGATACGTTGCCTGACCTTCACAGGATATCCCTCCAGGATAAATGGGACAAGGACTGGGTGGCAGAACATGCTGCCTATATTCAACAATGGGCCAACTAAGGGCATGAGGTTCGCGCTGCCCCTCTCCTGGATAGTGATACGATGTACCTCGTTAAGTACATGACGTGGTACAATCGCAGCACAAGGTGGTACATAACACCAGAGTCTGCGTATTGGGAAGTCATGGTGAGGCAACAATTCCTTCCCTTTTGTTGAAACCATTGTTCGATTAAATACCTTCAACAAGCATATCATATATTCAAAACTCCACAATAATTATTGTCGTTATATCTCTATGAGTTTATCTTTCATTATATTTTAAAGTTAAAAGATACTATGATTTAAGTTCTTCATAAATAAGTGAATTTGTCTTGATCCAATTTGTTTGCGTGAGGAATGGTTAATTGGCAATGACAAGAAAGACCATACCTTTGTTCATATAATTACAAAAAGTCATTTTAAAAAGGGTGGGTTGGGTTTTATTCTTTTATTTATTTATTTATTTATTTTTTTTTTTTTTGTTTATGGTTGGCTTGTAATTTCAAATGGACAGTGCAACTCTTTTTAGTAGTGATAATTAGACATTTCATGATAGTTCACAGTCACACTAGATAGCCTTACCTCCAGGACTAAAAGCAAATTAGATATTTCATGATAGATATTACCTCTAGGACTAGGAAGTCCCTTACTAAACTGTTGGTAGAATGCAATTTCCAACACCTATCTTTCTTCATGGTCAAAGCCTAAAAGGCTAGGAATAGCAACTTCTAGTTTTGTCATAACAGATGTTTTGTCATAGAAAATTATATCTAGAAAGCAAACATGAGGGTCATAACCGGCAGAATTCACCCATTAGTGTTTAGCAAAGGAATTAGAGATTGCATGAAAACTTCAAATACCCAAAGTTAATAGGCTAATATTGGCCACTAGTCAACTGATGATTTCGGTCCATTAAAGACTGGTTTGTGCTGTGCATAGATAAATATGACTATTAGTGTTGATGGCTGAAATCAATGTGTAGAAGTTAACTATAACAACCCAAAAATAGATATTATTGCCTTAATTGACTTCAAGCAAAGGACAGATTGTTTCTTCTTATTGTATAAGAAGCAAACCTGTCATACAAATGAATAGACATTGCCATGCACAATTAGTAGGCTTTAATCAAGAAGAATCCATCACATTGCAAACAAATGTTGTTAACTGCTATGATGGAGTAGTAATTATTAAGTTCTTCCTTCAATTCTTTTGTTTGGATTGATGAAGAATGGATAAAGACCCGAAGACAAAAAAGCCTCACTCCTAAAGGATGTGGAGAAACACAAAACAAAATACAGACTAAACCAGTACTCTTCAGATTGAAAGGTCTTTCAACAATCCACTAGTCAACTACTAATCCTATGGCAATATTTTTGCAACTTTGATTAGTATTAATTCCATTGCTACACAAATTAAAAAATTTAAGCTAGAAGCTTGTATGTACAAAAATGGTTACCTTGATAGACCAGCAAATTTGTTACAGGACTGATTTCCTTGATCTAGAACCTAGTCTGTATAATCGAACACATACACAAGTACACCTGTTTCCGGCATGTAAGGCTTTTTTTTCTTTTTTCTTTTTTGTAATTTTTTTACACCACAAACACATACCACAGTTCCACATGGTTTATACAAAAACAAGTAGTTTGTTTAGCCCATTTTCTAATATGATCCATTAGCAAATTATTAACTACAATGCACCATATTGCTCTTCCTGCATCTTTTCGATGATTGATGTCTTCGTCTAGGATTGAATATCTCCAGATTATATGGTGCTTCTATGTCTGCCTTGGTTAGAATCATCATACTTGTGAACCCCCTCCTAATTGCCTGTTGTGTTACTTCCATTGCTGCAAACATTCTTGAAGTGTTTCCAAATTTTCTTTTTGTTTGTATTGTAGTTTGTATCTTGATTAAAGTTTCCATTATCAGTTGGTATCCCTTCTTGACAGTTGGGGATTGAGCTGATTTGCTTGGCTTCCTCAAAATTTTAGACCTAGTTCAATAATTGTGCTGCTTCCATTGCTGCCAACATTCTTAAGGTGTTTCCAAATTTTCCTTTTATTATAGTTTGTATCTTGATTAGAGTTTCCATTATTAGTTGGTATCCCTTCTTGATAGTTGGGGATTGAGCTGATTTGCTTGGCTTCCTCAAAATTTTAGACCTAGTTCAAATGTATAACAGATTTCAAAGTCAGTTCTAGTTGGGTTTCACTTCATACTAGCGAGTCTTTGAATTAGCTGCCATAATCGAACATATATGACCACAATGTTTGGTCGAATAGTCGAGTAAATATGTATTCCAGTGTTTCAGGCTATGGGGCTGCGTAATTTGTAAGAGTAATTGTTCTAAGAGCAAAGTGATGCTTTTAACCTGTAAATGTTTATGGGATGCAATTGTTTGACAGCTCAGTTTCAAGGTTCAAGATGGCTTTACCATGTGCAATCTCTTCTAACCAGTAGTCACAGATTATGGGAAAAGCATTTTGACTGGCATCCTTGAAAATGACCGATAATAATAAACACCCTGATGTTTAATGTTTTTTGGTGAGGGACCAAGCACAATTAAATAGCTATAATAGTGAGCTCAAGCCACCAACATCAAAGGTATATCAGATTTCAAAGTCAGTTCTAGTTGGGCTTCACTTCAGACTGGTGAGTCTTTGATTTAGTTGCCATAATCGAACATAAATGACCACAATGTTTGGTTAAACAGTCAAGTAAATATGTATTCCAGTGTTTCAAGCTGTAGGGTTGCGTAATTTGTAAGAGTGATGGTTCTGAGAGCAAAGTGATGCTTTTAACCTCTAAATGTTTAATGACCAAAGATGATAAACACCGTGATGTTTAAACACCTTGAAAATGACGAAAGATAATAAACACCGTGATGTTTAATTTTTTGTGAAACACCAAACACAATTAATAAATTAATATAGCAAAATTTCAGCGTGAAAGACCAAACGCAATTAATATAGCGAAGTTTCAAGATGACCAAGTTCAAACTTTGAAGGCACGTCACCAGCCCGTTGATGTAGCACCAACTATAGTCATATCAAACTCCTTTAACAAATCACATGCGCCAATAGATGCGGCTGTTCAGCCAAGTCATGTTCGCAATTCTGCACGTGCTACTTAATAGCTGGGCACTATTTCACACCCACACTCACGTGAATACACAGTTGTGCAATTGGAAGCATATATGTCCCATTTACATCTAATGTTGCAACTACTGCCCACCTTTGATGTGACATTGGGAACATTTAAAATCCTGTTCATATTGTGTTTTTCCAGCCTGTTTTGACATGATCTAAGCCTTAATAATTGAAATTGTAATGCTTGGACTATGAAATGAGGTTATAAATGCACCACAATAATGATCTTCTTTCTGCCCCACTAACTTCATAGATTGACAAAGCTATGAGTTGCAACACCTAAACATCAAATTATACAATGCGAAACAAGTTTAGATCTACTTCAACAAATGGATCATCACAAGTTCCAACAGATCAACAACTAAAGACATACACAGACCACTATGAAGGGAAATGGGTTGGAAAGAAAAGAGATTTCGTTAATCTACCAATATATATGTACGAGAGTCTTGGAAGCGTTGGGCGCATCATAGTTGGCAAACCTACAAAACTAAGTACAGATACCACCGCAACAGAGTTCATCGTAGTAGAACCACCATGGCCAACCCTATATGAAAAAAGGTGTGAATTGGAGGTGTATTGTCGATGGCACTAGTTACGAGTTCCTAAGGCACGCTTAGCCGAGTTACTAGAGATAAACCTATCAAATACTTGCCCATCTTAAACAAGAGAACAATCAAATGCAAAAACAACTAAACCGCTTTCACGCAATCCAAAATACTAGGAATCATCTAAAAAGGAAGGCGCAAGAGCAAGCCATCAAGTCTATTAATGAAATTATTGCATTAAATGATGAAAGAGATATTTCAAACTTCTCAGATTCAAGCAATGATGATTACCAAAACTTTCTACCTACGAACATTAGATGTTGTTGTTAAGGGCTACACATTATGTGCAATACAGAATGTTGTTGTTAATCTCTGACAAATGATAATTATGTACATTCAACTTTTGCAACTCTAAAGATTAACTGTTCATTAGTTTTGGCTAAATTTATATGAAATCAGTTTTTCATTTTTTCCTTGTTGTTCTTTGTTGCTACATATGATTCTTCTGTTTTGGTTTGACAATGTCCTCTGCTTTGTAATGTAGGAAAAACCTTAGGAAGTGAAATGCCTCTAGTTAGATATGTTGATGTTTCTAATATTCTGTCTATGTAATTTGAAATGTTACACACATAACACTTATCACCCAAATTAGATTTATTTCACATTACTTGTAGGAAAATTTAATAGATTCAATACAGACATACTCATCTAAACCACACAGACCAACCACACATATGATTCAATAATACGAATAATTCATTTATATGAGTTGTTTGAGTCACTGTGTCATATACCTTTATCCGTGTATCTTAGTTCTACTAGTATACTACTTTATATAGATACATTACATATAGACTCATCCAAACCAGACTAACCACTCATTCACTGAAAATCCATATGGCTCACACAACACACTGTCACAACGATGTTAGGTTTACTTACAAATAGGGTAGAAGCCTAAAAGCCTGATCTGCCTCTAAAATGTGTCATTCAAGTTATTGGTTTGCTATAGCATTGCTCCAAAGCTCCCTAATGTTGCAATTGTGATGATTGGAAACCATTGATGTAAACGTTGGAGGCATAATTTTCTTCATGTAATTTTACATTGATGTTGAGAAAATGTAACTAAAATTTGTATCTACAAAGACTCCCTAAAGAGTTTGTAAGGAAATATGGGAATAAACTCTCTAGTGTTACTACACTCACTATTCGAAATAGTAGCAGTTGGCAAGTGAGGAAGGATAAGATAAAACTAGGCACTATTCAACCAAGTCATGTTCCCAGTTCTGCATGTGCTACTCAACAGCTCGGCATTGTTGAACCCTTTCTAGTCATATCATCCACGCTCATATGAATACACAGATATGCAACCTTTTGCAATGCACTGTTTTCAAGGATATAGAGGATCGCTCAAAAGTTTAAGCAAAATTTTGGGGGTGAGCTATCAACCATTGCTACACTGATGTTCGTAGTTTTGCATGTACTGCTCAACAATTCAGCACTATTGAACCCTAACCACAAGTACCCATCCACACTCACATGAATACACAAATGTGCAACCTTTTACAATGCATAGTTTTTGAGGAGACAGAGTATCCCTTGAAAAGTTTATGCATCAATTTTGGGGGTAAGCTGTCCACCATTGCTACATTGATGTTTGCAGTGCTACATGTGCTGCTTAACAGCTTCGTACTATTGAACCTTGTCCAGTCATATCACCTACACACACGTCAATACACAGATATGCATCCTTTTGCAATGCACTGTTTTCAAGGATGCAAAGCATCCCTGAAAAGTTTATGATACATTTAACACAGCTCAACACTATCTCATTAAGTCATGTCAGATGAAGCACAAGAATGCTAAATAGTCTCCGAATGAATAAATACGCAACCTCTTTTGCAGTACACATCATTAGCCCGCTACTGTAGGACAAGCTGTAGCTATATCAAATAGCTACCTCAGCGAACCACATGCACCAATAGACGCCACTTCTTAGTGAAGTCATGTTCGTAATTCTGCATGTGCTGCTCAACAACTCGCCACTGAAGAATACACTGTCAAGTCATATCATCTTTATTCACATGAATAATTACCCTTACATATAGTCACATCCATGTGAATACTTGCCCTTGCAAAAATCCTATGTAAAGTCCCATTTACATCTACCTTTGCAAAAATCTACACATACCGATCTGAAGTCACATTTTCTGATGACAACGTGCAATTAGATGCTACCTCATTTTCTAGATAACTATAGCAGGGAGAGAGATTCCGATGAGTGGGAATACTATGTTGGACTGCGGTGGGAGTGGGAGTTCCGCATGAACGAGTCCAACTCTCTGCATGATGATCTCGTGTAACTTAGAGCGCCACTTGTCAACCGTATCTCTCTCACACTGCCATGGCGAAACATGCACCAATATGAGCGTGCTGTGGTGCAGGTATCAGATGCTACAACATGCAGAAGAGCTAGCTGAAGCGACCAACAGGCAACTCACCCTAGCGGAACATAACAATGTCCTCAACTACGAGGACTACCTGTCAGAATGAATGCCTATGTGGTGTGTGTATTATGTCTATGGGTTAAGTTAATAACGTCAGTAGCATTACTGTTCGAAATGCAATGCATGCATACTAGTGGCATCGTGTAACAATATTTAAGTTTTCTATCTTATGCTGTAGGTGCATATTGAAAAACATCATGTGTGGGAATATTTAACTTTTATGCGTTAAGTGGGAATAATCAAGATTACAAATAATGTGCATGCTCCTCACAATCAATAATAAGGTTTACATAGTACAAATGCAACAACAATGACACACATGCATCTAAAACATAATTAAGGAAAATAGTTCTCCAACAAAGTCCAATTACACCACGACACGATTACTCTTAATCTGATATCTTCACATCTAACTGATAAATGGGATCAGCAAGAAGTGATTGCATGTATTGTGCGTGCTCGTACAACTTACACTCCTCTGACTCTCAACTCTCGACTTGGGTCCGATATCGATTAAGACGTATCTTCATTCGATTATTTTCTTCTCTTATGCGGTTCAATACTTAACGAAGTTCGTCAATCGTGTTTCCTAGCATCTGCTGATAGGCCACAAACGCGTTGACCCCTTGTGATTAATTAAGTTGATTAATTAGCCAAGTTATTAATTAATCAAGTTAAAATGCAAAATCACGTGACAGCACAAACAAATCACCAAAACTAAAGTTATGCAGCGGAAAATAAATGACATGGTGATTTGTTTACGAATGGAGAAAACCTGACGGTAAAAACCCCATCGGGTGATTTAAGGTTACCACTCCCGAAACTCCATTATTATCACAGCAAGCGATTACAAGCAAGGAATCCTAAGTACCTTACCAACCTACAGTTGAACCCTTACCCCAATATCCAATTGGACTTGCTCTATAGTGACAGTTTCTCCTTTCAATGCACGGCTCCCTAGTACGTGACTAACCAATTGCACGGATCCTAGTACGCGACTTCAATTCACCAACTAGAGAGAGAGTTGTTGGTTGCAAAGTTCTTCAAGTCATCTACACGATGAAGATCAAGAAGATGCTCGGTCACAAAACCCTACGGTGCACATTACACAGCAATCTTCTTCATAAGAGATGAACTAGGGCACGAACTTTGTCTTTGATCACAAATTGCATGAACAAGGATTGCTCAATACTTGTGCAACTTGCATCTTGTTTGACGGCCTTTAAAACAATCCTTTTATATGTCTAGGGTTAGGAGAAAAAAAGTCCTAAAGACACATTCACGGATTGGAATTGGAATTAAAACAGAACTGAAAATCTGTTTTTCTTTAAATCTCGACAGATAGAGGTGTCAAGGATCTGTCGAGAAGCTGTCGAGGCTCGGGCTAAAACGGCTTCTTAAAGCTCGATAGATGCATATGTCGAGACAGGTGTTGAGCTTTAGTAACTTGCACTTTCCAGCTTGTTTCTTGGACAGACTTTATGACTTCAACACTTAATCTTGAAACACAGTTTCTTGAAGTGTTAAACACATCCTAAATCTACCCAATTACAAGTAAAGTACGTTTTGTCTAAGGATAAGCCAATTACATAAAATAGTGACATATGTTAACAACTTGAACTACATATGTCCTAACAATCTCCCCCTTTGGCAATCCGTGACAAAACCATAACAAACAAATGAAGATATGAGAGAAGTCATAAAACACTTTAACTCATATTCACTTGTTGCATACAGTAAAATCTATCCTAACACAAACTCTTGAAAAACTTTGCAAAAAGAGAGTTTATGGCAAGTAGACTTTGACAACCTATATTTCTGAAACACTTTAAAACAAAACACATCAAGGCATCTTTGTGTGAAGCAGAAATAATAGATTGCGTACAAGTAAAAGAAATATGTGTATAAAGACAGAAAAGAAATAACACATGGAAAGATAGGTGAAAGAAACATACATCATCATATATATCAAGAAATAAGTAAAATGTATCTCAATACATGATCAATGTATCTCTAAAAAGATAGAAAAGAAAAAAAAAAAAAACATATGATCCTCACTACATCCCTCAAATCAACACTCCCCCTATCAAAAATGTCCTATGCTAGCTCTCCCACTAAGTATGACTACTCTCATACCAAAACTACTTCCCCTTTTTGTCACGAGTGACAAAGGGTAGAGTGTCAAGTAGACATCTCATCAAAAGAGCTCACATATCCATCATCATTATCCGAAGCATCATTGTCATCACCGTCATCATCAGCCTTAGTCTCAGAAGAAACATGAGGTGCCGAAGGAGAAGTCTCTGGAGCAAAGCCGCCCAAAGTTGCCTGTCACCTGGCGATACGATCAACACGAACGTTCACCTGATACAACTCCGTGGAGAGTGTATCGAGGCAAGCATCCATGCGCTGAAGTTGGGCCATGATGTCTCCTAGAGTGACGTCGCTCGAAGAAGAAGAAGCAGATGTCGCTCGAGCAGATCTGGAAGTAGTCGAACAGGAGGAAGGAGCAGCAGCATCCGACTGTCTCGACCTAAACTGTGCCTCACTACGTTTTACGGTAGCGACGTCTATGGTAGACATGACATGGAATGGATCGGACGAAGGGAATGGGATGGAAAAACCGCGAAGAATCCTCGTGATAGCAGAAGGGAAAATAAGCTTATCACGGGTGGCCGTATCTCTATAGACATCTATGATAGAGAAGATAAAGTGAGAAGGGAAGTCTATATTGAGATGCTCTAGGAGGGACAACAAAAATCGAGTACGAGGCTCTATGATAGAGTTGTAATGAGAAAGTGGGTGCAACACAAAAGTCATCACCATGTTAAGGAAACGAGGACCTTTAGCAAAAGGCCGACATGGTGTGTACTTATGATCTCCCCAAGAAGAAGGATGCTCATAAAACGCCAAGATCATCTCGTCTTTGGACACAGTCCATAGACGCTCACATCCGGGGTAATCAGGATGATCCACCATCGGAACATGAAGAACCTCGAAGACTAACTCTGGGGTGATAGCAAAGCACGTACCTCGAACGCTAGAGTAGAAGAAAGGTACTGAAGAATCAATCCCGTGGATGTTGGAGTAAAACTCCTGTATCAACACGAAAGGACAGGTGACCGGGACGTCACACAGTGACTCCTAAGCCCGAGTGTGAATGACATCGGGTAGGTCAGTGTCGGCAAAGTTTGCCAAGACAACGTGGCATTCCGAATGAACACCTCGTTTAGAGAAGTTCTCTAAGAAGTCCTTATAGGCTTTCTCATCACGGAATCGGATAGACAACGGAGTGGAATCCGAAGAAGAAGATCCCTTAGAACGTAGAGGGTTCTGGGATGGAATAGACTTACGTTTAGGTGCCATAGACACTACTAACGCAAACATAGAGAGGAGGAGAAGAAGAGAGACAAACAGAAAAGTCCCAAACAGTTCAATATAGGAAGAATATATTGAAAAGAAAGAACGTATGCATGGGAAATGCATGAACATGTGACATGCAAAAATAAAAACATCATGAGCTCAGCCCAATCCAAACCTAACAGCACACAACAGGTTTGCACACATCTAAATGCATGATAATACATTTAGAATGCTAATGTGATGCAATGCATGTAGTTTTAAAGATCAAATCTATAAAACCAACCCAAAAATTTTCAAAAATCTCAAAAATATCAAAATCTAGGTTTTTAAAACATGAAATACATGACAAATGATAGAAAAGATGCTGACCAAGTGAGGAAAAACAAGAGAATCACTTGAAGAAGCCTTAGGAAGAGGTTTGGAGAGAGTGAGAAAGGTTTTGGAAGGGAAAACACGAGCTATCAAGTGAGAGAGATCGAGCGAAATGAGAGAAATCGAGACAAAAAGAATATATAGCTGTTCAGTAATTCTCGACAGATGCAAGTATCGAGAGGTGTCGAGAAAAAGCACGTCGATAGATGAAGCTATCGAGGTCATGTGTCGAGAAAGATGGATCAAGCATGAAGGAATCTCGATCGATCCAGAAGCTGTCGAGAATCTATCGAGCAGACAGAAAGTTTCTCGATCGATCCACCAGGTGTCGAGGATGTGTCGAGACTGCATTTAGAAAAAGTCTAAGAAGCTCGACAGACAGCTAGGTGTCGAGAGGTGTCGAGGAGGTGTCGAGATGCCTTTAAAAACAGTTTTTCAAGAGATGAAAAACATAGACATGAATGCAATCACACATACAACTCAACCAAAGATCCAGACAACACATTTAGCTCTCAAAATCATCTCTCAACAAGAATTTTAAAGCAAATGTATCCCAAAACACGCACACACACACTAAACAAGTCTAACCAATTTTATATTTCAAAAATGAGTTAAGACAGTTTAGTGAGCATATATTACCGCATGTAAACCTTGTGATGGCCAAATCACATTGTACCTACACATGTACCAAGAATAGCAAAGAGTATTGCGTGTTGTGTGTGAAAATATCACAAGATTACATAAGTGTCTCAATGTTGTGACGATTTGAGATATGAGAAAATCACTTTAACTCACACACAATCATAACTGTTTGATGGGGACTATCACTTTTGAGGTACATCTTATAACTCCCACATCTCCTAGAAAACACGCTTGCAACCATATTTTAAAGCATTTTGATCTTTTTGCTTTTTATTTCTTTGCATATTTTCTTTTATTAAGCATATCATGCATGGGCATATAAGAGAAAGAAAAGAAATACTCAATTATGTTAAGCTTTTGACATTACACTTTTGCTATGCCAAAGCATACAGATGTCATTGACATTGCACTTTTACTATACTGAAGCATACAGATGTCATATCATGATTGGCGAGTAACAGTGGTGAGGTGGTTATTTATGCCTTTCTCTTTGGATTTTCTAGTCCTACCCGTCAAAAAGAGTGATACGAGTGTTAAGTAAAAGAGATCACTTAACCTTACTCATCACAAACAAAGAGTTACAAAGCTCACTTACTTAGTTGTGCAGAAGAATGCTCATCTAAGCTACAGGTGCTACAAATTTTAAAAAACTCTGTTTTAATGGCTATTTTAAAAGTTCACATGAACCAATGCACATAAACACACATTGTTTTTATATTTTTCAATTTTTTTTATTTTATTTTATCAGAAAAGCAAAAATAAAATACAAAACTGAAAACACACAAACAAAAACAAGTTAAAGAAAGCAAAACAATGCATAAAACTAGACTAACTCAAAACAGTAAAGAAACACACAAGTAATACAACACAGAAAAACGGGGAGAGAGAAGAAGAAGTGACTAAAATCACTTAGAGCTCTTTTCCTTCCACACCTTGGAAGAACCTTTCCTTTTAGTCAACCCTTAAACCGGTGATGAGGGAGAAGAATAAGAACCATTCAAGTTTGAAAGGAACATGAGGGCTTTAAGAATGTCTCCAAGAGGAGCGAGAGAAGTCTGAAGCTAATTTTGGTTCTCAGATGCTATCATGCCATTGCTTTGTTGAGTGGCTAGCCACTTGTACTAATTTGGTCGAGTATGACCGGCAACACCACAATGATAACAGAGATGCTGCTTCTTCTGTTTGGGCTTTTGAGAGATAGCCTTCTTAGTCCTAGGGTTTCTAGTTTCTCTTTTCTCAACTTTGGGGAGTGCTCCTAGGATAAACTTGCCCTTGTCTACATTCTCACTTGCTAATTCAGTTTTAACATTTTTATCCTCAGTTTTAATGTTATTAGCAAGTGGAACAAAAACAATAGTACTAGCAGAAGGAGTATTAGAGAGAGAGAATTCATACCCCAATCCAGTACAATCTGAAGAAGATTTCTGAACACTTAGCATCTCGTCCAACTTTGTACTTGATGTCCTCTCCAATTGTGCTCTTACTTGAAACAGCTCCGCTCCAAGCTTCTTGGTCCTCTCAGCCAAGAAATTGTTTTCGAACCTCAGTGCTCCAATTGTCTGATTTGCTTCATCAACCTTAGTGGAAAGCTCCTCACGGTCAAGTTCCACATCATTAAGCTTCTTGGTGGCCAGCCTATAGAGTTTCTCATACTTCTAAAAAAGCTTGTACAGTTTCTCATAAGCGGTATGGATATCATCTTGATCATCCATAGTCTCAAATTTGGCATCCACCAATTCCTTTTCTTCATCCACTTCTTCAGTAACCCCATCAGTAGGATTAACAGTGGCAGTGGAGGCATTCAAAATTCCATCATCTTCATTTTCGGAATCATCCTCAAGCTTCGTGTCGCTTAAGGTAACAGCAAGTACCTTGCTCTTCCCAATGCTCTTAAGGTACGTTGGACACTCTTGTTTCATGTTTTCGAAACCTTGACACCCAAAGCATTTTGGTCCAGCGGGGACAGTGTACTGACCGCCATCCTTGACATCCTTCTTCCCTTTATCTGAATTATTGAATTGAGAAGAACTTGATTGCCTACGGTCTTTGTTGAAGCCTTTTCCATTAGCATTCTTCATGAATTTCTTGAATTGCCTTGTAATATAGGACTTCATTTTAGAATCTTCATCATCTGAAGAATCATCTGTATCACTGCTCTTGGCTTTTAGTGACATGCTCTTGCCCTTGCTTGACTTGCCTATCCTAGTTAGCCCTAACTCGTAGGTTTGCAAGTTTCCAACTAGCTCAGTCAGAGGAATTTTGTCAATATCCTTTAATTCCTCTATCGCCGTGATCTTAGCATGGAATCTCTCAAGCAGCGATCTGAGCACTTTCCTTACTATCTTGGGTTCAGAAATGGTTTTCCCAAGATTGAAAGCTGAGTTCACTATGTCTTTGAACTTTGCATAGAACTCATCAAATGACTCATCCTCCTCCATCATAATTTCTTCAAAGCTTGTAGTGAGCCTCTGTAGCTTTGAATCTTTGACAACCTTAGTTCCCTCATAGGTTGTCTAGAGAATGGTTCATGTTTCCTTAGTAGTTTCTGTTGAGGAAATTTTCTTAAACTCCTCATTGGTGACCGCACTGAATAGGGCATTCAATGCTCTGCTGTTGAAGTTTGCCGCCTTGGTCTTGGCATCATCCCAATCGGCCGGCGCTTCTATAGGCTTGGTCCAGCCTATCTCCACAGCTTGCCACACTTTCTCATCTAAAAACTGCAAGAAAGCTCTCATGCGTACTTTCCAGTATGCATAGTTAGTGCCATCAAATAATGGAGGTATAATAAGAGATTGACCTCTATCCATGACAGCAGGGGTCAATGGATCACACACAAGGATTAAACCCTAATCAGAGTGTACCTGCTCTAATACCACTTGATAGGCCACAAACGCGTTGACCCCTTGTGATTAATTAAGTTGATTAATTAGCCAAGTTATTAATTAATCAAGTTAACATGCAAAATCACATGGCAGCACAAACAAATCACCAAAACTAAAGTTATGCAGCGAAAAATAAATGACACGATGATTTGTTTACGAATGGGAAAAACCTGACGACAAAAACCCCACTAGGTGATTTAAGGTCACCACTCCCGAAACTCCACTACTATCATAGCAAGCGATTACAAGCAAGGAATCCCAAGTACCTTACCAACCTACAATTGAACCCTTACCCCAATACCCAATTGGACTTGCTCTGTAGTGACAGTTTCTCCTTTCAATGCACGGCTCCCAAGTACGTGACTAACCAATTGTGCGGATCCCAGTACGCGACTTCAATTCACCAACTAGAGAGAGTTTTTGGCTGCAAAATTCTTCAAGTCATCTACATGTTGAAGATCAAGAAGATGCTCGGTCACAAAAACCTTACGGTGCACATTACACAGCAATCTTCTTCACAAGAGATGAACTAGGGCACGAACTTTGTCTTTGATCACAAATTGCATGAACAAGGATTGCTCAATACTTGTGCAACTTGCATCTTGTTTAACGGCCCTTAAAACAATCCTTTTATATGTCTAGGGTTAAGAGAAAAGAAGTCCCAAAGACACATTCACGGATTGGAATTAGAATTAAAACAGAACTGAAAATCTGTTTTTCTTTAAATCTCGACAGATAAAGGTGTCGAGGATCTATCGAGAAGCTATCGAGACTCGGGCTAAAATAGCTTCTTAAAGCTCGATAGATGCATGTGTCGAGACAGATGTCGAGCTTTAGTAACTTGCACTTTTCAGCTTATTTCTTGGACAGACTTGATGACTTCAACACTTAATCTTGAAACACAGTTTCTTGAAGTGTTAAACACATCCTAAATCTACCGAATTACAAGTAAAATACGTTTTGTCTAAGGAAAAGCCAATTACATAAAATAGTGACATATGTTAACAACTTGAACTACATATGTCCTAACATCTGCGATGCAAGTCGCCGAGGCATTGGCAACTTATAACCAACCAACTCATCATAAAACATTTCATGTTCATAAAGTTACCAAGCCCACTCTTTTCTCATGGTGTTGTGAACCCTTGCACTATTTCGTAGATTTGGATCGATTGAATAGCTGAACTCATATTCCAATACCCAGCAACGACTCATAGCAGTGAACACATCATAAGGCCTCTAGATGAAAGGGTTGCCAAAACCAGACATTGACGCTAAATACAATAATATTAAATGATCAAGTTAACAGTATGCATCAACTTTTGGTAAATAATGTAATGCTTCATAAGATGGTACATGACAATAAACATGAAATACTGACACTCACATTTGACCATAAACATTAGACATTGTTATCGATGTCTACACGTTGGGAGCAATACAAAATGTTGTTGTTAATCTCGATGAATGATGATTATGTACATTCAACTTTTGCAAAACTAAAGATTTTCAATTTTTTGTGAATAAAATTTACACCACCAAAGACCCAATATAACCCAATGTACACACATAACACTCATCACCCAAATTAGATTATTGTACATTTCTTGTAGCACCAAACAACACCAAATAACTAATATAACCCTAATGTACCCACATAACGCTCATTCAAGAAAATACCAAAGCACAAGTAATACAACCTATCAAATAAAGATTCTTTTCTAACAAAAACATACATTATGGTTGATAAACTTTTGTAATATCTATAGTTATTTTTTATCTACACAATAAAATTCTCTATGTACTTCAAAGAAGAAAATGAGTTTCTCACTTGAGATGATAAAGAGATAACTCCAACTTCTGGGAGAAAATTCTAAAAATGAGGAAATGCTGATCTGAAAATGAGGAGATTGGTATTAATGAGGAGAATATAATGTAATGCTGCATGAGAAGCTGACTTGTGTATTGATGAAGCAAGTAACTCGATTGTATTGATGAAGTAAGTAACTCAATTTTACAGTATACGAGTTACCTTTATAACTCGACATTAAAGTAATCAAATTATATTTAAAAAAAAAAAAAAAGGCTACGCCTGACACCAAGACAGTCTAAAACAGCTATAACACCAATGTAACTTGATATCTAAATAATTGGTTATATAACTCGATTTTAGAATAATTGAGTTATTCAGGGATTAAACAAAAGAAAATGCTCCACTAAACTCGATTGTATAAGGATCGAGTTCTTCACAAAACTCAACCTTGACATTATCGAGTTATAAAATAATGTCATTTCCCTAATTAGTTTAAGAAATAGGACAAAATGCTGGTTTTTTGCGCAAAAAGGGCATTTGCCCATTTTGGCCTGTGATTCACAGTTGAAGGTCGGTAACAGCGATGACTGCACCCCTCGTTATCGGTGAGGGAATTTGAATAACAAGGTATTGCTTGAACGTCCAAGGCATTTGAAATTATATATATATATATATATATATATATATAACAAATTGCTTTCACTAAGAGAAAGAGACTATTTTATTCTAATTTATTAATTCTCTCTCTACATAATTTTAAATTTGATTGGCTAATTGAATACTTAATGATGATACTCTTTTTCTTGTGGCTGGACAGAAACTTTTCGACCCTACTCGGATTGAACACTGGGTTGTTGTCAATTTCTCTGCACGCTGTGATACTAGTTATTTCTAGTTATTTTTCATAGGAGTTTATCAACTGTACGTGGAAGGAATGAGAGCTTGGTAGGCTACACCACATGATTTTTTTTTTTTTTTTTTTTATTTACTTCTTTGCATTCTTCTTATTAGAAATTTTTTCGAGAAAAAAAAAAAAAAAAGACCATACTGATCATTTTGATATTTGATTTGTATTTGTTTGTAATTTTATCTTTAGTGCTCATCAATTTCTGCAAAATTTATAATGCCTAGTTCCTTAATTCATTTTTGTTTTGTTTTAGTCTTAAAAGTGTTTTTCTAACAAAGAGGATTGAGATGAGTAATGGTTGTGTAACGAAACCTACTTCGGGTGGATAAGGCAACAATTTTCAAATCATAGGTTGGCAAAGTGAATTGAGGCTTAATCTCAACTGGGTAATCTATAATATTTTGCTACTAGTATCAATTTAATCTTTGACTCTATTTTGCTGCCACACTCGCACAAAAAATTTAGTATTCTATTGCTTTTATGTTGCTGAGAAGGTTTGAGCGTAGTAAGTGTGGAAGTTGAAGGAGTAATTAGAGTTCCCTTGTGTAAGCTTGGGACGTCTCTAGGGTCTGATTTTTTTTAATAAGAATGAATCTATGACCCCATGTTATTAATAAATGGCAAGTTTCAAATTTATTTTAGTTTGGACAAAGAAATGAGATATTTTAGTAATGGTCAACAAAAGTTATTACAAAACCTTTTTTATTTATTTATTTATTTAAATATAGGTATTGCAAAACTTTTACACTTTCTACTATAAACACAACATAACTTTCTTCTCGGTCCATTGAGAGTTGACAGTTCTGATACTACTCTTGTAAGGCTGCAGAGTCTTTTGCTCAAGCTAGGCCAATAATATCCTATTTGTTGGATCCTTCGGTAGCAGCTGACCTTCTCTATGATCCCGCAGGTCTGCTCATGGAGCTCCTTTAGCTTCTTCTTTCCTTCTCTTTCACTGACACACATTGACAGAAATCCCCCATGTAGCCTAAGGAATAGCCCCCTTTCTATTAAAGCATAATCTTTTAGATCTCTTAAGAGCATCCACAATGGGCTTGCAATATGCCAAATGCAAGCCCCATTTGGCATTCAAGCCCATAAAACACCCAACAACTGGACATGTTAAATCTGAAATTGCCAAATTTTTTTGGCATAATGCTACAGTACCATCTCATCCACAATAATATATTTTATTCAGTTGGAAGCCCTTCTCTCTCTCTCTCTCTCTCTCTCTCTCTCTCTCTCTCTCTCTCTCTCTCTCTTTACCCGAGTGTTTCCTCTCTCCAACGTCTCTCTCTCTGTGTCGCCGTTCTTCACCAAGACTGCCTCTGCATCTGCCCCGATTCATCCTCACTCTCACCCATACCGATTCACCCTCACCCAACACCAAGCCTCTGCCTCCGATTCATCCTCACCCTTACCCATACCGATTCACCGTCACCCAACACCAAGCCTCTGCCGATTCACCCTCACCCATTCCGACTCACTCATCTCATAAACCCAACATTCTAGATACCCATTTAAATTTTCACACCATCGCTCTCTGTTCAGACCGAGATTCTCAAGGGTTCTCAAGGGTTTGTGGGTTTGGATACTACCTTGCTCAAAACGAAGCTCCGTCGGTCTCTCAAGAAACAAAGCTCCATCGGTCTCTCAAGGCAAATTAAAATCAAAAGGTGGGTTTTGATCAATGTATTCAATTTTTGTGTTTGTGTTTCTTTTCTATTCTGCAAGAAAAAGGGGGATTTAGCTTGTGTTTGTGTTTGGGTTTTGATGAAAGAATTGTTGTTGATGTTTGCAGAGGTGGGATTCAGCTTCATCACGAGGGATTTTCGCACTCTGTTGAATTAGCATTTTCAGAAAGTTTGCTCAGGTTCAACTTCAATTACCAAAATTCCAATTTTATTAGATAATCGGTGTTCTTGTTTACTGATTTTTTCTTCAACAAATTAACATGTATGCAAAGGTTCTGTTAGTGGTTTTTGTTGTGTTCAACTCTATGGTTTTATTTGATTTCCATGGGTACATTTGCTACTGTATATTTTGAGTTATATTGAATTATAATTGCTGTATATTTTGAGTTATATTTGCTGCTGTATTCTATTAATATTTAGCTGTGTAAAGAACTAGTATTTCTGAGTTATATTGAGTTATATTTGCAGATATATTATGCAAATATGTTGTGTGCAACTCTGGTAGATTTGGTTAAGTTTGTATTTCTAATTGTAGTAATCACTTATCACAAATACTTGAACTCTTTGACTTTGTGAGTTGGCTCTAATTGAGTTCATACACTAAATGTCACTATTCCATATTTAAAAGGGATGGATACACAAGAAGACATAACACGATATGCTAATATCTTACAAATGGATTCTGATTTTGTGGCACCATTTTTAAGTGGGTCTCAAAATACTCCAATCCCCATCCAAGAGTCTTTTCCGGCTGTTGAAGTTGTCACCTCTAATCCAACAAAACGTGGTGGCAACTTCAGTGTAGATGAGGACAACCTCCTCGTCTCTGCGTGGCTTAACATTAGTATGGATGCCGTGCAAGGTACTGACCAAAGGGTTGAAAAATTTTGGGAGAAAATTTGGCATTACTTTTGCAAGAACAATACCTACAGAACCACACGTTCTGCTTCCTCACTCCAAAGTCGATGGGGAAATATTAATAGGGAGACAAGTAGGTTTGCTGGGTTCATGGCTAAAGTTGAAAATCGGAATAAAAGTGGTGGGACTGAGGAGGACAAGGTATTAATTATATAGCAATGGTGTCACAATATTAATTTCCAAATAGTTTCAAGACACTAATTATTTTATTTTATTTTTTAAAAATTTAGTTGAAAGATGCAAAGGAGCTATATAAAGCTTCACCAACTCCTCCAACCGGCAAAAAACAAGCTTTTGCATTTGAACATTGTTGGGTTGTGTTGAAGAACCAACCAAAGTGGAGTATGCCTAAGGAAAGATCAAAAGGGCTCTCGCAAACTCCAAGTTCCATTGATCAAGTTGGTAGTAATGATGATGACACAATGGGGCTAGAGAGACCAATTGGTAGAAAAGCTAAAAAGGCTAAGTGAAAGAGAACAAATGATGATAAGGGTTTTGAGGATTATTTGGCAAAAAAATTGCAATATATTCAGGAATCACATGAACAATATAAAGAGACTCTTCGTATCAAAGCAGATAGGGTTCAAGTGGATGTGCAAAAAGCTGATTATTTGGTGAAAAAATTGCAATATATTCAGGAATCACATGAACAAGGTAAAGAGGCTCTTCGCATCAATGCGGATAGGGTTCAAGTGGATGCGCAAAAAGCTGATTATTTGGTGAAAAAATTGCAATATATTCAGGAATCACATGAACAAGGTAAAGAGGCTCTTCGCATCAATGCGGATAGGGTTCGAGTGGATGCGCAAAGAGCTGATATTGAAAAGGAAAGGCTTCATCTTGAAACGATTAGGGAGGCGCAAAGAGTTGATATTGAGAAGGAAAGGCTTCATCTTGAAACGATTAGGGAGGCGCAAAGAGTTGATATTGAAAAGGAAAGGCTTCGTCTTGAAACTATTAGGGAGGAGGGAAGAGTAATGACCATGGATACAAGTGGCATGAATGAAAAAGAAAGGCTTTATTTTGAAAATCTCAAGGATGAAATCCTTGCAAGACAACATTTAAATTAAATAGTTAGGTTTGACCCATGGAGATGATGTCTTGTCATAACCTTATTTTGGTAGTATATTATTTTAGGGTTGGGGTTAGGTATATGTAAATGAGATTTTGTTTCAACCTTATTTGGGTAGTGGCTTATTTTAAGTGTAGGTTTGGAACATATAGATGATGTATTGTTCCAACTTGATCAATTGGCAGTAGGTTATGCCACTTATGTAATCACATTATTTTTGCTTATATGAAAAACTTATGTCCTTTCTATGGTTGATGATGTATTTTTGCTTATAATAAGATTGATTAACTAAACTAGAAGTATCGCATGTTGGTTTTTGGCAAAAAAATCTGTACGTATATATGAGTTTAAATATGAAAATTTTCCATTCAAATTGCTCATTCAGTAGCATTTTGCGTATATAGACCTTTGGGTTGTAGCTTGTTTTTGTCCTATTTGTTTCTGCCATATCTCTTAACAGCGTGCTAATTACACCTACAAATGAAACAATAATAAAAGATCCCTGTTTTGTAGAGGTCCCTATTTTGTTTAGATTAATATAAATATTGTTTAGAATAATAAAAGGTAACCCTCTTAATGTCACTATTGCTCACATAAATTGACATTATCATGTCCCTGCCATAGACTCAATGCTAAATATAAAATATGCTTAAAATATATAAAAATAAACATTAAACAATAAATTAATTGCCATATCCCTACCTTGCCGTACCCTAGTTTTATTTAGAAATGACATGTCGCCATGTCTTTGTTCATCTCGTGTTGGTATTCATGCTTCATAGGTTTGGAAGTCCTTTGCCTATTAAGCTCAATGGTTGGGTGGCACCAGCAAGTGAAATCTTTTAGCTTTGGGATTTTTATTATGAGTCCCAGGGAGTGAGTTACATTCATATGGAAAACATGATATTTTTCCACATGCTTGGGTATTAAGTTTGGATAATTCTTTCTAAAAGAAAATGATTTTGATGACTCTTTCCCCTCTCTTTCCAAAGAACCCTTTTCATATTTAAGATTATTCTATCCTCTTTCTTATTTTTATTTTCATTTTTGATGTCTAGAGTTGTTTCTATGAAGAGATTTTTTGAAACTATATGGTATAATATTAATTCTTGCCTTCCAAGTTTAGTCTAAAAAGAATTATTGCATAATCAACTAGTTAATGTTGGTCTAATTGCAAATATAAACTTCAGAGGCATCACTGAAATATGTAATTGAAGATGTTTTAGTTTTAGAGATACTGGAAAATGCAAGTTGAAAAGCACAATAAAATCTGTGAATATGTATAGGTGGTAGAGGCTGGGATGATACTGTAAATACACTATCATGTTCATTTTTAGGTCAATTATAATGAATGATATAGCATGTGTGGTAATGCAGTCATGTGGCCCTCACCTACCCTCTCTAGCAACCCCTAAAACTGTAGGCTTCATTTTATGATCATGCATCAGAAATAGGCCCACAATATTAAACCAAACATATGATTTGAGGAAAAAAAACATTTGTTCTCTTCCTGCAATCCGTAAAAAAATATGCTATGTACATCTCCCATTCTCCTTTTTTATCATCACTTTTCTTTCTATTTTACATGAAATCTAACTCTTATTCCAATATTTTACACTTAAATTCTAACATCGCAGAGCCAAAGTAGCATGTCCAAGACTTGACATCAATTTATTTTGCTTATCTGATCTTTTCATCATCACCATCACCATCACCATCACCATCACCATCATGCTCATCTTTTGTTTTGATTTCATGCTCATCTTTTGTTTTGATTAAAAGGGTAATTACTTATCCTTTTAAAAGGGTAGTACTAACTAGTAAGGGTTAGAAAAGGGTAATTACTTATCCTTTTAAAATGAGTATTTTTTAAGACCAAAGATTGAGGCTTTTGGGAATCTTTGAAATTTAAGATTACAGCCAATTGGATCTTCTTCCTAACTTTCATTAACTACCCATTAATGAAGTTCTTTTCTTTTATAACTTTGGAGAAAAAAAAAACATTCTTGGCTGCATACAATACATTCACAAATTGCAGAATTCTAAGGGGTAACAGCAGTTCAGAAGTCTAAGGGGTAACAGCAAAATCCTTTTAAAATTGCAGAATTATAACTTTGGACAAATTGTAGATTACAAACTGATTTGAAGTTCCAAAATAACAGCAATTTAGAAGTCTAAGGGGTAAATTGCAGAATTTGAAACTTCAAGAACAAAACCAATAACAATTACATTCTTGTACAATGCCTCATACAGGATATTCTCTTCATATTTGACATGTGTACAGTGATTGTGTACCATTAAAATAGGCAAATACAACTTCTATACTTAGCCTTCAATATAAATGTTTGATTGTAATCTATGCTTGCTTTGCAATAATAGTGATAAGTTTCCTAACATTGTTGTCTTCAAGGTTGTCTCTATGGGTAGCTCTCTTTTTCACAAATTGCTTTTTGACGACTCAGACAAGGATGAGATAATGAGGCGAGTTCTTAAGGCTTCAAAATCACAACGTAAACATCGTCGGTATATCGAACGGGATCGTTTGGCAGGCCATAAAAGACTTTATCTCGACTACTTTGCCGACACACCAGTATATCCTCCTCATTTATTTCGGAGGAGATTTCGGATGAGTCGGTCTCTTTTTCTCCATATTCAATCTAAAGTAGAAACTTATGAACCTTATTTTATCCAAAAGAGAGATAATGCCCAAAGACTCGGTTTATCGTCTCTTCAAAAGATAACAACTGCACTTAGGATGCTTGCGTATGGAGTGGCAGCTGATTTTATGGATGAGTATGTGCGGATTGGAGAAACTAGTGCAATAGACAGTCTGAAAAAATTTGTTAAAGCAGTGGTTGATATTTTCTCTAAGGAATACTTGAGGGCCCCAAACAACGAAGATATTACTAGACTTTTAGCCAATGGAGAAAGACGTGGATTTCCAGGGATGCTAGGGAGCATTGATTGCATGCATTGGAAATGGAAAAATTGTCCAACTACATGGAAAGGTCAGTACTCTGGTCACATTCGTGAGCCAACCATTGTTTTGGAAGCAGTAGCATCATTTGATCTTTGGATATGGCATGCATTTTTTGGGTTACCTGGGTCAAATAATGACATAAATGTATTAGAACGGTCTCCTATATTTTCTGAGCTTGAACAAGGCCGTGCTCCTGCAGTTAATTACTCAATCAATGGCCATGAATATACAACGGGATACTACCTTGCTGATGGCATATATCCGAAGTGGTCAACATTTATGAAAACAATTCCATCTCCACGAGGACACAAACAAAAATTATTTGCAAAAGCCCAAGAGGCAAATAGAAAGGATGTAGAGCGTGCATTTGGAGTGCTTCAAGCAAGATTTGCAATTGTGCGTGGACCTGCAAAATTTTTCTATAGTGAAACGCTCCAAGACATCATGAAAGCATGCGTAATTCTTCATAATATGATTATTGAGAATGAGCAAGATGTAAATGAAGCGGTGGAATATGATTATGAACAGATTGATGACAATCCTATTGTACCACTGTCACGGGAGCGCACAAATGAATTTACGGAGTTCATTGAAACCCATCAATGTATTCGAGACCATGAAATTCATTCTCAACTCCAAGTAGACCTCGTTGAGCATTTATGGCAATTAGAAGGGGAGTTGTAGGAACTTAAGTGTGTTGAGTTATGCATGTGGGGTTTTTATTGTAATTTGATATATGTACTAGTTTTCTAAAGGCAACATTTATAGTTATGTATGTGGATTGTATCTATATAAATGTATGTGGCTTTTTAAAGTTGGTAGGTTGGGTACATTGATATTTGGCAGGTTGCATGTATATATATGTATGTGGATTTTAGAAATTGGCAGGTTGAATTCATTAATATTCGACAGGTTGTATGTATATATATGTATGTGGATTTTTTAAGTTGGCAGGTTGAGTACATTGATATTTGGCAGGTTGCATGTATATATATGTATGTGGATTTTAGAAATTGACAGGTTGAATTCATTAATATTTGGCAGGTTGTATGTATATATATGTATGTGGATTTTTTAAGTTGGCAGGTTGCATATATATGTATGTATGTGGATTTTTAAAGTTAGCAAGTTTGAATAAATTGATATTTGACAAGTTCTTTCTCAAAATAAAAAAGAAGAAAAGTTGGCAGGTTCTGTGTGTGTGTGTGTGTGTGTGTGTGTGTGTGTGTGTGTGTGTGTGTGTGTGTGTGTGTGTGGATCATTAAAATTGGCAGGTTGAGTACATTAATATTTGACAGGATGCATCTAAAAATATGCATGTGAATTTTATATTGATATTTGGCAGGTTTGATAGAATATATATGTATGTGAATTTTTAACGTTGGCAAGTTTGATGGAATATATATATGTATATATATATATATATATATATATATATGTGTGTGTATATATATATATATAGTGTGTGTGTGTGTATTTGGCAGGTTCTTTAAAAAAAAAAAAGGCAGGTTGTTGAAATAGTTGGAAAGTATCCGAATCCTAAATTGAATAGTGTGGCTTTGAAATTTAATACTGTGGCTTTGAAGTTGGAAAGAATCTAGAATCATAAATTGAATAGTGTGGCTTTGAAATTTAATACTGTGGCTTTGAAGTTGGAAAGAATCTAGAATCATAAATTGAATGGTTGGCAGGTTGTACTCAAATTTGGAATAGCTTGCCTTTGAAAGTGAATCAGTTCATTGACCGTTGGAATAGTGGGTTTGAAAAAATATGGCTGTTGGAAAGAAATAATAAAGAAAGATTAAAAAATAATATTTTAATAAAAAGGTGAAATAATAGAATTGTGGGATGTTGGGTGTATTGAAAAATGGTATTGTATAATTGATAAAGTAGTTTTTTGAAATTGTAAAATAGGATAGGATTTAGAATCAAGCTGTGGATGCTCTTATGCTCCCATTTCGTTCAGGCCTTACCATTTGATCTCTTACTGGGTTCCTCCGGTCTTCTTCATTGAGTTCCTCTGAGAACATATCCTTTAGAATTTTATAATAGAACTCTCTTGCTTATTGATCTTCACTAGTGCCTCCTCCCACCCCCCCCCTTCAAAGGGGATTTGGGACCCTATAGTGCCTAGAGCATTAGCGAACTGATTTTATTCATTGCGTTTTCCACATTGAAGGTTTGAAACTTCCCTCTCGTCTTGTCTGCCCACATGCAATAAGATGCCAAACTAGGTTCCCTCAAAGTGAAGTCTCTCAAATTGATGTACCAAACAACCGAGGAACTTCCCTGTAGACACCCCAAAGGCACATTTTAAGGGGTTCATCGGTAGCTTGTACATCCTACATCGTTCAAAGACTCTTTCAGGGACCTTGAAATGTCCTTTTATGCTTTCTGATTTCACCATAATGTCTTCTATGTAGTCCTCCATCTCTTGATGAATCATATCATGAAAGATGGTTGTCATAGTTCATTGATACATGGCTACAGCTACTACTCCTTCCCCCTTATGGTTGGGCAAGGGGTTCCACTATAGCTACAACACACTCCTAAATTTCTTGCTCTAGAGGCTTCTTTTTTTTTTCTTTTTTTCTTTTTTTCTTTTTTTTCCTGCATGTAGCTTGGTTTTATTTCTCTGACCAAAATTTCCTTTCATAGTTTTTACCACCAAAAAAAAAAAAAAAAGGGTTCAAATTTTAACGATGGAGGTCTTTACCGAGACTTTAGTAGTGGTAGAACAATATTGCTTTTACCGAAGGTAGCTTTAAAATTAGAGAGCATTTCTTGCTTTCTCATTTAAAGAGTTTGGAAACCTCAACTTTGCATAAAGTTAGAGATTACAGAAAAATGGATGGGGATGCTTTTGCTGTTAAGGGTGACAACTGTGACTGGCAATGAAGATGAGTAGGAAATTGATAACTTTTCTTTATCTTCTTCAAGTTTGACACCTCCAAATGAAGAAACTGTTACTAGCTCAAGGGAAGCAAGCTCATCTGCTAGTTCCTCCAACTCCAAATTGGCTGATAAGTTCATAGGGATGGGCTTTATTGAAAAGAATGTTGCAAAAGTAATTCAGGAAAATGGAGAGGAAAATACATATTCAATTCTAGATACATTCCTTACATACTCGACTCTTGAAACATCTCTCCTCAAGAACAGCAACATATCGATTCTAGTAATTACTCTTTGGACTGTGATGGGAGCTTTCTGAATGATTTCTCTGATGTTGACAGTTGTTTTGACAATTTGGAAATCACAAATACCATGTTTGATGAGGATAATAAATGTTCATCCTTAATGAGTATGGGGTACACAAGAGATGAGGCTTCAATAGCATTCAAGAGATATGGTCTCAAATCGATGCATCACTTGCAGAGTTGATAAATCTTATCTGCGCTGCTCAAATGTCTAAGGTAGTGGATGCTCATCTGCCTGTTGAAGAAAAGCTGAGGCCTAAGCTTCCATACAATGATTCTGCTAAGCACAAGAATAGAAAACAGTATGATTATGAGATGTGGAGAAGAAACAAATAGGCCCTCATTGATGATGATGAAACAATTCATCTCCCAAAATCCAAGTATTTGATTTGGTGTCCCTACAATTCATAGAACACTCCCAAAGGCAGCTAGTGGACCTCCTTATTTTTATTATGAGAATGTGGCGCTTGCTCCTAAAGGCGTTTGGACCACTATTTTACGATTCCTATATGACATGGAGCCGGAATTCGTTGATTCAAAATATTTTTGTGGTGCTATTAAGAAAAGGGGCTAATCCAAAATAGGTTTCCTCTCCGTCCACTTCCACCACACACCATTCATAAAGAATTACCCTTAACAAGGAAATGGTGGCCTTCATGGGATGAGAGAACAAAGTTGAATTGCTTAGAAGCTTGTATTGGTAGTGCAAAATTGATAAAAAGAATCCGAAAGGCACTTGAAGACGATGATGGTGAACCACCTCTAAGAGTTCAAAAGTATATACTTGATGAATGTCGAAAATGGAATCTAGTCTGGATTGGGAAGAATAATGTTGCCCCATTTGAACCTGATGAAGTAGAAATGTTTTTGGGGTTTCCAAGGAACCACATTAGGGGAGGTAAAATAAGTTGAACTCATAGATATAAATCGCTTGGTAATTCATTTCATGTTGACGCAATAGAATACCATCTCTCAGTCTTGAAATACATGTTCCCAAGAGACATTAATCTTCTCTCTCTTTTCTCGGGGATTCGTGGTGCCGAAGTTTCCCTACATTGACTTGTTATCCCTTTGATTAATGTTGTGTCGGTTGAGATTTCAAAAGTAAATAGAAATATTGTCAGGAGTTGGTGGGAGAAAACAAACCAAAAGGGGAATTTAATTGACTCCACAGATGTGCAATAGCTAAATAGTGACCGGTTGGAGTAGTTAATGAACTCATTTGGTGGATTTGATCTTGTAGTTGGTGGGAACCTATGTAAAAATCTTGCTGGTAGCAATAGGCACCATTGAGATGGACTTGCAGCCAAAGAATCTGCACTCTTCTATGATTACTTTCGCATTCTAGATTTGGTTAAATGTATCATGTCAAAAAATTAATGAATTTCTTGTAAAGGGGCCTTTCTTCTTGGTACCTGTATTTAATTTGAATTTCTTGGATCCTTTTGGTCACCATAGCAATCCAAGGATACATCCTCGAATCTTTTAATGAACTGCACAAGATCCTTGCTGGCCTTTTGCTTCACTACTTGAAGAATGGAAAAATGTCACTTTGTCTTCTCTTTGGTAATAGTTGGCACAAAATCTTTGTCATGTTATCCTTACTTTAGATGGACCCAGGTCTCCTCAAGTCAAGTGCATATTAGTCAATGTCTCCTCCTTTTTCTTTTGCTGTCATCCATGGCTTCCTCTTCCTCATGCAGAAGGGAAGAACAAGCACAACCATCCTCTGATGGCAAAAGTTCCTCCATGTGCTTAGACTCAAAACGACAAGAACAGGTCCCTGAGCAGCATGCCTTGCCACTTTGAGATCCTTAGTATGCTCCTAATCTCTTTACTCCTCCAAACCCTACGGCCAAAAACTTCTTAACCCCTTAGATGATCTGAACGTCTGCCTTGGTGTGGAAGACCTTGGCTAGTTGTAATACAGGCTTGCTTATAGGCTCTATATTGAAAGGATGAACTACTAGTTTGGCGTCAAGACCAGGCATCTCATCGTAAGTCCACGTAAACATGTCTTCATACTTCTTTAGCAGTTCCTCCAACTACTCATTTTCTTGTACTAACAACTGGCTACTGATGAGGACAGACCTCTGGCTCCCTAGGTCAACCTCCTGGTTCAGTTCTACCAACTCTTCCTTTGATGAAATTTGTGGCTCTGTTTCTGCATCCTTGGGCTCCTCATATGGCCTCTCCTTGTACAACCATCCAAGAACCCTCTTGCGAACTACATTTAGGTCCTACGCACCTTTATAAATGGTACACCACTCTTCCACCAGGTTCGTGAATGACCACACCATCACAAATTGGATGAACTTACTTCTTCTCCTTTTTGCCTTTTCCTATTAAGATGGTTCCTTGCGTTGTGTTCATTGCTTTCCTCCTCTTCTTCTAGGATGGGTTTTCACAAGAACCGAGATATAGAATATTCTTCAATTGGTGCTAGCTCATCACGAAACATAATTACCACAAAATTTACTTCATTTTGGTTGAAGGGACTTGGGTTCATAGCAATCTTTATAAGTTTCCCATTTAGCCTCCCTTTCATGGACTAATTATAAGTTAAGGGAACCAAACGATACTTATGAATCCATGGCCACCCCAATAGGATACGATAGGAAACTTCTGAATTGATTATGTGGAATCAAGTTAGGGCCTCTATAGGGCCTAGTCCAAAGGCCAGCTATACGTATCCTTCAACGACTCTGGAGCTCCATAAAAACCTGTTATTTCCATGGGTGGCCACAAAATCCTCTTGTCAGCCATGCCCACAACCTCAAAAAGAGCCTAAGGCAATAAGATTAAGAGAGGCTCTCGTGTTTTACTAACGCTCTTCTGATTTGGATATCGTTTATAGTGGTTGTTAAGTAAAGTGGTCTTCTATGATCTGGATATTCAACCTTTATATCTTCATTTGTGAAGGTCACTACATTGGTTGTCTCAAAGAGAGATCAACTTGCATGAGTTTCTACTACAAAGCATTCCACTCTTGCATCTACTACTATACTCATGAGGGATTCCACAGCCAACATCAATGCCTCTAGCCCAAGTCACAGTTGGTTGAACAAAGATCTGACCTTCGGGTTCCTCTATAAAGTCCTCACAACATTTGAAGGGAAGGATTCCCCTACTTCTTCTCCTTCCGCTTCTCTTGCACTTCCATAAATCACAACTACCACCACTTATTTCCCCTTATGGTTAGGCAGGGGGTTCCTCTATAGTTACAACACACTCTTTCTCTTAACTTTTCTCGCTCTAGTTTTTTTTTTTTTTTTTTTTGGCATGTAGCTTAGTCTTCTTTCTCTGAAAAAGTTTTCCTTTTGTGGTTTTTACCACAAAAATACTTTGGTTCGAATTTTAACTGAACAATAGAGGTTTTTAGAGAGACTTTGTAGTAGTAGTACTAGTACTAGCTAGTACTATTACTAGTAGTACATTATTATTTTTACTAATATTAGCTTCAGAATCAAAGAGAATTTCTTACTTTCTCATCTAGGAGAGTTTAGGAACCTCAACTTTGCACAAAGCTAGAGATTACAGAAAAATGGCTGGGGATTTTTTTTTCGTTAAGGGTGACAACTGTGACTGGCAGTGAAGACGAGGAAATTAATAACTTCTCTTTAACTTCCCTCCTAGATTTTCTCGCTCTAGAGTTTTTTTTTTTTTTTTTTGCATGTAGCTTGGTTTTCTTTCTCTAACCAAATTTTCCTTTTGTGTTTCTTACCACAAAAAAATTTTGGTTCAAATTTTAACTGAACAATGGAGGTCTTTACAAAGACTTTGTAGTAGTAGTAGTAGTAGTAGTAGTAATAGTAGTAGTACACTATTGTTTTTACCAAACGTAGCTTCAGAATCAGAGAGCATTTCTTGCTTTCTCATCTCGAAGAGCTTGGAAACCTCAACTTTGCACAGAGCTAGAAATTACAGAGAAATTGATGGGTATGTTTTTGGTGTTGAGGGTGACAACTATGATTAGCAGCGAAGACACGCGAAAAATTGATAACTTCTCTTTAATCTCTCCCAAATTTTCCTGCTCTAGAGTTTTTTTTCCTACGTGTAGCTTGGTTTTCTTTCTCTAACCAAATTTTCCTTTTGTGGTTTTTATCACAAAACTAGAAAACAATATTGTTTCAAATTTTAATTGAATGACGGAGGTTTTTATGAAGACTTTTTAGTAGTAGTAGTATTAGTACATTATTGTTTCTACCGAATGTAGCTTCAGAATTAGAGAGCATTTCTTGCTTTCTCTTCTCGGAGAGCTTGAAAACCTCAACTTTGCACAAAGCTAGAGATTGCAGAGAAATGGATGGAGATGCTTTTAATGTTAAGGATGACAATTGTGACTTGCAGTGAAGACAAGTGGGAAATTGATAACTTCTCTTTAACTTCCCTCCTAGATTTTCCCCTAGATTTTCTCGCTCTAGAGTTTTTCTTCTACATGTAGTTTGGTTTTCTTTCTCTGAACAAATTTCTTTTTTTGGTTTTTACCACATAACAATTTTGGTTCAAATTTTAAATGAACAACGGAGGATTTTATAGAGACTTTGTAATAGTAGTACATTATTGTTTTGACCGAAGGTAGCTTTAGAATCAGAGAACATTTCTTGCTTTCTCATCTTGAATAGCTTGGAAACCTCAACTTTGCACAAAGCTAGAGATTACAGAGAAATGGATGGGGACGCTTTTGGTGTTGAGGGTGATAACTGTGATTAGCAGTGAAGACGAGCAGAAAATTAATAACTTCTCTCCTAAATTTTCTCATTCTAGAGGATTTTTTTTCTGCGTGTACCTTGCTTTTCTTTCTCTGACCAAATTTTCCTTTTGTGGTTCTCACCGCAAAGCAATTTTGGTTCAAATTTTAACTAAACGATGGAGGTTTTGACAGAGACTTTGTAGTAGTAGTTGTAGTGCATTATTTTTTTTATCGAAGGTAGTTTCGAAATCAAAGAGCATTTCTTTCTTTCTCATCTCGAAGATCTTGGAAACTTCAATTTTGCACAAAGCTATATTACAGAGAATTGGATGGGGATGCTTTAGATGTTGAGGGTGACAACTATGACTGGCAATGAAGATGAGTAAGAAATTGCTAACTTCTCTTTATCTTCTTCTTCTTCAAGTTTGATAGATTCAAATGAAGAAACTATTACTGGCTCAAGGGAGGCAAGCTGCTGGTTCCTCCAACTCCAATTTGGTTGATAAGTGAAAAAGCTCAAAGATGCAAGAGGTAATTATTTTTCTATATATAAAAATATGAGATACAACAAGAATATATATACTACCAAGCATATACAAGGAATATACATATATTAAGGAATATATTAGCACAAGAAAGGCAGTGACAAATCAGTGGAGTTTGTCTGCACGTGGATCACGCAACTTTGATTGATTTCCTCTGTTTTAGCTTTCCAAAACAGAGGTGCTTGTTGACTTGGTTTCTGCAACAGCTGTTGGGATTATATTAGGAAATGAGTTTGCTGTCTTGCCCACAAGATCAGCACTGTCATGAATGGAAATACTTTCCTTAACATCCTCCCGCAAGCTGATGGGACAAGGTGTAACCAGAAGCTTGGACCATAACAATGAGAAGCATGGAGTAGATAAACCCTTTGTAAAAATATCAGCAACTTGATCATCAGTCGAAATAAAGCGAATCACCATATCTTTATTAACAAATTTTTCACGAATGAAGTGGTAATCGACCTCGATATGTTTGGTTCTGGCATGGAAAACCGGGTTTGAAGCAAGGGCCAATGCACCAACATTGTCACACCACAAGGTGGGAGGTGAGACCAGAGGGACATGGAGATCTTTGAGGAGCATACGTATCCAATATAAGTCAATAGTGGTGATAGCCATGGCCCGATATTCAGCTTCTGTACTTGAACGAGCCACGACGAGTTGCTTCTTGGCACTCCAGGAAACAAGACAAGGGCCAAGAAAGATGCCAAATCCGGTGGTTGAGTGTTGGTCATCAGGATTGCTAGCCCAATTAGAGTCACAAAAGGCATGAAGCTTAAGGGAGCTTTTAGGGAAAGACAAGCCATGATCTATGGTCCCTTTTAAGTAGCGCAACACCCGTTAACAGTAATCCAATGATCAGATGTAGGTGAGTGCATAAATTGACATAATTGATTTACTGAGAATGCAATGTCAGGACGTGTAAGAGTGCAATACTGGAGAGCACCAACAATTTGCCTATACTCAGTTCCATTGGGTAAAGGTGCACCATCAAAACCCAAGAGTTTAGAAATAGAGGCAGTAGGGGTGGAAGATAGTTTAGCACCAACCATTCGAGCACGATGGAGGAGCTCTGAAATGTATTTGGATTGCGACAAGTGAAGACCATGAGAATCTCAAACTGCATGAACACCTAAAAAATAAGATAGCTCACCCAAGTCTTTCAATGGAAAGTCAAATTGAAGATGCTTAATCAAGTGCAACATATGTGATGTATGAGTGCCACTGACCAATATATCATCAACATATATAAGGACATAAATGTGAACAGTAGAATGATGAAAGGTAAACAAGGAGGCATCAACCAATGATTCAAGGAACCCCAAATGGGTAAGAGATTGTCGAAGACGAGTGAACCATGCACGAGGGGCTTGCTTAAGCCCATATAAAGCCTTGTGCAACCGACAGACATGATAAGGAAGCTTAGGATCAACAAATCCCCTTGGCTGTTCCATATATACTTCTTCAAGGAGAGAGCCATGCAAAAAAGCATTTGAGACATCCAATTGGCGAATAGACCAATTAAAATGCACAGCTAGTGCGAGGATAACACGAATTGTGGTGGGTTTGATAACAGGGCTAAATGTCTCAGTGTAATCAACCCCATCCTCTTGATCAAACCCTGTAGCAACAAGTCTCGCCTTATAGCAATATATTGAACCATTAGCCTTTTGTTTAAGATGAAAAACCCATTTATTCTGAATAATTTTTCTGTTGGGTGGTCGAGGACAAAAGGACCAGGTTCCATTAGCTAGCAAGGCACCAAATTCTACCTCCATGGCTGCTCGCCATTCAGGGAGTTTGAAGGCTTGGTTAAAGGTAATGGGTTCTGTAGGAAGTGAGTTGGCATGAAAGGCCTTAAGAGGGTGGCATGTGGAGTAATAGAGCTTATGGTCTGGGAAGTTTTTAGGGCGGGAAGCACCAGTCATGGAACGGGTTACCATTCGGGTGGAGGGAATAGGTGGGTGAGAAGTCTTAGGTGGGTTAGGGTGGGGAAGGTTGTCAGATGTGGAGAGTAAGGAATTTGGAGAAGGTGGTTGAGGTGGAGACAAGTGTTGGTGAGGGGAGGGAGATAGAGAAGATAGTAATGGGGAGGAGGTTGAGGTGTCCATAGGAGATGAGGAGGAATGAGAGTCCAGGGGAAAAAGAGAAATACCTGGATGTGGAGGCATAGGTTGAAGAAGTGATTCATCAAGGCGAGGTTCCCTGCATGAGGACGGAGATGGCACATTCTTGGCGGGAAAATCTTGTTCATTAAACACCACATCGCGAGAGATATAGACTCTATTTGTGGAAGGGTCTAGACATCGATAGCTATGGTGATTTGAACTATAACCCCAAAAAAAATACATTTTTTACTCCCAAATGTGAGTTTGTGAGGATTGTATGGTCTCATCAAAGGGAAGCATGCACATCCAAAGGTGCGCAAGAAATTGTAGTCAGGGGCATGATTAAACAATTTAAAATAAGGTGTTTGATTAGACAAAGTGGGAGTAATTAGGCGATTGATAAGATATATGGCAGTGAGAAAGGCATCAACCTAATATTTTGTTTGGAGCCCGAATGTGCAAGTAAGGCCAAACCTGTATCCATTACAAGTCTATGTTTTCTTTTGGCGGCACCGTTTTGTTGAGAGGTGTGTGGGTAGGAAATCCGATGTAAAATGCCACTTTGAGCCAATAATTTTTAAAGTGAGTGGAGGAATACTCTCCACCACCATCAGATTGTAGACTCTTAATTCTTGTAGAAAATAAGTTTTCCACCATACATTTAAACTTAAGGAAGCAAGTGTAAACATCAGATTTGGATTTTAAGGGAAATAACCAAGAAAATCTTGAATAATCATCAATGAAAATTACATAATAGTGAGAACCACTAAGAGAAACAACTGGTGACTGCCATACATCTAAATGCACTAATTGAAGGGGAAGACTAGACACTCTATCTGAATTGAAGAAAGGAAGACGTTTGCATTTGGCTAGTTTACATGAGTCACAAAAAGATTGTTTATTATTGGAGTCACTTATTGGAAGCTTATTTTTATGAATGACTTGATGAACTGTAGACATGGTGGGATGGCCTAGCCGTTGGTGCCATACCAAGGTAGAAGTTTGAACTCCAAGGAAGGCAATGAGACCCCAGGATTTATGGAAGGAAAGGCGGTGCAAGGGAATGGGATAGAGTCCATCTCTACTGTGCCCGTGCAAGAGAACTTGACCTGTCCGAATTTCCTTCACCAAAAAATAAGTTGATTTTAGTATAAAGAAGCAATTATTTTCCGCACAAAATTTTTGTATGGATAGCAAGTTAACAAGTACATCAGGACAATGAAGAACAATTTTTAATTGAAAAGTAGAATTTTGAGCAATGAGAGTGGTAGAACCAGTATTAGCTATTGGAAGACCAGAACCATTGCCCACAGCCACATTGGCACTGCCTTGATATGGTTCTTGTGATAGATTGAGGTTCTCCAAATCAGCAGTGATGTGTTGATTGGCTCCACTATCTGCATACCACGGTTGTTCTTCTTCTTCTGCAAACAGAGAGTTGCTTTGAGCAACCATAGCAGCCAATTGGGTTGGAGGATGTCGACCTTGATAAGAGTAGTCCATTCGATGATAGTACTCAAGTGCCTGGTGATTTGATTTACCACATATTTGGCAAGGTGACCGAGTGGAGTTGAAGGGTGAGGATGAAGACTGATTTGGCCTCTGCTTTGGAAGATTGGTGTGGTGTGATTTCTGGTTTTGAAATGGAAATTGGGACTTGGACGAGCCATTGGTTTTCTGTGCTCCATTGAACTTTGGTTTGCGATCTTTGTTGTGTTGTTTATTTGAGTACAAGTCAAAGTTACTTGAGTCTGTCGAAGTCATGATGCCTTGATTTATGAGAAGAGTTTCATGATTCAACAACTTAACTTCGAAGTCAACGTATGTCCAAGAGGCTTCTCGAGTTGCAAGGCGAAATGTTGTGATGAAGGCATTGAATGATGGATTTAGACCACTGACTATGTATGAAATCAGATCATCATCATCCACTGGCTTATTCGCGGCAGCAAGTTAATCTGCCTATGACTTAGCAATTGGAGATACTCCAAGCAAGATCGAGATTCTTGTCGCAGAGTTTGCAATTGGCGTTTTAAGTGAGCGATGCGAGATTTTGATTGGGAAGCATATCTAGTTGCCAAAGAATTCCAGACTTGGCAAGATGTGTTCAGTCCATAAACAGTGGAAAGAACATTAGGAGTGAGAGTTGCAATTATCCAACTCAAGACAAGTTGGTCCTTCTTGTACCAAAGCACATAATCTGGGTTCTTAACTTGTTTTTCCCCAGCAATTATGAACTTGTCAGGACACACCTCTGAGCCATCAACAATGCTCAACAGGTCATAGCTTCGCAAGATGGGCAAGAATTGAGAGACCCATTGCAGGTAATTTGTTCCATCTAATTTTATGGAAATCAAGGGAGTTATATTGGGTGTTTGGAAAAAATTAGCAGAGGAATTTGAGTTGGCCATTTGAAAAGTTTGGTGTGAACCAGAGGGCTCTAATACCATGAAAAAGCTCAAAGATGCAAGAGGTAATTATTTTTCTATATATAAAAATATGAGATACAACAAGAATATATATACTACAAAGCATATACAAGGAATATACATATATTAAGGAATATATCAGCACAAGAAAGGCAGTGACAAATCAATGGAGTTTGTCTGCACATGGATCACGTAACTTTGATTGATTTCCTCTGTTTTAGCTTTCCAAAACAGAGGTGCTTGTTGACTTGGTTTTTGCAACAGCTGTTGGGATTATATTAGGAAATGAGTTTGCTGTCTTGCCCACAAGATCAGCACTGTCATGAATAGAAATACCTGTTGGGATTATATTAGGAAATAAGTTTGCTGTCTCGCCCACAAGATCAGCATTATCATGAATGGAAATACTTTCCTTAACAATAAGTTCATAGGGATAGGCCTTATTAAAAAGATGGTTGCAAAAGCAATTCAGGAAAATGGAGAGGAAAATACAGATTAAATTCTAAATACATTCTTTACGTACTTGACTCTTGAAGCATCTCCTCAAGAACGACAACATATTGATAATTACTCTTTTGATTGTGATGGGAGCTTTCTAGATGAATTCTCTAATGTTGATAGTTGGTCTAACAATGAGAAAATCACAAATACAGTGTTTAATAAAGATAATAGATAGTCATCCTTAATGAGTAATGGGTACACAAGAGATGAGGCTTCAACAGCATCGGAGAGATGTGGTCTCAATGCATCACTTGTGGAGTTAACAGATTTTATTTTTGTCGCTCAAATGTCTAAGGTAATGGGTGCTCATATGCCTATTGAAGAAAAGCCGAGGCTTAAGCTTCCGTGAAATGATTCTGCTAAGCATAAGAAAAGAAAACAGTATGATTATGAGATGTGAAAAAGAAAAAAACAACTGCTCCTTGATGATGATGAAACAATTCGTCTCTCAAAATCCAATAATTGGATTTGGTGTCCCTAATGATTCACACCCTATAATTCATAGAATACTCCTAGAGGTTGCTATTAGACCACCCTATTTCTATTATGAGTATGTGGCGCTTGCTCCTAAAGGCATTTGGACCACTATTTCATAGTTCCTATATGATGTGGAGCCTAAATTCATTGATTCAAAATATTTTTAGGAATATGGGCTATGTTCACAATCTTCCAATCCAAAAATGATTTCCTCTCCTTCCATTTTCACCACATACCTTTCATAAGCATTACCCTTAACAAGGAAATGGTGGGCCTTCATGGGATGAGAGAACAAATTTGAATTGTTTACAAACATGTATTGGTAGTGCAAAATTGACAGAAATGATCTGAAAGGCACTTGAAGACCATGATGGTAAACCACCTCTAAGGGTTCGTTAGGTTAGAGGGGTGGAAAAGTGGGTGGATAGAAAATGGTGGGAGAATGGAAAAATGGGAGGATAAAAAAGATTTTAATCTCTCTCCTTTTTGTTTGGTTAGAAGTGGAAAAGTGAAGGGATGGAAAAATTTAGTTTGTATAAATTTACTCATACACTCTTGTTAAAAAACGATGACCAATTAAAACAAGAAAGTGACAAACAACCAATAAAAAAAGCAATCACCCAATTTATAAAAAAATAAAAATCATATAAAAAAAAATCATGTCCAGTTAAGAAAATAAAATAAAAAATAAAAAATAAAAGAGACAAAAAAAAAAAAAAAAAAACAAAACAAAACAACTATCACACCCACAGCCCAAGAAATAAAAAAATAAAAATAAAAATAAAAAAGGAAACTGGACAAATTGCCCATGTATAAGTGCACATTGGCATTTTTATTCATTAAGCAACTCAATTTTCTCCCTTAAGTTTTCTCTCCATTTTAGGGAGAAAACTTTTTGGTGGGCCCGGGGAGAAAACACCCGAGCCCCACCATTTATTTTTCTTCCCCCCTACCTAACCAAATACATTCTAAAAAAGTTTTCCTTCCTATTTTCTCTCCAAAATTTTTCATCCACTCTATTTCACCTCCAAACATATACATCCTTAGAGTTCAAAAGTAAGTACCTGATGAATATCGGAATATGGTTTGGGTTGGGAGGAATAATGTTGCCCCATTTAAACCTAGTGAATTAGAAATGCTATTTGGGTTTCCAAGGAACCACATAAGGGGAGGTGGAATAATTTGAAAAGAAAGATATAAATTGTTTGGTAATTCATTTCAAGCTGACATAGTAGCATACCATCTCTCAGTCTTGAAATACATGTTCCTAGGAGGCATCATTCTTCTCTCTCTTTTCTCTTGGATAAGTGGTGCATAAGTTTCCCTACACTGACTTGGTGTCCCTTGAAGAATTTTGTGTTGTTTAAGATTTTAGAAGTATATAGAAATATTGTCAGGAGTTGGTTGGAGCAAATAAACCATAAAAAGAATAAGATTGACCTTGCAGATGTGCAGCAACTAAGTGGTGACTATTTGGAGCAGTTTATGAACTCATTTGGTGGATTTGATCCTGTAGTTGGTGGGAGCACATGTAATAATATTGCAAGAAGCAATAGGCATCATCAAGATGGATTTGAGGGTAAAGAATCTACACTCTTCTATAATTACTTTCATATTCTAGACTTGCTTAAGTGTATCATGACAACAAATCAATGAATTTCTTGTAAAAGAGTCTTTCTTCTTGGTACTTGTATTTAATTTGAATTTCTTGAATCCTCGTGGTCACTGTAACAATCCAAGGATACATTCTCGAATTTTTTGATGAACAGCACAGGATTCTTACTGGCCTTTTGCTTCATTGCTTGAAGATTGGAAAATGTCACTTTGTCTTCCCCTGGAAAATACTTGGCACAAAATCTATTTGTCATATCATCCCAGCTTTGGATGGATCCTGGTTTCAAGGTGGTGTACTAGGTATAAGCATGTTCCACCAAAGACTTGGTGAATTCCCACAAGCACACTTCCTTGCTTCTTGCAAGGGGACCCATGGAGTTAAGGAACTCTTTGATAGACTCTACTACACTTCCTTTTCATCCATCATAAGGAATGAACTTCGACGATTGATAATTATTGGAGTAAGGTTTGCTAAGAAGTTTAGCAAGGAAAAGAGGATTCCTAGAAAGTTGTTTGGGAACCTTTGGGTGTCTCTCTCTTAAATGCTCAAGAAGAGCATTCACATATGGATGAAGTACCCCCACCTACTACTAATTCTCTTTCTGGATGAGGTATTTCTACGTTAACCTCTGGGGGAGCACTGTCCCTAACCTTTTATGTCCTTACCTCTTTTAGGAGGCAAACCTCCTGCAACAGGTTCCTCATCATTTCCATCATTTGAGTCATTAGGTCAAGTATGACCACCTTCTCGTTCCTCTATCTTGACACAACTTTATTTTCTCCCATAGGTTATAATGCTACTGGTGGGATATTGGTGTTTCTGCTATTCCTTATCCTTGAACCCATACTTGTAAAGGGACCACTTCTTCCCTTTTCTTTTTCTAGTTCCTCAATGGAGTTGCCAATAAATGTGGGGCTCTTTTTTGGACAGTTCCCTTGGCCTAAACTTGATATGAAGTCCTGGACTGTTGAGAAGGGCCTGGGGTGAAATAATAGTGTTGAATGGGGCTCAGTTCACCACGACCTGCTTGGGTTGTTATGCCAAATAGGTCTACGCACAAGTCACAAAGAACTCCATAAGGCAAATACAAGACAAATATAATAACAAGTACACAATATTTGGTGAGAATCAAGAGAGAATAGTAGTATAGGTATGAAATACTTCCTAAAGCTTTATTTATTTAAATCAAGTATTTAAGTACATTAAGTCCCTATTGAAAGGTACTCCATAAAGCCCAAAAGCCTCAAAGATCACAAACATGGCAAGCTTCTTTTTCGTTCACAAGACTCGTGAGATTAAAGTCCTTGGATCAAAGTGGCTCCTTGGATATCACTAAAAGACTTTTTATAATGTTTCTCTCACTCAATGAACTCAACTCAAGTTCTAAATCTCATTTTGTACTTTTTTCTTTTTTTTTTCTCTTTATTGTGTGTTTTCTCTCATTTTCTTGTTTCTTCTCATTTTCTTGTTTCTTAACATGCTGTCCTCATGACTATCTTCTTCCCCCTTTTAAACAGGTCTTTGGAAGGCTTGAAATTACCATCTTCTCCCCCCCCCCCCTTTTTTTCTTAGTGTTGGAGTTGGTCTCTTTTGTTCTGAAACTTAGGTGATTGTTCGTTCCATATTCTCTCTTACTTCGTTCTTCTAGGAACCCATGTCTGAAAGTGCAATGGTTGTCTTTCCCTTTTTAAAAGGCATCTTCTTGGGTTGGTCAAATCCCCTTTTGAGGCCAATGAGGCAAAACTCATGTTCTGGACTTTAAAAGGGACATGTCAAAGGTTTTATGGCCTTAATAGTGACTTTTTCTTGTTGTTCCTTTTCTTGAAAATGGTATAGATTCTTCTTCGAGATGGATGAATTCGGAAAGTCTTCAATCTCCTTTTCCTTTTTTCCATATTTTTCTCTAGCCAAGGTTCCTCGAACTCTTCACGTTGAATTTTGAACTTCAAAACCTATTGGGACATCATAAGTCCATTCATCTTTTCCTTTCCTTCAAGGAACTCGATTCTTATGAACTTTAGCAAGATTTCCTCCTTTTTCTTGATGTGCTTTTCCCGAGGACTGCTTGCAAGAATCCCATCTCTTGGGTCATCTGCTCCTTATACAAGACTTTTTCATCACTTATTTTCTTTCTTTTGAAATTAGGCCTTCTTTTCCACTCCATCCTCTAGTTCTCTTCTTAAGTTCTCCTTTTTGCAAGAACACCAATTGGGCCATGGATCCTTTGATTCCTTCAGGTGTTAGAATATGTGCCCTTAAATCCTATTGTATGATGCTATGTATGACATTATGTATAACTTAATGTTGTGTTTAATAAAGTTGTTTATTTCTTATCTAAAATAATGGTAACATGAATATTTGGAAATTATTATATAGTCCATGAGATGCATTGTATGTGATTTATGTGAAAAGTCACAGAAGATATAAATCACAAGTTCTTTGTAAACTCAAAATTTATAGTTCGTAGTCCGTGATGAAATTGGGCATTTCATCTGCGAAGACTATAATATATCAACTAAGATAATTTGTCTTGATCATGGAAGTGGTAACTTCTAGTTGATATGTTTTAAGAGTTAAGACATATTGAACTGGACCGCTGTAAGATTTATTATTTTCCTAACGACAGTCAAATGAATAATAAATCTCACGACTTCTATTTGCATGAAATCTTATTCCTGAGAGAATAATGGACCTGATCATGAGGTGTAGGTTGCTTTGATATATCAGGAGTGAGATCTAAAGTAACGGTCAAAACCTCAGTATGTTGGGCAACCACATTTAGTGTTGATGGAACATATATTCTCAAGAAGGAATCCATAGTCTCTTGATGGAGATATAAAATATTCCCTTGAGATAAGTTTAATGGGTTCAGTTATTCAGAGAGTTAGGCCTAACCACTTTGGTAAGAAATTACTAAAGTATATATTTATGAAATTGGATTTCATAAATATATGATGAATAACTTTAAAGGATTAAACCAGGTACTCAAGGATAAGATGTAGTAATTTACAAAGTGACAGTCTACATTCATGACTTTGTGTTACTACGAATATTTTATGAAGGGGTTGCGTGTAAAATAAAGTCTTGAAATATAATTTATTAATAAGACCTAGAGTGCAGTTATATTTATATAGTGGTATTAAATATAATTAATGGTAACTTTGGACTTGTCAAGAGTTGACGGAAAAACCCAAGGCCCATTGAAGCTAGTGTCTTATTGGTCTCTTTTGGTCCCATTCCAAGTCACACACTAAAGCCCAATTGGAGAGGCCCAATAGGCCGGTCCAATTAGATAATCAACTAGTTATAAAGGGAGAAACATACATAATTTTTTATGTGATTAAGAAAAGAATCGAAAAGAAAAAGAAAGAGTGTGAGGCACACTTTCATTCTCCCTTTGGAAACTGATTGAGAGACCACACATCTTGGCCGTAAAGTGGAATTGGAGTGAAGATTAAAAGTTTTCCTAAGTGCTTCTAATCTTTGTTTTGAATTTCTCCACACCAAGGTACGTTATCTTGTTCTTAAATTCTGAAATTTACAGAGTGCATGTTGTCAATCATGAATGAAATAGATCATTGTTTGTTGCTTCCGCTGTATGTTTTGTGTGAGATACAAAACTAGATTTTATCCAACAATTGGTATCAGAGCCAGGTTCTCATATTATGATTGTATAATATGTGATTGAATTTTAGAATTTAAAAAGGAATAGTGTCGTACTTTGATATGATTATTGGATGCAAATCCCGTAACTGTCAAATGTGCCTGGATTGTTTTTGCATCTTTTGGTTGTCAATTGCACGGCTTGGAATGTGGATGCATTAACATTCATTGGACGGAATAAGGACAAAAGATATGCATTTACATGGCTGTTAATGTCCTTTGGAATAACATTCATTGAATCCCTTTATTGCGTAGAATTATCATCAATTTTTTAAGATGGCAACGAATGTCCTTTATGGTTACTGCATGGAATAACCGCCATGCAATAAAGGTACCGATTGGACATTGCATGGCATTCTTTACGGATTGTTACAATCTTTGGTTATAATCTGAAGGTTTTATATATATAATGTAATATAATATAATAATGATAATAATATATTATATTATATATCTAATATAATATATTTTTTATAACGTAATATATATATTATATTATATATAATACAATATAGTTTTACGTTACGTTATATATATTTATATATATTAATGCTAGAATTATGAAATTTATTCATAATGAGATTAGGATTATGTTTTTCACGTGTCTAGCATTGTTATGATTCTTGACCTTAAAAACCGTTATTTTTAAAATATCTAGTGGGAGAGAGATGCAAGGGTTAGATCTCACGGCCTCTATTGTTGGTTCATAGTAGTGTGAAATATATACTTTGTCCTTACCTCGAGCTTAGCATTCTATGAGGAGAGTATTTATTTCATGGTCCTACAAGATTGAATTTCTTAGTTTATAGTGGTTTGATAAACACCTTGTCTTTGCCTCGAGCTTTGCATTCCATGTGGAGGGTGTTTTTATCATGGTACCACAAAATAAGTTTGTTAAAGGGATGAAATATGGCTACACATGATTCTAGACAATGGTATACACTAGACTAAGTATTTTAGTATCCTCTATGCTGAGTTCTTGCTATTATTACTTAGAGGCTAAATGTAAAACGGCATATTATTAGTGTTTGATAAGAGTTATCATGATAGCACTAATAATGAAAGTACTTCTCAATCAATCATAGTATTTAATATTCACTCTATGCTGAGGGATATTGAATATGAGATTGGGTTGTCGTTGCATATATTATTTTATGGTTTTATTAATGTTCCATATTATATGCTTATATACTAAATTTGATAATGTCCAGTTTACTTATTCTATTCATGTTTATTATTTTCAGATTTAAATCATGGCATCATTTAGCCCACTTGTTGCTATTCTTAACCAAAATAAACTAACTAGATCCAACTATGTTGACTGGAAAAGGAATTTGGACATTGTTCTTACTGTTGAAGAACACAAATATGTGCTTACTCAACCATGTCTGTGCTTTCCTTCATTAGATGCTCCTATCGAGGAAAAACAGCGATATGATCGTTGGCAGAAATCTAATAAAATGGCCAAGTGCTATATCCTAGCATCTATTTCAAATGTTCTACAGCATCAAATGCAGGATGTAGAACATGCTTCGGACATCATGCTAAGTCTGAAGGAGATGTTTGGTTAGCAAGGCTAGTCTGCAAGGTAAGAAACTATGAGGCAAATTTATAATACCAAAGTGGCTGCAGGAAGTTCAGTAAGGGAGCATTGTCTTAGGATGATTGCTAATCTGAACACATTAGAAGTTTTAGGTGCCGACATTGATGGAGAATCCCAAGTGGATATGATACTCCAGTCACTACTGGATTCATTCAAGGAATTCAGACTCAATTATAATATGAACAAAAAGATTTACTCTTTGTCTGAATTAATGAATGAGTTAGTGGCAGCGGAAGGCATCCTTGGTACTTGTAGTGTTGAAGCCAATGTGGGTGAAGCTTCTACTTCTCAACCTAAGTCGAAAGGCAAGGGTAAGAAGAAGAAGAAGGACTTCACTAAGAAAGATGGTAAACAAATTGCCTTAGGGGTTGCCGACAAAGGAAAGAAAACTAAAGGAAAGTGTTTCCATTGTGGTGAGAAAGGACATTGGAAAAGGAATTGTCCAAAGTTCAAAGCTGCCAAGAATAAGGGTAATAAAAGTTCCTTTCTTCTTGAAATATGTTTGGTACAGAATCCAACAGATTCCTGGTGTGTGGATTCAGGTTGTACTAATCATATCTGCAATTCTTTGCAGGGGTTCCAGAAGACCAGAAAGTTGAATGAGGGAGAACTATTTCTTACTTTGGCTGATAAGAGCAAGATTCCGGTTGTATCTGTTAGAGTGTATAATTTGTGTTTTAAGTTTAGAGTGTTAATATTGGAAGACTGTTTGTATGTACCTAATGTTCGTAGGAATTTAATTTCTGCAACTTATTTAGGTAAGCATGGATATTGTGTTATCCTGAAAGATAATATTGTAATAAAGAAGGATAAAATATTTATCTGTTCTGGCAATATTGTGGATGGTCTTTATATTTTAACTCTTGACATGCATGAATTATACAATTCTGAAATAGATAATAGCTCTCATGTAAGATCATTAAAGAGAAAGTTTCCTTTTACTAGTGAAGCATATCTTTAGCACTTGCTTTTGGGTCATATTAATTCAAGTAGGATTCAAAGACTAATCAAAGATGGACTTTTACAGCCCATGGACTTTGATGGTTTTCCAGTTTGCGAATCTTGTCTGGAAGGTAAAATGACCAAACGGCCTTTTAATGCAAAAGGTAGAAGAGCCCGAGATTTGCTAGAACTAGTGCATTCAGATGTATGTGGTCCTATGTCAATCCAAGCAAGAGGTGGCTATGAGTATTTCATTACTTTTATTGATGATTACTCTAGATTTGGTTATGTGTACCTAATAAAACGGAAGTCCGAAGCCTTTGAAAAGTTCAAAGAGTTTAGGACTGAAGTTGAGAATCAATTAGGTAAACGCATAAAGGCCATTCGATCTGATCGAGATGGCGAATACCTTCTTGGTGACTTCAAGGATTACTTGACTGAAAATGGGATTATATCCCAATTGACTGCACCTGGAACTCCACAGCAAAATGGTGTAGCAGAAAGAAGGAATAGGACTCTTTTAGATATGGTTAGATCCATGTTGAGTTATTCGACTCTATCAATTTCCTTTTGGGGATATGCCTTAAATACTGCAATGTATCTTCTGAATTTAGTACCTTCGAAGTCTGTTCCTAAAACACTTGTAGAGTTGTGGAATGGGCGTAAGCCTAGTATGAGACATCTCCACATTTGGATTGTCCAGCACCTGTGTTGAAAGGAAAGTCTGACAAGTTACAGTCTAAAACAGAAGTGGTTTTCTTTGTAGGGTATCCAAAAGGAACTGTTGGAGGTTTATTCTATAGTCATAAAGATAACAAAGTGTTTGTTAGCACAAATGCCAAATTCTTGGAAAATGACTATATGAATGATTATACTCCTAGAAGTAGAGTTGTCTTGGCTGAAATGAATGAACCTGTAGTTGACAAACCAATGGATGAAACTAGGGATGATATGGCTGTATTAGATACACCACAAGATATTACTCATGAGATGTCTAGTACACAGGTGCCTCGTCGTAGTGGGAGAATTGTTCGGCCTCCTATAAGATTTATAGGTTTGGGAGAAACCTATGAAGCTATCTCAGAAGAGGCTGAATCGGATCCTTACACTTATGATGAAGCCATGAATGATATAGATGCACATCATTGGATCCAAGCTATGAAATCTGAATTGGATTCTATGTATTCCAATCATGTATGGGATCTTGTAAAGGCGCCTAACAGTATTAAACCTGTTGGTTGCAAATGAGTTTACAAGAGGAAGAGAGGGATAGATGGAAAGGTTGAAACCTTTAAAGCAAGACTAGTGGCGAAAAGGTATACACAAAAGGAAGGTATTGATTATGATGAAACTTTTTCGCCAGTTGCCATGCTTAAATCTATCAGAATTCTCTTATCCATTGCTGCTCATTATGATTATGAGATTTGGCAAATGGATGTCAAGACTGCATTTCTTAATGGCAATCTTGAAGAAGAAATATACATGATGCAACCGGAAGGTTTCATAGCAAAGAACCAAGAGCATATGGTATGCAAGTTGAATAGGTCCATTTATGGACTTAAACAAGCATCTAGGTCATGGAACATCAGGTTTGATCAAGCAATCAAATCATTTGGTTTTGAACAAAATCTTGATGAACTATGTGTGTACAAAAGACATCGAGACAAAGTAGTAATGTTCCTAGTGCTTTATATTGATGATATTCTACTCATTGGGAATGATGTAGGGGTAATGTCATCGGTTAAAGTTTGGTTGTCTAGCCAATTTGATATGAAGGACTTGGGTGAGGCTAACTTTATTCTAGGGATCAAGCTTTGACGAGATCACAAGAATATGATGTTAGGCTTATCACAAGCTGGATATATAGATAAGGTTCTAGAACGGTTTAGCATGCAAAACTCCAAGAAAGGATTGCTTCTTTTTAGACATGGAGTTCCTTTGTCTGATGACCAAAGGCCTAAGACTCAAGAGGAAGAAAATATGATGAGGCAAGTTCCTTATACTTCTGTAGTGGGAAGTCTCATGTATGCCATGCTTTGTACTAGACCAGATATTTGTTATTCAGTTGACATGGTCAGCCGATATCAATCAAATCCAAGACCAAAACATTGGCAAGCTGTAAAGCATATTCTCAAGTATCTTAGGAGAACGAGAAATTATATGCTTGTTTACCATTGTGAGGATTTGATTCCCATTGGCTATACAGATTCAGATTTTCAATCGGATCTAGATTTCAGAAAATCCACTTCAGGATGTGTTTTCACCTTGGGAGGTGGAGCCATAAGTTGGAGGAGTGTTAAGCAATCTTGCATTGCAGACTCTACCATGGAAGCCGAGTACGTTGCTGCTTGTAAAGCAGCAAAGGAGGCTGTTTGGCTCGAGAAATTCCTTTCTGATCTTGGTGTTGTAAGAATGGAGCATGTTCCCATCACATTGTTTTGTGATAATAGTGGAGCGGTTGCACAATCCAAAGATCCAAGAAATCACAAGAAAGGAAAGCACATTGAGAGGAAGTACCATATCATTTAAGACATTGTTACTCGTGGAGATGTTGTGGTAGCAAAGATTGAAAGTGCAAATAATCTAGTAGATCCTTTTACCAAAACCTTGCCTCAAAGGACTTTCGAGTCACATTTGGAGGGAATGGGAGTTAGATTAGTATACAATAGTCTTTAGGGCAAGTGGGAGATTGTTAGAATATGTGCTCTTAAATCCTATTGTATGATGCCATGTATGACATTATGTATGACTTAATGTTGTGTTTAATAAAGTTGTTTATTTCTTATCTAAAATAATGGTAACATGAATATTTGGACATTATCATATAGTCCATGAAATGCATTGTATATGATTTATGTGAAAAGTCACAGAAGATATAAATCACAAGTTCTTTGTAAACTCAAAATTTATAGTTCGTAGTCCGTGATGAAATTGGGCATTTCATCTGCGAATACTATAACGTATCAACTAAGATGATTTGTCTTGATCATGGAAGTGGTGACTTTTAGTTGATATGTTTTAAGAGTTAAGACATATTGAACTGGACCGCTGTAAGATTTATTATTCTCCTAACGACTGTCAAATGAATAATAAATCTCACGACTTCTATTTGCATGAACTCTTAATCCTGAGAGAATAATGGACCTAATCATGAGGTGTAGGTTACTTTGATATATCAGGAGTGAGATCTAAAGTAACGGTCAAAACCTCAGTATGTTGGGCAACCACATTTAGTGTTGATGGAACATATATTCTCAAGAAGGAATTCATAGTCTCTTGATGGAGATATAAAATATTCCCTTGAGATAAGTTTAATGGGTTCAGTTATTCAGAGAGTTAGGCCTAACCACCTTGGTAAGAAATTACTAAAGTATATATTTATGAAATTGGATTTCATAAATATATGATGAATAACTTTAAAGGATTAAACCGGGTACTTAAGGATAAGATGTAGTAATTTACAAAGTGACAGTCTACATTCATGACTTTGTGTTACTACGAATATTTTATGAAAGGGTTGCGTGTAAAATAAAGTCTTGGGATATAATTTATTAATAAGACCTAGAGTGCAATTATATTTATATAGTGGTATTAAATATAATTAATGGTAACTTTAGACTTGTCAAGAGTTGACGGAAAAGCCCAAGGCCCATTGGAGCTAGTGTCTTATTGGTCCCTTTTGGTCCCATTCCAAGCCATACACTAAAGCCCAATTGGAAAGGCCCAATAGGCCGGCCCAATTAGATAATCAGTTAGTTATAAAGGGAGAAATATACAGAATTTTTTATGTGATTAAGAAAAGAATCGAAAAGAAAAAGAAAGAGTGTAAGACACACTTTCATTCTCCCTTTGGAAACTGATTGAGAGACCACACATCTTGGGCATAAAGTGGAATTGGAGTGAAGATTAAAAGTTTTCCTAAGTGCTTCTAATCTTTGTTTTGAATTTCTCCACACCAAGGTACGCTATCTTGTTCTTAAATTCTGAAATTTACAGAGTGCATGTTGTCAATCATGAATGAAATAGATCTTTGTTTGTTGCTTCCGCTGTGTGTTTTGTGTGAGATACAAAACCAGATTTTATCCAACATCAGGGCCTATAGTTCAATTCCTCAAATCTGGGCTTTCTTCATTGGGATTTTTTGGACCTCAATAGTGTTCTAATATGATTTCTCTAAACCTTTTCAAAACATTTTATTTCTTAAGTTGTAATTGTCTTAGTTAATTATGTTCTTTAATCTCCTTTGTTATTTTAATCCAAATATGTGTTATAGGCATTGAGGGGTTGGTTAAAAGCTTCAAAGCATTGATCTGTTAACAAGGTGAGTCTTCTTTATGTGGTTTCTCACCTTGCTAGATAAGATCAACATGCGGTTTTGTTTGGTATGAGTTTAAGTGTTAATTGATTTAGCTTTCATCCCACAATTAAAGATTATTAATAAATCTCATATATATATATATATATATATGTAATATCTAATGCATAAATCATTGCCAAAAGTCTTGTAATTTAGTGGTATTTTTAAGATTCAAATCCTCCTTCCCTTGCTTGTTGTAACAATTGATGTATATAAAACCTATAAACCATAGAACCTCTAGCATCTTACCTTAGTAAAGCAATTTAAAATAGATTTCCAATGGCAATGAGCTTCAACCCAAGAAAAATCATGTTGGTTGTTGCTAGTTTACTAAAGCAAGTCACACCTTAATGATATATTTAGTTGGGTGGGTTTTAGAAATGATGGAAAAAGTTGAGGGGAAAATATGAGATAAAAATGGGTGAGACTGGTGTTTGGTTGAGAGGGAGAAGGAGGAGAGAAAATGGTGGGGCCTCACTATTTTTCCTCTGGGTCCACCAAAAAATGACCTCCCCTAATCGGGAAGAAAACACAAAAGATACAATGTGAAAGGCTGTTGGTGGTTTTTGGACGAAATTGTCCTTTGTTCTTCTTGGTAACTTTCATTTTTTTTTTTTTTTTTTTTGCCTTTTTTTCTTCTTTTGTTGTTTGCCTTTTTTTGTTCGTTTCTTCTATTTTCATTCGGTTTTTTTTCTTTTTCATTTTTTTGAATCCTTGCTTGTGTTCAATTTTTTTTTTTTTTTTTGAAATAAGTGTCCATATACAAATTTTTTTATTACATTTTTAAAACAAATAAGGATACAATTGTAAATTCATACCAACTATATTTTACATTCTCTCATTTTCCTTCACAACCAAACAATTGAGTTTTCCATCTTTCTACTATTCTATCCTCCCAACCAAATACATATGAGAGAAAACAAAATCTTTTCTATCCTCCCACTTTTCTATCCTTTCACTATTTTATATCCTCTCACTTTTTTACTCCTCCAACCAAACAGATCCTAAAATTATGAAGCTAACTTACTATAGTGGTATTCTCCTTGGATAGTACTTAAAGAAAGAATGAAATGATGCAGCCTTGTTCCTTCAGGAAACTAATTTGTTCATAATTCATAGCCATGTGAATGATTAGAATTGTTCATGCCGTTGAGAAAGTGAGTGAGAAGTAAAAACAAAGATTAATGTAGTTTGATATGATTCCTATGCCCACTACAGAAAATCTTAATATATAAAATTATTGTGTTATCACTTACAAGAGAGTAACCTTCTTTTCTTTTCTTTTCTTTTCTTCCTTTTTTTTTTTTTTTTTTTTGAGAAAGAACATCATAAACCTTTATTAAGAAAATTCAGCTAAATTAGCTTGGATAACTGGAAAACATGGTAGTGAAATATCCTCTATCCACACAGCAAAGCTTGAGATATGCGCAGCATATTTGACCAGACTATTAATAACCTTATTGCTTTCTCTCTTAACGCGAGAGTAACATAATTGATTAAAATAAAACAAAAGCATCGAAGTACAACATCTATCAGTGAACCACAGTATGACAGCATAGTTTCAATCTCATCTGGTGTATAAGCTTGCGAAATTAGTTGCAACAAAGAAGTGATAACCGATCTATCATTGTCGCGAACAACCACAATAACTCCCGAATAGTTCACACCTGAAAAAATTCTTCCATCGAAGTTTACCTTTACCAAAGTCGTCGGTGGAGGATGCCAAAGAACTCAAGGTTGTGGACGATTGAGCTGAGGATGCTGGTTGATATTGAGGAACTCTGCCAGTTGTTGTTCACTGTCTTGAATCAGCTGCTGCAGGTTGCAACACGGCAAATGCAAGCGGGTCTGACTCCTGTTGGTCCATATCGCCCATGCCGTGAATGTAAACAAAACTGGCTGTTGGTGATTCTGCATAATCCAAGACAGCAACTCCCTGAAGTCCTGAAACTGCTGGATATTCGGCAAGCCCAGAAATCAATGTTTAGCCACACTGTGTCAAGCAAAGGACCTTCCTAGAATATAATATAGGTAATTATGTGTAGTTTAATTGTATTGTACAAGAACTACAATAGTAATAGTTGTATAAGTAGGCCAAGAGGATGTAATTCCACTGGTTAACATTTTTTTATATTTCCAATGGAGATATTTAGGAGCCAAATCCTACTTCCCTCACATTTAAATTAAAAAAAAAAAAGGGTAGTATAAGTACATTGAATCTAGACTAAATCCCTATCATAAAATGATATGATTGTCTTTATTTTAAACCCATTCCCCTCAAAAAATAAAAAGTCTTTGCCTTTAAATTAGATTCTAGTAGGCTTCTCAAAACAAAACAAAATAAATAAATAATAATTAAACTAGATTCTCATAGTTATTTATATATTTAAGCAATTTTCTTTTAAGATATATAATTAGAAATATATACAATACAATAATATGTTGTTAAAACTACCGCTCGAAACTTTAGTGTATTCATGACATTTAGGATTTAAATTTTACATCTCTAATTTAATTATTGAAAAAAAGAAAAAGAAAGCATGTTCACTCTTTGATGCAATAGAATAAGCCCGTCCATTCGTCTTCCCAGCCCGATTACTATTAGCCTTATTCTGTGGGTTAAACTTTGAGGCTTTGAGCCTATGACTGTACCTACTAATTCGATGCTTCACTTGACGAATACATCACTCTTTCCAGCCCAATTACGATCAGCCTTACTCTTTGGGTAAAACTTTGAGCCTACAATCTTTTTCTTAATAGAGAGACTTTTCATTAAAACATTGAGCCTACTATATCGAATCTACCAATTTGTTGCTCCATATATATAGCCGAAAAAGGAGCATGAACTTATGTCATCACTATCTTTGGATTTATTTTTAATTGGAAAATGATTAGTGTACACATAATACATTTAAAAGTCACGAGTTTCATTGTAAAATGCAGCTGTGTGTATTGTGTGTACATTAGAGTCTGTGCATTAGACACTAATTTTATTTTATGTGAAATTATTTATTTTTTTTTTTTTTTTTTGAGAAACACACACACATATATATAGGAGAAGGAAAATGAGATAAATGAATACACTCACACGCCAACACCAAAACTATATGCATTTAGATTTTCATTTTACATATTCCTCTCAACTCATATAAGGGTAAGCAACTATAAATTCAACATATTAATGTATGAAGAAGACATAATTGATAATGCATTTAGATTCCATATATATATATATATATATATATATATATATAAAAATTTTTAAGAGTCTCTCTATTCTATTTCTATCCCTTACCAGCTATAGGTGGTCTCACACATTGAATTACCCTCCGTAAGGTTTCTTACTTAAAAAAAAACTTCGTATAGAGTTACTACAGATATCATCAAAATTTTAAGAGGGTGGTTACTTGTCTTATTGTTCATGATCTTCTTCTATACTGTTGAGGAATCCCATTGTCACTTTCATGTAAATGGGGCAATTAATCTAGCCACGATCTATATTAAATTGGTCAAACCAACCACCATGTCTTTAAATACTCCCCAATAAAAATGCTGTATTCTCTTGCAACGTAATCGCAGGCATGTTCCTTATTAAATTTGGTCAAGCTGACCTACCTAACCTAATTGTTCCATAAACGCCAAAATAATTTTAATACATGTCCATTATGAGAAAGATAGCCATTACAGTAAGTTGTAACCTCTTTTAGTTTTTGCCCAGAGACTGAGAGAAACAAAAAACTGAGGTCCAATGAAAGAAAAGAAAGTAATAAAAGGCTTTGCCATTTTGCACCAGAAGTTTCTTTATCCCTAATAAATTGTGAGATTCTAGCCTCATACGTACATTAAATTTTGCGTTTCAATAATAATAATGTACATGTGGATGTGTCATTGTGACAATCGAGTGGAATCACAATTGTTGTAAACGTGATAGACAATGGATGCATCTAGCACTGTCCAACTTATAATAAGTGGAGTCTCTTCCATTCCATGACAACATCACTTCAACCCTTGTGGGAAGTGTTGCACTTAGAGAACATGTGGTCCCTTTTGACACCTTTATAACCCCAGCATTTGCTTTCAGATATTATATATAAAATCAGAATTGGATTCACCTCTCATTTTCACTTTTTTATTTTCATGTTTTAGTGTAGCTTAAGCTCCTGCCAATAAGTATCATATTAATGTGGACATTGGTCTCTCTGACTTGTGTGTAAAAAGCTAGGACGCACTTGGCAATTAACATTAGAACTATCATCTCTGGAAATATATATGTGCAGGGTTTGGAATATTTTTGGTAAAAGATAAGTATGGAATTTTAGATTTATAAAGTTGATTAGTATGTTTACCGATTTATATGGACAGTTTGTGCTGCTCAATAATTATAGAAATTTGGTCCAATAGGGTTGTGAACTTCTTGTGATTTGACTCTAGTAATGAATAAATCCTTGGGATAAGATCCATTGTGTGTAAAGCCATGGTGCGTTTAAGACTAGGAACTTCATTTTTTTTTTCCCCCCCTTTTAACTTGTGAAAAACCTCATAATTTTTTAGCAAATAAATAAACAATTTTTTAAAAAGAAAAATAAAAACCCCCCTAATCTATATATTAGGCACGCAAATATAGGATAGGACATGAAAGACATAAAGATGTTGAAAAATAAAGGCAAAAAAAGCAAAAAAAAGAAAGAAAGTAAAAGATGTACTTGGGATTTGGGTATAAGTTGGGGCATCAGAAATGTGAAAGGAACTGTGTTTCTCAGAATTGCCAAGGCAACCAATCCTATCTCTACCATATTTGGTTGCAAAGTTAACTCTTGAAGCGTGACGGCCACTTGAGTGTATGGACATGAAATACTGATAAGAACAGGTACCTATATGATATGGGCCAAATTCTTCTAATCATTTCAGTTATATCTCTCTCTTACTTCCTCAGCGTTGCAACTTGCAAGCTTGATAGCGTTATATAGTATACTGTCATTGTTTTAGTCCTCTAAATTAAGGAAATTTGAATATAAAAGACATTAATGTAGAGGCGAGAAAATCCTTGAAAATGCTTTAAAAGGATTCCTTTTAGTCCTTAAAAAATCTTCAAACTCTCTATTCTCATAACACAATTTACGCCCCCCCCCCAAAAAAAAAAGTCTAGGAATTTCTTTTCGAATATGACCAAATACCCCATTACCCAGTACCTGTAATTCATTCTCATTCGCCAAATTCTGAGATGGGTAATTATTGGGCGGTGGACGTAAGCATTACAAATATCTTTGAAGCCATGTACTTAAAAATTTGTACACATAGGATATATTATGTATATGAGAGAGACACTAAAAAATTGACGAAAGATTTCATATATTTTGAGGTGATAAATTATTAATAAATAAAAAAAATAAAAATTTGTCAACCTAATTGTTATAAAAAATTTTATGTATGTAATATTAGTTATATATTTTAATTAGTGGAACATGGCCATTTATGGGCCACCAAACTACGACATGGCAGAGGCTAATTTGGTATAAAGAGTAAAAAATGAGGGCAATATAGTAAGAATGAGAGAGATAGAGAGATTTACTTGTACAGTCGTAGTACCTAGGAAGCATATACTAAAATCCAAGATAATTTAAACATTTTATTAATTTGAATTGTTTATTTTATGATTTGAGTTGTTCAGATTAAATGCATATGTATTAATTATTATTATCTCCCAAACAGACCAAAAAAATTTATTACCGTAGTCAGCCTCAAGGGCTCTACAAGTCAATGGAAAAATTTGAACCTTTTTTGACGATTTCTTCTTTTTCTCACACAAAATCGCCCCCACCTATGTTGTCTTTTAATTCCAAATACAACCAATGACATGTTACCAGTTGTAGTTTCCCTCAACTTAAACCCACTCTCCTTTTAAGCGCGTGTTCTCAGTTTCTTAGGGTTCTGCTCTAACTCATTCTAGATTGGATATGCCAAGTGGTCAAATCTAATATGCAGCCAGATCTTCTTAATTTGGGTTTGGCTTGGACCATATCTTCTTAATTAAGGTCAAGTCTAATATGAGTTGTTTAAAAGTGGTCACATGTTGGCATTGTATCTAATTATTTAGAAGTGGTCACGAGTCGGTACCATATTTGATCCAGTATATTACATCATGAAATTTAAGTTTTACTTTTTTAATTGTACTTGATTAGGTCATGAATAAATTGTTGCAAGAAACTTATCAAAAATTATAATTAAATAATTAATAAATTATAAACCACAAATAAGAAATATATTTTGATTACAATATCTTAATTGTCTTAACAAATTGCCTAACCTAATAAGAAATATCTAAACAAGTTGGACCAAGTTTGCTTTTCATCTCTCTTTTTTTTGTTTTTTTTCTTTTTCTTTTTATGAGGGAGGGGGTCATGTATTCTCTAATTTTTCAATGATCTCAAAACATCAATGTTAACTCATTCCACATCATTATATTGGAGGATGATTTGATAAAACAAAGATGTTAATTGTTATGTGGAGTACAAAGCAAGTTGAGCCCATCCACGCCCATTAGAGTTCACTCTAGAAATTGATTAAACTATGTTTGAAGAAAAAGAATAAAGGCAAACTTTGTTAAAGTATAATTATATATTTGAAGTGACACTTAAAATACTCTTTGAAAGGGTAGAGTACACATCTTAGAAAATAACCCATTCTCATTTACATAATTGATCGACACGAATGAAAACAATTATCTGCATAAAGAAGCATCTATGATACTTTGATAGCATTCTCCTAACTAAAAACTGAGATTGAAGGATAAACAATTATCCTGAATGAGTTGAGATGTCACAGTTTTTAAGCTGGGATGGACCTCACCACATGTCACAACCCAAAGATCAAACACTCTTTAAAGCAAATAAACCAATATAAAAGTAGTAGCAGTACGTACTTTGTTGGGCATGTTAAGTTGTAACACTTGAATGCACTTTTCTCTCACTTTCTCTTTCCCAGACTGCTGTTGGAACGTGTTACACACACTCCCAACAGTAACGCGTGGAGAAGTAAGGCCAAGGCAGCCACAACCAAGAGACCTAAAGTGCCCACCAAAACATTTCTTACCAAACCAAAGAAAGAAACAAAGTCCTCCTCATCTCATCTCTTAAATCCCATCAAAAACACACAAAAGTCACAAGCACACACTCTCTCTCTTCCTCTCTTCTCTTCAAAGCTTCTCTCTTTTATATTTTTTTTTTTCCTCAAAAACTCAGGCACAAAGAGAGAGAGAAACATAGAAATGGAATCAACAACAATCTTTCATAGAAACCATGAAAACCCAACTTTTCTGCCGTCACCAAACAGCCACAGCTCAAACAGTAGCACCAGTAGCAGTGGCAATGGACTCCAACAACAACAACAACAGCAACAGCAACAGCAACCCACACCACCTCCAACTCCACCATCATTTCCACACCAAGCACCAAAACCCATCACCAGATCCGAATCCGCGAACCCTTACCCGACTACCTTTGTCCAAGCAGACACTTCCTCCTTCAAACAAGTAGTCCAAATGCTCACCGGATCCTCCGAGACTGCAAAGCAAGCATCTCTATCTAACAACAACAACAGCAACTCGGTACCCGACCCGCCATCCAAGACCCATATCCCACCCATCAAATCCATGATGCCCAAGAAGCAAAACCAATCCGGGTTCAAACTGTATGAGCGTAGAAACTCCATCAAGAACCTCAGGATCAACCCCTTGATCCCAATCTTCGCTGCTTCTGGTTCTACACACAATTCCCTATCTGGGTTTTCGCCTCGTAAGCCTGAGATCCTCTCTCCGAGCATTCTTGACTTCCCTGCACTCGCTCTCAGCCCAGTTACTCCTCTCATACCCGACCCGTTTGACCGATCCGCCAATGCTAAGCCGTGTTTGGACACCGAAGCTGAGGAAAAAGCCATTAAAGAGAAGGGCTTCTTTTTGCATCCATCGCCAAGCACTACACCCAGAGAATCGGAGCCACCACGGCTTTTGCCTCTGTTCCCAACTACTTCGCCTAGAGTTTCAGGTTCTTCGCCTCCTTGAAATTTCAAAAAAAAAAACGAAAAAAAAAATTTATTTTTAATTTTGTGTAAGATTTTATGTATTACTATTGGCATTGATGATATGGATGCAAAAATGGTATAATTTGTACTGGGATATTTGCAGAGAATGAGAGCAATCTTGCTTCAATTGTAGAATTTTTATGTGTGAATGTGTCATGTGTTTTTTTTGTTGGGGTGACTGCTTGGTTGCTGACAGAGTTGAAGAGAAAAGAAAAGAAAGGAAAATCAATTTTACTTTTTTTTTTCCTTCTACTATTGAGTGATTCTTTTGAATTGTGTTGTTTGAGTTTCTAGGAAGTAAAGAATTCACATGAGAATTGTGGGCCTTTTTTTTTTTTTGTTGATAATTAGTAATGGAAGACTTGTAGCCATTTGTGTTGTATGAAGCTTGGTTGACTGGGAATTAAATTTGTGATTAACCTGAGTGAAAATTCAATAATTAAAACTATTTTTTAATAAAATGACACATTTATCGATGTACCTTAATTATAGTTCTAAGATCCACGGAATGGGGGATCCAAAAGAATTTTAAAAATAATAATAATTTTTTTCTTAAAAAAAAAAAAAGTTTGTTAGGATCACCATAAATTGCATGGGAGAAGCTTAAGTCATCTGGCTCTACTTTCAATTTTTTCAATAAATGCTGAAATGAATACCAAGATCTAACTCAGTGGCATCACTAAGAATTAACAAACATTGTAAGAAGTGCAGATGAGTAAGAGAGCGATGAGGAATTGTGGAAAGTTTGTTCATATCAATCAATGGCAAAAGCAGCTTTGAGCTAGCTGTCAAAAGAAAGAGTAGAGGAATGGGCAAGGAATCTTGACCCTTTTGTTGTTTTTCTGAGAGTGAGTATGAGAAAGATGCCAAGAGAAGCAGGCAGGCTTTCTATATTATGTGGTTTGGTTTTCAAAACCAAACTCTGGTCTTTTCTATGTCATTTTATAGTGTATTCCACTGTTTTATAAGGCACTATGCCCACAGTTTTTAGGCCTGGGGTAGATCTATAAGCATAGGAAGGGAACTCACTATTGGATATGTGATGGGTCTGAACCAAAATTGTTCTCCTGCTGCAGAGTTTATTGTTATACTTATATCAGTCAAGCTAGCTTAAGCAATATGTGATCTATTTGTAACTTTAAATTGACAATTGGTCACTTTTTCTTTTGCATAGAGTGGGAGGTCAAAATGGGGTGGGGTCTAGAATAAAGCTATAAATCCATTGGTGTTGATGACCATAGTTGTACAGTTTGAGCCACATGAGAATTTTGATATTATAAGGGGACCCATCAAATTTAGAAACCCACAAGGTGAGTTTCATGAGTCAAGGTCCTTTGATACTAAGCTTTGAAATTGAATTGCCTGTAAAAAGCAATCATGCAAAGGTGGTTCCTTCTTTGAATCTTAATACTGTTTTAAGTTTGCTTTTTGACTCGAAAGGAGACCAAAAACTGTGGTGAATGGGGACATTAGGAAAAGAAAAGAATGCGTAGGAGGGGAAAGTGGGACTTGTGATGATGAAAGGAAAGAAAAGAGAGAGAAAAAGCAGTGATGAGAATGGGAAAGCCAGAAAACATGGCGTGGTTTGGCCACTTTGTGTTTTTGTCTGTTTGTTTCTTTGTTTGTCTGTTTTCGTGAGTATGATTTTGTAGAATTTGCACCCTCTGGTTGTTGGTTCATTAATTTGGAATTTTGATTCTTCCATGTGCACTCTTTGGACACTCTTTTGGCCTTTGGTACCCCCATCTTCTTCTCTAAATTAAAGGTGCAGAACAGCTAGTCTGTCCGAGTTTATTCAGTTTATTATGTCTAATTTTTTAAAGCTTTATTTGTGTCTACTTTTTTTTTTTTTTTTTTTTTTTTTTTTGGGAACCCCATGAGCCTATGAAAATGAGCGAGAGAGAGATCCAATATTTACAATTTCCATGGTTGTAGATGGACATTACTTGTCAGACTTCTATAAACTAGAAGCATGATAATTTAGACTACGTATATGTACAGATTGTTAGAGCATTTTCTGCCATCTCTTCAACATTTCACCCAAATTTAAAGCATCTTCTAGTCACACCTTTCAACCATTTCTATATCCTATCTCTATCTTATTAAAAGAATAAATTTTTAATAGTTATTTTTTCTCTGAATTTTTTTTTTGTGTTACTTTCTATCTAAACTCCGCCCACATAGAGAGAGAGAGAGAGAGAGAGAGAGAGAGAGAGAGAGAGAGAGGTGGCGCTACTCTATTGTGCCCTCACCTCTTCCTTGCTGCTCTCGTCCTTGCCACTCCCCCATCACTCTTATACGTGTTGCTTTTGTCCTTGCCACTGGTCATTTCAGTTGTCCTATCTCCACCATCTCATTATCATCCTTGTCCCTCCACCGCTATGTCGCCATCCTTGCCATTCTCCTCCTAGTAGAGAGAGAGAGAGAGAGAGAGAGAGAGAGAGAGAGAGAGGATGTCCAAAATATATAAATTTATTTTATTAATCTTATTTTAATTTTTAGTTTGATTTATTTTGGTATTTTAGGAATTAGTTTAAATGAAATTAGGATATAATTTAGTATATTATGTGAATTGTAATAATTTATTAAAAATAAAGTGTTAAAAAAGTTGTTGAAAAATTCCCAAGTTTTAGACAAAGTTTGGCTTTAAATTAGTTTGGAGCTATCTCTTCTAACCCTCTACATGGAAATTTATTAGACTATTTATATGTATTATTTAAAAAAGTTGTATGATTCTTAAAAAAATTCATGTGACTAAAAGTATATGCAGAAGGTCTCTTCAATTGCCACGTAATAAGTTGGAGGTAGATAGTTTCAAAATAATTTGGAACTAAGCTTTTTCTCTAGTTGTTTACAAGGTATGAAACATGTAAAGACAATCCACTAATTCAACTGGACTTAACCTAACCCAACCTGACCTATGTGTGTTGGGTTGACCAAAAAGGTCTAGTTCGGTTGAAAAGATCTTCCAACATGATTTATGCATAGTTGACCACCCCTAATTAGAGATGCTCTTAGTTGCTAAGTCTCTCAAAACCACACCCCAAAAAAAAAAAAAAAATTCTTTTAACTATATTAACAATTCTTGTATTCATGTTTGTTTAAATACTTACAAGTCTTGCCAAAGAGAAAGAGGCACTTGTTTTAAATGAATGCTTATGTTTTTTCTTTCCCATTGTATCGTTAATTTTATTCAATAAAGTTTACTATCAATTTCTCTCCAAAAAAAATAAAGGAAAAGGATCCACTATATTAAGTGTTGGTGAAGGATGATCCATGAAAAAGAAAAGTTAAATGCACTAAGTCCTACATTGATGTGTAAAGCATTCACATGCAATGCGTTGGTTAAAAGATTTTGCCCCTAGATAACAAACAAATGATGTGCAAAACTTCCACTGTATGATTACTGATGATTCGCACTACCAAAAGATCAAAAAGAAAAACTCTTTGTAATGAAAGCTTGCGAAGTTTTAATCTTTCTTTAAGGATTTGTGTCCCCTCTGCGTCCCTTATTAGTACTTCGTTTGGTGCTCTTGTAACTACTGTTGGCATATTAGAGAGTTCGACGATTTGTTTTTTTATCACTATGGACGTCATACGTGACATATTGAACAAATTGATGAAAATAGATAGCTCTAGGCTGTTTTTTTTTTTTTTTTTTTTAATTCAATTCTATAGGGTTTGAATTTATTATTATCCAACTTAAATGTCATTTAACTGGGAGGCATCTCCTAGTATCTCCAACAAAGACATCAAGGATTCAAATTTTTTCACCCCAAACTGATGAAAATATATATATATATATATATATATATTATTCGTTTCTCATTAAATTTTTATTACCATCATGTTAAAACATCAAACAAGATGTTTTTTTTTTTTTTTTTTTATACAACAAACAAGATGTTTTGATATAAGTAGAATTCGATCGTATTTTTCACATGACTTTTTTACTAGTTCAGAAAATTGGAATGCACATAATACCTTTAATTAGCTGAATGTAAAGACAAGGACTTAACTTGATCGTGGCCACTATTAATAAAATGGACCTAAAGGTGATTATTTTTCTGGTAGGACGCCTATAAATTAAGTTTTGAGTGCTTGGACAATCTAAAATATTGAATAATACCCAATGTGAATAGGGTGTGTGTACTGCACTAGCTGGTTGTGCTTGTGCCGCAAAGTTTGAAATAAAGATGGCCTACGAGTACTACTACTAGTGGCGTCACGTGTTTGAGATGCGCGTCAAGCACCTCTTGTCATGGTTCTTGCTTCTAGTGCATGCATCACTCTTGTTTCAACTTGCATTAACCGGATCCATATCCATATAGTTTTCGTGTTGGTGTTTCTTGAAATTTGTACTTTCCGAATTAACTGCCATCATTTTGGAGAAGACTTCCACTTACAGCTACGAGCTCTATTTTCAGAATCTTGAATGTACCTTGTTATGGCATATATATTGGGTTAGCACTTAGCACAAGTTGCATGTTTTGGGGGGTATTGTAACGCACAATTATATTTTAATTCATTTTACAAAGTATATATGATAGGGTTGATGGATGACTCAATAGTAATGATATCCTTTGTAATATAGTGTTTATTTGTTTATGATTCAAACTCCACGTCTTCTTCCTTCACTATCTACCTATCAAAAGCATTACCTATGTTTAAGTTTCAAATTGAACTATAAACTGAAGTTATTATTCTTATCTTAGTACGTGTGATTCCAGTTAAAAGAACAAAAAATCAGTCATTATTTTTTATTTATTTTCTATTGAAAGGAAAGTATTTATCAATTTAAAACTAGTTCAAAGTTACTTATTTGATATCTTTAAGGTACATATTCTATTTAAACATGTGTCCCTAAGATCTCCCATAAAAAAAAAAATGGGGATTTGGATCCTCCCCATTTCAAAGTGAAATTGAGAATGACAAATTCAAAGCTATGATTTAAAGTTGCATAAAATAGGGTTTATATTTTGTCATCTTATTTAAAATTTAATCGTGGTGAAAATGTAACTGTGGCTAAAGACAACCAAAGTGAATGAGTTGGCAAAATATAGATCCTAGATTTATTCAAAATTAAATCATAGCCTTAAAATGGACAATCTTCATTATGTAACTATGGCTAAAGAAAACCAAAGTGAATGAGTTGACAAAATCTAGATCCTAGATTTATTCAAAATTAAATTATAGCCTTAAAATGGACAATCTTCATTTTAAGTAAAATGCAAAGGATCCAAATTTCAAAAGAGAAAAAATTGGATGATATGAAACAAATGAACACGGAACACAATGAGCATTCATGATCAGGTTCATATTTCCCCTATATGTGTGTGTGTGTTTCTCAAAAAAAAAAAAAAAAATGATCAGGTTCATCTTGTGTTCGTTCTTCTCTTGTATGCCAAAAAGGGGCAAAACCCAAAACAACAACCAAAAAAATAAAATAAAAACAATACAATACAAAACAAAACCAAAAACAATATATATATATATATATATATATATATATATCAGAAATGTGTGATTCCTAGTCCTTAAGACAACAAAGTTGCAACAAGTTTTCGAATTTCAAACACTATAGTTGCCTATGGGCAAAATTGGAACGCCCTTTAATATGGCAGCAATTTCGTTTCATTTGTCCCAATCACAACACCCTAAAGAAAACAAAAATAATAAAATAATAAAAATTAAAATATCCAAGTTATCAACATTAAACAAGTTCATTATTTTCCTCCAAAAAAAAAAAAAAACCCTAGTTCATTATGACTAGAGAAATATACTATTAGACAACGGCGTTGAAAAAAGGCAGCCTAATATATTAGTATTATTTTAAAGAGTAGGAATTGGCTTATGTGACTCAATCTACTCCCCCTCCAACCCTCTTTTTCGTAAATAAAAAATTAAAAAAAAAATTAAAAAACTAGCTCAATATGACTAGAGAAATATACTATTAGACACCAACGTTGAATAAAGGTTGCATGATATTATTATTATTGTTTTTTTAAAGAGTAGGAATTCGCTTACGTGGCTCAATCCATCGCGCCCCCCCCCCCCCCCCCCCCCTCCTTTTTTTTGGGTTGAGCATTTGTCTTTGAATCAACTCATACTCTCATTCAATCAGGTTTTTTGTGTTAACAAATTTCGTTAATCAAATTTTCTTGTTATTGTAAATTTGTGGGCATTGTTGCAAATAAGATGAGAAGTCAAGTTGTGAAAGTGGAGTTGTAGCATCAACATTCTTGGACGAGTTCGTTGGAGATGTCAAGTGAGTTGTGTTATTTGAAAAACAGTTGGCAGATTCTTGCTCAACACTCAATTGACCCTCGATTGAGCGAGTGTATCAGAACCCAATAGAATTTAGTTACACACTTTCTTTGATGTACCTATCCAATTAACCCTCTCATATATCTCACAAAACCGATGAAATTAAACACCCAATTCTCAGATTGAAGAGTGGCCCATTTTCCTTATGATAAAAATTCATTGTAGTCTCTACCATCATCCTCTCAAATTTCCAAATCCTTAGAGAGGAGATCCAAGCCTTACACACTTAGATACATTGAGTTATCTTTCTTGTAGTTGGGTGTTGGAAATCATTGAAGCAATCCCAAAATTTGCAATAGGCCTTGGAGTGGCCAATGAGACTCGGTCTTGCGATTGACAGCTCAACTTATGAAACCAATAGCTAGTAAAGAGAAAAGTTGATGCAATCGAATGTGAGCAAGAGCAAAGAGCTCATATATATTTTCATTTACATAGCTTGGAGGGTTTTTAAGCATGATGTATTACAATTATTCTTAGTTTCTTACTAGCGAATTCTTCAGTTTAGGTGGTGCTATAGGCCCTAGAGAGCAAATTGCCCGGTTTAGTTTTTTTCTCCTTATGAACACTTTGGGTGTTTGGGTGCTTGTATGGGTGCTTGTAAATGTATGGGATTTGCCTTCTTTTTTTTTTTTTTTTCTTTTTTCTTCTTTTTTTTTTTCGTTTATACATACATATATCAATTGATTAATTAGAGCACTAGCATCAAATATGCTAAATGCTAAATTTTTAGCATTTAGCTCACCAAAGCACTCAAGATGTCTAAAATACTAAAATGTTTTAGCATTTATGACTGTACCATTTATGAAAGTATATTTTATTCTCTCTCTCTCTCTCTCTCTCTCTCTCTCTCTCTCTCTCTCTCTCTCTCTCTCTCTCTCTCTCTCTCTCTCTCTCTCTCTCTCTCTCTCTCTCTCTCTCAAGCGGTGGCTTTGGGGGGCCAACTTCATAGGTTGGTTGGGTTTGAGTCTGGCTTAGCTTAGTGTGGATGGTGATGGCAAAAAAGAGGGAGGTTGGTTTTTCTAATTTGGTTTTCGGTTGTTGGGATGGGGTTGGTTTTTTGAATTGGGTCTTGCGGTGGTGATTGTTGGTTGTGGCAGTGGTGGTGTTAGTTGTGGGTTTTTGTGAATTTTGACTATTTTTTAATTTGATTTTGTATGGTTTTTGAGATGATTTTGTTGCAAAAAATTTATCTAGATTTTGGGGGGGGCGAATACCTTTCGAAAGAAAAAAGGAAGATATCTTATTAAAATGGTTAAAATAGTGAGGAGGGCGTGGGGACGGCCAAAAGATAAAGAAGAGTAAGAGTGGCGCTGCTGGATGCTTCTGATCAATGGAACTAGTCCCTCAGATTTCGCACGTAGGAGATCAAGACGGGGGAAAGAAAAGTATGATTGGAAACAACGCGTACACCGACCCGCCTTCGAACATGTTCATCTCGAGATGGGCTCAATCGAAAGATCTATGAAATGGCGTCTATACTGGGAAAATGGAGTTGGGGCCAGAGAGGGTCTCCCCCAGACGGTCTTTGCCAGTAGTGCCATCCTCCCCGCTGGCTGTATGAGCGGGTTGTCCCTCTTAGGTTGTAGTCTTGGTGGCTGGTGGTTATGGGTGGATTTTGGCCAAAAGTTATGGGTGGATTTGGGTTGTGGAATAATTTTTTTTATTGGGTTTATGGGTTGTGGATTCAAACAAAGAGAGAAGAGAGACACCGTAAAATGATTGTTTTAATTGGTTGGATATATTACTTTAATTTGTCGAAGGTTAAAATAGAAGATGTGATGTAGTTCATATTGTAAAGTGGTGTTTTAAAATAGATAAAGTAGGATTTAGTGTGTCAAAATATCATTTGGTATAACACAGCTAATAATAATACTCTAATAGATAAATTGGGCTTCCAAAGGCTAACCCAATTGGGCTTTAGTGACAAATAAGATGGGACCAAATGGACAAATAAGGTTTTAGCTTCAATGGGCTTCAGGTTTTCTATCAACTCTTGACAAAGCCAAAATTACCATTAAATATATAACAAATATCACTATGAAAATATAATTGCACTCTAGGTCTTACTAATAAATTATATCTCAAAACTTTAATATAATATCATTTAACCCCTCCATGAAACATCCATAATGGACAAAGTCATAAAAACTGTCACTTTGTAAATAACTATTTTATTCCTTAAGTCTCAAGCTTAACCTTTCAGTTATTCACATATATTTTTGAAATCCAATTTCATTAAATATAAATTTTAGTAACTCTATACTAAAGTGGTTAGCTTTAGCACCATTAAACTTATCTCAATGGGATATTTCATGTTTCTAAAAGAGATTATGGATTTCATCTTGAAAATATGTATACCCTTAACACTAAGTGTGATTGTCTAACATACGAAGATTTTGACCATTAGATTAGATCTCACTCTTGATATATCAAAGTAACCTACAATTCATGATTGGGTTCACAATCCTCTAAGGATTAAGAGTTTATGAAAATAGAAGTCGTGAGAATTATTATCCAGGCGATAGTTGTTAATTGAATAATTAATCTCGCAACAATAAAGTTCAATGCATCTTATACAGTTAAGACACATTAACACGTCAACTAAAAGTCTCCACATCCATAATCAAGACAAATCATTTTAGTTGACATGTTATAGTCTTCACAGATGAAACGTTCAATTTCATCACCAACTATGAACTACATTTTTTAGTTTATAAGGAACTTGTGGTTTTTATCTTCTACAACTAAATTACATACAATGCATCTCAAGAACTATATGATAATATCCAATTGGTTCATATACAAATAGTCTCATATAATTAAATACTTCAATTACTTAAAATATGATAAAATATTGGATTTTAGGGCATAAACCCTAACACTAGTGAGCCAAATATGAACAAACACGATGGTAACAAAAAGAGTTAGTCATTGGCTTGCCCCACTTCCAAATTGACCCATTAGGCAGCTGAAATGCAAATAAGCCAAAACTTCGACACAAAACACAATTAACAGTCCTCCAGCGAGGCAATCCGAAATGCAAATTTTCCATAAAAGAAATTCCAATGATCTCTTTGGACTTCCATAAACTCAATTAGTCCCCTCATGACTAGAACCTTATAATTGGAGAAAGGATATACTTTACCTAGGTGATGGGAGGCTTATCATGACTTTTAAGTGGAGTTGTGATGTGCATTTGTGTTAGAAGCTTTTCTCTCTCCCTTGTGAGTGTGTTTGGTTTAAAAAAAAAAAAAGTGACGGGAGGCTTTGCCTAAAAATTTAAAATTGAAACTAGAGGCCCAACATTCTTGGTCAACACTTGGTTAAGTTGATAAGTAAATGTTGAGGACATGTTGGATTGTACGGGAACCAAACACGTCTCATAATGTATTTCTATTTCATTTCCTTGTTTCAAGATTGATGAGCTCAACCACCAATATATAATTGCCTGCTGGGCTACTCCTTACTTGGGGTTTGAAATCTACAACATTTGGAATTCACAAATCTAGCAATATCGCAATCTGTATACCATCACCAAGTTTCAACATATAAACATACTTTTGTAAATCCTGCAAAGTGCTTAGTGAGGGAAATTTGTTTAAAGGAAAGATTTACCACAAAAGATCCTAGATTTAAAGACACGGACCAAGCTTTCAACATCAATCATTACTTCCCATGCCAATTTTTTCCATTATAAGCGTTTTAAAATTCTCTATTCTTCTCAAGCTAATAGCTTCAATGGATTTAGGTCTAAAACTCACCCAAGCATAACCAACTTCCTGCAAAAGAGTCCCTTACTCGACTCATTTTTTCCCAAAATACCATGATTAATTTGTCGAGGCTCATAGGGAGGATCTGAGAGCACAAGCACATTAATTATCCATTCATTTTTCGAGGTCACCTTTATAGCAACACCATTTTTACACCCCAAACACATGCCATCTCTTTTCCCATTAGGGCCTACAAAGACTATATTGAGTCTGTAGTACAAGGTTGGTAAATTGTGAACAAATATATCTTGAGTGTCTTAGTGTATTTGAAGTCCATTTCAAAACCAAAGCCAAGACCAAGTTTCTCAAGAAGAACTACTGATTCTAAAATCCCAATACATGCCTAACACCAATCTCAACTAATCGAGATTTATTAAACTCGATGTATCAAGAATCGTGTTGAAAAGTCCAACTTTAATCTATTCAATTGTCATACAACTAGGGTTTTGTGGTTTTCAAGCTAAGATACAAAAGGAGATCTAGGGCAATCATTTAAGACTTTTGGAGAGCTGTGCATTGTGCACAAGTATTAAAGATTTCCAAGTTTTCTCCACAGGCTTCGAAAGTTCTAGGTGATCAAAATGAAGTTGCTACTTCTTAGAATATATCAGAAGGGGAAAGTTGATGAAAGTAAGTCTGAGTAGTTGAAGTCAAGTTAATAAGGAATCTGAGATCAAACATGTGAAGCTATAGAAACAAAGCATTGGAAGGAAGACTGCTATTAGCTTCTGCATAAACGAATGTAGTTTTTAGACTTACTGTTTGCTATGCTACTTGTAGTTTAGGATGTGTAGTAGTTAGCTTTATATTAATTATGGACACATGTAGTTTGGTGATTGGTGTATTGTTCATAACCAATTTTGGAGGTAAGATCTAGAAAGATAGGAAAGTTAGTTAGATAGTTAATTGCTTATTCCTTTGTATATATAGATTATTTTGTACAATCAAAAGGTTAATGCAATTATTCATTCATCAATAGGTTGCCTTCTCCAGTATTGCAAAATAAAAGCCCTTTTGAACTTTTCCATTCTAAGCCTTCCTATAGTCATTTGAGAGTGTTTGGATGCTTGTGTTATACATCAACCATATCTATTCATAGAGATAAACTTCAACCAAGAGCTCAAGCTTGTGTTTTACTTGGTTACCCTCTTGCCACTAAAGGGTAAAGGGTACAAACTCCTTAATCTCACCTCTAGAAAAGTCATTATTTCCCCATGAACATATTTTTCCCTTCATTTCTTCTGATCATGTATGTCCATCTATCTCTTCAGATTCTTTTCAATCTAATCCTGATCTTACTACCACTCTTATTTCTCCATTCCTTATCTCTCCAGTTATCACAAAAATTTCTTTCATGGTCAAAATTTTGCTCCTGATGTAGACTCAGATTCTGATGATGATGCTAATTGTTCACCTAAATCTGCTTTACCTCAAGAAATTTACTCTAGTGACTTAGACCAATCCACTTATGGGACAACTGAGACTGCTTCTATTCCTGCATCTCATGTTGATTCCCAAGCCATTCCTTCTATCAATAGATCTAGTGCTTCACCTGATGTTCAATCTGTCACTTAAGTTGTTCCCTCTGATGTGCATTCTGTTCTATAGGTTGTTGCTTAGCTTGATGCACCCCTTTAGGTTCTTAGAAGGTCTATTGGGGTTTCAAACAAACCTTCCTACCTATAGTATTATCATTGCAATCAAGTCACTAGCTCATCTGTACATGTTATTCCATCAATTCCTAAGAAAGTTACTGCTCATCATCTCCATGATTTTCTGTCTTACTCTCACTTTTCCCACATCATAAACACTTTTGCAATTTCGTTTCTTCTGTTATGGAACCTACTTCCTATACCTAAGTTGTTAAAGACCTTAAGTGGGGAGATACTATGGCAGCTAAAGTTACTGCTTTGGAAGCAAACAATACCTAATCCCTTACTTCCTTACCTACTCACAAGAAGCCAATAGGCTGCAAGTGAGTCTATAAAATTAAACATAGGGCTGATGGCTCTATAGAAATGTATAAGGCCAGGTTGATTACTAAGGGTTTCACCCAAAGAGAGGGGTTGGACTATACAAAAACTTTTTCACCAATTGCCAAGATGGTTTCTGTTAAAACTCTACTTGCAGTGGCTACTGTGAAAGGGTGGCACTTATCTCAACTTGATGTGAACAATGCTTTTTTGCATGGGGATCTTAAGGAAGAGGTTTATATGGTTTTTCCACAAGGCTTTCACAGCATGGGGGAGGTTGTTTGCAAACTTGTCAAGTCATCGTATGGTTTGAAACAAGCTTCAAGACAGAGGTTTTCAAAGTTTTCTCAAGCTTTGATTCAATTGGCTTTTCATCAGTCCAAGGCAATTACTCATTATTTGTAAGGAATAATTCTAAAGCTTTTGTGGCATTACTTGTTTATGTGGATGATGTCCTTATAGCTAGTTACAATGTGCAAGCTGTGGCAGATCTCAAAATGTTGCTAGATAGGCAATTCAAGCTTAAGGATTTAGGGGATTTGAAGTTCTTTTTGGGCTTGGAAGTGGCAAGGTCTAAGGAAGGGACAAATAGAATCTTGCAGTACATCAAAGGCACTCTTGGTCAAGGTTTATTGTTCTCAAGCTAGTCAAAGCTCCACATTAAAGTCTTTGCTAATGCAGACTAGGCTGCAGGCTCTGAAACTCGAAGATCAACCACAAGATATTGTGTTTTTCTTGGGAATTTTTTAGTTTCCTAGAAATCCAAGATCCAACAAACTGTGTCCAGGTCTTCTACAGAATCATAATACAGGGCAATGGCTATGGCAATGTGTGAGATTGTATGGTTGTTAAGTTTTCTCAGAGATATTCAAGTGCCTTATCCCAAAGTAGCTTTGCTCTTCAGTGATAGTCAAGCAGCATTGCATATTGGGGCCAATCCTGTTTTCCACAAGAGGAGAAAACACATTAAGATAGATTGTTATATTGTCAGGGATAAAGTACAAGCCAAAGTGATAAGGCTATTGCATGTTAGAACCAAGTCTCAAGTGGGAGATCTTTTAACACAGGCATTATGGTCAAACAATTTTCTTCTCTGCAAGACAAGATGAACATGGTGAATATACATTCCCCTCTACAGGTGAGCAGTGATCAAACCTCACCAACAAAACTGAGTCTCACTGACCAAACCGCAAGGAACTTTAGGTCGACCAAAGGAGCCAATGTCGGCAAACGAAACCTAATGACTCTTCCGACGCTAGCGTGGTGACATAGTCAGAGTTAATTTTTAAAACCAACCCACAAACTCTACCAACCATTTCATATATATGGAGATAAAAATAAGGGGAAAAAGATAAAAACATTCTTAGTAAAGAAATCCTCCTTATGCCACCGAAACTATGCTGCAACCAAATCTTTTTTGTTTGCCTGAGCTTCTAGTTGTCTGCTCACATCTGCCCTAATTTTGTGCAAATCTGCCTCTTGCACTTGCTATCTGCGTAGCTCCAAGTGGCATAGTAGCTAGATCTCTCACTCCTTCTATGACTGTACAGTTATCTCCACGTTTTTTCTTTTCTTTTTGGTCTACATAATACTATCTTGTGATTTTGAGTACTCTGTTTACTCTTTTATTTTTTAGCAAAGAGTACTGTGTTTACTGAGTATATTACATTGAAGTTGATGAAAATATCTAAGCTTGTGTGATTTACATGGATTTCAATTTACAACTAGCATTGGTATTTTTTTTTTCCCTACTAAAGCATTGATACTAATTTAAATTAAAATATTGATAATATAAAATATAAATAATATTTCTGATAAGATTCATTCATTGTAAAGCATTTATTTGGTCAAAAAAAATATTTATGTTATTTGTATTGTTGAACCTGATTGTAACTGAGTAATGACTAACAATTTTTTTTATTTCAAACCAATAAAACTAGTGAAACTGACTGCAAAAAACCACACTGATGTAGGTTGAAAATCGATCCTTAGCGATGTGCATTGGTTCCAGTTATGAAAAAACTGCATTGACTGAACTACGCACACCCCTATTCCTCTTTTCCCCTTGAGGGGGAGTATTAGAAGGGTTAGGTTGATGAAAGTAAGTCTGAGCAATTGAAGTCAAGTTAGTATGGAATCTGAGATCAAACCTAGATTGAAGCTGTAGAAACAAAGCATTGAAAGGAGGACTACTATTAGCATTTGCATAGACGATTGTAGTTTTCAGACTTATTGCTTGCTGTGCAACTTGTACTTTAGGATGTGTTGTAGTTAGCTTTATATTAATTATGGACACGTGTAGTTTGTTGGTTGCTGTATTGTTCATAACCAATTTTGGAGGGAAGTTTCGAATAGATAGCAAAGTTAGTTAGGCAGTTAGTAGCTTATTCCTTTGTATATATAGATTAGCTTGTACAATCAACAGGTTAATGCAATTATTCATTCATCAAAACTCTTAGGCTCCATTTGGGAGTTCATAAAGGAATGGAATAGAATGGAATGAAATGGAATAGAATGGACTGGAATGGAATAGAATGATCATAAGGGAATGGAAAGGAATGGAATGGAATAAAATGTATTCAAGTAAAGGAAAGGAATGGAAAAGAATGGAATTGAATGGAATTAAGTAACCTTAATTGGATGTTTTAACTTTGTCTCTCTTTGCTTTAGATTTGAAGATTTTGAATCAATGAAGATAAAGTGCCTCAAAAAATTCTCTCTTTGCTTTATTTTTCTCTGACCCATGGCCAAAAATTATTTTCTTTCATTTGACTTTGTTTTGATTAATTTTGGATTTGAGTATATGGATTCTTTTTTATTGTGTTTCTGTTATGGGAATTTTTGTATTTTTTAGCTTGTGCTTTTGTTTTCCTTGAATAGATTGTATCAATTTGGGTTGATTTTGTTGAAGGAGATGTTTTTTTTTGTTTCTTGTATTTCTGGGTTTGTATTTGCTTGAATCTACTAGGTTTGTATTTTTGTTTTGAATTTTTTAATTTAATTGAAATTTTAATTTTAATTTTAAAAAATAAAAATAAAAATAAAAACTTTTGATTTTAAAAAATAAAAAAGAAACTTTTGATTACCGAAATAATTTTTGGTAATCAAAAATTTTTTTTAAAAAAAATATAAGGGTCTATAGCCGCGTTTTTTAGACCTATAGCCGCATTTTCAAATGCGGCTAAAGTATGTCCTATAGCCACGTTTATAAAAACGTGGCCATTGTCTGGTCCTATAGCCGCGTTTGAAAAAACGTGACTATAGACCCCTCAAGCCTATAGTCACAGGTTTTAGGCCACAGTTAAAAACGCGGCTATAGACCAAATTGGGCTATAGCCACGTTTTAAGAACGCGGCCATAGAACTTTTTTTTTGTAGTGAATGGAAAAGAATGAAAGTGAATAGAATATAAGTAATCTTATTTGGGAGTAAGATAAACGGAATGGAATGAAATTATTTTATGACAATATTACTATTAGACCCCTCTTTTAAAATAAAGGGTTGAAAATATAAGGGTATTTTGGGAGTTTTAGTAAAAAATTCATTAAATCTAATTTCATTCCCTCACATTCTTCTCAATTTCGGGGAGAATAAAAATTTGAGGTTTTAAGGGAATAGAGAGAAGAGTCCATGGTCTTAGCATTGTGTGGGGTCATGTTAATAAGTTTGACAAGAGGGAGCAAATTAGAATATGGTTATTCTATTTGTAAACTTTGATTCCATAAGGTAGATATATTTTCCTTGGGGATGGTGGCCAAGCCCTGATGGTGCTTTTTACTTTGGAATAGTTGTTTAATTGGTTTTCCCTATGTCACCATATTGCATGTTCTTTTGTATCTACATTTTTTATTTTACGCAATATTCTGTGTGATTGTATTGACCACAATCATAATTATACTTATAAGTATAATTGGAGCAATTAATATACTTAACCTCAGGTCTAAATTATCCCAAATAAATAGCTTGGAGTTTAATTAAGATACATAAACTCTTGATTATTTTTAAGTTCTAACAATATAGCACCTCAAGATTACTATTCCTCACCCATGCTAGCTCTTAAAGCTTCCAAGCCAGGATAATCATGAGGAGACACACATGACACGGCCATAGGTTAAAAAACCATAACACTCGACTAGAAGGAAAGACAAGCTTTACAGTTATATATGCTAGGTTTCACTTAGACAAAAACATCAAATAGGTAATGGTCAATAGTTGTAAGGATAATGGGTACGTAAAGAGAGGAAAGAGCAAGGTCACAAAGCACAAGGGGAAAGGGAGGAATTGAAAAGATAAAGAGTAGGAGAAGAGGAAGGATAAAAATGATACAAGGGTGGAGAAGTTAGCACGAACAGCAGCGAACTATTCTACCAGAGAAGGGGAGCTGAGTGCATGTTAGCTACAAAAGGATGCTAATTATGTACGTCGAGACTCGAGAGCGGGGAAAATAAACTGCCAACATATCATAACGTTTTTTACGATTAATTCAATTGTAAGTTTATTGCTTGGCAAGTACTACTTGTCTTTTTTTTTTTTTTTTTAATAACGAAAATTATATAAAGAGGTCTAAGGTTTATACCCTATTTCAAATTAGGTCCTGTGGTTTTTATTTTGTTAATTAAAGTACTAAATTTATTAAATCAATAAAATTTGAAGGCTTTGCCCATTTATGTTATCAATTTTCATTATTCTTAGCAATAATGGAGAAAAAAGAAGTAGAAAATTATTTTTTAAACCTAAGGTTTGTTCATAAATCAATTTACTAGTCATCTATATATATATAGTCAAAACTAAGTGAAAATCCAATTAAATTTTAAATTATAGTCTAATTTTGCACCATGTATCTCATTTAATTTTTAAATTTATGTATCAAGTGAATTACTAAGTGCAAAATCAAAGAGTCCAATTTGCACCATGGGAACCATCTAATTTTTTAATTTCTGTAGCAAGTAAATTATTGAGTTTAAAAACAGAAGAGTTCAGATCTAATTAAATTTTAAATCATATATATATATATATATATATATATATTTATATATATAATTGTAATTGTTTTTAAATATACTAGTGTATATGCACGTTCTTACACAATAGTTGAACATAGAGGGTAGAGAGAAAAATCTTTATTTATAGAGGAATGTTTAACATAGATTGAGGAAGTAGTTGCCAAAAAATCAAAGCTGGTTGCTTATGTGAACACAAGTTTATATCAAAAGTTTTTTCTTTTCCTGGGTATTTCGGCCAGGACTGCCCAATATAACATAAATGAACTATGGAGAGGGATAGAGGTTTCAATCTGAAATGGTTTCACAAGGTTGAGACTTTAATTGATAAAATAAAAAATTAGGGACGTAACATAAAACAAGATATCAGCCTTGAGGTTTTTTATATACCTTTTTCTTTTTCTTTTAAACAGAAAATATAGTGTAAATATATAGTGAGATTGTAATTGTGTATGTTATTCCCAATTTCTATTTGAAAATAAGTTTGATAAGTTTTATACCAAATCCTTCTAACTCTTTTGGGTTCAAATGATACTCGTTGTGGTACTAGTTAATGTGTGTCATTTGAACCCCACACTCATCTTTTATATATATAATCCTTCCAACTGCTTTTGGAAATGGCTATATTAATTATGTTCAAAGTTATCTAAAGTATAAACAGTTGTAGAATGGATGAGAGGTTAACTGCTTTGACCGAATGGTTGGACAAAGAAATATTCAAAAGAATCTAAACACTCCTAAAATATATGCTTTGCCGAAAGCCTCGTTGAACAAGGTAATAATAGAAACAAGCTTCAATAATTTCTTTTTAAAAAATTGGTATATAGAAACAAGAAATACACATAAAATTAAAAATCGTATATACTAAATTTTTTTGCTTTAACAAGTTTCGATCAAAAGTGGCTGTATTTGCGCCAAAATCCCTTGGCATTGTGTTTTGACTTCTTCACGTACTAATATAAAACATTCAACCACTACCCACCTGAAAAGAAAATTCAAATATATCAACAAAAAAAAAAATCTGCATTGATTCGAAATTCCAGAAATTTTTTTTACAAGATAGTGGCTTTTAATTGATAAAATCCTTCCTATATTAAAAAAGAAAATGATAAAAGTATTTTATTATCAAACAAAGATCTTGAGATCAAATATAGACCCATGCTAGAGAGGGGGGGGGGGGGGGGGGGGGGGGTTTGTATAATCGAAACGAATTAATGAGACTCTCTCTTAAATGAACTTTTACTGAACCAAAAAAGAAGAAGAATATATTTGCATTGACAGGAACGTAACTAAAATTATCATGCAAACGTTAACTCCATAATTTTTAGAATTCAAAATTTCAAATAGGTCACAATGTATTAGATCTCACCTACATCAAGAGAAGGGGGCTCTGCAAAAAGAGAGAATTATCATCCATTTAAAAATCCATAAGCCGATGGACTTTCAATGGATTAGAACAACTTCTTTTAAAAATATGCTAATTTGCATGAATAGGAAGGCAATTAAAGTTAACATATTTACTTACCATTCAGAATTTTATTTTATAATCTTCAAATTTAATGAGGTCACAAAGTCAAATAGCCAGGGTTGCCAAAGATTGGCAACAAAAATGATGGGAAAAAAACGAGTTATTGTCAATGGCGCTTATTTGATTATTTTTCTCTCGTTTCTCAATCTTATAGACATTTTGTTTCTGGTGATCCATAGTGTTTCTGAAAATCAAATAATGTGAATACGCAATACAATTTCATGCAAAAGGACACAACATCATAATCTGTTTAACACAAACGTATAATTTCCAAGAAATTGAACCAATATTTATTTAATTTATTTTTTCCCAGACATCTTGAAGATCTTATCATGAATTATATATAACAAAAGGGAAAGTTTCAAAAAGAACCAAACAACATAGACAAAAAGACTAAATAACAAAAGTGTAATCCGCATGCATGTCAAAAAGCTAGTCTAGAAGAAAAACTAGAGAGACAAAAACCTAATCAACCCTCTTAATATTCAAATTACGCCAAACAATCTAAGCCATTTTATTTCTCCAACAAATACACATGAGAAGAAGAGGGAGATTACAGAAGCAAAGGAAAGAGACCCTTTTTCACCCACCTCACAATGACATATAACATATATAAAACAAATAAATAAATAAATAAATAAAAAATCACCATACCAAAGTTCAAAGATTCAACGGAGGAAATCTTGCAAGATTATTCAAGAATGTCCCAGATTGATCAAATGATAAAATACTAATGATTATTATGACCAAACAGCATAACATTTTTTTTTTAATTGTGCTCTTACTTCCATTCATGCACGTAGATGAATGTTGTTGTTGAATCAACCAGTGATCCTTGCACAATGTGTAATGATGTTGCAACCGCGTCTGTAAGGATTAGCCCTTTGCCTCCTTTGACAATTGTAGTAGGAGTGACCGCGGCGACCACATGGGACGGAGTTGGCCCTGAGAGCTCCATAGCTTATGTACCTCTGGCGGCTGCGGCGTCTAAGCATTCGGCTAGGATGAGAATCCATCAACATCTCATCCTCCTCTCCAATGCATTCACCAATTGCACCATCGCATGTGCCATACTTGGTCAGACCCCACTCGCTAGCCTCATGGATATAAGGAGTTGATTCAGCCACCACGACCAATGCAAGGAGGAGGATTATCAAACAAGCCTTAACCTCCATTTTGATCAGGTTCGCGTGTGTGTGTGTGTAAGGTAAAAGAAATTATATTGAAAAGTTTATAAGAGAAAAATAAAGTTTCTTTGGCTATGCCTGGCCTCTGCTCTACCCTTCCTGTTAGAGAAGGGAGAAGAGAAGGATATAGATTGAAAGCTAGGATGGTTGTGAGGTTCTTGAGATAGAAAAAGAAGGAGAGAGTTATGAAAATTTGGGTGGGTGGGATTTTTATGGTTATGTTTTCTGTGGTTTAACGCAATTTGGGGTATCCATTTCTTGCTCCTTGTTTTTCTGTCTTTTTGTTTTGATTATTTATAATATAGAGATGGCTCTTGTCTGTCTGGGGGTGTTTTGTACGATTGGCGTAGCATTGCCAAAGCTTGGAGAGTGACTGCATTTACAACCGCCGATGCCTCTATTTAGAATATGTTACTCCACGTGTAAAAACTATTTTACAAATAGCTGATAGAGTGGGTAATTATTAGTAAATAAAAATGAAATGCTAGTGGTAGGTCTAAATAAAAATTAGCAAAAAAATTTCACATCAACAGTTTGTAAAAATATTATAAAATAATTTGTATACGTAGCATTCTTCTTAAAATATAAGAACTAACTTTGTCCTTCAATGTCTTTTTCATTTTTGAAATAAAAACTACTATCCACAGTCCAATAAAAAGGTAAGTTCAAGTTACAACATGAATAATTTGACAAAAGTTAAATATTTTTTAAACCATAGATTCACAGGACCACATTGACTTACCCAAAAAATAATTACATACATAATATATTTAAATTAACATAATTTGTATACCCTAAAAATAATAGTGACTATCCTGACTTGATAATTTTAAGAATTTAGATTCAATAAAAATAAGATTAATGCTAAGGACACAATAAAATATTACAACAATTTTATAACATTCTAAAATTAACATACCAACTCACATGTGAGCATTTTTTAATCTCTAATTTAAAAAAAAAAAAAAAAAGTATACTAATATTGAAATTGTTGTGACTTTTTTTTTTTTTTTTTTTTTTTGGGTCTCTAGTATTACTTACAAAAGTAATCTTGGCTCCCAAACATAACCTAAAAAAATAGCCCAAAAAAACCAAAAGATTAGGCCAAAACAACAACAAATAAACCAGATATTCAACCAAAGCTCATCTAAAAATAAAATATTAAAACTCAATGCAGTGTTCACAATATGAATAAGAGAATATATAGATACTCTTCATTCTATTTCTATGTATGGCTTCCATATTATCTTCTTTGTAGATTCCAAGGGGTGAGCCATGTAAAGATACTCCTTTTCTCTAAATCCCATCATTAAAAAAAAACCCTCGAAACTCCTAGCTGATATACATACTCTTGTAACAAACTTAAAACTTAGCAAACTTTTATGGTTCACTCAATTGCAATCACTAGCGGCTTTCCTTATATTTTCTCCTTTAGCGCGCGCGCGCACACACAAATCTTTTGTAATTTATGATCGTTGCATAAAATGAGAAATCTACCAGCAAAAACTTTGCATCCAAAGCCTCCAAGAGTTCTACTTCAGCAAACTACATGGGCTTGAAGCAGACGTCCCTAAGAGCGAAAACTGACACAACACACATACAGGTTTGTGTTTACAACTTCATTGGAGCATCTAGGGCACACTTCTAATTGTAGAGACTTAATTTTCATCAGCTGAAAACCTATTCAACTTCAAGGTCGTGGAATTGGACTACAGCAAATTGATGAATTGGAACTAACTTGTACCATTCAGTAAACATTTTGTTGGGTTAAAATAAATTAACCCCGATTAATTAATTCAATTGCCCAAGTTGATTAATTAGGTAAAATTACATGCAAATCATGAAGACACCAACAAATCTGCAAATAAACAAAATACAGTGGAGAATAAATTAACACAGTGATTTGTTGACAAATTGGAAAAACCTCTCACAAAGCAAAAACCTCACCGAGTGAATTTAAGGTCACCACTCCTAAAAATCCACTAATCAATGATCAAGCAGTTACAAGTATAAGAAATCTTACCACTACCCTGGTCTATCCTAAAGTATCAACCTACAGTTGAACCTTCGCTTCAATACACAATTGAACTTGATCTTGTAGTAGACTTCTTTGTTTTGCAAAAATCTTCAATTTGTAACTAACTCATTTGCACAAATCTCAATACGTGACTAACTCCAATAACTTGATTGATTGTCGTTAGTTACAAAATTCTTCACTTCATTAACGATAAAGATCAGGAAGCACTTGGTTAAAAAACCCTAAAGCGTACAAACGCAGTAGCTTCACACAAAGTATATGAGTTCTAGGTCTATGTTTCCATACTTGAAGACTTTTAAAATAAGCTTTATAGATGATTAGGGTTGTAGAGAGAGAAACTCTAATCATTCAAGTAGTGATGGCAATTGTTACCCAAACTGTAAGTACCCAGCTCAGCCCGACCCTAATGGGTCGGGTATTACTTGACCTGATAAACAATAGGGTTGAGTCTAGGTTTTTAAAATAAAACCCACAGCAGGTCCAGGTCAAGTCTAGATTTTTGCAAAATCCGGCCCGAACTCGAACCCAGACCCGACCCAATTAAGACTAAAATTACCCAAAAAACCTACTATATATATACTTATAAACCCTAATCTCTCATTTCACACATACAGCCCAGCCGCCTCACTTTCCTCTCACAATCCTCTCCCACTCTCACTCACTCTCCTCTCCTCTGACCACCGCATCCACAACCAAGTCTCACTCACTCTCCTCCCTTCTCAACACCACAGCCCCAACCAAGCCCAGAAAACAAGATCCAATAAAAAAAATTCTTCACCGATGAATCATCCCAAATCCTCACCGCCAACAAGTCAAAACTCTCACCAATCGTCGATCCCACACCACTCTGCCAACAACCACCGATAGAAGCCCGCAACATCCATCTATAGTTGTGGACGAGAGCTTTGTTTTCTTTTTCTCTATGTAAAGTGAGGGGAATTTGTCTTCTGGTTGGCTAGGTTTGCCATTATTGTGAGCCAAATTTGTTAGTTTTTTTTTTTGTGTTTTGTTGTTAGGATTTTTAGATTTGCTAATTTTTCTTCTGGGTTTGCAAAATTTCTGGGATTTATTGGATTTTGGGTATGGGCTGGTTTGTTAGGTCTTGGCATCTATTTGGATGGCAAGAAAATAGCCAAGAAATGTTGCAATTATTTTTATTTAATTTTTGAGTTCATTACATGTATATTCAATGATTTCTGTGAGTGTTAGTGATTTTGAGTTTGTGAATTATGATTTTTTGAGTTTGTGATTCTGAGTTCTGGGCCAAATATTACAGGACGGGGCCCATAGGGCGGGTCCAACTTAAAAAAAAAAAAAAAAACCATTTCTTAAACGGGGCCGGGTGCCCAAACCCAACCTTTTGCCATTCCTACATTCAAGTCATCATAGGTCGAAATTCAGATCTGAGAATTCTAAATTTGTAGTTCTCAACAGATCGAGTTTGTGTCAAGCTTCTCCATTAATCCTCGATAGGAGCTAGTGTCGAGCTTTAATGAAACAATTTTTCTTCACTTATTTCTTGGATTAAACTTCATGTCTTTAATAATACTATTTGATATGTTTAAATAGCATACTTCTTAATACACTAAACTCAACTTAGATCTACCCAATTACAAGTAAAATATATTTTGTTAAAGGATTAGCTAATTACATAAAAAATATGACCCTAACACATTTTTTCCCCTCCTACTTATTTCAACAAATGAAACAAGAATTTGGATCCTAACTAAAACTCTCCAAGATATAGGATTAGTTACATTTTAATAAGATTGAAACTTCATGCAAAATTAATGTATATGAAAGAATAAACAAAAAGAAACAAGCCCCGGGAGTTTGAAGACCATCTATCTAAGTTTGTAATTTATCCTCCAAAATCTATAAAACAAAAAATAACAAGAGAAAGGGACTGAAGTGTGTATAAAATTAAGGATCTTTGGATTTTGGCTCAAAACATGCTTTAATGAGCCAATCACTCATGAGGTGCAAATGAAAAGCTCATTTCAATGCAATTAAACAAACTCAAATGAAACCATCCTCCGTTTGGTTTGTAGGAAGAGTTGCATCCAGAAACCCTTGTTTGCTAATAGAGAATTTTTTTTTTTTTTTTTAATTATCATGTCTATCGGAAATCTATAGCTTGAAAAATGTGTTACACCTAATATAACTTAAACTCACCTCTTTAATAATATAATCAAAATTAAATAATAAAATAAATAGTACAACTAGAAGAAAAAAAAAATTATTTGAAGGTTCGTGATGAATGTACATCGTGGTGTAAGTTTAATTTTTTTCTCAAAACCAAAGACCACATAGATTATTAAAATAATTTAAAATAACCGGTAAAACTTTAAATTTATAGAAATTCTTGTAAGTAAAATTTTTAGAGAAATTATATCAATTAGTCGTTAACCCGTACGATGCACGGAAAAGTTTTTAACTTGGAAAAAAAATCCAACAATGAGTAAATAAACATTTTGCTAGATAGTATTTTTTTTTTTTTTAAATGAAGAAATATTTATCTTCTATACTTTTCCATTGTAAGTGCATAGTTACCGAAACCTACAAGATTATTTACAATTCTTAAATTAATAAAACAAAACTCCCAATAGTTATATATACACACACACTCAAAACTAATATAAACTGCAAATATATAAACAAAGATCATGATATGAGAAAGATGCACCAAGTTTCAAATTTGAGTAACAATATGACTTTCTCATAGTAATAACAATATAGATAATTCAAAACATAGAACAATATCAAAATTATAATACCTAATTCCATTATCTCTTATGTTGAATTCAAACAAATAATTAATTGAAATTAATCCAAACAAATAATTAATCAACCAAAAATCATAGCTTTTAATAGGAAAACAAAAAAATCACATCAACCTAAATTATAAGCATTTAAGGTGAAGAATTAAGATCAAACTTCAAAATTTATAGAATCCCCAAATTCTACTTCAAAACCAAGCCAAATTCAACAAATCTATATATAACATACCAAATAAAAATTTATCGTTCTCTAGGTTGAAAGACGCAGGTTGCAACTTTAATTTTTCTTCAAAAAGTAGAGATGTTTTATCTGCCATGTACAATATAAAAAAATAATTAGTAGAAATTTCAACCCAAAAACCAAACTCACGAAAACAATGTCAATATAAATATAGAGATTAACCCAATTACTCAAAAGAAAATCAATCCTAAACATAATAAAAGAATAAGATAGAAAATCTTAGATATAAACAAATATCCACATATGTTGAATTGAAATTTTATTAATAATAACAATATAAAAAAATTCAACATAAAATTTATTAATCATAGAAGAAAGTTGAGTTAGATTGCTTACATTTTTTTCACCATTGTCATTCCTGTAGACTTCACATCATCTAACACAACCACTTATTAGACTTCACGTTATAAAATATAACCGTGCAGCCCCAATGGTAAACTTTTATGAAAAAAAAAGCATCATTAAAACCCATAAAGTGGACTATATAATGATTGCACCAGGTAAATGCTAATTTTTGCTTCAGTTATATATATATATATATATATATATATATATATATATATATATATATATATATATCAACGTTTGAATTTAAGTTTAAGTTAGACTTATTAGAGAAATAGAGTTTCACTTCTTCTTAAGTTTGGGTTAAACAAAAATAATTTTGTTTTAAAAAAATGATAATGATGAATTTGAGTTTAAATTAAACTTGTTAGAGAGATAGATTTTCACTCCTTGTTAAATTTGGATTAAACAAAAATAATTTTGTTTAAATAAAATAATAATTTTATTTAAATATTATGCTGACGTGAAAAATTGTAAAAACTTCAAAAGCTTCGGTTTTATATATATATATATATATATATATATATATATATATATAGATTGATATATTTATAGTACACCACATGACATAAAAACGAATAGCACATGCAATTGGATCAATCAAACAAGTGTTGGACACAACTATTAGCTAATAGAACCTGGTTGAGGGCATAAATTAAACAATATTGAAAAGCTCATGATTTTAATGTTTTTTAAATTCAAAGTTTTAATTTAAAATCACCCCAAATTATTAGGTAATTAAGTAAATTTGGCCTTTTTTTTTTATTATTACGGGTAGTCAATCTTTTGATGCGAGGAAAGTATCCATTTTCCGCAATGGATAAATTGTCATTTGGAATTTTTTTTTTTTTTTTTTTTTTTTTTGAGAATCAACAAAAAATTGTAGGATTTAACTTTTGTTATATATAGTATATATTTTCATGGAATAATTATTCATATACGAAGCCGGGGACTGACTTAAGAGGTTGTCGGTTTCTCAAAAAATAAAATAAAAAAAATAAAATAAAAAAATTAAAAAAAAAAACCTTAAGAGATTGTCACGTGCTAGACTGATTTTTAAATGGTGCATTCTATTGGGTTGGGTTGGGCTGCTCATGCCAGAGCTGTGAGGCTCATGTTGCATCGGGCTTTATTTCTTACACGTAGAAATAATTGAAACCGTAATGGGCCTCTAGTTGAGGCTCTAGAATTGTTCCTTCCAGCAACCCTCTCTTTTTGGGAAAATGATTTTTATATAACGACTCTTACATGGGGTGGGCCTAATAGGTGTGAATGGGTGAGATGGTTATTAATTTTCTCTCAAATGAAGTATTAGAATGATGACATTTGATCCTATAGATTGAAGGTTTTACATAGAATTAATACTTATTTTATTAAATTGAAATTTTTATAAATAAAAAACCTTTAAAAAAACTCATTTTATTGATTCCAATTATAAATTTAAATTGATAAAATATAAAAAAGCAAAATTACATTAATTTTGTTCCGATATAGAGTCTAAGTAATTACATGTCTTATATTTCATAATTAAATTCTAAAAGACAAAGTACTACATTAATAAGTCCTTGTCTTAAACTAATGATTGAAGATCAGAGCCACAAGGTGGAAAGGTATTAAGCACTCACCCTACCCAATGAATTGGTTTTTTATTATTGATGGTCATGGTCATATCATGCAAACAACTTCCAAACATATCATATATTGAAAAACAGCATATTATAATTGATAATACACAAAAATTAGTAGGCTGAAATACTTCGGGTTTTGGCAACAGCTATAAGTCCTAAAAAGAAAGAAAGAACTGTCAAAGGTGACCAGTATGACCTGGCCAAGGGCCCTCCAACGATTAAGTCAGTTTTTCTTTCTAGAACGCTAGAATGGAAAAATAGTGAATGCGTAGGCTTACCATTGGTGGATGGAATTTGCTCCTTTTATAGAGAGTTAAATGTGGGTCTACTTGTTTGGATCCATCACCATTATGGATGATGTTGGTGGTTAGTGAGGAAAATAGGGTATGTGGAGTGAAGTTCATGGAATTTCTTCCACATATCAAGCAACATGTTGTGTTTTGTTTATGTGAAACCTTTAGAGGATTTTCTGTAAAATACACAAGTATAATTTGGTCATCCATATATGTCTAGTCGTCTGTTGATAAAGTCACCCACAGAGAACCTTTATTGGATCACATCATTATCGACGGATGAGTGCTATGCATATCTTCTTTAGACGTGATTAAGCTATGGACTACAATCAAGGATGTGTTGTCCTGAGTTGATCCCTATCAATGATCAATAAACAGATTGAAAAAAAAAATTAGAGATTTGAAAACAGATTGGAGCATATTATCATATTGGAGCCCCTAATTTCAAATTAACTTATTCATCATGTTCATTCCATGTCATCAATCACAAACATGTTTTCATGCATCAACAACCAAGAATTTTGATCTACTCTACTTTGGTTTGAGGTATGCATGATCGATTTCAAAAATGACCTTGAATGTTCTTCATGATTTAGTTCACATGCAGCACCTCCTTCCTTTAAACTTTAGAAAGTTGAGCAGCGCGTCCTTCCTCTAATGGTTCTCTTGAATCTCCTTTGAATCTATCTTGTAAGTGAAGTTTACCCTCTTTAAAGTGTTGATCCGCACTTTTCAATCTAAGTGATGATTGGTATTTGGACTTCTAGTCAAAGTTTCGATCGGCACCTTAACTCAAAGTTTTGATTTGATCTAATTTTTATTTATCTTTTAGTTTTGGATATTTTCTATTTATCCTTTGACAAATATCTAACTTTTGAATTATATTTTAGCCATTTTAGAGCCAAATATTATTTGGGATCATGTATAAATTTGATATATTAGTTAATTACCTTAAATCAAAGATAATTAAGTAGTTTTTTAAATTTATTTCACTACCAGTGAGAACATTGTTGAGGTACAATTTTTTTACTTATGCAACATTCCCCAATCCTATTTAATTACATTTATTTATTCATCAAAATATACCAAAATATCACTCATAAATTATTTTGGGTCTCCATGAATAGTTCTCATCTCATTGGCTCACAAATATTTCATATCTCATTATCTAAATTGGGTCACTATATAAACTATCACAAAAAACCCAAAAAACTCATTTTATCCAATTTTATTATCATTATTTAGCTAAACCCAAAACCGACCTTACGAGCCTAATGCACACATCCTATTCTTTTCAACCCAAGGCTACTTATGCTTGGAAATATTTCAAAAGTCCAATTCTCATTGACAATATCAAAAGCCCAATTTACGTTAGCACTATTAAAAGTTCAAGCTAAATACTTGGCACTATTTAGTAAAAAGCCAAGGTTATCAATACTTGGCAAAATACTTTATCATAAGTATTTCACTTAAAGTCCAATGATGAACAATGCTTTAAAATTTAATACCGATTACTATAATATTACAAGCCTCTGGAATCTATCTTATAAAACCCATGATAACTATTTAATGTTACGTAACACTATTCAAATTTCCAAAACTCATGGCAAACATGTGTCAAACCTATGGAAAATTATGAATTTGTGTTACTAAGATAAAAGATTATGAAAAGTTATGATTATTTATCTTAAACCCATGGCATTTATTTATTTCATACCTTATTATAAACCCATGATAACTATTTATGTTATGTAACACTATTCATTTTTCCAAAACCCATGGCAAACATATATCATGTCTATGGAAAATTATGAATTTGTGTCACTAATATAAAAACCCATGGAAAGTTGTGATTATTTATCTTAAACCCATAACATTTTTTTATTTCATACTATATTATAAACCCATGAAATTTATATAAGAACCCATGATCACTATTTATCTTATATCACAACATTCATAATATTTATTTCCAAAACTTATGGTAATTATTCACCTTACAAGCCCATTATGATTATCTATAAAAAAAACTCATAAGAATATCACATTATTCCATTATTGTGGTTGTTACCATATTTTATTTCCAACCCATGAATATCGTCTCTATTAAAACCCATGGTATTTAAAAGTAACAAAAAAATATCATTTACAAAATAATCCATGGCAAAAATTATGAGAAACTATACAAACTGTTTTTTAAAGCCCATGAAAATTAATACCCAAGACCATTCATAAATATTAAAGCTCATGAATACATTTCATTTTTACTAATAACTAAAGCCCATGTGGAATAAAAATCCATGGTAATATATGGTAGCTTTGTCCATTTTGTAGGGCTCACAATGAAAAAGCAAAGAATTGGCCCAAGTGGAGAGAACCACCAAGTCAGAAATGCACCAAATACTCAGCCCTCATGGTAAAATCCAACCTAAAATCTCAACCAAAACAGCTCATGTGCAAACTGACCCAGCTGGAGAACTCCATTCAGCTCTACCTTCTGCAGAAGTGCACTTCAAAAAGCAACCAAGCCTCTAAACCAAACTAAGAGTTGGCCACTTATACCATCAGCATCTCTACCACTACCATTTCTGACGTGAACATTAATCAGGGGCTAGACTGATACCAAAAAGCTGAAATACAATAAACGTCATTCTTCCTCCCTAAATTCTAGTTACCGTCGGAGGAAGCCATGACTAAATCATTCAAATTTCAACAAACTAGTTTCTGAAGTACTAAAAATGTCTAAAAACTAATTCTTGAACCAAGCCCTTGAATTCCTAAATGGAAAATTTAGAGAAATGTGGTTTGGAGAGCATAAAAAGATCTCCAACGGAGCTCCCTAAAGTAGGCTAAAAACTTGACACCTAGCTTGAGGTGATATCTCCTAATCTTTGAAGCTCAAATCTTAGTTGCAGCAACCAATTTTTAGACTCATGTCTGTCTTGATCTTATTTGTTGAGATCAATCTCCAAATCTCAGCAATTAATGACATTATCCAGAGAAGATAAAATATTCAAAAGCAAATCACACCATTTTTGGCCAAATCCTAGGTTAGATGCTCTGAATTTCAGCTCCATCTAACATTACCCAAAAGAGACAAACATTCAAAAAGGAGCTCACACTATTTTTGGCCAAATCTATGTTGAATATTCTAAAAATTCCCTTATTAATCAGACCTACCATTTTTGGCTTTTGCTAATTGCTCCCTAAGCTTCACTATAAAAGGATAGCATCATCTACTCACCAAGGGAAGACAAAATTCTCTCAAGGTCTCCATCAATCTTGTTATTTTCAGCCCTTAATTCAAAAATAAGTTCCTTTTCTAGTTCATAAACATACCCATCAACTCACAAACATTTCTTCTATTTTCTAACAAAACCCTTTACCATAAAGGTCTCATAATTAGCTACAATCAATCTCTCACCACCATGGCCAAAAATAGCTAAGTTCATTTACGATTTTATTCCCACATCACCATATATCTACTCACACACTCATATAAGAATAATTTTCATCATTTACCATACATCCTTTCACATATTCTATCATGGACATAAGAATCTTGGTTAAATATTTGCTACGCTAAGTTGGGGACTTTTTTGTAAGTTTTTTCTTTATGTTGTTAGATTATAAACAACCAGAATATAAATTCTAGGATCTTGAATTATCATGATTTTACAACCACACAAATTAATTATAAAGCTTATCTTGATCCATTGCTAAACTTTTCTTAAGATCAAGTCTTAGTATAAAAGGCACTTAATTCTTATAGGATTGGTTTCTCTCTCTCAACCCTCTTTTCTCTTTCACTATTCAATGTATTTGATGAGATAGCTGAATGTCTCTTTTATAGATAGAGAGATGACCAAATTCCTTGTATCTACAATCTCCACTTGCCCATTAAAGTTGGAGTTACTTAGGAAACTTACTTCTCCATTAATTAATGTTTTAAGGACATGTAACTTCTTATTAAACCATAATATATATGAAGTTATCAAATGGATACATTATCAAATGGGAAAATTTATTCTTAGATTCTCCCACTTGCACCTTATGACAACTTATGTCAAGGCTTAATAAGATTAACTATTAGGTGCACAATGGTACATATACTCTTACTTTAAATTGGTCATTATAATACTATAATTAAACAACACATTAATACAAGTCATGGCAGTTCCATATCAATTATACGACACAGTTCCTTCCATGTACTACAACACTAGCAACCTGCTTAATATAGCTTATCAATAAGAAGTGACTTAAAAGGTCCAACAATAATGTCTCTTTTGTTAGAGACTATTCCTGTTATTATTCATTCATCATCATATATGTACGTGTAATAGGTCAAAAATGTATTGACCCCTTGTGATGGATTAATTGATTAATTAGTCAAGTTTAATTAATTAATCAAATTAACATACAATGTACGTAGCAGATAAGCAAATCACCAACTAAATAAATATGCAGCGAAAAATAAATTGATACGGTGATTTGTTTATGAATGGGGAAAACCTCCGAGGCAAAAACCCCACCGGGTGATTTTAAGGTCACCACTCTTGAGAATACACTATTATCAAAACTAGCGGTTGCAAATAAAGGAATCCTAGTACCTTATACCAACCTACAATTAAACCCTTATGCCAATACCCAATTGGACTTATTTTGTACTAACAATCTCTCCTTGTATTGCACAACTCCCAGTACGTGACTAACCAATATATGCGCGGATCCCAGTACGCGGCTTACTCTTCTACACGAATCTAAGTACGTGACTAACTCCACAACAACCCTTTGATTGTTGTAGTTGATTTGTAGCAGCTGCACATAGAAACACCAATAAGATCTTCAGTATTGGTGCAAGAGACTTTGTTTGGTAACAAAATCCAAAGACGTACAAGAAACGCAGCAAGAACTTTTTTTCTATAGAAGGAGGCTAGGGTTTCAAAAAGAAAATCTTAAGAAACTCTCTAGGGTTGGGTTTTTCTTTTTTCACCTCCTTTAAATAGGAGCTTAATGGCTCTCCTATTCTAAATAAGTTTACACAAACCTTGGGCTTTCCTAATCCAATAAGGATTATACAAACCCACAAATCTTGAGTTTTCATAGTCCTATGAAAATTATATAAACCCATAAACAAATAGCCTTTTAGAGTAAAAACATTGCTGGCTATAGTCTGAATCTCATAAGCTCGATAGATCAAAACATGTGTCGAGCTTTAATGAATCTCGACAGATCGAGCTTCTGTTGAAGAGGTATCGAGACCTGCAGATTGCACTTTTCTTGAGCAATTCTTGAGTAATCTTCATGTCTTCAATTTAACCACTTGTAATGATCATCTTGAACCTACTTAGATTTACCCCAATACAATTAAAGTGCGTTTTGTCAAAGGATATGCCAATTACATAAAATATGTCCTTAACAACGTGCATAAAATAAAACAAGAATAATCAGAAACACTTTTAATGAGATCTCCAAGTGTCAAAAGCATAAAGTAATAACAACCATCATGTTCTACCTTCAATACCCATTCGATCAACATGTTCTTTAAATGTCTTAGGAGGTAACTCCTTTGTTAATGGATTTGTAATCATAAGTTGTGTGCTTATGTGTTCTATTGGCACTCATTGTTTCTGAACTTCTTCTTTAACAGTAAGGTATTTCAATTCCATGCGTTTCACACCATTAGAAAATTTATTGTTTTTAGAGAAAAACACAGCTGCAGAATTATTACAATAAATTCTCAGTGGCTTGGAAATAGAGTTAACAATTCTAAGTCCTAAGATAAAATTTTGCAACCACAATCCACGAACTGTGTTCTTAAAGCATGCCACAAATTCAACTTCCATAGTGGATATAGTAGTGATAGTTTGCTTTGAACTTTTCCATGATATTGTTCCTCCACCTAACATGAACAAATAACCAAAAGTGGACTTTCTACTATCAACATATCCAACAAAATCTGAATCTAAGTAACCAATGACCTCAAGATTATCAGATCTCTTAAATGTGAGCATGTAATCCTTTGTGCCTCGCAAGTAGCTCATCACTTTCTTTGTAGCCTTCTAATGATCCAATCCTAGATTGCTTTGGTATCAATTGGGGCAACCCTAGAAAAACATATCTCCATATTGAATCTTTCTAGAACTCTTTTAATATATGCTTTGTTACAAAACCCTAACAATCCACATGATCTATCTCAAAATATTTCTATTCCTATCACATAAGTTGTCTCACATATCTTTCATTTCTAAGTTCTTAGAGAGAAACTTCTTGGTTTCATGCAATAAGCCATGATCACTACTAGCAAGCAAAATATCATCAACATACAAAATTAAAAATATAAACTTACTCCCACCAACCTGTAGATAAATACATCGATCAACAATGTTTTCCTCAAATCCAAAAGTTGTAATGGTATCATTATACTTAAGAACCATTGTCAGGAAGCTTGTTTAAGTCCGTATATTAACTTCTTAAGTTTGCAAGCTAAGTGTTCCTTACCTTTAATGGAGAAACTTTTAGGTTTAGCCATATAGACATCCTCTTCTAAACTCCCATTCAGGAAAGTAGTTTTCAAATCCATTTAGTGCAACTCCAAATCATAATGAGCTACCAATGCTAAAATGATTCTAAGGGAGTCCTTCTTGGATACAAGGGAGAAGGTCTCTTGGTAATCAATGCCTTCTTTCTGAGTGAAACCTTTGGCCAAAAGTCTAGCTTTAAATCATTCAATATTGCCCTTAGAGTCATGCTTGGTCTTAAAGAGCCACTTACTACCTACTTTCTTGTATCTTTCAGGCAATTCGACGTGATCCCAAACATTATTTTGGTCCATTGATTTCATTTCATCTTTCATGGCATCCATCCATTTAATAGAATCAACACTTTTTCTGACTTGTGAAAACGAAACCGAATCCTTACTTATTCCTATATCAAAATCAAATTCATGTAGATAAACCATATTATCATAAAAAAATAGCAAGCTTTCTTTCTCTTTGAGATCTTCTTAATGCTATTTCTTGTGGTTCTTCTACCACTTGTTCATTAGTGAGCATCTCATTATGGAGTAGTGGTTCATTAATTTGTTGTTCAACATTGTTTGGTTGTTCAACAATTGTTGGAACAAAAATTTCATTTGAAGATATAAGTATTGGAACTTGTACCCTAACTTCTTGAACATCCACATTTCATAGATTATCACTCCCACTGATGCACAATTTTCAATGAATCTGGCATTATCGGTTTCCACAATTCTTGTACTATGGTTAGGACAGTAGAACATATACCCTTTAGACTTTTCAGGGTAACCTATAAAGTAACCACTGATTGTTCTTAAGTCTAATTTCTTTTCAAGTATATTATAAATTCTAGCCCCTGCTAGACAACCCTAAACGTGCAGGTGTCTTAAACTCGATTTCCTTCCTGTCTACTATTCAAAATGAGTTTTTGGAATTGCCTTACTAGGAACCCGATTTAATAAATACACAGCGGTCTTAAGAGCATACATCCACAATGATAAAGGTAATGTGGAATTACTTAACATTATCCTAACCATATCCATTAGAGTACAATTGCATCTTTCAGCTACACCATTTTGTTGTGGTGTACCTAGCATAGTGTATTGTGCACAAATGTTATGCTTTTCAAGGAGTTTAGCAAATGGGCTTGGGCATTGCCCTGATTTATCATACTTTCCATAATTTCACCACCTCTATGTAATCTAATGGTTTTCACTTTTCTTTCTAATTGTCTTTCTACCTCAATAATGTACACAGCAAGGGCTTCCACTGCCTGAGATTTTTCATGCAATAAACGTGAAAAATCATCTATAAAGGTGATTAAATATTTTTCTTTACCGAAAGATGGAGCATCAAAAGGCCCACAGATGTCTGTATGGATAATTTCAAGAAGCTTTGTACTTCTTGTGGAAATTTTCTTAGTGTGTTTGGTTTGTTTGCCCTTAATGCAATCCACACACACACCGAGATCAGTAAAATCTAAGTTTGGGAGAATCCCATCTTTTTCTAGTCTCTCTAACCTTTCTCTGGAAATGTGCCCCAGCCTTTTATGCCACAAATTTGAGGAATTTTCATTAATTAGGCCACATTTAGTACCAATACTATGATGCAAGGTGAGAAGGGTTTCAGCAAATTCATCATGAAAGTTAAATTTGTACAAACCATCAGAAATAATACCAGAACCAACAAAAGAGGTATTCTTAAATAGAGTAAAATTTATACCCAAATTTTATGAAACTAAATTTCTAGAAAGAGAAGGAACATAAAATGTTTGAAACAAATCTATGTGTTTATTGGTATCTAGAAATAAATGATATGTACCAATGGCTTCAATTGGTGCTTTCGCCCGATTTCCCATCAATACAAAATTCCCATTTGGATTTATGGTCTGGATTGAAAGAATTCCCTGCATCGTGTTTGAAATATGAGTAGTAGCCCCAGAATCAAGCCACCAAGTATTAGAAGAAACTTCAGTTAGGTTTGATTCGAAACATACAGAAATATAACCTTTAATTAAAGATTTACCTTTTCTTTAAAACCATTGCCTACGTTTTGGGCATTCTTTCTTAAAAAGTCTCAAATTTTTACAGAAGTGACATTTATAACTATCATTTTCCTTCTTTTGAGGCTGACTAGTTGGATTAGGATCACTTGCTTTGCATGATCCATACTTTAAGCCTTCTTCAGGCTTCCTCCATTTTCTTTCAGCTTCTTGATTCATGAGATGAATTGAATGTTGCTCAAGTTGCTTGAGTTTTGCCTCTTCTTGATTAAGCATAATGGCCAATTGATTTACAATCCACTTATCTTTCATAGTGTTGTAATTAATTTGAAATGGCCCATACTGAGGGAAGGAATTCAATATAAATTGAACAAGAAAAAACTCATCCACATTCCTCCCTAGAGTCTTTAATTGAGTAGCCAAATTAGTCATTTCAATGGCATGCTCCTATATCCCACGCTTACCATCAAATTTCATGGTAGTAAGTTTAGCCATTAATGCCCCTGCAAGGGACTTGTCGGCTGTTTTGAAACTATCTTCCACATTCTTTTGCACTACTAGTTTTAGGAAGTGTTGTCTTGATATTGTTTGCTATGGTCATTCGCATAAACATAATACTTAGTTTATTTTATTTTTCCCGTAATTTATAGAAAGCCTTTTCTTCACTGCTTGTTTCCATAAGAGCAGACGGTTTCTTAAATCCAAGTGCTATGTCAAGAACCAGTGCACTAAGGTGCAACTAACTTGTTCTTTCCAATCTGAGAAATTTGTTCCATTTAACTTAGGATTAGACAAAGCATGTGAATGAAGTGAAACAGGGACTAATACTGCAAACAAAATAATATATGCTCACTATATTAGTGCTAATAGTTATCGATTAAGGAACAATAAACCAAAATCACACACATGTTTAAACAATGATAAATAGTATTATCGTGATCACCTTTAGGCTATTCTTATGGTAAACTATTAAACAATTATTGTGATACCCTTTCACCTAATAGGACTAATTAATAAAATATTCGTAATTAAGTTGGTTTGTTACCTTTGGGTATCTATTAATATCTCAACCATGAATATCCATCAACTATCCTATTCCAATTTATTAATCGCTTGAAAGTGGTGCACCTTTGGGCCAACCTAATATTCTTGTTATTAAAAATTTGTGATTTGCAAAGTCACTAATTTTTAACACTGGGGAATATGTGTTAAATTTCAATTGATTTGGCTTGTTATCTATGAGTCTTTCCAATTAGGTCACTTTGGTGACCACCAATATGTATCATAATACAGACTCCAAATCAAAATTGATGGCTTTCATAAACATTAAATTAATGGAATACATTACCATAATACAGATAGAAAAGTTTGTGCCATACATGTTTGCATTGAAACAAATAAGTCTCCTCTTTCATAAAAGACATCAATGAAATACTTGATAGAACAGTAAGTTATAGTCTTGATAGTATTAGTAGTTTATTACAACATCAAATAAACTAAATTCAACAATTCAACATTCATTGCATTTAAAAGAGTGAACATAATACGGAAAAATTAATAAAGAACAAGAACTGACAATCTCAAAGTATAAAAGAGTTTATACCATAACTACTCATGAATGCCAAATGATATTATATTATCAATTTAAGATTTGAGTTTTTAACATTAAACATTAAAGTTGTTAATCTTTAAATAAAAAATTAAATAGACTAGATCCAAATATCGTAGAAATTTGTAATGCCCCAAAGTTATCAACTAATGGAAAAACAAATTTCATATTATCCAAACTTGAACCATGATCATATAGAAGACGTTGATTGATTCCACAAATCCAAAATCACAATCATGATAATGGAAACTATAATTGTTTATAAATCTTTTAATGGTAAAATATGATAATTCTAAAACACAAGCTCTGATACCACAAGTAAATATATTCTTTATGTTGTTAGATTATAAACAACCATAATATAAATTCTAGAATCTTAAATTATCATGATTTCACAACTACACAAATTAATTATAAAACTTACCTTGATCCATTGCTAAACTTTTCTTAAGATCAAGTCTTAGTATAAAAGGAACCTAATTCTTATAGGATTGGTTTCTCTCTCTTGACCCTCTTTTCTCTTTCACTATTCATTGTATTTGATGGGGTAGTTGAATGTCTCTTTTATAGGTAGAGAGAGGACTCAACTCTTTGTATCTATAACCTCCACTTGCCCATCAAAGTTGGAGTTACTTAGTAAACTTACTTCTCCATTAACCAATGTTTTAAGGACATGTAACTTCTTAATAAACCATAACATATATGAAGTTAACAAATTGATACATTATCAAATGGGACATTCTTACATTTTTCTCTCCCTTCATTCCATCCTCATTCCATCCTAATTTTCCTTGTAATTATGAAACCTTTAATCCTTGTTTATTGTTGTTACAATGAAGGCCATAATATCTTGGATACTATGAAAGTTTTCCCCTATGTTGACTTAATAATAATGAGGAAAATATATAATTTTTATCATGTAAACACATTTATTAACTAATCAGATATTATTGCTGAAGGTATGTCATATTCACTGTTAGACCATTTTCATCGTATACTTGTTATAATGGACCCACTTTTATATTAATCGACTATGTAGGAAATGCATAATTTTTACTATGCAAATAAATTAATTAATTTTTTAGACATCTATTGCTAAACGCTTCTCTTGTTTACTGCTGGACTATTATTTAAGCACTTATTGTGGTAGACCATCTTTTGTGCTAATATATCTTTGCAAGAGGTATTATTAAGGCCTTATTATAATCTATATTGGATGCAATCCGGACCTTGAGCAAAAATGGGCATTTCATACTTCACCGATAGCCTTTGGGCCATATTCCAAGCCCAAAGTCGAGTTTCAGTCTTGGCTTCCCAAATATCATATTGGCAACGAAAAAACTACCCCTGACAAACATTTTCATCTTATTCTTTGGAGAAGAACATATTCATCCTGTTCTTCCAGAAAGATATTGAAAAAAAAATCTTAATTTAATTATTTAAATGAATTAGATTTTAGGATTTATTTTAAGTATTTTGAATATTTTTAGGTCCTTTCATTACATGTAATAAATAATCCACATATCACAATATGATTGGGTCGACTAGTACACGCCATAAGCTGATGTGGCACTTAATGGATGTTAATGCCTATTTTTACGACACATTTTCTACAAGCCCGATTCAACTACTCAAAAACCAGTCATTAGCAATACCCCAAACTTTATATAAAGCTCTCCCTTCAGTTCAAAAATCAACCACCATGTTCTACCCACATATCTAAAACTTCAGAGCAAAAGCTCATTCAGCTAGTTAATAATCTCACAATTCCGAAGCTTGAGGGTGGAAATATGGGTACAAGAGAATCTTCCCTCTCTTCCTCACATCCTCTTTCAATTATCTCTGCTTGGTGACTGTGAGTCGAAATTTCAGACCTGTTATGTTTTTATGCTTTTTCTGCACTTTTGTTATTAGCATTTTGATTCTCTCTTGTCAAACCACCATTAGCCTTTTGTTCATTATACATTTGGAATTTTGGGCTTGATTCTCCACAATAAACACTTGTAAAGAACCAAAGGGGAGATTTGGGCTAATATCACATTTTTGGCCCTTGCTGGAAAAAATTCCCCGACAATGGACATATTAGTAAAAAACTAATGGAAGACTAACGATCTAAATGACATATAACATTAGGGGGGAAGTCCAAATTTTAAAATTTTAAAGTGTAAAATTCAAATATCCCTAAACTTTAGGAGTGTGTTTTGCACTTTAGCCTAAATGATATAAGAAAATTCCCAAAATGGTAGTAAATTTTTTTGTTTTTACCTAAAAAGGATTTTTAATATGAATAAGCCTTTTTCAATTTTTCTTAAAGTAAAAAATTCCACTTATGAATAAAAATATTTTTAGTAGTTACGTAAACACATAATACAACTAATATAAATTTATGTTATTATTGCTATTACAAAAATTATTATCACTAAGAATAAAGTATTACAAAAAAATTTTTATTGCTATTACAAAAATTATTATCACTAAGAATAAAGTATTACAAAAAGAATTTAAGGTCATATTAACTTTATATGTGTGTGTATTTATTATTTAATAGTTTGGGGTAAAGTTATAAGTTAGACAACTTAGATTGGTAGAGGGGCAATTGCCCACTCTAGCCATGGACCGGGTTTGGGCGCCCATTCTCAATTATTTATTTATTATTTAAATTAATAATATTTTTAAGTTAAAAAGTGATTTTCATCCAAACCTTTTCAAACTAAAGACCAATTTATCTTAATATATTTTTTTAAAGGATGTATGAAAATAAATTATTTTTCGCATATTTTCCACATCATGGAATGTAAAGGGGTAATTTAAGATAAATATTTAGGGGCAATTGATGATGGTTGACCACGTTTAAGACTATTGTCTCTAAGCGTATTTATAGGAAGCTTTTGAGGGATATTCTCACATGCAGTGTGAAGGCTGTAGCGATTATTGATAAAGCGAGAGAGATGGTGTCAAGGATGTTGAAATCAAGATCCATGTGAATTCCCATCATCCTAACCATGCGTAATGAAACCTGAGTATTTAGACGATATAAATTTAGCATCATGATTTAACCTTTCTTTTTTTGAGAATTAGCTTCATGATTTAATTAAGTTCACCAAGAAAGCTTTGACAGGACAACAATTAATTCGAGCAATATAGGTTTTAAATTCTCACCGCCAACATTTCAATCTGAGTCACAGAATACTGCAACACAACCCCTAAAGATATATCTTGCATTTGTGTGCAAAAAATCTCACTCAAAACCTTGTAATCTTCAAACTTGGTGCCATAATTAAAATGGTAGAAAGAACAATATGTTAAGATTTGTGCCCTAAAATCCAATTTATTAGCATGTTATAAATAATTAAACTGTTTAATTGTTTGAGACTCTTTATAAATAAACTAATGGGATATTATCATAGTTCTTGAAATGCATTGTATGTGATTCATGTGATTTAATTACAGAAGATATAAATCATAAGTTCCTTATAAACTCAAAATATAGTTCGTAGTCAGTGATAAAATTGGACGTTTCATCTGCAAAGACTATAACACATCAACTAAGATGATTTGTCTTAATCATGTATATATTGATATGTCTTAAGTGTGTAAGACATATTGAAATGGACTATAGTGGGATAAATTATTCAATTAACAACTGTCATCTGAATAATTAATCTCATGACTTCTAATTTCATAAACTTTCATGAGACATTATTGTTAGGATGTGTGCCCTTAAATCCTATTGTATGATACTATGTATGGCATTATGTATGACTTAAAGTTATGATAAAAAAAGTTATTTTATTATTATTTAAAATAATGGTAACATGAATATTTAAACATTATCATATAATCCATGAGATACATAGTATGTGATTTATGTGAAAAGTCACATAAGATATAAATCACAAGTTCTTTGTAATCTCAGAATTATAGTTCGTAATCGATGAAGAAATTGAGCATTTCATCTGCGAAGACTATAACGTATCAACTAAGATGATTTGTCTTGATCATGGAAGTGGAAACTTCTAGTTGATATATTGATATGTTTTATGATTTAAGACATATTGAACTGGACCGCTATGAGATTTATTATTCTCCTAACAACTGTCAAATGAATAATAAATCTCATGACTTCTATTTACATGAACTCTTAATCCTGAGGGAATAATGGACCTGATCGTAAGGTGTAGGTTGTTCTGATATATCAGGAGTGAGATCTAAAGTCACGATCAAAATCTCAGTATGTTGGGCAGTCATATTTAGTGTTGATGGAACATATATTATCAAGATGGAATTCATAATCTCTTAATGGAGATATAAAATATTCCCTTGAAATAAGTTTAATGAGTTTGGTTATTTAGAGTGTTAGGCCTAACCACTTTAATAAAGAGATACTAAAGTATAAATTTATGAAATTGGATTTTATAAATATATGATGAATAACTTAAAGGATTAAACCAATTTCATAAATATATAATGAACTACTTAAAGGATTAAACCTGGTACTCAAGGATTAAGATATAGTAATCTTCAAAGTGGCAGTCTACATTCATAACTTTGTATTACTGCGAATATTTTATGAAGGAGTTGCATGTATAATAAAGTCTTGGGATATAATTTATTAATAAGGTCTAAAATGCAATTATATTTATATAGTGGTATTAAATATAATTAATGGTAACTTTGGATTTGTTAAGAGTTTACAGAAAAGCCAAGACCCATTGGAGCTAGTGTATTATTAATCCCTTTTGGTCCCACTCCAAACCACACACTAAAACCCAATTGGAAAAACCCAATAGGCTAGCCAAATTAGATAATCAGTTAGTTATAAAAGAAGAAACATACAAAATTTTTATTAGAGAAAGTGAGGCATCATTGTAAAATGGTGTGTATGTGTGAGTGAAGCCACTCAATTATTCTCTCTTGGAAACTGATTAAAAGACCATACTTTTTGGGTGTAAAGTGGAATTGGAGTGAAGATTAAAAGTATTCCCAAATACTTCTAATCTTTTGTTTTGAATTTCATCACACCAAGATATGCTATCTTGTTCTAAAATTCTGAAATTTACATAGTGCATATTATCATTCATGAATGAAATAGATCCATGTTTGTTACTTCTGCTGTGTGTTTTGTATGAGATACAAAACCAGATTTTCCAACAATTGGTATCAAAGCCTGGTTTTCATATCATATTTGTATAACATGTGATTGAGTTTTAGAATTTAAGAAAACCGTTATCTTTGTGTTTTCAAATTTCTGCAAAACTGTTAATTCCTTGGCCATAAAGAATTGTTATATATTTGGTCAATAATATATAACAAGGATTCAAGACAATCTGTTAAGTTCTAAGACCTTTAGGTTTAAATGTATTAGAACTCTAATTTGTAATGTTGACAAACTATGATCAAAACATTTTAGTCTTGTTTAGACAGCTCAAAGTATGCGTCCTATATATAAAGTTGGAATCGAGTTGCTACAGAATTTACTGTGCAATTCTGCCTGGCTCGATCAATTGAGAATTAGATTCGACCAATCGAAAGTCGTGCAGAATTGTTTTTCTGCAGAATTTTTCAACTCAGCCCAAGCCCGTTTTACGTGTAGGGTTTTATGTTTTATCCTAGGTATAAAAGGGAAAACCTTAGCCACATTTTCAGAGGTTGTTACTGTTGTATGTGTGAATCTTTTGTGAGATCTAGAGGTGTTCGCCTTCACACATACTTAGGATTATCAAGGATTAAGACTATGTCAAGAACTTGATGATCATTCAGTTGCTGCATTAAGAGCTTAAAGATATACAAGCAGGAGTGCTTGTGCTTGCTGGGAATCCAAGAAGGAAGTATTCCGTGGACTTGGGGCTGTCATGTGGTCGTGGTAATAAGTTTCCTACTCGAGGTAGCAGTAGAATGTTAGTAGTCTAAGCCGCTATCGTGTAAACTTCAATTCTTTCATAGTGGATTCAATTTTACCTTGAGAATAGCTAGGTTAAATCCTCCCCAGGTTTTTTACCGGTTTGGTTTTTCTAGGTCATCATATCATTGTGTTTTTTTATATTTTTGCTGTTTTGCATGATATGATTGTTTTGTGTTAACCTAGATCTAAATAATTTACCTTATTAATAACTTAGCTAAATAACTCGGTTAATCTGTTTGTTTTAAGGGGTCTAAAAACGATCAAGTGGTATCAGAGCAAGTTAGCTCTAGTGTTTAGATCTTTTGATCTAAGAGTTGATCTTTGATCCCTGTTATCATAGATAATTTTAAGTTTCTTACAGTTTTTTATTGTGATGATTTGAATAAAAAGGACACTGTTGTTTCTGTTGATTTTATTAATGCCTGTGAAACTCTCCATAAGGAATTATTGAAATCTTTAAAAATTATTAAGAAATTCAAGGAAGAGTTAAAATTGGCTAATCTTGAAAAAGAGGAATTGGTTGTTAGATTAGATGAATCTAATAAAAAGAATGAATTTTTAAGAAATCAAATTTTCTCTCAAGATGAGAAGATGAAAAGCTTGGAACAAGAGTTAGTTGAATCTAAAGTTAAAATTGAAATTTTGACTAGTCCCAAGCCTGCAGTTGATAACAGAAGTGTTTCTGTTTTTCTTAAGCCTAAAACTAAGAAAGTTTATATCCCTCCTTTTAAGAGGAATAATAAAGAAAATGCTTATTTTGCTAGGTTAGACAAAGGTAAAAGTTCTGATGTAGATGGTGAAGTTTCTAAACCTATGTCTAAACCTATTGTTAGAGAGCATAAAAAATCTGTTTTTGTGCCTACTTGTCACCTTTGTGATGTTGTTGGTCATATTAGACCAAATTGTTTTTTGTTGAGGCAAAAACCAAAATTTGAGACTAGATTTGTTGTTAGGAATACTGATGTTCCTAAATTTGTCCCTGTTTGTCATTTTTGTGGTATCTCTGGTCACATTCGTCCTAATTGTCAAAAATTGAAATTTAAATAATCTGTATTTCAATCTAGGATATGTGACAATATTTCTCTTGCCATAAGTCCAAATAAATTGTTTCATATGCTTTTGAAAAATTTAAGCTTGTTGGCTTGTAAAAGGAAATTGCAGGATTTTAGTCTTTCTCAAAAGATTGGTGTAATCCCTCAAATACACTCTGCTTCTCATGGATTTTCACCTATAAAACCGAAGACTTATGCTATAGGGGTGAGAAAAGATTCTCTAAGATGAGTGTTGTTTACTTGTCCTTGATTTAATTCTTTCAATTAATTGTAGACATGTTTTCTTTTAGTTTTTAGTTGTTTTATTTTCTTAGGTTGTTTTTTATTAAAAAAGAAAATCTAAAAACATTGAAAATTTTTCAAAAAGACAAAAATATGTTATTTTGTGTCTTGTTTTATTTTGAGGATTACATGAGTTATAATATCTCTCTCTTGATTTAGAACATGTTTGACATTGTGGAGAAACTTGAATATTATGTGTTATATAAGTATTAAGCTATTTCTGATTTTGTGTGAGTATATACTAGTTTGTACATGTACTCATGGGTTAATTAAGAAATTGATATTTCTTTTTTATGTACCCTCTATAGCTTAGTTTAGCACTATCATGCATAACTTTGCATTGTTCATTTAGCATAATGTGTGCTTTTTGTTTTTGGTCATAAATTGTTTTTAAAACCAAAAAGGTTTTTATTTCTTTTGTATTACACATCATGGATATGTAATTGAGGTTGGCCATATTATCTTTACATAACATGTTTATGTACTTTATTTAGCTTGGATGAGCTTATTTTATTGCACTTTACTAGGTAGTGCATGTTGTGTAGAAAGATGTTTATAGTTTTTGATCACATGTTCTTGATCTTGAAGTCACATGTCTTTGCTTGTCGGACTTAAACTTATTGAGAAAGGCATAAATAACAATCTCACCACTATTTATTAGCCAATCATGAACACCTTAGTGCATATCATAAGATTTTGTGCTCGAGAAAGTGTAGCACATGCACAAAAAGAACATATGGTGTAGCCTCGGTTTAAATGCTAAAATTGGTGTGTACATTATTGGACTATAATAATTTCAATCAATTAAAATTGGTGTGTACATTATCCTAGCTATTTTAATTAGTTTTCGATTGAATAAAATTTGTGCGTATATTATGAGGCAAATCAAGAAACTTACATGATTTCAAACTTTTATTCTAGGAGATATGAGAGTTATATGATATAACTCTTTAGGTGATAGTCTCTTTCGAATTTATGTGATGAATTTTGCAAAAATTGTGATTGATTACTATCTACTTATCACCTCACATGTATCTCAAGTTTTGGCTAGTTGCACACACTACACAAGTTACTCTTTGCTAAACTTGGTACATGTTATTGTGTGTGAATTTGTTTTGGTCATCCAAGATTATATGTTCCTTGATTTTGATGCAAAATGTGTTTAAAGTTTGTGTTTTGAGGACAAATTGGTTAAAAACGTTGTTTTGAAGTTTTGGGTTGAACACTCATGTTTTTGAAAAACTTTTATACTCATTCTCATGCATTTCATTCATGAAATAACTTGGTTTGAGTGGTTTCTGCAAAATCTTTTGCTTTTTTTCAAAAAATTCTGTTTTCCAGAATTTCGATCGATCGAGGGTATTTTTCGACCAATCGAAAATGCGTTACAATTTTTGCTTAGGTTCTATCTGACTCAATTGGTATTCGATCAATGCTCAATCGATCGAAACTGAAAAATTTTCAGTTTCTAAGTTTTTGACCAAATTATTTTTTCTCATGCATCATTTGTGTTTAGGATTCACATGTATTGCATTATTTTTTTTGTATCCATCTTGCAATTTTGCAATCATATCTCTCATTGTTTTCACACATAACATGCATACACTTTGCTAAATTGGGTACTCAACTTGATTTAAAAATTGATTGATCAATTTTTGAGTCCTTTGTATATTTTAGTAAAAGCTATTTTTTTATGTGTAAATTGCAGAAAATATTTTTCTAAGATATGACGGATAATAAATGTGTAAATATTTTCTCTACTCATGCCATTGTTTATGGGTCACATAGTGTCAAGTTTGCATTTATTGAAAGAGAGAATATTTTTCTTCATGTGTATCCTCAACTTATTTTTTAAGTTTGGTTTGTGTCTTTTTATTTTTCCCACCCCCTAAACTGTCCCCAAAACTGTTTCTTCCCAAAACTTGTTTTGTTTTTCCTATTTTTGTATGGAGAGAAAAGTTTTTTTTAACCTTTGCTCTTCATAGGGGGAGTTTTCTCTATTCTCTATAGAGCTAGATTCTTTTGTTTTCTTGATTCTCTATTGTATCTTGACTTTTGTTGCATGTGTTTTTTGTTTACTCATTATTTGAGTTGTCTTTTCTAACACGTGACTAAAAGGGGGAGAAATAGATGAAATGTGGGAATCCTGTTTAAAAAGGTTTTTAAATGTTTTGTTTAGGGGGAGATAACTTTGTTTTTGAAAGGGGGAGAATATAAAATTTTTTTGATGTATCTAACTTAGGAGGAGAGTTAGTTTACTTTTGTTTTTATATTGTGTTTCATATTGATTTACTTGTATTTTCCATATATGCGTTTATGCGTTTGTTGAGTGTTTCAAGAATATACAGGTTGATTTAGTCGTGCTGCTGTCTATTCTTGCAACTGATGGATAGTAGTTAGGTTGAATTTGTTATGTTTGGCTTTGTTTTTGTAATGAGCTGTTTATATGTAAACTTTGAGCATTTTGTTGTGTTTGTGTTTTGCCACAGATTGTCAAATGGGGAGTTTGTTAGGCTTTAAGACCTTTAGGTTTAAATGTATTAGAACTCTAATTTGTAATGTTGACAAACCATGATCAAAACATTTTAGTCTTGTTTAGACAGCTCAAAGTATGTGTCCTATATGTAAAGTTGGAATCGAGTTGCTGCAGAATTTACTATGCAATTCTGCCTGGCTCGATCAATCGAGAATTAGACTCGACCAATCGAAAGTCGTGCAGAATTATTTTTCTGCAAAATTTTCCAACTCAGCCCAAGCCCGTTTTACGTGTAAGGTTTTATGTTTTGCCTTAGGTATAAAAGGAAAAACCCTAACCACGTTTTCAGAGGTTGTTACTGCTGTATGTGTAAATCTTTTGTGAGATCTAGAGGTGTTTGCCTTCACACATACTTAGGGTTATCAAGGATTAAGACTATGTCAAGAACTTGATGATCATTCAGTTGCTGCCTTAAGAGCTTAAAGATATACAAGCAGGAGTGCTTGTGCTTGTTGGGAATCCAAGAAGGAAGTAGTCCACGAACTTGAAGTCGTCACATGGTCGTGGTAGTAAGCTTCCTACTCGAGATAGCATTAGGATGTTAGTGGTCTAAGTCGCTATTATGTAAACTTCAATTCTTTCATAGTGGATTCAGTTTTACCTTGAGGATAGCTAGGTTAAATCCTCCCTAGGTTTTTTACCGATTTGGTTTTTCTGGGTCATCATATCATTGTGTTCTTTATATTTTCGCTGCTTTGCATGATATGATTATTTTGTATTAACCTAGATCTGAATAATTTACCTAAGTTAATAACTTGGCTAAATAACTCGGTTAATCTGTTTGTTTTAAGGGGTCTAAAAACGTTCACAATCCTTAATGAGAACCAAATGCAACCGTGGGCCCTAATTATTGCATGATAAGCAATTGAATGCTTGAATAGCGAAGGATATATAGTTGGCCATGTTCTAATAGTTGTTGCCGATGATATATAGTTATTCAATTGGTATTGAAATTACCGCTTGGCATGCATTTAGTTATTGCTTCGTTTGGACTATTTTGTACCGCTTGGCCATCTTATAAGCATAAGACAATTAGTGGTAATTGTTTATACGGATTGGATGACACATGCATATGAAGGATGTTATTGCACCGTTTGGCTTGGAGTGCAAATCTTTGATGGCCATCTTGCATGTGTTATAGCCATTTTGCATATGCAAATTGTTTATAAAGGATTCTAACAATCCGTATATTATATATAATGTAATAATCATATATCACATGTAATAATCCATATATATAATATAATATAGGTTTATAATGTAATATGGGTTTATATTACATTATATATATCTATTCATATTAATGCTAAGATTAAAGTATCATTTAATGAAATTTATTCCTAATAAGATTAGGATTATGTTTTTCAAGGGTTTCTAGCATTATTATGGTTCTTGATCTTAAAAACCTTTATTTTAAAATATCTAGTGGGAGAGAAATACAAAGGTTGGATCTCACCACCTCCATTGTCGGTTTATAGTGGTTTGATTCAGCACCTTGCCTTGGCGTATATGCCTTGCTCCCTTCGGAGGGAGTTTAATTCATGGTACTACAAAATAAGCTTCTTAATGATGGATGATATGTGTTTTTACATTAAGGACTACCACGCTACCGTGGAGTTACTTAATGACTCACATAGAATTCAGTCAATGGTGTACACTAAACTAAGTTTAATGTTAACCTCCCTTCGAAGCTATGTCATTATTACTTAGAGACTAAAGGAAATGCAGCATGCTATTAGTATTTGATAAGAGTTATTATGATAGCACTAATAATGAGAATAGTTCTCAATCAATTATAGTGTTTAGAATTTACTTGCTTCCAAGGAATTTTAAACATGGGATTGGGATATCGTTGCATATTTTATATTATGGTTTTATTAAAGTTCCATACTATATGTTTGTATGCTAAATTGAGATGGTTAAGTGCTATATCCTAGCATCTATTTCAAATGTTCTACAGCATCAAATGCAGGATGTAGTACTTTCTTTGGATATAATGCTAAGTCTGAAAGAGATGTTTGATGAGCAAGGCCGTTCTTCAAGGCAAGAAACTATGAGACAAATTTATAATACCAAAATGGTTAAAGTTACTTTAGTGAGGGAGCATTATCTTAAGATAATCTCTAATCTGAATACATTGGAAGTTTTAGGTTCTGATATTGATAAAAAAATCCCAACTGGGTATGATACTTTAGTTACTACCAGAATCATTCAAGGAATTCAGACTTAACTATAATATGAATAAAAATATTTATTCATTGTCTGAATTGATGAATGAGTTGGTAACGGCAAAAGGCATCCTTGGCACTTCTAGTATTAAAGCCAATGTTGATGAAGCTTCTACTTCTCAACCTAAGTCGAAAGGCAATGGTAAGAAGAAGAAGAAAGACTTCACCAAGCAAGATGGTAAACAAATTGCCTTGGGAGTTGCCAACAAAGGAAAGATAACTAAAGAAAAATGTTTCCATTGTGGTGAGAAAGGACATTGGAAGAGGAATTGTCCAATTTTCATAGCTGCCAAGAATAAAAGTATGAAAAGTTTGTTCCTTCTTAAAATATGTTTGGTACAGAATCCCACGGATTCTTGATGTGTGAATTCAGGTTGTACCAATCATATCTGCAATACTTTGCAAGGGTTCCAAGAGACCAAATAGCTAAATGAATAGGAATTATTTCTTACTTTGGCTAATGGGAGCAGGATTCCAGTTATAGCTACTGGAGTGTTTAATTTATGCTTTAATTCTAGAGTTTTAATATTGGAAGACTATCTGTATGTACCTAATATTCGTAGAAATTTAATTTCTGCAACTTATTTAGGTAAACATGGATATTGTGTTATCCTGAAAAACAATGTTGTAATAAACAAAGATAAAATGTTTATCTGTTCTGGCAATATTGTGGATGGCCTTTATATTTGAACTCCTGATAAGCATGAATTATAGAATTTTGAATTAGATAGTAGCTCTCATGTAAAATCATTAAAGAGAAAGCTTCCTTCTACTAGTGATGCATATCTTTGACACTTGCGTTTGAGTCATATTAATTCAAATAAGTTTCAAAGACTAATCAAAGATGGACTTTTACAGCCATGGACTTTGATGGATTTCCAATTTGCAAATATTGTTTGGAAGGTAAAATGATCAAACGACCTTTTAATACAAAAAGTAAAAGAGCCCAAGAATTGCTTAAATTAGTTCATATAGATGTATGTGGTCCTATGTCAACCCCAGCAAAAGGAGGTTATAACTTCATCACTTTTACGAATGATTACTCACGATATGGTTATGTGTACCTAATGAGACGGAAGTCTAAAACCTTTGAAAAGTTCAAAGAGTTTAGGGCCGAAGTTGAAAATCAATTGAGTAAATGCATAAAGCCCATTCGATCTGATCAAGGTGACGAATACCTTCTTGGGGATTTCAAGGATTACCTAATTCAGAATGGAATTGTATCCCAATTGATTGCACCTGGAACTCCTCAACAAAATGGTGTAGCGGAGAGAAGAAAAATGACTCTTTTGGAAATGGTTAGGTTCATATTGAGTTACTCAACTTTACCAATTTCTTTTTGGGGGTATGCCTTAGATACAGTAATACATCTTTTGAATTTAGTTCCATCAAAATCTGTTCCCAAAACACCCATGGAATTGTAGAGTGGACGTAAGCCTAGCATGAGATATCTCCACATTTGAGGTTATTCAGCACATGTGCTAAAGGGGAAGCCTGATAAGTTGGAACTAAAATTAGAAGTATGTTTACTTGTGGGTTATCCAAAAGATACTAGGGGTTATTTATTCTATAGACGAAATGATAACAAAGTTTTTGTTAGTACAAATGCTAAATTTTTGAAAAATAACTATACGAATAATTTTACTCTTAGAAGTAGAGTTATATTGGCTTAAATGAATAAACCTGTAAGTGAACAACCAATAGATGAAACTAGAGATGATGTGGTTGTATTCGATACACCACAAGATACTACTCATGAGATGACAAGTACACAGGTGCCTTGTCATAGTTGGAGAGTTGTTCGGTCTCCTATAAGATTTATAGGTTTGGAAGAAACTTATGAAGTTATCCTAGAAGAGGCTAAATCAAATCCCTACACTTATGAAGATGCAATGAATGATACAGTTGCACATCAATGAGTCCAAGCTATGAAATCTGAATTGGATTCTATGTATTCCAATCAAGTATGGGATCTTGTAAAAACGCTTAATGGCATTAAACCTGTTAGTTGCAAATGGGTTTACAAGAGGAAGAGAGGAATAGATGGAAATGTTGTAACCTTTAAGGCAAGACTAGTGATGAAAGGGTATACACAAAAAGAAGGTATTAACTATGATGAAACTTTTTTGCCAGTAGCCATGCTTAAATCTATCAGAATTTTCTTATCCATTGCTACTCATTATGATTATGAGATTTGGCAAATGAATGTCAAGACTGCATTTCTTAATGGCAATCTTGAAGAAGAAATCAATATGATGCAACCGAAAGGTTTCCATACTAAAGAACCAAGAGCATATGGTATGCAAGTTGAAAAGGTCCATTTATGGACTTAAGTAAGCATCTAGGTCATGAAACATTAGATTTGATTAAGCAATCAAATCATTTGGTTTTGAACAAAATCTTGATGAACCATAAGTGTACAAAAGACATCGAAACAAAGTAGTAATGTTCCTAGTGCTTTATGTTGATGATATTCTACTCATTGGAAATGATGTAGGGGTAATTTCATCAGTAAAGGTTTGGTTGTCAAGCCAATTTGAAATAAAGGACTTGGATGAAGCTAAATTTATTCTAGGGATCAAGCTTTGATAAGATCATAAGAATAAGATGTTAGGTCTATCACAAACTGGGTATATAGATAAAGTTCTAGAACGGATTAGCATGCAAAACTCAAAGAAATGACTACTACCTTTTAGACATGGAGTTTCTTTGGAGAGATAAGGGTAATAGTTGGAGGAAGCACCACGGCAGGATCATCCAAGAAGACAAGGAAGACATATTTGGCGATGGTACAGAGCGTCCAGATTTTCAGTTGGCCTCCTAAAGCGACCAAACTTGACAACTCTCCTATCAGCTTTACGAAAGAAGATGCCAGACGACTACACCACCCTTATGACAACGCCCTGATCATTAGCTTGCCAATTGTGGAACTTGTCAGAACATAAGTTATTGTATATTGGTTAATCCTTTGACAAAATGCACTTTACTTGTAATTAGGTAGATCTAGGACGGTTTAAGTCTTCAATAAACATGTTGTTCAAGTCAAGAGTTAAAGCCATGCAAATCTGTCCAAGAAACAAGTGAGGAAAAGTTGTATTTTAAAACTCGATAGCTATCTCTATAGATTGTATCTATTGAGGTTTAAAAGGCATTTTTAGCCCGATGCTCGACAACAGCTCGACAAATAACCTATCTATCGAGAATTACAAAAATCAGATTTCTAGATTTTTTTTTCATGCATATCCAGAATTATTTGTGTAGGGTTCCTTTTCTCATAACCCTAGACATATATAAGGATTATTTTAAGGGTCATCTTAAGAGATGCAACTTGATGCAAAGTGACTATTGATACATATTGTAATCGGAGACAATTTGCCCTAATTCATCTTTTTATTGAAAAAGCCACTGCGACTTTGCGCTAAGGGTTTTGTAACCAAAGAGCTTCTTGATCTTCATAGTTTGGATGAATTGAAGAACTTTACAGCCAATATCTTTCTCAAGTTGGTGTGTTAGTGACGTACTGGAATTCATGCAAAGGAGTAAGCCACGTACTAGGATCTGCGCATCAACTAGTTAGTCATATATTGGGAGTCATGCATTAAAAGGAGAGATTGTCACTACATTACAAATCCAACTGTGTATTGGGGTAAGGGTTCAACTATAGGTTGGTATAAGGTACTAGGATTCCTTTGCATGTAACCACTTGTTTTTATAATAGTGGATTCTCAAGAATAATGACCTTAAATTCACCCAGTGGGGTTTTTTTCCTCGATGGTTTTCCCCATTTATAAACAAATCACCTGTGTCAAATTTATTTTTCCACTGCATTTACTTTAATTGGCAATTTGTTTGTGCTACCACTCTTATTGCATGTAATTGAATCTAACTAATTTCACTTGTCTAAATTAATTGATTAAGTTAACAAAGGGGTTGATACATTCTTGGCCTATCAAATTTCAACACTTGACGGGTGCTAGTAGACAACGAGAGCTCAGCAGATATCCTCTACTACCTCGTATTTCAGCAAATGAGGGTCGACAAAGAACATCTACTACCCTTGGACACACCGTTAGTAGGATTCGGTGGCACCAAGGTCTTCCTAGGGGAACTATTACTGATAATAGTTTAATTTTGCATATTTATATCATTATTAGAAAGCATTATCATACTTATTTTGAGTTAATTCATATATTTTGTAGTTGGTTTTGGAATAATGATGAATAATCAATTTTGTGCTTAGTTGAATTTTAATGCATGAATTTGTCTTTTGTAGGATAATGAAATTATATAAGTGGATTTGTGCAAAGAAGAAAGCTAATAGACTTTACTTTTACAAGGGCTTTAATGAAGTCAAATAAGGCCAACCCAATTAAATTCAATTCCAATTTGGAGAATGGAATCAAAAGAAATTTGCACCAAGTCCTAGTCTAATTCAAATTAGGATTCCAGCCTGCACACCAGTTAGTGTTTGGAGCATAACTTTCAGCTCAGATGTCCAATTGAGATGATTCAAGTTGGATTGGAAAGCTAACTTAAAGAGCTACAACTTTTTGTTTTACCAAAAGTCCAAATTTTGAAGTTAAATGGGTTAAAAATTTTGGTTAATTGAAGCCTAAAAACTTAGGATTTTCTCCAAACGAAAATTCAACTTGTAATAGGATTCCTTGACCTATTTAAAGGCTCTTTAGTGAAAATTTAGAGGAGAGCTGCTGTAGAACATAATTTAGGTTTCTTTATAGTTTTTAGAGTTTTATTTGTATTATGACTTGCTAGAAGCCTTGCTAAGGCAAGAAATAAAACCCAACCATTTATTGGTATGTTCTTAACAATTATTTATTGGTTTTAATGCTTATATTTTTATGTTTTTTATTGTTTTACTCATCTAGAAAATTGTTTAGTTTTGTATAATTCTTTGATTTGTCGTAGACTCTGGGCATGTTAAATGCTTAGTATTTTCTGCGAACTAATTCACTAGTTTTGTTTTGCCTAAAATCAATCAATTTCATGAAACTACCTTAGATAATTAATTTTTGAGTTTTTATTGTTAAATCATCCAACTAAGATCATCCTTCGTATGAATTTTAGTTGATTTATAAAATAAATATTGTTAAGACTACCAATAGATGTATTGTATGTAAATCCCTAAACCTTAACGCCTTAACATATTGTTATTTTCTCTCAATCTAAATTAACTTTACTAAACCATCAAAAATTTCCTCAATTAAAATTTATTATTTTAGTTTTATTCTCTTGTAGTTTGCTAATCAATTCCCTTTTCCCTGTGGATTCGACCTCGGACTTACCAAATTATTACTTTGCGACAATCCTACACTTGGGAGAATTATTTAAGTTGTAGCAAGTTTTTGGCGCCGTTGCTGGGGATTAGGCAATTAAAGAAGCGTTCCACTTCGTTTTGAAAGGTTTTTGACATTAAATTTCTTCACACATTTGGTAATATCTCTCCAACTCTTTTCTTTTTAAGTAGTTTAGCTTTCCTTTAGAAATTTATTTTATCTTTACTTCTTTTTATTTTTAAAGGTATTTGTTTTCTTTTCTTTTCCTTTTCTTTTTCTTTTTCTTTCTTTCTTTACTATTGCATACATGTTTGGTGTCGTGATAGTGATAATTGCTTGGTTAGAATTGAGTCTAATAATTTTTTTTGGCAACTTATCTGATTCTTTCACACATTTTGATACACTTGATATCATGGTAGACATAAAGAGTAATCATGGTGATGAGAATAGTTTAAATAATGAAAATGTCCATGCTCACCAACCCATTAGAACTCTCAGGGGTTATTCGCAACCGACTAGGAGTAGTGCACCATCATGCATCATTTTTCCAATTAATGCAAATAATTTTAATTTTAAGCCCTGTATGATTTCATTAACTTCCTAAATTTCATGGCTTAGATTCTGAAAATCCTTACCTACACTTTGAGGAATTTGAGGAGGTATGTTCTACCTTCCATGACCAATCATGTAATGAAGAGACCATTAGGTTGAAGTTGTTCCCTTTTTCTCTTAAAGACAAGGCAAAACTTGGCTTAATTCTTTGAGACCTAGGTCAATTGGTACTTGGCAAGAGATGCAAACTAAATTAAAAAAAAAATCCAATTCATAGGACTAATGCACTTAAAAGACAAATAATGAATTTTTCACAAAAAGATAATGAGACATTTTATCAATGTTGGGAAAGATTTAAAGATTTTCCTAATGCTTGTCCACATCGTGCCTATGAAGCTTGGCATATAATTAGTTTTTCTTATGAAAGTTTAACTCCAAAGATGCGCCAATTTGTAGAAATGATGTGTAATTGAGAGTTTTTGAATAAAGATCCTGATAAGAATTTTGATAATTTTGATCTCTTAGCTGAGAATGTCCAATCTTAGGATACCACTAATACCTCAGATAGGTCTAGAGCATCCACCAACCCCTCTGGGGGTGGTAAGTACCAACTTAGGGAAGATGATGACCTCGGTGCTAGGGTGGTTAGTCTAACTAGGAAGCTTGAAGCCATGGAATTAAGAAAACTCAATGGAATCAATATTGTGGCTAAAATTGATGAAGTTTGTAGAATTTGTGAGACCATGGAACACCCTACCAATGAATGCTCTACAATTCCAGCTTTTAAAGAGGTGTTACATGATCAAGAAAATGCTATGAACACGGTGAAAAAATCATACCCTTCCCCCTATTCAGAGACATACATTTCAGGGTAGAGGAATCACCTAAATTTTAGTTGGAGGAATGATAATGTGGTTGCACCTCCTACACATGGTTCTTCAAATTTTGTTCCCTATAATTCCCCTCTAAAGAAGAGTCTTGAGAACACTTTGCAACAATTCATGTAGACTCAATCCACCATTAATAATCAGAACTCACAAGCCATAAATGACATTAGGAGCACTCTCACTAAATTGACCACATTCATGAGCACAATAGAAAAGGGTAAGTTTCCATCTCAACCACAACCAAATTCCCAAGGTCAATTTTGTGTTGATGATTATAGTTCATCTGAAAATAAAGTGAGTCAAGTTAAATCTATAAACACTCTATTTTGCACCCATGATTTAATCAAGGAGAATGACTTGAATGACCATCCATGTACCAAAAAAAAAAAAAATTATAATTGCATCACATGCATCATGTCATTCATTACATATCATGAAAATGATCATGAGATTTTAACGGTCGCAACGATGTTTCTAGTTTCCAAATCAAACCATAGGATCGTAAGATATCGCACGATCAAGTTTGCACGGTCCATATGCATTGTGTCTAGTAAGAGTTGACCACACATGATTAATTTAAATTAATTTTGATTGGTCAAACAATTAAAATTAATTAGATAATTTTGTGATTAGTTGATAATTAGTGTTTAAGATAGAGACGCATGCATAGGAATAAAAGGGGTAATTGGATAACAATAAAATTTTGGATAATCTAAACTTTATCAAGATCTATTTTAAGGGATTAATCCACAAGATAATGGTTCAAGATAATTGTTCTTAAAAAGCCTAAATTATCCAAAAAAGAGATAAAAAAAAATTATAGACGGAGGATGAAAACACGTCTAGGTACAAGACCGGCCAAAAAACCCTAGAAAGAGAGTCCAATTGGCACCTAAACACGAAAGTGCATTCAGCATCCAAGGGCCAATTCGGCACTTTTGGAGTGCCAATCGGCCCTTTGAAAGTGCTGAATTGCCTTCATGTGGACTTTGGCCCAACGGCCTTCAAGTGAAAATAATGCACACCCTTTTCGCACAAGGATACGTTCGAATTCAAACCCTAATCGTCCATACCTATTTTTTAGGGATACTTGACCTCTATAAATAGAGGCTGAACCTCATAATTTAGCACTTTTTTGCTACCCTCTGAGAGGCACATGTTTTAGGCTTTCAAATCACCCATATTTTCTAACCCTTTTTTTTAGTGTGGCTGCCTAAATTAGGGTTTTTAGGTTTCAAAGAGAATTGAACAAATTTCTTTGAACCCTAAAACATCCTTTCAAGAACAAAGTGTGCTCATGCAAGAAGTTGTTCTCTAACCCTTTTGTTTTTATATTTCTCTAATCGTGATGATGTATGCTTTCTTGTTTTTTAAACACTCATATTCTGACTTGTTAACGTGGATTATGAAAATATGATCTTGTTTTTTTATTGTTACTGTAATCTGCTTCTTAGTTTTAAAGATTTGCATGCAATTAACTCTTTTTCTTCAAAACAAAATAGATCTACATCTTAGAAAAGATGTAGATCTAAATTTTCTTCAAAACAAAATGGATCTACATCTTTCTTAGATGTAGATTTGAGCTTTTCTTAAAATAAAAATGTATTTTGTATCTTTTTAGATACAAATCTAACTTTTCTAATGCATGCAGATTTTTTAAATAAAGAAGGAGATCATATATTGTTGTTTGTTTTGTTTGAATCAAATAGCATGAAATAATTTTATGAATGAGATCCTCTCCATAAGAAAAAATATATCTTTTTCAAGTATAAAAACAGATCTGATTTTTCTATTATAAAAACCATTTTTTTTATTATCATCAAAACAAATCTAATCTTTTACAAAACTCAAAACCACCTTTTTTTAGCTCTTAAAAAACATATTTGAATTCTCTCCTCAAAAACCATTCTTTTTACATATACAAAACAGATCTGATTTTTTATATAAACCAAAATCAATTTTCTCCTAATCATTAAAACAGATCTAAATTTTTAAACAAAAAAGGATACATTCATAAATGGTTTTGTGTTGTTTATTTTATTTCACATGTTCAACATATGATACATAACATGCATAAAATAGTACATTAGTCACAAAATTCTAGAAGACAAGACTTTGTCTAGGGGGAATGGGTGCCTAACACCTTCCCATTCCGTAACCTAGCCTCCGAATTTAGATTTTTGGTTAAGAAGATCTAGCTTTATCTTTGTTTTTTTTTTTTTTTGGGGTAGATTGTAACTAGGACCAAAAAGCCATGTATATTTGGTAAATTGTAACTAGGACCCAAAGTCATATAGAGTTCAAATTTTTGAACTTGTATTTTTATTTACTCAATCAATGAATGGAACATTCAGTCATGTATTGTATTTGTATTTAGTTTTTCTTTTTTTTGTACATGAAAAATAAGTGGCGACTCCATACCACTTACCCAAAAAGAGAGGTGCCCCAAAAAGTACCCGAATCTCTTTTTTGAAGGACCCCATCTCTCACAACTACTCTTCATAATGGAAAAATCATTGAAAAAGATATTCCTAAAAGAAATACACATGATGAGTCTTCCAAAATAATAAAGAGTAGTTATGAAGTCCTTGAGCCTAAATCTAATGAAATTGAAGGATGTCCTATCCCTGCTCCTTTTCCCTAAAGGTTGATTTCCCCTCAAAAAGTGAATCAAAATTTTGAAATCCTTGAAGTGCGTAAGCAAGTCACAATGAACATTCCGCTTTTGGATGTCATAAAGCAAATTCCATCATATGCTAAATTTTTGAAAGATTTGTGTATTGTTAAGCATAAGCTTAATGTACATAAGAAGGAATTTTTAACTGAACAAGTTAGTGCAATCATTTAAAACAATAGACCTCCTAAGTTTAAAGATCCAAGTTATTCCACTATGTCATGTGTGATTAGTGATTCAAAAATAGAGAAAGCTTTGCTTGATCTTGGGGCAAGTGTGAATCTTTTGACGTATTCAGTACATGAGCAATTAGGTCTAAGTGAGTTAAAACCCACTTCTATAATTTTACAACTTTCCAATCGATCTATGATTGTTCCGAAGGGTGTTGTTAAGGATGTTTTGGTTCAAGTGGACAAATTTTATTTTCCTGTTGACTTTACTATTTTGGACATGCATCCTGAATCTAATGTTAATCCTCAAATATCTATGATTTTAGGACGTCCATTTCTTGCAACTTCTAATGCATTAATAATTGTAGAAGTGGGGTCTTAAAATTATCTTTTGGCAATATGACCCTTGAGCTTAATATTTTTAATACTTGTAAGCAACCTAAGGATGAAGAGGATGTGCATGAAGTTGACTTGATTGAAACAATTGTTCAAGACCAAACATTAGAAACTTGCTTAGTCAATTCATATGATTTTAACTTTAATGAGAATTCTGAAATTGCATACATTAATTGTCTCTTCGAATCTGCACAGGAATTGGAAGCAAGCAATTGGAAATTGAAATACGAGGAGTTGCAACCTAGTGAGATAAAGTTGTTGCCATCTAGTGAGCAAGTACCTAAATGGAAGTTGAAGCCCTGGCCAAATGATCTCAAGTATGCGTTTCTAGGAACTGATGAGACTTTTCCTATGGTAATATCTTTAGAAGTTAACTCCTTGCAAGAATGTAAATTATTAAATGTTTTGAGTAAACATAAGGGTGACATAGGAAGGAACATGGCTACCATAAAAGGACTTAGTACATTGGTTTGTACTCATAGGATTTATTTAAAGAACAATGACAAACAATCTAGGGAAATAAAACAAATTTTGGAAACGATGGTTAACCCAAATCGTAAAGATTGGTCTTTGAGGTTGAATAATGCTCTTTCGGCGTACCGCACTGCCTATAAAAATATTTTTGGTATGTCTCCCTATAGACTTGTTTATGGTAAAGCTTGTCATTTGCCTGTGGAATTGGAACACAAATCATATTGGGCAATAAAGATGTTTAACTTTAACTTATACAATGCTAGTTCATTGAGAAAATTGCAATTGATTGAGTTGGAAGAAATTCGGCATGATGCATATGAGATTTCTACGATTTCTAAAGGAAAAAATGAAGGTTTTTCATGACAAACAAATTTTTAAGGAAATCTTTTCAATAATCTCAAAAAGTTTTTTTGTATAATTCTAGGTTACATTTGTTCCTCGGAAAATTGAGATCTAGATGGACTGGACCTTTCATTGTTAAAAAATTTTTCCCCCATGGTGCCATAGAAATTGAAAATCCTATGAATATTAACATATTTAAGGTGAGTGGACAACGTCTTAAGCCATTTCTTGAGATTTTTTCATAATAGGAGGAATCCATTAATTTTGAGGATCTCATTTATCAAGAATTGCCAAGCAATTAGCATTAATGTTTGTGTCATAATTTAGATTGTGTTTTTTTTCTTCCAAACCCTTTTATAGGTGTTGAAGTTTTTTTTTTGGTTCATTTATGTTCATCTCTTCAAGGTACTCTCTGTAATCTCTACTCTTTATTATTTTTACTTGTTAACATTGAGGACAATGTAAGTTTTAGGTTGGAGGGAGGAACTTGAGATGATTTGCATTTGTTTTTATTTTATGTTAAATTTATAGGGGGGGTTATTTTTGGTGATAATTTTTTTAGTCCAATTTTCAAAAAAAAAAAGTGTTGCTTTAGCAAGATTTTTCAGTCAAAGTTCTTTATGCTACTTCTATCTAAAGAATTCCATTGTTTTTCATGATCATCTATTATGCATGTGCACTTTAGCCACGTGAACATGTTTCTTGGTTGAGAGAGAGAGATGACTTTGAAAATATTGAAAATAAAATGTAAAGACTATAACCCAAGTGAGTTCTTGAGCCATTCATTTTTTTAGAGGATTATTTTCTTTTGATCTCTTTTTTTCATTTGGAACCACATAAATTTGTTGTTACTTAGTCTCATTATTCATTGATTTGGTTGAATGCTAATAATTCATCAATTTTATACCACACTTGAGTATATTAAAATCTTGGATTTTGAAGAACTATCACAATCCTTAAGAGATGATTTTAGGCTCATCTTTGTTAATTTTGAGCCTTTCTTATTTTCTTTCTTAATACATTACTGTTAGTCACCTATTTGAGCCTATTATTTGAGCCATTCTTTCTCAAACCCTTTCCTAAAGTGTTCCAAGAATGAATGCAATCAAATCGTCTTATTGTCGAAATTTGTGGTGAAATAGTTGGAAGAAAAGGACTAATTTTGAGCCTTTATTACTTTCTTTCTTGATACATTACTGCTAGTCACCCATTTGAGCCTATTATTTTAGCCATTCTTTCTTAAACCCTTTTCTAAAGTGTTCCAAGAAAGAATGCAATCAAATTGTCTTATTGCAATAATTTGTGGTGAAATAGTTGGAAGAAAATGAGGACTCAAAAAAAAAAAGTCATAAACAAGAAAGGAAAAATGTTAAAAAAAAAAAAAAGGGAATATGAAAAAGGAAGAAATAGAGATTGAATTTCTTGATGAAATTTTGAAAAAAAAAAAAAAAAGTGAAAATGCAATATTCAAGAAATTTGAGAGGATAAATCAATTGTCATATACTCAAAAGAAGTTGTCTCTCTAATTATTCTTGGGAACACATTTTATTTTTACCTATACCCTTTTATAAATTCCTCCTCCTACATTATATCCCAATGAAAGTCCTATTTGATCTTAAGGAATGTATGGTTTGGATCTTGACATGACTAACCAATGTGTGTGGTGGAATATTCTTAGTGTTTGGCATCCTTTCATGAGACTATAAATGTCATATATTTGCTTCATCATTCTTCATCTTATTTATATGTGAGATATTAGTCTTTGTTCTACATTATTCTACTCACATATGTTTGAGAGTGTTACACCCTTTCGGAGTGATTTTAAATGTTGAGTGATAACAACTATGAGATTTGAGTTGAAGCATAACCTTGGATAAAAATTCAAGCCATATTTTATATTAAGACTAAGGTTGTGTTTGTGTTGGCTAAACTATTCATACACTGAGTATTGATGGCATGTGGAATATCTTTGGTAGTTGTTAGTATTTTGACATTTGATTAACTATTTGTACTATAGTAATATTTTTTTGTTATTTTGTGCCTTTGTCTCAAGTCGCTTAAATTGCTAGGGACTATCAATGAAGTGACTGGAGAGTATGATAATAGCTTAATTTTGCATATTTATATCATTATTAAAAAGCATTATCATACTTATCTTGAGTTTATCATTTTTAGTTATTATCATACTTATCTTGTGTACTTAATTGAATTTTAATACATGAATTTGTCTTTTATAGGATAATAAAATTAAATAAGTGGATTTGTGCAAAGAAAAAGGCTAATGGACTTTACTTTTACAAGGGCCTTAATGAAGTCAAAGAAGGTCAGCCTCATTAAATTCAAGTCCAATTGGAGCATAGAATCAAAAGAAATTTGCACCAAATCCAAGTCCAATTCGGATTAGGATTCCAACCTGCGCACTAGTTAGTATTTTGAGCATAACTTTCAGCTCCAATGTCCAATTGAGATGATTCAACTTGGGTTGGGAAGCTAACTTAAAGACCAAAAGTCCAAATTCTGAAGTTAAATGGACCAAAAATATCGGTTAAATGAAGCCTAAAAACCTAGGATTTTCTCCAAACAGGAATTCAACTTGTAATATGATTCCTTAACCTATTTAAAGGCTCTTTAGGGAAAAATTCATAGGAGAGCTGCTATGGGACATAATTTAGGTTTTCTTAAAGTTTATTTATAGTTATTTGAGTTTTATTTGTGTTATGGCTTGCTAGAAGCCTTGCTAAGGCAAGAAATGAAACCCAATCGTTTATTGGTATGTTCTTAACAATTATTTATTAGTTTTAATGCTTATATTTTTATGTTTTTGATTGTTTTACTCATCTAGAAAATTGTTTAGTTTTGTATAATTCTTTGATTTATTGTAGACTCCGGGCACGTTAAATGCTTAGTATTCCTTGCGAACTAATTCACTAATTTTGTTTTGCCAAAAATCAATCAATTTCATGAAACTACCTTAGATAATTAATTCTTGAGTTTTTATTGTTAAATCATCCAACTAAGATCATCCTTTGTATGAATTTTAGTTGAGTTATAAAATAAATATTGTTAAAACTACCAATAGATGTGTTGTGTGTGGATCCCTAAATCTTAGCGCCTTAATATATTGTTATTTTCTCAATTTAAACTAATTTTACTAAACCATCAAAAATCTCTTCAATTAAATTTTTTTATTTGTTTTATTCTCTTGTGGATTGCTAATCAATTCCCTTTTCCCTATGGATTCGATTTCAGACTTACTGAGTTATTACTTCGTGACAATCCTGCACTTGGAAGCATTATTTAAGTCGCAGCAATTATCTTACCAATAACCATTGGGACGTACCATTGGCAGCTCACTAAGGAAGTCAATATCCTAGTCGTTGATTGCTCCTCTACCTATAACGCCATCATTGGCCGACCTACACTTAATACATAAACGGTAGTCAAATCCACATACCATCTACTAGTGAAGTTGCCAACGGAATACAACATAGGAGAAGAGTAAGGGGACCAGATGGTCGCCCGAGAATGCTACATTGCGATCTTAGAAATGGATGATCACTTACAAGCTTTAAACATAAAGGAAAGAAGAATTGTAGTGGAGCCGACAGAAGACCTGGAGGAGATCTCTTTGGATGATAACATCCCAAGCTGAGTCACTCGCGTTGGCACACAAACTAAACAATCAAGACGTCTTCAATTGGAGCCACGATGACATGTCAGGGATCAGTCTGAATATCATGGTCCACAAGCTTAACGTATGCCCATCTTTCCTCTCGGTATAACAAAAGAAGAGGGTCTTCACCCAAGAAAGAGATAAGGCCATAACCGAAGAAGTGCGCAAGTTGCTTGAGGCGGATTTCATCTAGGAAGTATACTACCCCAAATGGTTGGCCAACATATTCATGTTAAAAAAAGCAAATGGAAAGTGAAGAATGTGTGTAGATTTCACCGAGCTAAACAAAGCGTGCCCCAAATACAGTTACCCGCTCCCGCACATCGACCTGCACATAGACTTTATGGCAGGCCACCAGCTTCTAAGTTTCATAGACGTCTTCTTAAGGTACAATCAGATCAAATTGGATGAAGCAGACCAAGAGAAGACCTCATTTGTCATAAGCCAAGGACTCTTCTACTATAAAGTTATGCCATTTGGATTGTAGAATGCGGGGGTGACGTACCAAAGGCTGGTGAACAAGATGTTTACCCATTATATTGGGTGAAACAAAAAAGTGTACATAAACGACATGCTTGTGAAAAGCAAACGGGAAGTTATCCATTTAAACGACTTGCAGGAAACATTCGACACCCTTCACCTCTAAGATATGAAGCTCAACCCTAGTAAATGTGTGTTCGGCGTGGTGTCAAGAAAGTTCCTGGGCTTTATGGTGTCACAGCGCGAGGTGTAAGCTAGCCCCAACAAGGTCCGAGCTATAATGGAGATGGCTCTTCTAAGAAAGGCTTTCAATCTAGAGGCAGAAGTAAAGAAATACCTAGCGTCTCCAAGCTCGTCCAAAGTCATATCCTCAATAGCCATTAGCTTTGGTAGCCGAGCGGCCTAGGGGAGATATCCCCCGATGGAAAACTCGTAGAAGCTCAAGCCATATTTCCAAGTACAAACCATTGTGGTCCAGGCAGATAAGCTGTAACGGACGGTGATGAATAGCTCGAAGGTAGCAGGATGACTAGTTCTGTGGGTGATAGAACTCGGTGAGTTCAACGTCCAGTATAGGCCACAAATAAGTGTCTGCCTTTCTTCAAGGTGCTAAGAAATGAAACCAATGGTATGGATGATATGGATAGACGGTTCACCGACCAAGTGCTAGAAAGGCTAGGGCATTTGAAGAACTGAAGACACAGTGGAAATGCCTCTAGTTCTTAATAACAAACAATGAGGTAGAATACGAAGCGATCTCCATCGTTGCTCAGCCCGTCCAGGATGAGCGAGGAGTTCTCAGCTAAGAGGCAAAAGGGGAATGGATGAAAAAGTACTTGAGCATGGTTAAAAGCAAGATGAGCAAGGAGTTCTCAGCTAAATTTACACAAGTCCCGAGAGAAGAAAACAAGCAGGTGAACTGTTTGGCCAGAGCTGCATCTGTAGGGCATATGGACGTCGCTGATTAGCTACTGTTCTTTGTCCAATACTCCCCTGCCATTGACAAAGAAGAGGTATAGGTTGCCCCCTAAGGACCGACCAGAAGACGCCCATTGTATCCTACCTTAAGAATAGGACATTGCCGGAAGACCACAACACCTCCCATAGACTAAAGGTACAATCGTTGCATTTTCTAATGATTGGTGGTTTCCTTTACAAAAGGGTTTCTCCCATCCATATCTGAGGTGTCTGACCCTTGATGAAGTAGACTATATCATGAAGGAAGTGCACGAAGGGGTATGCGGGTACCACTCAAGGGCACGCTCATTGGTGCACAAGTTGATACGGGTTGGATACTACTGGCCTACTATGCAGAATGACACCTAGTCTTATGTAAAGGCATGTGACAAGTGCCAACGCTTCAGAAGCATCATATGACAACCAACTGAGGAACTTACACCAATGAGTGCTCCCTAACCGTTCGCTAATAGGGATTGGACATTGTAGGACCGTTCCCATTGTCGTGTGACAGCTCAAGTTCCTCATCATAGGAATTGACTACTTCACCAAATGGGTCAAAGTCGAACCATTGGCCACTATCACAGAGAAAAATGTCCAAAATTTTGTCTTGAAAAACATCATCTGCCACTTCGAAATCCCCAGGGTCCTCGTCTCTGACAATGGAGAGCAGTTCAACAATGACGTGTTCAGAAATTTCTGCCAACAATTGGGGATCAAGAACAAACTCCTCTCCCACTCATCCCTAGACCAACGGACAGGTCAAAGTCACAAACATATCCCTGCTCAAAATGATCAAGACTCGGCTTGAGGGGGCAAAGGGCATATGGCAAGAGATGAACTACCCGATGTCCTGTGGGCATATAGGACAATGACTTAAACACCTATAAGGGAGACACATTTCCGCCTCTCATACGGGCACGAACCGTTATCCCGGTGAAGGAAGAAATGAAGAAGGGATACACCTACAGTTAGATCTTCTTGACAAAGTAAGGGCAACAGTAGAATGGAGGATGGCTCATTATCAGGACCTTATGGCAAAGCATTACAACACCAAGGTCAGGCCTCATCAGTTTCAGGTCGGGGACTTGGTCCTAAGGAAGGTAATGATGACCACTAGAGATCCCTCGCAGGGTAAGCTGGGCCCCAATTGGGAAGGACCTTACAAGATCATCGACTGCCATAGGAAGGGGACTTACTACCTAGAGGCCCTCGACGGGCAAAGGCTCAATCACCCATGGAACATCAAGCACTTAAAAAAGTACTACCAATAGTAGTCGGAGGTAGCTTATTTTGTCACTTTCTTTTGGTTTTTTCAATTTTATATCGAAAATTGAATGTCTAAAGAAGTTAAGACTAAGGGTGTTGAGTTTCTTTTTAGCTCTTTCTATTATTAATAAGACTTGGATGCTTTATCAAATTGTGTTGCTCTACTCTCATACCGCTCTAAAATCCTTCCTATGAGGTGGACGGACGACCAAGGATACCAATGGGTGCCTAGTATTAGAAATTTTACTAAGTTCTCGCTACGGGGTGAACGGATGACCAAAGATACTGAAGGGTACCTGGTCTAAGAAATTTTACCAAGCCCTACCTACAGGGTGGACGGATGACCAAGGATACCGACGGGTACCTAGTCTAAGAAATTTTACTAAGTCTTGCATATGGGGTGGACGGATGACCAAGGATACCGACTAGTACCTAGTCTAAGAAATTTTACTAAATCCTGCCTACGGGGTGAACAGACGACCAAGGATACCGAAGGGTACCTAGTTTAAGAAATTTACTGAGTCCAACTTACGAGGTGGATGGACGACCAAGGATACCAACGGGTACCTAGTTTAAGAAAAATCACTAAGTCCTACTTAAGAGGTGGACGGGCACCAAGGATACCAATAGGTACCTTGTCTCAAAAAACTTTACTACGTCATACCTACAGGATGGACAGGCACCCAGGGATACCAACGGGTATCCAGTCTTAGGAATTTTACCTAATCCCACGTGGTGGGTGGATGGGTATCTGATCCTTAAAAGTTCACCAAGTCCTACCTACGGGGTGGACGGACGAATATTCAGTGTTTAAAATTTTACCAAGTCCCACCTATGGGGTTACCGATAGATACTTAGCTCACAAAATATATGCCATACGAGACAAAAAAATGAAAACATATTAAGTAAAATATTGCTGCAATAAAAATACAGAAGTGCGAACAATGGGTAAAAACAATAGATGTAAGCTCGAAAGGGTAAAATTTTACATAGAAACCCACAAAAAGGGGCATAAGTCATTATCTTACAAATAAAACCATAGGAAGGAAATTTCAATACAGAGGAAAAAGGATAGAAATTAAGATGGGGGAGCATCAGAGACAGTGGAGTTCACAATAGTTAGGCCACCCTCAATCAACAAGTCCACGCCTGATGAGACCACGGGAGCGACGGGGCCCTCAGGGATGGACTAAGCAATAACCACACCATCGTCCTTCACCTCTTGCTCAACCATGTGAACAAAATCATCAGGCTCGTCATTGACGGCATCATCCCCTCTAGGAGTTAGCAGTACGGTGTCATCTATAACAATCTGGGATAGGTCCAAGTCAGGGTAGGAGGATCCAACTTGCTTTAGGCAGTCATCGAACCCATTGCCATTATAGGGCACTGCATGCATCAAAGAAGGGTTGAGAAACCCGAAACTCTGCCACATCGTCAGCCTTAGCCTTGTCCATTTGCTCCTGAAGGGTAGCTAGCTCTGTTGTCAGATTAGTCTTTGCTTTCTCTGCCTTCTTCCTAAAGTGGGACTCCTCCGTCAACTTAGCAACTGTGGCTGTCAACTCCTTGTTGAGGGTACAAACGACCTCCTTGTATTGATCTTACTCTTTGTTCTCAATCTCCTGACGCTTGCAGAATCGACAAATCACCCCTCGTTGGCCACACATTTGTCCTAGAGTGCTCTCATTTGCACCAATGCCTAAAGTAAGACAATTGGTCAGGACTTTGCTTGGTTACAAAATTAAGAGAAAAGCATAACTCTTACCATAAGCAAAAGGAAAACCTTATGAAGCTCTCTAGGGTTAGGTTTTTCTTTTTCCACCTCCTTTTAAATAGGAGCTTAATGGGCTCTCCTATTCAAAATAGGTTTACACAAACCTTGGGTTTTCCTAATCCAATAAGAATTATACAAACCCATAAACAAATAGCCTTTTAGAATAAAAACGTTCCTGGCTATAATCTGAAACCCGTAAACTCGATCGATCGGGACATCTGTCGAGCTTTAATGAATCTCGACAGATCGAGATTCTGTAGAGGAGGTATCGAGACCTGCAGTTTGCACTTTTCTTGAGCAGTTCTTGAGTAATCTTCATGTCTTCAATTTAACCACTTGTAATGATCATCTTGAACCTACTTAGATTTACCCAAATACAAGTAAAGTGCGTTTTGTCAAAGGATATGTCAACTACAAAATATGTCCCCAACACAATTGTCAGGATGAGAATTAAGAGAAAACGCATAATACCATAAGCAACAGGAACGTACCTTGGACAGGTCGTAAAGTTCGGATGCCCCTAAGTCTTCCGAGGATTGCTTAGCACAAGGGTCCAGGTCCATCTCCTTATTGATCGAATCAACCATCTTAACGGCATATTCTTTATGTGTAATCAATCGACGAAAGGCACTAGAGGCGACGGGACCTTCCCCGTCATCAAGCCCTTCCCAACTTCGTGGCGAGGAAGTTTGGGGGCAAAGGGGACTTCTGTTGCTTGTCACTGGCAGATGGGCCGGTCCCCTTCTTGGGTGGACAACCATCCTGGTTGTCGTTCTTTCTCTTAAGCTCCCTTTAGCGCCCACCTTGGAGGCCAACGCTGAAGCCTCGCCTTGCTGCTTACTCGCCGCAGCAAACTTCCTCACCAGCACCCTTTTGTCTACCTGTGTCCATTTCTGGAAAAAAGGTGGCAAGGAATGTTAAAAAGATAACAGACGGTTTGGAATGGATAGTATGTTTAAGACTTACGTCAACAAGAGAAAGCATGCAACCGTCAGGCTAGTGGCATCAGTTCGGGGCCACCACAAAATGTATGGAGAGTTTCAAGGGTGGCTAGGTCCTTCCACTTCCTTTGTTCAAAAGGAATCTCCAACACATGACGGATGAAAACTTTCTACTCATCAGTGATTTGTGGATGGAATTGAGCTAAAAACAAGAAAAAGGATATTAGACACATAACAAAGTAGACGAGGTAGTAAGACTAAAAATAAACGGCACACATGACTCCCTTACTATGCCCCAAGTGTTATCAAAACCATTGGGCATGCTATCCCACTCCTTAGGCCTACACACCCAGTTTGTCTCTTCAACAAAAAAGTATATGTTCTTCCAGGTCCTATTTGAGTCAGGCATATCAAACACCAATCTAAGCGATGTTTTCCTCGCTAAAAAATGATAAATACCCTTGGACGAGGAGAGATACTGAGGTTTGTAGCAATAAAAGAACTCGTTCAGGGTAAGCCAACGGTTGCCACCACTTAGCTGACCTTAGATCAACTCGGCTCCAAGGAATATCCTCCACGCATTAAGTGCTATTTAATTAATGGATAAACTTAGGTAGTTGGCTAACTAACGGTGTAACTCTGTCAGCGGCAACCTCAGGCCCGCGGCGAACATGGCGTCATACATAACAACATTCACCATTTTTCCAGAGTAACACTTTTCAAACTTCCTAGGCAGACGGATGGGAATATTCTTGGGATTTGGAAGCAGTCATGAAGTTTTTTAAGGACGTTTGGGGACATGGTTGGGTAGAAATCATTAACTGTCCATATTAGAAGAAGGATGAAGGGCCTAAGGCCATCACCGTCCACTTGGCTTACCCTTTCTCCATCACCCTCGTCACCTTCTTCATCTTTTCCCTCTTTCCCTCTTCCACTTCCTCTTCTTCCCCTCTGTCATTATCCTCTCCCTCCCCTTCCTCATCCTACTCATACTCCTCTTCCTCCTCAACAAGGGAGTGAGCAGACGAATCCTTCTCTAGGGACCAAGTTACATCCTCCTCAGGCTCGCACCCTAACGAATAGACTTCATCTTAGCCCGTACCTTCATAGACTGATGATGACAGTTCACTCGTCACTTCTCTATCACCTGACATCTATTCACCTACAAACAACAGAGGTATTTTAAGAGCTTATTTGACAAGTCTCTGAGCAAGTGACAACCAACTAAGGAAATAAATTAGAAATTATAAACAAGGCAGGACGGAGAAACTTACGAGATGGCTGAGGTTGACGGTTTCCTCAAAGATGACGGGGTACATGATGACGGTTTCACAACACGATGGGTCTGATCTCTAGGGCTTTCAAGAACAAATAGCAAAGTAAAGACAATAACTTAAGGGGGAGGAGCTATTTATAAGATGAAGAGGTTTGACATACAAGTGACGCTTCAAATTGGAAACGAGGCCAACCAATAAGCGCCACATGTCATCTGGCATTTAAAACCTAGAGCTACTCATGCCATTTAATGACAGCCTCTCCCATAAATCTATAATTAATGACCATAAATACTCGTACTCCACAACCCGGCAGCTGAAACCGACGGAACCATGGAGTAAAGGGCAGCTGATAGGGGGTTTTTTACTAAGGCCCAAGCACATCTTATAAGGAAACTGACGGCGCATATGGTTCCGTCAGTCCCACAGGAGCAGACGGAATGTCTAGAATGCCAACATGAAAAGCAACAGGGCCACACTAAAACTCAATGGGTAAAGTGTCTAACTGGCAAATGGAAGGTCGACGGGGTGAATAAAAAGCTAATGAGTCTAGTGTGGCTTTACTTGGTCCTCAAAAAAATCCATATAAGGAAACATCTTGCATATCACGCAAGGTGAACTTGCTACGGAATCATATCTCCCTCACATGGAAAGACACCCTACAATCTCGGAATCCCTAGTACTAGATTTTCTCCATAAGGAAAAATCCCCACTCTCAAGGGATCCTGATTCACCACCAGGAGTTATATAAGCACCAAACCTCCACCTTTTTCAGGTATGCAAAAAATCTCTAACTCTCTCACTACAGAGTTCTTAGTGGTTTCTCATGCACTGACTTGACCTTCGAAGAGTCCTTGGCCGGTACCACACTGGTGCCTTCTGTCTAGTCTTATTGTTCTTACTCCACAAGTACCCATTGGAGTGATTTGGATCCTACAACTCACAGATGATTTCAGCACATCGCACCATGTAGAATTGGAATGAAGGTTGAAGGTATCCTCAAGTCTTGTATTTGAATTTCACAGCATCAAGGTACGCTTTATGTTCTTTGTTCTAGAATTCAATGTTATATATTATCTCTCATAAATGAAGTAAATCCTTATGTTGCTTCTGCTGTATATTTTATACGAGATGCAAAACCAGTTTTTCCAACACAATATTTCTCACCAACTTGTTCTTGAAATCAAATATGATTGCCCCCGCATGTTTTGCTGAATTTTTTTGTTATTTAAATATGAAGTGGATTCAGGTAATATTCATACTCAACTCAAAAAATTCAAGTATGCAGTTTTAATATTGGCGTATAAATGTATTCCCTTATCTCATTCCTCTTCTCCTCTATATATATATATTGTGTGTGTGTGTGTTTCTAAATAAATAAATAAAAACTCAAAAATTCACGTTTTTTCCCAAACCCAGCCCGATTTTCTTAACCCACAACATATCAGATAATACTCGAAAGTTTCGGGTTGGGCTTGGTACCCGTTACTCTTTAGATTTAGCCATCCCTTTTGAAGCCATGGCTTCGCCTTTGGTGACAAGGATGATACGATTAAATAATTTCAGAAAAAGACTTCTCACCGTTAATGAGATAAGGATCTACGTACTCAATACTCATCCCAAATCCCAGTCACAGTGACACCCACTATTCAACATTCATCAAAGTTAATTATTGGCTTTACTACGCTTTTGTATGATTGATTGCGATACTTGATTGGATCTAAACATAAGAAGAATAAAGAAGAGTGGACGAGAGTTTTTTGGTTTGGTACGTGGAAAAAAAAAGGAATGTAGAAAATGGGGAAAATGATGAACGTTCTATTCGGGTCCGCGGCCCGCCAAAATAGAAGAAAATTGGAGCAAAATGAATGAAACCAGAGCTACATAAGGGACCAATTTGTACCTAACAAATATTTATTTACTTATATAAAAGTATCATACTAATATTTTGAAGCATAATATAGTTTCCTATTATCAGTTCGTTTTACCAGATTAAGAGAATCTTAATTTTCATCATTCCTTTTTTTTTTTTTTTTTGGGATAATATGAAGGTTGTGAGAGAGGATATGAGTTCTGGATGTATCAATTAAGAGTGACCAGAAAGTGCAAGTTAAGCTATAGAATTTTGTATTTATCATTTAATTTATATTCTTTTTTTTCTTTGAAAAAAAATTATAATTTCAACCTTATAACTTTTTTTTTAAGAGATATTTCAAACCTTATAACTTAGAGTAAACTATAACTTAAAGTTTCAATTGTAACAAATTAATTTTGGCAAAAATACACTTTTGGTATCTATATTTTAGATTGATTCTCATTTTGGTCTCTAAATTAATTTTGTGTCTACTTCAGTCTCTAAAATTAGAAAATCATTTTCATTTTGGTCCTTACCATTAATCCACTAACAAAAAGGTCCTACGTAGCAGACGGAGCGTCCTACTTGCTAACATAACGTGGGCATTAAAATATTATTAAAAAAAGTTAGTTGACATTTTTTTAAATGCCCCGTTAGCATTTTAATTATTTAAAAAAAAAACCAAATTTGAAATTTAAAATAAGGCTAAAATGTAAATTGACCCTCTAACTTTCTTCAGATTTCATTTAGTCCTCTAACTTTACTTTCGTTCATTCAGTCCTTTAAGTTTCAGTTTTTTTTTTTTTTTTTTTTGAAAAAAAAAATCTGAAAAATATTTTTCAATCATTAATTACATTTTTTAATTTAAAAAATTTGAAGAAAAATTCATAAAATTGAAAAATTAACCACAACATATAACAAAAGTTGATAGAAAAGCCTTAATTGAATAAACTTGAAAATTAGAGGAGTAAAATGAAATCTGAAGAAACTTAGAGGGCCAGTTTTGCATTTTACCCTTAAAATATATATATATATATATATATAATATTTATTTTTTACTTTATTATTTATTTCTTAATTTCCCTTCCCAACAAAATCAAATAACAATCCCAAAATCCCTACCTTAACCCAACTCAGAGAGAGAGAGAGAGAGAGAAAGAGAGAGAGAGAGAGAGAGAGAGAGAGAGAGAGAGAGAGAGAGAGCCAACAAGTAGATGTCGGAGATGTGAGTTGCGGAATCATAGGCACGCGCCGCCTCTTTGGCCATGTCAAAAGGGCCAAGCCAAACACTGTGCCTAGAATATTAGAGCTTCTAAAATAGAATGTATTAGAGGCGAGATTTCCTTCTGAGGAGAACACGTAGGCGTAGGAGAGAGTGGCGTGGTAGAGCTTGTTGTTGTCACATGAAGTGAGTACAGGGATATCTTGGGTTTGGGTGAGGAACACGGTATTAGAGAGTAAAAGGTGGATCAGGCTGAGTCGAAAGGATTTTTTTTTTCAAAATAATCAAATCCCTCAAGCAATTTCATTAGTTAACAAGGTTTTGAAACTATTTAGCAATCTAACAAATCGAGTCTGTTAGACTCGATTTTGCCCTTTGAAATCCAGCAATGTGGAGTAGAGTTACAGTTGTAAATCAAGTGTCTTACACTCGAGTTTCATACTTGAGAGTGAAACACTCAAGTTCCATAACAGAAACTTCCCAAATCTCCCCATTGGCAAACCCATGCCCTTTGATTTTCACAAAAATAACAAGCCCAAACCTAGGCAAATCCACCTACAGCAGCAAACCCAAACCCAGCCCTCTGATCTTCACAAAAACAACAAACCCAAACCCAGACGAATCCTCCATCTCTATGTTTTCTTACTCTTTGGTTTGAAACCCAGGCGAAGCTTTAGCAGCAAACCCAAACCCAAGTGAATCCTTCATCTCTATGTTTTCTTGTTCTTTGTTCTGATGAAGTTCGTAGCCTGGCAAGGAAGTCGAGTCGGGGAGACTCAAGTTCCATGGAACTCAACCTCTTCACACTCAATTTAGCACCACAAAATCAAGTTCTCTGCACTCAATTTGTTAGATTGCTAAATAGTTTCAAAACCTTGCTAACTAATGAAATTGTTTGAGAGATTTGGTTATTTTGAAAAAAGAAATCCGATTGAAAGTGGTGGAAAAGTTTTGGGTTTTGTTGCAGTGAAGTCAAGAGAGCTCGCTTCTAGTGTCGATGACCATGGAAACGTTCTAAGGAGGAGTGCCAACTATGAGAGAGACAGTGATGCTCATGTTGTGGTGGAAAGGAAGCTTGTTTGGAGGTCTTAGAATGGACCCAGTTGGAATTATTTGAGTTTTTTGGAGAAGTGAATGAGTTAGAAACAGTGTTTGAGGAAAGGAAGGAAGTGAGGGTGTGGGTTTTATAGGGCAGATCAGTGATGGTGCTATGTTATTGTGACCCAGATCGATGGTGGTGTTGTGTTGTTTTGAAGCCTAGATCAGTGGTTGTCACACCTCTCTCTCTACCTTACCCTCACTCTTTTCATCTCTCTAAGGTTGATTTGGAAGTTTTTAGCTTAGGATTTTTGTGGATTTGAGATTAAGGCTCTGCCAGTTGCTACGAAATTTTGGAAGATTTTGAAAGATTTGATTCAGTGGTGGGTTTCTATTCTTTTGCTTTTCTAGAGATATGGAGGTTTGGTTGAGATATGGGTTTGGGATATGGTTCTTTGCTGGAGATTGATTATGGGGAAGAACACAAAGAACATGAACATGTTCTTCTGAAAAATAATGAAAGGAATAAAAAAAGACAAGAAAGACATTTAATTGATTTATTTTGTTTTAATGTGTTTGGTTATAAATAAAGTAAAGAAAGACAAAGAAAATGATAAGAAAATAAGGATTAATTTGATAAGAATATGAATCACATTCTGGGGAAGAACACAAAGAACATGAATATGTTCTTCCGAAAAAGAAGATTGGAATAAAAAAATCATTTTAATTAAAAGAAAGTAAATTTTTTTTAAAAAAAAAAAAAAAAAGAAAGTTGCATTTTTTTTGTTTGTTTTTTTTTTAATTAAAATTGAGGAATTTTTTTTTAACTTAAAATGCTGACGCGACATTTAAAAAATACCAACTAAATTTTTTTAATAATATTTTAATACTCACGTCAACAAGCAAGGTACTCTATTTACCACATAAAACTTTTCTATTAGTGGGTTGATGGCAGGGACTAAAATGAAAACAAATTTCTGATTTCAGGGACTGAGGTAGGCGCAAAATCAAGTTAGGGACTAAAATGAGAATCGGCCCAACATGTAGAAACTAAAAATGTATTTTCGCCATTAATTTTTCAGCCCATATTAACTAAACATCTAAATCCAAACATAATAGAGTTTCAATATATGAAGTGAGGTTCAATTTGTTATGTTATAAAATTTAGAATTTAATTTGTCACTTTTAAAGGTACAAGGTTTCATTTATTACTTTTTAAAATTATTGAGTTTAATTTGTTTTTCTTTTTATGGCAAAAAATGGGGTAATTATTGTGATTCACCCTCTACGCGTGATTATAAGAGCACCTTCCGTTAGAGAATGTTGGATTGAGTCATAATTACTGTAATTAAGAGTAACCATAAACCTCACCATAACCCCACGAGAAAGTTAGTAAATTAGGGGTTAGTTACAAGAGGCAACCTTATTTCCCACTAGAGTTTGAATGGAAGACCTAAAGGTAAAGATCACACACCTTGAGCGCTAGACCATCTAGACCACTAGGCCAACCCTCTCAATGGTAAGTTTAATTTGTTAAACCCTTAAACTATATGTAGATTAAAATGTAATATACCCATGTCTTGTCTCCATCTTGTTTTATGTTCTTTTAATTTTCCTTTCTTTTTCGGAGGACACAACAAAAGAACTACATGGACATACCACTATCGGAATTACAATATTCAACATGGTATTAAAATGATTATCATTAGGCGTTACCATGAAAGGATTGGACAGGTCACGGTAGTGTCTCTGTCTGATCAGCACTAAAATTAATTATAGAATAGACCCCAAGGGTGCAAATCAGTCAAACCCATATTAATAGCATTTATATTTTCCTCAGAAATAGTAGACAATTGCAGTGCCACTTTTCCAGCTTGACAAAATGGACTTTTTTTCCTCTTCTCTATTCTGTATATGAAAATTACATGAAGTGGTTTGCCCCGTTCTTAATACTATGAGACTTCTCTGCCAATAGCCATCAACATCATACAGCATATCTCATATTTTTGGCCTTTGTTTTGTTTTTTTTTTTTCCCTTCATTTTTACACAAATCTCGAGGAATATTTGAGATAATCTGAGGGCTGATGAGTAGGAAATACGGTGATGGAAATGTATTGCAAGTTAGTGGATTGGAATTTAATTTGGATTATAGCATTTATTAATGAGTTTTGAACCTGGCTGGCACAGGTCAATTCACATACCAAACAACAACTTCGTAGACCCACGTCCACTCTCTCCTGGCCTTTGACTTATTCGTCGACTCTCAATACTTCACTCCTATGTGTCATTATTTATTTGTACCAATTAAATAGCTAGGACAAGAGACGTGGTTATTTCAAATAGTATGGGTGTGTTTAGATACAGTTAAAAATTAAAAATTATAAACTGAAAATATTATAATAAAATAATTTTTAAATATGTAAATAGTACTATAAAACTTATTTTTAATAAAAAATTACTAAAAAGTATGTGAACAGTGCGCACACAGTATGCACACTGCGCGTCTATCGCCGCAGCAGAAAAGAAAAAAGAAAAAAAAAAAAAGAAGGAAAACGCTGAACGCTGGACGCGTTCAGCGTTATCCAAACCCAGCCTACATATTTTATTTTTGTTACCGACTTATGTTTACGCGTGGGAATAGTCAAATGTAGTAATTTCATTGGTTAATTTTTTTTTTTTTTATCCTACGAAAGATACCATTAGATAAAACAATGGAAAACAGAAGATAGTATTGAATTTTATTATTTAAGTGATGCTATTTTGTTCTAGGAACAATTTAAGTGATGCTATTGATTAAATTGTGTGTGTGTGTGTGTGTGTGTGTGTGTGTGTGTGTGTATTTGGTTTATTATACTGAGGATAGCAAGATAAAAAAGATAATTAAAAAAAATATTGCATTTTGTTATTTAAGTGACGTTAATAATCATTCTCTTTTGACACTTCCAAAAGCTTACCTATGCCTTTAGGATTTGATTTAGAAAGTAAAAATGACCCCATGAAATATATGTAGCAATCAAATCACCACATGAAACAGCTTCTTCAATCAATTGTTTGCTTTCAATGATTTCTTGATTCAAATAAGTATTTGTATGCTCCCTTTATGAGTAGTGCATGTTGATTTTTTGCTTCATAACATGAAAATATCAGATTTTTTGTACTGTCATCTAGTAGGATTGAGTGACTAAAATACGGAGTCTCACACCCAAATTAAAAATAAAAATAAAATGGACATTCGGCTCATGATCAAACTACAATTAGAAACTAATTTGAATAATATTCTCTCAACTAATATTTATATTAGTTTCCTTGATAAGATTCATTGAGAAAAAAGAAAAAAAATAAAGAAAAAAATAAAGGCAACTAGCATTGTGTTTGCAGGTTACAGAGAGAGAGAGAGAGAGATAGTTGGCATTAGCCCAAACCACAAGGTTGATTAGTGAAATTTACCCTTAAGAAAAATGGTATACATCTCATATAATTTATTGAATCCTGCATTTTCTCAAGGAATAATAGTCTCTAAAGTCATAGACTACTCATAGGTGTATAAGTTAGATGCCAAGGAATAGTAGTCTTTAAAGTTATAGACTCATAGATGCATAAGTTAGATGAAAGATAGTTGATCAAGCTAACAATAAATAATAATTACATATGTACCTAAATTTCTAATAGTGTGCTAAAGTTATTGTAAGGGAATAAAACATTATATAATTTGTAAAACGTAATTGGTATGAGCTTTGCTTTCTTCTATTCTATCATCTAGTAAGATAAAATAACATGCCCTTTAGATATGTCATGTAGATATAAAAGAGTAATGCCAAGGAGGTGGCGAATTGGAATTTTTGTAGTTAAGAATATTTAACTGAATGAGATAGTCATTCAGTTTTTTGGTCAGTATTTAGTATTGTAATAGTCACTTGGCAAACAAAAGGGAAAAAAAATACTCTTAGCGTAAAATTATATGATTAGATATATGATTGTGTTTTTTTATGATTCATTTATATTGAACTTCTCATCTTTTGCATTGAATGACTCACTTGGTTTGAAAATTTATAAATTTAAATAAGGCATGTGGTGCAAAATTAAACTCTAATTGAAATCATATTTGGATTCTAATTGTAACGATTTTGCAAGATGGAATTTAAGATAAAATTGAACGAATTGAGAATGAACCTTAAAAGAGCAAAATGTTTAGCCAATTTATTTTTTAAGATGTCTATGAATGTTTTGCTAGTGTAACTTTCATAGAATTTGTAAAAAGATTTAAATAATTTTTTATTTCTTCTTCTTCTTTAATTGCAAATTAGGATTACTATTTCAAAAATTTTAATGACTAAATAGAAATTATCAATTAAACAAAAATCTAAACATTAGGTTTCCATTTCCTAATATATCCTCCATGATCTTCCATGCAACTTTACTCCCTTCTCTTGAACAATGTACCTCATCCCTTGTGCCAGCTTCAAATTCTAAACATCAAACTTAAATATTACGCATGTGCCACCAAAACACAATTAAGTAATACTAAAATATTTCGTATGAACTATTGGCGAGTGTAAAAGAAAGCGAGTGTAAAACTTTGAGAAAGGGTAGCAACAATAGAAATAGAGAAAAACTTTGATCAAATTATAAATTGATACAATATACAAGTTACAGTTGCAGTCATGCATATATTGAAAGGGTAATTAAGCCCATATAATTAATTGGTTCCCAAGTAAATAAAATTTTAGAAACATTTGGCACTACAATCAAACTTAAGTAAAAAATGTTCAAAAGCAGCACAACTATAAGCCAAAATAGAGTAATATGAAATTAAATTGGTAGCCATGAAGCTACTAAGAGAGAGGTGTTTGATCATTCTATCAACATTAGTAATTTTCAAGAAAGGTTTCTCTGTGAATAGAAGGTGGGTTTTCTCTCTAATTCTTTTTTCACAGTAGAACTTGGGTGTCCCTTCAATGAAGGTGCTGAGTATCCTAGGAGTAACACTGTTGCTTCTAGGCTTGTTGGGTTCTTTTTTGGGGTGTGGGAAACAGTTTGAGAGAGTGTGATTAAGGAGGAGTTGGCTCAGTCATGGAGTCGACTTAAGTTGTCAGATAGAGAGGGACCTGGGTGTTGCTTGCTTGATAATGACAGTAAGGAGAAGTTTTCAATTGCCGCAAAGTTTTTGACAAAGCGAGCCATTAACATGGAGGTCATAGCAAAGACATTTAATCCAATATGGAGAGCCAAGAATGGGTTCAAGGTTCAGAGTTTTGGAGATCACAAAATTCTGTTCACCTTTGATAATAGGGAAGATGTGGATAGAATTTTAGAGGGGGAACCTTGGACTTTCGATAAACACTTGGTGGTAATGAGTCGATATGAGAACGATTCCTCACTTCAGGATTTAAGGTTTGAGAAGACAAAGCTATGGGTCCAATTACATGGAATTCCGATGAAATTTATGACGATAGAGGCTGCGAAGAAAATTGGTAGTGTCTTGGGAGAGGTTTTTGAGCCGACTGACCCAAGACTATTTTGATGGTGGTCATTTTATTAGAATTCAAGCCTCCATTGATTTGTCATTACCATTGTGCCGTGGTAGGCTGATTTCGATAGGTGAAGGAGGTAAACAGGTTTGGATATCATTCAAGTATGAGAGGTTATCGAACATGTGCTACTGGTGTGGTCGACTAACTCATGATGACAGGGATTGCGAGTTGTGGATTGATTGCGAAGGAACTCTCACACCGGAGCAACGTGAATTTGGCCCATATTTGAGAGCTCCACCATTTGTTTCTGCTAGAAGGAGTTTGGTGCTGGTCCCTGGATTCTACGCCGAGAGAAAGAAGAAGAGTTCAGGTATCCCAAAAGACATTAACTTAAGCCGAACTGTTGATTCTGGCAGAGAACAGTCACCGGGGCAGCCACAAGGAGTAACGGCTAACATTAATCACTACAATGATGACAGCGAAATTAATTCTGCATTAAGGAGGAATGAAGGAGATGGATATAATGGTGAAGATTCGGTCATTCAAAACAACTTTAAGGAGCAAATTAATGAGGAATTGAAGTCTACCATGGTAACGGAAGCAGCTGTTGATGGGAGTAAAGAGGAATTAAGTTTGGCACAAGAGTTTGGAGCGGCCAATCTAGTAGGATTGAATAAGAGGTTGTGGAGAAGCACTAGTCCGTGTGGTAAATCAAGTGCACGTGAGAATCTATGTGGGGTTGCAACAAATAAAACAGCACGTGATGTCAAGGAGTATAAGGTGATCATAGAACCTAACTCATGTGTTTCTCCCACCTGGAAACGTAAGGAAAGGAAAAAGAACATGGGGAACACGACAGAAAAATTTCAACCTCAAGGAAGGAAGAGATTGGCTGACATAGAGGCTGAACAAACTATTGTTTCAGCAAAACGTTTCCAAGCAGCCTTCAATGGGGAGAGCAAAAATCTTGAAATGGCGGGAGCTGATGGTCAGCCCCGCCAGCAACAATGAGTTGCTTAGCTTGTAACTGTCGTGGACTTGGGAACCTGCGGACAGGGAGAGAGCTCGTGGAAATCATACGGGCAAAAGATCCCTCTGTAGTGTTTTTAGCCAAGACGCTTACAGATGATGCAAGGCTAGAATTTGTTCAACGAAGTATTCGTTTTGATCATAGATGGGTTGTACCAAGAGTGGGTAGAAGTGGTGGATTAGTGCTTTTTTGGAAAGCTTCGATCAGTCTAAAGGTGGAAGATTCGGATAGGTACTATATTGATGCGGTGATTGATAAAAATACGGAGAATGAGTGGAGATTAACCGGTTTTTATGGTAAACCTGATACAACTAGACGCCATGAAGCTTGGGCAAAGCTTAGGGTGTTAAATTCACGCCCTGAAAAACCATGGCCGTGTTACGGAGATTTTAATGAAATTATCAAAAAAGATGAGAAGCTTGGGGGTGCTTGTAGGCATTATAATCAGATGCAGCAATTTAGGGAGGTGATAGATGAATGTGGGTTCATGGACTTGGGATTTGAGGGATCTAAATTCACTTGGAGTAAGCACTTCGAAAATGGGACTTCAATTTGGGAAAGGCTTGATAGGTGCTTGGTAAATAATAGCTGGTTCTTGAAGTTTGGAGGTTCGAAGGTGTATCATTTGTCTTGTAATTCATCGGATCATATCCCAATTCTTGTATCACTATCGGGTTTGATCCCTTCTACCCGGAAAAAATTTTTCAGGTTCGAACAAATGTGGCTCTCAAATTCAAGTTGTGAAGAGGTGGTAGTTTCGGCTTGGAGTAATGGGGGTGAAGTTGGTGCAGAGGGTGACATACTTAGGAAAATTGACAAGTGTGGAAAGGAATTGGGACAATGGGAGAAAGATGTTTTTGGGAATGTGAGATCGGATTTAATCCGATTGAAAAAAGACCTAGTCAAAGAAGAAAGGGCGGCCATGGTTAGTGGAAATAATTTGAAGGTGAGAAAAATTAAAAAAGAAATTGAGGTGTTGCAGGATAGGGAAGCTTTGATGTGGGCTCAACGGTCACGTGTTCTTTGGGCAAATCAGGGGGATAAAAATACAAAATACTTCCATAGTTGTGCTTCAAAGAGATATAGGAAGAACTCTGTGGAAGGTATTAAAGATGAGGGAGGGATTTGGAGAACTCGTCAAGAGGATATTGGAGAAGTGATGGTGAATTACTATAAGACTCTATTTACTTCAGCAGAAGGGAGAGTCTCCACAGACTTGTTAGATTGTGTGCCAAAGGTGATAAATGAGGAGATGAACGGAAGTTTATGTAGAGAGTTTGAAGCAAGTGAAGTAGCTACTGCCCTCCAACAAATGGCACCCCTTAAAGCTCCTGGTCCAGATGGCATGCCTCCACTTTTTTACCAACACTTTTGGAGCACGGTAAATCATGATGTCACTTCATCCATCCTATCATGGTTGAACTCAGGTACTATACCTACTCCTCTAAACCATACTTTTATCACACTTGTCCCAAAAATTAAGTCCCCTAAATATGCTCACCAATTTCGTCCTATTAGCCTCTGTAATGTCCTTTACAAAATTTACTCCAAAGTCCTTGCAAATCACCTTAAAAAATTACTCCCATCCATTATCACTGAACACCAATCAGCCTTCACCAAGGGTAGATTAATTTCTAATAATATTTTGGTGGCCTTTGAGACTTTGCATAGCTTACAAAATTATAAGGGCAGTAACTTTGGCTACATGGCACTAAAATTGGATATGAGTAAAGCGTATGACAGGGTGGAGTGGTATTACTTAGAAGGGATAATGAGAAGAATGGGGTTTAGTGTAAGATGGATAAATCTGATAATGGGGTGTGTGAAAACAGTGTCTTACTCTGTGTTGGTAAATGGAGAGCCCTGTGGGATGATTTATCCTACTCGGGGGATTAGGCAAGGAGACCCACTTTCTCCCTTCCTTTTCCTTCTTTGTACGGAGGGGCTGAACGGTTTAATGAAAAAGGCGGAAGTTCAAGGTGACATCCATGGTTATGCCCTTTGTAGGAGGGGTCCAAAACTAACTCATCTACTTTTTGCAGATGATAGTCTTATTTTTTGCAGGGCTACAATGGAGGAGTGTGACAATGTCCTGGAGATACTTAGAGTGTATGAGGAAGCATTGGGTCAAAAAATGAATAGGAGTAAACCATCATTGTTCTTTAGCAAGTCTATTCTGAAGGAGGTGAAGCATGGTATTATGGCGGCTCTAGGTGTTCCAGAAATATTGCACTATGATAAATACCTTAGGCTGCCCTCCTTAGGTGGGAAAAGGAAAAAAGAAAGTTTTAACTACATTAAGGAGAAGGTTTGGCGGAAACTTCAAGGGTGGGAAGCAAAATTACTTTCACAAGCCGGAAGGGAGGTGCTAGTTAAGGCAGTCATACAAGCCATCCCCACTTACACTATGGGATGTTTCAAGTTGCCGGTGAGTTTGTGCAATGAAATCGAGTCTCTAATAAAAAGATTTTGGTGGGGCCAAAGGGGTGAACGTAGAAAAATTCATTGGATTAAATGGGAAGAGATGTCAAAGTCCAAGACTATTGGAGGTATGGGATTTCGTGATCTTGCTATGTTTAATGATTCACTCTTAGCAAAGCAAGCGTGGAGGCTCTTGCATGATAAAACCTCACTGTTTTATAAAGTTTTTAAAGCTCGTTTCTTTCCAAATTCATCCATCTTGGAGGCTGCTGATTTTAGGATGGGTTCTTATGCTTGGAAGAGTATCCTTAGGGGAAGAGACATCATTCTAAGAGGGGCAATATGGAGGGTAGGAAATAGAGAGAAAATAAACATTTGGCAACATCGGTGGCTGCCAAGAAAACACCCAACGTACCTGCCGTCTTGTCCTTTGGAGAGTTTTGAAAATCATACGGTAGATACACTTATTGACCCAAGCACACGAAGATGGAATGAAGAGTTGGTGGATGGTTTATTTGTGGAAGAGGATGCTAAGTTGATCAAGAAAATTCCCCTAAGTCAACATGTAGCAGAAGACACTTTGTATTGGCCTTATTCTACCTCGGGAACTTACACTTGCAAATCCGGATATTGGTTCCTCAAAGAAGACGAGGAGTTGCAATTATATTTCCAAACTCCTCCAATATGTCATAAGAAGGTTTGGAAGGAATTAAGGCACATGCAAGCTCCACCAAAGATTAAAAATTTCCTTTGGAGAGCATGTCATGATGTACTTCCAACCAAAAAAGCTTTGATGCATAGAAAGATTTGGAAGACCCGATTTGTGAGAGGTGTAAAATGGAAGTAGAAGACTCAATGCATGCTATGTGGTCACGTCCGGAGTTGGATGTAGTATGGGCTGATCAAGAAAAATGGGGATTTAGGTGTGACATTGAGTTTACAAGTATAAGGGAGTTGCTGTCCTGGATGATAGAAGCTGGAAAGTCCTTAGAGCTGTTAGCATTTATGGGCTGGATGGTGTGGAACCAAAGGAACAAAGCTAGGCTCAATTTGAGTGCTGATCCGCTGTATCATATTCCTCATAAGTCTGCTGTATTGCTGGAGCAGTTCAGGGCCAGCACCGTTGCAACAGCTATGCAGCCAAGGAATCACGGAATTGGAGGTAGCAGATGGATTGCACCGCCAGCTGGTTTGGTGAAAGTAAATGTTGATGGAGCAGTAGCTGAAGACTCAAATAAGGCAGGTATTGGAGTTGTTATAAGAGATAATAATGGTGCAGTTTTAGCCTCTTGTTCAGAACATATTACTCAGGCGTATATGGCAGAAGAAACGGAGGTGCTGGCTGCTAGGAAAGCCTTGATGTTCGCACATGAGCTGGGGTTCCAAAATGTAATACTTGAAGGAGACGCGTTAGGAGTGATTCAAGCTCTAAAATCACAAGAGCAGTACCTATGCCCTTTGGGTTTACTGTTGGAGGATGTTAAAATTTATTCTAGTCTTTTTGAAAGAGTGTTGTATTCTCATGTAAAGAGAAGCAGCAATAGTCTAGCACATAGTCTGGCGAAACATGCTATAGGCATACCAGATTTTCTAGTTTGGATGGAAGATGTACCTTCCCATATTGTTTCAACTTTACATTCGGATGTAATTCGTTTTCATCAATAAAAGTCTCTAACTTCATTCTTAAAAAAAAAAAAAAAAAAAAGAGAGAGGTGTTTGCCATAAGGGGATTAATTAATAGGTTTAAGAATTCACAAGGTTGACATTGGATATTCCTCCCATGTGCTAACTATTGTTTTCATTAAAATCTACAAAAGGTAGAGGAGGAGGCCTACTATTCAAAGGATGTCACACCAAATGGGTTGAAAGCCATCTTTGTGCAAGATTGATATCTGCAAGAAAAGTCATTCATCAAGCAAGGACCAGAGGATTACAAAAAATGTTAATATTGACTCAATGTAGGCACACACACACACAAACCCATCACTATATCAATTAAGGGAATCAAAACTAAATGAAAAAACTACACTGAAAGATGAACCTCGGTGAAGATGTTTATCCAAAAGATCCATCCACGCTTTTGAATCTTCAATCTCTATTGGTGATTGAAATTTTCGTAGCTTTAAAAATTAAAAATAAAAATAAAAAATAAAAAAACCCTCGAAGTTGTAGTTTTATGATGGGTCATTTTGTAACATGATGGCCATTTGAGTGAAGAAAAAACCTTCAAAGTTGTATGGTTGGTAAAAAAAGTTCTCTCCAATCTCTTTTTTTAGATTACGTAATAAAGGTAATGAATGTAAGATAGATAGAGAGAACCTGACTATAGAGACATGGGTTTGTGCGTGTTTTTATACATGCTTCACAATTGTATTATCACGAAGCAGGTCTAATGGATTTAGATTAGTACTACCGATTCCTAAAGCATGAGTGTAATGTGTTATTAATTTTGTCCCATTGGCTTCTACACTTGACAGCTAGGGGTGTTCACAAGTCGGTCCGGGTCGGGTTTGTACCCAACCTGCAACTGACCCGTTGACATCAAATTTCTGACAAGAAAACCCGCCACCGACCGCAAAAACCAACGAGTTAGGTCGGGTCGAATTTGTTTGGTCAGCGGTCAGATCGGTCGAAGCCGATGATGATGCTACCGGAGTTTCCTTTTGGCAACAATCTGCATTTTTCACGGGATTTGAGAGAAAAACACCAAATCATTGCTGGATTTGCACAAAACTAACTAGATTTGAGCAAAAAAACACCAAATCATTGCCGGATTTATGCAAAACTCATGAGATCTGAGCAAAAAAAAAAAAAAACAAATCGTTGCCAGATTTGTGCAAAAACCATCAGAGTTTCACCGGATTTGAGCAAAACCCATGAGATTGATGTGAGCTACAATCTCATAGATTTCCATGAGATTTTAGCTGGATTTGATAGAAAATGATGAGATCTCACCAAGATCTCGCTGGATCTAAGCAATCTCGTCGGCAAATGCTATGTATCTCGGTCGATTCAGGTTTCTTCGGGTTTTGGGGAGAAGATCCAAGACCAAACCGTGAAGATTGGATTTTGGAGAGAAAGACCCGTTGCCGACCACCGAAGTAGTCTGATTGGACGGCGGTCAGCGCGAGTTCGGTCAGGTTTACCGAGTGGGTCGGGCCACCGGTTAAGTTGGACACCCCTATTGACAGCAAAATTAAAATAAATAGATTTTACATGTGTATTGTCAAATTGGACTCTAGTTTCAGATTCTAATTGAACAATTTGAAGGATAATTATGGTGTGGTCCCCATATAAATCTAAACACATGATACAAAATTAAAACTCTAATTTGAAATTCTAATTTGAGTTTCTTTCTACTTCACCTATTATTATATATATAGATTATTATTATAGGAAAAAGTTAACAAATACTTAAAAATATTTTTTAATTTTTTAGAAAAGTTTTTATGAAAAAATTTAAAAAGAAATTAATGTTTTGACAATTTTTTTTTATTTTTTATAAAATTAATATTAAGACTTTTCTAAAATAGTTTATTAACAATTGTCTAAAGGGTATCCAATAACAATGCCCTGTTATTATTTATAAATTAACAACTAGATGTTTGCTTAAAATACTTAGAAGTATCAATTGAGTGTCCGTTTGGGAACAACATATTTAGCTGAAACTGAATAGTACAGTGGAACTCAAAAATAGTATCAAAAAGTGCAGTAGGACCCATAAATAATAGTAAAAATAAGTTGAAATTACAAATAAACTGAAATTTTCTGCTTGTTCCAAACAAAAACTAAATTGAAAATTTTATAATGTCTTGTTAACTGACGTTGAATGAATTCTTTATGAAAGATATTAATGAAGGTTCCCATTAATGGGAATTGTGGGAGGTCCGAGGACCGAAGTGAATTAGAACATGAAAACATCTCATACAATACTGCTCGTATAAGGGTATCCGCCCCGAAGACTCCACCGACCCGAGGATACGAGGGAATACAAAATAGTGTTTCATGAGAACTTGTGGAGAAGAGGGAGGACCATAAGGGGGGTATGGACGATGGGAGGAAGCTTCTTGGAAAACAATACCTTCCCTCTCCACGTTGAATACCCTGAAACAACCTTATTAGCTGCATTGATGAGGAAATGACACCAAACAGTGACTTTACAGCTAACAGCTCTTTCTACCACCTTTAGTAAAACTTTGATGAGACAAGTATCCTAAGAAAAGCCCTGGAGCATACAAATGGAGGGGTGAGATGCAAGGAGGAAGGATATATAAGAAAAGGGAACCTCCAGATTAAAAGGTTGAACATTTGTCTTCTGGGATAAGAGAGAAAGAAAAGGTGATAGTGTAGAAGATAGGGCAAAACTGGGAACAATTGTGCATCAGTAATCAATCCTCAGACAAACTTGAGGAGAGCATCATTTGTAACAACTACTTAAGAGAAAATTCTCTAACACTTTGAATTCTTCTGCCACAGACTAAAACTTAACCTTGAACTACTATTGAACTCTTTTCCCACTCTCTTTAGAAATTCTATTGTTTGGGCTTGGTTTGAAGGCTGAGGCATCACTGTTCTTAATCGGCTTAGACTGTCACTTTTTGAGTACTTACAGGTATTCTTACGGGATTTGTTAAAACAGGAAAGCTTTGATATCACTTTTATGGAAAAATATAAAAATTTATTAGATTAATGGACAAAATTTAGCTACAAAATTGATTGTAGTTTTAGACTATAACCTTTCTCAATATATTTTTATTAGAGGCAAATTTTGACAAATCCACCATTAAATTATATCTTCTTCTGACATCCTTCATGCTTGTAAAATTTCTAAAAAATTAAAAATCAATAGCTATGTTATCAATAAATTTTTTAAAATTGCAAGTTTTTTGCAGTTTAAAATTATGCATAAAATATAAGCTAAAATATCAAATAGTAAATAATATCTGATTGACACAAAATTTACATGTGTATTAAGAGCGTAAAGAATATACAATTCAAAGGTTATATTTTCAAAATATATAGTAATATTTATTTTATTGAGTAAATTTGTAGTTTTAGGTTATAACCAATTTTATTGTTAAACTTTGTCCAAGATTTTTTTTTCTTTTTCCATAAAAATTTTTTATAAATATTTCTCAAACTAATGCCCTTAGAACATTAGTTAATTTTTTCTATCCATTGTATTTAAAAGCATCTAGCAAATGATAAACAAATACCTCTTTAACTAAAAATTTCTAGACACCTTAAAAAATAACAAATTTAAGTTATAGAATTGGTTGTAGTTTAAGACTACAATCTTACTCAATATTGTTTTATTAGAGGTGAATTTTAACAAATTCACCATTGAATTACATTTTCTTCTTATCTCCTTTCTGCTTGAAAAAGTTTTAGAGAATTAAAGATCAATGGCTATACCATCACAAATAATTTAAATTACAAGTTTTTGTAGTTTAAAATTATGTATAAAATATAATTTTATAGATTATATAGTGAATAATATCTTATTGGCATAGAATTTGACATGTGTATTAAGAGCGTAATGAATATGCAATTTTACGGTTATATTTTTGAAATATGTAGTAATGTTAATAATAATAAGTAAGGTTATAGTTTTAGGTTACAATTAATTTTGTAACTAAACTTTATCCGTTAAAAAATGTCGAAAAATTGTAAAAAAAATAAAAGTAATCAATATGAAAATTACTACATACTGAAAATATTAACTAACCCTTTTACTATATTGAAATTTTTGTAGTACCTTTAACATTATCACTTGAAACATCTACCTAACAGTAATCGGAATAAAACGGATACTATAAATTAAAATTTTATCATATTTATAAAATAAAAATAAAACAAATAAAAAATGGTTTATTTGTTGCAAAGCAAATTTTTATTTCATCTTCAACTATCGAATTATTAAAAAAATATTCTTTAAAAAATCACGAAATGTTAGGGTTTAATGCCCTGCTTTTTTTTCTTTTTTCTTTTTTTTTTTTCGTTTTTTTCGATGAGAGGTTAATGCCCTTCTAAGTTCAAACTATGGATTAAAAATAAAAAATCAAAATTAAATTAAATTAAATGAAAAAAAAAAAAAAAAGATGAGGAAGAAGAAGAAGAGAAAGGCATCTCCCCTACGCATTATTTTGACATTTTTTCCAGGTGGGACCTAATAAAGTGTCATCACCCATGTGCATCCATTCCCGTACGCAACATCCTCCACCTCGAAGAGAAGCTTCTCATATACGATATATGCATCTTTTATATCCATCTCTGCGCAGATACTACTTGTAGGCATAGCCTATTATCCGTTCGGGAAATGAGATAAATCCAAAGGGAGACCCACTCTCTCTCATTCAATTATTTATACATTTTTTCTTTTCTAGTGTAGTGTGTATCAACAACCTTATTGTCAACAATCTTCTTTTCTTCCTTTGCTTTCTACTGTTTTCTATGTTTTAAAACTTGTGAGTAGACATCCCGTCAAAAGAAAAATTAAAGTTGAATGTATAATCGCTTTTACATTAGCAGGTTTAAGTTGGTTTGATTGATTGATAAACTTTAGCTAACGTGGGTTTGAATTTTGTTCACATCATATAAAAACTAATTAACGTATTTACATTAAACAGTCATCATGCTGCAGAGACTTTATATTAAGGCGTAAATGTACTTTTAGTCCCTACATTTTGACCCAATTTTTATTTTGATCCGTACATTTTATTTTTACCACTTTTAATCCTTAAACCAATGAACACGTGACATTTAAGTCCTTGCCGTCACCCAACTAACAGAAAATGCTGACGTGGCTAATGGAGGAATTAAAATATTATAAAAAATGCCACATCACCCATGCCACATCAGCATACAAATTTAAAAAATTAATTTATTAATTTTAACTAAATAAAAAATTAAAAACTAAATTAAAAACTAAAATCCACATGAAGTAAGATCTAAAAGTTTATTGAACAAGAACACTAGGAACCCCAACCCATAAATTAAAAAAAAAAAAAAAAAAAAAAAACAACAACAACAACAACAAACATCCATTCAACACCAAATTCTCCAGCAAAAACTACGAAGAGAAATAAAATCCTCAAAACCACATAACCACCACCCTTCTGGGTTTTTGCCATAGTTTAAAGTTACAAAATGTGGATGTTATTTCTTGGGTTTTCTCTCTCTCTCTCTCTCTCTCTCTCTCTCTCTCTCTGTGTTATAATTGTTGCTATTTTTCACTTCACAAGTTGTTATTTTTCTTGATTTGATTTTTATTTTTCTGCTCAATCTGGTGGAGATCGTGGGTCTTGGGTTTTAGGTCTTTGGTCATGGAAATAGATCGGTGGGTTTGGGTTTCTTGTTCATTCTCTGTACGAAACTCATCGAAGAAGAAGAATCATAACGTTGTTGTTCTTCTTCTTCTTCATCTTCGTCTTCGTGAAGCTCTCTCCGGCTCTACGTTCTTCACCGCCTCTCGCACCGTACCGCTTCAAGACCACGACGAAGAACCAGTCCTCGTTGCTGTTCTCGCGATCGCTTCAAGACCACGAGGAAGAACCAGTCTTCGCTGGTGGCGACTCGCGTTGTCTCCTCCCACTCCGCCTGTACCAGCGTCGAGGCTGGGTTTGAATTTAATTTATGAATCTGGGTTTGAAATCTGGGTTTAATTTAATTTTAAATTTTTGAATCTGGGTTTGAATTTAATTTAATTATGGTGTGAGGGGGGGTTTGAAATATGGGGTTGAATTTAATTTTTTGGGTTTTAAATTTGCTGGATTTTTGTTTTGTTGATCTTATTCTTGGTGGGTTTGTGTGTTCTTGTTCTTGTTCATGTGAATATTTGTGCTGGAGAATTTGGTGTTGAATGGATGTTTGTTGTTGTTGTTGTTGTTTTTTTTTTTTTTTTTTAATTTCTGGGTTGGGGTTCCTGGTGTTCTTGTCCAATAAACTTTTAGATCTTACTTCAGGTGAATTTTAGTTTTTAATTTTTTATTTAGTTAAAATTAATAAATTAAATTTTTAAATTTGTATGCTGACGTGGCATGGGTGATGTGGCATTTTTTATAATATTTTAATTCCTCCGTTAGCCACGTCAGCATTTTCTGTTAGTTGGGTGATGGCAAGGACTTAAATGTCACGCGTTAATTGGTTTAGGAACTAAAAGTGGTAAAAATAAAATGTAGGGACCAAAATAGAAATCGGGTCAAAATATAGGGACTAAAAGTGCATTTACACCTATATTTAAATCTGATTTTTTAAATTAAAAAAAAAAAAAGAAAAAGAAAAAGAAAGGGGAATTACACATAACCCATTTGTGGTCTGGACGAAAATTATTTTGCCTACTCGTGATTCAAAAAGTATCACTTAACCCATCTGTGGTATGTTTTGTTTGTTTTCCGTAATCCACCTCTGTTAAAATCAGGGGTAAATAGGTATTTTTACTCAAATTTTATATCTCTCTCCTCCCAAAACAAAAAATAGCGCAAAAATACAAGAGAAAGAAGATCAAAAAGGGAAGGTTTTGTAAAATTAAAACCCACTCTACAATTCCAATCTAGTCAACTAAACACATTTTCCTACAACTAATCAAAAGACACACACAGACACACACAGACACACACACACACACACACACACACACACACACACACACACACACACACACAAAATAGAAACAACCAAATCAAACACCCATCAAGCAAAACACAACAAATCTCAAAACCCCATCACACATGGCCAAGAAAAGCAGCGACCTCCTTCATCTTCTCAGTCTTGTTACCAGTGGTCCCAAACCCAAGTGGCTCGTACTACGCAGCAACAAGAATGAACGACTGGTAGTCCCAGAACCCAACTGCATAAGCCACAGGCGAGTTCCTCTTGAAAAACCATTCCTCAAATTGATACACTTGGAAGTAACCAGTGATTGTCTCGTTACAACAAAATTGTGATCACCGATTACACTCCCAACCTTTGGTACACACCTTCTTGCCATGCACCGTTTTCACCTTAGTCACCGTGTTTAGGTCAAACTCCACCGCCACTGCTAGCACCACTAGTGCCAAAATTACCAAAATGCCCTTTGCTTTCATTTTTCATTTCTTTGGTGGTGTTTTGGACAAAGAAGGAAGTTTAAGCTTTTGGGTTTTTCTGGGATGTGTTTTTGTGAAGGAAGAAACGAGAGTTGGATCGAAGGTCTTTTTCTTTTGGGAAAGAGTGGGGTCAAAGAGTAAGTGGGGTGCAATTTTGAGGAATGGAAGGTGGATTGGAAGGGAAGGTGTTCGGGGTTTAAGTGGGAACAGGCTGGATTTGTGGGGATAGAATATGGGCTTGACCTACACCAACATGTTCAATGTGTAGCTCGATGATGTTTACTCGGCGATGGAAGAGATCAGATATGGTGGCTTGGACATCGTCATTGCTAAAACTAGTTATGGTTATGGTTGAACAAGTGTAACCTCTAAGCGAAGAGATATTGTGAGAGGATGATGAGTTTTGTTTGGAGAAGGAGTGATAGGAGGCGGGTTTGTCTTCGTCGTCTACAAAGATTAGGAGTTTCTTCGTTTTGGTATAGGTTTAGGTTTAGGGGAACAGGCAGTCGTGGTGGTGGTGGTGTTGGGGACATTAGTGTTATTTTTCACAAAACCCTCCCTTTTGATCTTGTTTCTCTAACATTTTTGTGCTATTTTTTGTTTGAGGTGGAGAGAGACATAAAATTTGAACAAAAATATCTATTTACCCCTAATTTTAACAGAAGTGGGTTACGAAAAACAAACGGAATATACCACATGTGGGTTAAGTGATACTTTTTGAATTATGGGTAGGCAAAGTGATTTTCGCCCAAACCAGAGGTAGGTTATGTGTAATTACCCCAAGAAAAAATTCACATGAGTTTATCACAACTCATAATAAAGTAACTTTAATTAACATCTTACTAAATACTCACAATTAATTTGAATATATTATAAACAAATACGTTTAACTTATTTAAGTATTTTGAGCAAAATTATCAAGAGGCAAACCTATAAAATTTTGCTTAAGCTTAAATTTCGATTTTTAATAATATAAAAAAGGAAAAGAGATAGAGTTTTGTTTGTTTTGAACTTAATATATATATATTTTTTTGGATGAGTCATTTAAAAAAAATTATTTACAAAAATATTTTATTTTTTATATTTTGTAGCAAACTTAAATGAGTTAAAAAAACAATATCTTAATTCTCTTTATTTAGCTTGCCTTGAGATTGAGTTATTTTTCAAAAAATATTTAATGAAAAATGAATTATACAAAATAAGTCATACTTTTTCTATTGATTAAAATAATTTTCATTTGACTTATTTTTCAAATGCTATCCAATATTAAAGTACATGAAAATTTATCTTTTCAACAAAAATTTCATCGAAACAAACAGAGAATTAATAACCGTCCCCTTGTCCTTTTGTTTTTAAGAGGAAAATACGCATTTGAACGTCAATACAGAGTAATATTCACCTTTTTTAGTGTTAAAAGTTAAAGTACTATTGCAAATGATGCTCTTAACAACTACTTTTGAGTGCGGTATTTGAAATGTTATTGATACGATGCTAATCACTATTTAAAGTCACGTCTTTCTTTTTTCTTTCTTCTTTTTTTCTTTTTTTCATAAAGATTTTCAAATATTCCTAGCTAGTGGCGAAGACTAGAGGGAATGGAATGGGGTCCATAGTCCATGAGGAGGCCATGGCTCCTTAGTTTTGCACTACCTCCATCTATCATATTTTCTTAAATTGAAAAAAAAAAAAAAAACCCTAAATAGTATTTTACCCTCTTAAATATATTAATAAGCAATATTTTGAAGGGGTAATACACTCTCTATTCCTTGAGGTTTGAAAGAATTAATACTCATTTCTTCTGTTTATATTAATATTAAAATATTACAAATTTGCTAAGGGTTTTATAGTTTAATTAACACCTCTACATGTATAAAGTGCTTAGGAATTTAGGAGAGAAAGAGTTTGAGCTGTAAAATTAACAACATATTATAATTATCTCTAAAAAAACAAAATAAAATCTCTCTATAACCCACTAAAAAACCTGTCAAAAGATGTATTTAATATTTTAAAATGCACTTTCATTAAAAATTTAAAACAACAATTTTAATTCTAAAATGGAGGCTAATTTTGAAAATCTACCCTTAAGCAAAGGGCAGATTAATGCATAATATTTTTAATATTAATTTAACAAAATTTGGTCAAATAGATGTTAAAAGTGATAAATGTTTTTTTTTCCTTCAAATTTAGAATAGAGTGTCATTTTTCAAAACCTCAAGAGATGAGAGTGTAATTATCCCTATTTTGAATTGTAGGGTATTGTCTAATAAAAAAAATTTAAAAACATATTTATCCCTATTTTAAATTATAGTTTTTTTAGATCAATTTTAAAAATAGAAATTTAGAAGTTAAAATTTGTAATTGGGGATTATAAATTCTAAAATGTGTCACATGTCTAATCAATTTACATCGATAAAGCCAATTACATAGAATGTTATCGTTGCAAAGTATTTACTTGCCTTTCGCGGCTTACTTTCTACCATTTTTTTTAATTTAAAATACAGATTTCAACAAACTGAGGTTTCTTACAAAATTGTGAGTGAAATATTTATGATAATGATATTGAAATATAAAAATGTTTGATTATAACTTAATGAGCTGTATAAATTAACACGTTTATTAATTTCTCATTTGTTTGATATATACATTGAGTTTTTTTTTTTAATAAATATCTTGTGACTTTTATTATGAACTAGATTATTACTAAAATAAGTTGCTAACTCTTAATATTTTTCATCTCACTGTCTAACCTTTTTTTTTTTTTTTTGAGAAGACACTGTATGTCTAAAGTAATTATTTCAATGTTATATGAAACAATGCTTTTTTTTTTTGGGGGGGGGGGGGGTGTAAAATTGAAACAGTTGCGAAACAATACTCTTAAGAGTACTGATTCAAACTATTCCCTTTATCCAGCATGTAAGTAAATGCATCATTTAACACAAGTCGTCATTAATACTAATTTTATTTTCTCCCCCTAGTGTATATTTGTTTCTAAAAAATAAATGCATCTAATATTCTATACAAAGGTATTGTCCAACGGAAAATAAAATTAGAAAAGGTTCTTGGCGGTGACAGAGTTGCAAGATGAAGAAACAGTAGTGTTTAAAGAGGACATATTCATGGATTAAGAGTTGAAAAGTTTGAAAACATTCCAGTCTTGTCAAAAGCCAATAGACTTTCCGCAATATATGGTAGTTCCATAAAAACTACAAAAATAAAAAGATAGACTCCTATTCAATTTACTACCGCGCATTCTTAGTATGGTGATCACTTCACAAGTATAAGTGTATGTGGGATGTAAAGGACAAGGGTCGGGATTTAAGTCTCTAAGAGAGAGCTTCACACATATATGCACTTAAATTATGTTAGAGTAGAAATTCTATCTTATATAAAAAAAAAAATTTGCCTATGCTTTGGCACATTAATTAAAGAGTCCGGTTAATGTGTGCCCTTAGGGCATACATTAAGCAATCTATTTTTAGAAACATTTTCTCGAAAATTGAAAAAGCTATCAACACTTTTTCAATTTCCGAGAAAATATTTCCAAAAATGTTTGCTTATTGTGTGCCCTTAGAGCACACATTGACAAAATCCTTAATTAAATTTGCCTCACCAATAACAATACTATTGTTAGTGCTTAGTATTAATTTATAGTTGTCCCATTTACATTATTTGAAGTAGCAAATATGATGGAATTTATTCCTTTAGCATGACCCATAAATGAATTACCGGTACATTTATTCATTTTATTTTTTGCAAGATGGAATTTGTTTCTCCTCTTTTAGTTTTTCGTACTAGAAGTAAAACTCACCTTAGAATGAGAACTCTTTAGACTTTAGTCTTTCCTTGATTTCACGATGAATTTTATCAATTAAACTTAAAAAAAAATTCATGAGACCTCTTTCATTTTCTCATCCAAAAGATTTATTATATTACACAAGAGCAAAACTTAGGTACAGTATGTAGGTGTTGTTCTTTAGTTTTCTCTTTTAAGATTTTGTCATATGGCTTTTTTCTCAAAGATGAAAGTATTTTTTTAAGTTAAGTAACCACATTGCAGAATCTTAAGAGATGATAGATAAATACGATATGAATAGTGGTGGGTAAATAAATGAATTACCAGTACATTTATTCATTTAATTTTTTGCAAGATGGAATTTATTTCTCCTCTTTCAATTTTTTGTACTAGAAGTAAACCTCACCTTAGAAGGAGAACTTTCTAGACTTTAGTCTTTCCTTGATTTCACGATGAATTTTATCAATTAAACTAAATAAAATTCATGAGACCTCTTTCAGTTTCTCATCCAACAGATTTACCATGTAATTTATCAATTAAACTAGATAAAATTCATGAGATCTCTTTCATTTTCTCATCCAACAGATTTACTATATTACATAAAGGCAAGACTTAGGTACAGTATTTAGGTGCTGTTTCTTAGGTTTCTTAGATTCTACCATGTAGCTTTTTCTCAAGGATGGAAGTGTATTTTTTAAGTTAAGTATCCATATAGCAGAATCTTAAGAGGAGAACCTAATAAAAAACACTTAAAGTACTGTATATAGGTTTTGTCCATTACACAATTACTTTTTCTATATTATCTAATTACTTTTCAAAAATACACACATTAAAATTATTTATTTTACACTACATTTTATCAAAATATTATTTTTTTATCAATTTTTATAACTCAAATCATCTATCTCTCTCTTTAAGTACATAAGTATTACAAAATGAATTCACATGTGAATATGAATTGTAACCGTGGATATTTACATTATTGCTACATTGTTATTGTAGCAACAATGTAAATATACACATTTATAGATGTATAAATTGACTAATATGAGTTAATATTTAGCTTAAATGTAAAAATTTTATACATTTTTCTATTATACATGTATGTGAGTGTGATACGGAAGCGAAAGCGTCAAGAAATGGAACACGTCTACTTCTAAAAAATTAGAAACAAAACACGTTTGTTTCTAAAAATGATCTCGAATCTACGATAGTTTCTTGAATCCACAAGAGTCCTTGAATCCACAAAGAGAAAGGTTTAGAATCTATAAGAAAATAGAAAGACAAAATCTGAATTTTATTGATTGAGTAATTGTTAAAAAACGTGCACAAACTTAGAAGCCTATTTAAGGGCCCTGTATAACTTGACAGACAAGAATTTATTCTAAAATAACTCCTAATTGATACCTACCTACAATAAGAACTAACTTTGACCTAAAAAGAATTAAAAATACCTAAAAATAAGGAAATAAATAACTTAAACCTAAAATAATAAAAATTACAAATTAAATACCAAAATTAATATACTATAATAATTAAATAGTAAATTGTATCCTATATGGCTATGTGATTGCTCAATAATTACAAAATAAAACCTTGATTATTTTCTTCTTATAGTATTTTTTTTTTGGGATGAGTTTTTTCAACTTTCTTGACTTAACGAATTTAAGGGCATGTTAAATGTTTTTAAATATGAGAATATGACTGATAAAGGTCCCCATTTTCTTTTTGGAAGCATTTTGGATAGAGACTAGACTGACCCATTCCCCAACTACCCACCAGCGGCCTCGATACAATGCACACGTGTGCAGCTAAGCCCTTTGTAACTAGACTAACTTTATATACAGCAAAACTTTTATCCAATATATATATATATATATATATATATATATGTATATATATATTCTTCTAAAAAATGAAATTACATCATATATTATCATAGTAATAAAGTTAACAAAAAAAAATTTAACAATGATGAATATATTTTATAAATGCCATCCTTTTACATATATTATAAATATATTTTTAATAATACAATAGCAAATTATTTAAAAATAATATAATAGCAAATTTAAAGTTTGTTTAGACATCGTTTATTTTGTTAAAATTAAAAATTTATTACTGAAAATACTATAAATAAAATAAAAATTAATTGAAATAATATAATAGAGTTCATAAATAGTATTAAAAAGTATAATGATGCTCATAAACAGTAACAAAGCTAAATAGTAAAATAATTTGAGTATTTTATTACCATCCGAACAAACACCTAGTAGACAGATGGCGTTTAGCTTGGATTACACGTTATCCTGTTTATATAAGTCAAGACAAAGCTGAAGATAATGATAATGATGATTAATGAGCCACTTTAATTTATTCTCTTTTTCTCTGATTTTAGTTTTTTTTTTTATTTTAAATAATAATAATAATTAAACAAAAAACAAAGAACAATAAAAAGAAGAAGATGAGTGTGTGATAGATAACAGTGTTGGTCTGAGTATCATCATCAGCCACCTTTTTCTTTGTCTGTTTCACAACGGAAACAGTACATGTGGCTTGTTTCTATTGCAGCTTCCTTTCCCCGCGTTTCTCTCTCTCTAGCTTCCTCCATTTGTGGGCTGTTGCTTGGCTGCTTAGTTTTCAGTTTCTGCTTGCAACTTTGGTCACAAGTTACCAACTTTTTTGTGACTTTGGTAATTGTAGTTTTGTCTGTATTTGTTCTTCAGGTGCGCTCTTTTTCTTTTTGTCTTTTTTTTTTTTTTTTTTGTTTGTACAATTGTGTGTGTGTTTCTGATGCAATTCTCTCTCTTTTTGACCTTCAAAGATCATAAAAACTTTGTTTCTTGCTCTCTATGTTCCTTAATTGATGTGGGTTTCTTTCAGTGTTGATGTTTATGTTGGTGTTGGAGCTAATTTTCTCATTCTTCACTGAGATGGGTAGCTTTGGTTACGAAAGTCCTGACTTTTGGTTCTTTCTACTTATTTGTTTTAATTATCTGTAGTTATGTTATAATTTATACTATGAATATGTAATTGGCAAGTAGAGTATGTGTCATGTGCTTAACTTGACTGATAATTCTTAATTAAAGAACCCAGCATGGTGCTTGTTTGGAATTTTTATGTTCTTTAAATATGATGTCGGTGGATTACCTGCTAAAGAAGAGTTCAGTTCTTGTTAATATTATCCTGGTGAATTGGATATTTAGTGGAGCTCAGTTAAGATTTGACTTCCCATTGACTGATGGGTCATATGTCTCCTGAATTTCATTTGGATTGATTCGTGATATTCAACTTACAATGGATTATGTAATCACTTCTTCTTGAATTTCTTCTTTGGCCGGCCCAATTTGCTCGAATTATTGTTCTAATGGGGTCTTTGTAGTACTTTTGTGCTGCTTGCGCCAAACACTCCACATTTCTGGAGGACGGTTTGTCTTTTTACTCAAAATGTTGCTTTTCAATCACAATACAGATGACTCTAATCATGATTCTCATTACCATCCTTTGGCAGTGGATCCTTTCCTTCTTTTTTATTTTATTTTATTTTTTGACTGTTTTTGTTTTCCTCTATGTAATGCTATAATCATGAAAGATGATGGTTTTGTAAATTTTATGCCATTGGAAAATCAATTTATGTTCAAAACCCCACAAAAATAATATACATAAAATGTTGGAAAATATAATTTTCACTTATGTGATGCAGTTTTGCAGTTTAGACTTAGTAAATAATCATTGGATTTGAATGTTTCTAGAAATTTCATGTGCTTTATGCATACATAACATCCCAGAGTATAAATTTCTTCTGCATGTGAATGTTAGATTTTAACTAGAGTTATAAAGATACATCCAAAACCATGGGGATATCGTATGTTGCTACTTCCCAGCTTTTCATTTGTTGATTGGTTACTTTCCCTCTCATTGTCTGATCAATAGAATCATCTGCTATCAGGTCAGCTATTCTGTGAATGTAATTCATTTCGCTTCAAGAAGATAAGGTACCATATTTGAAGAGTTTGGACTCTAGCCATGACTTCTACTTCACCTATTCCACTAAAAGATCATAAAGAAAAACAGATTTTTCTCTCAGAGGTAATTTTTTTGGAGCTGCATTTGCTTGTAATTATTCAATTCTTACAGGTAAGCTTTTTCTGACATCATCATTTTACCTGACTCTTAAAATTGCTGTGTTTTCAGGTTGGTAACTCAGAAAAACAGTTGTGGGCATTGATTTATTCCAAAGGTTTATTGCACTCTGATGTTCAAGACTTGTACCGCAAAGTTCGTTCTAGTTATGAGGGAATCATTCTAAGTGATCGCGAAGAGGTGGAATTTCAAGATGTTGAATATTCCTTGTGGAAGCTTCATTATAAGCATATTGATGAATTTCGTAAGACAATGAAGAAAAGTTCTTTTAATGGTGAGAGCATAAAATTGGTAAAGACACAAAATGTTGGTAATGTGCAGAGAAATGATGATAAAGGTATTGCAGGATTTACGTCATTTCTGTCAGAAGCAACTGAATTTTACCAAAATTTGGTTGTGAAAATCAGAAAATGTTATAGACTTCCTGGAGATACATTGTTCAATAAGAAAAGTGGTAGCTCTACTTCAGTTGAACCAAAGAAGATGCAGAAATGCCAATTTTTATGTCATCGGTTTTTAGTTTGTCTCGGGGATCTTGCTAGGTATAAAGAACAATATGAAAAACCTGATGACCAGAACCATAACTGGTCGGTTGCAGCCTCCCACTACTTGGAAGCAACAATGATTTGGCCAGATAGTGGAAACCCCCAGAATCAGGTATTTTACTTATTATTCTTTTCTCATCAGTCACTTCTTTAATTATGTTGAAATATATGAACATTCTTGAGAACTAGTTAAGATATGGAATTTCACTTCACAATTTTCAATGCTTCTATTTTGATTTTAACATGTGTAATAAACTCTGTTTGTTTGTAGTTAGCAGTGTTGGCAACATATGTTGGTGATGAGTTCCTTGCCTTGTACCACTGTGTAAGGAGTTTAGCTGTTAAAGAGCCTTTCCCTGATGCCTGGGATAACCTAATTTTACTCTTTGAAAGGGTAAGACCTGATGGTGTTTTTCATTTGTTGTTTGTCCTCCTCAGATTCATGCCGATTTCTGATTTACTTATCTTCAAAATCTAGGCATTTCTCAAGGTTTGTTTTTGATATTGCAGAACAGATCATCATATTCGCATTCCCTTTGTAGAGAGGCTCACTTTGATTTCTTAAAACCATCTGAAAGAAGCGATTTCCACAGAAAATCACAATCCAGTGAAGAATTTTCAAATTGCAATATGTTGGAATCCATACACAAGTGCTTCATGGAAACAGACTTATGGTCTCTTTTTATCAGAACTATGAGTTTCTTTTTCATACAATCCAGGTACTCCTAGCAGATTGAAATATGAATAAGCTGTGTTTATTGTAAAAGGATTTTTGTCTTTCTTGATCTGTAAGACATCCCCCTCCCCAAGACACCCAGTATACTACACCTTCTTTACATAAAAGTATTCTGCTTGTACTTGAACTCTGATGTTTTTTGCTGTTTTTAAATGCGAGGCAGTTTTGAGGAATTCCCTTGTGCCTTCGCATCTGCTATGAGAGAGTTGGATGCTTTGATGGCACTAAATGATACAAAACTAAGGGCTGCATTGGAGTCCTATCAGTGTTTGGATTCAGATAGAACAGGCCCTTTTCGAGCCCTTCAAGTTGTTTCTGTATTCATCTTTATCTTTGAGAACCTAATTCATGGTCCACAAGTAAGAAGCTCAAAAGATATCAATGATACGCAACAGCTTCTCCAGATACAATTTGCATTGACTTCCGCTTTCATTTTCATGGGCCGTGTTGTTGATAGATGTTTGAAGGCTAGTGACTTGTATCTCTGCCCCCTTTTACCAGCTGTGCTTGTATTTGTGGAGTGGTTGGCTAACATGCTTGATGAAGTAAAAACATATGGGGTTGATGAAAATAGTAGAAGTGCTATGTCTTACTATTTTGGTGCATTTGTTGACCTTCTAAAACGTTTCAATGTCAAAAGTGTTGAGGCCGTGTCTCTAGAAAATACTCCTCTGTGGGAAGACTGTGAATTGAGGGGCTTTGGACCAGTAGCAAGTGCACATGTTTTGTTAGATTTTTCAACTCCTTGGGAACATATAGACAGTTTTGAAAGTGGAACAAAATATCGTGCTCACCGCATTATTAATGCTGCAATGAAGATTGCAGAAAGATCAAATGATTTTGGAAAGTGGATCTTGTATGATAAATCAGAAAGAAAATTCTACACAGGAGGGTCAAATGAATCTCCAGAGAGGAATGAATCTGAAAAAGCGGAGTCCCACAATTCTGATCTTGAAATTGAAGAGTCTAGCCAGCCTATTCACCAAGTCACAAAAGAATATATGGAACACATCGTGTACACAAATCCAAGTAAACACAGTGTGAATGGTAAATCTGTTGCCACAGAAGAGGAAGAAGTCATTCTCTTCAAACCTCTCACAAGATATAACTCGGTGCCACTTTATGCTTCAATTTCTACAAATGATCAGATGTCTCCAAAGGATTCAGGGAATGAAAATGTGCCTTCTGATGAATTCTTGCGCCGAGCTACATCACTACTTATAGCACAAAACCCAGCCCAGAGTGATCCTCTAGCTTTCCATGCTGACATCAGTAATTTCAGGTGCAACAAGTCATTCAAGCATCAGGAGCCTCTCGTGAATAATACATCAGCACACCCATTTTTGGAAACCCCCATCTCTGCTGGGCCTCCCTCACTGAGCGCTTGGGTCCTTAACAGAGGAAGTATGAGCATTGACAGAGAGAAAGGAACTGCTAGTATTAGTAAACATAACTTGAAGCCTATTGAGGAGATACCTTCCAAATCCTTGGAAAGCTCCTTGGCTGGGCTTTCCATTAGTGAAAATGAGCATTCTGTCACTAGTTTTGAGCATGAGTACGCAACCCCCAATTACTCATCTCCTTTTTACTCTCCTCCACTGCCTTCTGCTCCTTTATTGCCTGATGATGCTGTTTGGTTTAGTGGCATTCAATCTAGCTTTCCCAACAGCAAAACCTCTGTGGGCATTAGAGAAGCAAACAATTACTCTGCTGCATTTGACACTTCAAATTGGACTGCTACTCATGGGTCTCCTGATTATGGTCATAGTTTCCAGGGTCTTATGGATAATTACCCACCTTCGCGTCGAATGACTTCTTCTGAATGGCTTCGTCAGTACAGAGAAAGTCACAATCTTGAGCAGGCCAATAGTTATACATGGCCGGTTCATCGTCATTCCCCTGAGAACCTTGGAAACTTCCAAGATCAAGCTTCTAAATTTGGTGTTTTTGATCAGTGGGGAAATCCTATAGCTTATAATCCAAATGTATATATGGAGAGCCCACCATTGCATCCAGCTTTTCCTCTTGTTTATGGTGCAGATGAACACAGATGGGAGAAGCTTTCTCAAGGTTTCCAAAGACCAAGCCCCTACGGGTGTGGTGCTGTGACAGAACTAAGAAATGAGCCACAGCCACTTTTGCAGTATCTTAAAGAGAAAGAATGGCGACTCCAGCAAGATCCTACTCTCGGTGGTCCTACGTATTTGGGAAATTAACATTTCAATGTATGCCTTTCTTTGGTCTGAATCGTCATTTGGCATTTAGAGCACCCCCACATAGTTCAAGATGTCTGATTAATAAAGTTTACATGTAAGCTTGTGTATATGTACATAGAATGTTCTAGTATGCCGTCTGCAAGATGAGGTTTAAAGCAAGAATGAAACAAAGAGAAACATTTGCTGCTGTCCACAATTTTGAACTTTTGATTTTGTCAGAGTATCACTGATTAAATATGATTTGTTCAATCATATTTGAAAAGAATGATATATTATAGTGTAGCGTCTTAAAAGTTCAATCATGTTATGAAACTTTAGAAAGAAAGTTATTTTAAGGTGATAACATCTTAAGAACGACTTAAATTAAAAAGTTAATATAACATATAGAGACACTAATTAACCAAAAAGTTCAAGCCTATGGATTTGGGTCCAAATGGATTGGTCTACGAAGTGTGATCACTAAGCATAAAGGAAAGTCCTATATTGTTGATGGAGTCACGGGAGTTGTTAGAATACTAACACCTTGAAAAACTCATGAGGGTAAAGGTCAGGAAGGTAATGTTTGAGTGACACATTAGGCTTGAGTGGTGCATTTGCAAAATCATTATTTTATTTTATTTACTTTATAAGGAGCAGGGGAGCCATAAGTAAAATTTAAAGTTTTTGATTATTTTTTATTTTATACAAATTGCAAGCAAGGAGGGGGTTATTTAAAACCTAAAGGGGCATGTCCCCCCTTGCCTCTCCTCAGTGGCGGCTCAGGAATTTTTTCCAGGGTGTTCCTCAACAAGTATAAATTACACGATCTAATAAAAAGAAAATTTTATATATTGATAACAACAATAAAAAAAAACACGTAAATATATAAAATTTACATTTGCCTTCTACGAGTTTTCATATTTTGAAATCGTTGCATGATAGTCTCATTATCAATGCTACAATGCTACAAGCTACATCTTTTTCAATATACACAACCAAACAATCATTCATCCACTGATCTCCCATTCGATTGTGCAATTCATTCTTTATATATTTCATTGCTGAAAAACTTCTTTCTACTGTTGCAGTAGCAACAGGAAGGGTCAAAGCTAACTTCACAAGCAAATAAACTAATGGATAAGTCTCATGCTTCCTTGTACTCACTAACTTTTCAGCAAGTTCACTAACTCCTCGAAGCTCTAAAAACAAGTCATTGTTGCGCATATCAAAAATGAAATTCTGAAGCTGAGAGTCAAGTGCCAAGATATCTGTCCCAGAAAAATCAGATGGATAAAACTTTGCTAGATGTATCAACTTTTCCTTATCAAAAGCCACAAATGAATTACTTGGATTCAAGCAAGCCATACAAAGTAGCAAATTGGTATTCACCTCTGAAAAACGGTTGTTAAGCTCTTGAAGTTGCATATCTATGACTGTGTAGAATAGCTCAACACGATAATGATGTAAATTTGTATTTTGTTGGGTGTTGCGTCGCGGCCTCCCACTAACTACAAATATTTCATCCATGTTCAAGATAGGAATATCATGTGTGGCACAAAATGAAGACACTTCAGTCAATAAAGATATCCATTCATCATCTCTCATCACTTGCAATCGTTGCTTGGACACTTTAACAAGATCCATAGCATTTACTATATCTTGATTCTTTTTTTGCAATGCTATTGACAACTCATTTGTAATCCCTAAAATGTTTTTCATCAAGTGTAGAGCAAAAACAAATTCAAAAGATAAAATTGACCTCATAATAGATCGAGCTTCAATTTTTTGGTCGGAGAGGCCATCTTCTTCAATAATCTCAAGTACATCAACAGCAGCAGAGAACATCAAAATCAAGTTAAGAATAGTCCCATAATATGATCCCCACCGTGTATCACCAGGACGTTTAAGATTTGTCTCTTGATTCAAACCTCGCCCACTTCTACGTACACCCTTCTCTAAATCTTCTGTAATTTTGGCAAATTGTGCATCTCGAAGAGCATCTCTTCTCTTACAAGAGCCTCCAACAACAGTTACTAAATTACTAACCACATTAAAAAATTCAGCAATGTTAATGTGATTTTTAGCAACCGCAACAAGTGTCAATTGAAGTTGATGAGCAAAACAATGGACATAAAATGCTGACTTATTCTCATTCAAAATTAAAGTTTTGAGACCATTAATATCACCTTGCATATTACTAGCTCCATCATAACCTTGCCCCCGTAGTCTCGATAAACTCAAATTATGTTCACAAAGTAAATGTTCAATAGCACATTTGAGTGACAAAGCGGTGGTACTTGCTACATGTACAATACCAAGGAATCGCTCTATAATAATTCATTTTTTGTTCACATAACGAAGAACGAGGGCCATTTGTTCTTTCACTGAGATATCACGTGACTCATCAACTAATATTGAAAAGAATCCGTTGTCAAGATCCTCGATGATGGCTTTGGATGTTTCACGTGCAAAACAATTGACAATGTCTTTTTGAATATCATGATGGGTAAGCTGGCAATTTTTCCAAGTTTTTTGCAACACTTCATTGATAGATTCATTGTGATCCCCCAAAAATTGTAGAAGCTCAAGAAAGTTTCCTTTATCACTTGAATCTTGAGATTCATCGTGACCACGAAAAGCTAATCCCCGACATAAAAGGAATCTTACACAATCAACTGTTGCATTTAATTGAACCCGATATTCAGCTTTATCTTGATTTGATTGCTTAACCAAGACACTTTGAATGTGTTGTTTTTCCTTCAGTAGATCTTCACTCTTCCTGACAGCTTGATTATGAGCACTATTAAATCCTCCAACATGGGAATCTAACTTCCCAAGCTGATTCCAAAGTTTGAATCCCTTCGTTACAAAAGTGTCACCTCCTCCTTGCTTACCAACATCTTGCCCAAATAGGTAGCAATAAAAACAAAATGCTGCATCCTTGGCTATACTATATTCTAACCAATTTCTATTTACATACCATTCGGCTCTAAATCGACGGGACTTTCCAGAAAAATTTGATAAAGGGTAATCACAAGGAGGTCGACAAGGGCCTTTTCCTAAATAATGTCTTCTTATTTCATCATGATTATTAGGATGATAAGATGATATCTTTTCTCGTAGTCCAGGATCTGAAGGAAGATTTTCTAAGTTAATGAGTGGCAGTGTTGATTCCCACTTTGTGCCACTCGATTTCTCCTAATCCAATGGGATAGTGACTGTGCTGTGCTACTCATAGGCATAGGTAGGGCTTCAAAAGATGTGGGAGATTTTTCTAAGCTAATCAAATGTGACATATTACAACTTACTAGATCTAAAAAGGGGCACGTCATCTGACAAATCAATGCTAAGCATTATGTACACATAAGGTCTTGATTGAGGTGTGGATCAAGGTGTCAAACATTTTGTAGTTGGCTTGAGATTTGTCTCAATCTCTATAAGCAAAAAATAAGGTCCCTAACCAAGACTAGATAAGCACCATAACTTGGAATATGTATATGTAGGGGTAATACCCTGCTGCAACTGGCTAGGTCCAGTCCTTGTCCTTCATATCTCATGGAATTCGCAACATTTTGTTTGCAGATATATAAGCGAAAGCTGCGGAATATTATAGGGTTGAAATTATAAGGAAATGTACTTTAGGTAAGTCACAAAATTTAGGTTCTCTTTAATCAAATAGATGAGACATATGTAAGGCTTTTACAATAATGGAATCAATCTATAGAATGGCTTGGAGTTTGGACTCAAGGGCTTTTTTCTTTTCTTTTATTATTATTTTTTTTTCATAATATGGGGTTCAAGTTGGGCCTAACTGTTGAACCAATTGATCCATAAACCAACCATTTTCTTCACAGCCCTCCCTCCCTCTCACAAAATTCTCAAAAAGTGCAATTCCAGTTTCCAGATCTCAATCACAAAAATGGAAAATAAGAAATCAGATGGAGAAGCCATATCATCTGCACAAGCTGTGTTTCTCGGAGCTCTAGCACCCGGTGTCAACGTCCGTACAATCCCTCTCTCTCTCTCTCTCTCGTTCTCATATATTTATATATGTATATAGTCCAAGCATTGATAATGGTCTGTTTTGTTTAATGGATTTCAGGGTCCCACATGGAATACGCTAAGAACAGCGTTTGTGTTACTGGGTGTTTGCCTTGTTGTGATGCTGGCCTTAGCATTCTCTGCAAGTGACTCTTCCTTAATTCTTCATGTCGGATTCCTTGTTCTAATCACTGTTACCCTCTTCTTGCTTCTTAGCTGGTACCTTAATTTCTCCGCCCACTTGTTTGTGTACACTTTCTTCATATGATCCTACATGGGTTTCTGTTGTCTTTGATAATTGTAGAAATTTATTGAGCATGGTAGCATTACATAGGAATAGACTATTGATTGTTTGACAAAACTTTACTGATTTTGCAACCCAATGCTCTTTCATGTCTGATAATTTGGTGCTGCTATGATGGGTTTTATTTATTTATTATTATTAATTTTTTTATAAATGGTTGTTAAGATCATTCTTATTGGCAAATTGCTAGTCAGGCCTTAAAGAATGAATTATAGTTGGTAACTGTTTCTCTGAAGGAGTGAAGGATGAGAAACTTGGTTTTCAGAGGACTAACTTGCTTTTTCTAAATCTTCTTATGGTAATTAATCTGCACATGTTTAAATTTACTAATGAGTTTGGACCTGTTTTTGTTTTGGAGGATATAAATGTGAGTTTGTTGCTACAACTTTGCCAATTCACCATAGACATTTCTGCCATTGTGATTTTGTTAGTTTTTTTTTTTTTAATTAATAATAATTACAGATTTATATTTTAATGCCAAATTTGAACCTAATTCTGTACTTCTAATAATATTAGCGTACTCCATTTCATAAATAGTGATGGGTTCTATTGAGCAAACTGTCCAACAAAACACACTTGAAGGACTTCTCTTGTATTATTTTATTTCATCCCAAATTCCCTACAAATGATGCAGACTCTGCGGTAGGAATATTGCAACTCAAGTTAACAAAAATTGATAACTTCTGCTTTTGTGTTATCCATACTTATATCTGTGTGGTAGTCTAGTAGATCATATTGATATAATTGGAACATAACTTAATCTAATGAAATGGTTACAAGCGATCGCCTCACTAGGTATAGTAACTTGGTGGTAGCTCTGTGGAAATAATTTGGGCATGTGCTTTTTCGAATACCAAATATATCCTTAGTTTAGTTCTAAATTTAAGTAAAGTGACATTTTCATTTTTGTATTTTTGAAATTATCTTCTTCTAGGAAGATTATATTTTCCTGCAGTCAGACTATTGATTATTGGTATAACAGCTGCATTTGTAAGCAGACCGTTATTTGCCTCATAAAAAATAAAAATAAAGTAGTCTGTTACTGTCAAATCATTAGAATGGTTTTGCATCTGTTTTAATTTAAATAACCTGAATGAAACATACCGGATGTCAAGTTTGTCATTACTAGAATTTGAATCTGCAATTTGATCCTTCCCCTATAAATGAAACCAGAACACTCTGATCTGGCTTTGGCCATTATTTCTTCTACCTCAATTTGTCTTGCTGTTAAAGCTCAGTGCTGTGCTTTTTTATAGACTTGATACGTTTTTACCTGATCCTATGCTTATTGTTGTTATTATGAGACTATGATTCATACCTGGAATGAGATGGTTTTCAATTTTTCTTTTAGGAAAAATGGAGTGAGGTTTTTTTTTTTTAATAAATTTTTTGGGTCAGGGTTAAAGATCTTTTTTTACTTCATATGCAGGAATTTTGCAGTTTATAAGTTTTTCATTAGAAAATATATGAAAAAAGTTATTGCTTTTAATATGAAGTTGCTTATCTTTTAATATATGAAATGATTGAAATAACAAATCGGAATGTGCCAATGAGCTCTAGCTCAACTGGCTCCTTCTCCCCTTATAAGTGTTAAGTGGAGGGTGAGGTCATGGGTTCAAAACCCATTGGGTGTGTATCTAACTTACCAAAATTTGTCCAAATGTTTGTAAACTAATTTCTATGAATAAATTTCTTTTGAAATAGAGATGCTGAGATAGTTATTCAGAATAATAAGATATAAATATAAATAAAATGTACTGATGAAAAAAAAAATGTGATAGGTTGAACCATTGAAGAAGTATTGAAAACTTATTCTTGATCAAATTTGAAGGAAATAGAAAATACACTGATGATCCCAGAAAGGTGCCTTATATTTGTAGCATGGCTTTACTGGGGCTGCAGTATATACGCGATGAAACAGCTAAAATGTTTAATTTGGTTTTCTGTGTTTAGTTCATATTTTGCCAGCCTTTGTTCAAGCCAAGTAGGCATAAATAGATTTCTCTCTTCCTTTTTTCTCTTTTTATTTTTTATTTTTGGGCAAAAATCATTTGAATAAAACTTAGAATATCAGTATAACCTGTTCAATTTATTATTTGGAGGCTTGTTCTGTAAAAAATAATTGGTTTATATGCAGGTTTCTTGCACAGACTGGTTTGGTTTCAGTTGAGCATCAAATGCGGGAGATGGACTTGATGCCAAATGATTGCCAAGAGATAAGCAGAAAGAACAAATAATAGTTTCTCTTATAGCATTACAAGCAAAGACATCATTGAGTTTGGAGAGAAATAACTTAGGGTATGCTTAATAACAATACAAATGGAAAGACCAGTGTGATTTTGATGCTTTCCTTCAGCAAGAAATGAGAAGATATGGCTGAAAGAAAAGCGAGCAAATGACAGCACTTCTTCCATTGTTTTGCAAGAATTGACCCAAGTGCTTACATCTTTCACTCAGTCTTTGCTTCCTTCTCCTTATGTTGGCTCTTTTTGGGCTTGATGAAGCAGAAACATGAGCAGCAGGGGAACTGAAACAAGAACTTCATTTCTTTCTTGTTTTGATAATGTTTGGAGAACACTATATATAGAAAGAGCTCCAGCTTTGTATCATTATTCCTTTTTTTTTTTTTCGTTTGTTCTTTCTTTCTTTCTTTGTGTACGTATTCTTCGCCCTCTTTGGATGCTATTCTTTTCTCTTACAGATAAGAAGATGCCTAGCTTCTTTTCCATTATCATGGCCATTGGGTGCCTTACATTTCTTTGATGGGTTATGTTGCAAGTTGCATTCTTTTTTCTTCATATTTAATTGAAAAAAAGGGAGTTTCTTTTGTATTCCTTTCCTAATGGAAAAGATTTCTGAACCATGTGCTGAAAATCAGAGGTTACTCTACAATAAGTCATAGCTAGTTATGGTGTCTGACAAACTGGGTTGATCAATCAGGTGGGCCGCCTCAAAAGTAAGTCATCAACTCTCCTTTTCTGATTTTTTTTTTCCTGATAGGATGCTTTGCTGATGTTTAATGATAAGAATAATAAAAGAAACCTGAGATAATGAGGCGTTTGGTAAAATGGTTGCGTTTCCCTTTTTTTGGGGGGGCCTTTTATACCCTTGCAAAACAATATAATAATAATAATAATAATAATAATAAATTGGCTCCATACAGGATCACATAATTTTAGACATGAACTTGATTAAATGTGAAACGAGGACTCAGGTTAAGGCAGAGCCTTCAGTTTAGTTAAGATTGTTAACTTAGAAGTCAAGGTGTTTGATAAATATAAGTACCGTCTTTCTTTGGTAATTAGAACAAATCTTTACCAATTATTGTCTGCAATGGTAGTTCAAAACTGAGCAGTAAGGTTTGGTGGTCCTTTCGCAATGCTTCTGTGGCGGTTAATTAATGCGATACTCCATCAAGTGTTTTGGCATTTTGGTCCTTCCATCGAAGCTTCAAACATTGTAGGCTAATCATAAAATTATAGATGCTACATTTTCATATAGTAAATTGGTAATACATAGGTACACTGGTGATGGTGATTGCATCAACGTGGGATATGGAGAAAATCAAGTGGTCTCGCTCGCATCTGGCATTGTTGAACTGGCAGGAGTCTTGTGATCTATTAGGCAATATGTGACACAACACAATGGCATATGTATAATATCTTGTTGACACCATTGGATGTTAACCATTGCACTTCCAAATATCAAGTAGTAGTGACCACATGGGTATCATCACTACTACCCTTGTCATGTTGCTAACAATTTCAACTTGAGGTTTCGTAAAACGCAATTGAAGAGTATGATGATGTGGGCAAGAATGGAGCATCAAGACGTGTGGAATAACTTTTGAGAAAATCATAGAATTCAATACATAAGTAATCGATGGATTGGTTGAGATACCAATTTATGTGGACATTGGCTAATGACATGTCAATTTTAAGGTTTGGATTTAAGGTTAGTGTTTAGAGCTAGGATCAATGTTAATGTTTAGGGTTACAATTTTGGGTTATGGTTAGTGTTAATATTTAGAATTAGAGATAGAAATAGGGTCAGGATTAGTGTTAATGTTAATATTAATGCTGAGGGTTTGAATTTAGGGGTCTAGGTTAGTGTTAATGTTTAGTGTTAGTGTTAGGATTTAGGGTTAGTGTTATTGCTTAGGGTTTGGGTTAAAGTTAGTGTTATGTTTAGAGCTTAGGGTTTAGGTCACTTTCATCAAGGTTTGGAATTCAAAGGCCACTTTTCTTGGAGATTTCACCCTTTGACTGTTGAAAGACTATGGATTTAGAAGACTTTAAGCATGAACTAAGCTTTTTTTGGGTCAGCTCTACTCTACTCCCCTTCCTCCCTCAATCCACCTAAATGTTGATCATATCTATGAGTTAGGTCACTAGTTCAATCAATTGGTCATTGGTAGAATGGTAGGGTCAAAATAAAAAAAAAAAAAGGTTAGAAAATCATAACACAAATATGTAAATTAATAAAAGAGGCATATACCTAAAAAACATATTTTAGTAAAATTCGGATGAGATAAATATACAATTAAACCAATTAAAAATTTTCAATAAAATTATTTAAAACAAACACATGAGCAATAATAAAACATCAAGGCATCAACAATTTGTGTAAGTTGCAATAAGTAACAACAACAACCATTAATTAATTAATTATTTTTTTTTACATAGGAAGGCTAAAACCTAAAATGCTAAAATAATAAAAGAATGCTTCTAGTTTTATAAGTAATGTTAAACTATTAAACAATGTCAGGTAAAATAATAAACAAAGCAAGTCAAAGGAAGACACAAGATCACATTCACACTACACGGCAAAAAAAAAAAAACCGAAAAAAAAAAAAAAAAAATAACCCTAAAAAACTTGGCTAGAGTTTTATAACTATAATATATTCCGATATAGTGATCAAGTTGGGAGTAGGGGTGTCAATGTTTGACCCAACCCGCGAACATGACATGAACCCGACACGGGTTTTTTCGGGTTAGGGTTGGGTCTTAATGGGTTTGGGTCATAAATGGGTCAACTCGAAAGCAACATGATAAGAAACGTATCATAAGGGGGTCAACCTGCGTAACTCACAATAGACACGTTTGACATGCCAATTTATTTGTGTCAACCCGAAATGACCCACTTAACACAACTCATTTAAGTTGTATAACAAATAAATATTTATTTTATTTTAGATTTGTCAAACACCTTTTATATCCAACATACGTTTTAAATTTAAAAAGAAAATTGAGTAATTACAAAAATTTACGAGGGAAATAATTGGAAATTGAAACTTTACAGACCTTAGAACTATATATATATATATATATATATATATATTTGGGCATAGAACTTGCACAAATGAAATTGGATGAGTTTGTGGAAGATGTTATGAATTTGGACATCAACAAAGAATCTAGGGATGATAATCGTGGTCATATTCAGGATTAGTCTACTGTTTGCTCATATTATTTCAATATTGATACTTAGCATTTGGTAAGTTCCAAGGATATTATATTTTTGTTGAACTATGTTATTTTATTTTTGTTAAACTTTGTTATTTTGAATTTAGGTTGAAGTATATGCACTTCTTTTGGAGTGCAAAGACCTTATTTCTAGATGAATATTATATTTTGTTGAACTATATTATTTTGAATGTGGATTGAAGACTTGACGTGTATGCACTGCTTTTTGGGATGTAAAAAAAATTATTTCTAGATGGATGTTATATCTAATGTTATGCAGGTTGAAATGAGTTGTGTGATATTTGTGTCAACTCAACACGACTCGTTTATTAAGCGTGTCAAATGGGTTGAGTCAGGTCAACTTGTCTTATTAATAGGTCGGGTTAAGGGTTGAAAGATCATGACACAATTATTAAATGGGTTGGGTTAGGGTTGAGCCATTTAGTCGAATACCCCTACCTCGACACGACACGAACCCGACATGCTAACTCAAATTGACACCCCTAGTTGGGAGCAGAAAATTGAAGGAATTCTTGGATAAAGACACATATACATCACTCCAATGGCTTTTTTTCCCTTTCTTTAGGTTTTTCCTCTCTAAATCACCATATACTTACGCATTGAATAGTAAAGAAGTCTATAGAGGGAACCTATAGAGGTAATTTTAAGCCAGGTTACACGGTTCTTCACAAACACGTTGGGTTTGGCAGGATTTGACTAGGTCCTTGCAAAGAAGATCTAATTAAACATTTGGATTGGTCTATATGCCAGGTTACCATGTTACCGATTTATGATTTCCTACTTTAAAAAACCCTTTCAAGATGTTAAACCTCGGATTTTTGGTTTTCCATATCAAAAACCTTATCAAAATTTTAACCTTTTTTTTTTTAGTTTTTCACATTAAAAACCTTTTCATGTTGAAGCCTTGGTTTGCTGGTTTTCCACATCAAATTTTTTTTCAAAGATGCTGAGCCTTGGTTTTTTTTTTTTCCCGGCTTTTTATATCAAAAACCTTATCAAGAATTAGTCTTGGTTTTCTGGTTTTTCACATAAAAAAAAACATGTTCAAATGTTGAATCTTGGTTTGCTGGTTTTCATAACTTTTTCAAACATAGTCCTACTTTGCTAGTTGTGTTGGTGATACCAAATTTGTAAGGGAAAAACCAAACTAATTCGAGAAGGGGTTGAAGGATGACAAGAATGTGATATGATACGATGGGTGTGGGTGCAAGCACCCACGACGAGTGGTTTCCTTGTAGGAAGTACACATCGATCTAGGGTGGATTGGGCAGAGGGTAAAAATGGAATCGCCATCTAGTTTAGGTCCATAAACCAAATTGGGCATTTTGGGCCACTTACTTACATACATAAGTCTGCATACCAGATTATGGGTTCAGAGATTGTATATAGCTTGGAAAAATGTTAGGCACCTAAGATTGCCCGGTTTGTGGGCCGGCCTCATTATGTGTTGCTAGGCCATATTTAATTAAAAATTTTATATAGAGAGCCCTAATCCTTAACCCTAAACATACATCATGCACTTAATTAAAAAGACACACACAACATGTTAAAGATCACACAATAATAAAATAGGAAGCTCAATAAAAAAAAAAAAAAAATTTGAACATATACTACAAAGGTAAAGATAACAATTAAATAAAACACAATAGGAAAACATTTCAAGTAAAAAAAATGGCAAAATTTACCAAATAAAATATGGAAAGAAAATAAACTTGAATAATTAACCTAAAATGCATCAAATAGAATCAAATAACACATGAAAAATGATTAATTAAATAAAAACAAGATTTTGCCCTAATATGGGCACACATACTCGACGATGCATACGCATCCTTTAGCATAGATTTGAAAGATCACATTTTGCAAGATTTGAACACACAAAGGTATTAACAAATAAACATTTTAGAAACCCTAAATATTTAACTAAGAACCGAATATAACTAACCTATAATTATGTTAAGACATCAAACATGAATCATAATCATTGAACAAAATGAATATTAATGTTCAAACTAACATCACACCAAGAACATGCTAATATAACATAAGAATAAAATATAGACACAAGAACAAATAGAACAAATTATATCAACCCAAAATCATATTAATACATATAAAAAATAATTAAAAACATCAAAAAAATTAAATATAATAATAAGAAAAATTATATTAATAAACTCATGTAAATCGTATTAAACAAAGAAGGAGTTCATGGAAAGTACACTCAACTTGCTTAAGATTATGAGTTTAGAGTTTATTTAATCAACCCTTTAGTGCCTACAACACAAAGATTAGATTAAGAGAACAAGAGAATTAAATAATCACAATAGTTTTTAGGAATCACAACTCAAGAACAAACTTTAATTGAAATTTTTTTTGAAAACAATTTAGAAAACTAGTTTTTGCCCTAGAAAACTACTAGAGAGAGGTTTTGAATCTGTAAAAAAACGTGCTTAGGTGCTGTGTGGGTGATTAGAGAAGATGAACTAGGGTTTTAGAGAAGATGAAGGCAAAAAATCAACTCTCTCTAGCTAGGGTTTTTATTAGAGACATATAAAGTGAATAGTTTTACGTTAAAATTAGGGCTTTCAAGGCTTTTTAGAGGCTTTGAGACGTTCCCAAGGGTCTAGAAGCTAGCCTCCATTAAAAAAAATGATGTTTTGGGGGCAAAAATCAAGTCTTGAAGACTTGGAAACGTGGTTGCATACGCATGCTTCCCAAAAACCCTCAATTCGACTACACAATTGGCCTAACTTCAAATGGCCATAACTCACTCAATATAAATTCATATAAAACAAAATATATGCTTAAATTGAAGCCTGAAGTGTCTACTTTCCAATGAAATAAATTGCTCTTAAATTTTCATTGTGGGTCAAAATTCATGGTCAAAACATTGAATAAATGTCATTTTTCATCATTGTTTTAAAAGTAATTTGAGTTGTGATTACTTCCAAACTATTGTGAACTCTTTAATTACCATTGGTTGATGTATGTCAACCTTATCATTGGAGTCGGGGATCAAAGTCTATTAATGGATACAAAATGAGATGTTTACAATGGGTTGAACCACACACTTAATAGATAAAAAGGATAAATAGTTTACCACTCTATGGGATACAAATCAAGTCTTGAAGACTTGGAAACGTGGTTGCGTACACATGCTTCCCAAAAACCCTAAATTCGACTATACAATTGGCCTAACTTCAAACACCATAACTCATTCAAAATAAATTCATGTCATACAAAATATATGCTTAAATTGAAGTCTGGGATGTCTACTTTCCAATGAAATAAACTGCACTCAAATTTTCATTGTGGGTCAAAATTTATGGTCAAAACATTGAGTAAATGTCATTTTTTTTTTATCATTGTTTTAAAAGTAATTTGAGTATTTTTGAGTTGTGATTACTTCCAAACTATTGTGAACTCTTTAATTACCATTGGTTGATGTATGTCAACCTTATCATTGGAGTCGGGGACCAAAGTCTATTAATAGATACAAAATGAGATGTTTACAATGGGTTGAACCAAACACTTAATAAATAAAAAGGATAAATAGTTCACCACTCTATCAGATATAGAAAACACCACCTAAAGAGATATAAGATTAGAAATTGCCACCTAAGGAATCCACCAATGGGATAAGAGTTTAAAAGAAGAAATTCATCTTCTAAAACATAAAGCCTTTTTAATCTGAAAATACAATCTCTTCTTATTTATTTTAGCCAAGAGGCTTTTATAGAGCTTAGAACAACCCTTTAAGCATAGGAAAATGAAAATATCATTTAAAGATTAAATATTCAAGATCGGGCTCATAAGAACTATAAGAAAATAAATGACTTGTTTGCCTAGGCAAACTAAAAGATAAAAGCTAACCATTCCCTATGAAAACCCCAATTAAATACTATTTGACTTTTTAAATGACTTGTCTGCCTAGGAGAACTAAAACATAAAAGCTAACTATTCTCTAGGAAAACCCCAACTAAATGTCATTTGACTTTTTAAATGACTTGTCAGCCTAGGAGAACTAAAACATAAAAATGCTAACTATTCCCTAGAAAATCCTAATTAAATGGTAATTAGATGCTATTTGACTTCTTTTCCTAATGATAAAAGTTTAAAATTATGAGCTGCACTTCTGGTCTTTAAGGAGCACATTTGGGCTAAGCTTAGTACGAGATTGGTCTGGCTAGAATTAGGGTTGTCCAGCGATTCACTGACCTGCTCAAACCAACCGAGTTCGACTGAATTAAAGCCCAGCAGGTGGACCTGAAACCCATGGTCGGCCAGATTCGGGCCTGTCTCTAACAAAACCGATGATTCGGGTCCTGTAGCGGGTTAAGGAATTAAAAACTTGTATTACCCGACCCAACCGATGGTTTCAGATTAAAAAAAAAAAAAATTATTTGTTCAGTTATTTCTAGGAGAACACGTGACGACAAAAGACTAATTGAACTAAAGCACTAACTTGTTAAGTGTTACACTCTAACTAAAACTTACACGCAAAAGAAAATCAACCAAAATCAAATCAGAAGATTCAAAATGGCTAAATTTCAAATCAAAATCAGAGTTCCACTTCCCCATGCCTATGGCCATAATGAGTCCTTACTCCTTAGACTTAGCTAGTTACCCTAAAGGCCTCAACCCTCATCTCTCTCTCTCTCTCTCTCTCTCTCTCTCTCTCTCTCTCTCTCTCTCTCTCATAAATCAGTCTTCTGTCCACTCTCTTTGCCATCTAGTCTCTTTGGTCTTAAGGGTTGATTTCAAAATCTTTCTTTTTTATTTTGAAACAAGCAAGTCATTTACATCAAAATATTTCTTCACTCTAATGGACCAAACCCTAGTTGCTGTTTGCTGTTGTCGCCACCTCATACCACATCTAACATTGCCACCTCACTTTCTTTCCACCAAGGGTTAAGTCTTCTCAGCCTCTCAGTCTCGGCTTCCTAGTCTTAGGTCAGTTAAATTTCTTCCTTTTTTATCCTTTTTTTATTTATTTATTTTTATTTATTTTAATTTTGTGATATGGGTTTATCATCTTGTTCAAATGATTTAAAACTTAAAGATTAGGGACCAAAACTAACCAAGAGATTGGATTCAACAATAAGACCCTAATTTTTTTTAATTTGATTTGTTGGGTCAAAGACTTGATTTATTACTTTTCAAAGATGAACCCCTAATTTGAGTATTCTCGTTTGTGCAATCATTTTCAAAGAATTGAGTTATCACTTTTTTGAGTGTGCTTTGTGTTTATTTTTGTGTTTACTCTTCATAGACAAACATTATAGTTAGTTTGATTCATTATTTTAGTGTGCTCTGAGTGTGCTTTGTTTCTGCCCAGTTTTATTTCTTGTTTTGTTTTGTTTTTCTATGATCAATATACTTGTATATTTACTGTTAAAAAAAAAAAAACCTTTAATTTAAAAAAATGAAATCCAAACACATTTTTATTTTGCTTATTTGATTGTATTTTATTGCTCATTTTTTGATTCATTTTGCTTTCCTAACTTAAAAAATTGAAATCCTAACTTTATATAGGAGTTGAAAGTTGTTCAAGTTGGCATCTCTTTTTGCTTCATTTTCAAGGTTGAATCCCTAACAGTTAAGAGTTCTCTGAGGTATCGTTTCTCTTCTGTTGTTTCTCTTTTAACTTCTTATTATTGTTTGTTTGTTACTTTTGTCTTTGTTTTTATTGTCGCTTTAACTTGCTGTTGTTGTTGTTGTTGCTGTTGTTGTTGTTGTGCCACTTGTGTGTGTTCTTGTTACTGGGTTAGTTGTATGGTAGTTTGCTAATGCTTAAATTTGATGTCTTTAGGTTACGGAATCCTCTAGTGATGCACCACCTTCCCAAACAACACAGTGCTGGAGCTAAACCCACTACCCAAGTTGAACTTGCTGCCACTCCAACTAATGCTAAGGCACTTCCACCTAAACCTAATGATAAAGCCAAGGTCATTAAGAGAGCTGTTGATTGTGGTAATAATAGAAAAAAGTCTACTGCTTGGGATCATTTTGAAAAAATACAGATTAGTGAGTGTCAATTTAAGGCTGTTTGCCATTATTTCCAAAAAACTTATCGTGCTAATAGTAATGGGCATGGTACTACTAATTTATTGAATCATGTGCCAAATTGTGTTAAGAATCCTAATGGAGATGCACTTAAAGGGCAACAAACCTTAGCATTTGAACCCAAAATGAATGGGAAGGAAGGGTTTCAGCTTGTACCAGCATCCTTTACTGTTGAGGCTACTAGAAAGGCATTCACTGAAATGATTAATAAATGAGTTGCTTTTTAGGTTTGTCGAAGGATATGTGTTTCAAAGATATTCAACAAATTTACAACCTAAGTTGCGAATTAGGGTATCCCATCTCGTCAAACTGTGGCTAGGGATGTGATTGGTATTTATGGTGTTGAAAGAGAGAAACTAAGGGAAGACTTGAAAGGTCGTAGGGTGTGCTTTACTATGGACACATGGACTAGTATTCAAAATTTGAATTATATGTCCCTCACATATCATTTTATTGATGATGATTGGAATTTGTATAAGAGAATTCTGAATCTTTGTCAAGTTGAAGACCATAGGGGGGAGACTACAGGTAGAAAGATTGAGATGTATTTGCATGATTGGGGTGTTGATGGCATATTCACCTTGACAGTGGATAATGCTTCCTCTAATGGTGCTACCAATATATTTTTACAAACAATAACTAAAGATTGGAAGGGGACTGTTTTAGAACATGAGTTCTTGCACATGAGGTGTTGTGCACATATCCTAAATCTGATTATAGGGGATGGTTTGAAAGAAATTGATGCGTGAAGTGGTGAGGTATGTGAAGTCCTCACCAAATAGAAATCAAACTTTTAAGAGTTTTATGGAGAGATTATGTATTGAATCCAAGTGTTTACTAAGTCTAGATGTACCTACTAGATAGAACTCTACCTATCTCATGTTAGATACTGTTGAAAAATTTGAGAAAGTGTTCCTAAGAATGGACTTTGAGGATGATAGTTATTCTTTATACTTTATGAACAAGGAAAATGGTGGTGGTTTGGGATCTCCTAGTGGGGTTGATTTTAAAATTGTAAGACATTTGTGGGTTTCTTGAAACTTTTTTACTATGCAATAAAGAAGTTCTCTAATTCTTTGTATGTTACTTCAAATACCTTCTTTGATGAGATGCTTGTGATTCAAGAGAATATTGCTCCTTCTCAAAATCATCTCTTGAAAAACATGGCAACTAAAATGGAAGCTAAATTTGAAAAGTATTGGAGGAAAGAGGATAAAATTAATTATCTTTTGTATATGGTTGTGGTTCTTGATCTGAGTAAGAAATTAGGTTTTTGAATTTTTCTTTTTCTGAAATTTATGGGGATGAAGTGGCTAATGAAATGGTTAATTTGGTAAGGAAGACCATGGATAGGTTGTATGATTATTACTCTTGTGTTGATTCACCAAATGTGGTAGTACTAAGTGAGAGTGAGAGGACACACATAGAAGTTGATACAATTGGTTGTACTGATCCATATGCGATGGTTAATTCTTGATATAAGCGTTTCTCAGAGGCTGAGAAGTCTATAGGGTGTAATAATTAGATTGAAAAATATTTAGCTGAAAATTGTGAGAGTAGAAGGAATGTGGAATTTGAGATTTTGGGGGTGGTAGAAAGCAAATTTAGATAGGTACCAAGTGCTGTCCAGAATGGCCAAGGATGTGCTCGTTGTACCCGTTTCTACAGTTGCTTCTGAATTGGCATTTAGTACTGGAGGGTGCATACTTGATTCATTTCGAAGTTCACTCTCTCTTCTCATGGTTCAAAATCTTGTTTGTGTTCAAAACTGGCTGCAAGCCCATGTCCTAATTTCTTTTCGCAAATCAAAGGATGGGATGGAGTCCTTGGAAGATGAATTTCATGACTTAGGTAATATGTTTAACTTTCAAACTTCTTGTCTATTAAGTGTTATTAAATATGTCATATACTTGAGCAAAATTTAATCTATTGCCTTAATTTTTTCTTTTCTTTTGAAGCAACAACAACAAGTTCTAGTTCCTGCTCAAGCAAAGGTGGTACCCGTACCACAGTTAGTATTGATGAATGATCATTGACCGGGTATGTTTTTGCCCTTGTAATTCTTGTTGATATTGGTTACTTCCCTTACGGTCATTTTGTAGCTTTTGTTCATTGTCTTTATATATTATTGATAAATATTTTTTCTCCTTGTATTGTAGGAGGAAGGAAGGTAGCATTTTGTATAGGAGACAGTTTTTGGATATATTTTGGAAGCTTTTTTGGACAAATGTATAGCTTTTCTAACTATACATGAACTCTTGCTTATAGGAAGGAAAACTTAGCATCTATGTAGGCTTTCCTTTCTATAAGTTATGGACTTGCTAACTATAGATAATAGAATAGTTTTTACTGCTTTAGGGAAGCTATTTTTTGGAAATGCTTATAGTAATTCATATTTGTAACTAATTATATATAGTGCTAGGAATATTGCCTACTACCTTAGTGGTTTACTATCTTACAAAATTATGTAGTAACTAGCTTCTCCACTGCCTCTATGCCTCTCTCTCTCTCTCTCTCTCTCTCTCTCTCTCTCTCTCTCTCTCTCTCTATATATATATATATATGGAATTATGAAGATTTTATACTATTTGTAGCAATGCTTGCTATTTGGTTCTGGAAATTTACTTGATGTGTGAAATGGTTGGCATGTTTAATATGTGTTCAAATTGACTTTTATACGCCTGAGTTTTCTTGAGGCAATTTTAAGGTACTACCTAGTGCCCAGGTTCTTAGGCTTAGGCAATTTGGAAAATATTTGTTACTTGTAATGTGTGGATGATTAATGCCCAAGTTTTACTTTGTGCGTTTTTATTTGTTTGATTAATGACCATGTTTTACATGCTATTGATGTTTAACAAGTGGTAAAAAATGGTATTTTGTGTGTTTTTATTTGTTTGCTATTGTGCCCAGGTTTTACTTTGTATTTTTTTGTTCCTAAATGTCAATATGTGGGTATCAGGAAGTATAAATTTAGACTGATATTACTTCAAGCAAAATTTGAAGGCCCATTTTAAAAGAAATGAAGTAAAAAAGAGGCCCAATCTGATATGAATTCAAAAACGTTTAAATCCTTGTAATTTAGAAAGCCCAATAATTTTGGCTAGAAAGGCCCAAAAAAATTAACTCCATGAAAATCTACAAATTTGGCCCAATATGTGGTCCAAACCCGCCAAATTGTTGAATTTAACCCGCCACAACTATTGACCCAACTCGACGGGTCCAACCTGTATGTTCGGTTGAGTGAGGGTCAAATTTTCCAACGACCCAACCCAATCGAGTTAAGTGTGGGTTAGGCCCAAACCTGAGCTGACTCAACCCATGGACAGCTTTAACTGGAACTTGGGTTGGGACACTTCGGTGTCAATTGGGGAAATAAACACATTGGGGAGCTTCCTTGAGTAATTAATATAACATATAGAAACACACTTTAACCCAAAAGGTCTAAGCTTAATAAGTATGTGCTCAATTATGTTATATTAACTACTCATTTTTCTCATCATTATTCAATGTGAGACTTCACTTATGCGTGTATACCCAAAAAGTTGTTTCTATAAAAAGACTTCCCAATTTACTAAACCTTGGGTGTCTAGTTTTCAACATAAAAAAAATTTTCAAATGAAAATTCCTGATTTTCTAGTTTTTCACATTAAAAACCTTCTTTAAATTTTAACACTAATTTTATGGTTTTCCATACCAAAAACCTATTAAAATTTTGATTATATGGTTTTATAAAGTACAACTGCATTGCCAAATGACATCATGAAGAATGTCTCTATTGTGATCTAACTTAGTTCAACAAAGAATGGTGAGATCTTGATTATGGCTAGGACTAACACAAAATGTGGTCGAATGATTAGTGTTGAGATTTCAAGTCTATCCTGACACTAGTCCCTTCCCAGTCCATGGTTTTTTCAAATGGGTTTTAAACTAAAATTGTCTTGTTTGTGCTCTAAACCAAAACTTTTGATATCTTACCTCGTGTATCAATCTTGTTGTACGTTTGATAACATGGTATAGATGCCCCCAAGATTGGGCATGTATTCTATTATATTGCATTGCACAACATTTTCGAGGTATAATCAAATTAGGTATTGACAACGTTTAGGCATCTTGGGTGTGCCTAACACCTTCCCCTCAAATCTATATTTCCACTTCAAGATGCAGTTTGACCTAGTTTAGGTTAGAGGAACTAAACTTATTAAAAACCAACTTTAAATTTAAGTGACCAATCACTTGTTAAGAAATCCCAATAATTAGTAGTAACTCCTTACACTTTAAAAATCCACCCCTACACAGTCAAACCCTACAAATACAAGTAATGCAAATGATACACTCTCACATACTAAGTGGAACCACCCACTCATTCCACCTTAGTTGCCATTCTCCCAAGCGTATAGGTTGGACTCGATTGGGTACAATGATTGACACCTAAGTTTTTATATTGTTCAACTTGAAACTCAAAGATGTTCACATTTTCAACTAAATATGATTACTTTCACATTAATCTCTCTTACATAGGTGTTGAAAAATCTAACACAACTCCCGAAATCGTTACAACTAACCTGTTTATAAATAGGTCATGGGTTAAGGCTAATCGAGTTTGGGTCATATTTGGGTTGACATGGCTAACTTGTTTATTAAACAAGTTGTGTTCGTCTTCAACATGCGAATCCATTTAACCTGTTTGACTCGTTTAGTTTATAAATGTATCAGTTTTTATTATTATTATTGCGTTATTATTGCTTTATTCATGCTTATATTTATATGTTTATTATTATATTTATGGTTGTAATTGTATTTTAATTTTAGAGCTATTAATCAAATAGGTTATTAAATGAGTAATTTGTATTGACCTTTACATGACTTGTGAATTAAACGGATTAAACCCGTCGTGTTGGATTGACCTGTCTAATAAACATGTAATGTTAGGGTTATAGCCAAATACTCATAACTCGACACGACACGAACCTAACTCGTGAGCATGAATTGCCACCCCTACTCTCACATGATAAGTTTAACCATTTCAAATCTCTCTCACCTAATGAATTAAAGATTTTGAAACTTATCACATATAAGTGTCAAAGCATTGGTGTGAAAACAATAATGTTTAATTAAGTGCATATAATAACTCCTACAACTCAATGCAATTAAAATGCCTTTAATTATTACAATAAATGCCCAGATCAGCATTGAATGCCATTTATACCAACTGGCATTAATTATCATATACTGATTTTAATTGCTTAAACAACTTATTATTTTTCATTAATGATTCTACTTTGTTTGATTATTTGCTTCATTCCATTTTTTAACATGAGAAGTACTACGTTTACAACATTTTCACAACAAATCCTAAGTAATGGATTGTTACAGGTTGTTATTAGTGGGGTAAAAAAATAATTTTATTGGTAGGTTCAAATTGAACCAATAATAATAACTAATAACCTATAATTTATTGTGAAAATGTTGTGAACGTAGCATTTCTCTTTTCATATTGGATAGAAATATCGAATAGTATCATTTCACACTTTTTCCATAGGTAGATGAAACCCATTTAAAAATTGGTTTTTAACTTAGTATATATGTATGGATGTACATTAAAATTTGTTCCTAAATTGAATAATAGTGATTATTATTATTATTATTATCAACTCTTGAAAAAGCCTTGTAATAATATTATTTGATAGAGTAAGCAAATTGTTTATTTTTATTTTTTTTTTGAAAAAGTTTCAACCTATGACGTCCGCTCCTGATGATAGCTCTTTATCATCAGACCAAGACACCAATAAGTTTTTGGTATAGGCGGGGATTGAACCCTAGATCTCTTATACAACTATTAGAGACTTTACCAGTTAAGCTAACCAGAACCTACCAAATTGTTTAATTTTGATTGTGCTATTTTAATTGGAAAAAGACGGTCCAGTGTGTCCTTAACATCTGTTATTTAGTTATTGTGATGTAATAATTGCAATAAATATATATTTATAATTTTCAAATAATTTATAATAATTCAATTATTATGGAAACACAGTGAAAATGAATAACCAACTTTTTAAAAATGGTAAAATATTCATTGAAACTGATACTTAAATTATAATAAGATTAATGGGTTAGAAGTGATTTTAGATAGACTTAAGATAGTTTTGAATGGGCTAAAAGTATTTCATAGATGGATAATAAATTCTAATTGATGCTTTATGCTTTAAAGTTTAGATTAAAAAATTATATAGAAAAACATTTTGACATGAAATTAATGATGGAATAGTACTTGGTACAAAATTTGAGTGCATTTTAAAATGTAAGAGCATTTGTCTTGAAATTAAATTGCAAATAGAAAAACACTTGGCACAAAATTGTAGTGCAGCTCAAATCTAATTAGGATTTTTGATGGAGCTTTCACTTTGACGTATTATATAAAATTTTGTGATGTTGTGGTGGGTGAGGGGTAGGGAAACAAAGAGAAGAATATAATGGGTCATATATATATTGTAGGCTTTCAATTACTTATGTATCTTTGTGAAATTTACTTCCAATTTTTTGAGACAATGTAGTGCTTAAAGTCGATAATATTTGGAACACATTTCACCTTCACTTTTTTTTTTGAATAAAAACAAATCATAAGTATCTTGTTTATGAATTTAGATTTTGTCCTGTCATCAATAGTTTAAATGAATACTATAATAATGCTAATAAATATTTTTTTCAAATGTTAATAAGATAATAGAACCTAAATTATTCACTTAATCATAAACAGTTAGGATTTTAAGGACTTCCTAGTTACTCTTATCAAACATATTGGATTTTAACCATTTTGAGGTGCATTCTTTCTTTTCAGAATGGAATCCATGGATGGAATGTGTAAGGACTTAAAATTTTTTCAGCCCAAGCCCACTTAGAATAGTGAGCTTGTAGGGTTTAACTTATGCCCAAATCAATAAATTTGTTAAAGAGGGAATCAAACAACAAGAGAGGGCTTAGCCCGAGCATGAGAATAAGGGAGGAAGTCCTTCATAAAATATCTAGGTCAGTCTCTTCATACAAGCTTGCCCAAGGAGGCCAAAGTTATACAGAAAAATGTATTGTTCACGTCCTTTTCTTAATGATCTTTTTTGCAATCATATTTTTTAGTTCCAATCCCTTTCTTTGGAAACTGTCTTTTCCTTATTTACTCTCCCTTACTTCACATCTTGACCATCCATCCCTACCTAACTAGCTTCCTCTCATGACACATTTCTCTTTCTGCATTTGAAGAAGGTGGTGGAAGGAGTCTGCTTAGCTGTGACTTGCACTATTCAGGTCACTTCCTTATCAATGCAATTGATAAAGTTATTGCCCACCATTTAATGCAGAGGTTACAGGCTACCCCAAACTAGAAACTTCCCCTATGATCTTTGATTCCCTCTCATTAGATTCCTATTCCCACTTAGAACATTTCAGAGTTCTTTTGACTTATCTCTTCCCCTCCTTGAGCAACCTTCCTCCTCGGACCCATGGCCTATGGCATTCCCCCCACACTGTGACTCTTCAACTTCATCCTTGGTCCTCGGGCACCCACAATAGCCCCCTAAAACTTTTGTTATTAACCCTGAGGTAAAAGTGAAGTTTTAGTTACAAAAGCCTACTATACGAGTGCCATGTGCATTCCCACGTGGTAACGTCCTTTCACCTGTCTCCAGCACGCTCCTGAAGCTTTGGAATTCACGATCTCACATTTATGGTATTAGGCGGCTGCTTGTCTTCTCACGTTCTACGGCTCGATCAGGATCGTACGGTCTTTATTTTCCTTCATTTATGAGCAGGAAATTTACCGCCCAAATTTTACCCCTATAAAAAGAGGGCCTGGGGCTAGCTGAAGTTCATTTACGCATTCTGGTAATTTAAACTGAAGCAAGCTCTAGAGGAGAATCTTTCCCTTTGCTCGTAGGTGTGTTCCTTCTTTCATTTCTTTCTTTACACAAATTCATTCTTTTCCACCATAAAGCTCTATGGGTGGATACGCTAAGTAAGTGGGCATTCCTGAGGCTAGGGCTATCTTTAGGGTGCAATACAGGATTCCCGAAGGTGTTGAAATCTGACACTGTGAATATGGTGAATGGCTAGTCTTGAACAGGCCTCCCGAGTCCGTGTTCATTCCTATGATCACCTTCATCGAAGGCGGGGTGGAACTCGCCACAATAAGGGTTACTAGGGACTACTTGATAGACTATAGGTTAATCCTCACCTAATGCTCCCCAAACATCTTTAGGGTCCTCAAGTGCATAGATGCCCTGAATAGGAAAATGGGGACCAACTTTACTTGGCATGACATAAACTGGGTATAAAATTGCCAAAAAGGGGAAAAAACCAAGTATTACATTAAATGTAAAGTCCCCTCTGTCAGGTTAATCTCCTGCCTACCTAGCTCAAGCAAGGGTATGGACGAGGACTTCCTCATCGTATCAGGAGATTGGCACGATGGACTGCATTGTCCCACCCAAGAAGGGGAACAAGGTAAGGTTCCTGAGGACCATAGATGCACATAGGACATTTACCTACATTTATCAATGCAAAAACTTTCTTTTCTGTTGTTTTTCTTTGTTTTTTTTTTTTTTTAACTCATAATTCTTATTGTTTTCCTCAGCAAACAAATACCACATTGCCGCAGCCAAGCATTTGGTGAACTTCAAGGACTTAAACCGGATCCTTAGATCAGAGATCTTTCTGCATAAGGACGGTCAACTCCGGGCCGCCCACATCATCCTCAGATATAAACCCTCCACCAAGCGCTTCCAAAGCTTGAAGAACGTTATTAAAGCCAAGGACACTCGGTTGGCTTTAATAGATGTAGCCGTCCTAGGCTTCCTACTGTCTGGCCTTCTTCGGAAGGAACTCAGGACTCCCAACTTCCAACCCCCTTAGCTGCTAGGCTTCTCTACTCCCAAGAACCACCCATCCCATCCAACAACGAGGCCAAGAATTCCACACCCGAGCCTGCCCCCCAGGAAGTCACTGACAAGGACTTTGAGGTCTTCTATCAACAAGAAGACCTTGAAGACACTCCCAACACCTCACGCAAATGCCTTTAACCCGTACAAGTCAGTGTTAATCAAAAGGCCACAAACATCTTAAAAGGTATGAGATTTGAAGAGAAAACGCTCAACCTGCTAGCTTTGCTTATGCCCATGTTAGGGGTTGCACCCCAGCTGTGCCAGTAGTGACGCGGCAACCTACTCCCTCCCCCACACGCACTTCTTCCGTGGACACTACTAATAAGAAATGGAAGAGGGCTCAAGGAGGCAAGGGCACGATGCTGCAGAAAAGGGGGAGGTCTCCCAATCCCCTTACCAGCTCCTTGCCAAGGATGCTCGGATAGGGAGAGGGCCCCAAAAGAAGTTTTCTACTAGGACTTCCAAAGAGCTTGGGGGAGACCAGCCCTAGAAACTTCCATCTGGAGAAGGCTCTATGCCTACCAGAGGACATGGCCAAGCTAAGGTCATTTAGGAAGCGTGAAGTCTTCCTATCTTTAAAACAGGACTTAGCCAAGGTATGTGACCGCTTTCCTTAGTTTACCACATTAACATATAAAAGTTTAACCTAATACATACTTTCTTTCCTTTTTTCTTTTTCTTTTTTTGTAGTTTGTCCAAGTTTCCTTTATGGCCAAAGATTGGGTAGACCACTCTTTAGACTTGGCTAGAAAAGTTGAGAATAAGTTGGAGGCTGCCAAGAAGGCCCACATAGAGGCAGACAATAAGCTCAAGGAGACTCTTGCCCAACTAACCAAGGTGGAAAGGGCTCACAAGAATGTTGAGTCCGCCTTTAAGGGCTATGAGAAATAGGAAATTGACTCCTTAGAGGCTTAAAGAAAAGCTAAGAATAAAATGGCTATCATGATGGTGGAGCTAAAGCAGACCAAGAAATAGCTAGAGGCTAAGGAGGCAGAGATGTCCCAGGCCGAGCAGGCAGCTTATGACGCGGGCATGACCAGGGTATCTGAAAGCCTTACGGTCCAACTTAGGGATGTCGCTCGGGCTTTTTGCATAGAGGTGCGGGGACAAGCCCTAAGTGCTGTTGAGGTTAGAACCAAATCAGAGCTTAAGGCTCCTGATAAGATATACTACCCCCCTGCCTTGCGTTTGGCTCCCATTCCTCCATTTCTCCCAACAGATCCTAACTCTGCTCCTCCTTCCTCCTCGAATCAACTTGCATCTATTCCCTCTACTGCCCCTACCAAAGACAAAGAACAAGAGCAGCCCCCTCCAAATGATGTGGTAGAGGTAGAACAAAGGAGGCAATAAAGGTGACCCAATAGAAGAAGAAAAAGAAAGAGAAGGAGAAATAGTAGGAGAAGAAGGGAAGGAAAGGAAAAGATACCTCAGCTTAACTCCACATTGGACTCAAGAAGAAAAAAGCCATTTTTGTAACTAAGCCCAAGTGTGTTTGATGTCTTTTATTTTGTACTTAATTTCTTACAAATTAATGAAAGGGACTTAGAATTTATTTACTTTTTTTTTATTATCCAATTCGTACTTGTCATTTTATATATATATATATATATATATATATATTGTATGTGTGCCCATTTCTTACAACGGTACGTCTATACTAACTGGCAATTCATTCATGGAATGTTCTAGTTCCTTCATTTAACCAAGAAGAACTTGCACCCCAATTAACAGGCTAACTTGCAAAACTTAAGAAAAAAACTCTAGCATTTACCTTAAACTACAAATGATAACCTAAAGCAAAGTCTTGGGCACTGACCCTAGGGTCCTAGAGAGCAAACTAGGTACTTTATTTCATCACTCACAATCCGAGGAGTTGCATTAGGGCCTAGATTCTGTCTAACACTTAGAATATTTCATGCAATGTTAATTTACCCCAAGCTTGTGACTCGAGGAGTCAAACAAGGCCTAGGTTTCGTTTAACAATTAAAATATTTCATGCAGTGTTAATTTACTCTACGCTTGTGACTTGAGGAGTCAAACAAGGCTTAGGTTTTTTTTTAACACTTAGGATATTTTATGCAATGTTAATTTACCCAAGGCTTGTGACCCGAGGAGTCAAAAAATGGCTAGGTTCTGTTTAACACTTAGGATATTTCATGCATTGTTAATTTAGCCTAGGCTTGTGACCTGAGGAATTAAACAATGCCTAGGTTCTGTTTAACACTTAGAATATTTCATGCAGTGTTAATTTACCCTAGGCATATGACTCGAGGAGTCAAATAAGGCCTAGGTTCTATTTAACACTTAGGATATTTAATACAATATTAATTTACCCTAGGCTTGTGACTCGAGGAGGTAAACAAGGCCTAGGTTCTGTTTAACACTTAGGATATTTCATGTAGTGTTAATTTACCCTAAGCTTGTGAGTTGAGGAGTCAAACAGGGCTTAGGTTCTGTTTAACACTTACAATATTTCATGCAGTGTTAATTTACCCTAGGCATGTGACTTGAGGAGTCAAATAAGGCCTAGGTTATGTTTAGCACTTAGGATATTTAATACAATAATAATTTACCCTAGGCTTGTGACTCGAGGAGGTAAACAAGGCCTAGGTTCTGTTTAACACTTAGGATATTTCATGTAGTGTTAATTTACCCTAGGCTTGTGAGTTGAGGAGTCAAACAGGGCTTAGGTTCTATTTAACACTTAGAATATTTCATGCAGTGTTAATTTACCCTAGGCTTGTGACTCGAGTAGGTAAACAAGGTCTAGGTTTTGTTTAACACTTAGGATATTTCATGTAGTGTTAATTTACCCTAGGCTTGTGAGTTGAGGAGTCAAACAGGGCTTAGGTTCTGTTTAACACTTAGAATATTTCATGCAGTGTTAATTTACCCTAGGCTTGTGACTCGAGGAGTCAAACAAGGCTTATGTTCTATTTAACACTTAGAATATTTCAAAGACTGATTGCTGCAGCCAATACATCCATAATGAAACACAATTAAGAAAGATATGAGTGGCAAAAGAATTCATAACATTAATAACAATAACATCGTAGATTGTTTACATTCCAAGGGCGAGGAAATACATTTTCATCTAGGTCTTCTAAGTAATAAGCCCCGATGCCAGCAATGGAAGTGATCCTATATGACCCTTCCCAGTTAGGACCCAGTTTTCCTCAGGTAGGGTTCTTTGCGGTTCCTACCACTTTCCTCAAGACCAGATCCCCTGGTGCCAAATGCCTTGACTTAATTCCCTTATCATAGTCTTGCTTAAGTTTCTGTTGGTAATGTTTCATTTTTACCATTGCCACCTCTCTTCTTTCCTCGACCACATCTAGGCTGTCTTGGAGTAAGCAATTGTTCTCTTCAACATTGAACTGATCAGTTCTCAAAGTTAGGAATCCAGACTCAAGAGGGAACACTGCCTTGGCCTCATAAGTCATTGAAAAAGAAGTATTCCCCATTGATCTTCGGGGTGTGGTGCGATAGGTTCACAACACATGGGGCAATTCATCCACCCACTTTTCTTTAGCATTGTCCAACCTTTTCTTTAGTCCAGATACTATAACCCTGTTGATGGCCTCGGCCTGTCCATTCCTCTAAGGATAGGCAGGTGTAGAATATTTGTTCCTAATACCTAACTCTCCACAATATTTTCGGAAGGCTTTACTATCGAATTGAAGACCATTATCTGAGATTAGTGTGTGAGTGATTCCAAACCTTGTGAAAATATTCTTTTAGATGAACCTCTTAGCATCCACATCCCTGATATTAGCAAGTGACTCAACTTCCATCCACTTGGTGAAATAGTCCGCACCGACGAGGAGCCATTTTCGGTTTCCTATAGCTCGGGGAAATGGTCCCACTATGTCCAAGCCCCACTGAGCGGATAGCTAAGGGCTAGATATCGGATTTAGGACTCCCCCAATCTGATGGATGTTTGGGGAATACCTCTGACATTGATCACACCTCTTGGCATAGTACTGGGAGGTTCTTTGCATGCTAGGTTACCAATATCCCTAGGTGAGGGCCTTATGCACCAAAGACCTACCTTTTGTTTGACTTCCAAATATGTCTTCGTGTAACTCTTCCAACAAAGGCTCCACTACCTTCGGATGCACGCATAATAAATATGGCCCTGAGTACGAGCACTTGTATAGCTTTTGGTCTCCAAATAGCCAATAACGGGGGCACTTCTACCCACCTTCTCTGCTTCACACTTGTCCTCAAGGAAAAATTCCCTAATTCAAAAAGGATATTATAGGGTCCATCCAGCTCTTCCCCATATAGAGGCTGTAAACCCCGACCAAGGATACCCCTATGAGACTTGAGCTATTCATCTCCTCGACAACCACGACCCGAGGAAGACCTGACCCCAGAGAAGTGGCTAGCATGACCAAAGAATCTGCATGAGAGTTCTACCCCCTAGGGATTTGCTTCAATGAAAAACTCTTAAATTGAGCTCGAACATGTTGTACCCTAACAAGATACCCCTACATTCTCTCATCCCAAGCCTTAAACTCTCCATTAACCTGGCCCACCACCAATCTAGAATTAGAATACAACTCCACCACATCTCCCCCTAACTGCTTGACCATTGCTACTTCTGGTAATAGAGTCTTGTACTTGGCCTCGTTGTTCGTAGCTAGGAAACCCAACCATAACGATTTCTCCATTACCAACTTCTTAGGGGTGTTTAAACAACCATAATCCTTGCTCCCTTTCGGTTAGATGCCCCATCCATATAAACCTCCCAAGGGAGGACGACGATGGCCAAAGCGACCATCACCCCCAATCCTCTTTCTCCCTTCTCTATTGTACCTTTAGTAAACTCCGTCACAAAGTTTGTCAGAACTTGCCCCTTTATGGCAGTTTGAGGCATGTATTTGACATCGTAGGCTCCAAGCATGGTTTTCCATTTAGCAATTCTGCCCGTATAGTCTGATTTCCTTAGAAGAGCTTGCGAAGGGAGCTGGGTGAGCACCACCACAGTGTAAGCCCAAAAATAATGGGACAACTTCCTCGTGGCATGCACTATGGCCAAAACTGCCTTCTCCAAAGGTAAATAGCGTGTCTAAGCCTCTTGTAAGGACTTACTGCTATAGTAGACAGGCTTTTGGACTCTATCTCACTTCTGACCAAGACGAGGCTAACAACATAGTCCGTGACTGCTAGGTAAGCATACAACTCTTCCTCCTTCTCGGGCATGGAAAGTATTGGAGGACTTCAAAAGTACTGCTTAAGATCCTTAAAAGCCATTATACACTCCTCCGTCCATTGAAAGTCCTTCCATTTGTGAAGAATCTAGAAAAAGGGACGACACCTATTTGCCAACCTAGAGATAAATCCATTTAAGGCAGTTGCCATTCCAGTCAACCTCTACACCTCTTTGGGATTCTGAGGGGAATGTAAATTTTTAATAGCCTTAATTTGCTCGGGGTTGACCTCAATCCCACGGTGAATAGTCATGTAGCCTAAAAACTTGCCCAAACTAACCCCAAAAGAACACTTAGAAGTGTTCAGGCGTAACTTATGCTTTCTTAGGACGGAGAACGTCTCCCCCAAATCGACCAAATGCTCTCCTATCTGCCTGCTCTTCACCACCATGTCATCAATGTATGCCTCCACGTTCCTTCCCAACCGTGACTCAAACATTCGCGTCACAATTCTTTAATATATGGATCTTGCATTTTTTAGGCCAAAAGGCATCACTTGATAATGATAGTTCCCATTAGGAGCACGAAATGCCGTCTTTTCCTGATTAGGTAATGACAGGGGTATTTGATGGTAACTTTGGAAGACGTCCAAGAAACTCATTCGGGGACATCCCATAGTGGCATCAACTAACTGATCAATCCTAGGGATGGAGAATGGGTCATTTGGACAAACTTTATTCAAATTAGTGAAGTCCACACAGACTCGCCACTTCCCATTCCTCTTTTTAACCACCACAGTGTTGGCCAACCATTCGGGACAGAAGATCTCCTTAATAGCTCCAACCTGCTTTAACTTATTCACCTCTACCCTTACTGCCTCGGCGTGATCCTTGGATGATCATCGAGGAGGCTATTTACATGGCACAACCTTAGGATTAACAGTCAGTTGATGACATATAAATCCAGGGTCAACCCCTGGAACATCATAAGTACTCCAGGAGAATACATCAATGTTGGCCTCTAGAAACTTCACCAACTCTAGTCTTTCCAAGGATGGCAACTAGGATCCCACCTGGAAATATTGTTCTTGATCCTGTCCTACAATCACTATCTCTAGATCCTCGAATGACTTTCCAGATGTCCCCGTCTGTTGCCCCCCTACGGGGCCCTTTAGTTGCTATGGGATTGGATCTTTAACCACCACTGCAGGATCCGAGGACTGCCTTGTCATTGTTGATACCAAGCACTGCCTAGCCGTGGCCTTGCTACCCACTAATTATCCCACTCTCCCCTGATTCGGATACTTAAACTTAAGATTCAAGGTTGAGGACACAACACCCATAGTGTGAAGCAAGGATCTGGCTAGGATAGCTGTGTAGGGGGAAAAAGCCTCCACTACAATGAAGTTAACCTTTACTTTCTCATCTCCTGCCTGTACTAGTCACCTTATCATTCCTCAGGGGACCACCATCCTACCATCAAAGCCCACCAACGGTGAATCATACCTCTCCAAGTCCTCAGGTTTTAAATTTAGTCCCCAGTACAAATTGGGGTACATTATCTTTGCTCCACTTCCCTGATCAACCAACACCCTCCTTACATCATAACCCCCAATCCTAATAGTAACTACCAGTGCGTCATCATGTGGTTGAAGAGTTCCCTCCTTATCCTCCTTGGAGAAACCCAAGGTAGGGTTGACCATCCCTCTAGCTCTTTTAGAAGACTGAGCATCGTGCTTTAAATTGCAACCTCCATCTACAGACATAACTCAAATACCTGGGGCCACACTGCCTTCAGGCTTGGCAAAGATCACATTGATGGTACCCAACGCGGGCTGAGAAGCGCTATCCTGAATAAACTCAGCCACTGAGTGACTAAACTACTCTGTAGGCAAATGCAAAAATCGATTGAGCCTCCCCGCCTTCACCAACTGGCTCAAGTGGTCTCGCAGGGTCTTGCAATCCTTGGTGGTATGTCCCCTATCCCTATGGTAATGGTAATAGAGGCTTTGATTTCTTCTGAACGAGTCCCCGCCAATCTTATTGGGCTATTTAAAATAAGGTTCACCCTTAATCTCCTTTAGTAATTGGCACACAGGCTCCTTAAACAAGGAGTTGACCAACTGAGCTCCCACGGATGATGGATGATTAGAAAACTCATTTCGCGGCGATTACCCTAGTATCCCCCTCCCCGAGAATCCCTCCTATCCGAGGACATTTTAGCCTTACCCTTTCCCTGTATTTGGTCCTCCACCTGCTTATACTCATCTATACGCTTCATAAGTTGGCCGCATGTTCAAGGTGGCCTTCATCGTCAACGACTTCCTCAACTTGTGCTCAGTAGAGAGCCCAACCTTAAAAGTCCTCACGCCACATCCTTAAAGTCTCCATCGATCTCATTATATGTCTCCCAATACCTATTCGAGTAGGTCTTGAGGGTCTCTCCTTCCCTCATCGCCATAGACAGCAAAGAGTCCAAAGGCTTAGGGACTTTGCTGCATGTTATGAATTTGGCCCTAAATGCCTTTGTTAGCTCCTCGAAATACCCCACTAACCCCTCCTCCAAGGCATCGACCCAACGCATAGCCACGAGCTCGAGACTAGAGGGGAACACCTTACACATAAGGGCCTCATTATTGGCATGGACCGCCATCTTCTGATTGAACTGGCTGACGTGCTCCATTGGATTAGCTCTTCCATTGTAAACAGAAACTGTTGGTTGAGAAAACCGATGAGGAAGGTTGGCCTTGTTAATCCTCCTAACGAAGAGTGATTTAGAAATCTGCTGCAAGGCCTTACTCATTACATCGTTCTCCATGCCATGGTGAAAAGGCCTTCTCTCACGCTTATGACCACCCCTATCCTATTCACTCTGGCTCGAAGAGGCTGAAAAGGACTCGCTAGATGGAGTTCTAGACCCACGACGATATGAACGATCCTTGTTTCCCCCAGATCCATCTCTTAGTGGGGAGGACAGACTTTTCCTATCACGCGCCCTACGTTTCAGCCTGGCACACAAGCGATCAACTTCCTGCTGCAACCTATGTGTCTCTTGAGTGACTCCACTCAGTGCACTCAGTATGATAAGACTCCACCATAACACTTGGAGTATGTTGCCTATCCCTCATTCGCTCCAAGTTAACGAATTGGTTCTCTCTTTATGAGCCAACTAATTCCTCCTTATCTTGGCCTGCATTAGCCATTGACACTCAAGTCCAATCCACAACCCTTTGTTATTCCCATAGACGGCGCCAATTGTAAGGACTTAAAATTCTGTCAGCCCAAGCCCACTTAGAATAGTGAGCTTGTAGGGTTCAACTTAGGCCTAAATCAATAAATTTGTTAGAGAGGGAATCAAACAGCAAGAGTGGGCTTAGCCCGAGGATAAGAATAAGGGAGGAAGGCCTTCTTCGTAAAATATGTAGGTCAGTCTCTTCACACAAGCTTGCCCAAGGAGGCCAAAGTTATACAGAAAAATGTACTGTTCACGTTCTTCTCTTGATGATCTTTTTTGCAATCATATATTTTAGTTCCAATCCCTTTCTTTGGAAATTGTTTTTTCCTTATATACTCTCCTTTACTTCACAACTTGATCATCCATCCCTACCTAACCAGCTTCCTTTCTTGACACATGTCTCTTTCTACATTTGAAGAAGGTGGTGGAAGGAGTTTGCTTAGTTGTGACTTGCACTATTTAGGTCACTTCCTCATCAATGTAGTTGATAAAGCTGTTACCCACCATTTAATGCGAAGACTAAAGGCTACCCTAAACTAGAAACTTCCCCTATGATCTCTGATTCCCTTTTATCAAATTCCTTCTCCCATTTGAAACGCTTCAGAGTCCTTTTGACTTATCTCTTCCCCTCTCCGAGCAACCTTCCTCCTCGGGCCCATGGCCAGTGGCACTCCCCCCACATTGTGACTCTTCAACTTCATCCTTGGTCCTCAGGTACCAATAGAATGTAATTAAGAAAATATTCATTTTGTTGTTTCTCTACGAGTATTTGCAATTAATAAGCTAAATTAGCATACCTGAGTTTGTATAATATATGATTTAACTTGCTATATAATTACTTTCACATTAACCTCTCTAACATAATAGGTTCACATCTCTCTCTTGTGGTGTATTTCGATGACATGATTTGGGTATTTGGATTTGGATTTAAGTGATTAAAATACAAATATTTTGTTTGGACAGTTTTAAAAATATTAAGAATTTGAATTTTTAAGGTTTAAAATAATTGAATTTGAAATAACACCTAAGATCAATTGATTTGAAATTAATGCATTTCAAATCTATTAATTTAAAATTGATATTCAAATTTGAATTCTAGATTCCAAACACAATCTCAATGGATTTAATCATTTTAAACTTATCACTTATCAAATGTCAAACCACGTACAAAAACAATAATGTTTAATTAAGTGGAAACATTAACTCATGCAACTCTCTTTATTATTATTTTCTTTTGAGAAAGAACTCATGCAACTCAAATGCAAATAAAATGCCTTTAGTTGTTACAATAAATGTCCAAATCAGCATAGCTAGCATGCCATTTAATTGGATGTCATTAATTATCATCTACTAATTTTAATTGCTTACCCATCCCCTTTATTATTTATTTATTAATTATTAATGATATCACTTTTTGTTTTTTTGCTTGATTCATTCAACCCTTTCACGTGGAATAGAAACAGAAATATCAAATACTGAAATACAATCACACTTTTTCCTCTATAAAGAGGCCAAAACAAATCATGGGCATCTTTTTTTTTTATGTATTTATTTTTTGTCATGGGTGAAAAATTCTAGTGGGTACTAATAGGCAGTGAACATGCCACATTTGTTTCAGGGGTGGATTGGTGGGTTAAAATCTCTTGGTCGGTAAAGCCATGGACATTTAAGATATATTCTATTCAGATCATGCTAGTAGTGGCTCAAAAAAAACTACTAGTACAATTTTCTAAAGAAATTTTTTGCCAAAGAGTATTTTCTAAAAATTCAAAGCGTTAATTACCACGAGAGTATTTATTTTTTCTGTGTATTTAATTGGTTACCAAATCTACCATATGACAAAAACACCCTTATTCAATGGCATGGGAGATGGGAATATCACATTCATTGTGGCCAACTTTCTCAAAATTTTAATGTATGACAGCAATTATACTTTATTTACAGAACATTCAATGGGTTACCATTTTTTTATTTTTTGGTTTGAGGGAGATAATACTAATAGTTTTTTTATTATTAGATCAAGACACCAATTAATTTTTGATATCTTAGTTTAAACTTTTCAAAAGAAATAAAATATATTCTAAAATGACATGCTAAAATGAGATGGCGTTGTACGATTGGCAAATTCACGAAATGACAAAAAGTAAAACAAAAAACAAAATCCAATTTGGCTGAACCCATATGCATGGCACCCTCAAATTCTGTACACCCTAACTGTACTCAATCAGCCTCTCTCATAAGAACCAATTTGGACCAGCTTTTAATGTAGAGTATATGCATATATGTGTAATAAAAAGAGTCTCTCTCTTTCTCTCTCTAGAAAGTTGCAAATTAATTCTGTTTGCTTGTCCCTTTTGTTTCGGGTTGCTTTTGCATGGCACTGTCACTTACTGCCTAGCTGCTCACTCAGGTTCCCTCTTTCTCTCTGTCTATCACTCTCTATTCGTTTCTTTAAGAGAAATCCCCAAGTGAAGTGGGGCCACGCTACGATTGCATATACTGCTCAAATCTTCATCTGGGTATTCGTATTTTTTTTTTCTTCTTATATCCATTTTTGTGTCTGTACAACTTCAACCCATTTTGTTTCACTTTTCATTTTTTGGTAAAGGATTGCGTGGAAACAAATTATGGCTTCTGGTTCTGGTCATGACTGGGATGCTGAGAAAATGTGAGTTTCTTTGCTTTAAATATATATATGTGGGTGTTACCTTTTTTTTTTTTTTTTGGTTTCTTTTGGTATATACTAAATAAGAAAATTTGTGTTCATTTGATTTGATGATGTGGGGTTATTATAGGTTTGAACTGTACTTGCTTGATTATATGGTTAAGAAGAATATGCATAAGACTGCTCAAATTTTCAGAAAGGAGGCCAAAGTTTGTAACAATCCTGTTGGTAATGTTATTGTTGTCTTCCTTTACATGCTCTTACTTTATATATGAATCTTAGTTTTACTTTTATTTGATTATTCTTTTGAGTGTACCTTTTAAATTAGTACTGAGATGCACCCTCTTTTGTGTGTGTGTGTGTGTGTTGTATTTTCCTACAATTGTTATTGTTTTCTATGTATTACCTTGAGCTTGAGGGGTTATTGCCTAATTTTGTTTTTGAGTACACCTTTCTGTCTCTTTGTCATTTTCCTTGAGAATGAACATTTGAGGTATATTCTAATTTCTGTCCCTTAAGTTACTGAATTGTGATTATGGTTCATGTCAATTTCTTGTTTGGTTCCATATTGATTTCATAAGGATTCTTGCTCAACGCACTGCACTTTAATTTGCCCCTTGTGGTATTTTTTGGGGTTTGATGTGATGTTTAAATTGTCACCATAAGTTGATTGTTTGTTGATTAGAAATGTGGGGTTCTTGTTCCAGTGATTGACTCTGCTGAAGGATTCTTATATGAATGGTGGTCGATATTTTATGACGTGTACGCCTCTAGGCAACTGAAGCATCAGCAGGCGAAGGCAGAGGCCTCAACTGAGGTGATGCTTTGTCAAATTTAGGGCATCATTGCGCTTAGTTTTGTTGTATGATAGTGCATTCTAGGTGTTCTTTGTTCAATTTTCAGGCTACGCAAATGACAGAGAATGAGCAACAAAATATCTACTCAGCAATGCCACAGTTAGCGATTAATCAGCACAGGCCCGGAAAATTGCCTGTCATTAATGACTTTGATAAGACGTTGGGGCAACCAGCTTCTTGTCTGTTGGCCGCAAAATTGTATGAAGAGTGTCTTAGAGATCCCGCTAGAAGCTTTGAACCCAATTTACGCCTTTTTGATGTTAGTAAATTGAATCTCCCAAAGTCACCTGTAAGTTCAAGGTATTTTGGAGATGTGTTTGTAACTTTGTGTCATATTAAATTGATGTGAGCTGGAGTTTTATTTTATCATTTTACGTTGTTCTGACACACCCCACATGCCCTTGCCTTGGTTTTGAGCTTCTCAATTTACAGGAAATGACAAAATGTATAACAAATTTCTTTGTTTAATGAAAGGAGAGTTAAGCTCCTTAGTTCCATGATCTGGCTCTCTAAATATATATAAAGTTTGATACGTGCAAATTGAGAAATTGTTGCTCCTATGTCAAGAGGATTGCGTACAGGATCCTGGTTACTGTTAATTGGCTTCATTTACACGGATTTTTTAACCTTTTCCTTTGTCAATTTTTATTCACGTGTCAGCCATCCACAGCAGCAAATTCATAAGCAGGCTAATCAGCAGGTTTTGAGAGTGGTCAATTCTTTTTAAACATTATCATGAAATTCATAACTGCTAGAACTTCTTTGAAGATTAATGTTACTGTTGGTGCAGGGAAATAGAAATGACATTGGCATGGAGAAAACAGTACCTATGGACCCTATGCTGTATGGACTACCAAAGCTTAAACTCCCAATAACCAGACCTCATGATGCAGGTTCTATTATATCCTACTTTCTAGATTTTGCATTTCTACACAGAATTTAGTACCAAGGAATTGAATAAATGATTATCTGTTCTGTTTGATTCATGTGTTTTATTGTGTTAAGTAGGAAATAAATATATGATATCGTACTTTGCTTCTGTTGTTAACCTACTGTAGTCTTTAGAAAATCTTTATTTCTAAACATGTGGCTAATGCCCTCTACGTTTATTTGACCAAACAACAAATTGTAATCCAGTTCCCTCTTTTTTGTTCCCCCTTGATTTTTTTGGGGAGTGGTCAGAGACAAGTAATATCCATGTGGTCTGTACAAATTAATGTGCATAATGATGAGTGGCTTTTATTGACCTTAATACTTGTAAGGGCAATATTTTTCTCTGAATTTATGTTAGGGCAAGGTTATAGTTGATGTTTTAATGCCTAATGTTTAATCTCTGCAGGGATGAATGAGGGAGTCAATTCATCACTGCTGGATGGATGGCCTTTAACTGTAAGTTATTATAACATATTTGTCCCTGGTGCTAGCTAGGTAGCACTTCTATGTTCTATCTTGTTGTTATTAATTCCTGTCAAGCGTTAATTAAAATTCCTAGTTCAATCTTCTGAATATTTTGTTTGGAACTTGACTGAATTTCCTGAGTTTTGGGACACCAGGTACTGAACCCAGTTCTGCAGGCACCAAGCTATACACATCAATTTCACATGTTGACGCCAGAATGTCAGCAAGCACTTTTGGCCCAAGCACTGTCATGTACACCTGGAAACCAGACGGATACCAATTTTGCTAGTCCAAATGTGATGCTTCCCAAAATTGAATTATCTGTGAATGATGAACAGGTTAGTGGAAACAATGACCTTCAAGTTCTGGCTGTTTGGTTTCCCTGTGTATCAAAGAAGCTAGAGTTGTGATATTAATTACTTTGCCCTTCAATTCTATGTGAATTAGCAACTAGGAATGTGACAACTACACAACCATCCTATTATTATTTGCTATGTCGACATTTGACGTGCTTTGCATTTTTCAATGCAATTATTTCATATTCTTCATACTTGTAGTGGATATATAGCAACCGTCAAAGCTACCTAAGAAATTGCTGTACATGCCAGCTCCTAGATGTAAACAACAATAAAGATTGTTACATGGATAATATAATCATGTGTAATACACTGTTGATTGTTGAACCATTTATACATACAAAGAACTCCTGTACAATCATATGCTATACCCTTGTCAAACTTGTCAACCATCGATCTTGAGTTTATTTATCGAAAGCAAATAGATTTGTGGAAATGTAAGTGAGCTGAACTGAATGAGATAGGAAGAAAATCCTAGCAAAGAGCTTACACATAAATTTGCTTTTGGTGAACTCTATCTTGGACCTGATTCCAATGTTGGCCAGTCTATCTATGATAGAAAATTAGAGAAGAGGAACATTACATGGGCTTTTTAAAGACTTAATAGTATGTTCCACTTTGCTATGGCAAATAGTTTTTTTATAATTTATGTGAAATCAAAAGCAGTAACTTGCCATGTGATGACTTGGGAACAGCTCCTTTGGAGTCACACTTGTATGTTATATTTTGAACAGGCACCCAAGAAAATGTCTGTTGACACAGTAACATTGGTATTGTGGCCTATTATGTTATTGAACCATGGGCTTGGCAGACAAGATAAGTGTGATAAAGGAACAGTAATGATGTTGGCCTTAAGTTATTTGGGATAGTGCCCTGTTCAGTTGAATTGAGATGTTGATAAGTATGAATGCCTATTGATGTATGATAAAAGTTCCACATCCCTATGATGATTTTCATAGAGATCCCTTGTTGTTTTGGATGCTTTGGTGTTCTTGTGTTTTCATCCCTCTTCTTTTAATAAAATATAGATAACGAAAGGATTAATTCTATAGATGAATCAAATGCACATACTGATTTTCAAATTTCCCTTTGTAAATCTTCACAATCCTTTAAATGATAAGTTGATAATGACTCAGATAAAGGTCCAAATGAAACAAACTAAAGAGCACCAATACCAAAATGATCGAATAAAGCAGCAGAAGTTGCTAGGGGTTAGTTGCAACCTGGATTAAACCATTATCTTTGTTAGGAAAGTTGAATATTAATGCTTCCTTACTTGGTTGAAGGTTATGGTTTCTTATATAAATACATGTATGTGTATGTATGTAACTTTTCTGTCATTTTTTCAATATTAAGGATCAGAATGGCAGAAAGCGGAAGACAAGATCATATTCAAGAGCTGGAGAGAAAACTTTGGTAGGTCATACCCCTTGGGAGAAAGCATAAGGGCTCTTTCCTTCATCTCTTGGCCATTATATTTATAAGACAATAAACATTTACAAATAATAAATTTAGAGACCCACCCATCATAAATATTGAATATATCTCTTTCTGCTATGCACGCTATCTTTGGCTTTTTGTCTTCTAATTTTAGCTCTTTTCATGGGTTCTTTATGAAAGGGTTGTATAAATGGAAACAGTAAACCTGTCGAAAATGTTGAATCTAATGCTGAAAATGCTGGAAGCACAAGCACTCCTTTCAGCAGTTCAAAAATTCATTCTAAAGCATGCACTAAAGATGAACATAAAGGTAATTCTTCTACACTAGTAGTATAAAAATATTTTCTAGTGTGTTGACATGATTATGGTATTTAAGCTTAGAATCTAGTAGATGCTTTATGTCAGGAATTATGCTAGGATACTATGCGAAATACAAGTTGTTGAAAATGGAATAATGCACAATTTGAAATAATGCCATCTGAATATTCATGGATATTTGTTCTAACATAATGATTCTTCACCATCTGGTAGGCTTCACTTTTGAAGAGGTTATTACTCTCCACTCAAGCAAAAACAAGGGGTCATGCTGCCATTTTTCATCAGATGGGAAGTTGTTAGCTAGCGCAGGGCATGAAAATAAGGTGGTTGGTGTGGTCCATTCTTTAAAATAATCTTGCCTTTTATTTTGAATAGTTTCTGAGCTAATAGAATTTGCCACTGACAGGTTTTGATTTGGAATGTGGAAACTTTTGGTTCCATAGATACTGCAGAAGGGCATTCTCATCTCATTACAGATGTTCGGTTTAGACCAAGCTCAACTATTTTTGCAACTTCTTCCTTTGATAGAACTGTGAAATTATGGGATGCAGCAAGTGTAAGTTTCTCCTTGCCAATTCTGACCTTGATTGTCTCTGTCTGTCTTCCTGTTTATAACGTCAGTATTCTTTAATATTTTTTTTCCTGTTTACTGTTCCTTTATCTTGTCAGTTATCCCTTTAGGATTTGAAGGACTTCTGGCATTGAAGGTGCTATTTTTATTGGTGGATCACAGGCTTTTTTTATACATATTTTTTATTTTTAAAATATTGTAATTGATTCAGCTTCTCTATGATAGCTTCTAACAGATATATAAATCTCATTTTGGTTTGTTTTGCCTGGTTTTATTTTAATGTATTTTACTCCAGTTTAAATTGTTTGGCATGGATCTATAGTACTTCAGAGGATTTAAATTGTTCATGTTGAAATTGTAACAGATACAGGTCATTCTTTTACATTGATATTGCCTACATATATGTTTAGATTGTTATATTGACAATTTGAACTTTCAAGTTCTTATTTTCATCCAAAGTCTGCATTTGTAGTTTTTATAATCCTTTTAATTGTTGCACAAGCTATTCATCAAGTGGTAACAATATGAAGGTGTATGTTCATCCTCTCTTATGAATTTGGTTCTTTGTACAGCTTCAATTGCATTGCCTAAATGAAAGGCCAGATCTTGGTATTAATTTCATAAAATGATTTGCACTTTATATATAATAATAATATCAAATTAACTTTATTGGATTGTTAAGGGTACAAGTTACAAGTGAAACTTATATTAGTTTAAAGATCCCAGGTGTCTTTGCCCCCTTTCTCGCGATAAGAAACAGTTCTGCTACCCAACTCAAACTGTGCTATCTGTGAAAGCCAACCCCAGAAACAAACATAAGGTAGGGAAAAGGGTAAAAAGAACAAACAAAAAGATAGTATAGAATGTAATTCTGACCTGAAATTGCAAGCAACATCAAGGTCCTGAAAAAATTATTTTAATAAGTTGGGTCTCAGGGCTTCTATATGGGGGATGAGATCTCAGCTACTGTTATGCCTGCTTCAGTTATGTGGGTTAGACCTGGTATTTTACAGGTTGGGTGAGCTGCGAAGGTGTTTCTGTGATCAGCCAGATTGGTGATCAGACAAGCTTGATGCCCTCAAACCTGGTCTTACATTTCCCTATCAGAATATAGTACTTAACACTAAGTTTATAATTGCAATTTCCTCTAGTGCAGTTCAGTTATGCATGGGTTTGACTAAGCATATTTTTGCCTGAATATGAGATTTAAGTGGGACTAGTTCATTATCTTTTTATGCCTTTGATCTACTATGTAATTTTCCTTTTATGATTTATGAGTTTTTTTATTTATTTTATTTTTTTTAATCAAGTAAAGGAGTAATCAAATCCTTTAACATAAATAATAGGTTTTGGTTTCATGTTTGTGCTATTGTAGCCAACCAAATCATTGTATGAGCTTCTTGGGCATGCTGAACAAGTAATGTCAGTGGATTTCCACCCAACAAAGTTGGACCTCCTCTGCTCTTGTGACAGTAATAATGAGATCCGACTATGGAATGTCACCCAAAATTCTTGCACGCGCGTCACTAAGGTCAGATCTTGACCTATTCATTTGTTAGAATGTCTAGCATCACGATATGCTAATATTTGAAGAGTCATTTAGTGTCATAACATTAGGTTGTCTTCATCCATAGGTTTAGGAGTTGAAAACACTTTATGAAACCATTTTTTGAATTTAATTTCTGAAACTCTTTCCACAAACTTTGAGTCATTTTCCTGCAAAACAGTTGTCATGGTGGCTATAGTATATTGTGTTGAAAGATGATGTTGGCAGTCAAATTTTTGTGCAATTCTATTTATCAGTGCCTTAAATCTTCTATTGGAATAACTGCAGGGAGCTACTAAACAAGTTAGATTCCAGCCTCAATTTGGAAAGCTTTTGGCCACTGCTGCTGGAAATGGTATCCATTTAATTGATGTAGAGACTGACAGCCTCCAGTTCTACTTGAAGGTTAAGCCCTAGTGCATTTAGATTTTATGTTTTGACTTTCAATTCTTTCAATGTAATTTACATGTTTGAGTTTTTTCTCTTTTAGGGACATGTCAAAGATGTCCTTTCAATTTGCTGGGATACTAGTGGGAAGTATATTGCCTCTATAAGTGAAGACAGTGCTCGAGTTTGGTCGACTGTGTCAGGTGGAAAATGCATACATGAACTTCATTTAAATGGCAAAAAATTCCAGTCATGCACATTTCATCCTGGATATTCACTGCTCTTGATCATTGGTGGTTATCAGGTAAATGGCTATTTCATCTAAAGTTCTATTGTTCATCCAAAAGACATGAAAATAATAAGAATATCTTGATGTAATAGAGACATGATTAGCTGCAAAGAAAGAAAACACGTTGGTGCATATCTCCATATTGAACAAGTTTTCTCTGAACTTAAGAATATCACATCAAGCGCCCCACACCCCCCCCCCCCTCTTTTTGGCTAAAGCCATATGGCATGTCACATCAAGTTTTGTCTGAACTTGAGAATATCATATGAAGGCCTAATTGTTTCTAGTGATATCATCGCTAACTGAGAAATTATCCTAAAAGTTTTAGTTGCCAGAGATTGACATTAGAAGTAGCCATTTCTGTGCATTTGACCCTAGAGTCAGTTGACACCTCCTGGGATTCCCAACGGGTACATCCAGGGTTCCACCAACCCTTCCCAAACTTAATGTAGCAACCAAAAAAAAGAAAAAAAAAAAAAGCCATTCTGTTTCCCCCGCCTTTATTAGCCTGCAATCAATTGTTGATAAAATATCTGATGCACTGGTGTGTACATGTTGTTGGGATGGTTCTATTTTAGCAATTGATTCATTTTGCACTGTCGGTTAGGCTGTTGCACTATCTTTTTGTTACTGTAAGCAATATCCTCCTCTGGTGAGAAATGAATATTTCATGTTTATTGCAGTCTCTTGAGTTGTGGAATCCAACTGAGAACAGTAAAACATGGTCAGTTCCAGCTCACAATGGGTTAATTGCTGCACTAACAGATTCACCACAGACCGAAATGGTTGCCTCTGCTAGTAATGACCACTGTGTGAAGTTATGGAAGTGAGTCTTCTCTGCATGTACAGGCCCGTGCACCTCAATGTGGACATGCGTAGGGTTTGTAAATCATGTAGATAGTTTCCCGTTAAATTTTGTAAGTCTGGGTAGGGTAAAAATCAGCAATACAGCCAGGATTTCATTCACCAGGAATAGGTGCCATGGCTAAAGATGAACTTTTAGTATAGTTTTACAGAAGAAACAGGTAAAAGGATGGGTATACTTGTTTTTGGATTCTATATAGATAAACCTTACTGTCTTCAACTCATATAATTATGACTAAATGTAAATGAAACAAAGTTGCAGAAGAAAACACAAGTTTATTTGCTTTATGACTGTGTTTGGAGTTAATCCATTCCTTACCCGATTACTGGGAAGTTGCTTTTTATTGAGTGAGCAGTATATTGGCAATTTTAGACCAGTAATATAATAAACTGTACATAATTAATTTCCTTTATTCTATTTCGTATGAAAATGATGAAGTATTTACATTACAGCAGTTGAAAATGACACGAACGAAGAGCCTTTGTCCATCCTTTTCTGCAGACAAACCTTCCAGGCAAAGAAGGAAGCAGCCTCATAAGCTCGTGTTGGAGATTTACAAATTTGTTTTTGATAAACAATCAAGTAATTATCCTTGTCATGAAGGCAGTGATTTTTTTTTTTTAATGAATTATTTTAGTAGTAATATATTTTATTTTCTTGCTTTAAACAGACAAATGCTCTTAAAACTATGGACTGATATCATGGCCATCTGCTTCATAAAAATATATATATATGAGAAGTTGATGATTTTTGATGGGCAGACTTCCGTGTGTTGCTACTTGCTAGTGAGTGCCAAACTGTTGCTAGTGAAACTTGGGGAAATAGTGAATGTACTTTTTTTTCACACTTAGGTAAATGTGATTAAGACTTCAAAACTAATTTTCCTAACGAGGATGACAAAGATGAAAGAAAAAAAAACAACAACAACTATAATCATACATGAGACTGTTTCGGAAGTAGAAGCCGCACAATCAAACAGCCACACTATCATCCTGGTAATTAGTTATTATTAAGCTAAAAGAATCTTACCTTTCCATCAGTTAGCTCATGAGAAAAGCTATTTGTATACTACTGAAGCAATGCAACAGTGAAAGCTTTTGCAAAAATTACATTCGGACTCTTAGAGCAATCACATCAGTTCCTTCGTTTTATACATCTATTTTTACACTAAAAATCTATTTTTTCTATTTTACATGTCTATTTTTTACAAAATACCCACATCAGTTCATCTATTCTATTACCGCTTTTAATTAAATAATCAATTTTTTCAATTTTTTTATTATTTCTCTCAACTACCCCCTTTAATATGCACGCGCTCTCTCTCTACCCATTTTTTCTGATTTATTGCTCTCTCTCTATACCCATCTCTCTACCCATCTCTACCCATTTTTCAGATCAACTCTCTCGATCAGATCTGACTAGATCAGACCCACGACAGGGCAACTTCGACACTGCGACCACCTGCCCCACCACTCTGGCCTTGCTCCTGGGCCACGCCTCGGGGCGTCGCGGCTCGTTCATGCTGGTGCGGGAGACGGCGGCGCGGTAGTTGGAGGAGTGTAGGGCCGACTAGGGGTACTCGAAGCCCGTGGTGGCTCTGGACATCATGTGGAACGTGGCATTCTTGGTGGTCTTGGTCTCTCCCTAGCTCCGATCCACAAGCACCGACTAGATCTCCCTAGCTCCGATCCACAAGCACCGATCAAATCCAAGATCTCCTTAGCTCCGATCAGGTAAGACCCATCTCGGTCAGATCTCCCTAGTTTCGATCCACAAGCACCGATCAAATTCGAGATCTCCCTAGCTCCGATCAGGCAAGACCCATCTCGGTTAGATCCCCCTTGCTCCGATCAGGCAAGACCCACGAGCTCCGATCAAGCAAGACCTACAAGCTCTAATCAAGCAAGACCCACAAATACCGATCGTTCTAGTCAAGCACCGATCAAGCACTGATCGTTCCGATCAAGCATCAATCTGTCTGTGTATCTCTGTTTGTGCATCTATGTGTGTGTGTGTGTTTTTTTTGTTTTTTTTTGAGCAAGTGTATTTCTGTTGATTTGTCTGTGTGTGGGTGTGTTTGTGTGCATCTGAGGAAAAAAAAGAAAATGAGGAGAGGACAAGCAATTTGTTGAGCAAGGAGAAGAGAGAGAAAAAAATAATCGAACGTGAAATTAATAAAATAAGAGATAGACGAGTTACAATACCTGTGTAAATATACACGGTTACTGTAGCTCGTGCATGAATTTGTACAACTTTACACATTTTTAGTGGGTGTTTTTTTGCTCAAAATGTGTAAAATTTGTACTTTTTTCTATTTTAGAAAACTTTAACGAATTGGTGTGGATGCTCTAGAAGGATATCTACTTGTAATTACATTGAAAAGTACCATCGGTTCCCAAAAGACCTTCTCAAGAGAATATATATGCAGGAGGTGGCGGTGGCAAGAACTCCATATTTATGCTGCTCATGTCTGAATCATGATACTTCTTGGGCAGTGAAACCGCAGGTGTTGTTTTCACAGCTACCTCCTGTGCATTCTGAAGCTTTGGAAATACACCTGTCTTCCATTTTCTTCTACATAACTATCTGGTGGTTTTGCAACTCTCCCTCTTGGTGCAGCTAACGATATCTAATAAGACAATTTTCAAATAGATCAAAATGTAAGAGATAGGGAAATTTTAGCAAGTTTGAAAAAGATGAATGGACCATAAAAGACATACCTTTCTCCATTGGAGAATTCTGCTGTGGCAACGATTTACTGTATCTAGGTTTTTCTCTAGAGGCCATATAGGTACCAATATCATGCCTCTTAGCATTCTCTTTCTATAGCCTTCCTTTCACGCATCTAAACATACAAAGACACAGCACCAATGGAAAAAGTATTGAAGCTCCTATAATAGCAATTCAAGTTACCCCCTTGGTCGTGAACACTTCAGAGACTGGATAAACATTTTACACAGTAGCATTGTAGATTGAATAAATATTTTACACAGTAACAATGTAGATTGAACACAGAACCAATGCAAAAAATTATTCAACGCATAGCTCAGATGGTAAATAAACCACTCAAGCTTCTTGATTCCTCCAGAGATTGAACAAACATTTTACACAGTAGCATTGTAGACTGAATAGGTCCATGCCCTGTTATTTCAAGTTTAAGGAGTTTTCTTCAAAACCTCCACATTAATAAATACATTAATAAATAATCTTTATTATTATTTCTTTTTTTATTTTAAAGTTGATAGGCACTGATTTATTTATGAACTATATGCTCGCCAAATTTGCGGGAAATGGGAAAAGAATAATGTCATAGATTATGGAGAAAAACTAATTAGACGAATAAATAGGTAATTTGAACTCTTGCATAAATAAAACAGCCAGCACAGCAGTTTAGAAATTCTTATTAGAAAAATATAGTTGTCAAACAAGCCAATTTTGAAGTAGATTCCAAGAGCCGGTCATCAAAATAGCACAAAATATCTCATCTAATGACAAAAATATGTAAATTTAAGTAAAGATATTTGATAACTGTAAAGAAGAAAAAAAGATAGGAGTAGATTGATTCCAACCTAAGAAAAGAATTTACAATTGCACTGACTTTGAGGCATGCTAATTCATGAGTATATCTAATCTAACGGGACAAAAAACATTGAGCCAGGGGGAGTTTGACCTTTGCTACTCCACCAAAAAAAAATACAAGAATTCACTACAATGAAACAATACTGTACTAAAGAGTGAGCTATGTAGTAGTGGAAGGATGTTGTCATAATATACGACGATCAATCATAATGTACTATAAAAGTGGGGTGCTAAGTGGTGGTGGAAGGATGTCGTCACAGTTAGTAAGATCCCCCAAAAACTCTCAAAAATTGATCCAGATCATCGGAGCAGAAATCTTCATCATCAAAATTAGTATTGAATATATCTTGATTTTGGGTTGGATCAAGTTTAAATTCAGTTTGCCCCTCATGCCCAAATTCTGATTCTGAAACAGGAGCAAGAATAGTAGTAACCAGGGTTGGAAGTGTCTGCTCAGATGAAGTAGCAGAAGCAGTGCCATAAATGTGAATGTCAAAATGTTGGTTAGGAACAAGAATTAGTGGCAGAAAAGTTGATAGGTCAAGAATGTATTAACAGCTTGTGATGAATTAATTAATTAATTAGTCAATTTTATTAATTAATTAAATCAATACAGTGCACGTGGCAGCACAAACAAATCATCAACTAAAATAAAATGCAGCGGAAAATAAAGTTGACAAGATGATTTGTTTTCAAATTTCAAAGCAAAAATCCCACCGGATGATTTTAAGATCATCACTCTCGAGAATTCATTATTATCACAATGAGCGGTTATAAGTAAAGAAATCTCAGTACCTTATACCAACCTACAGTTGAACCCTTACTCTAATTCCCAATTGAACTTGTTCTATAGTGACAATCTCTCCTTTTAATGCACGTCTTCTAGTACATGACTAACTAGTAGATGTGCGGATCCCAATATGCGACTTAATCAACAACTTGAGAAGGATGTTGGCCGCAAAGTTCTTAAGTTCATCACATGATGAAGATCACGAAGTTGTATGGTCATAAAACCCTACGGTGTACAAACACGGCAGTTTCTTCAAGAGAAAGAAGAATTAGGGCAAATTAGGTTTTCGATTACAATTTGCATGAATAACACTTTTCTTCACACTCGTGCAATTGTGCAACCTATGACGGCTTTTAAAATAATCCTTATATATGTTTAGGGTTGTGAGAAAAGAAAGTTCAAACACATACTCATAAATTGGAATGAAATCAAAACTGAAACTCTGATTTTCATAATTCTCAGTAGATACCCTATCTGTCGAGCAGCTGTCGAGTTTTGAGCTTAAACAGTTTTTTAAACCTCAATAGATACTAGTTGTCGAAATTTAAAATCCAGTATTTCATCACTTGATTCTTGGACAGACTTGCATGGCTTTAACACTTGAACTTGAAACCTTGTTCCTTGAAGTATTAAACATATCTTAGATCTACCCAATTACAAGTAAAGTGCGTTTTGTCAATGGATTAGCCAATACATGATGACATATGTTCCTAAGATGAATCACATATGTCCTAACAAAAGTGTTGTCAAGTGCATCAATAGTCGTAGCATGTTCGACAGCCTGCTGCTTCTTGCTTGGACAATCTTGTTAGGGTAGGGACTGTGGCTATGGCTAAACTTTCCTCTTCCTAGAAGTGGTCTTAGCTTGATTGTTTCTACATAGCTAGCACAATACAGAAGAGGTAACAACAGCATGATTAGAAGAAGGCAACAACAATGAGGAGAATTTTTTTTCCATTTGGCCTTAAATTTTAACAATATCGTTATTGGTGATTTTGCAAAACAATGTGGAAAAATAACATCTCGAGTTTTTAAAACTCAAGTTTCATGATAGAACTCGAGTCTTAAATGCTCGAGTTCCAAAGCTGGCAAACAAAAATTATCCATGTGGAACACGAGTCTTAGCTCGAGTCTCAAAGACTCGAGTTCCTTCATTAACAAATACCGTTCAACTCCATTTCTTTGTTCTGGGTTTCTTCATCTTCTTGGGTTTCCTCTTTTTCTTCATCTTCGTTCTGTTCTTCTTCTTCTTTGTTTGATTTTCAATTGGTTTGAGCAACGGCTAGCCAATCCTAGATTGAATTAGTCCACAACTTCAGTTCTCCATGTTTTCTAGTTCTGCGCTGTTGCGTCGTTTGCATTCTTCGGATCAACTCCTCTGTTCAAATCGGTTGCGTTCTTTGGATCAACGTTTTCAAGTTCAGATAGTTCTGCGTTCTCCAATCCAAATATCTGTTTCTCTTCTTCCAATTTGTGTTTTTCAGATCTTATTTTCCAAATCATGTCTTCTTCCTTCGAATCTGTTTCCTCTGTTCTTCAGATACTTCCCAAGCCTAAGAAACTTAAGTTCCACGTGGATAAATTCTTCCATCTCAGCACTAAAACTCGAGTCTTTGAGGCTCAATTTTGTCACCGAACTCGAGTTTCAAAGACTCGAGATGCTAGTTTCCTAAATAGTTTCAAAACCTTACTAACTAACGATATTCTATCCCCTCCCTATGCTAGTGTCCAAATATCCCTGGAGTGAGGAACCATCAACATCAAGAGTGAGCTCGTTTATGATCCAACAGCCATTCTATGGCGACTGAGAGTTCTCATAGTGAAATCAATGCTTCATTCCAATGGGTGGGTTGCTATGGGTGTCGTATATAATCTTAGAGCCCTCATTACTCCAAGTTCCTTCGGAGCTGATTGAGCAACTAATGCGGCTACCACGACTACCTTAGCCTTACCCTTAAAACTCAAAGTGGTAAAGAAATAAAGATCCTCGTTTTGCCTTAAGGTGATGCCAAAGAAATCCCAAATCTAATTAGTCTGATTGGGGCCGTAGAGATCAAAATCAAGGATAAACCCATGGTACAAATCCAATGACTATCCTGTAACCTTGCTGTAAAGAAAGTAAAAGAGCAATTTATTATCACTGGGGTCAAATCTAAAACCAATGATATCTAATTGAGGACTAGGACCAAGACTAGAACCCATCTTTGTCGTCTTTCGGGTTAGGGTTAGTTTTTGATGGTTCCTAGTGTCAACTATCAAATATGAAATTAGGGGTGTTGGTATGGATGGACTTAGTTGTTATGAAACAATAATAGATGCATATAAGAACTAAATGTTTTTAGAGAGTGAGATGAGTATTATTATTTTAGAGAAATAAAATTGAACGATTGTAATATTATTGTAAACAATAAGTTTTTATAGGAAATACATATTTTTTCTCTCATAGCTCCCTTTGAGGGAAAGGTATTGTAGAACAACAAAAACTTGGACTTATTTCATCGATATCTTTGATTTATAGTACAAGACCTTTTATACATTTTATTACTAACAAACAACCAATTGCTTGAAACTATTAACATTATTCTAACTACCTCTAATCTCTCACATGCTGAGTTAGAATTTGCACTTGCGATAGAATACACAACATTCGTTGTAGCACTTGTGTGATCTTAACTTATCTTCTAGGTCATATAACTTCCATCACTTGCTCTTATCAAAACAGTTATTCCATTTATCATAATAGCAGTACTCAGCTTAGGCTCTTCAACACATCACAACAACTACAATGCTCAAGCTGGAAATCCTATGCCCTCCATTGCCATAAGATACTATAATTACACATTAGGAAAATTGATATGACGCCCAACGACACAACAATTTCTGTAAAGGATAAACAGAAAACTTTCATTAATAAATTATGTTTGATAAAATAAATATGTTATATCACATTAAATATATCACACAAAATAACATATCATTTAATGATACTACACAACTTCTAAATAAAACAAACACTTTTTGTTTGAATCGAATAGGAGAAGATCCATCCCAAAATAGGAGACATGGAAATGGTCAAATTCATTCCCATTCACTTCCTAAGCTCAAACCTTCAAATCAGTAAAACCATTCCTATAAAAAGAGTAAGTGAATGCAAATCCAAATCACACAGGAAACAAAAATAATAATATCTCTTTCTCAACTTACTACATATTTCAATATCTATTTTCTATATAACAAAAATTTCTTATTCAAAAAATCGAAACATCATAGCCCAAGTACACAATAAGTATTAGAGGGTAGCTAATAAAATCATTTAGAAGTACACAAATCCAAAATATTTAGTATATGAGAACAAGAATGAATAATTAAGGCAACCATTCAATCCTATATAAACATAACAAAAATAATTTCAACTCCAAAGGAGATCCCTTTTACTCTATATAATGCACAAAAGAATTGCACCCCAAAGATCATACAATGATGCCTACCAAAACCTGTTCTCCAACACTCCCAACATATCTAAGAGACTTTTAGGCATAACCCAATGTATCTTGAATAATGAAAACACAAGTGACTATAGATTATGTGCATAGTGGCAATGAAGGAGCATATGGTCAATACTTGCCACTATTTCCTCCACTGCCACCAGTCCAATAGTCCATCATCTCTCCATTACCACAATCTCTATTCACTTTCAACTCTCTATTTTCACTAAAACAATTGCATTACTATTCCAATTCCACCGCCAACAGTAAACTAAACCAACCAAAAAAAAAAAAAGTAGAACACAAAGTACCAAACTTATTATAAGGAATGGACCAAGATCTGGAAATTTCAAGTAAGCCAGCATATATTGCAAACTTATATGCATCTAAAAGAAACAACATTTAAAATGCAAAAACCTAACTTTTTAAACCTGAACCAAAAGAACATTTAAAAATAAATAAATAAATAAATAAAAAGTTAACCCTAACTATTTATTATATATTTTGTCTTTGTTGAGACATTTTATCAAACATATACAAGTAGATCTTACTTCCAAATGAATGTATAAAGAATACAATTATAGAATCTAAAAGTAGTGGGAATGCAATTTAAAAAAATCAGGCAAGCTGGTTATTAGGTTAAGTTCCTGCAATTGTTCAAGATTCTTTTTCTATACACAAATGTTCAACTGAAGTGTTTTTTTTTTAAGGCCAGCAGAGAGAGAGAGAGAGAGAGAGAGAACCATCTATGAGATGTCAAGTGTTGGAAGAAGCAACGGAATCAGAGAGAAATCTAGTCGGAAGTGGGGATGGAGCCTGCCGTGATTCTAGTAATAGCAGCATTTGGGGTTTTCTGATAAAGACAAGGTTCGATCTTGTAAGCACCTAAGTCCGGAGATACTAGACAGTGCTATACCGGCGGCAAAATCAGAGTTTGGGATTGAGAGAGAGAGAGAGAAAGAGAGAGAGAGAGAGAGAGGGAGGGAGAGGAGATTCCAGGGAGAGAAATGCAAAGTGAGAACTGAGAGTTAGAAAGAGAACAATTGGGTTTATGCAATTTCAGAGCTAAAAAAGAGGGAGAAAGAGGCGGGGGCTTTTAAAATTTTTAGGGGTAATTTTGATTTTTTGGTTGGAGTTGATCTAATAAGCTGATGTGCTACTTTGTAAGACACATGTCAATTTTTTATTGGTTTGGAAACACCAATTCAACATCATATAACTTCTCCCTGGGTTGGGCTTTGTGTTTTTTGAACTTAGAATAAAGGGTCCTTAGTCTTAAATAAAAAAAAAAAAATTAATGGGTCAAATAACCTTCTCCTTTTCTGTTGTTTGGTTATGGGCTTGTATAGCAGGTGACGGGAAAAATAATTTGAATTCAGTTTTCAACAAATTTTAAAGAGAGTTCTAAGATTAGAAAAAACAAGAGGTTTTCAATGTCATTCAATTTCATATTTAACATTTACATGCTGTTTTTCATCTCATAAAATTAGTTTGCTGCACATCTTCATTTCTAGTTCTTTATGTCAAGTTTACAACAAAACCTCGAGGGAGATTGAAATATTTTTCAAAGAATAAACCCAGTCCTAAGAGGGGACAAATCTGACAACACCACATTCATTGCAAAACTAACCTTAATAAATAAATATTAAAACCCAACTTCCCAAGAGGCCAACGATATTTGACCGAGGATCTAGATTGAAACCCATAATCAAAATCTTTGTCTTTGTCTTTGAAGTTAGGGTTAGGTTTTGACGGTTCCTGCCCTGGTGTCAAATATGAAATTGGGGGTGTTCATACTTAGTTGGTATGTTCAGAAACTGAAATAGTAACAAAATAGAAACACAAACATGAGCATAAGTTAGAATTAGGGTTTACTAGAAGAGAGAGGGCTTGACTGTGAATTTAAGTTGCTTCCACAGAGAGAGCGAGCATTTGAGTTGAACACTCTAATTCAAAATAGCAAAATCTCACTTCTTTCTCTTTCTCTCTTTCCCTCAATACAAAGAATACTGAGTGTTTTTGTCGTTTTCTTTATTTCAGAGTGTGATTCTTTTCTACAACCAACCCATCCACAATCGACCATTCCATTAATTTGAGTATGGATGAAGGATTGATGGTTTGCGTCTTTTGTAGATTTTTATTTTTATTTTGTGAAGATGCGGTTATATTGTTAACATGTTAAATATGATGTGTTTAGTGGAAAAAAATTGATTTAAAAATATATATATATATATATATTTTGTAGTAACTAATCCCAACAAAAGTTTTGTTGCAATAAGTTTCATAGGTACTCTATTGACCTATAGCAACAAAAATATTTTTTGCAATAAGTTTCTAGAGGTACTTTATTGCAACAAAAGTTACTATTGCAGTAACCTATTGCAACAAAAAAGCAACAATATGTTTTGTGCAATAAGTTTCTAGAGGTACTTTATTGCAACAAAAGTTACTATTGCAGTAACCTATTGCAACAAAACTTTTGTTGCAATAAATTATAGCAACAATATGTTTTGTTGCAATAAAGTATCTTTAATAATAATAAAATTCTTTTATTGCAACAATATGAAGTCTATTGCAACAAAAAAAACTTCAATGCCACTGTTGCAATAAAGTCTGTGGCAATAGATTATTGCAAAAAAAGTTTCGTTACAATAGATTTTTGCTGCAATAAAAGACTTTTATTATTATTAAAAGAGTCGCATCAGTAGTAGCCCGCTGCTTCTTTCTTGGACAATCTTGTTGGGGCAGGGGCAAGGGCAGGGATTGTGGTTGAACTTTCCTCTTCCTAGAAGTGGTCTTGGCTTGATCTTTTCTACGTAGCTGGTACAATACAAAGGAGGCAACAACAACATGATCAGAAGAAGGCAACAGTAGTGAGGAACCATCAACATCAAGAGTGAACTCGTGCGTGATCCAATAGCCATTCTGTGTTGACTGAGAGTTCTCATAATGAAACCAGCACTTCGTTCCAATGGGTAGGCTGTTGTGGGTGTCGTATGTAACCTTAGATCCCTTATTACTCCAAGTTCCTTTGGAGCTGATTGCGCGACTAATGCTGCTATTGCGGCTACCCTTAGCCTTACCCTTACCTTAAAACTCAAAGTGGTAAAGAAATAAAGATCGTCATTTTGTCTCAAGAAGGAACTGCCAAAAAGATCCCAAATCTAATTAGGCTTATTGGGGTCGTAGAGTTCGAAATCAGGGATAAATCCATGATATAAATCCAATGACTTTCCTATAACTTTGCTGTAAAGGAAGTAAGAGATCAGTTCATGGTCACTGGGGTCAAATATGAAACCAATGATATCTAATCAAGGACTAGGACTAGGACTGAGACTCATCTTTGTCTTTGGGGTTAGGATTAGGGTTTAATGGTTCCTGGTGTCAACTGTCAAATATGAAATTGGGGGCGTTGGTATGTATAGACTTAGTTGGTATGAAATAGTTATAGAAACAGAAATAGAAACACTCTTAACATGGGTCTGGTTAGAGTAAGGGTTTACCAGAAGTCCACAGAGAGAGAGAGAGAGCAAGCAAGAGGGTTTGGGTGCTTCAATGCTACGGCCACAGCCACATTAGTATTGTCTTGATAGCCTTAAGCAGTTTCAGAGCCCCAATCATTTGACGGTGGTGGTAGGTGGTGATAGCCGCAGCCCTCGGACTAGTGAAGAAGAAAGAGAAAAAAGCAGTAGAGGAAGAAAGAGGAAAGGAAAAAGAGTTGTTGGGTGTTGTGGGATAGATTGGATATGATATGGATGTTTAAATAACTAGTTCAGGTGCTTAGCTAGGTTGGGTTAGGCTGGGAGAAAGTATATACCGACTTAGCATTTGAATTGGTGTATCTAAACCAAAAAAAAATTAACATGTGTCTTTCAAAGTAACATATCAACCTACTAGATCAACTTCAATAAAAGTCGAAATTACCCCTAAAAATTTTAAAAGGCCCACCTCTTTCTCCCTCTCTTACTAGATCAATTCCATTGATTTTGGGTTAATTGTGTTTGGATTTTTGATTTTGGGTTAATTGTTTTTGGATTTTGATGATGTTGTAAATTGTAATAGATGGGTTTTGGTGGTGGTGGTGGTGGTGGTGGTTAGATTGTAGTGGTGCTGGGCAATGTGGTCTTCTTCTTCTTTTTCTTCTTCCTGGACATTGGAGTGATGAGGGGAAGAGAGAGAAACAATCTAATTTGTCTAGTGAAAGTGGAGAGAGAATATAAAATAAAATAATCATATGGAGAGTTACAATAGAAAAACTAATGTGGGTAGTTTCTGAGCAAAAATGTGTAAAATTTGCAACTTTTTCTATTTTGCACCGACTGGTGCAAGTGCTCTTAAAATTGCAAATATCACTTTTCTCTTCTCAAACTCTTCAATGCTCCCATATTCCAATCTAGCATTTCTCTCACACTCTAATTGGGTCGTCACACAGCCATTGTGTAGCATCGTCGATTGGCCTTTTCCTCCATTTAGCAAAGCTAGCTTCTTCTTCGGCCTCAATGGTTTACATGCTTTCAATTTTACCAATCAACCTCCTCCAATGAAGCCCATGGTGGTCTGACCCAACTTCCTAAGAGACTGAAAACCCACAAAATAAAATCCTATCGAACTTAAAATTCTCACACTACCCAAAACTTTCACACTCTGCTTGAAGTTTTCTTTTCTAAATGATTTGGATGTTATTATGTTTGTAAAAATGAAGGTTTGGTGTTAACAAATGAAAACAAGGGAGGTTGGATTACATAAGAAAAACATTCGGGTTATGTAACTTAAGGCATAACTAGAACATTCTTGACTATGGGCTTGTCAACAAGTTGGGTTTTCTTTAGGCTAGTCTTGTAGTTTAGGCCATTAAGTTTAGCCATGCTTTACATGGTATAATTGTTATTCGTATTGCTTACACTTGTTTATAACTTCCTTTTATCATGTAGTTTCTTTTATCATTGTTGGTCCCATTATATGATTTAGCTTTAGGCCACCATGCCATAAACTTTACCACTTACTTGAATTCATGCAATGAATTTGATTAATAATATTGTGTCCATCAAATGATTAATCAAACATCAAAACCACAATTATTTAATTGCCTAATGTGGGTATCTATTGTAAAAGCAACCTTAGAGAACTACTAGATAAGTGTTATGAACTATCATTTCAATTTAATATGAATGTCCTCTTTTTGTGATTCCCCCCCCCCCCCTCCTTTTTATTAAAAAAAAAAAATCTAATATGTAGAGGTGAACAAATGATTAAATAAGATTAAGCTAATTTAGAGAATATTTAAGGTTAAAGGAAAACGAAGATGGGAGTAGAGGTATTAATATCATGCAGCTGGGACTAAAACCATAAGCTTAAACTTTTAGGTGAAGCAATGTCCCTAAGATGTTATATCCTCAACGTAAAAGAATTTGATGCTTGATGGCACTGATTTTGTTCATAAGTTTTTGGTACATGTAAGAAAATAGAGAAATGGCCAACCCATACAAATACCCAAAGAGTTTTCCATTGTTTGACAATTTTTTTTTTTTTTTTTCAAAATAACCAAATCCTTTAAACAATTTCATTAGTTAGTGACGGGACAAACGAACTCTCCTTTCCTAGACGACCTCATCAAATACGCTCGTCTACTTTGGAGCAACACGGATGAAGGCAAGAAAATCAATGAATAAGGGGAGTCAATGCTTCGGACAGTTACCAATTAGTTGTTAGAATGTTGGAGGAACATCAAAACCTGCGTTAATGAGCCCTAGGGCGTTACGTAAAGAGCACTAAAACCACAATTAAGGCCCCAACGACTAGAAACTATAAACCTATACATACACACCGATCAGAGGCAAACGAGGTACAAAATATTGACCCTAAAAATACTCATAGGCACATAAATCTGATATTTAGAACCTTCATATTTCTTTGAAAAGGCTTCTATGTACTAACTTTGGCATTGGAGACATTGTGACAAGCACCACACCGGTGACTACCCTAGGAGAACCTTTGTTCTACATTCACAGGGATAGTGATGAGGATTCGACACCATATGGACGAACCTACAGAACTGACGATTCACGCATCATCAGTTTGGCACCGTCTGTGGGGAACGACATTTTCGCACTAAGGTTCGAAAGTATAGTTCCAATCATTTTCTAAGTTCAAATGGAGTCCAACTAAGATCCTACAGCACTAGCTCTGCAGATCCATGCACTTACAGTTAGTGTGAAAGAACTCAGCAGACAAAATCAAGAGATGAGGCAGCGACTCCAACAGGAAGACAACCGGTCTAGGATCAATCAGGAAGACGAGGGAGATAGCCAAAGACGGAGTGACTGTCGAAGGCCAACCACTCTAGATGAACTGAGCTTAGAGCTTCTTCGGGAAATGAAGAAGGAGATGGACTAGCTAAGAAATGCCATTAAAGGGAAAACAGATTAAAGCTTGGACAGGATGGTTAGAACGGCGGATTCCCCCTTTACAGCAGAGTATTCGCCGTTCTGGAATGTCCAGTACCGTTAAAGTTTCGCTTGCCTCAACTTGAATCATTTGACGGACTTAAGGATCTCTTGGACCACCTCAATACTTTTAAGATGAAACTAAGTCTCCAACAACCCCCTAACGAAATACTGTGCTGCTCTTTCCCCACTACTCTCAAAAGGGCTATAAGGGAATGATTCACGAAGTTACCCACATCGTCCATCGACAGCTTCGAACAGTTGAGCAATTCCTTCCTACGCCACTTCATCGGAGGACAACGCCCCAAGAGACCAGCAGACCACTTACTCACCATCAAACAAGGGGAGAAGGAGACCTTGAGGTTGTACGTGAAGCGTTTCACCTGTGAAAATTTGGAGGTAGATGAAGCTGATGACAAGGTGCAGTTAACAACCTTTAAAGCTGGATTGAAATCTAGGGAGTTCGTGGTTTCACTCGCAAAGAATCCTCCAAAAATGATGGCCGAGATGTTCTTGAAGGCCCAGAAGTATATGAACGCCGAAGACACTTTAGCCACAATAAAAGACGTAGAGAAAACCAATGAAAAAGGAAGGAAAGAGGACGACTGGAAAGGACGAAAAAGAGAACACTCAAACCATTAAACTAATGACGGGGGTAAAAGGAAAGACGAAAAAGCTCCTCAAACGGTAAATTTCACTCCTTTAGTTATGTCTGTTGACAAAATTTTGGCTCAGATTAAAGATGAGCACTACCTCAAATGGCCTTGGCCATTGCATTCGTCACCCAACGTGCGTGATAAAAAGAAGTATTACCATTTCCGTATGGATCACGACCATTACATAAAGGATTGTAAAGACCTGAAGGAGCAGATAGAGGAGCTCATAGGAAAAGGAAAATTGTAGAGGTTCATGAAGAAGGGAGAACCTAGTAGGTCCAGAGACGATGACAAGGACAATTGCGAAGCCTCACCAAAGGACGAGGACAGTACATCCCAACGTCCGCTAAGCGTGATTGGGAGATAAAGACGATCACAGGCGGGCATCCACAAGAGGGTCGTTCAAATCCCTCAAGAAGTCATATCAAAGGCAGGTGAACAATGTCCACAGAATATCCCTTTTGAAACAGAGACGAACGAATAGAGATATATTTTTCTCTAAAGAAGACGCCAAAGGAGTGAAGCAACCTCATGATGACCCATTGGTCATAATGCTCACGATAGAAAGGTTTAACACCAGAAGAATCCTCATATATAATGGCAGCTCTGCGAACATCATCTACCTCTCTGCCTTTCAACAGTTGAAGTTAGATCCGAGAAGACTGCGCCCTTTTAAGTCCCCTCTCGTTAGCTTTAGTGGGGACAGGGTGTATCCCAAGGGCATAGTGAATTTGATAGTCACAGTAAGATCTTATCCATGACAACTAACTAGTCAGTTGGATTTCCTATTGGTGGATTGTCCCTCTTCATACAATGTGATCATTGGGAGACCCACACTCAACCGTTGGAAGGCAGACACTTCCACGTATTTCCTAGAGGCGAAATTCCCAACGGAAAACGGTGTAGGGAGATCAAGTACTAGCTAGGGAGTGCTACCAAGCAATGTTGGCAGTTGAGGAAAACCATACTTGGATGATCGAGGAAAAAAGGAGGAGAAGGTGGAGGCCTTGGAAACTGTGGCACTAGTAGATAGAGAACCAATGAAGACCACCAGAGTAGGGGCGACCATGAGTCCAGACATGAAGAAGAAGCTAGTCCAGTTCCTCAAGAAGAACCTATACATTTTTTCCTAAAGCCACGAGGACGTGCTAGGCATATTGCCGGAGATTATTCAACATAAGTTAGATGTAGATCTCGAGAAAAAGCCCGTCTAGTAGAAACAACGAGTGTTTGCTCCAGAGCAGAACCAGGCAATCATGGACGAGGTAAATAAGCTACTACAAGCAGGCTTTATCCGTGAGGTCTACTACCCGGACTGGCTGGCCAACGTCATCCTCGTAAAGAACGCAAATGGGAAGTGGAGTATATGCGTGGACTTCATAGACTTGAACAAGGCCTACCTGAAGGACAGCTTCCCATTGCCGAGGATAGATCAGATGGTGGATTCCACACTAGGGCATAAGCTCTCGACTTTTATGGACGCGTTCTTAGGGTATAACCAGATAAATTTGGCAGAGCAAGACTGGGAAAACTGTGTTCATCACGAGCCAATTGCTCAACTGTTACAAGGTGATGCCCTTTGGGCTGAAAAACGCAGGAGCAACCTACCAAAGGTTAGTAAACAAGATGTTTAGTAAATAGATTTGGAAGAACATGGAAGTGTATGTGGAAGACATGCATGTTAAGAGTAAAGAAGAATCCACTCATCTTGACGACCTCCAAGTGATGTTTGAGACTCTTAGACAATATCAAATGAAGTTAAACCCCAGCAAGTGTGCTTTTAGGTTGGCGTCAGGGAAGTTCTTGGGGTTCATGGTGTCCTAGAGGGAAATAGAGGAAAACCTAGAGAAGGTATGAGCTATACTAGAGATAGCGTCACCCAAAACCGTGAAGGAAGTCTAGAAGCTCACAAAAGGGATAGCAGCGCTCAACAGATTCGTCTCGAAGGTGACGGACAAATGCCTACCCTTTTTTAAAACATTAAAGTAGGCCTTTGTCTGGACGGATGAGTGTGAGAAAGCCTTCTAAGAACTTAAGCAGTACCTAAGCAATTCACCCCTCTTGAGTTCGTCGAAGGAAGGAGAGAACCTGTATTTATACCTTGTAATGTCAACTATAGTTGTGAGTGCTGCCTTGATTTGAGAAGAGGACAGAAGACAGCTCCTGGTCTACTATGTCAGCCAGGCCTTCCAAGGAGCAAAATCCAAATACCCATGGATAAAGAAGATTGCATTCACACTAATCGTCGCTTCACGCAAGCTACACCCTTATTTCCAGGCGAATCCTATCTTGGTGACGACGGACCAACCTATAAAAAAGGCAATGAATAAGCCCAAGGCTTTGGGAGAATGATCCAGTGGGCTATAGAGCTCAGTCAATTTGACATAGAATACCACCCCGGAACAGCTATTGAGGCACAGGCACTAGCCATCGCTGAATTTATAGTCCCAATGAGGAGGAGAATACGGACGAGGTGGGAAGATGGACGATTTAGACTGACGGTTTGTCAGTCTAGAAGAGAGGTGGGGTAGGGGTCATTATCATGATTTCCGAAGGAGAGACGCTCAAATACAGAGTTCAGTTAGCATTCTCGGCCACCAACAACGAAGCTGAATATGAGGGAGTACTGACAGGTTAAAGGGTCGAGAAGGCGCTAGGAATCAAAAATTTACTCCTCCAAAGTGATTCTAAGCTCATCGTGGATCAGATAAAGGAGGAGTTCGAAGCTAAAGAGGAAAGGATGCAAAAGTACCTGAAGTTGGTAAAACTTCTGGCACAAGAGTTCGATCAAGTAGAGTTCACACAGATCCCTAGAAGTCAGAATATGGGGGCAGATGAGCTGGCGAAGTAGTTATCGTCAAAAGCAGGGCTAACAAATACAGAGTTAAAGATTGAAGCACAGAAAAGTTTCAGCATCGAAGAGGTCCCTACCTTCATAATCTAGAGTGGGAACAGCTGGATAACCTCAATCTTGTCCTTCTTTAAGGATGGGTGGCTTCCACAAGACGCCAAAGAAGCCAGGAAAATGAGGAAGAGGGCAGCTCAGTTCACGATCCTGAATGGCTCCTTGTACAAAAGGGGTTTCTCCATGCCCTACCTGAAGTGTGTCAACGAAGAGGAAACAAGGTACATTCTGGAAGAGATCCACAAAGGAATATGTGGAGATCACGCAGGCTCGAGACCCCTCGTTAGCAAAATTATTCGAACGAGTTACTTTTGGCCTACCCTACAACAGCATGCAAAGGAGTTCGTCAAGAAATGTGACAAATGCCAAAGGTTTGGATATGTCCAACGCAGCCCATCTGAAGAACTGATGACAATATCCTTCCCATGGTCGTTTACTCAATGGGGACTTGACATCATCGGCCCATTACCCCAAGGTAAAAGACAGGTAAAATTTTTACTGGTTGTCATTGATTATTTCACAAAATGGGTCGAAGCAGAGGCACTATCCACCATAACGAAGGCGATGATCTAGAACTTTGTATGGAAGAACATAGTTTCTCGATTCGGGATCCCATGAACGATCATATCAAACAACGCGCAGCAATTTGATAGTCAAGGTTTTAGGAAATTTTGCTCAGGCCTGGGAATTAAGAACCAATTCTCATCCCCTGGTCAGCCCCAAGCCAATGGCCAGACAGAAGTGACGAATAGGACCTTACTCAAGATCATCAAGACTCAGCTGGACGAAGCAAATGGCGTATGGCCGAAAGAGCTCCCTAACGTTTTGTGGGTTTATAGGACTACAGCGAGGACCCCAACAGGAGAGACCCCCTTCAGTCTTACCTACAGCATCGAAGTAGTAATCCTAGTCGAGGTAGGAATCACCAATTTGAGGCAAGAAGCTTTCCACGAAGGCAACAATGACGATCAACTTAGAATCAACTTGGACTATTTAGACAAGTCTCGAGATGGAGCATCTCGCAAGATGGCGAAGTATCAGCAGAAGATGTCCAAATACTACAATAGAAGGATGAAGCTTAGGAGACTAAACATAGGAGACCTCGTCTGGCACAAGGTCACACCTGCGACCAAGGACCCCACCTAAGGGAAGTTTAGCCTAACTTGGGAAGGGCCTTACAAAGTCATTCATTACTCTAGGCAAGGCATCTATCACCTAGAGAAGCTAGACGAGAGGAGATTACCATGACCATGGAATATTGAGCATTTAAAGCAATATCATCAGTAAATGTAAGACAATTGTATCCATACGCAAGCAATGAAAGAATTATTCAGCCAATATGATGTGTGCAAAAAAAAAAAAAAATCGCCAAAGTAACAAGATTTTGCCTTGACGGATGTAAGTTACAGATGAATCTACAAGTGACATGATCCCTTCAATGGGTGTAAGTCACCAAAAATTGTCTAAGTAACAAGATTCCACCTTGATCGATGTAAGTTACAAACAAATATAGAAGTGACAAGATCCCTTCAATGGGTGTAAGTCACCAAAAATTGTCTAAGTAACAAGATTCTGCCTTGACGGATGTAAGTTACAAATGAACATAGAAGTGATAAGATCCCTTCAATGAGTGTAAGTCACTAAAAATTGTCTAAGTAACAAGATTCCGCCTTGACGGATGTAAGTTATAGACGAATCTATAAGTGACAAGATCCCTTCAATGGGTGTAAGTCACCAAAAATGGCTAAGTAACAAGATTTGCCTTGACAGATGTAAGTTATTGACGAAGCCAAACCCCTTTAATGGGTAAAAAATGGCTAAGTAACAAGATTCCGCTTCAACGGATGCTTTGACGGATGTAAGTTACTAACGAAGCCAAAGTTGGCGAAATCCCTTTAATGGGTGTAAATTGCAAAAAATGGCTAAGTAACAAGATTCTGCCTCAACAGATGTAAGTTATTGACAAAGCCAAAGATTGGCGAAATCCCTTTAATGGGTATAAGTCGTTAAAAAATAGCTAAGTAACAAGATTCCGCCTCGACGGATGTAAGTTACTGACGAAATCCCCTCAATTGGTATCAACAAAAAAAAAAAAAATTGGCTAAATAGTAAAAGCCTGCCTCGACAGATGTAAATTACGGACAGATCAAGACCCCATTAATGGGAATTTTAACTATGTAACAACAATGTAAGTTACAGACGTAGAAAGATGAAGCAAACAGAGACCATATGCAGTCACTAAGTATCATGCAATAAAGGAATGAAAGCGAGTAAGTACAGAATTTGTAATGTAATCGAAGGCCCAAAAACAATTGGCAACCAGCATTGTTTCAATATTATAAGGCTTATAAACATTGGGCAAAAACATTGTTCTCAAATTAAAACGAAAATATTGTTCTGAAAGTAGAATAAAAAAGCCCAAAACACACCGGGCACCCAAAAAAAAAGAAAAAGAAAAAAGAAAGGAGACAAACATAAGGCAAGTTCAAGTAGTGGCCGTGTCATCACCATCTTGGGGAGGCAGAGAAGCGTTACCAGGAGCATCTTCAGTAGGAGCATTGGATTGGAAGGCCTCGTCCGCTGTCATTTCTTGGTTAACCACCTCCATGTCCAGATTCTCCAGGTTTACTCTAGAGAGGTGTTTGACTAGGTACCGACGAAGGAGCTTGAAACCCTCGTAGTACCAGTTGAAGAGTACAATGTTGTACTCCTCAGTTTGCTGGAAAGCTTCGACGACCTTGGCAGCAATAGTCTTCAGCTTCTCCTTCGCAGCCTGGAGTTGCTCATCTTTCTCCAGGGTGAGCTGCCTCTTCGCTCTAAAGTCATCTCCCAAAGTCTTGGCCTTTTTCTTGACAGTGTTGGCCTCATCCATAGCAACAACGAGGTCCTTCTTCAGCTTAGAATTTTCTGTCTCCAAGGTCCCCACCCTAGACACCATCGACACAACTTTGGCTTCATAAGTAAGGTACTCAAAAGTAATGTGAAGGCTCTCCCCCAGCACCTGAGAAGGAAATCCAAAATTTAGGATGATGTAAAAAAAAAAAAAAAAAGTAAAAATTGTATAAGTACAATACCTGGACGAGTTTATGAATGTGACGACTCACAATCTCATGAGAAGGCATGCCCGAAAAGACCTTCAGCTCCTCAGCGGAAAAAGACTCATGTGCCCTCGCCAGCACAAGGCCAACATCGTCAAAAACAGTGGTCGAGTTGGAATCGACCTTGTCCTTCCCTTTGTCCTCCATTCAGGGCCTCTTCTGAATAGGAGTGATGTCTTCCACTGAGGTAGCTGGGGAGGCCATCCTCGGGGGTTCAGTGACGGGGGTAGGAGGAGTGACGGAGACGCCCTTCTCTATTACTCGCACAGTCCTTTTCCTGATGCTGGAGAATGGCTAGTTCTTCTTGCCGTTCATCTTCGCATACATCCCCTAATTCAATTTGGTTGTCATCCCTACCACAAAACACTTGTAAAAAAAAAAAGGAAAGGAAAAGAGTAGCAATGACAAATTCAACAAATACTTACTCTTTTTCTCCTCAGTTTCAATAGTTTACAGGACGAAAGTGGAGGGCTCTGGACCAAGGCAGTGGAAGGCTAAAGTCTGAGGGTCGTCAAGATCGTTAAAGTCTTCAGTCGTCCTCACGTACTTGATGGCTACTTCAATGCGCTGCTTGTATCTGCTTTTAAGTTTTGGCTATCTCTTAACTGCGCACAAGACAACAAACAAAAAAGTTAATAACAAAAAGATGCACACCAGAAGAAAAAGAGAAAGGAAATAAATAATATTGACAAAGGACTAGAGGAGAGACGACGCACCTAGACTCGGGGTTCCCTACTAATGGAGCAGCCTAGGGACGTCACCCCAAACTTCACCAGAGGGGTCTCCCACTCATCCCTAAAGACAAAAAAGAACCGGGAATTCCAATAGCGAAATGATGAGGGCAGGCCCTTAATGATCCTAGCTTCCCTGACCCAAGGCACTAGCTTTTTAGTACCTGAGCTCCTTGGATTCTTTCAAACGATACAAGTAGGTGAGCTCGTCGACCCTGATCATATCTCCCTTAGTGGTGGCCAACCATATCTCCATACAGCTGACCGCAATCCTCCAGGAGTTCGACATAAGTTTCCCAGGAGCGATTTTGAAGTGGTTTAAAAGCTCCACGATGAAGGGGTGGACAGGGAATCTAAGCCTGCTTAGGAAGGTAGCCTTGTAGAAGCACACCTCCTCGAGCAAAAAATGGCAAGCTTGTTCCTCTTTTTGAGGAAGACGAACCCTAACCCTCTTGGGAAATTGGAACCTATTGCTGAACCTGGAGAGAGTCTCAACATCTAGGCTACACTCCTCTCCAAGGGCAGAGAAAGCCCTAACCACTAGAGGGACGAAGGCAGCCATATCCCCCTCCATCTCCATAGGATCGTCGCTAGACGACAACCCTGTCTCAAGCTCACTGGATCTCACCTCAAAAGTTACCCCTTGCTCCTTCGCTAAACCTTCAAACCAATTAATTGACTGACAAAGCAAGGGAAGCAAATCAGCCAATACAACACTTAAACTACTACTGTCAGAGACAACATTTTCAATGTACAGGAGAACACCTAAAGATCCCCCCAAAAGCGCAAAAAAAAAAAAATAAAAAAAAAAAAGAAATTGAGGGGCAAGCTATCCAAACCTCAAAGCTACTAACCATGGAAACCCAAAAAGTAAAAAAAAAAAGTGTGGCAAAATCAGAAGCCAACACAATTTGCCTACGCCATAAAAAGCAAAAGAAAAAGGAAAAGAGCGACATGCCTCAAAGGAAGCAACCATCGAATGCAAAGGGTAGAAGAAAATCGCAGAGTGGGTTGGAGAAGAAGAAGCATAGAGCAATAATTAAGAAAAAGTTGGAAAAAGTGAAGGGGGAAGAAGAAAGATAGGAAGTATAAAAAATAAGGCACAAAAACTGAAATTCAGTGGGAAACCCAAGAGTCACACAAGTGGGGCATTAACTCCACCGGACAGAACACGGCCTGTGGCCACGATGTGCATGGCGTCGCCACTACACATTAAATGTGGAACGGTACCCCAAGAGATATGTTTAGGCAGAAAACCTTTCATCTCCTAGTGGTCGTCATGACACACCACAATGACCGCAGAACCTTGGGGGCAGCCGATGGGACCAACGAACTCTCCTTTCCTGGACGACCTCATTAAATATGCTCGTCTACCTTGGAGTAACACGGACGAAGGCAAGCAAATCATTAATAAGGGGAGTCAATGCTTTTGATAGTTATCAACTAGCTGTCAGATCATTGGAGGAACATCAAAACCCGCGTTAATGAGCCCTAGGGTGTTGCGTAAAAAGTACTAAAACCACAATTAAGGTCCCAATGGCTAGAAACTATAAACCTATATATACACACCAATCAGAGGCAAACAAGGTACATAATATTGGCCTTGAAAATACTCTTAGGCATATATATCTGATATTTAGAACCTTCATATTTCTATGAAAAAGCTTCTATATACTAACTTTGGCATCGGAGACATTGTGGCAGGCACCACATCGGTGACCATCCTAGGAGAACCTTTGTTCTACGTTCGCAGGGATAGTGACGAGGATTTGACACCATCTAGATGAACTTATAGGACTAATGATTCATGCATCATCAGTTGGCAAGGTTTTGAAACTATTTAGCAATCTAACAAATCGAGTCTGCTAGACTCAATTTTTCTTTTCGAAATCGAGTGAGCCGGAGTCGAGTTTCAGTTGGAAATCGAGTGTGTCACACTCGAGTTTCATACTCGAGAGTCAAACACTTGAGTTCCATAGAAGAAACACCAACCTAGGGCAAGGCGAAACGAAATCCAAATAAAAACAACGAAGATCAAACATAGAGATGGAGGGCGTGGGTTTGTTGTTTTTACTGAAGATCTAAGGGCGTGGCTGAGCTCCTTGGCTCTTCCTCTGATGATCATTGCCACCATCGGCAGTGGTATGATCTCCATGGGTGGGTGTGGTTTATGGGTTTGGTCTGATCTCTGTGGGTTTGTTCTTGAGAACGAAGAACGAAGGAAAAACGAAGAACAAAGACAAAGAACGAAGGGAAAACAAAAGAGCAAGGAACTCGAGTGTGAAACACTCAATTTCTGACTGAAACTCAACCCGTCTTTGCTTGATTTCAAAGACCAAAATTGAGTCTTAAGGACTCGATTTGTTAGATTGCTAAATTGTTTCGAAACCTTGCTAGCTAGTGAAACTGTTTGAAGGACTTGGTTATTTAGAAAGAAAAAAAAATCCATGTATGACCACATTGATATGATATATATATATATATATATATATATTTTTTTTGGTGGAAAAATTATTTCTGGGTCTGGTAATTTTAATGTGTAAATGACTAAATGGTGTCTTAGAAATAGTAAGGCAAATCTTAAGTCTCTCTTTTGTTTCCCCATTTCAATATCTCCTCCAGATCATGATGCAAGCATTATTTTTAGGAGTATCTAAAATTTATGTGCAATCTCAATCTGGAAATAAGACCCAGAAAGTGGACTTCAATTTTGTCAGTTTTGGCTTCAAAGGAAACTTTGCTTTCTGAATATTATTATTGAATCTTTAAGGAGTTTTCTCATAAATGTGAAATGGATACGCTACTAAACCTGATGTATTGATATTTTTACTTCTTCCTTTCTCTTGTTAAGAGAAACAAATGCATTGTGGTTTCTATTCCAGACCCTTCATTTATGTCTAGTTTTGATTTTATGCCAATAGAACTTGTAAGCTTAGTTGGGTCTGCTTTACCAGCCCTCTTTCTGGAGCTGGAAATTTAATTCTGCACATAGTTCCTGTGCTTGAATTTCAATATAATCTGTAATTTCCGGTGGCTAGTTGTGTTGTGTTGCAGGTAGATGTGATACATGTAAATTTTGCTTGGTATGGTTGTATCAAAGGCCATAAATCCTTACATTTATGTTTCCATTGTTTGGGTCTTGGAATTAGGGAATCCAACATGCACTGCATAATAGGGTGTCTAAAGCTATAAAAAGCATTCAAATGTCTTTAGCATACTAGAGAATTACACCCATATCTGCATAATTATATGCATGTCATTTATGCTTTCATTGGCTTTGTGAATTTTTTAAAGATTTTAAGAGTTATCCTTTGTCCTTATTTTGCTTTCCTTATTGCCTGATTTGTTAATGTCCTTGCAGGTTACCAAATTGAGTTGCAAAAATGGCAGATGGGCCACAACCTCATGCTTACGAAACCTTCCCAGTGGTGGTGGGTATGCGATCGACAGATTGCACAAAACTTTGCTGCCAGCATATGCTGGCTCTGCCTCCTATCTTGCTTCACCTCTGCTACCAGTATTTGTAGGAGCTCCACTGGAACATTCCATGTTCTTTTTGGGGTGGCAACTGCTCCAATTGGGAGAGTGAAACTCATGATCCAGTGCCAAGATGAGATGATCAAGTCAAGTAGAGTACCTACACGTTATAAAGGAATTGTGAACTGCTTCGCCAGAACAATCAGTAATGAAGGCTTCCTATCCCTTTGGAGAGGCTACATCCCTAGTGTCATCAGCAGCTTTTCCTTTAGAGTAAGTTTCAGCATTTTTTTTCTTTTATACTTATTGTCCATTGACTGGACTTCTTAAACTTGATTTTGACCATTTGAAATTTGTAGATGTTTTCGTTGTTTATTTTTTCTTTGTCTCGTCTTAATCTTGTTTATTAAATCCAAAGTACTTTTATGTACAACAGGTAATAAGCTCTGTCCTTCACAACTATTTTCTGACTTTATTCAATTTCAAGAAAGACAACGGTGGCTACTGGAAATGGTTACTCGGAGGCTTGGCAGTAGGAACTTTTGCTGATTTAGCAACTCGTGTTGTTGTTTATCCTCTGGATTATGCCCAGACTCGCCTAGCCAATGATATCAAGACAAACAATAAGATTGAAGAAAGGCACTTCAAATGCTTCATTGATGTCTTCAAAAAAACTATGAGATCAGATGGCATTGCTGGACTGTACCGTGGCTGTGCTATCTCATGTGCTTTTTAAGTCGTGGGGTCTACATTGGCATGCATGTTTTCTTCAGGCTGGTTCTGTTAGCTTGCTCCGGTTGCAGGTGAGTGCAAACATGCGAATTTAGTGTCATTGGGGTTATTTCCTTGATGACATTCATAACCCTTATACCCAGCATGCATTGCCTTTTTACAAACAAGGTCACCCTTGAGTTATTTTTTCCAAGTGTTTCTTGACAAATTCCTTTCGCTCTCTCTTGTCTTTGGCTACATTTGGCTTTCCCAATATTTTTAATTTTAATTGTCTAGGTGGCATCTTCATTTCATGTAATTCAGGGATTTTTTCAAAAGGTTTTGCTATTGCTGATAAGTGTGAAATAGCAATCCATTCATGATACAGAATAATGTTGAATTACACTTGCTGTTTTTGCAGGAAGACTTCTTGGCTGCAATAGTAATGGCAATGGGAGTTGTAGTTTGTCAAAAGATGGTAACTTACCCATTGGACTCTGTAAATAGGAGGATGATGATGACCTCTGGAGAAGTTGTTAAGTATCAGAGTTCAATACATGCATTTGCAGAGATTATCAGGAATGAGGGTGTTAAGTCCCCTTATAAAGGGTGGAGGTGCATGCATCCTCGAAACAATAACTTTAGCTGCTATTTTGACTGTTTTTGGCAGAAGAATGTGGAATTATTTGTCCACAAATAAGTCTAATTCTGCTGCTGATGGTGTGTCCGCAAAGAGGAATGGATCGGCTGGTGGTGGTCAATCTACGTCAACTCTCGTAATTAAATGGACATATGGTAAGGACTAGGGGCAACGGTGGTGGAGGCCCACTTAGAAATTTCACTTCTGAGGGGAACAATGATTTAGGTGTTCTTTACAATTAGAGTTCAGTTGACAATCTAAGAAAGGTCTTCTGTAATCTAATATTATAGGGAGTAAAACAATAGTACTTAGGTTTATGAGTCTGGGCTTAACCTCTTCCCCGTAGTAAACAAATGATTTTGTATTGTGCTGATTTCTAAAAATTGGATTCTCAAATTACCATCACTTGAAATCAATACATTTACTGGAAGCTTAATAGCATTAGATCGTCTAATACATTGTCTTTCATATTGAAATATTTTTCTAGTCAATGATCTGTTACATCTTTTGAGTACTTGCATCTGAGTGTGTGAATGAGAATTGGTGCTCACCTGAGAAACTTTTAGCATGTGCACTCCCTCCATAGCAATATTATTTGTTAATAACTAAAATGTGTGGGATTTTATTTTTGATGAATGCCCTTTCACTGATTTGCACATTTAAACTCAGTGCAGAACGAGTCTTGAAAAAAGCATATTGAACTTTAATACTAGTTTACTAGTTTTAAACTTCATTTGGGTCACTGGGTGCAGGATTTCATTACATTTGGAAACCTGAAGTGATTCACAACCTCTGTGAGGAATGATTTTGCCTGCAAGTGTTCTAGCACTTCCTAAATTGATCAATTTTGAAAGTTTCTTCTTGATTGGTGTTGACAGAAAATTACAATGATTTCTTATTGGTGTGAGAATCTGCCATTGCATATGGCTCTGCTTAGGAGAGTTAGGACTAGTTCCACACTTCGGCAATTAATCAATACACAGATCATTAGAGAACTTATATTGCTATAAAGCATTTTGGATCAAGCTGAATGGTATTGTGCTTTGGGTCAAAAGAAGCAAAAGATGACAGAAAGCCTATCAATTCAAGCATTAGATATTGTGCTTTGGATTAAGCTGAATGGTAAACATACAATTGAACTCACGTAACCAAGCCTGAATAGACAGAAGAAGGATTCAGTCATTTTGTTTACACCCAATTTGGGATACGAAGAAGAAAAAATCAAAATAATCATTTTGTTACAAAATTAGGTCAAAGGTGAACTAACTTTCTTCCTTCCCAATGTAAGGAGCCTGGCTTACACAGTTTGATGTATAAAATCTACATAGAAGAATAACTTTGGCAAGTGCCATCACTTCCATAGCTCTTCCATTGGGATTCCACGCTCACGAGCAACATCCTTGAACTGCCTCATTTTCTGCACTGCGACAACTGTAGCTCTTGCATTGTTGAGGGCATTGTTACTCCCCAGTTGCTTTCCCAAAGCATTCTCAACACCTGCCAGTTCTAGAACAATTCTTACAGCCCCTCCAGCAATCACTCCAGTACCAGGAGAAGCAGGTCTAAGCATCACTTTCGCAGCTCCATAATCACCCTCAGATCTGCAAATCATTTGCTTGATAAAATCAGTGACAACATTGATACGAGAATATGCCTAGTCACCGTTGTAATAACAATTTGTCATTAACATGTTTATGCAATATCAACATGTAATGTCTATAAGAATGTACGCGGTCATAATGATGCATATTTCAGAATACTGTACATATGAAAATGTCATTTTCTAGGGTCCTGTATCCTGGAACCTAAGGCTCCGCTCATTTTACATGATAACTATAACTTAAATATCTCTGAGAGTTAAAGTCCTGGAATTTTCGTGCATGTTAAAGTCCAGGGGCATTCATCCTGACAGGCTAAGCAGTTTATGCTCATGCCCTGGAGCAAAAACTTCAACAATACTGCATGAAACGTGATAGTCAATGAAGATATGTCTCATTCAGCCTGAAATGGAGTCATCTACTATCAATAGATACCAATGCATGAGGAATCCAAAATGAAAATTGTAAGATAGGCCGTTTCCTTGGCCATCTAACAGCTACCATATGTCCAAGCTTCCACCTATATCAAGATTTATAATCATTAAGACTAGTTGTGGCATCCTGAAAAACTACATAATTTGAATTTAGTGAACAGCCTGTCTAAGATGTATGGAAATAGAGAATCGAAATGCATAATTATTATGCCTGCAAAACACAGATTTTGACACACTATATAGTATAGCAAGTTAGCAACAAGCTGAAGTAAAAGATGAACAGCATAACTGTCCAGTCCCTTTGTTGAGAAAATCTCATTGCATATGAGCCGTTTAATCTGATTAGTTACACATCTTTTTGTAGTATCGCATAAATTAATTCCTAAGATAACTTAGGCAACTCCCAATAGTTTGTAACTTATACAAGAGTTCTGGCTGAGTTGCAGACATAAAAGTATTGTTAAATTTCAGCACCGTGTAAAACTCTTAGGAGTCTTGACCAAGTGTAGCCTCAAAAGCTGCCACCTAATCTACCAACCAAGTTCAATTCCTCAAACCTTTGGCAGCTAAAATGCATCAACATGTAAATTGACATCCATTCACTTCTTTCAATCTAAACTTCTTTGATAAGTCACTGTTTCTAAACTAAACTGGGCCTATTTATGATTAGCTATCAATTGTAAACAGCCATTTAACAGCTCCTATTATTCCAACCTTTGGCCAATATCAAGAATTAGAACTGAAAGGTGACCAATTTTTTTTTCTTCCTTTGAAAATTAGATACTTACAATGTGGGAGGGGGATTTCAACTCTAGTAGTCTCCGTTTAAGACATCAAGAAGTGCCAATTAAACTGCATCGCTACTGGCAAGGTGGCCGATATTTTCTAAGATCTAACACACAATGTCACATTAAAACAAGCTCAACCATACCAACCAAATTGCAATTCCAATCAAGTCCACATTCACTTTTTACACACATTCAGAATTGAAAACAAGAAGAAGACCAAAACCAAAACCTTAAAAACTTACCTATGTGGGAAAGTAAGGTACTTAGTCATGGGAACCGACACGATATTCCGGCGAGCATTAATGGCGGACTTCTGAACAGCCCCAACAACCTCCTTGGCCTTCCCAACTCCAACACCCACTTGGCCTTGCTTATCACCCACCACCACAACTGCTCTGAAATGCAATTGTTTCCCTCCTTTGACCACCTTGGTCACCCTTCTCACCTGCACAACTCTCTCTTCGAACCCATCTTTCACTTTTTCCCTCTTCGTTTTGGACCCAAACCCAGTTTTTTTTTGCACCTTAGAGTCCATCACGTATATGTCATTTCCCAAATAAGTCTCTCCACTGTAAGCTGGTCCGTACAGTTCTTCATACGCAATGGCTATTTCTTCTTCGGTCTCCATTGGACCCTCGTCGAAGGAAGGTGGGGCGACAAAGTCTTCAGGGCGTTCGGGGGGGTTGAAGACGGTGTCGGTTTCGTCGTTGGGGTTGAAGTTGTCGAAGAAGGTGGTGTCTATGTCAGAGGATTTGACTGTGAAGGTGGCTGTTGTTGTTGTGGGGTGTGAGGAAAAGGAGTGGTAAAGAGAGGGTTTTGTGGGTTTTGTGAAGAAGGGGTTTCTGGGTTTGGAGAGAGAGATACGAGAGTTAGCTGTGGTGTGGAGGGAGAGAGAGGAAAGGGATGAGAGAGTTGCAGAGGCTGTAGTCATGGTTATGGGTGTGGAGTTTGGATCAGTGAGAGTGAGTCTGAGTGAAGAGAGAAGGGAAGAGGCTTTTTCTGTTTTCTTATCCCAAAGCCAGCAATAGCTAGACATGGCAAAACGGGCGGGTTGGGTCGGGTTCGGGTCGGGTGGAATCGGGTTAGGGTAAACGGTAGCGGGGTTAAGAAAAACGGTCATCTTATGCAGGTTAAAAATGGTTCGGGTCAATGGGTTGCACCTGGGTCGGGTGACCGTATTGACCCGTATTTTTCACATGATTTTTTTTTAATTTTTTTTTAATTTTTATTTTTAATTTTTTTATAAATAAAACAATATGTATTTGTCATTTGAAAAGTTATGCAACAAATTATTTTATGTAAAATGCATTATTTTGACTTCACCATTTATATCAAGAATGAATTCAGTTAAACTTATTAATACTTATTCAATAATTTCAAAATTATACAAATCCTAACATTGCTATTTAAAACAAAATAACACAAACATAAGTAAAACAAATACACATGTTTTATGTCTACACAATATTAACATTCCAAAATATAAAAAAAAATTACAAATGACTTATTGGATAACTCATTTGATAAAGAATAAAAACATATAAGAAATTTACAATCTTGAAAATTAATTTTATATTCTATTATCAATTGTGGTTGGAACTCTATTTCAATTTGAGATATACATTAAAATTGGATTGCTTACTTATTTATACATTGTCTCTTTTATGAATATCATATCATTATTAAGCAACACACACTTTAGGAAATATCATAGTTTATTTTGAAAAGCCATTTATTTTGGACATAAATTGTTAAAAAATGAGTCTAAGCATTCATAATTTATGCTAATTTGATACTTTGGCTTCACTATTTTTATACTTGTAAATGTTTCTCACACATGTCTATAATTTTAAATCTATATTTTTAACTCTACTGTAACCATATTATCTTGGCATGTACTTTGTTATTTAATATTAAAAAATTTTTATTCATTACAGAATACTCAACCTTTTATCTTTCAATTAATTTGCATATGTAAATGTATCAATTGTTTCTTTAAAGTTCATAATAAACAATTAAACTACTATTGTCTTAATTTTAATTTTTTTTTTACCAAAAAAAAAATTTTTTAAAAAGTGATTCGGGTTCGGGTCGGGTTGCGGGTCGGGTCGGGTTGACCCGCAAAAAAATACGAAAAACTCGGGTCGGGTCACGGGTCAACCCGTTTTTGTTTCGGGTCAAAAAAATCGGGTTCGGGTTGAGTATTTTTCGGGTCGGGTCGGGTCGGGTCAGAAAATTTTGACCCGTTTTGCCATGTCTAGCAATAGCATGATGTGGAATTGTGGATTGTGGAGAGAAGACTGAGGAGCAATAAGAAAAACTACCGTTTTTAAATGATAACTTCCTGAAAACGGGAGATCGTTTTAATGCAGACAATTAGAAACACTACGATATAAATTTTCTTCTTCTTCATTTGCTTTTTATTTTTTTTATTATTAATTTTTAAGGAAAGCTTAAAATTCATTCAATAAGAAATACAAATACCAGACACATTTACTAGCATTTGGTGTTGTAAAAACGTGGGAGACTCCTCCAAACAAATAGCACTTAGGGTTTAACTTTAGACTGAACCAAGTTGTTTATGAAATCTCAAGTTTGGGTTGGAAAAATAATAGTTTATATTCGCTTATTAGTAAATAAGTTAAGCTCAAGCTCAAATCTAAGTATAGACTCAATTATTTAATGAATCAAGCTCAAACAAAATAATGTATTCGTAAATAAGACCATGAAAATAAAGTTTAATTTAACTAACTAGAATATTTTTTTTATTTGTACTTTTCTAAAATATACGTTTATATACATGAGATTAGATTGCATAAATTTATAAATAGGTTCATATGATATCAAATTATAATTTGTAATTTTTGATAATATGAATAGTCCATTCATAGCAAAATCCATAGCTTTGTGTTAAGTTAATCAAGTAACTAGTGAATTAGCTTGGATTTGTGTTGACAAAAAAATGACCCAATCTTAAAAACGTAATCTTGTTCGGTGATGAGCTCAATCTCAGCTCGTTTATAAATAAAATTAAATAAACTAATCTTAACTTTAAATACTCAGTTCAACTTAGCTCATTTATAGCCCTAAATAGCAGGTGTCATATAGGAGTTTGAGCATACGGGCAAGGAGAAGGGTACTACAGCCCTATGGTTGAAGTAGTGATATTTTTTGTTGAAAAGAAAAATTGTGAGCATATTGGTAACAGTATTGAGTGGGTGGTTGAATCAACAACCTCCTACCATGTTATTGCTTCAAAAGAGTTGTTTACCACATACAAAATAAAGGACTTTGATACGGTGAAGATTGTTCACCACTTTCTAGTCAATTGAAGAGTGAAAATTGGTGACATGTACATCAAACTAATGCCAGTTGCACAGATATTCAAGGATGCACGACATGTTCTGTTTACGCCTTAATATATTATCTACACTAGCCAAGGATCAAGTGGGTAATTGTAACCACATTGATTGTAAAAGAGCGCATGTTTGTTGCAATATTACATGACTCATGTGAAGGCTTGGAAAGAGTGTAATGTGGTCAAAGACATTGTGAAGACTCCATAGTTAAGAATTGCGGTTTATAGTGTTGTTATCAAGAGTAAAAGTCTTTTTACTTGATAGTGCGACAAATGAGGGACAAATATGTGATGATAAATATAGAGATGTTAAGCCAACTACAATTGATAATGATGAAGTGAAAGATTTTCAAGGTCTTGAGTAGAGGGAGAAACTCTCTCTACTAGAGATTGTTGAACTTCATGAGAGAAGGGTCAACTAGAGAACGTTAAGCAATTAGCTTTGAGAATATTTGAGCTTTTGATTAGGAGGATACAAGGAATTGGATTAAGGATATCTAAGGTAAGATTGATTTCTATATTTAATTGGATTATTTTAGTTAATTTTTCTATTTATACTAATTTTATATATTTAAATAATTATTAAATTAATTATGACGTCATCACGTATTGATTTAAGTCTGATCTCAAAAACCTTAAACTTTTTTCTTTTACCGTTATTAAACGGTTCATGTCTGAAAATCATGCCAAAATGGAGAGAAAATTTAGGAAGGAAAATATGATGACTGAATGACAAAAATGCCCATGTGCAAGTTTGTTTATTTATTTATTTATTTTAAGCCTTTGGCTTCACGTTGCTGCTTCTTTACTTCACTGGGCGTTTGCCTTTTTTTTTTTTTTTTTTTTTTTTTTTTTTTTTTTTTTTTTTGATTTCCTAAAGCAGTAGTGTGATGCTTTGTTTTGTTTTTCTTCTTCTCCTTTTTTTTTTTTTTTTTTTTTGGTGTTAACTAGACACGATTTTTTATTTTTTATTTTTATCTTGGATGTGATTTTTATTTTTTAATATATTTTGGGCCATCGATTTTTTTATTTTTGGTTGCTTGTCACTTTTTTTGTTTTAATTGTGCACCATTTTTTAATGAGGGTTTATGAGTAAGTTTATGTAAACTCATTTTTTCTATCCCCCCATTTTTACACTCTCAACCAAATAAAAAAGAAAGAAATTAAAATGTTTTCTGTCATCCAACTTTTCTACCCTCCTGCTTTTTCACCCCTACAACCAAATGTACCCTTACTATTTGAGTTGCTCAATTAAGCAATGCTAAAGATGCTTCTTCCTCATGCCTACCCTCATACATTAAAGGTGCATAAAAAATGTTACAGTTGTAGATATGGTTCACATAGTGTTTATATATACTAGTCGCTAACCGGTACAATGCATGAGAAAGGTATTTAAATATTCCTATAATATATGATTTAATTTTGGTTTTTTAATTAACAATTATGTATTATAAAAGGAAGAAAAAATATTCTTGTACATGATTAAACCTGAATGGGACATGTTGTTTGGTAATAAATTTCTTATGGGAAAGCCTTGAAAAAGCTTTTTCAATCAAAGTAGTTTTGTTTTCTCAAAAAGGAATTTTTGGTTTTGAGTGTTGGAGTTGGATTGGGTTTTGGAGCCTTACTGAGAATTAATTTGTCTTTTGTTTTTTTTTTTTTTTTCAATGTGATCACGTTATGGATTGAGATAAATAATGTAGTGAGGAAAGAACACGTTTGTTTAAAAAAGATGATAATAATGAATTTGAGTTTAAGTTGGACTTATTAAAGAGATAGAACTTCACTCCTTATTAAGTTTGGACTAAACAAAAATAGTTTTATTTAAATAAAATGATAATTTTATTTAAATATTGTGGTCCAGATATTATTTACTAATATAATACGTGAAAGTTTCTCAAAAAAAAAAAAAAAATAATACGTGAAAAAAAATACTTAAATAAAAAGAGTAGGGGTTTATATTTGTTGAAATTTTTGTTATAGAATTTTAGTTGAAGTAGAATTTTCAAGTTCTTGAATCATATATCTAATAGAGTTTTACTTAAACTAACTTATTGTAACACTTGATAAGATAATTACATGTTGAAGAGAAATAATAAATATATAAGATATAAAATCTAAAATAAATAGTGATGACATGAAAAATTGTGGAAGATCTAAAGGTTTTGGTTTTATATATATATATATATGATGGCTCATCTGCTGTTTTGTTGACTTTTTTATGGAGATGCTAATCTTCATCATGAAAAATATTATATACATAAATAATTGCATTCGATTAGTAAATAATTAAGGCAAAAAAGTGTACATGTTATTATTGTTAGAAAACAATTCAATTCCATGGAACATATAAAATGTATGACATTCTAGCATATGTAGATATTCGAGATTTAATAGCGAGATTCTTAAACTAAAAAAAAAAAAAAACAAGAGAGAGAGAAAGAGAGTCATTAGCAAGAGTGCAATTCAATAACTCAAACCTTATGAAAAACTCAAGCCCAGTTATTACCTTTTATATTATGACCAAAGTTTGACACTTTGACTAAATCAAAGCAAAAACTCTTACCCTCTTACAAACTTTCTTCTTTCTCCTCACGTATAGATGATACTTATAGAAAATTTCATTTTCATGAAATCATGTCTCCATTTTCAAACTATCTCACAAAATGCCATTAACTTAATATTTTCATTAAAAAAAAATTCAATGATAGGAATGGTAAAACACATGATCCTATACAAGAAATACCAAAAATATATGGAAAACAATTTTCATAGGAGACTTTATCTTTAAATAATATGAAGACAATAGTAAAGAGAAAATGCATTGAATGAGATCCTACTATACAAGTTTGTTAATCATTTCAAATTGTACTCATCATTTACATAAAAAATAATAATATATCATATTATTTAAATTAGAAAAATAATACATATTAATTTCAAGGTTCATTGCAAGATGTGAACTACTAAGGTATTGCAACAATAAGTAACATTGATAAAACAATGGGTTGGTATTACATTTTGTGCGCATTTTGTGAAAGGAACGTCAAACCACAAGCACGATCATTTTGGTGTGCGAAATGTGAAACAAAACAAATTTTTCTATCCCAAAGTTAGAGGCACTCGCACTAACTATATACTCTACAAATATTTATAATATATTTATCTCATTATGACTACTATATATATAATTGCAAACTTCTTCAGACATAGGATTCAAATTGAAATTTTTGATGTAGTTGACAAAACAAATTTTGTAATATTTGATCGAGGTGTTGAGAAAATCCTAAATAAATCTACAAGAGACCTTGTTGAAAAATAAACTTAGGTACAAATTGTAAAACTATTCATATTGGAGAGGGAATCCCACATGATTTGAAAAAAAAAAACTTAGGAAAAAAATGGATTTTCCTACTTCATTTGAATGAATTCAATCTAAATGATAGTTTTGAAAATTACGTAGTTGTTAAGATTTTAATGCACCTTCAAATGACAAAAAGGTGTGGAAGGAAAAAAAAAATATACACAATCCAATATGCCATATTAATTCTTTTTGCTACACTATTCCAAAATTAACAAAAATAAAAATAAAAACATTTACAAAAAAATTGTCACATCATTGAAATTTAATATAAATGCAAATACCTACGAAAAATTTTAGTAACAATGTCCAAACTTTGTAAGATCTAATTAAAAATCTTCCGGTGCCAATTCATTAGTGATTGCAAATGATGCAACAAAAGGAAAAAGTGATGAAAGCTAAAAAATTGAACAAATATGGACAGACTAAACTTCAAACGTTAAAGATGGAGAAACTGATGATGATAACAAGCATCACCATACCGCAATAACGCATTGAAGAAACAAAAAAAAAAAAAAAAAAAAAAAGATTTTGTAATGAAGCTACATCACATAATAAAAATCAATAATATAAAATGAATTAATATGCTCTTATCAACTTTTTTTTTTATACAATATTACTCCTAAGTTGTTATAATTATTGCTCATTATTGGAACAAAATAATTATAATAGATACATGTGTGCAATTTATAATTGTTACTTTTTATAATGAACTCATTACTAACAAAATTTTATAATAAATATGCTATAATATATGTATAATATTTGCCAAAAATAAATTTACATAAAACATTATAACATTATCCGTGTATCGCACGAGCAACTTACTAGTATATATAAAGGCAAAAAACTCGTGCGAGAGTACACGAGATCCTATCACGTGGCTCTCTAATTTTGCATTTATCATTTTTTTACCTCTTTCATTAAGTTTTTTTTTTTACTATTATTCAAAAAATCACATTAACTTATTTTACTGTTATCTCATTAATCTCTTATTAATTGCTTGAGCTTACACCACACATTTCTAGGGGTGGCAAAATTAGACACGACCCGCGAATCCAACACAATACGATATAAAATTAGCAGATTATAAGTTGAGACTTAATGGGTTTATGTCATATTTAAATTGACATGATTAACTCGTTTAATAAACAGGTTGGATTAATGTCCATCATATGGAACCCGTTTGACCCATTTGACCTGTTTAATTAAATGCTATTTTACCAATATATCCTTCAAACCTTAGGTATATAAACTTATTAGTTGTTGTGACTTATATTCTTTGACATATTATGATTGATTATTTGTAATATTGAGATATGCTTTAGTTTTGAATGATTATTTGTGATGCAGTTACTCGTTAGTTCTGAATTTTATATTTAAAATATTTATATGTTTGGCTTTTCCTATTTTATATCAATTTGGTTCATACTATTTTTTTTTCTTTTCGTTTTGATAAAATTTGATAAACAAATCGACACGATTAACCCGTTTAATAAATGTGTTGCGTTAGGGTTGAGGAATCTTGCTTATTTAATAAATATGTCGGGTTAAGGTTGACTCATAATGTCGGATACTTATTAGTCAACACAACACGAACCCAACATGCAAATACGAATTACCACTCCTACACCTTTCTCTTTTTTCCATGTCAAATAGCATATCTACCTTTTTAGTATTAAAAACAAAAGCATAATAATAATAATAATAATAATAATAATAATAATAATAATAATAATAATAATAATAATAATAATAATAATAATAATAAGGGCACAATTTGCACCTTGGCCCAAAAAATAAGATTGGGATAGGCCCAAAATTCCCAATACAATGAATTTGTAGAAAGTGGGCTTGAAATCTAGGTTCTAATGATCTTAACTAACAAAGATGATGGGCTAGCTTCCAACATCATACAGATGAGATAATTTATATAACAAAAATTGTCCTCGGATTCAAGTCGAGGAGGCTGGATCCTATATTTCTCTTCCTTAAATACATGTTACAGATATTGATCTTAATTTCTACAGTGTTTTCTTTTCCTTTCTTCGATCCTCCTTCTTCAATGTCTTCCCCTCCTTTTATCTTTTTCTTCTTCTTCTTCTCTCCATCCTCCACGTATGGATCAGATCACTGGTCCGGATACTTGTCCTATCAACCCATCCCTGAAGTCTTTGGAGATAGCTGTAAGGCTGAAATCTGATGCTCGGGCATCGCTTTCCTATTAATGGGCCAGAGATTTAGCCGCAGAGCATTTAATGCAGTGGTAGTAGCTTTATATTGGATGAAATATGCTGTATACCCTCCATGCATATCCTTACTTATAGGATTTCCTAGAACATCACCTTTGGACATCGGGCAACCCTTTCCTATCTCGGCTTTAAATAGCCGAGGACGGACTCCTCCTCAGACAACCTTTTGGAATGACCTTGATTAGCCTCCGCCTCTTTATCCATCAATACTACTTCTTGAATCGATATTCCTACATCCTCGGACCATTTAGAGTCCTCAAATTGGCCCAATACATACTTCTGGGCCCATTGACCCTACCATAGGCCCTCGAGATTCTCATTTCTGCCATCTCGGGAGGAAAAGAGGATCTCGATAACTGTCACTATTATCTTGTATTCGTCATTCATCGTCCCTGATAGTGAAGGGGTCCCTTGAACCGTCTATTGCACGTTTTTGACGTTTCGGCACGCGAGGTGCTCCCTCATTAAATTTCTACGGCTTTTTGTCCTCCACGTTCTATGATGCGATGTAGATCCAACTGCTGAGGATTACGCAGGCACACAGGTGGGAATTTTCCCGCTTGCAAACCCTCTTCGATATAAATATCCTCAAATCAAATCACCTTCCTCACTTCAACATTCATATAACGAACTTGCAAACTCTCTTAGTCTACACGTGCCCTCACAATTACCAAGAATTAGTCTGAGGTGGTTTTTCTTCTTAGCGTAAGTCTTCATAAACTTATTCACTCATTATCATTTTATATACGTTTCTCTTTTCTGTGTCACATTCTCGTCGGCTCATTTATCCCTTTCTCTATTTTTCAATACCTCCAACCCTCTCCTAAAAATGGGTAGATTTGCCTCCTTAGTAGATTCCGAGGAAAAAATGGAACAGTTTAAGGCCTTGTATAGGATTCCATCAGGGGTATCCGTTAAGTACTGTAAGGAAGGGGAATGACATGAGAAAAGGCAAGAGGGAGAAGTAGTAATCCTAATGATCGCTTTTATAGAGGGAGGGATGAAAATCCTAATGGGGACGATCACTAGGGTCTGTAGACGCACTCAATGAAAAGATGAGTTTGGAACTCACCCATCATGACGTTTGTTGGGAAATTTAGACCCCGGTTGATAGAATTAACAAGTTTTAAAACCAAGTTGTTAATTAGATTTATTATGCATAAAACTTGTTAAAACAAACAAACATCAATATCATGTCAAAACTAAGTGCAGCGGAAAAATAAATAAGACAAGATATGATGACCCAGGAAAACCAATGAAACCAACCAGTTTCACAGTAAAAAACCTGGGGGGAAACCTTCCCGAAAAGCAATCCACTATAGTAAAGAGAAGTTTCAGATCTAGTACAAAACCTTTGTCACTAGACTCTACAATCCCCGTAGATGAACTCACAGCAGAAACCTTCTACTGCTTCAGAACCTCTGAACTCTTCAATATATGAACGCCACCCTTTAATGCACGGATCCCAGTACGTGACTAACTCCTTTGCACGAATCCCAGTACGTGACTCACTCACCAACTTGAGGAAGAAGAATGTTGGCTGCAAAGTTCTTCACTTCATACGCACGATGAAGATCAAGAAGCACTTGGTTACAAAACCCTAAGGCGCAAAGACGCAGTAGCTTCTTTCAGAGAGAATAAGGCATTGGTCACCTTTTGCATATGTTCTCCTTGTATTCTCTTATGTGACGGCCTAAAAAATATGCCTTATATATGCCTAGGGTTGTGAGAAAAGAAACCCTACACAAATACAAAAGCCTGGCCCAAAAATCAGATCTGGAAATCTCAATTCCCGTAACCTCGATCGATCGGGCTCGATAGATAGCAGGTGTCGAGCCTCATTAATCCTCGATAGATACCTCGATCGATCGGGCTCGATAGATAGCTATCTGTCCAGCAGCTATCCGCAGGTGTCCACCAGGTGTCCAGCTTTAGTACACACTTTTTCTTCACTTGTTTCTTGGTCCAATCTTCATGGCTTTAATAATAAACTTGAACAACATGTTCTTTGAAGTATTAAACACATCCTAGATCTATCCAAATACAAGTAAAGTGCATTTTGTCAAAGGATTAGCCAACTACATAAAATAGCGACATATGTTAACAAACTTGAACTACATATGTCCTAACAATCTCCCCCTTTGGCAATCCGTGACAAAACCACAACAACCAAATGAAAATATGAGAGAAGTCATAAATCACTCAACTCATACTCACTTGTTGAATACAATAAAATCTACCCTAACACAAACTCTTGAAAAACTTTGCAAGAAGAGAGTTCATGGCATGGAAGACTTTGACAACCTGTATTTCTGAAACACTTTAAACAAAACTCATCAAGGCATCTTTGTGTGAAGCAGAAATAATAGATTGCATACAAATAAAGAAACATGTGTATAAAGATAGAAAAGAAACAACACATGTAGAGATAGGTGAAGAAAACATACATCATCATATATATACCACTTGATAAATACCATGTGTATGTAAAAATGGTCACAAGACCTAGGTACATGAACAAGGAGATAAACACTCCCCCTAACAAGATGAAACACAACTCCCCCTTACAAGGGCATGTATTTCTCCCCCTAACTTGTAGAATCTTAAAGAAAGAAACCACAAATTCTCCAATATCTCCCCCTTTTTGTCACGATTGACAGAGGGTACTGAGAAGCTATAAAGCTCTAATCGAGAAACAAAAAGATGATCAAGGATGATCAAGGGGGCACAAAGAATCCATAAAAATGCATGAATGTAATGAAACAAGATATTATGGATGACAAGATAAGAGAAACATGCAAAACATGTGAAAAACAATGCATGCAGAGAATCTCGATAGATCGAGAGGTATCGAGGAGCTATCGAGCAGACCTCGATGGATCGAACAGCTATCGAGAAGGTATCGAGGAGACAGAAACTTTCTCGATCGATCCACCTAGCTATCGAGAGGTGTCGAGATTGTGATAACATGCAACTGAAGATCTCGACAGATAAGCCAGGTATCGAGAGGTGTCGAGGAGGTGTCGAGATGCCTTTAAAAACAGTTTTTCAGAAAAAGAAAAACACAGACATGAATGCAATCATGCATGCAACTCAACCAAAGATCCAAGCGACATATTAACCTCTCAAAAACATCTCTCAACAAGAAAAATGTCATGCATTTTGATCCAAAACACACACACACACACTAAACCAGTCTAACCAATTTTATATTTCAAAAATAAGTTATGACAGTTTAGTGAGCATACATTAACGCATGTAAACCTTGTGATGGCCAAATCACATTGTACCTGCACATGTATCAAAAATAGCAAAGAGTATTGCGTGTCGTGTGTGAAAACATCGCAAGATTGCATAAGCGTCTCAATGTTATGACGATTTGAGATATGAGAAAATCACTTTAACTGACACACAATCATAACCGTTTGATGGGGACTATCACCTTTGAGGTACATCCTATAACTCCCACATCTCCTAGAAAACACGCTTGCAACCATATTTTAAAGCATTTTTAATCTTTTTGCTTTTTATTTCTTTGCATATTTTCTTTTAACAAGCATATCATGCATGGGCATACAAGAGAAAGAAAAGAAATACCCAATGATGTTAAGCTTGTGACACTGCACTTTTGCTATGCCGAAGCATACAGGTGTCCTTGACATTGCACTTTTGCTATGCCGAAGCATACAGATGTCATTGACATTGCACTTTTGCTATGCCGAAGCATACAGATGTCATATTATGATTGGCGAGTAACAGTGGTGAGATGGTTATTTATGCCTTTCTCTTAGGATTTTCTAGTTCAACCCGTCAAAAAGAGTGATACGAGTGTTAAGAAGAAGAGATCACTTAACCTTACTCATCACAAACAAAGAGCTACAAAGCTCACTTGCTTAGTTGTGCAGAAGAATGCTCATCTAAGCTACAGATGATACAAAGTTTAGAAAACTCTGTTTCAATGGCCATTACAAAAGTTCACATGAACTAATGTACACAAACACACACTGTTTTTGTATTTTTCTGATTTTTCAATTTTTTTTTTTGAAAACAAAACAAAATAAAAACTAAACAACCACACAAAAACAGACAAACATCATGAATGCATGAAAGAAAGATGCATATGCATGAAAACATGATAGAAGGATGCAGATGCATGAAAGCATGATTTCAATAGAAGATAAGAAATCAAGCAAAGAGAGTCCTACTTTAGATAGAAAGAATTAAAGCAGAGGACAAACAGAAAAGACAATTAAGTCTTAGGCTCCTTTCTCACCCACACAACACGAGTCTTTGGCCGTGAAGATGAAAAGGCACGTGTCCTAGTATGACTACTAAAGGACATAGAAGAATTAAAATTCTCCTGAAATTGAGTTAAAAAGCTCAAGACTTTTAATAACTCACCAACAAATTCCATGACAACGGGGGTCAAGGATCACACTTAGGAAATTAATCCAATCAGAGTGTACCCGCTCTGATACCACTTGTTGGGAAATTTAGACCCCGGTTGATAGAATTAACAAGTTTTAAAACCAAGTTGTTAATTAGATTTATTATGCATAAAACTTGTTAAAACAAACAAACATCAATATCATGTCAAAACTAAGTGCAGCGGAAAAATAAATAAGACAAGATATGATGACCCAGGAAAACCAATGAAACCAACCAGTTTCACAGTAAAAAACCTGGGGGGAAACCTTCCCGAAAAGCAATCCACTATAGTAAAGAGAAGTTTCAGATCTAGTACAAAACCTTTGTCACTAGACTCTACAATCCCCGTAGATGAACTCACAGCAGAAACCTTCTACTGCTTCAGAACCTCTGAACTCTTCAATATATGAACACCACCCTTTAATGCACGGATCCCAGTACGTGACTAACTCCTTTGCACGAATCCCAGTACGTGACTCACTCACCAACTTGAGGAAGAAGAATGTTGGCTGCAAAGTTCTTCACTTCATACGCACGATGAAGATCAAGAAGCACTTGGTTACAAAACCCTAAGGCGCAAAGACGCAGTAGCTTCTTTCAGAGAGAATAAGGCATTGGTCACCTTTTGCATATGTTCTCCTTGTATTCTCTTATGTGACGGCCTAAAAAATATGCCTTATATATGCCTAGGGTTGTGAGAAAAGAAACCCTACACAAATACAAAAGCCTGGCCCAAAAATCAGATCTGGAAATCTCAATTCCCGTAACCTCGATCGATCGGGCTCGATAGATAGCAGGTGTCGAGCCTCATTAATCCTCGATAGATACCTCGATCGATCGGGCTCGATAGATAGCTATCTGTCCAGCAGCTATCCGCAGGTGTCCAGCAGCTATCCGCAGGTGTCCACCAGGTGTCCAGCTTTAGTACACACTTTTTCTTCACTTGTTTCTTGGTCCAATCTTCATGGCTTTAATACTAAACTTGAACAACATGTTCTTTGAAGTATTAAACACATCCTAGATCTATCCAAATACAAGTAAAGTGCATTTTGTCAAAGGATTAGCCAACTACATAAAATAGCGACATATGTTAACAAACTTGAACTACATATGTCCTAACAACGTTAATTGGATTTACAATCTCTACCACCTAAAGGGGTAGGGATATTACTTAAAATCTAGGTATCCTGAGTTTAGACTGATCCAATGCCTCCCTGAATCCAACAAGGGTCTGAAAAAAGATTTTTTGATCATATCAGGGGATTGGCACGATGGCCTTCCTTGTCCGACAAGGGAAGGGGAACCAGGTGAGGCTCTGGGTTTAGAAAAACACCTTATAATCACCTTCTCTTCTTTTTCTTTAATTTGGGTCTATATAGAAATATTTTTTTGATTTAATATTGTTTTTCTTGTTGATTTTGCAGACAGATACGCTGCAATCACCCACTTCGACCTTGTCAACCAAGAAAAATTGGAAGAAATATTGAAGGTAGAAGTATTCGGACACACCAATAATCAATTCCGAGCAGCACATTTGATCCTCGGCTACAATCCCATCTCCAAATCTTTCTAGGTGCCGAAGTGCGTGATTAGAGCAAAAGACCCACGCTTACATTGAATAAGCGTTGCTACTAAGGGTTTTCTTCTCCCTGATGGTGCCTCCATTCCCCAAGTTACTCTCGCCTCTTAACCCATTCCTGAAGGTATTCCCACAATACCTTTTCCATCCCAACACACAGCCGGTAAAGTGACCTCCTCTCAATTTAACATAAAGGAAGAGGAAGAAATCGTTGAAGTTTCAGATTTCGAGGACAAATTTGAGGTTTTCAACCAACCCAGTTCCCCAAAATGCCTAGCTGGTGACCTCGACACATCATCTTCAGAACCAACAAGCCATGCACAAGAAGAAACTATCAACTCAGATACAATGGGAATCCAACGCAAGACCAAATAGAGCCTCAGAGATATAATGGAGTCCTAGGTGAGGAGTCAAGAGCCTGGGAGGACTGCTCAAACTAAACTCCCCATTCCTAAAGACAAACAACCAGGGAAATCATCTCAGCCTAAACTCCCTCCTCCTCTACCCATTCAGCCCCAATGTGTTGACCAGGCTGATCATAAGAGAAAGAAGGATCAGTCTAAGGGCAAGGAAGTGGTTGGGGGGGGGGGGAGAAGCCATCTTCCCAGAGATGTAGAGCCTTAAAAGGGAGCCAACCAGGCTCGGACAACACAAACGAGCCTGGAGAAAAGGGCTGAGGTTTAGGCCCCGGTGTCTGCCCTAATCTGGGCCCTGGCGATGATCTTAGACGATCATGAGGTCATTGTTGACGCCTCTATTAGAGGTTCTAACCCAGGAATAGTTGTATTTGTGGCTGACGCTTTAGAGCAGGCTCTTCTGCTTTCTAAAGATATGGTTGAGTTGAGGCAAATGAGAAAGCAAGATGTCTTCATGACACTGAAGAAGGAACTCGCCATGGTAAGATTCTTATCCAACTTATCTTCAACTTTTACTTTATTTTTTTCACACTTAGTTTTTCTATGTTGACAATGCCCTTTTGTTCCTTTCTATTGTTGTGAATAGGCCGTCCAGTTTGCTCATAGGGTTAAGGAGATAATTATCAGCTCCCATAGAGCAATGAAGAAAGAGGAGGCTAGGCGCTCCAATGCCTAGAAGACTTTTGAATTGGCAAAAAAGAAGCTTCAAGAGGTCACTACCCAACTGAACAAGGCAAAGAGCGATAAAATGAATGCCAAGGAAGCTTTGAAAGTAGCTGAGAGGCAGGCCGAGACCCAACGGCTATAGCTTCGCTAGGCTCGATGAGGATTATACTGCAGCAAAGAAGTTGATAGAGGACCTTTAGAAAAATTTGAGGAAGTCTAAGAAGGCAAAGGAGGGGGCTAACAATGCCAAAGAGGAAGCTGAAAAAGCCAAAAAGGAAGCTGATAAAGCAAGGGAACGAGCTGAGCAAGATGGATATGAGGTTGGGGTGGCTGAGACTGAGGAAAACCTCAGATTGTAGGTCTCGGAGGTATGTAGGCATTATTGCCTCCAAGTGTGGACTGAAGCCCTCACCTAGCCTAGGGTTGATGCCTCTTTTGTCCTTTGGAGGACAGAAAATGTCTACTACCCCCAACCATTTGAGCCTTTGCTCCATATGTCCCCAAGGCTGATGCTGCCACCCAGGTAGCAGATGTTGGAAAGGACGGCTCAGTTGAAGCCCTTCCTTCCATTGGACCTCACTCCGAGGAGGTTAAGCAGCCTGAGGCCACCAAGCAACCTACTGAAATAACAAAAGGGGTGGCCCATGATACTGCTCAGCCCTCTATTGCCCCTAAGGAGTCTACTAAAGAGAAGGGAGCTTCTGACACCACGACTCCTAACCAACCTTTAAAGATTTCTAAGGGCAACCTTGTGATAAAGACAAAGCCATTATTCATCCTTGTTTACTCTTCCTTTTAGCCTTATTATTATTATTTTTATTTGATGTAATTGGATGTTATGTAAATAAACTACCTCTTCAAAAGGCTTTACCTTAATGAAAATGATAGGCTTTTCCTTTACATGTATGTTGTTTGTATTTTTTTTTTTACTTGTATAATCTCTATTTTCCTTGGTGCCTAATTAGTAGGACAATGACATATGCTTAGCTCTGTCATCTGCATAAGTGATAATTCCTTTCAAATGAATCAAAAGTTAGTTAATCAACCAATCTAACAAAAACACTCTTATAACTACAAAGTTTATATATCCCAACAAAAAAATCATCCATATCATTTCCAATATAACTTAATGATCTTAAGGAAATAATCAGACATGGACCAGGCAACAAATATGTATGATATACTTACAAATGTTTTAAGTGATGCTTATGAACTCCCATTTGTTCATAGCTGTTTTGGTAGTCCCCAAGATATGCGATCAAAATGGCAAAACATTGCTAAAATCAACCTTAGGTATTAGTTGACTCAAAAATGGATGGTTCGAGGAACCAGAGGGTTTTGTTTGACACTTAGGAGAATACCTTAAGTGTTAATTTATCCAAAGTAGATGTTTTGAGGAACCAGATATAACTAAGGTTCTGTTTAATACTTAGAAAAATGTTGTGAAATACCAATTTTCCCAAGGTACGTGGTCCAAGGAGCCAAGCATGACCAAGATTTAATTTGATACTTAGAAAAATGAACTGAAGTGTTAATTTATCCAAAATAGATGGTTTGAGGACCAGACATAACTAAGGTTTTGTTAATACTTAATAAAATATCAATTTATCCAATGTATGTGGTCTGAGGAGCTAAGCATGACCAAGGTTCAGTTTGATACTTAGAAAAATGAACTGAAACGTTAATTTACCCAAAGTAGATGGTTCGAGAACCAGACGTAACTAAGGTTCTGTTCAATACTTAATAAAATATCAATTTATCCAAGGTATGTGGTCCAAGGAGCTATGCATGATCAAGGTTCAGTTTGATACTTAGAAAAATGATAATCAATGTAACACATAATGTCATTAGTAATAACATAGCAGAAGTGCCTTTCATTAATAATAATACCTTCGTAGGTTATTTACATTCCAGGGATGTGGTACAACTTTTTCATCTAGGTTTTCAAGATAATATGCCCTTGTTCCAACTACCAAGGTGATGCGATATGGTCCTTCCCACTTGGGTCCTAATTTTCCCCAGGTTGGGTTTTTAGCAGTGCCCAAAACCTTTCTCAAAACCAGATCTCCAGGTGCGAGTGGCCTTAACTTTACAATGGAATCATACCCCTGCTTGAGCTTGTGCTAATAGTAAGCTAGCTGAACCATGGCATTTTCTCGTCGTTCTTCAATTAAGTCTAAGATTTTTTCTAATAAGCCATCATTATTGCTTGGAGTGAAAGAGCTCGTCCTTAACGTAGGAAACACAGTTTCTAGAGGGATTACAACCTCAACTCCATAAATCATAAAGAATGGTGTTTCTCTAGTGGACCTCCGAGGGGTAGTTTGATACGTCCATAAAATATGCGGTAATTCTTTCACCCACCTTCCCTTCGCATCATCCAGTCTTCTTTTAAGTCCATTAACTATAACCTTGTTGACAGCCTCGGCCTATCCATTCCCCTATGGATAAGCTGGGGTGAAATATCTATTCATAATGCGTAGATCACAACAGTATCTTCTAAAACCCTTGCTATCAAATTGTAGACCTTTATCTAAAATAAGAGTGTGAGGAATTCCAAACCTGGTGATAATGTTTTTCCAAACAAATCTTTTCGCATCTAAATCCCTGATATTTGATAACGGCTCGGCTTCAACCCATTTAGTAAAATAATTTGTGCCAACGAGCAACCATTTCTTATTTTCAACTGCCTTTGGGAAAGATTTTACAATATCCAAGCCCCATTGAGCAAAAGGCTAAGGGCTGGATAGAGGGTTAATGACACCCCTAGTTGATGGATGTTGGGAGCAAACCTCTGACACTGGTCACACTTCTTCACATAATCTTGTGCTTCTCTCTGCATATTTGACCACCAATACCCTTGTGTAAAAACTCTATGAGATAAAGACATTGCTCCTGTGTGACTTTCACAAATCTCTTCGTGCAACTCTTCCAGAAATAGTTTCGTTACTTGAGAATGTATATATAGCAAATACGGTCCATAAAAAGAGCGTTTGTACAACTTTGGTCCTCGGATAGCCAGAATTAAGGTGTTTTTTTGCGTACTTTATCTACCTCGGATTTCTCTTTTGGCAAGATATCATCCTTAAGGAATAACACTATAGGGTCCATCTAACTAAGTCCCACCCTAATTTGATGAATTCAGATGGTGTTACCATTCGTCATAGTAGGTTTTCAATGAGGATAACCCGAGGTAGGCCTTGAGCTAAGGACGTCACGAGGGTTGCTAAGGAGTCTGCATGGGTTTTCTTGCTCTTGGGGATCTTTACCAAAGCAAAAGATTCAAACGTTTACTGCAAATATCTCACCTGTGTCAAATACTCTTGCATTCTTAGATCTCTGGCCTCTAATCCTCCTTCCACTTGGCCCACCACCAACTGTGAATCTAAGAACATCTGTACCGTTTTTCCTTCAATTTTTCGAACCATAGCCATTCCTACCAATAGAGCTTCAGATTCAACCTCATTATTTATGGCCGAGAATCCCAATCTTAGGGACTTCTCGAAAGTAATTCCCTCGGGAGATACCAAAACTAGCCCCACTCCAAATCCTTTTTGGTTTGCTGCCTTGTCATCGTATACCTTCCATAACAGAGGTTCTTTGAGTGAAATCATGCCAACTAATTTTTCATTCATTTCCAGCTTCTTAGCATTTTCTTCTAGTGAGGGCTCAGCGAATTCAGTCACCAAATCAATAAATACATGGCCTTTTACAGAGGTGAGAGGTATGTACTTGATATCAAAAGCCTCCAAGATGGTACCCCATTTGGCAGTCCTTCCCATGTAGTCGGCACTTCGAAGTATTGTTCTGAAAGGAAGTTGAGTCAAAACAACAATATGAGATTGGAAGTAATGGGGAAGGTTACGTTTAGCATGCACCACTGCTAGGATAGCTTTCTCCAACGGTAAGTAATGCACCTCGACCTCATGTAAGGACTTGTTCACATAATAAACTAGCCTCTATACACCATCATCAACCCGTATCAGAACCAGACTAATGGCATGATTAGCCACAGCAATGTAGGCGAATAGAATTTCATCCACTTCTGGCCGAGACATAATAGGTGGTCATGAAAGATATTCTTTAAGATGCTGAAAGGCTAAAGTACACTCCTCAGTCCATTCAAATCCCTTCCACTTATTCAATGACTGGAATAAAGGCCTACATCTGTCTACGGACCAAGGCATAAACCGGTTGAGGGCAACAATCATCCCTATCAACTTCTGAACTTCTTTAGGATTCTGAGGTGGCTGTAAGCTGTTAATTGCCCTAACCTGCACAGGATTAACTTCAATTCCACAATAAGTTACCATGTAACCTAGAAATTTACCTGATCTCACACCAAAGGAACACTTAGAAGCATTAAGGCGCAACTTATATATTCTCAGCGTCTGAAAGGTGTCATTTAGGTCTTCCACATGCATGGACGCCATTTTACTTTTGACCACCATGTCATTTACATACACCTCGATAGTCTTTCCCAATTATGGCTTAAACATCCTGGTCATCATCATTTGATAAGTAGCCCCTGCGTTTTTCAAACCGAAGGGCATTACCATGTAATAATAATTCCCTGTTGGAGTGATAAAGGTTGTCTTCTCCTGATCATCCAAAGCCAAAGGTATCTGGTGATAATCTTGAAAAGCATCCAAAAAGCTCATCTGAGGATGCCCAAAAGTGGCATCCACCAGTTGATCTATACGAGGCATTAGGAAAGGATCTTTGGGACAAGCCCTGTTCAAATACGTAAAGTCTACACAAACTCTCCACTTCCCATTCTTCTTCTTCACCACCAATGTATGAGCTAACCATTCAGGATAAAAAACTTCCTTAATAGCGCCAGCCTTTTTGAACTTGATTACCTCTTCTTTAACAACTTCAGAATGCTCCTTGGATGAAAGCTGAGGTGGTTGTTTCCTCGGCGCCACAACCTGATTGACGTTTAAATGATGATAAATGAAACTCGGATCTACCTCGAGGGCTTCTTAAGCATTCCATGCGAATACACCAACGTTCCTCCATAAGAACATAATCAGCTCCTCCCTTTCCTGAGGAGGCAATTAAGCTCCCACTTGAAAGAATTTTTCAGGGTCTTCATTTATAATAACTTCCTCTAACTTCTCACATGCGGGTTCTTCTATTGCTGCCACCATGGGTGTGGCTAGAGCCATTGATTGCTATAAGCCCCCCTTAGTAGAGAACGAGGATTCAACCTCAGGCTGATGTAGAATTGCAGCTGCCATTCACTATCTAGCCACAGATTGACTCCCAATCAGTTCCTCAATTTGGTCTCCAGATGGATATTTCACCTTCAAATGTAAAGTTAAGGAAACATCACTCAGGGCATAAAGCCAAGGTCTTGCCACAATGACTATGTAAGGAGAATAGGCATCTACCACAATGAAATCCACTTCTACCACCTCTTAGCCTGATTACACAGGTAATCTGATTTGGCCATTTGGTACGACAACTTTCCCATCAAAGCTTATAAATGGTGAATCATAAGCTGTCAAATCCTCAAACTTTAAGTTTAGCCCCTTGTATAAATTAGGGTACATAATCTCTGCACCACTAAGCTAGTCTACCATCACCCTTTTTCACGTCATGCCCCCTATCCTTAGCGTTGCTACCAAAGCATCATCATGTGGTTGCGTAGTCCTAATCTTGTCTTCTTCTAAGAAACTCAATGCTGGTTGAATATTCCCCCTAGCCCTCTTCGGCTTATAATTAGAGTCCTCGGCAAAAGTCCGTGCTACAAACATCAACCTGGAAGGACGAGAACTAGTCCTCCCACGAGCAACAAAGATGACATTGATCGTGCCCAAAAGAGGCCTTGAAGAAGTGTTTCCCTGATTTATTAAGCCTAAATGGTCTCCCTACCCATTGGGCTGATACAAAAACTACTTTGAGCTCCCATTCCTAGCTAACTGCTCCAAATGATTCCACAGGGTCCTACAATCCTCAGTGGTATGGCTCCTTTCTCAATGATACTAGCAGTAAAGATTTTGATTACACCTCATGGGGCACCTTGCCATCTTGTTTGGCTATTTGAAGTAGGGCTCATTCTGGATTTTCTCTAAAAGCTGATGTACCGATTCACAAAATACCGTGTTAACTACCTGAGGAGCAGTAGGACCGGATTGCCTGCCAAAATCTCTTCAGGGTCTGTTGCTATTGTATCTGTCCCACTTGAAATCCTTCCTCTCCTGAGGGATAACCTTTGCCTTTCCCTTATCTCACTGTTGATCTTCCTCAACCTATTTATATTCGTCGATATGGTCCATGAGCCGGTGCACGCTTCTTACAGGCTTCTTGGTCGAAGATTTCCTTAAGTCATGGTTAGTAGGTAGGCTAACTTTGAAAGTCCTTATCGCTACATCATCAAAATCTTCGTCGATCTCATTGAACATCTCTCAGTATCTGTGAGAGTATGTTTTTAGGGTTTTCCCTTCTCGCATGGCCATGGACAGTAACGAATCCAGAGGCCGAGGAACTCTACTAGATGTAAAGAAGCGGACCCAAACGCTCGGGTGAGTTCTATGAAGGAATCGATAGAACCTACCTTCAAGCCATTAAACCACCTCATCGCCACAAGTCCTAGGTTGGATGGGAAGACCTTGCGCATTAAAGTCTTATTTTTGGAGTGTATTGCCATCCTCTGGTTGAAATGGCTCACATGGTCCACAGGGTCCGTTCGGCCATTATATATGGTGAACGTTGGCTGGGTGAATCGCCGAGGAAGCTTCCCTCCTTCCACCCTACGTGTGAAGGGCAACTTGGAAATTTGGTTCAACGCCTTACTCATAGCATCATTTCCTAAACCTCTGCAAGATGAATTCCTACTTCTACGACCACGAAGATTGTCCTCCTTATAGGAGAAAGATTCACTAGGGGGAGTCCTTAACTTGGGCCTATAATTGCTATCCTTGGTGTGGACCTGAGCCAACCATAATGTTAAAATTCCTAAAACACGAGATTTCTCATAGACAGTGCCAATTATAAGGACACAATTTGCACCTCGGCCCAAAACATAAGATTGGGATAGGCCCAAAATGCCCAATACAATGAATTTGTAGAGAGTGGACTTGAAATCTAGATTCTAATGATCTTAACTAACAAAGATGATGGGATAGCTTCCAACATCATATAGATGAGATAGTTTATATAACAAATATTGTCCTCAGACTCAAGCCGAGGAGACTGGCTCCTATATTCCTCTTCTTTAGACAGGTTATAGATATTGATCTTAATGTCTACAATGTTTTCTTTTCCTATATTCGATCCTCCTTCCTCAATGTCTTCCCCTCCTTTTATCTTTTTCTTCTTCTTCTCTTTATCCTCCAAGTATGGATCAGATCACTGGTTCAGATACTTGTCCCATCAACCCATTCTTGAAGTCTTTAGAGATAACTGTGAGGCTGAAATTTGAGGCTCAGGCATCACTTCTCCATTAATGCGGCTAGAGGTGTAGCTGCAGAGCATTTAATGTGGTGGCAACAACTTTATTTCAGATATTTCATATCCCTTATTCCTATCCTGTATAATCTCCATGCATATCCTTACTTATAGGATCTCCAAGAACATCGCCTTTGGACATCGGGCAACTCTTTCCTATCTTGGCTTTAAATAGCCGAGGATGGACTCCTCCTCGGACAACCTTCCAGAATGACGTTGATCAGCCTCCGCCTCTTTATCCATCAACACTGCTTCTTGAATCAATATTCCCACATTCTCGGACCATTTATTGTCCTCGGATTAGGCCTCTGGCCCAATACATACTCTTAGGCCCATTGACCCTACAACAACAACAACAACAATAATAATAATAACAATAATAATAAAAGGAATAATATTAATAACTAACCGGATAAGGTCCTGGGGAAAGATAGAGAAATATGAAAATGTTGTGAATTGTTAAATGAAACGCATTATTTTACTATCACGAAAATAAAAGACCTAAGATTGACAAAGCATTTATGAGAGAGAGAAAAAGGAATCTGATGGGGCCGACACTTCCATCATATTGGCCTCACACTACTATCAAGCCACTGAAATCCCTATGAGTATTTTTTTTTTCATTTTTAAATTAAGGGCTTAAATATGATTTAAGTTTAAGTAATCTTTTTTTTTTTTTTGGTATATAAGTAGAGAGAATATTTGGTGTGCAATGTAAAGCTATATTCTACCATAGTTTTAAATTATCTATACGTCGCATGCATATGTACTTGCCCACACCATGTTTTAATGTCGCACTATCGATGAGTGGAAAATGGTGTGAGAGTTTGGCATACTTTCATTTCATGGTATGCAATTTATGAATGCAACACAAATTATTTGATTTTTATGGTTCTGTTACTTTTTTGCATTTATTTTTGGAATTATGATTATTTTAAAAATTAATCTTACCTTGAGAAGGTTACAAATATGCAATGAAGCTACTGACCTAATTTTTAATGTCTCAAAACTGGTAGATGTGTGCATGCTACGATAACACTTATTCATTTTTAAAGCATACTACAGTGACATGTGGCAACTTCCTATATTTAATTGGTATGATTGGATAAACAATGCCACATGTTAAAATATTATTTGTACCTCTCAATTTGTTTGCTATAATACTAGACACGTGGCATCTATAATTAAAACTTTGAATGAAATAAATGTATTTATTTGGCATGGTATTTAAGTTCACATTTTTATTACTCTCCCTGTTCCAATTTGTTTGTCATGTTTGAAAAGTCAAACTTTTTAAGAGAACATCATTGTTATCCTGTCTGCCTTTTAAAAATGTATAAGTTTACAAAACTATCCTTCAATAAATTTATCAACTTTTTTTTTTAAAAGAATTATTCTTAATGAGACAACTAAAAAGGTGCCCCAATTAGATTGATTTTTTAAATATTTGTTAGTTTTCTTTTTAAATAGTTTTGAAAATAAGGTAGGAGTATAATAGGAATATTTAAAAATTAATGACTTTCATTTTTAGAAATACGACAATATTTTAGAATATCCCAAAATGAAATAAAGGAAAAACAAACTAGGACAGAAAAGAAATTAAATATTCTACCATTAGCCAAAAAGTTTCTCTGGGGTAAGGCGAGGGCTGCCAAACCCTAGCCGCTAGGGCTGTCCAAGCAACCCGGAGACCCGGCCAAACCGACCGGACCCGACCCGCCACGGCCAAATCCGACACCTTTGCCGGTCGGTGTCGGTTCCTCTTCTCTGAAACCCGACGCCGGCGGGTCGAGTGTCGGGTTTTGGTCTCTAAAACCCGAGACACCCGATCCGACCGACAAATACCAAAAAAAATGCAAAAATTTCGTAGATCCGGCGACTTTCTAGTGTTCTCTAGCTCCGATCCGTCCACCCTTGGTCGTCGTTCGCTCAGATCCGGTGGTATTCGCTCAAATCCGGCCAAGATCTACTCTCCTCCTTCGTTTGATTTGCTCGAATCCGGCGATAGATGGTCAGATCTGACTCAGATCAACGAAGATAAGCTCAGATCGACGAAGATTCTTACTAAGATCGGCGAAGATAGACTTCGATCTACTCGAATCCAACGCCTTCAACTGAGATCGGTGAAGATAAGACTTCTCCTCCGCCTGCCGTCGCTCATCGCTGGACTCGACCGACCCGACCGTTCGCTCCCCTGAGCTTGGCCGACCCGACCCGTGGTGGTTGGCCGTCGGTTGCGGGTGCGTTTTTCTTCCACCCGATCTGAGCGGGTCGAGTCTGGGTTGAGGCCAAAACCGACCCGGACCGACCTGTGGACAGCCCTACTAGCCGCTCAGTAGAAGGTAGTGCCTAACCCTCAGATATAGGCTGTCATAGTTTCTCCATGCTTGTTTTCTCACAAACGTGGGGAGAGGTCATCACTGGGGAGTGGCTTTGGTGCTACGCTTGCTCTGTCCAGAGATATTCAAATAACATGGAAGATCTTTCAGTGATGTGGAAAAAGCTTTCTTTGTCCGAAGAGGAGGGGAGTAAGTATAGTGGTCAAGCAGTGGATACGCTTGGCGGAAAGGTCATTGCGGCCAAGTTTTTTACACAAAGGGTTCTTAATATGGAGGTTGTTGTTCGAACCTTCAAACAACTGTGGTCCACAAAAAAAGGTTTTGTAGTAAAAGATATGGGAAATCATGTAGTTGTCTTTGTGTTTTCGGATAAAACAGATGCAGATAAGGTGTTGCTGGGGGAGTCGTGGAGCTACGATAAATATTTAGTGTCTCTTCAAAGACTAGAGAAGAACGGAGAGGTGAAAGACCTAGTGTTTGACAGAATGGATTTTTGGATCCAAATCCATGACATCCCCATTTGCGATATGACTCCGGCAGCTGCGGCTAAGATTGGTAAGGCCTGTGGTGAAGTTTAACCAGGTATTTGGGATTGGGGTGTACAAGATGGTAGTACTTTCATGAGGATAAGAGTACGGGTCGATACTTCAAAACCACTATGCCACGGATGAAAATTTCGTCATGAGGACGGTGAAATCGGCTAGATAAGGTTTGAATATGAACGGTTACCGATCAAGTGTTATTGGTGTGGAAGATTATCTCACATCAATAAAGATTGTGAGCTCTGGATAAGGAGTAATGGCACTCTGACTGAGTCTGACAGACAATTTAGGGCGTGGCTTCATGCTTCACTTTACAATACCAGAAAGTGCTCTACAATTCGGGTGGGGGTGAAGAAGAAGCAAGGAATGGTGGTAAAGCAGTTGTAGAGGAGGATGATGGAGTCTTAGGAGGTCAGAGTGGGATTGGAAAGGTCTCTAAAGACGATGGGGTTCACGGGCAGAGTGTTAGGGACGGTGAGGAGGATAACGTAAGAAAGGAAGTTAGCGTGAAGTTAGGGACCAAAATTATTGGACCTAGCATTGATGGAGGGAGTGATTCTAGCAAAGTATTGAATTCCCAAGATGCGTTATGAGAGATTGATGTGGCCATTTCAAAATTTGACAAGACAAAGGAGGGCTCCAATTTAAGTAGGCCTAGTTCCAATCTGAAAAAAATCGAGGCCCATTATCCACCTAATACTCTGGGAGATATGGGCTGTGTCTTAAGTAAGGATGGGGAAATGCTTTCATTGAGTAGCCCATCAAAACATAATTATAGACCCCGTGGTTGGAAAAGGTTAGTGCAAGACAGGCCCCACGCTGAAGTCCAGACCATGCCCATGCAAAGGAAAAGAGTTTTACGTGAAAAAGTGGAGGTATACGAAGCAGAGAACCTAGGGAAGAAGCTCTGTTCTACTGATAAAACCCAAAAGCAAACAGTGGAGGCTGTGGGGCAGCCCCGCCAAGAACAATGAGTTCCTCGCTTGGAACTGCCGTGGGCTTGGGAACCCACTGGCAGAGGATGAGCTTGAAAATATTATTCAAGCACAAGATCCCATCATTGTTTTCTTGTCAGAGACTTGGTCTAAGAGAAAACAATTGGAAAAGATACGGTGCAAGATTAAATACGCGGGCCTATTTACTGTTCCTAGTCAGGGTAGGGGCAGAGGATTGGCTTTTTTGTGGAAATCGGACGTTTTGGTATGGGTTGACAGCTTCTCAAAGTATCACATTGGCGCAGTGGTGAATGGTGAGTCATCGGAACCCTAGCGCTTTACCGATTTTTATTGAGAACTAAATACCAATTTCAGGGAAGAAGCTTGGAGTATGTTACGCATGTTACGATCAAAACCACACTTGCCGTGGTGTTCCGTGGGTGATTTCAACGAAATACTACAAACTGAAGAGAAGATAGGAGGCAGAATTCATCCATAAAATCAGATGCAAGCTTTCCATGACGTACTGGATTTTTGCGGTTTTGTTGATCTTGGTTTCACTAGACCAGAATTTACATGGCATAGCAGAAGACATGGACAGTTGATATGGGAAAGGTTGGACAAGGGGTTGGCCAACTATGACTGGTTAGCAAAATTCCCAGCTACGACGGTTCGCCATCTTCATTGTTTTTCGTCAGACCATCGCCCCATTAAGGTGGTGTTTAATCCTAACAGTGAGTCAAAACGGTGGTTTCAGCGGCCTTTTCGTTTCGAAGAAATGTGGTTGACAGATAGGGGTTGTAGTGATATGATCCTAAGAGCTTGGGAGTCCCAACATAAAGGTACTCCAATGTTTAAGGTTTCTAAGAAACTAAAGAAGTGTAAGAAGATGCTTAAGTCACGGAGCAAAGAACATTTTGGAAGTGTAAAGAAACAAATAGCCGTAAAGAAGGACTTGCTTTGGAAAGCAGAAGAGGAAGCAGCCAAGGGTGGGAATTATGAGGTCGTTAGCCAACTTAGAAGAGAGCTTAATGTTTTACTGGACGAAGAGAGTAGAATGTGGTGACAGAGAGTACAAACACAGTGGGTGGCAAAGGGAGATAAAAACACTAGATATTTTCATGGAGTGGCCACTCAGAGAAAGAGGAAGAATTTCATTAAGGGAATAAAAGATTCTGAAGGGGCTTGGCAGAGTGATGAAGGTGTTGTATCAGGTATATTTGTGGAGTTCTTCACAAAACAATTTACCCATTCAAATCCCCATAAGCTTGATTGAGTACTTGAAGGAGTAAAAAAAGTAGTTACAACAGATATGAATGCTGAGTTGGTGAAGCCATACACTGTGGAAGAAATTGATATTGCCATTAAGCAAATGGCTCATTTGAAAGCCCCAGGACCTGATGGAATGCCTCCTTTCTTTTATCAATCTTTTTGGCCAAATATCAGTCTGGAAGTGTCAGAAGCTGTCCTATTTTGCCTAAATTCTGGTACTCTTCTAAAATCCATAAATCACACTTTTATTGCCTTAGTTCCAAAAGTGAATAATCCTGAAACTGTTTCGGAGTTCAGACCTATCAGTTTATGCAATGTGCTTTACAAAATTATTAGTAAAGTTATTGCAAACCGTCTTAAACCTTTTCTAAATTCTATAGTTTCAGAAGCTCAGAGTGCTTTCCTGCTGATAGACTTATCACGAATAATATTTTGATTGCTTTTGAGTCCGTGCATTATATGAAAACCCAATGCTCTAGAAGGGAGGGTTTTATGGCGTTGAAACTTGATATAAGCAAGGCCTATGATAGAGTGGAGTAGAATTTCTTAGAGAAAATCATGTTGCAAATGGGGTTTCAGGATTCATGGGTGGTTATGGTCATGCAGTGTGTTTCTACAATGACTTACTCCATATTGGTGAATAGTGAACCAAAAGGGTTTATTAGACCATCTAGAGGCTTGAGGCAAGGTGACCCCCTTTCCCTGTTTCTCTTCTTGTTTTGTGCAGAAGGACTAAATGCTCTTCTCAACAAAGCAGTAGATAAGGGGGAGATTAGGGGTCTATCTCTATGTCGCCGAGGACCAAAGATTACTCGCCTCTTTTTTGAAGACGATTGCCTTTTGTTTTGCAGGTCAAATAAAGCAGAATGTCAGAAAATCCAACAACTACTTGAATGGTATGAGGCTGCTTCTGGACAGTTAGTGAACAAGGACAAAACCATTCTATTCTTCAGCCGAAATACTCCGGAGGAGGTCCAACAAGAAATCAAGGTCTTGCTAGGGGTTTCGGCCATAAATAATTATGAAAAATATTTAGGCTTGCCATCCTTTATGGGTAGACAGAAAAAAGCTTGCTTCAATCAGATTGAAGACCGGATCTGGGAAAAAATGCAAGGTTGGAAAGAAAAACTACTTTCTCAAGTAGGGAATGAAGTCATGATAAAAGCGGTGATACAATCCATTCTTACCTATTCGATGAGTGTGTTTTGGCTACCTTTGGGTTTGATCAAGGATATTGAGGCATTGATCCGTAAATTTTGGTGGGAATGTCAAGAAAAATCAAATAAAATGCAATGGGTGAAGTGGAGTATCTTATGCTCACTAAAGTATTTAGGAGGCATGGGCTTTCGTGACCTACTTGGAAAACAAGTGTGGAGACTCTACCATGAGAAGGAGACACTACCGTATAAAGTGTTTAAGCCGAAATATTTTCCATCGGGTAGCATTCTGGATGCCACTATCAATCCTCGAAGTTCCTTTGCATGGAGGAGTATCTTACAAGCACGGGAAGTCATCTTAAAGGGGGCACGTTGGAGAATAGGAGATGGAACTTCTATCATTATTTGGAAACATCGCTGGTTGGACTCTTTAGGAGGTGGTCAGATTGTGTCACCCCAACTTGATTCATCATTAAACATAGTAAAGGATCTTTTCATTCCCCACACAAAAATTTGGAACAAAGAGCTTATTATTCAGAATTTCTTACCATGGGAAGCAAAGAGCATATTAAGCATACCAGTCATCTTTTATCCGATGAATGACTTGCTTATTTGTCCGCGAACCGCGGATGGGAATTACTCTGTCAAGAGCGCCTACCAGCTGTTATTGACTGAGAACAGAACTTCCTAGCCCAGCTCGCCCAACATGGAGGGTTGCAAGCCTTTTTGGAACAGTATCTAGAAATTGAAGGTCCCAAACAAAGTGAAGCATTTTATGTGAAGAGCCTCCAATGAGTCCTTACCTATCGAGTGCAATTTGGTTAAATGACATATACTCTCTAATAATGTTTGTAGTTTATGCAATGAGCATCCTGAGGATACCATACACTGCCTTTGGCTGTGTGATTCAGTTAAATGCATTTGGCTTTCGGATCCTAAATATAGTCCCCCACGATAAAAAATGTTTAGGAGTTTTGGTGACTTGGTGTCAGCTGTGCTATCCGATTCGAATTCATCCACTACAGCTTTGTTTTCCATGGTTGCTTGGAGTATTTAGAGTAGAAGAAATAAATTACGGGAGAAGCAACAGGTGTGGGATGTAGGAGTGACAGTCCAAAAAGATCAAGAATTATTGCAGGAGTACTGAGATATGCAACGCTGTCCATCTCAGCCTCTAAATCGGCGTATACAGTAGAAGTGGATGCCCCCTGAAGCTGGAGTTTATAAGATAAAATTCGATGGTGCTATTTTTGAGAGTATGGCGAGAGCGGGGCTAGGGGTGGTAGTGAGGGATGCTGAAGGAATGATTATTGCTGCACTAGGCCAAAATATTCCTCTTCCCAGCTCAGTAGAATTGGTTGAAGCCTTGGCACTCGGAGAGCTCTTCTATTCGCCCAGGAAATAAGTGTGGCGCACGTGGTGGTGGAGGGTGATTCTCTGAAAGTCATTGCAGCAATAAACAATCCAAGATAGAACATAACTCAGTGGGCCATGTAATAGAGGATATTCAGAAAGCTAGTGCTTGCTTGCAACATTGTACTTTCTGTCATGTAAGTAGGGGGGGTAATAGTTTAGCCCACTCCCTTGCAAGAAGAGCAGTTTTAACTGTTGATACAGATGTGTGGTTAGAAGAACTACCACTGAATTTGGAAGATATTTTTTAGTCTGACTTATCTTAATAAAAGTGACTTACCGATTTCTCAAAAAAAAAAAAAAAAAATTGGGACGGAGGGAGTATTATTTATAATCACTAATTCTTATTTTTTTCATTTGTCTATTTATTTTCCTAATCATTCCCCTTCTGAAGACTGTTCAAGTAGTTTGTTCTAAAAAGAGTAATTTGTTGAAATATGTGTAATATAATTATCTATCAAATATTATCTATTGAGATTTAAGAGGAAAAAAAAAACTTATTTTGAAACCATAACTAAATACTCCACATCACAATTAGAAACGAAGCCTAGAAGTCATTTTATTTTTCACTTTTTTGACATATGAAATTAAAATTGTACACATCAATAAAATGTATACAATATTCTCCTGACTTTTAATTTTTGATATTTTTTTTACACAAAAGTGTGTATATATATATATATATATATATATTTGCTTTTATATCACATCATTATTTTAGCAATTACAATAACATTTACTTCTATTATTTACATGAATAATATTTCATTTGTTTCTCCAACCTTTCATCTTACTCATCCCCCTTTTTTTTAGATATAAATATGTTCTCTCTTTATCCATCTTCTAACCAACAAGCTTAGGAATTTTGACAACAAATTTGTTTTACTTGCATTTTTGTTTTTGTTCTCCACTATTAGAGGTACCTCTCTCTCTCCCTCTCTCTCTCTTTCTCTCTCTCTCATACACACACACACACACACAAACATTTTGCTATTAATCTCTAACCTTATTCTCTTATTTACTTTAATACTTTAATTTTTCTAAGCGTTATATAAATAATGTTAATATTATTAACTAAACTAATATAAATAAATTCCATTCATTAGTTCACTGATAATGTCTATTGATTAGCAACAATAGGAAGTAAAAAACAATTTTTTTTTTCCGGATCATGATTATGTTTTTGTCAAATTGTTATTTTTACCTTATTTTTTAAATAAAAATACTTATGAGTTTCTATGCATTACCATAATAATAACACTAATTAAAAAATATTTTTTTTAAAAAGTGCAACACATGAGTTTATCATTAGTTTTAAATAAATAAATAAATAACGTAATTTTCTGTCACATCAATGATGACCACAACAAAATGGCTTTTTTTTTAAATTAAAAAAAAAAAAAAAATCTTTTTACCCTATCGATGATTATGTGCTCTAATATCAGTTTTATCTTTTGCAAGAATTTGATGGTGAGAGGGGTAGAGAAATGGGATTAAGTGAAAAGATAGAAAACCCATGGCCATTAATTTTCCAAAACCATAGCAAACATTTTTTTTTTTTTTTTTTGAGAAAGTAAACAATCATTCAGGGCTACATTTTAGCATATCGAACATGTATATGGCAAAAATAAAATGGTGAGCTAAGACAAACCAAATTCATTGAAGGCATATATGATCATTAATTTGATATAATGCAAAGAACAACATTATATAGAATCATCAACTTGAAATTAAATTGGGATATTTTTACAAATATGTTTATCATATTATATAAAATCCATATAACGGGTTACATCAAGAAAATCGAGTTGCTTTAGTTACTTTTGTTTGAAAATGGATTTGCTAGAGATTGTTCAAATGATAAATGGGACAATTTTTTTGAGCAGCCTACTAATTGATTAAATGAGCCGACTATGCGAAGAGGCGCCTCCGATCGGCAAAGTTGCAAGGCTGTTAGCGTCTTGTTCTTCCTGGTGCCTGAGTTGCTCTATTAACAATGCCAAAGATGCTTCTTCCTCATCCCTAGGCCCGTGCATAAAAGGTGCAGAAAAGTTGTTGCAGTTGATGCTGAGGTTCGTATATTGTTGTTTGTATAAGGGCTCATTTACTGGTTTGTCAACCTTTTTAATGGAGAAATACTGCCCCTCAGCATGAAAAAGATTTATACATAAACGTTTTCACTAGATCAGTAAATAATTCAAGTATCACAAAATGCATATATTATATATTATTAGATAACAATTGAGTTCCATGGCGCATAGAAAATACAAATCAGTAACAAATATATAGTTCAAACAGATATAGGTAGATTCTCAAAAAAAAAAAAAAAAAAAAAAAAAGATATAGGTAAATAGTGAGATTCATCAAAAAATAATATTAATAAATAGCTAGACTACAATTCAATAACTCAATTTTCCATCACATCAACGATGATTGTAACCAAAAAAAAGTTAGAGAATTATTTTCGTACTTAAAGTTTACCAAAGTTTTTATTTCATTTTTAAACTTTCTAAAGAGTTATTTTTAATAATTTAGAGACAAAAATATAGACAAGAAAAAAAATATTTTTCAATAATTTAAAGATAATTTTTTTTTTTTAATTTTAGTATTATAATGTGAAAAGTTTTAATAGTTTAGAAATGAAAAAGAAAACTTTTGAAATTTTAAAAATGAAAAACGGATTTCATGCAAACTTTAAGTATGAAAATAATATTTTAACTAAAAAAGAAAAAGAAAAAGTCTTACTAACCTTTAATCCTATTTAATTTCAATGGTATCTTTTTATCTTTCACAAGAAACTCATAGTGAAATGATAATGAAATTAGATGAGAAGATAGAAAACACATTAATGTTTTAAAACACACCACAAACCAAACAATTATGGTGAGAAAATTAAACTTGTCCAAGGTATATACAAAATGGTGAGAAAAGGAAAACCCAATTCATATATGATTTCGTAAATCTTAAATCTGCACAATTTTACAACATTTAATGAGGTCAGGAGTACTCCATCTCAAAAGTAAACAAGTGCTTTTTAGTGGCTATTATTATTTCAATGTACTAGTAACCTACTTGGTAAAATGCTAAGATAAGACAAGCACATACACCACTTTTATGGTTTGTGACAATAGGCAATGCTTATATATGGCAGGTCCAACCAACTTCAAATAACCTTCCATAACCCAGTAGTACTCGTGCCACACGTGCTTAGTCCATCTTCTCTATTCTATGACCAACACATCAACTCACACGTGTCCATTAAAGCTCACATATTTTGTCCATATTAGCATCTATCTTTTTGTCATTTTGCCTTTATCTACTATTCGGAATGAGTAATTCTTACATAGTTCAGTATGATGTTTCAAGCCTTCCCACAGGAAGTAGGACCCATGTATGGGGCTTACTATTATGTGAGACCTAGAATACTACTCCAGGATTATTTAAGTATTTCCCCTCAAGCATATATCACACAAAAGAAAAGGGTCAAGGCGTTATAGTCCTTAAATAAACTTAAATTACTTTGCTTTTCCAAATCCTAATACAACTTTAAATATTCAACAAAGTGTGTAATAAGGAAACAAAAAACTCACGAGATTCTTGAGTTCATCCTCATAGAGAATAATGGAATCTCCAATCGCCAGCCCATTTTGTTTTACAAAATCCACTGTAAATTGAAAAAGAGGTGTGAACATACTTTTTATCAAAGAGAGATCTATAAGTCAAGGTTTTATGAACATACCCGTATTTTCAAGAACATACATTCTGCTCTTATTATTTAACCAATACCTGTGTTATCAGGGAACAAAAATTAAACATCCTTAACAGTAAGCAAACATTTTGGTCTAAATATGTATAGCAATTTAGAAAATGGAAAAGAGCACAATATAAATTTTAGCAATGTTACACTGCTATATAAATTTTTATTTAACAAATATATTGACATATCAACAATTAGATTATATTTTATTGTTATACTTTCCATACTTACAAATTTCATGATAATCAGAAATCAATAACTATCTTATCATAACATATTTAAAAGTCAAGAATTTTTAACTTTTAAATTTTACACAAAACATGAATACTTTATGAATCAAATAGTAATTCACATTCGATTAACATGAAATTTGGTGTATATGTTAAGAACAAAGAGAATATATGATCTAGCTAGTGGTGGAGTAGTTCTCAAAATATTAATATAATAAAAAGTTATGGACTTGTGTAATATTGCAAAAAGTTGCACTTATTATAACTTGATCATAATCCACAAAAAAAGAAAAGAAAAAAAAAGAACAGAGAAATCAAACATAGTACCCTATATACTCACTTGTATTTCATAATCCACGCTTGATTAGAATACACATCTTGGATTACAATTTGGATTCCATCTTTGTCAGAGAGGATTGGAAGGTTTTCCTCTGCTTCTCTCTGTCGTTAATTTGATGATTAAGAATAAACGAAGACTACTTTAGATCAACTTGGATATCAAAGACTAAAACTAATAAATGATAGAGGAAAAGAACAAATAATTCTATCTAATTTTCTTAATAGTGGTATTTATCCTTACGGTTTAAGATAAGTGCACTGGCTATATTGGAATTCGAACACAAGTCCAAATCCCAATGTGCCTAGTGCATTGCTGCACTGGACACAAGCCATGTCCTATCCCTACTATGTATCATTTTGAAGATAATTGTTACTAATGAGAACTATTATTTCCATTTCCCTTTCTTTATTTCCTTTTCTTTTTGGGAAAAAAATCAAGAAAGTCAAGAAAGAGTTAGTTATTGGGCAATCTAGATCACAATCATATATTGCATTAGTATCAATCATGACCTTATGAACAAATCAAATAATAGGAAGTGCATGGTTGGCCCTTTTACTTATTTCCCTCCCCCCTCAACCTTTTAACAAAATAGAAACCGTGAATGAAAAAAATATATATTAAACCAATCAAGCAAGATTTGAGAACAAATAACAAAAGTTCATTACATTTTCTGGTCTCTTTAATAAAAACTATCCAGATTTAAATTCCCTTCCCAATTATTGTAATAATTGAATTATTTAAAAAATAATTCTTGAGCACAAATTGATAAAGACAAGGAACTTGAACACCTTACCTTTGGAAGAACGATCCTGCCCAAAGACCCAACATCACTATTCTTCAACTCCTTTTTTAGCAAAAATCTCAGCCTCTGTTCCCAAAAAAAATTGAACAAAACTTATCCATGTAAAAAGGCCCAGAATATAGAACTAGGCGAACCCATATTATATGACAAGAAAAAGCAGTCTTGGACTCTTAGGGAACCAAAAATTGAGAATTAACACAAGCCCACCTTATTATCTGGAGTGCGGAACTTGTAGGGATCTTCATTCACGTTGTTGACGTTCTGCACATGATCAGCATCAACAGCATCATACACGGCTAGTCCCTGTGTATTCATCTGAGTCGAGGAAGCCCAAGAAGCAGAATCTTTGGTCAAACAAAGGCTCTTTTGGCGTGCCATTTTGCGCTTGCATCTCGCAACCTTGGTGGTCCACGCATCCACAAGCCTTCTCTCTTGCTGTTGCTCATCGGATACCAAATGTGGCTGTGAAGAATTCATGCCAATTACGAAAGGATACGAAGGGTATGTGAATGCCTGGCCTTGCTGACTGGCCTGCACTAGCTCCAAAGGATATGCGTATGGGAATTGCATCAGGGTTTGAGTGTCATCATGAGGTGGAAAATAATACTGAGTGGACGGCATTGATGATGTAGATGAAGCAGCAGCAGCAGTAGTGATGTTGGTGGTGGCTGAAGGAAAGTTCATGGTGTTTGTGTTGTTGTGGGTGGTGGTGGTGGTGGTGGTGGTGGGAGTGTAGGTGAAAAATGTATCCATAATCAGAAGGAGATGAAAGGAGTGGTGAACGTGATCTATGGAATAGTACTGGGTGGTGATCAGAGACGGTTGTGAAAGAAGAGAGAGATGTATTGTTTGTTTGTTTGTGTGTTTCTCGGTGAAAACAAAATATGGTAAGTACTATAAGAAGAGATAAGAAGGGAGTGTTGTGAGGGTGGGGAAAAGCCTGAAAAAAGTGCCAGTAGAGAGAGCACAAGTGTGATAAAAGCAAGAGAAACGCGTCAAGAGGGTGCAGTGGGGCGAGTGAAGAGAAAGAGAAAAGAGATAGAGTGTATACAGATTGGGTGGGGAGAGGAAGAGCGTGCTGATGGGGTGGAGTGAGTGACAAATGGTCGGAGAGTGGTGGTTTTGGGATACCCAACTGACCAGTGAGAGAGTTTTCTTTTTATTCTTTTTTTGGTTTTTTTTTTTTTTTTTTTTTTTTTTTTTTAAAAAGAGGGAAAGGGAGAGGGGTTTAATTTAGTTTTAGATAGGCAGGCTGGCTTCAAACTTGGCGTTCCCTTTTGCTTTAAATGTGGCAGACTTGGGTTCATTTTGCACAGAACACCATGCTACCATGACTAAGAACTCACCACTTTGCATTCATAGCCCTTTGTCAAAGAAAAAAAAAAAACACTCACACGCACATATGCACACCCTTTCTTCAAAGCCAACCTTCCCAATCAAAGCTCTATACGTGGTGCCTAATTAATTTGGCTACTTGGTTTCACAGTATGAGTTGTAACTTGAAAAAAGAGAAATACTGTAATGAAAACTGAAAAGCCACAACTGTAATGTTGACCCAAACACACATGTTTTGTTCACCTTAGAACTTAGAAGTTAGAATCCAGGTCATTACGTATTACGTATCATTTGCCGCGAACAATATTGTAGCTGGTATCTTCAGAGAATTATAAATTTTGTCAAAAGAGGACGCATCTGTGTTGGTGTAATTGGCTGGGAAGAAATTGTTGTAGAGGACAGTAGGAGCAAGGGCAGAGCCGCCACCCAAAAAATACCTTTAGTTTTTTTTTTTTTTTTTTTAATACCAGAATTTTTACTTTAGCCTAATATTTTGTTATTTTCCAAATATTTGTTGGTTATATTAATAACTATCCAGTTATATTTGTAGATGGACTTGTGTTTTGTTGTACCTGACGTTTATTACTGTTAAGCGTTTTAACTATGTATTTCGATCAGTGGACTTGATCAGGTAAACTCACAAAATAGTCAATCAACCTTTTTGGTTTAGTAACTTGGCTTTTAAATTGACCTACGTGTTAAATATATCAATTAATTTATCATCTACTGACTGTTTTAAAGGGAGGGGTAAATTGTTTTTCATGTTAGGAGCTATGCTCTGTTTCTTGGTCCAGAAACAGAGTGTTTTTTAAGCCAGTCAAAACGTTTTGTTAGATGATATTCCTCTCAGGTTAATGAATTTTGTTTAACCTAATATATGTCCAATACTCGTAATGCCGGCAATAAAGGAGTATATCACGCATCAGTTCAAAGCTAACATGCAATGGGATTAATGTGGCCACGTTGAAATGGTTCTTATTAATTCATACGCTTAGAGTTTCTCCAAAAACAAAATATCATATACTTATTGTACCATTATTATTAAGTTAACAATGAAGTGAAAATTTTCAGTTTAAAAAAATATACTATTATCTATTAAAAATTTATAAAGTGTTTTATGCATATAAGATAATAGATACATAAAAATTGACTCACAACACTTGATCTTTCACAATAATTAAAATTGATTTTTCTTATATCACTTCATTTCCTAATTAAGTCCTTTTTTAATTAAAATAATCTTCTACTAAACCAAGTTTAAAATTTCTCACCACTTCAACTTAAAGCAGTAGGTCTATAGCCAATGCCCAATGAGTAATTATACAACATTTTAAATATATTGTTATAGTTTTGACACTTTTATATTGAGTTAATCTCACAGTTTATTTCGAGTACATTGAATTTTTATTTTTTTGGGTTAAATTTTAAGTACATTGATTAATTTCTTGAATTGTAGATAAATACTCTATAATAAATAAATAAAGATAATCAATTCATATTAAATAAAAATTAATTGAAGAGATTAATTAATGTATCTCCCCCCCCCCCCCCCCAAACTAAAATCTTGGCTTTGCCACTAGATAGGAGAATACAGTATTAGAGGCTCTGCACTAGGTTTTAGGCTAAGGTTCTTTTGGATTGACCATACATGGGTTAAATGATTTTTACATAGATCAATTTTATGATTATACTAATCGTTAGCCTGTGTTATGCATGGGAACCTACTTATTTGTGAGGTAAACTAAAATAATTTTGTAAAATCTTAAATTAATTACGAAACTACACCATTGCATGATTTGCTCTTATATGACTTCAATTTGTGTTATAATTTAATGAAGAAGCCATTGCTTTGGATTGACCATACATGGGTTAAATGATTTTTAAATATATCAAATTTATGATTATTTTAGTCAGTAACCTGTGCTATGCATGAGAACCTACTTATTTGTGAGGTAGACTTAAATAATTTTGTAAAATCTTAAATTAATTAAGAAACTACACTATTGCATAATTTGCTCTTGTATGACTTTAATTTGTGTTACAATTTGATGAAGAAGCCATTGCTAGAACATGCAATGATTTATAAAAAAATTATCAAAAAATTTCAGATTTTACAAAAAAATAATTCAAAAATTCAGATATTAAAACTTCTGAAAGACCAAAAAATATTAAAAAATCAGATGATTCACTGCTTAGAAATAACTAAAACAAAACAAAATATATATGACCAAATAATAGATAAATATAAAAGAAAGATGAGTTACATTTAAAAGAATAATTTCAATTATTGCAAGCTCTTTTATCTTGTAAAAAACGGCTAAGAGAGAGTTTGGTGGCTCATGTATAATAATTACTTTTTAAAAAATACATGAAAAACCATAAAATAATTTTTTTTTTTAATAAAGTAGAGGAGAAGAAAATAACATAAGAAGAGTTCATACCTTTACTAGTTCATAAGTAATCTCGCAAATTTTGAGATAAATTATCTATATTTGAGTTTGAGTTTAAGCTGGACTTGTTAGAGAGATAGAGTTTCACTCCTTATTAAGTTTGAATTAAACAAAAATAATTTTGTTTAAAAAAATGATGAGTTTGAATTTAAGTTGAACTTGTTAGAGATACAGTTTCATTCCTTGTTAAGTTTGGACTAAACAAAAATAATTTTTTTAAATAAAATGATAAATTTATTTAAAATATTGTGCTGATGTGGAAAATTGTGAGAGTTTCAGAGAATTTGGTTTTAAATCAATTTTGAAGAATTTCATTTGGTATAAAATTTCAAATTGTAAAGTAGTTAGATTTCTAATCAATATGATTATAAGAGAAGGAGAATTATTGATAATGGTGGAATGAAAAGTTTGATAAGAAAAATAAATAATATAAAAAAATTGTGACAGTTCAACATAAATAAAAAACGAAACTGTGTATTGGGGAAAATTGTGACATTTTCTACCTAATAGCTATTGATTTTAGCATAGAAATAAATGATGTGAAGGAAAACAAAAAATTGATTACCTTTTGTATCTATCCAAAAAGGGGATAAAGTAGTAGAGGAAAATGTTGTGTATATATCTAAAATTTTACTAAAGTAATACGTTGAAGAAAAGTTGATAAAAAATCAAAGGTGGTATTTCTATGTAAAAATAAAATATAAAAAAATTGTGACACTTCAGCATAAAAAAAAATGGAAAAATTATGACAAGTACTTCAAGATTGGAACAATAATTAAGTTTTCATATTTATCTCAAAATTGGAGTTTATGTTGGACTTGTTAAAGAGATAGAGTTTCACTCCTTGTTAAGTTTGGATTAAACAAAAACAGTTTTGTTTAAAAAAATGATGAGTTTGAGTTTAAGTTAGATTTGTTAAAGAGATAGAGCTTCACTCCTTATTAAGTTTAGAATAAACAAAAATAATTTTATTTAAATAAAATGATAATATTATTTAAATATTGTGTTGACATGGAAAATTGTGAGAACTTCATATATATATATATATATATAGAGAGAGAGAGAGAGAGAGAGAGAGAGAGAGAGGTTATAAGTGTCACTAATCACTATGATTGCCTTACACTCCTATTTTCCACACCACTCACAAAGTTTGGGTGAAATATGGACACATGATATTCCTACTTTGATTGTTTCTCAAAAAAAGAAGAAGAAAAATAATCCTACTTTGAGGCCTAAGGGAAAAGTATTAATTAAGGGGCATTTATTATATTTAAATTATATTGAATTTATTTTTATATTATAATATTTTTTTTTTACTTTAAATCTATTATTAATTCTTACTATACAATATGGCTCCTTCACTCAGAGTAGAGTAAGCTAGTGATACTACAAATTTTACTATATAGATTTTACAAACTGACATGTCACCAATAATATAAAAAAATTATCCAAACATTCATTTATTATATTGTTTAAGTTGTACCAATCATATTTTTCTCACATCAGTTTGTAAGTTTTTTGTTGTAAAACTTCTAGTAGGCTTAGCATTTTTCATTCACTTAATGATAATTTGGTTAGAATATTATTTTAGTGGAGAAAATACAAAAGTTATTACAAAAATCTTCCAAACTAGTGTAGTAAGAAGATGACAATTCAATAAAAGAAAAAATAAGTAGAATTACTTCTTGTAATTGGTGGCAATATCAATTTATGAGACATATGTAATAACTCTCCTGTAGTATAACTTGCATAACTCGAATTTTTTGGACCTTCTTTATAAGTGAGAGAAAAATGTACAACTTAACTCACATATATTTTTAACTAATAAAAACCCTTAATACCCCCCATATATATATATATATATATGATTGGGTTCAAGTTACACCTAAGCAATATTACACCACCCAATAACTTATTATTGAATTAATATTTTGAAAATCCAACTGTTGAGTTACATGTTTTATATGTTATTAACATGCATACCAATTTTCATATCAATAGGAGGTTATTTACCATTTGATCCATAGACTCATCTTTTATGCATTATTTTAAACTACAAAAACTTGAATTTTAACAATTGATTGATGACATAGCTATTAATCTTTGATCACCTTAAAATTTTGCAAGCATAGAGAATAAATAAAGATAATGTAATCTAACGGTGGATTTGTTAATATTTGAACCCAATTAAAAGATATTGAGTGGTGTAACATTATTTAAAGTTACACTAGGTCTAATCCTGGTTGTGTATAGAGTATGAACATCAAACATCATTTAATTTTTTTTAATTAAATAGTTAGAACACTAGAAAATGGGCTTGCTCTCTTTATAAATAATAGCAGACTATAGATATTAAATAACATTGACATTTTTTGTTATAGATATTGTTGGGTTAAGATAGCTTGACCTTAGTTAATTAATTCAATTATCCAAGTTGATTAATTAGGTTCAATTGCATGCAAATCGTGAAGGCATCAACAAATCACCAAAGAAACTAAATGCAAGAGAAGTTAAATTAACACGGTGATTTGTTAATAAATGGGGAAAACCTCTCGCAAGGCAAAAACCCCACCATGTGATTTTAAGGTCATCACTCTCAAAAATCCACTAATCAACAATCAAGCGGTTACAAGTATAAGGAATCTTACCACTACTCTAGTTTATCCCAAAATACCAACCTACAATTGAAACTTCGCTTCAATACCCAATTAAATTTGATCATGTAGTATTCTTCTTTCTCTTGATGCACAAATCTCCAATATGATGTAAAGTTCTTCACTTCATCAACAATGAAGTTTAGGAAGCATTTGGTTACAAAACTTTATGATGTATAAACGCAGTAGCTTCTCACAAAAAAAAAAAAAAAATCTTTAGGTCTGTATGTGACGGCTCTTAAAATAAGCCTTATATATGTTTAGGGTTATGAGAAAAGAAACCCTAAACAAACACATAAGCTTTGGCTGAATTTCAGACCTGAAAATTATGAAATCATAATTTTTGATAAATCAAGCTAGTGTCGAGCCATCTATCGAGCTTCATATTAAGTATTGATAGCAGTCATCTGTCAAGTGATTTGTCGAGACTTAATGAATAGCTTTTCTTCACTTGTTTCTTGGACCAATCTTCATGTCTTTTAATACGAACACTTGATATGCTTGAACAACATATTTTTTGATGTATTAAACACATCTTAAATTTACCCAATTACAAGTAACGTGCATTTTGTTAAATGATTAATCAATTACATAAAATATGACCTTAACAGATATGATAGAAATTAATTCAATGATATTCATTTCATGATGATAGCTTTGTATCATCAAGCCAAAAAAATAAACCAATTAATTTTGTTGTAGATGAAATTTGAACCCAAATCCTGTATTCAACAACAACATATTTTACCAGTTGGGTTTATTAGAACCCATAATAATATGACATTATATACATTATTAAATAAATAAAATATGTCCTCTTAAGGAATATCCTAAAAGAACAAGTTAAGGAATATCCTAAAAGAACAACCTGAGAAGCAACAAATAGTTAATTTTGAGTTGTCATGCACGTTTTTCAAAAAAGAAAACACAACTGTCAATAACTTGTTGGTTCATTTGCATAAATTTATAGTATTTTTTTGGTATTTTTCTTGATATTTGTTCGTGATTTGACTTTCTTTTAAAAAAGTGTATGAAAATATTATTTAATGTAACATTAAATGAACTTTAACAAGCTTCCTAAGGGTCTATTTGGATGGAGAGAAAAGCAAGGAGAAGAGTTGACAATTGGAGGGGAGAGGGAAAATGGAGGGGCCTAGGAGTTTTCTCCTTGGGCCCACCATTTGGGGTGAAACCATTTTCTCCCTAATTTAGAGAGAAAAGTGGGGGAGGGAGTGGGTTTGATGGGAAATTACCCATCATCTGTTCAACATTGTAGCCTTTTGACGTTTGTTATGTTTGGGTTTTTTTTTAATTTTTTTTTTTTTACTTTTATTTTTTTTTTTAAATTTTAGTTCTTTTATATACTATAAAATAATTTTCTTAGTACTAGAAGTATAAGAGTAAATTTATACAATTTACATTTTCTATCTTCTCATTTTTCTTCTCAAACCAAATAATAAAGTTTTTCATCTCTCTATTTTTCCAGTCCCTCCCTATTTTCTAACCCTTTCACTTTTCTATTGCCCAACCAAATGAACCCAAGAGAATCCGTTAAAAAATGCCATGAAATTAAATCTTAACCATGAATAAAAAAGGTTCCTATGCTCATTAATGAAAAGTAATTTGAAAAGTCAAAAATGGGTTAGTACATAAGAAGTTGGCAGATTTACTTAATTTATTTTAGTTGTCAATTTCTATTTCTAAATGTTTTTTTATACTAAATGTGTAATAAAAACTTTATTGCTAAATAATTTGACTATTGAAAAAAATAAAAATAAAAAGGAACTTTCATTACATTCCACTCACTTCTAAGAACATTAAAACAAGTCTAATGCTCCATTTGTTTCAATGAAAAACCTCTTGTAAAGACATTTTTGGCATTTCCCTATATTTGAGCGTATTAGAAAAAATAAGTTAAAAGGAAAAATATTTTTAATCAATAGAAAATCTTATTAAAAATATGAATTTTTAGAGATTATTTTCCTCTAAAATATCCATTAAATCAACTCTACCTCACACCATGCTAAGTAAACAAAGTTAAGAGGTAGTATGGAAACTATTTAAAACAATTCTATCTCATTTTTAAGGTCACTAACAAATATAGGAAAATGAGAATTTTCAAAAAAATCAATTTTGAAAAATAACTTTTTTTATTTATAGAAAACATCAATGTCAAAACAAATGGAGAGTAATTATTTGGGGTGTTTTTAGTAACATCTAGCTATACAGAAAAAAAAAAAAAAAACATGCTTCATAAGGTTAGCTTTTTCCTAGCCAAAATTCTCGAAGGTTTTTGTACTAAGGAAAGCTTTAGAAGAGACTGAAAACATGATATTTCTCTCTCTCTCTCTCTCTCTCTCTCTCTCTCTCTCTCTCTCTCTCTTTGTGTAGCAAACACTCTAGGGATTCTCTCTCCAACAAATATTTTCTTTAGTATATAGAGACAAATTATATCATCTATTGAGTTTATATACATATCTTGAGAAGGGACCAAAGGTGAACATAAAAACCTAGTTTCAATGTTATCTCATAACCAGTTTTAAATTATTATTAATTATATTTTACTCTACTATAAAAATATAGATAAGTTCTAGAATTTATTTAATTACACAAGGACAAGGCTACTTAAAATTGCATTTAACCCTTTCATTAAATATCCATAGGGAAACAAAGTCAAATAATCACTGTTACTTTATTGACAATTTAGCTTAAGTCCTTGAGTCCACAATCTAATCTTTTGATTATTCTTATTTTCTTGGAATCTGATTTCATTGAATAAAAATTTTAGCAACTCCTTATTAAAATGATCAAGTTTGATACTCTAAATAATCAATTCTCATTAAATTCTATTTCAATAGGATATTTCTGATCTCCTATCTAGATTATGAATTATATCTTGAGAAACAGTGTTTCCACAACTCTACATGTGATTACCCAATATATTGAGCTATTGATAAGATCACACTCCTATATACATTAAAGCAACCTATATTTCACATTCAAGTCCACCATCCCCTCAAAATTGTGAGCTATATCATTTAGTAGTTGTGGGTTCGATTGACATTAGTTAATAGAATAACAACTCACAATGTTCAGTTCAACATATTTTGAATACATCAGCATACAAATTAGAGTTTTCACTTCCATGATCAAGACATATCAATGTCTTATCATATGAAATACCCAATTTTCATCATTGACTACAAACTACTGAAGTTTATAAATTCCAAGGAATTATAATTTAGATTTTCCATATGTTAATCTCATCAACATACATAAACTACATACAATGCAACCCATAGACTATTTGTCAAATGAATGCATATGGTCCAATCTTCATACATAATTTCAGAAAGATAAAGCACTTCATTAATTAAAAAATGTCGTACAAATTAAATTTTAGGTCATAAATCCCAACACAAACTTTCCCTTTTATTTCACCTATCATCATATATTATAAATTTAAAGCCAAAGATGGGAGAAAATATAATTAAATATAAAATTGAGCTATAATTTTGTGCAACGTGTCTCATTTAATTTTTAAAATTTTTATGTCAAGTGAGTTAATTCAGTGCAAAATATGAGGAGCCTAATATGAAAGAACCATAGAAAACTCAATCATACATCTACTAATTCTATATCTAAAATTAGAAGAAAAGATAGTTTGAAAGATATTGCTTTCCAATGTCTTTTTTAGAAACATTTTGCTTTCCAATGTCATTTGTTATTAAGCTGAAAATAATTCAAATTTATTAGCCTTTTACATAATACTATGAATAATTCATTACTTAATTCTTAGGTAAAAACTTATGTAAGTATCTAATGTGTGTGTTTATTATGTCTGTGCATATGCACAAGGTTCTAAACTAGTTTCTTTAATACCAAATCCATCTCCCTTGAAGCTCTCCAAAACCTTAAACCCTCAAGTCTTGTAATCGCTTTGCATTTCTATCAATGGCTTGGAGTTGAGGTCCTCGGGTTGCACAATGGGTCAACATCTTGATCGGTGGTGATTGATTGGCTTGGGTTTATTCGGCAGTTTTGGAAATGGTTTGAGAGGAGGTTCAATTATAGGTTTTGATTTGCAATGGATAATTTGGTGGCTTCAACGGTTTTGGTGGCAATTATAGTTCTGGGAAATGGGGGCAATTGCTTTAGTGGTTTTCCAGCCATGTGTGAGTTTACTCCAACGATCAATGGTAGGTTTACTCTAAGGTTTCAATGAAGGAGGAAGATAGGAGAGCTAAGAAAGAGAAGAAAGAGGATGGAGAAATTTCTAGGAGAGAAAATATAATAAAAAATTTAAAATAATATTAAATTGGGAATGCTATAATTTGGCTATAATTTGGTCGTTTAGCTATAATTTGGCTAAATTTTGCAAAGATTAATGTGAATGCTAAGCGTTACAGTCAATTCTTTTATAATGTACTAATTCCATTTAACTTGATTCTATTAAAAAACTCTCCAATATAGTGTTTGTTGAAAATCATATTCGGATGAAGACATTGTATAAAAGAAAAATTCTTCTCTTGGATCATACTTGGACTCTCAATTAGTTTCAATAGACTTGATGTTGAATTCAGAGGAAGGACCATTTTATAAGTTCTAACTTCTACGTAGCTACACACCTATACTAGACCAAATACTCATTTCAATGTATAATACTCTATGGAATTTCAAATGGTACATGAGTGTTATTCTAGATCATACGTATCCAACCTAACCTTTTCTCAATTTACTTCTTGGAAAATGAAAATATAATTAATATATTAAATAAATATCTCATAATAGATGCACTTCTCTTCCCCCCCCCCCCCCCCCCCCCTTTGAAATTCTCTTATAATAAGTCATACTTTATGGGTCAAGATGCCACTTGCATTAGTCAATTGGTATTTTCTTCAATAAAAAGCCCTTGGAAAAAATCTCACACCCTCTGCTCAATGCTCACTAGTACCATTGTAGAGCTAGAATAACAACTGCTACCTCCATCTCAATTTTTTTGTCCTATTTGAAAAGTCAAATTTTTTAAGAGAACATTATTTATTGTCTTGTTTGGCTTATAAAAATGTATAAGTTTCCAAACTACCCTTAAATAAATTTATCAAAAAATAGTTTTGAAAATAAAATAGGGGTATAATAGGAATATTAGTAAATTAATGACTTTTTTATTTTTAGAAAAAAGACAATATTTTAGAACATCTCAAAATGGAATAGATGACAAACAAACTGAAATGAAGGGAGTATGACTCAACAAATTCCTTTCTTACATGCCAAAACCTAGCAAGTAGGATGCTACTAACGTATGGAAGACACTTTGCTGGCACCCTCCTAACCTTTTTACTTATAAAATAAAAAATAAAAAAGGTCAAGTGTTATTGTGAGATTAATGATTCATTATTTAACCAATGAAGGGAATTGACAATGACTCTTTTTTCTTAATCAAGAAAATACATTCTCGAAAAGGCAAAAACTGTATTTATAATTTTATTTTCTAGTATTGTGAGGGTCCGGGAACGATTATATCCAATCACCAGAAACACAAAACCAGCTTGAATAGAAAATGGATTTTCTTTTCCAATTTTCCGCTCCACCTTTTCAAATTCTAAACAATAAAAATTCAAAGAATGTATCTTTCTTTTCCCATATATACACTTTAAAATCAGTTATGCATATGGGGAAAATTTTTGAAACAACATAATCAATGCTTGAAACCTCATTGGTATTAATTAAGCTCTTGTCTTCATGTCGATAAGAGAATGATAATTCTTGTTAACTTTGGGGAGCAATCCAGGATCAACAATAGGAGCCGGACATGTTCATTTCGTTATTGTACACCCCCTTCACATTACCAGTTGATGATGATGATGAAGGCTCAATTGCTGCAATAGCTTGTTGGGTTGGGGTTCCTTTGTTTGTGACATTATTTCTTTGTGTTTAAGATGTTCTATTAGTAGTGCTAAAGATGATGCTTCCCAATTTTCATCCCTAGCTTCATAGTAATGGTTGTAGTTATAGGTGTGGTCTGTTTTATGTTCTTTGAGAGAGGACTCCATCTCCGTTGCTGGTCCCAGCACCCTTTTTATGGAGAAATACTGCATTTAAAGAAAAAGCTCATAGTAAATAAACCACCACATAAGGATAGCAGAAGATGAAGATAAAATTTAAGAATTAAATAGTTTACAACCTTTTTTTTTTTTTTTGGTAGAACTTTACTACTAATAAAAACCTCGAACACATTTGTCTAACTAGTAAGCTAACAATTTTAGCCTCCTAAAGTAAATTTTTAATACTAGTAATGTAAAATAGCTTTATGATATCATTCAGATTGGAGCAGGTTGGAAGAAAATTTTTAACCCAACCAACGTCTCATGGTTGTAAAAATTATCAATCTACCTCTAAATTATTAACCACCAGTGCACCACAAAGGGTCAATTGATGTTATTAGTGGTTTCGATACAGTGGGCTAGGCAAGTTAAAAATAAAAATAACATCCTAAATTAACATTCTTTATCAGGTTTTTAGGAGTGTAAGGTCGAATTGGGTGCCACAAGTTCACGTGTAAGTATAAAGTTTCCACCACAAAAGTCTCTCTCAGAATTTTATAACAAAAATTTTTCTATTAACTCCTTAAGTGAGTTGGATCGGGCCAGGTCTACCGTTAAGCAATTTTACTTTCACATGAATTTGCTAGCCAACACATACTTGCATAGTCCTCTATTGGTAGCAGTAAAATAAAATAAAAAACTTTCTTAGTCCTATTTGTTCCACTGAAAAACGCAAACAAAATACCAGCTCAATGGCAACTCTATTGCTAATACATCATCTTTATGTGTCAATGAAGAGCTGTCCTATTTTGTCCTCAATAGCATCTCCCATTTTGTCTTTTCCCTTTTACTCAATCCAAAGGAATATTGCCATTGGAATAGAAAACATGGAGGGCGTGAGTATCATCCTCAAGCAGCTCAAACCAAAATAATCTCTCATTCAATTTCTAAAGTTAGATTTCAATTATCCATAAATTTTTTTAAAAAAATCATTAAGGAATAAAAAAAATCACGAGATTCTTCTCCACTTCCTCATAAAGGGTACTAGCTAGAATCTCATATTTGAGGAAACAAAAATACAAATTACCCCAACCAGAAGAGAAAGTGCAAAGAAATTGCAACACCCATAGACTCACTTGTACAGTTGTAAATCAAGCCCCAATGCGATTTTTCTTTTTACTTCATTTGTTAGATAATCATAACTATTTGGCTAAGTCTTCTTGCAAAAAGGATAAGTAAAGAACAGAGTGGTGTTAGGAATATTACAAATTATAATATTATTACAAACATGTCAACTTTTAAATACAGGACAAAAAGTAATTGAAAAATATTTATTATATTATTGATGTGACACTAATTACATTCATTTTGTGTAGATTTGGGCATTGGTATGGGGCAGTTTAGATCACAATCAAATTGCATGGTCCAACCATACAAGAAAATCAGTAAAAGTAGATAATGGTTGGCTGTTTTACTTGTTTCACTTTTTCAGAAGAAAAAAGAATGAAAAGAGCATAAAACCAAGCAAGAAGAAAAAAAGAAAAAGGTGAGGCTTTACACAAGCAAATCAGTTAAAGAAAGTTTTTTTTTTTTTTTTTTAAATAGCATGTAGCTTTTATCTCATTCACATCATATCACCAATCCACATCCAATATCATCTCTACCAAATTATACGAAACGTGATATACTGAAATAGAAAAAGTTTTAAAAAAAAATAAATAAAGGAAAAGAAGAAGATCAAAACCACAAAACCAATTAAACTTTATTTAAGAAGATTCTGTTAAGCCAAATGACAAATCTCCATCTTGGAACTTGGAAGTTAACAACTAGCATTCTAGGACTAACTGCGATCAAGCTCTTGGAAAACTTTATATGACTTCGGATTCTAGCCTTTTCTTTTCCCAGTCACCTTACAAACAAGATTTTTTTTTTTCTTTTTTTAAGCCAAAAATAAGGCAAGAGATCGATGTAATAATGTGAGAACATATAATGTAATATTGTACACACAGTACTCTGACCCTTATCATAAATTACAACAAGAAGATGACAAGTTCATCACATGCATTGAAGATTTTGCATTTAAAAGATTACCTAGTGAGCGAGACGTAGGGAGGATTCCATGAACTCGTAAGCCATCTCGATAAACAATATGGCCACCAGTTTTTTAATCCTCTCTAACTCCTCTGGTCTCACACTCACAGGCTGCAATAGGAATTAATTCAAAACACAAATATTTGAAGTTAAAAAATGTGAGCCACTAGGAAAAGAATTGAATGCAAATCTGAGTACAAAATTTAAAAAGAAAAGAAGAAACCCTCACCTTTGGAAGTACAATCCTCCACTTAGTTCCATGATATGTGGTTGGTGAATACACAGAAAGTAAAATATTTGTTGTTGGGGGGTTTGTGGCATTTTGTGTGGGTTGTGAAATGATATATTTTATAGTTTATTACTTTTAAAATTAGGTATAAGTAATGTTTGGGATTTGAGTAAAAGATTGTAATAATGTTTGGAATCTAAGTAAAAAAGAGCTGCAGAAATTGATGAATCTTGTGCTCCAATAATGATTTTCATCCTGGCTAGAGACTGGTGGTCATTCACTCTAGGACATTGCCACCATGATGCCATCTCTTGCTTGGACCTCACCTCTTTGGCAATACCATGTTGATCAAAGCCCCCCTCACGTCCATCCTGCATCAAACAAGTTTCTTCATTTAACTCTTTCAAAGTGAAAAAGTATGGCTTGGTCCACACAGAAACAAAGGACTACAGTCATATATAATGAAAATAGTCAAATTATATTCATTATAGAAGATGGTAAAACTAAATGTCATAGCTAATTATAAACCACGACTATTTTTATTTTTGCAAACCCACAATATAACATGTGCACTGCTGGAGATCTAACATTGAAATATCATTATTAGGAAATAGAGGATTTGAAATCAAAATGTTCACCATGGAGAAACTTAAACATATAGAACCCACTGTGCTCTATTTAAGGAGGAACTTGAAGGGGAATTTCAGCAAAAGAGCCAAGTAAATTACTTGCTCAGATACCATAATGTCATGTTGAATGTGCTTGTTTAGGTCCTTGATATAACCATATTGTTTCTATACATAGAGATAGTCCACTAGGAGTCTTTCTTCCTTGGTTACAAAAAAAAAAGGAGTCTATTCCTTATAATAGCTTCTAACTCCCAAGTCCCAAATAGGCAACAAAAAGAAAAAGCGAATCAAGTGCAACAAAGGAACAGAACTTCATATTGTGCTTCAAGAAATGACCCAATTTATCATTTGAAAAATGCTAGAGAGCATAGCAGTAAGATCATGAAAAGCAGTCAATTCCCACATACAAATTTGAAATTCAGAATCCACACATAGAACTATCCCCACTAGAAAACTCTGTTCCGGTGGAATGTTATCATATAAATTACAGAATTCACTTAGCAGCCACTGCTATGTCTCATCATTTATTGGGGGCTGCTTATTAACACCTATAGTGATTACAAAAAAAAAAAAATGAAATTACTCATAAAAAAATATGATTGATTTTCTAAGGTAGGTTTTCCCTCTATGCTTCAATAAGATAACATAAATCATAATGCATGTTTTAAATATTTTCCAGAAATGTCATACTTTTTCATCTTCCCCATTTGATTCCAAAGACTGTAGAAAACAGAACAACGGACACCAGTAAATTGCCATCAATCAAAGTTGATTCACTAGCATTATAACACAAAGATATAGGGTTACCACCTAATGATTCAAAATACTTTAAAGGAAGAACATAGTTGGCACATTTGATCTCAATGTGAAGCATGGACTTAATTTTCCACTATAAATAAATCTATCATGTTATTCATATATAACCCATTCAATTAATCATTTCTGGAAATAATAAAGGTACAATTAGTTTCTCATTTCTGAGGGAGACAATGCTAAATTTCAATCTTTTAGAGATATTTTCCTCCCTCACAAAAATTTAATGTTGCTTAATGCAGAAAATGTAATTTCTACCACAGAATGAACATAAATACCATAAAAGGTAGAGAAGAATTTTGTGGAGATAGCAAAATCATTTTCCTAATTATATTTAAATCAATATCAGCTTTTAAAGAAGGTCAATTAGGACCAAAGCCACTAAAGAGAAAAAATGAAACACATTTTGACAAGGTTATTAAAGAAATAATTAGAGACAACATACAAGTCCATACCAAGCCCTTATGTTAGAATAAAATACCATGGCAAGAGCCCATAGAAGTAAGAGGGCTAAAGGTCGTGCCAATTCTGCACTTCACAATCTATTCCTAAGTACACTGTCAGTAATTTGTACTTCTGTCCATATGTTACCTACGTATGAAACAAGATTAAGCCAAAAATGAAAACCAGAAAAGGAACAAAATGTGTATGGTTGGTGAAATCACTGTATTTCCAAAACATCCTCTGTATGCAAAGCTAGATGTAGTCTTTACCAAAAATAGACACTAAGGCCTTGTTTGGGTGGAAAAATATCATCACGCATCACTCATCACCCTAAAGCTCATTCCCTATCACTTAAAAATCCCCAAATATCACCTAAACCAAGTTATGTTTTCAAATCCAAAAACTCAAAAATGTGGGATCCACACTTTGAGGAAGTGAAGAAAGATGGTGGTGCAGTGATGTGGCTGTGCAGATGGGGTTGTAGTTGTGGAAGCAAATGCTCATTAGAGCCATTGGTGGGGAGTATGAAAAGGAGCTGCGGATTTGACTCTTTTCTGACCATGGGGCCCACTGATGTGAGGGTATTTACGAAATTGCCATCCGTTACTTTGTTTTTGTATCTCAAAAACACTTAAAACTTGTTTTTGTTTTTAGTAACTCATTACTCGGTTTGGTGAGAACTGAGTGATGGAAAAGAAACCCCAAAACCCATCCAAAGAAGCACCTTCTCCGTGGGACCTACTTATTTTGGGTGATGAGTGATGGAAATAGGGTGATGAGTGATGGAAACCCACAAATCCAAACAACCCCTAAATCTCCACTTCTAAAACAATCATAGACTCCGACCAAGAAAACAAAAGTAAAGGTTATTATAAACCAACCATGATATTGGCTGGGTATAATTTGACATGACAATTGACAAGTACAATGGCAATTAAGATAATCTATCACAATCATGATCATTGTCAATTGTCATTATGCAAAAGCAACTTGAATTATATCATTCCTATTAGGTTAATGAAAACCAAATATTCCATAAGAGCATGAGATTTTCTATTTTGCCTTGTTTCCTTATCTTCCTTTTTTCATTTAGAACTTTCATCTCACACAACCACAACACTGCTCATATTAGTAATAACTTTTAATATACTACATCATAAAAAGAAAGCCTTAAAGGTAATAAGAACATGAGTTTCGCAGGAAATTCAGCTCCACAGGTAAAATTAGAGACACAATCTACTGATAAAAATGGTTTGAACAAACACATGAGATTAACCCATGGTCCAATTTTTTTTTATAAAAAAATGATAACATGAGACCTCTACACAATATTTAAAAATCAGTGGAGAAATCAAGTATATAATTTGATGAAAATCAAGAAAGCAACTAAATTTGCTGTATAATACTAATCTGAGTAAAATTTTTATCAAAAGACGTGGTATGGTATCAGGTAGTACTGATGTCAAAAACTTACAGAGTAAGGTGAAGATTCTATCTTTACAGCATTCTGATAAGTAACAATCTCCATGCGTGTCAACAAGCTACCATGACAAAATCATGCTCTATTATGAACCTCAACTATTTCTAGGATCTTCTAAGAAGAAAATAGAATTTGATAACTCTAATGGGAATTAAAAACTTCAAAATTGAGTTGCGATGGATGGATTTCTGAATAGACTCTGGGGTACCTTTACTTTATATAGAGGTGATCCGGAAAGCTGCATGTAACTGAAGGGCTTATGTGATAACACCTGCCATAGGTGGTTTCTATAGCTGTCAATCAGCAAAAATGTAACACTGCATGTAACACTAAATCTGGTTGCAACATGGCCAAAACGTTTTCTGTAAAACGACGAAGTAGGTAAGGTGGAATTGATTCTTCACTAATCTCCATTTTGCTCATTTCTTTTATTAATACATGTAAAGATGAAATTACATTATAATCACCTGCAAAAATGCATATTAACAAGCATATCCTAGTCTTAGAAACCAAACGATGTCTGACCATCCACTTGGCCATCATTGGCTAAAGAAAGATAAACCTTAATGCCTCAACCAGATAGAGAGACAGAGAGATTGCCACTTTTGTTATAATCTTAATGGTTAAGGTAAGGAATCATATCTTACCAATCGCTCTGGATATGCTAACAATAATGGAGCATTAAAATGCGTCAGTGAAGACATGTATGATCAAGAATGGTAGTATATGAATTAGCATCTCATCAATCTCCACAAACCAGAGTCCGCAACAACTCAAAGCATCTAAAGTCTATACCATTGGTGCTTTGTCTGAGTTATGACTTATGACCAAGTCCAACAACCAAAGTACTTAGGGGTGCTGTGAGCAATTTTTATCAATATTTTGAAGTGGTTTGAACGTCAGTCAAAAGAACAGGATTTTTAAATTAGGTTCAAAACTAAATAGGAACTTGTAGTTCTTTTTCAAGTCTTCCTGGTTCATAGTTAAACCAAAAAATTCTAATGCTTTTGTATGGAGGGGGAAAAGAATGGCAAAAAATAATCAATCGCTCTTCTGTAGTTAAAAAAAGAAAAAAAAAAAAAGGCCAGTGACACGTAAGTCCTTTTATAAGGAATTGATTATTTAGTACTTCTTTATTTATTTATTTATTTTGTTACTTGTTCCAAAAGTACAATTCATCATGCATACTTTTAAAGGATTAATGATGAAGGGTCCAAGGGTTATTAAATTCTAGTTAATGAGTACTTGGGATTTTATTATGGGTTTGCCAGGGCTATCAATCTTGAGTCTTGTTTAACTTAAGAATATTAAGAAGATTAACAGTGTTGATATTAAAGAGAACAACAAGAAGATGATAGTAATGCCTTGGTAATGAGGTGGTTGAAGACTAGCAGTTTTGATCTGTTCAACGTTATATTCACTTGAGAAAAAAATGCATACTCTTTTTTCTGAACAAATTCATTCAACTCATAATTTTATTCATAATTTGTGACAAACCTAAATTTGGAACACAAAGCCTGATCAAGCTATAACTTGTCCAAAGAGGATGAGGAAGGTTGCCCTGTATAATGCACTTCTGTCTATAATCAAAAAAATTTATCATAACATATGAAAGTAGCCCATGAATGATCACAGAACACAGATAAATGCAAGGGTATTAGTTTATTGTTCATAATAGGGACCTGGTCCTACAAAAGCACAAGACCTAACTATAGATAATTATTATAGTCTACAACATACATTGCTAGAACAGACTTTAGATTTTAAAAAATAAAGAGCCTCATCACATGCTCAAAGAACATGTGTGACGAGGCTAGAATATATATATATATAGCGAGGCAAGAACTCATTATATTTCTTCTTCTAGTTATTAATTTATATGGGAAAGAGAAAGCAACGCTTATAAATTCCCAGAATTAATGTATGCATTTATAACCACTGACAAAGCAGGATCAATGGAAATGACAGACTTCTCAAATAATCCATTACAGATCAATTCAAGCCTGAAAATGTACATTGAGTTTCACAACGACTTAGGTGAGTGATAATACGTGGGGTCAAATAGGAAGGTACAGGATTTTGGATTTCAATATTAATTGAAAAAGAAAAAAAGAAATCAGATATGACTTATGAAGAACTCATATTGAACTTTAAATTATCAACAATGTACCGGAGTTGTGCTTTTACTCTTCAACCTACTATGAGATTAGGCATCAAAGGCTCCAGAAACAATACAGAAAATGAAACCCACTGACACACAGGTACCACACAAAGAATATATTTCTTATGTTAGGATAGACTATTTTACAAGCTTTAAGGCATTTAATCGATGAGGAGTGGATCACAAACTAACAAGCCAAGGTTAAACAGCCTACTGCCTATAGTCGATGCCTAAACCCCCAAACGTATAGAGTAGATTCTACAATGATGTTATGTGACATTTATCCATTAATTTGTGCAAAATAAAGAGCGTGTTGGTTGATGAGCAAATTTATTTATTTGACTGCTGAGTGTTTGTTACCTGAAATGATCAGCAATAGGCAATAGCAGCAATTCGTTTCGTTAAACCCTTTCTCATTAGCAACAGCATTGTGGAATTGGAACATCATCCCCATCCCCTCACCTTTCCCATTTTGCGTAAACCAAACCGTCGCACTACCCATTCAAATTTCAAAACCATGACATCACTGAATAAAAATGTGTAAGGGGGTGGTGGATATATATACTGATATACATATATACACGCACACAGTAGTGAGGGAGGGAAAAATCTTTCTTTTCTTTTTTTTTGGTGAGAAGGGGGGAAATTTTTTTTTTCATTACATGTGCGTCTAGCATTAGTTTAAAAAACCAATTTTTTTTTTATTATTCAATTTATTTTTGCTATTATTCATAGATCCTATTGCACTTTTTTATTTCAAGTAAATAAGTTGTTTTATGTTCTAATTTAAAAATTACTTCAAAAACAAATTACTTAAATGCTAATTAATTTCACTATCTTTAATGGATTACCAGGCTAGGTATGAGATATATTTTATCAAATTTATGAAATATAACTCTTTCAACAAATGAGATATACATATAAAGGTATAATTCTTGTAACTGGCTTAAATATAATATATTTTTTTGTTTTATCAAATCTCATATCATAGCTTGAAACATATGAACAACCTTCATTTTTTTTTCCTTTCTGTTGTTAGTCACATAAACCTTGAAATGTTACCACTTGATATAGGAGTGTTGCTTTATTGTTATTTGTTTCATTATACATCATATGAAAAAAATCAAAAAGTGATGTAAATTACTTTAATTCTATTCATGAAATTTCATGTGGGCTTTAATTTTCATATCAATTATTAATTGTATGATATTGTGTTTGCTAGTTTTTTAGCTAAAAATGAATTGTGTTTTTTTTTTTTTTCTTTTTGGTAAGAAGATCGTACCCTTTTAAGACAAAGATAACAAAATTACATCATGAGTCACAGCGGACTCAACCATATAAGGAGTTTCATCTATCCAAGTTACATAATTAACAATATGCCTAGCATATTGTGCCAATAAATGAGTAGAACGATTACCTTGTCGAAGAACATGTGATACCTTTGCCCTCCGGAAGTCTTGTAGTTTTAGTTTAATCCCTTCAATTAGAGTGCTTATTGTTGATGGTGGTTCACTACATCCAATTACTGCATGACAAACAATTTTGGAGTTACTCTAAAAAATAACGAGGCAAATAAAAGGCTCTCCTCTAGTGCCTTTGCCTTAGCCTCTAGCGACCCCAGAGGGACTAGAAGTGCCTTGCTAAAATCTGCTTCGACTTGTCCATCATGGTCTCGAATGATAGCTCCTACTCCAATAGAACTAGTGCTTTCAAAGATTGCAACATCACTATTAATTTTTATACCATAGGTCACCTGGGGCTCTCATTTTACCTTTTCCTTAGGATTGGTCTGGGACAGCTTCAGATTTGTAGTCTAGAACTCATCTAGCATTTATCGTGCCTTCTGCAAAATAACCAAACCCGGTAGTCTTGCCTTACCAAGTCTAACTTCATTACGGTTGAACCATAAACACCAAGCCACCATAACAACAAGCTCTAGCAAGTCACCCCCCATCCTCTGCCCGAACTTCAAATGCCATAAAAAAATCCACAAATTCTAGAGAATTGGCCCCACTTACTTCAAAGGGAATACCAAAAAGCTTCCAAATCTCCTGGGCTTTCTCACAATCCCATTATACATGCCCGCTACTCTCAGCCCCAAAACAACATGCCTCACAAGTAGGATTACCTATCACTTTCTAATGACATAAGTTGGCTTTTGTCGGTATGATATTTTTACTCACACGCCATGCAAAGGACTTGACTTTGTTTGGAACGTTAAGACTCCATATGGCTTTCCAAAATAGTTTATTGACTGGTTGTTTGATGCTTCCCTAGAATTCCTATCATGCACTATCTCCAAGGCTAATTTGTAAGCACTACACACTGTGAAGTCCCCTTTTGGGGTAAATGCCTAAACCATTCGATCACAAGGAAGTAGAAAGCTAAGGGTAATGTTTAGAATTGCAGAGGCATTTGTTGGAGAGAAAAATTGCTAAACCATATCAGCCTTCCATGCCCGTGTGTGTGGTTCAATGAGTAGGGAAACCTTTGCATCATGTGGGACATTGGCCGAGCTGGATGTGAGTTTGAAAGTAGATGGTTTAGTAAGCCATTTATTCCTCCAAATATGTAGTGATTGTCCATTCCCCACCTGCCATCGATGCCCTTTTTAAAAAAATTTCTAGACTACCAAGATACTACGCCAAGTGAAGGAGGGATGGTTGCTTGATTCAGTCGAAACGAAATCCCCCTCAAGAAAGTACCGTGCCTTTAAGACTCTATGGGCTAGTGAGGTAGTGTTAGTTAACTCACATGGTTAACTAACAGTACCGTGCATTTCTTTATTCTTTAAGAGTTAACTCACATGGTCTATTAAATTTATAAATCATGTAGGCAATGTAAAAAAAAAAAAAAAAAAAGATTTGGCATTTTTTAAAATGAATTAAATAAAAATATAGAAAATGAATGATTACCAATCATTCACCAAACAACCTATAGAGTATTGCACAAAATTCAAGTGTGAACACAAACATGAGCCTATAGGGAGATGTCTTATTCATTTTATTGAAGAAAAAACAATCCATATCATGACAATTCCAAGCTTTATTAGGTCAAGGATCAAATCACATATTGCAAAACCAATAAACAAAAAATCATAAGAAGGATCTATAAGGACACAAATTGAGCCTTGGGCCCAAATACGTGACCGGCCCAGCCAAAGTGGCCTATACAATAAATTTTTAGAGAGTAGGCTTGAAGCTTGGACCTTCCGGGGCGGCAGAGAGTGGTGGCGTCTGGTTGAGTCTACTGTTGGTGCACTTCGAGCTGGCGGTGTGACTTGGGCTTTTCCTCGGACGTGGGCCGAGGAGTCTCAGCCCTCCCTTTCCTTGCCCTTTTTAGAAGGAGAGAATACTCTTGGAGAAGAAAGGTCCAGATCCATTTCCAGTGGTTCCCTCTCCCTATTTATACTCCCCACCCCTGGCTCCCATCCGTCTTGTCCCTAAAAACGCTCTCCAATGGCTATAAAGCTGACCGTCGTCCCCTCAGATGTCACTTCCCCATTAATGCGACCAGGCGGGTAGGTGGGAAGTCTTTAATGCGGTGGTAGTAGCTTTAAACAGAGCACGTGCCACTTGTCCCCCTCCTCGACGTCCCGTTGAAACTCTGTATCACTTGCTGGGCGCTAGGAGCTCTTCCCTGGGTGCCATGCCGTGCTCCTCGGCCTTTGACGCCGTTGTTCGAGGGTACCCTCTCCTCGGATCCTTTCCCAACTGGCTGACGCTTGGTCGGCGCGCTCTTGGGCCCCTGTTTTAGGAGGCCCTATTCTTGACTCACGGCCCATTGGCGGAGCCTACATGGTGTTCTGACCCCTTTGCCCCCCACAGGATCTTTACTCATTTGAAATAACCTAAGACTCTCATAGGAATAAAAAGACAGAAAATGAAGAAGAAAAATGAAGAAAATGGATGAGTTTTACCTTAATTAGTAGTTTAAGCTCAACACCATTTTATTTGTGCCATGACCACAAATGCCAATGTATATATCTCCTTGGAGCAAAATCAAATTACAAAAATCACATGAAAATCTATAAATGAAAGACAAATCCTTGAAAAAAATCATCAATAAGAAGTTAATATAAATCCTTAGAATAAAAAAAAAAAATGCAAATATTATATTTGCAACCAGTCGAGAATGAGAAAAACTTAATAAGTAACTAAAAACAAAATTCCAAATATTTGACAAGAATAAGCTAAACTAATTTTAGATATGTCATTGTCTCCATATTTTCCTCCTCCTCCTTATTGCATAAGTTCAAAAAGTACATAAAAAAGGTAAAACAATGGGAAAAAGGAAGGAGCAAACAATAAATGGGTGCTCACCAAACCGCAAAACTAAACAAACTGCAAAAATCGTACCAAAATCGCCCACAAAATGACATAACCACACCGCACCGCAATTAAAAATGCACTGCACCACATGGTGTAGTGCAATTTGCAAAGTTATAATAAGAAAACCACACAAACCGCACCATATTGCTCTCTTTCTATATTAATATATTTTTTTTCTAAAATTAAATATATAATTATAAGTTTAATGACCATAGTTTTTTAAAAAAAAAAAAAAGTTTAATAGCCCTAGCAAGTGTTGATAAGAAAAGTTAGCCCAAAATAAAGAAAAACTAGCTCAATAGTTTAAAACGTGATCCAAAACAAAGGGAAATATTAGCTTTGGGCTAGGCTAAAAAACCCAAAATTTGAAAAATATACCAACTTCAAACTGCATCTTATATACCGCACCTCATATGTGATCACAAAATGAGATGTGGTGCAGTTATGGTTTAAACTAAACTCTAAACTGCACCACACTCCATGTATAACCACAAAAATGAGGCATTGTGCAGTTACGATTTTGGCAAAATTGAATCGCAAAGTACAGTGTTAAAAATGGCCCAAAACTGTACCGCACTACATTGCCAACACCCCTAGATATTTGAATTTGTTGGGTATTGAAAAAACCTGATCTACAAATAAATTAACAATGTTGAAACGTTTGAATTTGTTTGGAAATCCCAACAGTCATCATAACTGATAAAGCCGGAGATTGACCTCGTCAGTATGCTCCTCGTCAGTGTTGATGGACGAGCTTCAGTACCTACTGTTAAGAAAAGAAAGGCAAAGGAAACCTCACCGGCATGGTGCCAGTTGAGAATACTCCGATGCCAAAGTTAGCTAAATGGCTTTGGATAAAATTCTCTCACAAGTGTCTTTCTCTCTCTAGATTTTCAAGTGTGTTTGCCTGAGTTCAATTCTCCTTTTTATAGTTTGCCTCGGGTTAGTGCAGTTATGTCTGTTAATGTTGCTCCAAGCGTTTTTCTCCTGAGAGAAAGGTAACGTTAATTGGCAACGATGATTCCTTATAAGGTGTAACGAATGACTGTTGGGCCATCATTGCTCTTATAATTGTTCTGGCGCACTCATTGCTTGCCAACTGCCCTGAGGGTATTTATTTGTGTCCATGATGAATGATGGCCAGCCTCGTTTGTAAGGACGACGTATAGCGACGAGGTCTTGCCCTTATTCCTGGCTTAAATGTGGCTAAAATCATCTTTCATTTAGATGATCTCCACTTGATACTCGTCAATAACTAACAAAATCAAAATGAATATAGGGATTAATTTAAAATTCTTGATGATATGGTTTATATTAGCCACATTTAAGTTTAGCCGCTTACCTCCTCAATAACTAGCCAAGTTGCAATATGGGCTTTTCTTTAAAAAAAAAAAAAGTTATAATTGAAGTTTCTCATAATCACTTATATCTAGTAAACACACTATGTAAAACTCAACACGCACTCATATAACATACTTTAAAACAATAATATAATTCAATTAAATCCACACAATTTATGGTTTAGGGTTTCCCAGATAGTAAATAGATATTAAAGAAAAGAATTTCTCACCAAAATATAACTGCATTAACATTTTTGAATATGACTAAATGTTTGGGAAAATTTAAAAATTTAATCATATAAGAATCTTTAGTCTTGACAAAAATTTCGATCTTGCACAATTAGCCGATTAGACTTTTTTTTTTTTTTTTTTTTTTTCATGTACTAACTTTTAATCATCAATTGTTTCTTCTCTCTCCTTTAAAGTTTAAACTCGACTCACGCAATGCAGAGGACAAATGCTGCTCAAATCGCAACAAACTGTTATTATCTGGCCAACCAGGAGTGCACTGTTCTAGTAAATAACCAACGGCAAAAGTGTCACAATATTTTTTCCGTCCCCACTTTTCCATTGGTGAAGATTTGTTTGATATCATGTGAATTGTGTGTTTCTTCTTGTTATAAATAGCAGAGCCCAGAAGAGTTGGAATCAATTTTTAGAGTGATTGGAATTTGGAAAGTAATAGAATAGTGGCAGTGCACAAGCTGTATTTGAGAATTGGATGAAATTAATCCCATTGGCATAGTTTATATCATATTGGGTTTAGTTTCCTCCAATATCTTACCTCCAGCCAAATTACACAAACATTCCAGAGCTTATGTATATACAATGTATAAGTTGGAAGTGAGAATTGGAGGATATTAAATTCATCGGCTTAATTTATTCTTCTGCCCAATGAGTTTAATTTCCTCCAATATCTTATCTCCAATTTTTACAGTCCTTGACCAATATCTGGGCCTGATTCATTCTTCTTCTAAAGAAAGAAAGAAAAAACCCTTTGATCCTCTTAGCCGTTGTCCAACATCTCTAGAAAAAAGAGTTGGATCAAACCATGGTTTTAAAACCAAATCGGGCATCAAACCATTTTTTTTAAATTTTCGGTTCAACTCCGGTTTTTGACTGGTTTTGGGGGTTTTAACCGGACCAAACTAGCTCCTAATTTCCGGTTGAACTGGTCGGTCTGGCCGGTCCGGTTTTTAAAACTATGGATCAAACCAATTAGTCAGAAATTCTTGTTTTGGGGCCCAGATTTTAATATATTTGTGTACTTTATGAACGAAAATCATGTGAAGATTCTTGATTCAATGTGTTTGAACGATTTTACTTCTTAATTTTATATTCCTTTTTTCTATAAGTAATTTCTTAACATTATGAGTTTTGATTAGATTTCATTCTTTTATTTACGATTCTATAAAGCTAAGCTTAATTGATAGGAAATTGTAATACAAAATTGAGAATTTCAAAGGCTTGATTTTAGTAGTACTACAAGAATGAATTAAAATAAGACGCTTATATTTTCTCTATAATATACTTATATGGCTTTGTTCTCATTAATGAGATTATTGGGGATTTTTTTTTTAAGTGTGAACCTCTTGAATATTAGAATTTGAAAAATTCGACACATTTTATGTTTCTTTTGAGAGGAAGGAGGGCGAGGGGCTCATAAATTTTGGGGGCCAAAATCCTGGGAAAAAAATATAAATTTTATTAGATAATTTTTGGCTTTCTTAGAGTGTGGTCTTCTTCAATATAGAATTTAAAATTTTTAACTTTTATTTTTAATCTTTTGAGAGGATGGAGTTCATAATTCTTTGCCAAAAAAAAAAAAAAAAAATTTCTTTGGAAAACTTTTCTAAATGGGTATAACTTTGGTCGGCCCATCCACTCTTCTTTTCGGTGGTTAAACTAGAGAATTTAGAAAGACAAAGAAGACAGTGGATGTATGTGATGTGCATTACAGAGAATATTTTCCCGATTGAGATAAGCTAGGCTATAAGTCCAGTCAAGCTCAGTTTTGATTCATCATAATTCTCTACTAATTTTACTAAATCAAGTGGCTGCAATGTAGATAAATTGGGTGCAAGGTGGTCTATTTCTATTAGTACACTTTCTGAAATTTTCTTTTCATGAATTAGCAACTTTTTTTATATATTAAAAAAATAATTAAAAAAACCGGCTTTTATAGTCATCCTGAGAACAAATGATCCCATTCCCTTAAAAGTTAAAACTGCAATTTCAGATGGTAGTTTAGAATGCATGAGATACAAATATATTGAATTTTTAGTTGTTTGTTTCTTGAACTTAGCTTGGTAGGGTTAAGTTAATTTCAACAGCACATAACACAAACTTAGGTCATTCAAGTGCTTTTTTGGCTACTCATGAACTTCAACTTTACTAAGTGCCCTTATGGCACATGATAGGCCTTCTTTCACTAGACCTACTTCCGAAATTGAAATGGCAAATCTTGGTTGAAGGAGAGAGGGCAAAACTGAATTAAATTTTGACCCATGGGATATGGATTTGCTTTTCCATTGTAATTCAAACTAGAACTCAATATACAATGAAAATGTAATAGGCATGTAAATTCTTGAGTCTTGAGTCTTTGCTTAAATTCATGCCTGCTATTTTCACAAAATATATTACTACACCTAGAAGATTCATAGTAACAATTTTTAAATTTATTGCAAAAGAATTATATGTAAAATTTTGATTAAATTGTATATGTATTATTTGTGAATAGAGAACTATAAGTAAACTGGTATATTTTTTGATAGTATATATATATAAGAAAATGAAAGGATCTAATAGTAAATGAATAGCCATTCAGATTTATTTGTAATAAAATATCTTTATGAGTATTTTATTCCTTTTTAATTACTAGTATGTAACTCCATGCTTACGCACGGAAATTGTCAATTGTAATGATACTATTGATGTTAGCTTGGGTTATTAAACACACACACACACACACACACACATATATATATATATAGAACATTAGTTAGACCGACACATTTAAATGTACTAAAATGAGTTTCCCTTGCAATTTTCATGATATAGGTTACACCAAGTTTCTCACTGCATAGTTAAATTTATGAATAATCACAATTAAATATATAAAATTTTGATCAAATATACACATTAATTTCAAATTTTCATTGGAGAATAAACTCTAACTATCATTAGAAAGAGCCAAATTATGTGCCTTTTTGTTTTTGATAATACATAAAAAGATAAAGTAGGTTTTTGATTTGTTCAAATGACATTTTTACAACACCTAATGCTGATCTCTAAGGGGAATCCCTTAATGGCAATGCCTCATTAATGATATTTAAAGCCATATTGTTAAAACTATAAAAGAAATATGCAATAAAAACAAAAACAAAAAATATTTAAGGTTGCTCTTAAAAAATAAAAATTAAAACTCATTAAAAATTAAAACTCATTTTTTCCAATTGCTAAGGCGCCTCGATATGTCAAAATAGCATTGGAGCTGAAGCCTTAAAAGATTAAATTTTATAAGAATGCGGTGTAAAAACAAAGTTTTACTCCTCCAATTCTAACATAACACTTCATCATATTACATGTATTAAAGAATAAGCACAACTACACTCAATCAATTCTAATACCTTTTTTTTAGGGATATTCTAATACCTATTTGAAAATCCAACTTAACTGTAAGTTTAATGAGATGTTATTATGTATAGTAGGATCTATTGAGTTTTAAGTAAAAAAACTGATGTGGCAAATTTTTTTTTTTTTTTTTGGATGGTGTAAAACATGGTTTTACATCACATCTTTACCGAATTCAAGCTCAACCCTTAAATCAATTAAAAATCACAAATGGTTTTACTTCACTAAAACGGATGATACAAAACTATAAACAAAAATAACCAAATACAAACAAAAGCAAAATCTAAAATTATAAGTTACGTTTATTTGGATCTAATAGTTAAGAAATACCACCAATAAGAATTATAGATGCGATATTGCAAATTGCATCCAATAGCAATAAAAATGGCTTGATTATTTGAATAATTGATCGTAGATGTATTGAGTTAGATGCTTCATTACATCTCTTGAAATCTCCCACCTCACAACTCCTTAATAAGCAGTATGGAAACTACTTGGAAAAGGCTGTAGCAATACATTAAAGTATTAAACATATACTATCAACACTTGGGAGTAGAAAATGATAAATCCAAATGATTCGTTTATCATAAAATTTAGTGCATTGATCGTAGGAGCACTCAACAATCATAATTCATAAACCATAATAATTGCAAGCAAAAAACTTGTCGTTGTGAAAGTAGAAAAGAAAAAGAAATGAAGACACAATATTAGCCCCAAAAAAAAAACAATATCTTCTACCAGTTACTCAAACAAAAAACATATATAATGCCCAAATTTAAAAAGTAAAAATTAAAAATTTACCAAAAGTTGTTTCAGCAATTTGACAGAAGCGAAAGGGTAAGTGGCAACCCTCAAATCTCTCTCTCTCTCTCTGGGTCTTTTTTTTTTTGAAATGAAAATATCAATAACTTTCATTACATAGAAAAATGGTTGAAGCTTAATCAAGCAATATGGTTGAAGCCCCTGAAAAGAATCCACATGGCGAGCCTATTTATTGAGCTAGTACATGAGACATGGACTTACATGGGACAAAGCAAAACTACACATTTACACCCATCAAAATTATTGGTGTAACGTCTGGCACCGTATAAAATTACTGAAATATGACCAATATAAATTTTCATCATGTATGAACATTGGAGTAGTTCAGGACATATACGGAATGTGAACGTGAGCAATGCCATTATACATGAAGAGTATCTTGTGGGACTTCATTACAATTATTGCAAAAATGATCCTATAAAATACCTCATTGCAATAGCGCTATCTTTGTGGGGACTGAATCAGTATTTGCTCACCACAAAAATGTCTTTAGCCTTGGCAGAATCTTGAGAGACCATAATCAATCTCACAGTTTAGACTGCTGTCTAGAATCCCTAGTACTTGGCCGCCCCCTATTTTGTTCGTCCATAGTAGATTATAAGCAATATGTAATTATATATAGAGAACTGATCTTTCTGTTTGCACTTCTTTCTTGGTCTTTAAGTTTTAACCCCTCAGTTTTCTATGCTGTATAAATTCCCATATAAAAATTAAAACAATCAGCTCCTTGTTTTTTGTACTAAAAAACTTATTTGACACTAGTAAGAAGGTTTTATTCGGCCAAAAAAAAAAAAAGAGAAAAGAAAAGAAAAGAAAAGGAGCACAGCGTTTGTTTTAATGAGAGTGGGCATTGATGGATAATTATAATGTTGTTCCACTTTTTTTTTTTTTTTGAACGAATGATAGAAAATTTATTAGAACCAAATTGAGAATTATACAAGTAAGGCCAAACTACAATAGCTTGGCGAGGGGGGTAATGACTACACCATCATGACCCCGATGTAAGAAGACACAAGTGATTATATATCAGCTAAAACAATCTGCTGTGCTGCCATACAAGCTTTGTATTCTTCTAACATGCTATTTGCTTTCTCCATGATGAGCCTTGGATGAAGCTGAACATGATCAAAATAAAACTTATTCCTGGCATTCCAAATACCTCAAGCCGTTACTGCCCATCTGTCAAGATCTTCTGCTTCCAACAGTGTTTGCATTTTCCTGAATAACAAGAAGAAGTCATTCACCTCATTACTGCATTTCTGAACTCGCCCTCTCATCAAAGCCCATACATTCCGTGCAAAAGGGCAAGACCAGAGCACATGGGATGCTGTTTCCGGTTCGTGTCGACAGAAATCGCAAATTGCCTCAATTCGAACTTTCCTTTGACATAGATTGTACCTCGTAGGGAGGCAGTTACTGCATGCTCGCCAAATGAAAGTCCGCACTTTTGGGGGGACATTTAGCTTCCAAATTCTTTCCCATGTTGCACCATGTCTTTGAGCTAAAGAGTGCTCTGCCCGATTACCAAATTTCAGTTTGAGAGCAACACGGTAAGCGGACTTTACCGAGAAAATTTGTGTCTTGTTCGCTGTCCAAGTCAGTTTGTCTTGTGAGTCGAGATGATTAAGTGGGAGTGCTAAAATCTCTGCACATGTGCTTTGGGTGAAAGCAGCTGCCAGCTTGCCCCTATCCCACTGCCTAGTGTCATGGTTGATGAATTCGCTGACACGCATCTGGTGATCAGGTTCATTGAGGAAAACCGGTTCCTTCTGTAGCCATTTGTGTGATAGCACCCCAATGTGTCGGCCATCTCCAACTCTCCATATGGACCCCTCTCTAATGACATCTCTTGCAGCCAATAGTGACCTCCAAACAAATGATGGATTTGGTCCCAGTTCAGCCACCATGAAGCTACAATTTGGAAAGTACCTTGCCTTGTAGACCCTATAGAAGAGTGATTGGTTGTTATGAATGAGTCTCCATGCTTGCTTGGCCAACATTGCCAAATTGAAAGCTGATACATCTCGAAACCCATTCCTCCCTTCTTTTTATGTGTACACAAATTTTGCCAATTAATCCAATGGATCTTTCTCTCTTCCTTGGTTTGTCCCCACCAATACTTTGCCAAAATTGAATTGATGTTGTCACAAATAGTTTTAGGGATTTTGAACAAACTCATGGAATAGGTTGGTATAGCTTGTGCCACCGTCTTTTTTAGACAGATAGAGTAAAATTAGACTCCAATTTCACATTTGAATTGAACAATTGGAATGATAATTATAATGTGATCCTCACATAAATTTCGACACATAGCACCAAATTAGAATTCTAATTCGACTTTCTTTTAGTTTTACTTATTATTATAATTATTATTATAGATTAGCCATTAAATCTTTAAAATTATTGTGCCATTGAATAACATGACATGTGGCATAATTGGTTGACGTGTATCACTTAAACAAATTGAAACTTGCCACATGGCATTATTAGTTCATATCACCCTACGTTTATTGAGGATTCCATTACGTGTCAAGTTTATATGCTTTAATAAAAGTACATGTGTCATCATTTCATGTATCCACCGGTTTAGTATCCAACTTGTATAATATATTATAGATATATACTTCTCGGAAAATGCCAGAGTTAGAATTCATCAATATAATTAAGACACAGTACCATGTTTAGTGTTTGAGCCAAAGTCAAACAATCTTGACATGAATTATGAGACGAGTAATTTTGAATTTATTGTGGGAAACCTAAATGGTATCACGCCAAAATAGGTTTAATAATTGGAATTTCTGTATTGATCGAACTTTATTTGCAATCATCCTAAAGTGACTCGCTCCTTTATTTGCATCATTTAACTTATATAAATAAATTTAATTGTTGGCACTCTTGGTGTTTCCATAATAGTTCAAATATTATAAATTATTATTTATTTATTTTATCATATGATGTAGTTTTAGGTCAAAAAAAAAAAAAAAATTCACTACTAATTGAGAGGCTGTAATACATTCCCATTAAAAATGTAGAAGTGGTGATCCAACCATCCTGCAAGCACAAATTCTGATACTTTCTTTAAATTCTGACACTTAATCTAACAGTAATTTGGTAAGTGGTAATTATAAAACAATATATTTATTCCTATCAATAAATATATATTCCATTTTTTTCCCCGTCAACCGGAAACATTAGTCATTTACACTATTGTGATTAGTTCGATGAAAAATATTTTCCTCATTTGTGAGTTTTTGTGGTGACTAAAATTATTGCTCAACCAAAAATTGTTTTCCAAATTGACCATAAAACCTTTGTGGTGGAAATTGGCTTATGCTTTTATTTTCTATAAATTATTTTCTACATCATCCAAAACTTATCAACCAAAACTCCACCCCTTATTGTCAGCCACCCGACTACCACAGTAACATCCCCGGTCTACAACCACCATTGCCATTGCCAAACTGGGTCATCGACCACCACTAACCACTTGTTGCCCCCACCATTGGCCGTTGTTCACCATCAATCTTTGCCAATTGCCAGTTTTCCATACCAGTTTTAAGAATACAACCAAACACTTGAATATAATTTCCTTTATGGAAATATTTTCACTTGAAATTATTTTATGGTCAGAAAATATTTTCTGTTGAACCAAACATAACAACAGCTTTTTATTTTTTCAGTTCATGTTTAGACCATAAAGATAGCCCATTTAGATGCTCTAGCTCCTTTTCATGTATAAGCCCATTTTAGATTACAACAAACCATGATGATATAAGCCTATATCCTCTAAGCTTATGTGAGATGACATAATTTAGCTAGCTAATTGACTAAAACTTAGTTTGATTGTTCTCAAACCTTACTTTTGACCTTTCTCTTCGTATCTCCTACATTTACTTTCACCACATGTGAGCTCTTTTTGTCACAGTCTCACACTCTAAGTCTGCCAATTCTATTAGTTTACCCATTCATATGAGGTGGTATTACATGCATTGAATAGATGTATCTGCCATCTCACATGGAGGTGGATCCCGCACTTATATTTGATGCGTGTAGAGTTTCTCTATCCAAATAGTGATTCCCCCATGTATTCAAATTTGCCAAATCCGATCTTTTTTTATAATGGGAAAATTGGATCTCTTTGGAATGATGGGTATGTTATCCTTTTGTTTTTTAAAATATTTAAGACAACTATATTTTGATTAATGTCAAACATATTTTCTTGAAAAAATTAGGAAAAGGTTCAGCTCCAACCACAAATAGGAGGATGATATTTGTTTTCTAACTGAAAATAATTTAAATTGATTAACCTTTTACATAATACTATGAATAGTTCGTTACTTACTACATAAAAACTTATAAAAGTATATAGTGTGTGAGTGTGTGAGTGTGTGTGTATTGTGCTCGGGCATAAGCATGAGTTCTAAACTAGTTTCTTTATTACCAAAATCTGTCTCCCTTTAAGCTCTCCAAAACCTTAAACCCTCAAGTCTTGTAATCACTTTGCATTGCTATTAATGGCTTGAAGTTGAGGTCCTCGGGTTGCATAATGGGTCAACATGTTGGTCGGTGGTGATTGGCTTGGGTTTATTTGGCAATTTTAGAAATGATTTGGGAGGCTTTGATTATAGGTTTTGATTTGGATAATTTGGTGGCTTTGGTGGTTTTGGTGGCAATGATAGTTCCGGGTAATGGGGTCAATTGCTTTAGTGGTTTCTAGTCATGTGTGAGTTTAACCAACGATTGATGATGGGTTTACTCTAAGGTTTCGATGAAGGAGGATAAGAGGATAGCTAAGAGAGAGAAGAATGAAGATGGAGAAATTTTAGGAGAGAAAATATGATTAAAATAATTAAAATAATATTTAAATGGGAATAGGAAAAAAAAAAAAGAAGTGTTGGATGTACTTACATGTAAAGTATGCTACCTAATAGAAATACAGCACCCCCAAAAAAAAAAAAAAAGGTCTTTAGCTATAATTTGGCCAAATTTTGCAAAGGTTAACGTGAATGCCAAGTATTACATTCAATTCTTGTATGATTTTCTAATTCTATTCAACTTGATTCTATTAAAAAAAACTCTCCAATATAGTGTGAATGCTAAGTATTGCATTCAAATTTTTTTTTTTATATAGTTTACTAATTCCATTCGACTTGATTCTATTAGAAAACCCTCCAATATAGTGTTTGTTGAAAATCATACTATGAATGAAGACATTATATATAATAGAAAAATCTTTTTCTTGGATCTTACTTGGACTCTCAATTAGTTTCAATGGACTTGATGTTTTTTTTTTCCTTTTTGAGAATCCAATAGACTTGATGTTGAGTTCAAAGGAAAGACCATTTTATAACTTCTTGCTTCAGCTACACGCTTATACTAGACCAAATGCTCACTTCAGTGTGTGATACCCGGTGACCTTGCAAATGATGAGTGTTATTCCATTTAATATACTACGTACCTAACCTAACCTTCCCTCAATTCACTTCTTGAAAAATGAAAATCTAATTAAAATATTGCATACATATCTCATAATAGATGCACTTCTCCACTCCAACACACCCCCCCACCCAAAAAAAAAAAAAAATTTGACAAGGAAACTCAAACTTGTTAATCAACTTGATTATGCTTTTGCAGTTCGCTTATAGTAAGTCATACTTTATGGGTCAAGATGCCACTCTCATTATTCATTTAGTACTTTCTTTTTAAAAGAGAAAGGTGTTAACATGTTAGTACCTTTGAGGGTGGTGATTTAGTGGTCAATGGGCTTACTTTCAAATGGTTTGAGGGTGAAGGTCTCAAGTTCGAATCTCGCAATGAAAAGCCCTACACCCCCAGCTCAATGCTCATTAGAACCCTCGTAGGATGCTACTAAAGTAGGGAAGAAAGACACATTGGTTGCCTCCTTCTATCCTTGAGGGTAATTGACAATGAATCTTTTTCCTTTTTGATATATAAAAAGAATGGTAAATTACAAAGTTGGTTCTATCCTTTATTTCATATCTTAATTTGGTCCTTATTCTTTGTGTGGGTTTAGTTCCTAACTTTTTGATATTGTGTTAAAATGTTCATTGTTCTTAAGTGATAGATGGAAAATATTGACATGAATAATGATCAAATTAAAATATTATTTTTTATGCTATATGACTTCCACGTAAGCGGCCATGTGGCATTAATTATAAATATCAACATTTTCTAATTCACTCTAACGCTCTATGTGTCCCCTTCTCTCTCTCCTCAGACCCCACGACCGAAACTCTCTGAGCTCCTTCAATTAGACCAATCAATTGAATACAGAATGGAGTAAAACATAAGTTTTTTGTAAGATTATTTTAAGAAGAAAAGAAGCCAACAAAACAAATACGAACGCACCCGGAAATCAAATACCCACTTGAGATCAATACCGTAAAAAATTCTTAAAAAAAATCAGTACTATAAAACTAAAAGCCCAAATTACCAAACAATGTAAACAAGATTAAAACCCAAAAGGAAACAAGTAAAAACACAGATCTTAAAAAATTGGAATGATTGTACAAAGGAAAAAAAAAAAAAGAGAGAAAATGTTAGACCAACCAAGAGCTATAAAGTCGATCCTCTGGATGTATAATTGTATTGTCTCTGACTCTCCCATTCTCATTGTTTGCCTCAAAACCAAAGGATATTGGTAGCATTGTTTTCAACGCATTTTATTGTGGATCATTGTGTGCGCTTCGGTTTCCGTTTGGCAAAGGAATATCTTTAATGGCTTTTTTGTGTTTGGTCCTGGTGTTAATCAAGGAAAGCACATGCCAGGCTGAGACTTGTGGTTTGATCTCATGGATTTTGGAGGCGTGGGTGATGGGTTATTGTGAGCAGAGAGGGCACTGATGAATTTTTTTTTTTTTTTAATTTCTTTTTATTGTTGACGTGGTAGTACACATGGCCATCTATATAAATGAAAATAATGTTATGAAAATGTTATGAATATATCATTTCTTATTTTATTTTTACTGTTATACATGTCAGCATTTTTCATTAATTACTTAACGATAGAGACTATTTTAACACAAGATCAAAAGGTTAGAAACCAAAACGACACAAATAAAGATTATGGACCAAATTGAGATATGACATAAAAGTTAAAAACCAACTTTGTAATTTACCCTAAAAAGAAAAATATAATGCTCTCGTTGAGAGTTGAACTCAAGACCTCCCGCTTACTAAACGGGTGCTCTAACCAACTGAGCTACGAGAGCTTCATAGCAATGAATTTTTTCTTAACCAATAAAATACATTCTCAAAAAAGAAAAAATTGTAGTCATAATTTTATTCTCTAATATTGCGAGAGAGGGAACGATTATATCTAATCACCAGAAACACAAAACCAGCTTGAATAGAAAATGGATTTTCTTTTCCAATTTTTGGCTCCACCTTTTCAAGTTCTAAACAATAAAAATTCAAAGAATGTATCGTTCTTTTCCCATGTATACACTTTAAAATCAGTTATCCATATGGGGAAAATTTTGAAACAACATAATCAATGCTTGAAATCTCATTGGTATTGGTTAAGCTCTTGTCTTCATGTCGATAAGAGAATAATAATTCTTGTTGACTTCGGGGAGCAATCCAGGATCAACAATAGCAGCCGGACATGATTGTCCACCCTTTTCACATTACCAGTTGATGATGATGAAGGCTCGATTGCTGCAATAACTTGTTGGGTCGAGGTTCCTTCGTTTGTGACATTGTTTCTTTGTGTTTAAGATGTTCTATTAGTAGTGCTAAAGATGATGCTTCCTAATTCTCATCCCTAGCTTCATAGTAATGGTTGTAGTTATAGGTATGGTATGTGTTATGTTCTTTGAGAGAGGACTCCATCTCCGTTGCTGGTCCCATTACCCTTTTTATGGAGAAATACTGTATTTAAAGAAAAAGTTCATAGTAAATAAACCACCACATAAGGATAGCAGAAGATGAAGATAAAATTTAAGAATTAAATAGTTTACAACCATTTTTTTTTTGGGTAGAACTTTACTACTAATAAAAACCTCAAACACATTTGTCTAACTAGTAAGCTAACAATTTTACTCTCCTAAAGCAAATTATTAATAATAGTAATGTAAAATAACTTTATGATATCATTCAGATTGGAGAAGGTTGGAAGAAAATTTTTAACCCAATGGTTGTAAAAATTTTCTTAAAAATTTTCAAACTGCCTCTGAATTATTGACCACCGCAAAGGGTCAATTGAAGTTAGTAGTGGTTTCGACAAGGTGGGCTAGGCAGGTTAAAAATAAAAATAACATCCTAAATTATTAACACATACTTGCATAGTCCTCTATTTGTTGCAATAATAATAATAAAAAAAAATAAAAAAAAAATTGCTTAGTCCTATTTGTTCCACTGAAAAACGCTAACAAAATACCAGCTCAATAGCAACTCTATTGCTTAAACATCATCTTTACGCGTCCATGAAGAGCTGTCCTATTTTGTCCTTAATAGTAAATATAAGTACCTCCCATTTTGTCTTTTCCCTTTTACTTAATCCCAAGCAACACATAGAAAACCTGGAAATGGTTGGCTGTTTTACTTATTTCACTTATTCAGAAGAAAAAATAATGGAAAGAGCATAAAACCAAGCAAGCAAAAAAAAAAAAAAAAAAAAAAAAAGTTAGGCTTTACAGTGTACACAAGCAAAATAGTTAAAGAAGTTAAAAAAAAAAAAAAAAAAAAAAAAAAAAAAAAAGCATGTTGCTTTTATCTCAATCACATCATACCACCAATCCATATCCAATATCATCCCTACCAAATTATATGAAACGTGATACTGAAATAGAAAAAGATTATTAAAAAAAAATAATAACGATAAACAAAATAAAAAAGAAGAAGAAGATAAAACCCACAAAACAAGTGAAACTTTATTTAATAATTCCCTAGTTTTATTTTCGTCACTACTAGTAGGTACTCTGGGAGACTTGGACCAACCCAGTCCTAGAAATTTCCAAATTGTTGGGAGCCAATTTCACCTAGTAAGCCCACCCCCATCCAAGCCTCTCCAAATAATGTTAGATAAGGTTCTGTTAAGTCAAATGACAAATCTCCATCTTGGAACTTTGAAGTTAAAAACTAGCATTCTAGGACCAACTGCGATCAAGAACTTGGAAAACCTAATACTTAATATGACTTCGGATTCTAGTCTTTTCCCAGTCACCTTACAAACAAGACTTTTTTTTAAAAGCCAAAATTAGGCAAGAGATCGATGTTATAATGTGCGAACATATAATACAATAGTGTAAACACAGTACTGTGACCCTTATCATATATTACAACAAGAAGATGACAAGTTCATCACATGCATTTAAGATTTTGCATTTAAAAGATTACCTAATGAGTGAGACATATCCAGGATTCCATGAACTCGTAAGCCATCTCAACAAACAATCTGGCCACCAGCTTTTTTAATCCTTTCTAACTCCTCTGGTCTCTCCTGCTGCAAGAGAAATTAATTCAAAACACAAAGTAAACGTGGATTCAACCAGAAAAAGTCGTGCAGCATGATACAATGTAATAAAGTCCTGAGACCTAATAATCTTTTTGATCAATAATCTTTAACCGTGCAGTTTTCTTAACTAAGAAAACAGTTTGGAAATTCTTTTCCTCTAGTTACTATTAGCTCAACAATTACAAGGATACATAAATCCCCAGGCACATAAGCTCCACATTACATATGCCAACCCATAATCTACAAAGAGTCAAAGTGTGAGGACCGAAAAGGTCAAATGACCTCTTAGCTAGGGTGAGGGAGGACCAAATCTTGACTAAGTTCCACATTGCCAAGGTAGGGGGAGGGCCTTGGACTCTAATTGGCAAGTGACCTTTTTAGACCTTGAGGAAGGAGGACAATATCTTACCAATGAAAAGTTGTTGCGTGACAATATCTTGCCACGTTGTGTGTAAACTAAAAAACCATTACACACAACTTTGTGCGCACAAGTCATTTCCTTTTTAAAAATAAAAAATAAAAAATTAATATTCAAAACTCTTAGCTGTTATATTGGGGTCACTTTTAAAGATTTTTACCTATAATTACTTGATACATGTGAGATAGAGGACTGTTGGAAGCAAGACACCTTAAATATTCCAGCTGACACGTTATATGGCTCCTTAATAAACCTAGTTACTTGAGTCAGTGCACGTCACTAGTGAACCCCTAAAAATATTTGAAGTTGAAAAACGTGAGCCACTAGGGAAAAAATTGGGTGCAAATCTGAGTAAAAAATTTAAAAAGAAAAGTAGAAACCCTCACCTTTGGAAGTACAATCCTCCACTTAGTTCCATGATATGTGGTTGGTGAATACAGAGAAAGTGAATACATATTGGAATTGCTGGCCTGCATGTGGTGGCGTGTACTTGAAGAGAGGCTCCATGATCCATAACAGAACTGTGAATTCTGAGGATAAGCCATGTTTGGTTGCCCCATATTGATCAAGTTGGAGGTGGTGGTGGATGGAATGTGTGTTCAAGTTCTCCATGATCAGAATGAATGCAAAGAGCAGTGGTGCTGGAGTCTGGGGTTGTGGTTGTGATCAGAGGTGTGCGTGTGGCTTATAGAGTGTGTTTGTTTTCCACATTAGGGGAAGTAATTGAGATGCTGCCAGTGGAGAATGAACAAGTGTGGCACAAGTGAGAGACATGTCAAGAGGTGCAGAGGTGTTCAGCAGGAGTGAAGAAAGAGAGACATGGGGAGAGAAGGGAACGAGTGAACAAATGGGTGTTGCAAGAACACCGTGCAGATGTGCAGCAGCCCCAGCTAATTGATGCATTCAAGGCCCCTTATCAGTGTCCTCTCTCTTGCCTTCAAACCTTGTTCACTCACTTGTGCTTCCTGTCTCCAAGCCAGCGTCTCAAGTACTATATATATGGTTGGAGGATTGGGTTCTAATTTTAAAAGTAAGAGAAAAGGTTAGAGCACCTAATTCCACAGATGATTTTCGGTGGAACATGAAACTGGAACCTAGTCTCTTTTGTTGTTTAAGTTTAGTTTTATATCAAGAAAAAATTTTACTATCATATTTTTTTAAGTTGAAATTAAAATATTTTATTGCAGCATTTTGTAAAGTAAAATATTTGTTGTTGGGGGGGTTTGTGGCATTTTGTGTGTTGTGAAATGATATACTTTATAGTTTATTACTTTTAAAATTAGGTATACATAATGTTTGGGATTTGAGTAAAAGATTGTAATAATGTTTGGAATCTGAGTAAAAAAGAGCTGTCGAAATTGATGAATTTTGTGCTTCAATAATGATTTTCATCCTGGCTAGAACCTGGTGGCCATTCACTCTAGGACATTGCCACCGTGATGCCATCTCTTGCTTGGACCTCACCTCTTTGGCAATACCATGTTGATCAAAGCCCTCCTCACGTCCATCCTGCATCAAACAAGATTCTTCATTTAACTCCTTCAAAGTCAAGAAGTATGACTTGGTCTACACAGAAACAAAGGACAACGGTCATATATATTGAAAATAGTCAAATTATATGCATTATAGAAGATGCTAAAACTAAATGTCATGGCTAATTATAAATTGCGACTATTTTATTTTTGCAAACCCACAAGATAACATGTGCCCTGCAGGAGATCTAACACTGAAATCTCATTATTTGGAAACAGAGGATTAGAAATCAAAATGTTCACCGTGAAGAAACTTAAACATGTAGAATCCGCTGTGCTCTAATTAGGGAGGAACTTGAATGGGAATTTCAGCAAAAGAGCCAAATAAATTACATGCTCAGATACTATAATGTCATGTTGAATGTGCTTGTTTAGGTCCTTGATATAACTGTATTGTTTCTATACATGGAGATAGTCCACTGGGAGTCTTTCTTCCTCGGTTATCAGAAAAAGGAGTCTTTCCCCCTTGAAATAGCTTCTAACTCCCAAGTCCCAAATAAGCAAAGTTAAAAAAAAAAAAAAAAAAAGAAAAAAAAAAGAAAAAAAAAAAAAAAGAGAGACTAATCAAGTGCAACACAGGAACAAATAACTTCACTTTGTGCTTCAAGAAATGACCCAATTTATCATTGTCTTGCAACATGCTAGAGAGCATAGCTGTAAGGTCATGTAAAGCTGTCAATTCCCACATAAAAATTTCAGATTCAGAATCCACACACTATCCTCACTAGAAAACTCTGTTCTAGTGGAATGTTATCATATAAATTACAGAATTTACTTAGCAGCCACTGCTATGTCTCATCATTTACCGTGGGCTGCTTATTCACACCTATAGCTATAGCGCTTACAAAAAATGAAATTACATAAAAATATGATAGATTTTCTGAGGTAGGTTTTCCCTCTAAGATAACATAAATCATATTGCATGTTTTAAATATTTTCCAGAAATGTCATACTTTTTCATCTTCCCCATTCGGTTCCAAAGGTGGTAGAAAACAGAACAATGGACACCAGTAAATTGCCATCAATCAAAGTTAATTCACTAGCATTATAACTCAAAGATTATAGGGTTACCACCTAGTGATTTAAAATACTTTTGAGGAAGAACATGGTTGGCACATATGATCTCAATGTGAAGCATGGACTTAATTTTCAACTATAAATAAATCTATCATGTTATTCATATTTAAGCCATTCAATCAATCATTTCAAGAAATAATAAAGGTACAATTTGTTTCTCTGTTAGATAAATGAGGGAGACAATGCTAAATTTCAATCTTTTAGAGATATTTTCTTCCATGTAAAGAACAGGATTTTTAAATTAAGTTCAAAACTAAATTGGAACTTGTAGTTCTTTTTCGAGTCTTCCTAGTTTATAGTTAAACAACAAATTCTAATGCTTTTGTATTTAGGGGGAAAAGAATGGCAAGAACTAATCAATTTCTCTTCAGAAGTAAAAGAAAATGCACTAGTGACACCTCTGTCCTTTTATAAGGAATTGATTATTTAGTATTTTTTATTTTTGCACTTTTAAAGTTCAGCACTATTATGGAAAACAATTAATGATGAAGGGTCCAAGGGTTATTAAATTCTAGTTAATGAGTACTTAGGATTTTATTATGGGTTTGCTAGGGCTATCAATCTTGAATCTTGTTTAACTTAAGATTATTAAGAAGATTAATAGTGTTGATATTAAAGAGAACAACAAGAAGATGAAAGTAATGTGTTGGTATTTGGTAATGAGGTAGTTGAAGAAGAAGAAAGAAACCTAAGCACATACTTCCTCAAGTAAATATTCAAGCTCACAGACTCGCAGTTTTGATCAGTTCAATGTTATATTCACTTGAGAAAAAATGCATACTCTTTTTTCTGAAAAAATTCATTCAAAACGTAATTGTATTCTAAATTCGTGACAAACCTAAATTCAGAACACAAAACGTGACCAAGCTATAACTTGTCCAAAGAGGATAAGGCAGGTTTCCCTGTATAATCCACTTCTGTCTATAACAAAAAACTTTATCATAACATAAGAAAGAAACCCATGAATGATTACAAGATCACAGATAAATGCAAGGGTATTAGTTTATTGTTCAGAATAGGGATCTGGTCCTACAAAAGCACAAGACCTAACTATAGATAAGTATTATAGTCTACAACATACATAGCTAGAACAGTAGTATCATATATATATATATATATATAGAGAGAGAGAGAGAGAGAGAGAGAAAGAGAGAGAGAGAAGCAAGAACTCCTCATATTTCTTCTTCAAGTTATTAAGTTTATATGGGAAAAAGAAAGCAACACTTATAAATTCCCAGAATTAATGTATGCATTTATAACCACTGACAAATCAGGATCAATGGAAAGGACAGACTTCTCAAATAAACCATTAGAGATCAATTCAAAAGGCTAGATAAAATCAAAGCCTGAAAATGTATATTGGATTTCACAATGACTTAGGTGAGTGATAATACTTGGGGTCAAAGAGGAAGGTACAGGATTTTGGATTTCAAATTAACTGATAAAAGAAAGAACTCATATTCAACTATAAACTATCAACAATGTACTGATGTTGTGCTTTCACTCTTCAATCTGCTATGAGATTAGGCATCAAAGGCTCTGGAATCGATACAGAAAATGAAACCCACTGATACACAGGGATCATACAAAGAATATACTTCTTATGTCATGATATATTATTTTACAAGCTTTAAGGTTGGGAACTTACTCTTCAGAGGTTTGGAATATGGTACCACCATGCCTTATGTGGTTAGTATGGAAGGAACGCAATGCCCGAACTTTTGAAGACATTGAGAGACCTATGGATATGTTGAAGAACTTGCTTGCTAGGACTTTGTTTGAGTGGTCTTGTATTTGGGGTCTTACACATTGTAGTTCCCTGTCGGATTTCCTTATCTCTATTAGACTTTCCTTATGATTTGTTTGTTATTGTTTCAAGGGCAGTGAGTTTACAATCGTAAACACATTGTTCTTTTTCTTCAATAAAACTCTTATTATCTATCAAAAAAAAAATAATCTACCACCCTTCCTCCTTTTACAGGCTCTAAGCCAGAAAAATTTAATCCTGTACTAGTTTAAAGATGATTTTACAGTTAAATTTCAAGATCCTTTACTGGTATATTTTGCCTTGTCACTTTTAAGAAAAGGAAATATGATGATACGTCCCAATCGAACCGAATTACTGCCAAGATATATTTGAAGACTAGAAGAGGCAAAGCCTGATACCTTTTCACAATTGATACCAACTAAAAATGACTATTGCCCTAATGCGGGAACCCTTTGAGTTTAGTTGTGTGAGGATTGGGGGCATCACACACTTTTTTAAGTCATCCGGAGAATTAAATAAGACAATGGAGGCTGTGAAAATTTCATAGTTTAACATTTGGTCTCAACTGGGCTCATATTTTAGAATGGATTTGACTTGTTAAATGATAGCATTACAAATAGCATTGTAGAATGCAAATTGTATCAATCCATAATTAATAGTTCATAATGGAACAGAAACATCAGATCATCAGCTTGAAACCCATAATATAAAGGCCTATGTCAACACCCGATACGGAGACCTGCATGAGTCGATTCTTAAAGAATTAAGCTGCTCTAGTTTTTCAAGAAAACTGCATTTCAAAATTATTGTAGCCCCCATACCCATACTCTATTCCAAGAATAGACTGCATTCTACAATGTGACATTTATCAATTGTGCAAATTAAATGCAATCAAGATCATGTTGATAAGCGAATTCATTTGGCAGTAAAAATATGGAGGAGCTCAGTCAGTGTTACCTGAAATGATCACAAATAGCAATTAACGTTCGCTAAACCTTTCTCAGTACCAAAAGTAGCGTGGAACTTTGAGAAAGTAGTGCGGGCAGGAAATCATCCCCTGACCTTTGGCATTTTGCGTAAAGTAAACCGTCGTACTAGCACCACCCATCGAAAGTTTAAACACATGACATCACTGGATAAAAATGTGCAAGGGAATATATTCCTCTTTTTTAATTTAAATTCAATTCTGAAATTACTTTCTACCGTAACAATTTATTACTTACAATTTGTTGTAAAAATATTATAAAAATATTATAGTGATTGGCAAGTCAAATTCTAACACTTACAATCTAATGGTTTCGTAAGTGATAATGCTGTAAGTAAGAGAGCTTTTATTTAATGATAAAACAATATATTTATATTTATTCCATTTTTTGCTTGTCAATCCGAAAAGTTTGTCATTTATACTATTGTGTTTGGTTCAACAAAAATTGAATTTCAAAAAATTTTTTTCTTATTTGTGAGTATTTATGGTGATTGAAAATGTTGGTCCATCGAAAATTGTTTTCCAGTTGACCGTAAAATAAAGGCACTTATGGCAGAAATTGGTTTACATTTTCACTTTCTGTTTCACTCAAAACTTACCAATCAAACCTCTGCCCCTTATTGTAAGCCACCTAACCACCACACTAACGTCCTGTCTACGATTACCAACCACCATCGCCACTGCCAAAGCTGGTCACCCCCACCATTGATCATCATACGCCATCGGTCATTGTCAACTGCTGGTTTTTCATTCCATTTTCAAGAACGCAACCAAACCCTTGAATATATTTTCTTTTTTGAAAAATACTTTAACTTGAAATTATTTTATGAAAGGGAAATATTTTATGTCGAACCAAACACAACAATATATATATATATATATATATATATATATATTTAAGTACATGTTTGGATCATAAAGATAGCCCATTTTGAGCAGTAAAAATAGCCCATTCAGATGCAGAGTTCCTTTTCATGTATAAACCCATTTATATTAAACAACAACCCAAAGTTATATAAGCCTATGTCCTCTACGATTATGTGAGATAACATAGTTTAGCTAGCTAATTCACTAAAGAACTAAGTCTGATTATACTCAAATCCTACTTTTGATCTTTTTCTCCCTATCTCATGCACTTACTTTTGCCACATTTAAGCTCTGTTTTGTCACAGTCTCACACTCTAAGCCAACCAAACCTATTAGTTTATCCATCCAAATGAGTTGTTATTAAAAGTATCAGATATATGTATCTACCCTCTTACATGGAGGTAGACCCAACATTTTGTATCTGACGCATGATTGATTTTCTCTATCCAAATAGTGATTCTACCAGATATCCAAATTTGCCAAGTTTAATCTTTAGGTGTGTGTGTGTGTGTGTGAAAATTAGATCTCTTTTGAATGATGGGTGTGGGGGTCAAAAACACAAAAACTAAAGAACTAGGCTTGGGCTTAAGATCAACAAACTAGTTTTTAAGAATGTTAGGTAGAAATCCACAAGGAAGATTAAAAAGACAATTGGAGACAAGTATCACTAAATCAAGACTTTATACGTATGAAAAGTGTTTTCCCAAGGTACATATAGGGGTTTTAGAGTAAAAATAGAAGTTGAGGGGTTGTTTGGATTTGCTTGTTTCCATCACTCATCACTCAAAAATGGTGGGTCCCACGGAGGCTTGGTCTGTTTGGATGTGTTTTCAGAATTTGTTTCCATCACTCAATTCTCACCAAAGTGAGTAATGAGTGACTGAATATGGAAATAGGTTTGAGGTATTTTTAGATACTTGAGTTATGAGTAACATGGCAATTTGGTAATTAAATGGAACCTGTGGGACCCAATGTTTTGTGTTGTCACATCAAACACTAAAAGCTTTTCATTTCTCTTTCTTTCTTTTTTCAGATGTGCTCCTCTTTTCTTTCCATCTGTTGTAGGTTCAGTACTTCTTTCTTTGTTCTCTTTTTTTTTCCCCCCTTTCTTCACATCTATTGCTTCTTTAGCTGAAACGCCTTCCTTTAAATTCACCAAGTCCTCGGTCACTTGCTGAGGCTGTGGCTGTGGCTTAGCTTTGATTCAAGTGGTGGTGGAGGGCTATAATTCTCTAGCGAAGGAAGAGCCTTTTTCTCATTCATATTCCGCTCCACCACTACCTCCTCATCCTTCGTAGCCACTTTATACACTCTACTCTCAACGCTCTTTGGCTTGTTTGTCATATCCCTCAAGAACCCTTCAAAAGTTTGGATGATCTATTCCAACCACATTTTTTGTTTTTTTTTTGTTTTTTTTTCCTTCAAACAATGATCTATTCCTAATGGATGCTTGTCATCAAACATGATTGACCCTTTAACAATTGTTTTTTATATCCTATACATATTTTTGTTATGCTATGATTTGTATTATCTATAAGAACAAAAATAAACATCATTATTTTCCATGAAACCTTTTCCAGAGAAGTTGCTAGGGCATATACAGCTGAAGTTCTCATCGATTTCTACAAAGCTCAGTCCATGGGTCCCATATAAAGGTGAGTATTTTGAGTTTTGAGAATAAAAACTTTAACCGAGTTATAGCACCAAACATGCCAAGGTGTAAATTGGAGATTTTTAAGTGATGAGTTTTTGAGTGATGAGTGATAAGTGATGATATTTGAGTGATGAGTGATAGTGTTTCCACCATCCAAACAAGGCCTAAGACTTTTCTTCCTTTCTCTTTCTTGTTCTTCACTCAATTTTTCTGAATCCCCCTTCTTGTTGTTCTCATCTTCCTTTTTATAGTCATTCTTCATCCTCCTCCAGCTGTCTAGCTCTTAGCTGGATTTAAGGGGATACTTGTCCCATTAGCGCCCTCTTTTGGGGGTATTTCTATTGTTCAGGAAAGTAACTTAACATTTAATGTGGCTAATGATGGGATTGACGAGCTATATCATTTTGGACGACTCCAGAGAATACCTTTGTCCATTCGTCCTAATCATAAATGAGGGCAGGCAAGTCATTAATAAGAAGATTCAATACCTCGGGCAATTACAAGCCAGCTGTCAGAATGTTGGAGCCTCATCAATATGCACACTAATAATCCCTGAGGCGTCACAAAAAAGAGCATTTAAACCTTAATCAAGGCCTTAACAGCTAGAAACTAAAAAGCTATATACACACTCCTTAGGAGCACAGAAGGTACATAATTCCACTCAAAAGAAATACTTTTACACTTCTTATTTATTCTCAATAGATTGTCATATACTAACTTAGGCATCGTAGGCGTTGTGACAGGTGCCACACTGGTGTCCTTCTTAAGAAAGCTTTAGTCCGTTTTGTAGGGGCAGCGACGAGGTCTCGGCATCATCTAAACGGATATACTCTACTAATGACTTGACTTCATCAATTTGGCGCCGTCTGTGAGAACGGCATTTTTGTGCTAAGGTTCGAGAATATAGTTCCAACCATTCTCTACAATCCAGATGGAGTCCAACCAAGACCCTGTGACACTGGCCCTGCAAATCCAAGCACTTATAGCTAGTGTGGAAGAACTCACCAGACAAAACCAAGTGATGAGGCAGCGACTCCAGTAGGAAGCTGATCGATCTAGAGACAATTAGGAAGACGAGGGGGACAACTAGAGACAAAGTTATCAACTCGCCTGCCTCAACTCGAACAGTATGATAGGCTTAAGGGTCTCTTGGACTATCTTAACACTTTCAAGACGATGCTAGGTCTCTAACAACCCCCCTTCCCCAACGAGATAATGTGCCGCTCTTTCCTTACTACTCTCAAAGGGGTTGTGAGGGAGTGGTTCACGAAGCTACCTGCCTCGTCCATTGACAACTTTGAACAGTTAAGCAGTTCCTTCCTACGCCACTTTGTAGGGGGACAACGTCTAAGAAGGCCAGCAAACCATTTACTCACCATCAAGCAGGAAGAGAAAAAGACCATGAGGTCATACGTGAAGCGCTTTACCTGCAAGACTTTGGAAGTAGATGAAGCTGATGACAAAGTGCAGTTGACAACCTTTAAAGCTGGATTGAAGTCCAGAAAGTTCGTGGTTTCACTTGCAAAGAATCCCCCTAAGACGATGGCAGAAATGCTTCTGAAAGCACAGAATTACATGAATGCTGAAGATGCTTTAGTCGCGATAAAGGACGTGGAAAAAACCAGTGACAAGGGAACAAAGGAAGACGATTGCAGGGGACGAAAAAGGGAGTGACTAGATTGTCAATCCAGAGACAGGAGTAAAAGGAAAGACAAAAAAAGTCCTTGAATGGTAAAGTTCACTCCTTTAGTTATGCTTGTTGATAAAATTTTAGCGCAAATTAAGGATGAGCACTACCTCAAATGGCCAAGGCTACTACATTCGTCACCCCACGTGCGCGACAAAAAGAAGTACTGCCGATTCCATAAGGATCACGACTACTACACCAAGGATTGTAGAGAACTAAATGAGCAGATAGAGGAACTTATACGAAATGGGAAATTGCAGATGTTTGTGAAAAAATGGGGAATCTAGTAAATTCAGGGATGATAGCAAAAGCCAGCACAAATCCACGCCTAGGGTCGAGGATCATACATCCCAACGTCCACCAAATGTGATATGGGAGATAAAGACGATACAAGAGGGTCATCCACAAGTGGTTCATTCAAATCTCTCAAGAAAGCATGTTAAAGGAAGATGAACAGCGCCCACCGAATACCCCCGTTTAAGCAGAGACGGACGGGGCGAGACATGTTTTTCTCGAAAGAAGATGCTAGAGGAGTGAAGTAGCCTCATGATGACCCCCTGGTCATAATGCTCACGATAGAAGGATTTAACACCAGGAGAATCCTCGTAGACAATGGCAGGTCTGTAGATATCATCTACCTCTTTGCTTTTCAGCAGCTGAAGCTAAATCCAAAAAAGGCTATGCCCATTTGACTCCCCCCTTGTCAGTTTCAGTGGAGACAGGGTATATCCTAAAGGCATAGTGACACTGATGGTCATAATGAGGACTCACCCGAGGCAACTGACTCGCCAATTGGACTTCTTGGTGGTTGATTGCCCTTCATCTTACAATGTGATCATAGGAAGGCCCACACTCAACCATTGGAAAGCAGCCACGTCCACCTACTGCTTGAAGGTAAAGTTCCCAACAGAAAACTGTTTCGGAGAAGAGAAAGGGGTTCAAGTACTAGCCAGAGAATGCTACCAGGCTGTGCTAGCTACAAAAGAGAACCATACATGAATGATTGAGGAGGAGGAAGAAGATAAAGTAGAAGCCCTAGAGACAGTGGAGCTGGTTGAAAGAGATGCAGCTAAGACGACTAAAATAGGGAGGACATTGAGCTCTGAGATAAAGACGAGGCTTCTAAAGCTCCTTAAAGAGAACCTGGATATCTTCGCGTGAAGTCATGAGGACATGTCAGGTATATCCCCAAAAGTCATCTAATATAGACTAAATGTGGATCCCGAGAAGAGGCCCGTCTAGCAAAGACACCAGGTTTTCGCTCCAAAGCGAAATCAAGCAATTATGGACGAGGTTAACAAGCTATTGTCAGCAAGCTTTATTTGAGAAGTCTACTACCTAGATTGGCTCGCCAATGTTGTCTTAGTAAAGAAAGCAAATGGAAAATGGAGAATGTGCATGGACTTCACGGACCTGAACAAAACTTGTCCAAAAGACAGCTTTCCTCTACCTAGGATAGACCAACTCGTGGATTCTACAGCAAGGCGTAAACTACTAATGTTCATGGATGCATTCTCGGAATACAATCAAATAAAGGTGGCTAAAGAAGACCAAGAAGAAACTACTTTCATCACGAGTCAAGGCCTCTATTGTTATGAGGTAATTCCCTTCGGTCTAAAGAATGCAGGAATAACCTACTAGAGGTTAGTAAATAGAATATTCAACAAACAGATCGGGAGAAATATGAAAGTATATGCAGATGATATGCTCGTCAAGAGTAAAGAAGAGCTTGCACACCTAGACGACCTTAGTGAAACATTCGCCACACTCAAGCAATAGCAGATGAAGTTAAACCTCAGCAAGTGTGCTTTTGGAGTAGCCTCGGGGAAGTTCTTGGGATTCATGGTATCCCAAAGGGGGATAGAAGCGAACCCAGAGAATGTACAAGCCATACTCGACATGACATCGCTAAAGACCGTCAAAGAAGTCCAAAAGCTCATAGGCAGGATAGCGGCACTTAATAGGTTTGTCTCTAAAGCGAAGGACAATTACCTACCCTTCTTTAAGATATTGAAGAAAGCCTTTGTTTGGATTGACAAATGTGAAGCAACATTCCAAGGACTCAAACATTACCTGAGCAATCCGCCCCTTTTAAGTCCATCCAAGGAGGGGGAAAACCTATATTTGTATTTAGTAGTATCAGCTATAGCTGTAAGCATAGCCTTGATTCAATAAAAGGACAAGAAACAGCTCCCAGTTTACTATGTCAGCCAAGCTTTCCAAGGGGCAGAAGTCAAGTATCTAAGAATTGAGAAGATTATATTTGCATTGGTAGTAGCTTTACGCAAGCTGCGACCATACTTTCAGGCAAACCCCATTTTGTTAATGACGGACCAACCCATTAAAAGGTCCATGAACAAGCCTGAGGCGGCTAGGAGAATGGTCCAATGGGAGATTAAGCTCAGCCAGTTCGACATTAAATACCACTCCAGGATAGCAATTAAGGCGCAAGTTTTGGCGGACTTCATTGCCGAGTTCAGCCTCCTAGATGAGGATAGCAACTGTGACGAGATAAAGTGTTGGACGATACAGAAAAACAATTTGTCCTCCCAAAAGAAGGGAGAAGCAAGGGTCGTCGTCATCACTCTAGAAGGAGAAATGCTTACATATGGGGTACAACTAAAATTCTCAGCCACCAATAATGAAACTGAGTACGAAGGAATATTAAAGGGGTTAATCGTCGGGAAAGGATTAGGAGCAAAAAATGTGCTCTTCTAGAGTGATTCTAAGTTGGTGATAGGGCAGATAAGGGACGAATATGAGGCAAAGGAAGCGAGGATGCGAAAATACCTCTGGCTGATGAAACGTTTAACACAAGAGTTTGACAAAATGGAATTCGTGCAGATCCCAAGAAGCGAGAAAAATATAGCAGATGAAATTGTGAAGCTGGCATCGTCAGAAGAAGGATCAACGAGCAGCATGGACTTGAAAGTGGAAGTCCAAAAGCACCCTAGTATTGAAGAAATCCCTACATTTGTAATCTAGAGCACAAATAATTGGATGACCCCAATCATATCCTTCCTCCAAGATGGAAACCTTCCATAAGAAGCTGAAGAAGCAAGGAAGGTCAGGAAGAGAGCAGCTAGATTCACGATTCTGAATGATACCCTATACAAGAGAGGATTTTCCATATCCTACTTGAAATGCGTTGATGAAGAGGAAGCTAAATACATCCTGGAAAAGATCCATCAAGGGGTTTGTGGAGACCATGCAGGCCCTAGAGCCCTGGTAAGCAAAGTTATCCGAACAGGTTACTTCTGGCCTACTATGCAAGTAGACGTGAGGGAGCTCATTAAGAAGTGCGATAGGTGCCAGAGATTCGGGAATGTCCAACACCTTCCAGTAGAAACACTGACGACGATAGCCTCCCTTTGGACATTTGCACAATGGGGAATTGATATCGTCAGTCCACATCCACGAGGTAAGGGACAGGTAAAGTTTCTATTAGTTGCTATTGATTACTTTACAAAGTGGGTTGAAGCAAAGGCATTATCAACTATCACCAAGGTAAAAATCCAAAGTTTCGTGTGGAAGAACATTATTTGCAGATTCGAGATTCCACAGACGATCATATCAGACAATGGGTGGCAATTCGATAGTCAAAGCTTCAGAGATTTTTTCTCAGGTTTGGGATCAAGAACCAGTATTCATCCCCAGGACACCCATAAGCAAACAGACAAGTGGAAGTGACCAACCGAACACTACTCAAAATCATCAAAACCCGATTGGACAATGCTAAGGGAGCCTGGCCTGAGGAATTGCCCAATGAATTGTAGGCCTATAGGACTACAGCAAGGACCCCAATAGGAGAGACCCCCTTCAAACTCATTTACGGCACTAAAGTGGTAATCTCGATCGAGATAGGAATAAGCAACGTCAAATGAGAGACATTCCACGAAGAAAGAAACGACGATCAATTAAAAGTCAACCAAGATTGCTTGGACGAGACTAAAGATGAAGCCTTCAATAGATTGATGAAGTATCAACAAAAGATGGCTGAATACCACAAAAAAAGAGTGAAGCTCAGACGACTTGACATAGGGGACCTTGTTTTGCATAAAGTCACCTTGGCAGCCAAGGATCCAGCCCAAGGAAAACTCGGTCCAACCTGGGAAGGACCCTACTAGGTTGTCTATTACTCAAGAAAATGCAGTTACCACCTAGAGACCTTAGACGGACAGAGACTTCCACAACCACGGAACATTGAGCACTTGAAGAAGTACCATTAATAGATGTAACAAATTGTATTTATTTTTAAGAAGTAATAAAAGATTATTCAACCAAATACTAGCAAATTTAGTAGACTAAAAGCTAAAAGATTGGCTAAGTAACAAGATTCCGCATAGACGGATGTCAGTAACTGACAAAGCCAAGAATGACAAGATCCCTTAAACGAGTGTAAGTCACAAGAAAATGGCTAAGTAACAAGATTCCGCATGGATGAATGTAAGTTACTGACGAAGCCAAGAATGACAAGATCCCTTAAACTGGTGTAAGTCACAAGAAAATAGCTAAGTAATAAGATTCCGTATAAACGGATGTAAGTTACTGACAAAGCCAAAATGACAAGACGCCTTAAATGGGCGTAAGTCACAAGAAAATGGCTAAGTAACAAGATTCCATATAGATGGATGTAAATTACTGACGAAACCAAGAATAACAAGATCCCTTAAATAGGTGTAAGTCACAAGAAAATGGCTAAGTAACAAGATTTCGCATAGACGGATGTAAGTTGCTAACGAAAGTAAAAATGACAAGATCCCTTAAATGGACATAAGTCACAAGAAAATGGCTAAGTAACAAGATTTCACATAAACGAATGTAAGTTACTGACGAAGCCAAGAATGACAAGATCCCTTAAATAAGGGTAAGGCACAAGAAAATGGCTAAGTAAAAAGATTTCACATAGACGGATGTAAGTTACTAAAGAAGCCAAGAATGACAAGACCCCTTAGATGGGTGTAAGTCACAAAGAAAAACGGCTTGAGTAACAAAATTCCTCATGGCCGAATATAAGTTACTAACAAAACCTAGAATGACAAGATCCCTGAAACAGGGTGTAAGTCGCACAAATTGGTCAAATAACAAGATTCCGCATAGACGGATGTAAATTATAGACGAAGACAAATGAGGGAGAACCATAAGGAGCTGCCAAAGGACCAAGTTCCGCTTGGACAGAGAAAAAATTGAGAACGAATCAACAAGGCAGGAGGGTAACTTAAGGAATGAGGACAATGGCAGACGGTTCTGGACCGAGGTAATAAAAAGCTAGAGTCCGCGAATCTACCAGATCGTCAAAATCTTCAATCGTCCTCACGTACTCGATGGCTTTCTCAACCCGCTCCCTATACCTACTTTTAAGCTTGGGCCGTCTCTTAACTGTGCAAGATAATGAACAGAAGAGTTAATGACGATAAAATGAACCCAAGAATTTAAGGTTAAAAGATTTGGAAGAAATAAACGAAGCACCTAAAGTCGAGGTTCTCCATCGATGGAGCAACCTAGGGAGATCACCCCAAATTTCGTCAGAAGGAGTCTCCTAGTCATCCCTGGACATAAAAAAGAACTAGGACTTCTAATATCTGAATGACGAAGGCAATTCTAGGACTATCCTAGTCCTCCTCTCCCAAGGCACCAATTCGCAGTACCCATGGTCTTCAGACAGCTTCAAATGGTACAGGTAAATAAGCTTGTCCACCCTAATCATGTCCCCGTCTGTAGCGGCCAGCCATATCTCCATACAGCTAACCACTATCCTCCACGAATTAGGCATAAGTTGCCCAAGAGTGATACCAAAATGCTCTAGAAGCTCCATGATAAAAGGATGGACGAGCAATCTAAGCCCACTCAAGAAGGCAGCTTCATAAAAGCACACCTCTCCAGGCGAGAAGTAGCAAGCTCGTTCCTCCTCATGAGGTAGACAAACCCTAACCCTATCTAGGAGTTGAAATCTGTCCTTAAATCTAGAGAGTGTCTCCCTATCTAAACCACACACCTCCCCAAGAGCATGGAAAGCCCTAACTACTTGAGGGACGGAGACAGTAGTATCCCCCTCCATGGGATCGTCACTAGATGACAGTCTAGTCTCGAGTTTGCTCAACCTCACCTCAAACATTGCCACTCTCTCGCTTGACAAATTCTCAAACCAATTGAGGATTGACAAAGCACAAGGGATAACTCACCTAATACAATGCCTAGACCACTACCCTCAAAAACAAAATCCCTAACCAAAGGGAGAAAAGCATGGGAAGTACCTAAAGAAGCCCCCAAGCGTGCAAAAAAGAAGGAAACCGAGAGACAAGCTACCCTAACCTCAACACTATTGACCATGAAAACTAGGAAATATAAAGAACGAGATGAAGCCTAAAAACCCTAGAAAACCTAGAAACAAACACACAAAGAGAGAAGAGAAAAGGAAATCAAAAATTCGTCATAACCCATATCGTAAAAAAAAAAAAAGGAATGAAAGAAAGGCATACCTTAAAAGGAAAATGCAAAGAGCTCACCCGCAAAATGCACTGGCTTGGAAAAAATCACAGAGGGAAGTTGGAGAAGAAGAAGTTAGAGCAATGATTGGGAAAGTGAAAAGGAGAGAAGTTTAAAAACCAAAGCACAAAAAAACTGAAATCCAGCGGGAAAACCAAGAGTCACACAATTGGCACATAAATTGCACTAGCCAAAACGTGCCACGTGGCCACGATGTACAAGGCGCCGCCACTACGCTTTAAAATCGGAACAAAACCCCAAGAGCCATGCCTAGTCAGAAGACCTTTCATGTTTTGATGGTCATCCTGACACGCCACGACGACCACATAACTTGAGGGGTAGTTGATGGGACTGACGAGCTATATCATCTTGGACGACTCTAGAGAATACCTTCGTTAATCCGTCCTAAGCATAGACAAGGGCAGGCAAGTTATTAATAAGAAGATTCAATACCTCGGATAGTTACAAGCCAGCTATCAGACTGTTGGAGTCTCATCAATATGCACACTAATAATTCCTGAGGCATTATAAGAAAGACCATTAAAACCCTAATCAAGGCCCCAATGGATAGAAACTAAAAAGTTATATATACACACTCCTTAGGAGTACAGAAGGTACATAATTCCACTCAAAAGAAATACTTTTACACTTCTTATTTACTCCCAAGAGATTGCCATATACTAACTTAGGCATCGGAGACATTGTGGCAAGCGCCACACCGATGCCCATCTCAAGAAAGCTTTAGTCCATTTTGCAGGGGCTGCGAAAAGGTCTCAACATCATCTGGACGGATATACTATACTGACGACTTGACTTCATTAGCTAACATTAGGTAGAGGGAGCTCATTAATGTAGAGGTGACTATTACATTGGGATTTACGTGTTCTTCTATGTGTTCCCCGAAAAAGGGAGATGAAAGGGTGTCCTCAGCTAAGCACCTGATCGCTTCTCAATTGAATTATTCTTCTTTGGGAAGATGATTACCTTAGTGGCCCAAATAGTCTCTTCTCAACAAGATGCTTGGTCATCCTTTATTGGCCCACGAGCAGAGCTCATTCCATAGTTGGGGTTTCTCAGGACTTTCTCTTTGGGTGAAGGTCCTCAGGGAAAATTAGGTCCATTCCCCCACAATGGGTATGTTTAGTTTTTGTTCTTTAACATATTTAAGAATATCAAACATATTTTCTTGGAAAAATTAGGAAAAGGTTTAGATCCAATCACAAATAGGAAGATGATACTTTAAACAAATATCATTTTCCTATTGGTCATTGGGGTCATAATTTGTCCTTCTAATTTTTTTTTTTTTTTTTTTTGTTACATCACTAGCAAAGAATGATGCCATTCAGATAAAATTCGCTAATTCAACCCAAAGTTAAAATAGTAACTTTTTTCCATTACTGCTCTATTTATTTCAGCATTTATGTTTTTTGGAAAATGGTTCATTTTCCAAAGAGCATTTTCTAGAAAACTATATCATTTTCTCCTATTAGGTAACGACCTTGAAAATGGGTTTGAGAATGTTTTCTGGTGTTTGGTATGCAAATTTTTATTTTTATTTTTATTTTTTATATTTCTTGTGCAATTTAAAACATGTGTATTATGTAAACCAACTAATGTAATCAATATAAATAATTATAAAAAAACCAATAATGAATTTGGTTTTCATACTCAAATTTTGACAATAGATACAATCAAAATTAGTTGTCAAATTGATCTCTACCACTTATCTTGTTCATATATATGGACAGAAACGTCCACACACACACACACACACACACACGCACACATACATACATATATATATATATATATATATATATATATATATATATCAACCATTTGTTTATATACATAAAATTGACAGGGGAATGCATCTTTAATAAGTACAAATAATAATAACTTTTAATTGTCTACTCTTTTTGCTGATACACTAATTGTCTACTATGGTCAACCACAAGTCTTTAATATTACTCAAAATTATGTATTCATATAATGTATCTACATAATATATCATCACTACATAGTATCTGTATAATGTATCTAACAACAAAAAAGATTATCCTATGTAAAAGCAATTTAGAGCCATATAGGCACTGTGTTTAAAATTTTCATCTTTTACTTCATTCATTCATTCTTTCTTCTTTTTTTTTTTTTTATATATATTTTTATTTTTTTAGCACTTTTATGTGCAAAAAAACTTCTACCTGGAATCCATCAAACCAAAAATTTCTTAGAGAAAAAATAAAATCAAGTTTGAAATTCAAAGTAAAGAATTGGGATTTTAGTATAGAGGAATGAAATAATTACCGCTGCAAATATGTTCTCTTTTGCAAGTTGGTAGACAGAAATGAAATAATTATTGAGCAATGAAGGAAAAAAATCTACTCAGAGAATTGTGTTAAGTTATAAAGCGGAAAAGAAATATGGAGAGAGAGTGAGGGAGAGATATCTATGGAAGAAGAGAGACTAGAGTTAGTGACAGTGAGGGTGTGAAGAAAGAAAAAGAAAAGGGAAGAGAGAAAGAGTGAGAGAGCATACTGTAAGAGAGAGATTGTTTTCCAAAATTTTTTTTTTGGAAAACAACCTATAAAAAACAAGCCTTATTTTTATTAGGATTTTTCATTGCCTAAAGATAGTTTTCCGTTGACCAGTTTTTTTTTTTTTTTTTTTTTTTTTTTTTTGCTACCAAACACTGGAAAATATGAAAAACTATTTTTACAGAAAATTTTCCAGCAAAACAAACAGAGCGTACATCCAAAGAATTTAACAAATTTAAGTTTTAAAACCTCATCGATTGGCAAAATTTCCATAGGCAATAGTTATCCACAAGAGCAGTTATAAATGTTAACAATTTCACATCTTTGAATAATTTTTTATTGGATATGCAATGAAAAATTTTATACTTGCAAAATTTCAAGATAATCAATAATTTTTAGCTATCTGATTTTTAAAATATTAAATTTTTCTTTTTTCTTTTTGTATTTTTAAATTACAAATAAAAGTATATAACATGAGTTTATGGATCAAATACTAAATAAAATTTTATTAATATTAAACTTGGTGGTGTGTTAAGAAAAATGAGAACTTATGATCCATGATGGAATTTTAAAAATATATTAATAAAATAATACAAAATGTGTATTATCCAAATGACTGTTATTTTAAAATATTAATATAATAAAAAAATTTGTCTTCTAAACAAAGATTTATTGAGTGGTGTAACATAAATGAAAATTTACACAAAATAAAGAGTTATCACATACTTTACATAATTAGTGCAACGACCAAGAAAAGAGTATTAATTTTTTTTTATACAAGAAAAGAGTATTATTAATATTATTAGAGTACTACAAAAAGAGGAAGAAAAAAACTTCATATATATGATCCTTGATTTGGGTTTATTAGGGCCTTAAATGAATTGAACTTGTTATTAGAATCATAAATGAATTATGCCGTAAATAACAACTTGAATTTACTTAGGAATTTTTTTTATTCTTTTATTTAATAAATAAGTTGAACTCTTTTTAGTCACACAAAGAGAGGGAATGTGGTTTTAATAAGTCGAATTTAAATATAATAATATGCTTATAGACAAGTTCCTAAATATCTAACTTAATTTAAATAAGGTTGACCAAGTTTGTATCATGGATAAAGTTTCCAAAGTAGTTTAGAGCAGTTTCTTTCCAAATGTTCAATTTACTTTATAATGATTTATAAGACTATTTATATATATTATTTAAATAAGTTACATGATTTATTAAAAATGTTGAGGCTAAAATTATGAAGAAATAGTTTTGGATAAATTTTATCTAAAAAATTAGTTGTACTTTAAGGTTACAACCTTACTTAATATCTTTTTATTAAATGTGAATTTTGATAAATACACTATTGGATTATATCTTCTTCTTATATCTTTTATTCTTGCAAAATTTTTAAAAAATTAAAAATTAGTAACTATGTTATCAATAAATTATTTAAATTGCAAGCTTTTGTAATTTAAAATTATGTATAAAATATAAGTTTATGGATCATATAGTTAATAGGGTAAATTACACTTTACCACCCTAAACTATACACCAGATTACACTTTGCACCCTAAACTATTCAAATGCACACTTTGCACCCTAAACTATCACTCTTATCACACTTTGCACCCCAATGTTACTTTTACCATTAAGTTAGACATAAATTATCACTCTAATTTAGCTATAAAAGTAATGTTGGGGTGCAAAGTGTGATAAATGTGATAGTTTAGGGTGCAAAGTGTGCATTTGAATAGTTTAGGGTGCAAAGTGTGCATTTGAATAGTTTAGGGTGCAAAGTGTAATCTGGTGTATAGTTTAGGGTGGTAAAGTGTAATTTACCCTAGTTAATAATATTCGATTGACACAAAATTTGACATGTGTACTTGAGCATAAAAAATGTGCAATTCAACGATTAGATTTTCAAAATATATAGTAATGTTTATTTTATTAAGTCAAATTGTAACTTTAAACTACAAACAATTTTATACCTAAACTTTTTCTAATAATTTTTCAATATTTCAATATTCAAATAGTTGGTTCACTTGGTTGAAGCCCAAGATTTAGAACATGTGTTGACTAGATAATAAGCTTAACAACAAGATTTGAGACGTGGCATCAATCAACCTTACGTGTCAACTCCATTGACTGCCACCATCCACTCCATGAATACCTTATAAACATGCAGTTCCTGAAAGCGGTGAAACTCAAAAAGAGAAGAAGATCACAACACACACAAACACACATTTGACACACACGAACAGAGAAGGTAACCACTAATTAACCATGGCAGCTATGTCCTTCACAAGAGACGTTATCTTCAACCTCTCAAAGGCTTTCCCTAGCTTCCCTTCACACTCTCCAAGATCTTCCCGCAAGGTCTCAAGGGTCTGCTTCTCCTACGCCTCAAGCTATTCCGAGGTATAAAACTAAAACACACTTTGACAGTAATTCTTTTAGCCCAACATAAAGAAAACTTTTCTGATGAATTCATTGCAGTCTTTTTTGGAATTTCAGGGCCGAAATAACGGTGAAGGATCGAGAGACTCGAAGCACAGGCACAGGGAGGTGCCGGTGACCGAACCAGGGGACGAAGATGTCAACTATGAAGCAAAAGAGGCCGTGGAGAGGACCCAAGAGCGTGCACAGGAAATGAAAGAGGAAGCAAAGGAGCAGACCAAGGAAGGAACATACATAGCAGCAGAGACAGCAGAGAGGTCAAAAGAGAGAGCGAAAGACTACGCCCAAGAAACAAAGGAGAAAGCCAAAGAGGGAACATACAAAGCGGCAGAGACAGCACAGAGCGCTAAAGAGAAAGAAAAAGAGTATGCCTACGATGCCAAGGAGAAAACCAGAGACATGGCCGGATCAGTGGCCGACACAGCGGAACATGTGAAAGAAAGGGCTAAAGAGAATGTTCATGGTGCGAGAGAGAAGAGTGAGGATGTAGCGGGGTCAGTGGCTGATAAAGCTAAAGAGGGGACGTATAAGGCGACGGAGACAATGCAGAATATTGGGGAGAAAGCGAAGCTGACGATGAAGGGAGCTTGGGACGGGGCGAAAGCGACTACGCAGAAGATCAAGGAGACTGTGGTTGGGAAGGAGGATGATGATGAAGATGAAGATGGTGGCGGGGGAATGACAATGGATGAGGATGTTGTGGAGTTGAGGAGACGTGATGGAAATCCTAATAAGAAATAGGTTTTAATTAATTAATTATGGTGTTTTCCTTTTGTTGTTATGTATAAGAAATACCAAATAATTCAGAGGTGTTTTGTTTTAATTAAGTGTTAATTAATCTGTTGTTTTATGTTGTAATAGATCTTGCTGAAGTTTCTCTTTTTATTTTATTTTATTTTATTTTATTTTATTTTTTTTTTGCTCTGCAATTATATAATAGATAATATTTAGTGCACACGCATTATATATCACACATAAATTACACACTTTTTTTGTACTGAAAAAATTGTAACTTCAAGATATGGTGAAAAAAAAAAAAAAGTAAAATGCAAAACTGACTCTTTAAGTTTTTTCAGATTTCATTTCAATTCTCTAACTTTGCTTTTGTTCATTTTAGTCTTCTAACTTTCAAGTTTATTCAATTAAGGTTTTTCCATCAACTTTTTTTATATATATATTATGGTTAATTTTTCAATTTTATAAATTTTTTTTTCAAATTTTTTAAATTAAAAAATTCAATTAATAATTGAAAAATATTTTCCAGATTTTTTTTCAAAATTTTTTAAGAAAAGTTAACGAAAAGACCTTATTTGAATAAATCTGAAACTTGGAGGACTAAAATAAACTAAAGTAAAATTAGAGGATTGAAATGAAATCTGAAGAAAGTTAGAAAACCAGTTTTGTGTTTTAGCCAAAAAAAATAAAGTGCTCATGTGTACTTTTTGTGTAATAATATGTGAAATAAATATCACTCTTATATCATATCTATTTTGATGTGAAAATTTGAAAGGTAGAAATGCATGGATCTTGTTTAATGAGAGTTTTAGGTCATAAGGCTTCTAATAAGTTAAGGGTAATATAGTATAATTAAATTACTGGAGTGGTATGAAAATCTTGGCGCAAAACTGACTTAAAAAAAAAAAAAAGGTATAAAATGCATTAAATTCCTGTTCAATTGAAATTTTATCCCAATTTTAATTACCCCACAAGCCTTAGGGGTACTACCAAATGTTAGGGTACGGCCTAACTAAGGGTATCAATTGGGTGGGTTTGGAGTGGGCATAATTAGTTTGAGCACATAAAACTCATTTACCCATTTATTGTTCATTTAACTAATTACTTCTAACTGAAACTCAACCCAATCCAATTATTATGGATAAACTTCAACCTACCCAAATACCCAATAATTATAATTACCAAATTACCTCTAAAATTTGAAAATGACCAAAGTACTCTTAAAATCCTTATAAATTAACAAATACTCCAATCTAAAAAATTGACCGAAATACCCCAGAAACTAAAAAATGACCAAAATACCTCTTAAACTAAAAAAATGACCGAAATACCCTTAAAACTAAAAAATGTCAAAAATACCCCTTAAACCGAAAAATTGACCGAAATACCCTCCTAAACTTAAAAATTGACCAAAATACGCCCTAAACTTAAAAATTGACCAAAACACCCCTAAACATAAAAATGACTGAAATACCCCTCAAAATCTAAAAAATGACCGAAATACTCCCGAAATCTAAAAATGACTGAAATACCTCCTTAACCCTAAAAAATTGATTGAAATACCCCCTAAACATAAAAAATTGACCAAAATATTCCCTAAACTTTAAAATGACCAAAATACCCCCTAAACCTAAAAAATGACCAAAATACCTCCAACCTAAAAAATGGCCGAAATACTTCCCAAATTTCAAAAATTCCCAAAGTACTCCCTAAACCTAAACATGACCGAAATACTCCCTAAACCTAAAAAATTACCAAAATACCCCTAAAACCTAAAAATTAACCAAAGTACCCCTTAAACCTAAAAATTACCAAAATACCCTTGAAACTTGAAAATGATCAAAATACTCCCTAAACTTAAAAAATGACCAAAATACCCCCTAAAACTATAAAATGACCAAAATACTCCCTAAACCTAAAAAATCACCAAAATACCCACGAAACCTAAAATTATCAAAATACCCCCTAAACCTAAAAAAATTGTTTGAAATACCTCTGAAACCTTAAAAAAAGTCTGAAATGCCCCCAAAACCTAAAAATGACCAAAATACCCTAAAACCCAAAAATCAACAAAAATACCACCTAAACTTAAAAAATGAACGAAATACCCCGAAACCTAAAAAATGGCAAAAATACCCTCTAGCCTATAAAATGACGAAAATACTCCCAAACCTTTAAAATGACCCAAGGAAACCCAAAACCTCTAAAATGACCACAAATAACTTGAAACCTCTAAAATTACTAAAAATACCATGAAACCTCTAAAACAACAAAAATAACTCTAAACCTATCAAACGACCAAAATGACCCTCAAAATATCTAAAATGACCAAAATACCACTAATCGTATTTTGGTCATTTTTTAGATTTAGGGGGTATTTTGGTCATTTTTAGGTTTTTGGGGTATTTCGGTCTTTTTTAGATTTAGGGGGTATTTCGGTCATTTATTAGGTTTTGGGGGTATTTTGGTGATTTCAGGATTCAAGTGTGTTCCGGACTTTTTTTAGGTTTCAAGGGTATTTCTATCATTTTTTTAGGTTTATGGGGTATTTTGGTCATTTTTTTAGGTTTAGGGGTATTTTGGTCAATTTTTAGGTTTTAAGGGTATTTCGGTCATTTTGTAGGTTTAGAGGAGATTTTGGTGATTTTTAGGTTTCAGGAGTATTTTGGTCATTTTGTTGGTTTAGAGGATATTTCGGTTATTTTTTAGGTTTTAGGGGTATTTTGGTCCTTTTTAGGTTTCACGAGTATTTTGGTCATTTTTTAGGTTTAAAGGGTATTTTGGTGATTGTTAGGTTTCAAGGGTATTTTGGTCATTTTTAGATTTTAGGTGTTTTGGTAATTTTTAGGCTTAGGGGTATTTTGTTTTTTTTTTTTTTTTTTTAAAAAGGTTTTAGGGGTATTTTGGTCATTTTAAGGTTTAGGGGTTATTTTGCTCATTTTTTAGGTTTAGGGGGGGGGGGGGGGTTGGTAATTTTTAGTGATTTTTGGGGTATTTTAGAGTTGGCTTACTTGTAAAATTTATACTTGGATCTTAATTTGGCCTAATTGGGTACCCCGTTAAAACCCAATAAACATTAATGTTAGGGAAAATTACATTTTTCCTACATGTGATTGGCCCAAAAAACACTTTGGTTATTTATTTTTTTAAAATTGGCATTTTACCTACCTGAGACTAACTCTGTTTATCTCTTGTTACTCACCTGTGAAATAACATAGATAAATTTGTATTTTTTTTTTTTTTAATCCTGTTATGTATCTCTCCTCTCAAAACATAAAAAAATAATAATAATAAAATAAAAAATCATGGGAAAAGAAGATTTAAAAGCTAAGTTTTGTAAAAATTAAAACTTTAACTTTTATGGATCAACTTTTAGATCAAGGGAAGACCGTTGATGTGTACCGAACTCAGGACGAGAAGGAGGTTGCTCGTGACTTCATTTACATAGAACGTGATAAAAGGGTGTTTAGGAACGCTGGACACGGAAGAGAAGAGCACCAGCAGTGGAGGCAAGAAGAGAAGCCCAGCTCAGCTGAGAATCTACAATCTGGGGAACTCTTCACCCGTGCTAGTCGTGAAGTTAGTGTCAATATTGGAAGGTTTGTTAAACACAAAAGCCAAGAAGCATGTGATCAGATGCCTAGATTGGCATTCACAGATTTTGGGTACAAACCCACCACAGACTTAGCCACTGGGTTGAGTAAGTTCGTCAAGTGGTATGTTAGTTATTATGGGATTCAATCAAGGGTAAATAAGGAAAATAGCATCATCAGCAATGAGCATCCTGCTTGATGTTGTTCGTTCTACTTCTAATCACTTTTTTTTTAATGAACTCTACTTCTAATCACTTATATGTTTTGTTTTGGTTTAATTTTATTCTGCCTTTTCATTTCTTTTCTCAAATGGATTTTGTATCAAATTAATTGTCGCATATGCATGCACAGTTGTTCTTCTAGGTTTAACACACACACAGGCCGAGTTTTTTGGGTAAATATTGTAAAAAATGGAATTTTTTTGTTGTTATAAGCACTGTTCTAAGTTATTTAGGGGAATAAGGAGAGAGAGTGAATTTCGGTAACAGTGTTGCCGAAATTCTAACAAAAGTATGAGAGAGAAAATGAAAAAGCAGGAGAGAGAAATTTTGGAATTTCGGCAACACTGTTACCGAAATTCCTTCTGCCCAGCCGCTGCCCGAGTGAGTGCCAAGCGCGAGTGCCCGAAGCAAAAAAAAAAAAAAATTGTATTTTGGCAATCCCATTGCCGAAAATGAGGGAAAAGTAAAAAATAAAAAATAAAAAAATAAAAAAAAAATTTGATTTTTGGCAATCCCATTGCGGAAAATGGAGGGAAAATGTAAAAAAAAAAAAAAAAAAAATTTTTTTTTTGGCAATCCCATTGCCAAAAATGAAGGGAAACAGTAAAAAAAAAAAAAAAAATTGTTTTTTGGCAATTCTATTGCCGAAAATGTGGAAAAAGTAAAAAATAAATAAAAAATATTAGGTCCACAACATTTTTACAACAAATCATAAGTGGTTAGTTGTTATTGGTTCAAATTTGAACCTAATACTAAGATTACTTTTTTACCCTAACAATAACAACCTGTAATAATTTACCACCTAGGATTTGTTGTAAAAATGTTGTGAAAGTGTTGTGGACATATCATTTCTAAAAAAAAATTGTTTTTTTTTTTTGACAATCCCATTGCTGAAAAAGCAAGGAAAAAGTAAAAAAAAAAAAAAAAAAAAAAGGTTTTTTGGCAATCCCATTGTCGAAAATGGAGGGAAAAAGTTAAAAAAAAAATTTTGTATTTTTTGGCAATCCCATTGCCGAAAATGGAGGGAAAAGTAAAAAAAAAAAATATATATATATATATATATATTGTTTTCCTCCATTTTTGGCAATGGGATTGCCAAAAAACAATTTTTTTTTTTAAACATTTTCCCTTCTTTTTCAGCAATGGGATTGCCAAAAAAACAATTTTTTTTTTAAACTTTTTTCCCTCCATTTTCAGCAATGGGATTGCCAAAAACACAATTTTTTTTAAAAATGATATGCCCACAACATTTTCACAATATTTTTATAACAAATCCTAGGTGGTGAATTGTTACAGGTTGTTATTGTTAGGGTAAAAAAGTAATCTTAGAGTTAGGTTCAAATTTGAACCAATAACAACTAACCACCTATGATTTGTTGTAAAAATGTTGTGGACATAGCATTTTATTTTTTTATTTTTCCCACATTTTTGGCAATAGAATTGCCAAAAAACAATTTTTTTTTTTTTAAACTTTTTCCCTTCATTTTCGGCAATGGGATTGCCAAAAAAAAAACAATTTTTTTTTTTTATATTTTCGGCAATGGGAATGCCAAAAATCATTTTTTTTTCCCCTCATTTTGGGCAATGGGATTGCCAAAATACAATTTTTTTTTCTTCGGGCACTCGTGCTCGGCTGGGCAGAAGGAATTTCGGTAACAGTGTTGTTGAAATTCCAAAATTTCTCTCTCCTGCTTTTTCATTTTCTCTCTCATACTTTTGTTAGAATTTCGGCAGCACTGTTGCCGAAATTCACTCTCTTTCCTCATTCCACTAAATAACTTGGAATAGTGCCTATAACAACAAAGAACTCTATTTTTTACAATATTTACCCAAAAGACTCCACACAGGCCAGCAGGATTAGGAGATGAAGAAGAAAGAGGAACAAGAACAAGTGTAGATTTGTTTGAAATTGGGGGAGTTTCGGTCAGGGTGTACTGGTGGTGTAATAATATAACGTGGGTGCAAGGGGTCTGCTACAAGAGAGAAAAGGCATAATTTCAATTTTGAAAGTGTTTCAGTTGAAAATCTAAAAGTTGATACATGAAAAGATGTAAAAGTTATGTTTTAATTTTTATAAAACCTAATTTTTTGATCTTCTTTTCCCTTGATTTTTTAGTTTTTTATGTTTTGAGACGAGAGAAACATAAAATGGTAACAAAAACACAAATACTCCTGTTTTTAACAAAGGTGGGTAACAAGAGACAAACAGAATTAACTTCAAGTGGGTAAAGTGTTAATTTTTAAACTATAAGTAGGCCAAGTGTTTTTCAGGTAAACCATAGGTGGGCAAAGTCTAATTTTTCCTTAGGCTGTGTTTGTTTTGGGTGAAAATGAAATTCGGAAAATATTTTACACCCAGTTGCATGTTTGGGTGCACATGTAAAATAAAGTCAAATGGAAAATCTTAAATTTTGAGTGTAAAATAAGCCCTTTGACCCGGAAAATATTTTACACTTCTATTTTACCTTCAAATGATTTCCGAACTCAGACACTCGAGAAGAGAGAGAGAGAGAGAGAGAGAGAGAGAGAGTAAGAAGAGAGAGTGAGCTAGAAGCACAAACAAGGCATTGGACCACCACCCCAACCCCAGACACGCCGTCGAGATCGCGCCGCGAGATCACACTAGCGAGGTTGTCCCATCGAGATCGCGCCCTAGATTGCATTGCCGAGATCGAGCCGCCACCACCCTTTAGATCGAACTCTCTTTGTCTTAATCTCGGCGTTGCCTGAAGCCTGCCGCCGCTGGACTGGTCTCGTCGCCGATGACCCACCCATGACCGATCTCTCTCTTTCTTGATCTACCTCTCCCTTTTCCTAAATTTGCAATCATTCTCTCTCCCTCCTCCCTCTCTAAGTTTGACATAATTTTTGAGTTTAATGAATGGTTTTTTTTTCTTTAATAGTTTATATATTGCAATTTTCTATTATAAAATTTGTTTGGAAGCCGAGAAAATGTGAGAAACTAGTAGAAAATTTGCATTTTCAAAATGTTACCAAATATTTGAAATTATTTTCTAATATAATTTTTAAAATGCAACCAAACACTCGAAAATATTTTCCTTTCCCGAAAATATTTTCACCTGAAATTATTTTATACTCGAAAAATAATTTACATCTTACCAAACGCAACCTTAATGTTAATTAGTATAATACCCATTTAACCTAGATAATAATTGGGTGGGTTTGGATTTCATTTAAGTGGATGGGTTTGGGTGGGCAAATGGGTTTGGTTTGATTTTGCCATCCCTATACTTTACAAGTGCTACTGAGGGTTATTTTTTGAATCGTTGCATGTTTGCATTTGATCAGTCTTTCTCAATGACTTGGATTTAGTTTGGGGATCTAAATTGGTTGTTTTTGTCTTCACTAATTATAAAGGTAACTAATGTAGTGTATCTGAGTACGTGAAAATGCGCTACTTTTTTCTTCACGAGTAATGAAAGCTAGTGAGGTGTACCTTAGCCATAGTTTGGGAATTCATAAAGGAATTAAATGAAATGGAATTTAATGGTCATAAAAATTGGAAAAAGAATAGAATGAAATTAAAGGAATAAAATTAATGAAATAAAATTAAGCAATCTTGTTTGGATGCTTTAAAATAAAAGAATAAAAAGGAATGGAAAATAAAGTAACCTTGTTTGAGAGTATTATAAAAGGAAAAGAATGAAATCATTTTATAACAATATTACTATTAGATCCTTATTTTAAAATAAATAGTAAAATTTATAAAGATATTTTGAGAGTTTTAGTAAAAAACAATTAAACCTAATTCCATTTCCTCTAATTCTTCTTAATTTTTCCCTCAAAAAATTAAAATAATTCCTCTCAATTTTAAGGGAGAAAAATTGCGGTTTTGAGGGGATAGAGAAGAATGAGTGTTCATTCCTATCTATTTCATTCTCTCCACTTAAATTCCCAAATAAAAGAATGAATTTTCATTTTTCTCCATTATAACTTCCAAACAAGGAAATAAATAAATATTCTAAAATTATTCTTTTCATTCATTTTTTTTATTCTTTTCCCTTCTCACAAAGAGCTGTTAGTATGACATAATAATTGACAACCCTAGAGCAAAAGGAGTAATTCTTAGGTACTTCCGGAATACGAAAAATGATGCTCACTCTTCTCATATTTATGGTAGGGTCCACCCATTAAATTCATAGTGGGGTCCATCATGAATGTGAGGGAAGGAAACACCATTTTTCTGTGCTTGAGGAGTACCTTAAAATTTTCCTAAGTCCACCATGAATGTGAGAATAGTGAACACCATTTTTTCGTATTCTAGAAGTACCTAAAAATTTTCACAACAAAAGGATAAACACTATGGTCAAATTCACAAAAATTGAATAAATTATGGTGTTTGAATAAATATAATTATGATCCATGTAATTAAGAAGAAATACTCACTTTTTAGTGCAATCAAAATTGTCTCACATTGCTTAAGAGAGTATGTCGTGGTTGTGTAATATAACTTACCCCACTCTCCCTTAAAAGTTATCATAACTTTTGAGTAGATTTGTGATGTGCCTTTGTATTAAAACTGCTTTCCTTGTGTGTGTGTTTGTTTAAAAAACAAATTTCACATAAAGATATTTAACTATTTGTTCAATGCGTTTGAAAATTTATTTGGAGCATTGAGGGTTTGGACAATCAATATTTAATACCAGTTAAATTCTTTATTGGCAACAAAAAAAACTTATGTCACTTATTAGTGTTAATTTAATATAGATTTGGTTTTTTTTTTTTAAGAGAGTTTCAACATATAGCGTCCATTCTTGATAATAGCTCTTTATCATAAGATCAAGATATCAATCGATTTTTTGTGTCGGCGAGATTGAATAAAGTGTTTTTTTTTTTTGTTTTTTTTGAGAGGAAAACAATGGAACTTTATTAATGAAATTTATTAATGAAATGTATTATGTGGACTAGTGATTGGGTTTTTTATATTGCACTTAGTATGAGTTCTATGGTTTCTTTAGCCTCCCAAGTTCAATAGAGAGATACTTGATGAGCCCAAAATCAGTGTGCGATGATTCCTTTGCCCTCCACGTCTCCAAATTATCCGTTTATTGGGTCATTCACTTTTTCCTTATCATATGCCGGTTTGGTCCACACCGCAAGAAGAGGAAAGAGTTTTTGTTTGACGCTTACCTAGCCAAACCTTTGTTGCAGACTTGTAGCAGGAGCTTTATGGGCCTTACCAAGCCATTTTTATAGCTTAGCCTTACCAACTTTAAAGGCCGAAATGGTCAGTTTCGGGCTGGACATTGCGGGTCTAGTTTTAGATCAGATTTTGCTGACTGAATGGGCTTCCTTCATGAGTTTATGCGCTTCTCAAGTTTATTTATTTATTTATTTTGAGAAACCGCTTTAAGTTTATTTGATTCGTTATTCCAAAAACATCCTTAATAGAGAATGGAAAAATCTTAGCATTAGAGCATTCATATTGGGAATGCTATATGCCAAATTTTGGATTAATTTACAAGATTTTTAAACTCGGACAGTTTATTGAACCGTAAAAGGGAGAAGTTCAAGATTTTTGAGGTTGAATCGATGTTGAATCAAGGTCAAGCCATGATGATGTCATAATTAATTTAATAATTAATTAAAACTTAAATATAAATATTAAATTTGTAAAACTAGCAAAATTAACTAATATATCTATATATGTGAGGGCAATTTAATGATTTTCAAGCATATATTTAATAATTAAATAAGAAAGTTAATAAAATAAAATAATAACAATGAAAACATTAAAATTTATGATTAATTTTTGAAGTAAAGTTGAATATCTTTGAAGGATTTTAATTATAATTTTTTTTATTCCTTGTAAGAGATGGATACTTTAATTAAATAGAATAAAATTGTGTTAAGTTGTTTTTATAAAAAAAAAAAAAATTGCTAAGGGGTTGGGCCACACGGTTCTTGACCGGTTCGTAAGTCCAACCTCGGTTTTAGGGGTTCACGGAATTAACTAATAATACGGTTCTTTATGCTTAAAAAATCAGTTTTCATCTCAATTTTCGATTTTCATGGTTTGACCTCCCGGTCCGGTCCAGTTCTAAAAACAGTGTTAATTTAGCATAAAAGCTCAAAATAACCCCTGTATTCGGACTTCTAAAATGCTACTATTGCAAAAATATTTGGAATTGTGCTACAGTGCGATTCTATATTTAGAATCGCATTGTAGCTCAATTCTAAAACAAAATATAATATTTTATTTGTTTACTCTCTCATTCACACGACACGGTCTGGTCTCATCTCTCTCTCTCTCCATCCCTGAAGCTTCACACAGCCTCTCTCTCATCTCTCATCACACTATAGCTCAACTGATTCACCCTCACCCATCTCCGTCGCTGAAGCTTCACACGGCCTCTCTCTCATCTCTCACCATAGCTCAACCAATTCACCCTCACCCATCTACCCATTTAACTCTTCACTCTATCATTCTCTCTTCAAACCGAGATTCTCAAGGGTTTTTGGGTTTGGGTTAAGATTTTGTTTGTAAAATCTCAAAACAAAGCTTCGTCGGTGTTAGGGGATTCAGCTCCGTTGGTGTTAGTGCTGACAGTAACACATCGAAATCAAAATCAAACCAATATACTAGGTGGGTTTTGATCAATGTATTCAAGTTTTTGTGTTTGTGTTTCTTTTCTCTCTTTGCAAGAAAAAGATGGATTCAGCTTGTGTTTGTGTTTGGGTTTTGATCAAAGAATTGTTATTGATGTATGCAGAGGTGGGATTTAGCTTCATCATGAGGGGTTTTCGCTCTCTGTCACGAGATTAGCATATTCAGAAAGTTTGCTCAGTTCAACTTCAATTACCAGTAAGTTTCGCTCTCTATCTATTTCTCTCCCTTCTCTCTTTTCTCTTTGTTTCTGTACCCCTCTGTAAAACCATTCTTTGATAAGCTTTTTTTTTCCCCTCACAAATCATTCAACAACTCCTCCTTGCAAAGGTTAATAGATCTGTAACAGTAATTATTTTATTCCTTTCTACCAAAATCCCAATTTTATTAGATAATCGGTGTTCTTGTTTAGTGATTTTTTTCTTCAACAAATTAATATGTTGTATGCAAAGGTTCTATTAGTGGTTTTTGTTGTGTTCAACTCTATGGTGTTTATTTGATTTCTATTTGTACATGTTGGCTATGTATGGGCTATGTTTGCAGATATATTATACAGAGTATATTTTGAGTTATATTTGTTGCTATATTTTATTAATATTTGGTTGTGTAAAGGGCTAGTATTTCTGTAACAAAAAATTACTGTAGTATATATAGTCGAAATATATTGATTAGGAGTTGTCAACATATATTGTTTTGATTAGGAATTGTCAACATATATTGTAGGATGTTGCTATACATGAGAAGTGGCCACCAAAATATTATGATTAGCTTATATTGATTGTAAAGATACAAATAAGAATTGACTTCATACACTAATTATCTCAAGTTCCCTATTTAAAAGGGATGAATATACAAGAAGACATATCACGATATGCTAATTTCTTACAAGGGGATTCTGGTTTTGTGGCACCATTTTTAAGTGGGTCTAAAAATACTCCAATTCCCATCCAAGAGACTTTACCGATACCGGAAGTTGAAATTGTCACCTCTAATCCAACAAAACGTAGTGGCAACTTCAATGTAGATAAAGACCTCCTCATCATCTCTCCATGGATTAACATTAGCATGGATGCCGTGCATGGTATTAACCAAAGGGCTGAAAAATTTGGGAGAAAATTCGGCAATACTTTTGTGAGAACAATACTTACAGAACCACACATTCTGTTTCCTCCCTATCAAGTCAATGGGGAATATTAATAGGGAGACAAGTAGGTTTGCTAGCTTCGTGGCTAAAGTTGAAGCCCGAAATCAAAATAATGTGACTGACAAGGACAAGGTATAAATTATATTGTAATGGTGTCACAATATTAATTTCCGAATAGTTTCAAGAAACTAATTATTTTATTTAAAAAAAAAAATTAGTTGAAAGATGCAAAGGATCTATATAAAGGTTCAATATCTTCAACCGGCAAAAAAATAGCTTTTGCATTTGAACATTGTTGGGCTGTGTTGAAGAACCAACCAAAGTGGAGCGTGCCTAAGGAAAGATCAAAAGGGCTCCCTCAAACTCCAAGTTCAATTGATCAAGTTGGTAGTAATGATGACAACACAATGATGCTAGAGAGACCATTTGGTAGAAAAGCCGAAAAGGATAAGCGAAAGAGAACAAATGGTGATAAGGGTTTTGAGGATTATTTGGCGAAAAAATTGCAATATATTCAGGAATCACATGAACAAGACAAAGAGGCTCTTCGCATCAAAGCAGATAGGGTTCATGTGGATGTGCAAAGAGCTGATATTGAAAAGGAAAGGCTTCATCTTGAAATTATTAGGGAGGAGGGAAGAATAATGACCATGGATACAAGTGGCATGAATGAAAAAGAAAGACTTTATTTTGAAAATCTCAAGGATCAAATCCTTGCAAGAAAAAATTTAGAGTAAATAGTTGGGTTTGACCTAAGGAGACGATGTCTTGTCGTAACCTTATTTTGGTAGTAAATTATTTTAAGGTTGGGGTTCGGCATATGTAGATGCTATTTTGTTTCGACAATATTTTGGTAGTGGCTTATTTTAAGCGTAGGTTTGGAACATGTAGATGATGTATTGTTCCAACTTGATCAATTGGCAGTATGTTGTACCACTTATGTAATCACATCATTTTTGCTTATATGAAAAACTTACGTATTTTTTATGTTTGATATCATATCTTCTACACTTGTGTCTTGTTGCGAACTTATTTTGTTTATGTTCATTTCATCTACAAGAATAATTTCTGAACAATGTTGTCTTCAAGATTGTCTCATATTTTATATGGGAATACTTCTATTTAATTTTTTCTGGTAATTATTTGCCTGCTGGTGTTTGATTAATGTGTGTGTGTGTGTGTGTGGATCATTAAAGTTAGTAGGTTGAATACATTGATATTTGGCAGGATGCATCTATAAATATGTATGTGGATTTTACATTGACATTTGGTAGGTTTGATAGAATATATATTTATGTGGATACTTAAAGTTGGCAAGTTTAAGTACATTGATATTTGGCAGGTTCTTTCTCAAACAAGTTGAAAAAAATTGGCAGGTTCTTTCTCAAAAAAAAAAATTGCAGGTTGTTTTGAATAGTTGTTGAATTTGAAAAAAAAGAAAAAGAAAAAAGATTGATGGAAAGAAATGATAAAGGCCAAGGAAAGAAATGTGACCTTTGGAATCAAAATCACTGTTGGAAAAAAAAAACTATTGGAAAGATTAAAAAATAATATTTTAATAAAATGCCAATGAAAATGTGATCGTTGGAATCATGCTAAATTTGAAAAAAAAAGTGACTGTTGGAAAGAAATAATAAAGAAAGATTAAAAAATAATATTTTAATAAAATGGTAAAAAATAATAGAGTTTTGGGATGTTGAGTATATTATAAAATGGTATGGTATGGTATAATTAATAAAGCAACTTTTTGGAATGGTAAAATGGAATAGCATGGCATTCCCGGATGTGAATGCTCTAATGTGTTTTTTGTGATATAGCTTGTTAAAAATAGATATTTAGAAATTTAGCATCACCATTGCTGAGCTATTAGTGGATGACATATTTAAGATATTATCTAACCGAAGTTCATTCATAGGTTCTTATTGAAAGATGTGATTCTCAAGGAAGGAATTCCCTTCAATAGGGTTCATAGCATTCACGCTTTTGAGTATTTGTCTTTAGATCCCAAGTTCAACCAAGTTTTTAACACAGTGCTACTCAATCATAGTACTATTTTTGTTAAGAAAATTCCGAAATTCGTGAGTATTTCAAAGGCTTTGAGCAATTCAAGCAACTTGTTGATGTTCCCAATGGTCTAAGAGTAAACCTTAACTTAATAACTTCTAGATACCCTATATTAAAGTCATTAATTTTGACTTGCTTCATGTTATACATTAGGCCCTATCATACTAGGTAAATTTAATTTATCATCTCCATTTTGTTATGAGACTGTCGATTAAGACATTTTCGTCTTTCACCAATTTAATATGTGATCAACATTATTATGGTTTTTGTGAAATAATAATGCAAAGCACGTTATTTTAAGAGCCCTAGATAATCTATGATGTATAAATACACAAGAAATAGAAGAAAAAAAAGGTGTTAACTTATGCTACAGGTATGGAACATTTAGGAGGGGATATGTTCGAGAGCATTCCTATAGGTGGCGCCATTTTTATGAAGGTAAGCTTCATATTCTGTACTCATTTTGTTTTGAGTTGTAGCCATGATTTAAATTAAAACATGTAACTAATTGATTTGTGGCATAGAAAATGCTTTTATTCCCATTGGAATAACTCAAATTCTCAATTTGTCATTATTTAATTGATGTGGCAATGTTTAAATATAACAATTTCTTTAAAATTATTTGTCAAATTGAATGTTTCATTGAAAAAAAAATTGCATTTGAATTCATGACAAATGACGCAATGATTAATTAATTTTGTAGTGGATGTTTCATGATTGGCATGATGAACAATGCTTGAAGCTGTTGAAAAACTGCTACAATGCTATTCCAAATGATGGAAAGGTAATTGTTGCGGAACTAGTTCTTCCAATTACGACAAAAGATCAACACTTCTACAAAGACCACTTCCCAAATAATGCGATGTTTCAAAATACAGAAGGGAAGGAGTTAAGGAAGAACCCAACAAGAAATCATGACCTTGGAAACTGATGATGCTGAAAATCGTCAGTAAGCTGCACAGTCCCCATGTGCTCGATACAACACTTGCACAACACGAAAAAGAGAAGACCTTGTAGAGGTACCAGTGTGGTACCGGCCAAATACCCTCCAAAGGTCAAGTTAGAGAACTTTCACTACTTTAGAGTGTTAGAGTTAGGGTAAAATATGTGTTCCTTGGTTTGTGATGGTTTTGGAGTTTTTATAGTAGCATAGGGTTGACATTCGTTTCTTGGCTTATAAGATCTTTTCTTGTGGGAGAGGTCTTCTTTAATTCGCGTATCTTACAAAATCCTTTCCTTGTAGGAGTCCTTTTGATTAGAGTTTATCGTGGGGCAAAAGATATTTCCTTATATACTCATACATGGAGCCAAACAAAAGACATGCTATACCTGTCAAGAGTTTCTTTCACCCCTGTTAGCTTCATCCCGTCAATTTCTCATCCCTTCTATGCCTTATGGTCGTCTTGTCCATGCATCGATGATCTTGAGGCGCACCCATCAACCTTGAGATCGAACTGTCAGTTTTATGGTGTTATTTATGGGTACATAAGCAAAGTTGTTAGATACAATAGGACCGTTAACTTTACTTAGGCTTCAAGAATTACTCTTATCAGCTGCCCCTACTCCATAACCCTGTCAGCTCTAGCTAACGGGTTGTGGAGTTTGATTTGCAGGTATTTTATCATATATATACAAATTTTTTCAAGAAAAAGGAAAGTCACAAGTATTGATTGATTCCTTGAGCAGCTATTATTAAATGTCAGAACACGTGGCTCAAGCCAGTTGGCCTCGTTTTTGGACGAAGGTGTTGCTTTGTCTTCCGTGCATTTTTCATCCTATATATACCTCATCTCCTCCCATCATTCTTCTCATTTCAACCTTGCTAATTTGAGAGGGAGAGCTCGTCATCTTGCTTTCGTCAACCTACTGATCTCATTGCTTTTGCTGCTGTCGTCTTGCTAAGGTCGTCATTCCTTAAGGAACCGTCTGCTAACTTCGTAAGCCTTCCCCCCCCCCCCCCTCCCTTCTCTTTTTATTTCATTCTACATTTTGTTTTTGTAGTTTGGTCTTTACTTCTTTAGAGAGGCCGTCAACTTAGGTTCTTAGAATACCTCCGACGCTTGTAAGTGTAAATATCTAGAAAAGCGATGAGTGAGCAGTCGTCAGTCTGTGAGAGAGCGGGCTACGATGAAGTCATCCAGTCAGGTCATGAGCCCGAGAGAGGCTTCTCCTTGTAGACAAAAAGGGAGCCGTCAGCCCATTCTCCTGAAGAAGAAAAAAGCTATGATAGTGAGGGAGATGAGGGAGAGGACGGGGATGACGAGGGAAGAGAGGACGAAGAATATGGTGGAGAAGATGACGGGGACTAGGTTGAGGGTGATGAGAGAGTTACTAAGGGAGGTAGTTTGGGAAGCCCAGGGGATGGTCACACCCATCCTTTTATCCTTCCCAAGATTTGGACTGTCAACAATTTCAAGCCGTTGATGACGACCAAGATCTTTAAGGACCTAAGGGATTGTTTCCAAATTCTTGAGAATATCCCAATTCGTCTTCCAAAGAAATTTGAGAAGTGTTACTCAAGGAGGACTGTGGACGTCAGCATGTATGATGCCATGTTTGCTGCTAGGCTGAGGTTGCCACTAACATCATTACTCCGTCAGTTGGCCAATTTTTTGGGCATATCCGTCAGTCAGATTGCTCCCAATGCTTGGAGAATATTTATTGGAGCCAAAATCCTATGAGGTCGTCTTAGCAGTGGGAACCGTCAACTTACCCCAGTACATTGCCTCGTCTCAAGGAATATTTCATTTTGCAACGAGAAAGAAAACACTTAGGCTGGTGTCAGACATGCCTGACTTCAATAAGAAGTGAAACGATAGATACTTTTTTGTTCAAGGGACAGATTGGGTATGTCGTCCAGAGTGGGTCACAATGCCTCATAATTTTGACAACACTTGGGGCATTGTTAAGGAATCAGGATTAGCATTGTTTGCTTCTTTGCTTTTCCTGCTTATTTGTCAACTTTTTAATGTCGTCTGCTTTTCTTTTTAGCGAGCATTCCTCCACGTATAACTGATGAGCAGGACGTGTTTATACATCGGGTTCTGGATATTCCATTTAAGGAAAGGAAGTGTAGAGACCTGATTACTCTTGATACCTTACATTCCTATTGTGGTGGTCTAGAGCCAACGTCGGCATCTCGCAGACTGAACAGTTATTCTCGTCGACGTAAGTATTTCAGTCCTTTCCTTTTGCTCACCATCATTCGCATGTCATCTATGGATCTAACCTCGTCATTCATCCTTTGCAGAGATGGCGGCAACCAGATTAAGAGCTTCGGTAAGGGCGTTAGCTGCTGCCCACAAGAGAGAAGAGAAAGAAAAGGAGAAATATAAGGAGATGGCGTCCTCGTCAGTTTCCAAGGTCGTTGGGAAGGGGGTGCCCAAACATAAGGTTGAAGGCAAAGACGACTGGCCTCCTAAGAAGGGCAAGGTTACTCCCACTACTGACAAATAATTGAAGAATTTGTCACCTCCCAAACAAGGTCATAGGGCTGGCAAAGGCCTGACGATGGTGACAGGCCCTGTCAACTAAGGAACTCGTCATCTCCTCACACATAAGGGATACGTCGTCGAGATGGTTGAGTCAATCATCAAGGAGACGGACTTAGATCCTTGTAGTAATCGGGAGTCCGAGGACATGGGGTCGTCAGGTCTTTTCGATCTTTGTAGGGTACGTCTTTTCCCTTTGATTCCTGTACTTTATGATTCTCTATTTTTTTTTAACTAACGGTTGTCTTGCTTTGCAGGTGTTGGTGCGTATGAAAGCACTCCAAGACAAGTGTGAGACCGAAGAAGGGGTGATCAATCACCTTAGAAAACATAATAAGACCTTGACCACCGAGTAAGCACAATACAAGGAGGCTGTTCGTATTCTGAACAATGAGGTGGAGGATTTGAAGAAGAAGCTGACGGAGAAGGCTAGTCTTAGAGAAAAGGCTGAAGAGGCAAAGACGAACGTAGAGAAAGAGCTGATGGCCTTCGTTGAGTAGGTAGAAATGGCAAGGGCTGACACCATCAAGGAGTATAAGGGTTCGTAGTCTTTCGTCTATGCATGCACGGTCTACTATGGTGACGGGTTCGATGACTGCCTTAAGCAATTTAGGTCCATCTATCTAGACTTGAACTTGTTCTGGGTCACCATGGACGACCCTTTGCTGATGACCTTTGCTGCTAGTGACACCACTGATGATGTGACTGATGAGTCCACTCACATAGAGCAAGATGTGCAGGATGACGTCGTGGTGCTCACTCAACCTGCCCATGAAAGGCCCGTCACTCCTGTAATCCTGTCATCTGAAGATCCTCCTGTTGACAATGAGAACCCTTTAGCTCCAAGCACCCAAAACCCCCCACCTAAAGATGACGAGAATGTTCCCGTTCAGGATATCCAAGACCCTGTAGTTTAGTATTTATTTTTCCATGTATTTCGTCTTATTTTTAGACAAATTTAAGTGCCCTTTTGTTTTTGGGCTTTTGTTAAAAACATTCTTTATGACATTAAGATGTCTATTTTACCTTCATCACTTTATGTTCATATTTGTTGATATCTTATTTTGATGTGTATGCTAGAGCCGTCTACTTTATTTCATCCTTTTTTGGACTTTAGTATTAAACTTATCCTTTTATGGACTTTGTAGTAAACTTGTTACTTTAAGGATTCTGCGATGAGTTTATCCTTTTAGGGGCTTCGTAGTAGACTCGTCCATTGGTGGATGTGTTTTTAAAGTTGTCCACTTTTGGTTCTGTTTATATTTGCATGCATCCCTTGGGATGACTCAACTACTTGTGGTCGTTGCTTTAAGGTCGTCCACATGTGGACTTGGTGAGTTCGTCCATATGTGGCCTTAATAACGTAGGAATGCACACATACACAAACTGTTTCTAAACAACTCCTTTTATTTGTGGTAAACATGTGCATAAGTCATAAAAATTGTTTTTCAAAGAGAATAAAATCCTACCCTTTTAGCAAGTACTGTAGATAAAAATTAACCAAAAAGAAGTAAACTAGAAAATGAGGAGTGTCGTCCTTCATGCTACCTTCTACTGATAGTATTTCCTGAGGTGCTCGGCGTTCCATTGGTGATGCAACTTTTGCCCGTCTAATGTCTCATAGTGGTAAGTGCATTTCTTTTGCCATGATGTGACTCTGTACGGTCCTTCTCAATTATGTCCAAGCTTCCCTTGGGAGGGATCTTCTGTGGCACTCGTGATCTTCCTTAAGAAGAGATTTCCAAGTTGGAAGTCTTTGTGCTTGACTCTAGAGTTGTAGTGTTTGGCCACAAGGTCTTGGTATTGTGCTAGCTTTTGCTTAGCTGTCGCCCCGACTTCGTCCACTAGGTTAAGCTATAGACACATGGCCTCGTTGTTCCTCCTCTTATTATGGTTGTCCACCCTGTAGCTTATGAGTCCGATCTTAGTTGGGATGACTGCCTTGCTACCGTATGCTAATCGAAATGGCATCTCTCCTGTAGGAGTTCTGGATGTCGTCCTGTATGCCTACAAGACGCTAGGTAGCTCTTCTGACCTATATCCTTTGCGCCCTCGAGTTGAGTCTTGATAATTTTAAGCAAGGATCGGTTTGTGACTTCCACCTGTTCGTTTGCTTGAGGGTGAGCGGGGGAGGAATAGTGGTTCTCGATCCCCAATTGTGAGCAAAAGTCCCTGAAAGAGTCATTGTCGAACTGTTTCTCATTATCTGATACCAAGACTCTAGGGATACTGTACTTGCAGATGATGCTCTTCCAAATGAAGCTTCGTACGCTCTTTTCTGTGATAGTGGCCAGAGCTTCAGCTTTTACCCATTTGGTGAAATAGTTTATGCTGACTATTAAGAACTTCATTTGTCTCGTTGCTATTGAGAATGGGCTTATGATGTTTAATCCCTATTGAGCAAAAGGCCATGGGGCCATCATTGGGGTGAGCTCCTTTGTTGCCTTTCTAATGATGTTGCTGAACCTCTGACATTTGTCACATGCTTTGACATAAGCCTGGGCATCCTTCTGCATAGTAAGCTAGTAGTATCCAACCCAAATCAGTTTGTGCACCAATGATTGTGACCCTGAGTGGTTCCCAAAGATCCCTTCATGGACCTCTCTCATGACATAGTTTGCTTTTTCGAGGTTTAAGAACCTTAAGTACGAGAGGAAGAAAAACCTCTTGTATAGGATGTCCTTTATTAGGACGAATCGCGCTACTTGGACCTTCAGCCTTCTCGCAGCCTCCTTATCGTCAGGTAGCGTGCCGTCTTTTAAGTAGGAAACTATTGGCATAGTCTAGTTGCCTCCGGAGTTTATCTCATGTACGCTGACGTTATCAATCAAAGGTGAAAGCTAAACAAAAGAAAATACCTTAGCGGGGATAAGCATATGTTCTACTAATGCGGCTTTAGCTTGGTGATCAGCTTGTTCATTCTCTCCCTTTGGGATTTAGACGAACTTGGATTGCAGCTCGCTTGCCCTTTTCTGCACCTACTCTAGATACTTCATCATTCTTTCACCTTTGCACTCGTTGACGTCGTTTACCTGACTTGTGAGCATCTGAGAGTCGTAGTGTACAACCACACTTGTTGCTCTCGTGGCTTTGGCAAGGTCAAGTCCCACCACCAACGCTTCATACTCTGCTTTATTGTTTGTTGTTCGAAAGTCGAGACGAATCATGCACTCAATCTCGTTTCCTTCGGGGGAATGAAGCACTACACCGGCTCCACCAGCCTACTTGTTAGATGACCCATCCGTGTGGACGCTCCATTGATGAAGCCGGTGACTACTTGCCCCTTTATGGTAGTGCGTGGACGGTAAAGTTAGTGAACTTTCACCACTTTAGAATGTCAAAGATGGGGTAAAATATGCGTACCTTGGTTTGGGGGGGGGGGGGTTGGGGCTTTTATAGTAGCATAGGGTTGACATTCGTTTCTTGGCTTAGAATATCTTTCCTTGTGGGAGAGATATTCTTTAATTTGCATATCTTGCAGAATTCTTTCCTTGTAGAAGTCCTTTTGATTAGGGTTTATCATGAGGCACAAGATATTTCCTTATATACTCATACATGGAGTCCAAGAAAAAGACATGCTGGACCTGTCAAGAGTTTCTTTCACCCCGTCAGCTTCATCCTGTCAACTTCTCATTCCGTCTATGCCTTCTGGTCGTCTCATCCATGCATTGATGATCTTGAGGCGCACCCATCAGCCTTGAGATGGAACCGTTAGTTTTATGGTGTCGTTTACAGGTACACAAGTAAAGTCGTCAAATACAACAGGCCCGTTAACTTTACTTAGACTTCAAGATTTACCCTTATCAGAAACAAAAGCTTGGATTTGGTGGCAACAAATAAGAATGTTTTGTTTGTGATTTTTGGTTTTGGAGCTATTTAAGTAAGCTTTCTTGTGACTCATTTCATTATTTAGTATGGCCTCCGAGATTCCATTCAAATATATTAATATATATTTATGAATATATCCTTCATCTCTTTGAACCTTAAATTAAAATGCAAACTGAGAAGACTATTTTCCAATGACACAAAGTTTAGGCAAATTGGACATCAGTGGAAAAATTTATGGCTCTTGAAAGTTGGCACACTTTGAACCTTTTCGGTTTTTTGCAACGTATAAGAGCATTAGTATTTGGGCTTCCAATTACAAAAATATACTATGATCCCGTTTGGATCCGTGTTTTAGCATAACGTTTGCGTTTTTTTTTTTAAAGATCAGTGCTTGGTGCACGGTTCATGGGACATGAACAATGCACCAAGGCATATGAACAGTAAAAAAAGAGTGAACAGTGTTTTTTTATACATTAAAAAATTATTTTACTACAGTATTTGCAATTTTCAGTTTTCAGCAATAAGTTTTATCCAAACGGACCCTATATTTTAGCATCAAAGCACACAACCAATGCATTACCTGGACTTCCAATTGTAAAAATTTTTACAATTGTGTTACAGTAACCTCTTGTATGTATGAGGGTATTGTAACAAGATTGTATAGTTTTAAATTATTTTTTTCTCTCACTTCCTTTAATCCTCATACACACTCTCTCTCTGTCCCCCACTCTACTCTATCTCACTTCTCAAGTTCTCTCTGTAGTGTTCAATCCTCTCTCTCTCAACACTTGCTACCGAAGCAGGGTTTGAGATCGTCGTGGTGGCGAGGAAATTGGCATGTGGCGCGGTTGAGATCGTGGTTAGGTGGTGGTTTTCTTTGGCGTGGGTTAGGTGGGTTGTGGTGTGGAGATTGGTGTCTGGTGTGATGGAAATCGGCATAGAGCTGTGGTGTTTATGTGTGGTGGGCATGGAGTAGTGGAAATTGGCATGGAGCTAGGTTTGGGGTTTGGGTGTTGTGTGTGTGTGGCTCCAATGGTGGTTTTTTTAAAATGGGTTTGCTAGGATATGTGGGGGTTTTGGTTTGGTTTGATTTGATGGTTTCATGGTTTTTTTTTTTTAATGTGGTTTTGGTTTTGGTTTAATGGTCTGGTGGGTGGTGTTTCTTTGGTGGTGTTTTTTTAATGGGTTTTGGTGGGTGGTGTGGTGGTGGCTATTGTGGTTGTGGTGGCTGATGTGGGCTATTGTGGTTGTTGTGTGTGTGTGTGTTTTTTTTTTTTTTTGGGTTTTTGTGGCTAGTGTTGTGCAATTTTTGGCATTGTGGTGTGGTTGTTGTTTCTGGGTTTTTGTGTTTTTTTTTCCTGTTGTGGCCAATGCCCAGAGGAAGAGGGAGAAAGAGAGGAAGAGGAAGTGGGGGAGAAATAGTAATATATATATATATATTTAAATAAAGTGGGGGAAAAAAAAAGGAGTTGGGATGTTGGGCGTATTGTAAAATATTATGGTATGATAGATAAATTAGCTTTTGAGATGGCAGAATGAGTTTTTTTATAAAAATAGGATGTTGATGCTAGCGTGTATCTTGATTGAAGGCCTTACTGAACTTAGAACTAGCTTACGATGTTTTAAAGATTTTTCTTTGCTTTGAGAGTTTTGGACATCGGTTTTGGACTTATGGGCCTTTGAAGTCTTTTCTAAGGTTTATTTGTGTACGAATTTTTAAGCAATTGATAAGATTCACCAAATAAGAGTTGATGATCAATCAAATCTTTCAACCTCAATGACATCAATAACATTTAATTTGTTTTCTTCCACTAAAATAAAAGGATCTTGAGATTGGTAATCATTTTGTTTAATTTCATCGAGATTTTTAACAAATTTTTTTTATACAATTTCTACCTTTTGATATTTTCCTTCACTATAATCTTCCTCAACCGTCTTTAAGAACATCCATCTTTTCCTTATTAACTTTGGGATCACTTTCATGCAAATTATTCTCTTTCAAACAAAATTTATAATCTTGTTAGTTTAAATGTGATTTTTTTTTTCCAATCTCTTCTATATTTTCTAAAAATTTTATAAATCTTTTGTGTGCAAAATGCTTTCTAGGACAATGCCTGAGTAGAGATTCATCATTGCTTCTCAATACATACGTACTATGCACAAATTACCCACTGTAAAATATAATGTATAGAACTCTAAGCATTCACATTAAAGGTGCTAAAATGTTTAATTTTTAACACCCCAAAAAGATACTTTATCTATTTTAATATATCACTTTACAATGTACTTTATATTAAATAGCAACAATGATGAAATTCATTTCTATCCTCTAACTTTACTATCGTTCAATTGAGTTCTCTGAATTTCAAATTTATTCAATTTAGGCCTTCGATCCAATTTTATTAAAAATTTTCCCTTAAAAAATTGTTATTTTCACATGAAAGAAACTATAAAATTCATAAAAATATTTTATATTTTTTTTATGGAAGAATTTTAAAAAAAAAATCTTTTTTCATTAGTTATAATTGCATACTAAATAGAAATTTTTTTAACAAAATTAGACAAAAAACCTAAATTGAATAACTTTAAAACTTAAAGGAGTCAATTGAATGAAAGTAAAGTTAAATGACTCAAATGAATTTCAGTCATGCACTTTGCATTTTAGTCTTAAATATTAATATATTTTTACATACAAAATATTAAAATAATTTGAACAACTCATTAAATAATATAAATAACTCAACATATTAATAAAAATCATTAAGAGAGAGAGAGAGAGAGAATAAAAATTATTAAAATAAAATATAAAAGTTCACTGTAACAGAATGCTATAGATTTTTAGACATAACGCTTTTAATGTAGTATGATTTTTATGGTTTGAGGTACTCAAATAGTTTGCAAGTGATTTTACAGTCTCTAATGTGTGTGCTATACAGAAATTACATACCACTATACCTGGCCTGTAAAATCAGCTTATATAAGACTGGGCCTACAAGGTCTGCCACTGTCGTATTGTGGTAGGAGCTGCGGAAATTGGACAGCGGACACACTGCAACCAAAATTCAGCGAGAAGTGAGAAACACACACATCCCAGATGGAAAGCAGAAATGTGAACAAATAAGCACGATCCAGATAGGATATTAGGATCTAGAAAAGTTGTAGTTTTCTAATACAAAAATCAGAGAGAAGTGAGAAATGATGCTAAATATAAAGTACATTTGGACTGACATGGGGGGCAACAAAGTAAGAATACAAAACTAGTTGTTATTTATTCATCCAAAAATATATAAAAATACTAAGGATTATCTTGGCATGTCCATAATACGGAAAATTATATTTTATTTCGAGGATATATGTTATTTCTCTCATAATAGGTGAATCTTAAAAATCTATAGGACTCACTTGCTATGAGAGAAATGTCATACTATATCTCATAGTACATATACTCTTAATATATTATATAATATAGTTCGAACTTTTTTATTTATTTATTTTTTAGTAAAGTAAGTCTAACTTAGCTCGAATTCTCATTCTAAGGTGTTGTTTATGTAACAAAGATAGAGGTGAATTCATCACTGATTGAGTCAGCTATTACTCATGATGTAATGAATTTATCTTCTTCTTAATAAAATTACAAGTTATTCATTAAAAAAAAGGTTTTATGGTTGATCTATTTTGTCTTTGTGTTGTGCTAAGAAGTTTGATTAAATTATTTAGAAGCGAGACAATGATAATCTGTTTAGATACATATATATATATATATATATATATGAGTAATATCAAAATATTTTTCTAAATATTTTGTCCTCTTACATATTCATTAGATTTGTATAACAAATAATATATGACGGTACGTGTAATATTATGATCATGTTACCATGAGAAGCAACAATCAAATTACTTAAATATCACGTGAACTAAAAGAGAGAATGTAGAACTCCTTAAGTTCAGAAACTTAATGTGGCCTACATAGGTTATTACTACCAACCATTTCAGCATTAATGATAGAATACAATCATTGTTATTCTATTTTTTCATAATCTATCATTAATATAATAAATGAGTTTTTCTTTTTTTGTATTTATTTACATAGAAGATCCTTTGCATCTCTTACGGAAGTAATTAGAGGTTACCCTCAAGTGGAATTATCTATGAAGTTGTCATAAGATTTTTATTATATCATATTTACGTTAATTAAGTTGATTTATTAAGCTAATTTTGAATTTCTACGATATCATGTTTACATTTTTAGGGTACAATAGTACTGATCGATTTGAACAATGTAAGTTGTAGTAATATCTAGAATTTCTTCATGATTTTTGGCTATTAAAATTATAATAATGTGTATTGCGCGTTTCTATAATAAAGATAAAACAAAAATTGAAATGATTGTCCTATTAAAAAAAGTTAGCAAACATAAGCCCAAATTTTCACATAGCAGTTTCCCGCAGGCCTGAAAAATCAGCTTTTACCCAACTTGTATTGTAACATTCGGACTGGGCCCATCAGGTCAGCCACAGACACACTGTGGCAGGAGCTGCGGAAATAGGACCTGCATCAACAGCCATGAAAATAACCAAAGATGAAGAGTTACCAATTAGAGTACGGTGAAATTATTTTTTTCTCTCATATTTATAAACTAAAAATTTTAGGTACATACATTTGTCCCAATCGATTTTCCATTTTCATCACCAAATCCATTAGTCCACACGCAAGGAAATGCACCGGGACACCACAATTTCAGAGAGTCCAGCTCAACCATAGAAAGTATAGGGGTTAGAGTACGGAGTACCTTTCTATTTCCATTTTCCACCGACTATTTTGCTTGGAGTGAGAGTTGGTGGTCCAAAGGGTGGTTCGACCAAAGAGCAGTCTCCAAAGTCCCAATTGGTCAAACACTCAACAGTCCCACCATAGGACCATTTTATATGGACTGAAATCAGGTGTACCTGATGCAATTGCTTTTAATAGTTAAGATTGATAATTTGTAAAAAATAATTTCTAATCTCAGATTAAAAAAAAAATTTATGAAAATTAAAAGGTAAAAGTTGAAAAAGTAAAAAGTAAAAAAATTTTGTGAGACAAATAAGGTAAATTGTCCCTGGTGGAAAATGAATAGGGCTTTAGGCAGTGGCAGAGCTAAAATTTTAGTCTAGGGGAGACAAAATTAAAAGACGACATTAAAAGTGAAATTAATCTAAAAAATACTAATCAACAATAATAACAAAATAAATAAAAAAATTATAAGCAAATATGAATATATTTCATATTATTAAAATAAATAAACAAAAATAACAAATTCATAGCTACTAAAAAATTTACAAACTGATGGAGTAAAAATGTGATTAGTGTTACTTAAAATATCATAACATGGTGTAAATAACGATATAAAATTAAAAATTAAAAAAAAAATAGTAAAATAGGTGCAAGTTGGACGTAGGACAAGACAAAAGCATGGTTTAGTGTTTATGAACCTTTTTTTTTTCCTTTCTTTTTCTTGAGAATCACTTTCAACCAAGTAGAAGTCAGTTTTTTTTTTTTTTCCTTCTTTTTTTCCTCCATGTCAAGTAGGTACTTTAGAGTACTGATGCTAGAAAATTTTAGGAGTCAATCACTCCCCTCTGGCTTCGCCAATGGCTTTAGGTTTTATGTTTTCTTCTCAAATAGAGATAATAGGGCTTTATGTTAGAAATAGGATAGCTTGTAAGATGATGATGGATCATAAATACAAAATAGACTTCTGCAACAAAGTAGGGGGAAAATGAATTCTATACTCTTACAAGTTAGAAATTGTGGATGAATGACGATAAACAAGATAGAGATAATAGGGCTTTAGGTTAGAAATAGGATAGCATGTAAGATGATGATGGATCATAAATACAAAATAGACTTCCACAACAAAATAGGGGAAAAATGAATTCTATACTCTTACGAGTTAGAAATTGTGGATGAATGACGATAGACCATAAATACATGGTAGACTTCGACAACAAAATAGGAGAAAAAATGAATTCTATTCCAATAGCAACAAACTCTATTAGTGTTTGTTTGAAAACAATTTATTTAACTTTTTTGTTAAATATGTGCTAAAATATACATATATTTTAAAAGAATTTTTTTTTTTTTTAAAGAACTATACATAATGTAAATAGTCTCACTTTATTAATGAGTAGGGTTTAAATGGGGTCGAAAGATGGTAACCACACCTGCAAATATCCAAAGATGAAGAGAGGTACATACATGTGTGCCACTGTGCCTATCTATTCGCCATTTTCATCCCCAAATCCGTTAGTCCACTCGCAAGGAAATGGACCGTGACACCAAAATTTCAGAGAGCCCAGCTCCATAGAAAATATAGTTAGAGTAGGTGGTCCTCAGGTTAGTTAGACTTGAGAGAAGTCTCCAAAGTCCCAATTGGTAAATAGTACCACCATATATAGGACCATTTCTTGTTTTCTTCTCAGATAGATACAATAGGGCTTCAGGTTAGGATAGCATGTATGGTTATGGATCATAAATACAAAATAGACTTCTGCAACAAAATAGGGTAAAAAAAATTCTATACTCTTACGGGTGGATATAAACGTAAATACATAATAGACTTTAGCAACAAAATAGGGGAAAAATGAATTCTATTCTATTATGAGATAGGTGTTGTGGGTTGAATAGGGACAAACTCCATTGGTATTCATTTGGAAATGATACATTTAGTTTTTACTTGAAGTGTGCTAAAATATATTTATACTTAAAAAAAAAGTAAAGAAAAAAAAAGTAAGATTTAAAAAAAATTTCATATATATAATAGTAAAAAAAAAAGTTTGCTTATTTTGTGAATAATCTCACATTTTTCATAAATAAAGGATTGACTTATCAGATAGCTGTGTTTGCTACAATTGCTTGGGGATTATGGCAGAGACGTAATCGATTGAGAGTTCACCAGCCCGCTTGGCAACCTCATGAAATCGGTGATTGAGCAAAAGAGTTAGTTTAGGAATTCCTCAAGGTGCATAAACTGGTCCTGCCTGTGGTGTGTCGTCGACCTCGAGTTCCCTGGCATCCTCCACCGTTTGGCTGCTACAAAGCTAATATGGATGCTGCTCTGTTTGAAGGCTTGGACTGTATGGGAATTAGAGTGGTGTTTTGGGATAATGAAGGGTGTGTTAGTGCTGCACTGAGTTAGTGGGTTCGCCTGCCCCAGTCAATAGAAATGGCAGAGGCCTTGGCATCGAGAAGGGCAGTGGTCTTTGCTAAGGAGCTTAGTTTGTTCGACATGATCATTGAAAGAGACTGTCTTTGGGTTGCTCAAGCTCTGGCTACCTCAGTTCGGTGTAATACATTATTTGGTTAGGTGATCGAGGAGACTAGGCAAATTGGGGCGTTGTTGTAGTAGTGCCGGTTTTTGCATGTTAGATGGGAAGGTGATAAGTTGGCACATCTCTCAGCCAAAAGAGCAGTTTCAACTACAAACACAGATGTATGGGTAGAATTAACCAGTGATTTAGATGATATATTCCAATTTGATTTTCCTTAATTTCTTAATAATACTACACTTACCTTTTTATCAGAAAAAAAAAAAAAAAAAAAAAAGTGGGGTAAAATACAGTAACCACAACTACAAACCAAGGACAATGTTACTAATGCTTCAGGAGGGGTTCATTCCCTGACTTGATAAAATATATATATATATATATATATATATATGTATAAAATATTATTTTATTAGTGTAATTTAATTTTAAAAATATTTTTGTACACCCTTACTTAAATCTTGCACACTTTGACATAGGTCAGTTCAACCCAAAACTAGACAACACATCAGTCCTTCCCAAAACCAACCAATAACATAAATCACAGATCTATCTCTCATGAATCTCTTTTCTCTATTTGAGTATAGTTATCTCCAATTTTTAGAGTAAATAATGAGTGTTTGTGAGTTATAAGTGTATCTCTTTTTATTATAAATTTATATATTATTTGTGTGAGTATATCTAATATTGAATGTGTGCGTTATTTATTTATTTTTGTTATAATGTTATTTGTGTGAATGTATATGTGTATAGTATAACTATAATAACTTTATATAATTTGATAATTAAGAAATATAGAGGGTTTGTTACGTGTGTGTGTGTGTGTGTGTGTGTGTGTGTGTGTGTGTGTGTGTGTGTATTGTTATTATGTTATAATAACATTTGTTATAAAGTTAGTAATTAAAAAAAAAAAAAGTTAGCAATTCTTCAAACATTTGATTAGTTAAGTAAACACATAGAGTATTATTTATATATCTATGGATGAGTGTAGCTTTTTAGGTCAATAATTAAGACAATGCACGTGGATTAAGTTTTGTCATTTAGTTTAAAATATTTGTATAAAAACAATGACAAATAGATAATCACAATTGCATAAAAAGACAAAATTTTATACAAGCTTTACAAAATAAAATGGTTACACTTACCTACATTGATAATAAATAATGAAAACTCATAATAATACCAAAATATGAAAACTTGTAGAAAGAAATAGTATAATGTCATGTATTTGTGTGATTCTTTTTTTTTTTTTTTTGTGTGTCAATAACTCAATATATTCAAGTTTTTTTATATTAATTTTTTAATTTTAATTTCTTAATAACTCAGGAAATGAAATTTTGGAGCTGCCGCAACTGCAAACTTCTTTTTATTATTGGGTTGCTACTATTGTACCTTTTTTTGTAGCTTTATTAGAGCATTAGTAGCGGGCCTGTCATATTGCAAATATAAGGTACATTTGACATTCAAGCCTAAAACATGCTCAGCAACTGGAAGGCCAAAATTGGGAAAAGCTAAATTTTTTTGGCATAGTGCTACAGTACCATCTTAAATGTAAGATGGTACTGTAACTAAATGGGATAAAAAAAAATTAATACTCTCTCTCTCCTCCTTTTTAACCCGAGAATTTCTCTCCTCTCTCATTATTTCTCTTCTTTTCTCTCTCTTCGTTCTCTCTTTCTCATCAGCTCTCTGCTCTCTTTAGACCCAAGACCCTACGAGTTTTGACAACAGTGGAATGACAACGGTGGAATTGGATGGCTCTGATGGGTCGGCATAAGTGCTTCGATGGGTTTGAATCGGAGCTCCGATGGCTCCAATAGTGATTCCGACGAGGCATCAGTGGTGGGATTTTTGGAGGTGTGGATTTTGACAACGGTGGAGATTGTGGGTTTTGAAGACGGTGTCGGTGGGTCAGTGGGCTGGGTTTGGATCGGTGTGAGGGCTCTGATGGGTTTGAATCGGAGCTCCGATGGCTAGGGATGGCCATACCGATTGGGTAATGGATATCCTACCCTACCCGATCCAAATGTTTTGAGTAATACCCGGTTCTTTATGGGTAGAACCTAATTGGGTAGGGTATGGATATTATCCATACCCGACCCATATATAAAAAAAACACTAACTCTCTCATTTTCACTCTCTCTCTCTCTCTCTCTCTCTCTCTCTCTCTCTCTCTCTCTCTCTCTCTCTCTCTCTCTCTCACTTGAGCCTCCATCCTCACCGTCACTCTCTCTCTTTCTCTCACCCGAAAGCCTCCATGGCCCAATACCTTAAACTCATCCCTCCAATCACCAGCACCACCACTATGGTGGTCTTCTCCATCTCTGAATAAATTCTCTCAACTCAGAGGAGATTGAACCATGTATCACCGGAGTAGACCTGCCGTCGTTGATCTAGACTTTGGAGACGCTGACAAAACCGTTCGTGGACCCACCATCGATCTCACTGTTCGTGGTTTCCATACATTCTGCTCCTTCTCTATCTCTTTCTTTGTGTTTAGTTGCTAAGAAAAACTTAAAGGAAAAGAGAAATTTTGGAGTCTTGAGGCTTTTGTACGACCTTGATGTCCATTTCTTTTTATGGGTTTAATTTCATGAATGGGTTTCTCCAAAACCTTGCCGATTGTCATATAAAAAAACGCTCTTTTTGCTTTCTCAATCTGCATTTAATTGTTATGTCAATTTGAAACTCGTTTGGGGCTTTTGAATCTGGAGTCATAAGCATATTTTTTTACTATACTTTGTGTGTTAAATGATGCACTAAAAACTTTGGGTGTAAATAAAAAACGCACACTGATTGTTTGCCTAGAAAAAAAGATTGTTATTTTTCCTAGAAAAAAAAAAGAAAAAGAAATCAAAGGGCTGTTTTTTTGCCGAGAAAATGAAAGAAAAAAGAGATGATGGGATAGTAAAATATGATGGGATAGCATTTCCTGACGATGCTCTCAGAGTTTTATATCATATTTTTGGAGCTTTTAGGTTGTAGTATAGTTTTATAAAGAAAAAAAAGATTAAAATAAATTATATGGTCAGTTTTATGTCTTTCTTTTCTAAATATTCTTTTTTTTTTTCTCAAAAAAAAATATATTCATTTTTTTTATTTAAATATAACCCACATAAGTACCACTTTTAACAACAATACTGTTCAACATTTGCCTTTATTATTATAAGAAAACTCAAAAGAATGGTAGCGTTTGTCCACAAATAGGTGATTGTAGTGTAGGAGCAGTTGTAACTCCTAAACGGATGTGAACGTCACTTCCCACCACCTCTGCTCCTCTTCTCTTCAGGAATGTGGCTTCGGGCACGTGCCACTCCCACGCTGATGATATAAGCAAACCCAATGGGCCATGGCCCATGTTCCACTTCACAGTTTCTGACTTGTCAGAGACCCAACCAAACCAAACCAAACAAACAAATATATGCCCGTTTTATTTATTTTTTTTTTTCGTATATGAGAGAGAGAGAGAGAGAGAGATAAATATAGAGAATATAATGATAGTTATCTGGGTACCCATCTATTTAGACTTGAATGCCCAAAATTACCCCTTCTTATTGGAATTGAATGGGTGTGGGTTTTTCTCTGAAACGGGTATGAAATATGAATGCATTTAATATGTTATGTAATTAGGACAAGTCTGGTACGTCATCATCTAATCTATGAGTCAAAAGATACCACACTTCACTAATAGCTTATCCCTCTATATTTAATGTAATGGTGCTCGATATCACTAAGCCCCATATATATATATATATATATATAGTTTTAATATATAATATTTGCTATTAATAATAATTTTTTATCATTAATTCAAGATATCAATTAATTTTTTATGTAAGTAGAAATTGAACTCTAAATCTCTTATATTAAACTTCATATATAGTCGGTGAATCATGAATACATATACATATATATATATATATATATATATCACTCAATGTAATTTCTTTTTTAATGATCTTGATAAAATTTCTATTACAAAAAAGAAAAATAAATAAATAAACAAAAAATCCAACGGGTTACAAATGAGAGCCACAGGCAGTGGCTTGCTCCAAGAAAATGACGTTAGAGAAACTAGAAGGAGCTGATCCCAATGTAATTGTGATTTGTGAGTTTATTACTACTTCCCAATTATTGAAAAATGTGTTTTTTAGGGAAAAAAAAGTGCTACATAACTGCAACGTGTATCATGCAGTATCAACTCTACATATATCTATCAAAGAGATTATTAAAAAAAAAGTATTTTCAGGAAGAAAAGGATGTACCATAACTTCAACGTGTGTCCTGCAGAATCGAGTCTATAAGAGGTGTGTAAATTATGACTGTATGAGTCTTAAGGAATATAGCAAAAAAGAAGAGTCAGAAGGAATACATATCATTTATCTAGTATCTTATTCTAACTCATGTGGAATCTAATTTAAAACATGACCAGTACTCCACAATCTCATTAAAAAAAGAAGAAAAAAAAAATGACAACCACCTTTATAAGTACCTCACATGTAATTATTGTGACCAAAATTTATTTTATTTTCTCTTCTTTTTTATTGTTTTGTTAAAAAAGTGATTGTATGGTTGAATAAATGAGATGACAGTCAACTCATTAGATATCTTTTATGCATTATCCCTTAATCATAATTTTAATAAAAATCTAGCAGTTTATAATTTATGCATTATTCATGTATCATTATTTTGATCAAATTCTTTAATGTAAAATAAATGTTTAACATTTTTATAACTCAATGACATTTTATTTTTAGATTTACACTAAATTCATGATATATTTTAAAGAGTAGAAATTTTAATTCTTAGTTACTAGTACTTGAGTGCATGATTTTTCTTTTTCTTTTTCTTTTCTTATTTTTACTTATGAAAATGGTAGAAGGAATATTATAGCTAATATTATTCTTATCTGATAGAAGTTGTACTATCAAACGAAATAAAAGAGAGAAGGTCCCATTTTTACTTTTTTTTTTTTTTTTTTATAGAAAATTTCAACATATGACATCTGCTCTTGATGTCTTTATCATCTGACCAAGACACCTATCAGTTTTTGATATAGGCGAAAATTAAATTTCAGATCTTTTATTCAATCATTAAAGACTTTACCAGTTGAGTTAACTCGAATCCACTCCCATTTTTAATTTATTATGATTGTTTGATATTTAAAATTTAATAGTGTTATAAGTGAAAGAATAGAAATCATAAACTTGTCACTTAAAGTTTAGATATTTTTAGCATGTGAAGCATTCCATAGTGTGAAATAAAAATAAAGAAAAAAAAAATTAGGAGAAAAGGCAAAAGAGAGATTTGAATTAACAGGATGCAGTTTAAAAGCTTACATCTCTATGATAAAAAAGAACTCTATATGACTACATGTTATAATGAGTTTGTTTTTTAAAATTATTTTCTTATACAAGATAGAAATTCTACTCTATCTTAACTAAGTATATATGTGCATGAAACTCTCTCCTAGAAACTTGAACCTCAGCCCTTACCCCCCACGTCCTATAAACACTTATACTTGTGGAGTGACCATCGCACTAAGGGTGACCATCGCACTAAGGGTGTGCGGTGATTATAATGAGGTTTTTTTTTTTTTTTTTTTTTTTTAACAAAGAACACGTTTGACTATATAGGAATATATTAGGATAGCCTATGGTATTTTCAAGACTAGGATTTATGTATTTATGGAAATATCCTAATATATTCTAGAGTAAATTACAAAGTTGGTTCCTATCTTTTACCCACATTTCAATTTAGTCTCTAACATTTTAATTATGTCAATTTGGTCCTTAACATTTTTAGTGTCATGTCAATTTAGTCCCTTCCGTTATTCTTGGATGGAAAAAGTTGATGTGTCAAATGAAATAATATAAAATAATTTTTCATACTACATCAACAGCCAACTGTACCGCCAAAGGCCTTGTAGCTGAATTGGCACATTCTCATGTACAAAGTGCTTGGGAGTTTAGGGGGAAAATGGTTTGAGCTGTGGAGTTAGTAGCAACTGTACCACCTGATCAAATTAAAAAAAATAATAATAATAACATGTCACATGTAAGATAAAGTTTGGAAAAATTTTAAAATCTCTATAACTTCCTTCTCCCTCACCCTCACTCTCACCCACACCCTAGTCAAGATCAAGTTGCAGATGGCAGTGAGGATTTCGATGGCAAGGACAATGAAGAGGATTCTGTGCCTCCGATTGAAATAACATCGTCGACAACGAATGAACCTCCGACATTGTTGTTGCTATCTTTACCAAGTATGGAATTGTGCGAGGTATTGAATGCGATTTCATAAGTTATGAATACTTAAAATTTGAGGCCGAAGAAGGAGAAGGAGAAGGGGAATAGGGAAGAGGGTCGGAGTATAGGATTGGTGTTGTTGAGTGCGGAGTTAATGGTGGTGATGCAGGAGATGATTAAGATGGAGGTGAGAAGCTATATGATCAAGTTATAGAAGAAAAATGGAGCTGAGTCTGGGATTTGTATGGGTATGGGTATGAGAGGTGAGGATGGGTTTAGGAACGTGGCTGTGAAGAGAAAGGATTGAATAGTTGTGACTTGTGAAGGGACAAAAAAAACACTAGGTATTTGGTTTTTTCTTGTGGTAGTTAGTGAATAAGTAGATGTATTAGAGATAGAGAGAGGTTGAGGATGAATCCAAGCAAAGAGGATTTAGAACTTAGAAGGGACTTTGATGGAGCAGAGTTGGGAAAGACTGAACTTTTTATTTCTGTTTGGCTTTTGGCATTGTTCAGAGATAGGGGTGTGCAGCCAACCCACTAACCCGCCAAAATCGACCTAACCTAACTCAACCCGCCCGGGTTGGGTTGGTTTTTAAGCCTTGGTGGGTTGAGTTGGGTTAGGTTACAAAAAAAAATTTGATAGCAAGTTGGGTTGGGTTTGGGTCATAAAATTTCAAACCCACCAAACCCAATCCGACCCTCCCATATATTTAATATATATATATATATTTAAAATATATTATATAATTAATAATTTTTTTAAAATAACCAACTCTGCCTATCCTATATAAAAGTAAATTAGTTCACACAAACCCTAGTAAATTACTATTGTTGTTTAATCATTAGTATTGTTTGCCTTTAAGGAGTTACAGCGATACTAATCTTTGGGGTTTTTTTTTTAATATATTTATATTTATATTTTTTTTTACTCAATTTAATAATAATAATAATAATAAATTTGTCCAACCCATGGGTTCAACCCAACCCAACCTGACCCATGTGGGCTGGGTTGGACTTATGTGATAGGTTGGGTTAAGTTGAATTTTTTTTTACCCACTATGGTGGGTTGGGTCAAAAAATCTTCTCAACCCAACCCAGCCCGACCCATGCACACCCCTATTAGAGATAGCATAGGAAACAAAAACATGCTACTGCAAAGGAATAAAGAGAAAAAAGTACAATAAATTCAATATATATAATTTCTTCTAATTTAATATGGCAATACCATTAATTGTTAATGTAGCATGAAGAATTATTTTTTATTATTCCATTTGCCAAATAAGTTTTTTTCATTAAAGCGATAACAACAGAGACTAAATTGACACGACGCTGAAAGATTATGAACCAAATTAAAATATGGTGTAAATGATAAGGATCAACTTTGTAATTTATGATATATTCTAACATTCGCTACAAATCTAAAGTGGACAATTATGGAAAAAAATTGAGTTTGGAAGGAAAGTTTTCAATGCTAGGAAAGTCTACAGTGCTCATTAAATAAATTGAGATCAACGCTTAAAAAAAAAAAAAAAAAACCGTAAAAAAAAAGGATCTCTTGAAGTGTGTGATGCGCATGAAGAACCAAAAACAGTTCTAGTGCTATGGGAAAAATTTATCATGCGCCAAGTGCATGAGATACTAGCTCTAGAACATATGTAGTTATATCTCCAATATGTGTATTGTGTGGAGTAAAGATTTATGGAAGTCAAATAGTAGGTCAAGCGTGTTTTCAAAATGAAACTACTGCATGAGAGCTTTCAGCCTAAAGGGACCTTGATGTAGATTTGAGGAGTTTAGGTATAGATGAAGTCCTATGGATCATTGAGGAACATGAAGAAATGGTCTCATAGTGCATTTGGTGTGCCACTCGGGTAAAAGAAAACACTAAAAGATGCTTGAATAATCATAGCACAACGACTGAATGAGATTGTTAAAGGTCATATGAATGTGGCACTGACACCACACACACACACACACACATATATGTACATAAAGATTTAGAGATAATAAGCGTAAGTATAAGACAGTATAAGAGATGAGTTAAGGTGGTTTAACATGAAGGCTTACATCTATGGTAGTCCAAAAGAACTACATTTTACAATATTAAATTATTTCAGTAATGCTAGGGGCACATTATTTTCCACATTCAAATTCACACCTTGCTTATGTTTCAACTTTTGATTGACACATAAATAGAGTGTGAATTTGCGTTTGGGAAGGGATGCGTCTCTAACATTTCTCAAATCATTTATTACAATATATATATATATATATATATGATAAATCTAAAATTATAGTATTCCATGAAAATTTTTAAAGCATGATCTTACTCCATTACAAGAATATTCTTATAGATTCTAACACATCTCCCATGTTAAATTTATGATACCAACAAAAACATTCTTGGCAGAATATTTATTCTTTAAACAATTGGCTGTAATTCAACATGTACTTACTCCTAGAGTTATGGACCTCATTGAGTCAATTGTGTTTGGTTGGAGGGAAAATATTTTCCAAACTTAATATATTTTAAGTGAAAATATTTTTCAAAAAAGATGTATTTTCAAGTGTTTGGTTGTATTCTTGGAAGTATTTATAAAAATATTTTCTATTGTTTGGTTGTATTCTTGAAAATGTTATGGAAACATAGTTTTTCATATTTTCTCAATTTTCAATCACATAAATAGTAAAAATGGAAAATTTTAGATTAAAAAATTGTGTTTGGGGTCTGGCAGTGGTGGCAGCTGGCAATCATTGGACACTAGCGGTAGTAGTTGGCAACCTGAGATCGATGATGTTAGTGGGGGGTTTTTGGTTGGGTGGCAGACAATGAGGAGGTGACGGTGGTGATTTGGTCGATGAGTTTTGGGTGACATTAGAAATGGTTTACAAAAAATGAAGCTTAAACTAATTCCACCGTTAGTGTTTTTATTTTACGGTCAACATGAAAACATTTTCTTGCATCCCAAACACCCATAAATGTAGAAAATATTTTCTAAAAATCAAATTTCATTGAAGCAAACACAGCTAAGCTTCGTTTCTTTTATTGTAAAATATTTTACGGAAAGTATTTTCAACATTTTATCTTGTTCATTTTGTTGTAAAATGTTGATCAAATTTAACACATTTTCAATTGACCCTAAATTGATTTGTAAAATATTTTATAAAAATATGTGGCAAAATATTGTACAAAAACAAAGGCTCTCCAATGTGCTGATGCATTGGCAAAGTTGGGAGCTACTACTATGTCTTCTTTTGTTGTTTTTGAAAACTCAACTCCTGTTATGGGTAGTCTATTAGCTTTTGATAAAGTGAACATGAGTTGTAACAAACTTGTTATTTCCTAAATTTAATGCAATTCCTTTATTTACCAAAAAAAAAAAAAAAAATGTTCTCCTCCATCTGCCAGCCATCAATGTTTGCTAGGGGGTATTGATTTTAGTAATTTGTGCTTACAAAATTTTATATCACACCAAACATCTAAAAATGTTTTTGAAAATGTCTAAAAATTTTTTTGAAAATGTTTTTACAGCAAAATAAACTAAGAGCAACCACATTGGAGGGTGTAAAATTATTGCCTATTTTGCAAAAGAAAAAAGAAATATACTTTTTTTATTTTACACACCCACTTTTACAAAATATCCACATCAATTTATTTATTTTAAACATTTATTCAGTAAAATATTCATTCTTTAAATTTTTTTTTTTTTTTTATTTCCTTCGATGATGCAAAAGAAAGAGTGAGGTGAAGGAGAGAAAAACAAATAGTAAAATATTAAATGCAAAGTTACAATAATCATAGTTACTGTAGCACTTTGTATATATGCACAATTTTATAAGCACTAATGTAAGTATTTTTTTAATTAAAACATATAAAATTAACCACTTTTGTTATTTTACAAAATTTAACAACATTTGATGCGGTTGCTCTAATAGTGGCGCCACAGTTCATAAGGCAACGGGTAAACGGATCACCGGGAGAGCATGGGAATTCTCTAAATAATACGAGGGACACAAGTGTCCTTGAAGAAAATGGGGTGTCCAAGTGATCGAGGATGGGCGTCCAAATTGCCCAAAATAATGTCGTTTTGTTGGACAGAAAAGACCTGAAAAAATAATTAAATTGAAAAAAGGAAAAAGGAAAAAGAAAAAAGAAAAAAGAAAAGAATAGAAGACTTCAGAGAGTTTGTCATTGTGGTACATGCAAGTGGAATGAAAGAGAAAGACAGAGAGAAAGAAAGAAAGAGCAAAAAGAAAGAGAGAGAAAAGAGAAGAAAAAGGGTGAGTTTGCTGAGGTCTGACAAAGCCACCACCCCATTGATGATCGCCACGCCACCTTCTTCTCTCTTGGCTTCCTCTGCCGCCGCCTCTTCATCCCTCTTCCCCACTGGTCCTTTCTCTGTTATTCTATTCCCCATAGATCCCTACACTTCTACTTATTCTCCTTAAATTTCTTTAAGGTTGATTATTCTTTTGTTTGAGGCTATATTAATCTTGGGGTGTGTGAAAATCTGTACTCAAAAGACTTTTTTGTTTTTTGGTTGAATTATTTGCAAGGATCAGGTAGAGTTTTTGATTGTGTTTTGTACCTTTCTCATGTGTATAGATAGATATAGGGTGCTCTGATCAAAGTAGTGAACTTGGGTTTTCCAGTTGGTGAGAGATGGGACTGAATTTCTCTATAAATTCACTGCACTTTTACTGAACCTAATTTCCCTGAAGTCTCTCTTACCCTCAGATTGAGACCTCACCTTTCTGCACCTATTCACGTCCGACACTCGTACACACTCATCTTTCCAGATAGCACAGAAAAAGCAGCTAGCTCTTTTTTCCCTGTACTTTATTTTTCACTCTTTCTTTACCTTCTTTATTAGAGAGAGAAACGGCTGGTATGATGAAAATCTTGGGGGATTTTTTTTTAAATATAGAGAGATTGAGTTCTTATTAGAATTTATTTTTCTTTGTTTTTTTCTCTGGTGTTTATTTGGTAATGAAGTTGAAGTGCCTTGGTTTTGTGGTGGGTAGGTAGGTGGGAACGAGAGGATTGCAATTTGCATGCACACAAAGAGTAACGATGGGCGTTAGTTTTTTGCACTGTGTAGATTCTCAAAGCCTAGAGACAGACACGTTGAGTTTTCAAAACTGAAACGCTCCAAATTGAGAGTCCACTTCCCCCAAAACCTGCATGCGAACCAAAGCCAAAACCTTCACAATATATAGACAAAACCCACAAGATAAACCACACCCACCACCAAAAAGAAACAAAAGATTTGGACTTATAAGGCTTTCGATTGAAAGAGAGAGATGCAGCAAGAGACTAGAGATGGAGAAGGATCAGAAGACATGAAGCCACAAAGTCAAGACCAAAGATTGAAGCCTATGCAACTGGAAAATCAGCAGCAACAACAACAGCCTCAGCAGCCTCAGAAATGCCCTCGCTGTGAGTCTCTCAATACCAAGTTTTGTTATTACAACAACTACAGCCTGTCTCAGCCGCGTTACTTCTGCAAGACTTGTAGAAGGTATTGGACTCAAGGAGGAACCCTCAGAAACGTTCCTGTTGGCGGTGGTTGTCGAAAGGGAAAGCGTGCTAAAACCTCATCATCATCGTCTTCTAGCGAAAATTCAAGGTCTCAGCAGCCACAACGATCAGTACAACAACAAAATTTGACAAACCCACCTGCTGTAATTCCTTCTAATCCAGTTATCACAACAAGTCCAGCTCTAAGGACTAAAGGACATGGTAATTTAGCTTCACCTCCCGCCCCATCAATCCCTTCAATTTCACCTTACTATGCGGCAGGTGGGTACTTGTCTTCTTTGGCAGCAATTCAATCTTTGAATCAATCACAGACTTACAGTCAAGCTCTCGGTGTTGGAGATGATTTAGGGGGTTCTTCAAATTTGAGTCTGCTACAGGGTTTTAGTGTCCCTTTTGGGTCACAACAGCAGGAAAGGCAAATTCAGCAAACCCAGTTTTATCAAATGGGTAACAGAGATAGAAACATGGAACATCTCTATCCGACTGAAGAAACTTTGATTCAATCAAACAGGCCTACAAGTTCTTCACAGCATGATTGGCATCATAGCTTTATCAACAATACAAACAATCAAACGGCCTCTGATTCTGCTTTGTGGACTATGAGCACCGCCACCACAACCACCGCAACTGGTAACACTAACAACACTAACAACACTGGCTCTACTTTGAATCCAAGTCAGTGGCCTGATCTGCCAGGTTATGGCCCACGTTCGTGAGTCGTGACCAATTTCAGCCATTCTTAGAAGCTTCTTCGCTCAAGCTTCAAAGACCAAACAACTGCATAATTTTTAGGCATTCTTTGCCTTCTATGCACACAAAAAAAGGGCCCATTGGATCTCTAATATGTTTACCCTTTTTGTTGTCTTCTGGTTTACTTTGGATGGTATAGGGTATAATTTGGTTCACCATGGAAAACAAGGATTGATGAGAGAATTTTGTGATGTGGGCTTTCATTGTGAGTGGGAATAGCGGCAATGGCCTTTCTTCTTTTTATGTTATAGAGAATTTCTGGGTTGGGTTAGGTTGTTTTGAACTTTACAAGTTGATTAAAGTTGATACTCAGATATATGTTTGAGCTTTTGTTTTGTTGCTCTACTTTTTTGCTCTTTTTGTGTATATATAAAATCAATTAAATCCCTAAAAGAATGGCTTTACTTTGTAGTTAATTAGGGTTTGTAAAAAAAGAGGTCAAAAAGAGGATATATAGTCGAAGATGATGCAGAATGCATGGATGGGGTAGCTTAAGTCTCTGTAGAAAGGTCGATGGACTCCAATCAAAAAAAAAAAAAAAAGGTCGATGGACAAGATGGTTCTTTTTCTTGTGCCTATGGAATGGGCTGACTGACTATTCAAACGCCAAGGCCTTTCTTCACTTTAAAGTTCCAAATGCTTTTTCTTCCATCACCTTACAGTTTCGGATGCTTTATTAATCGTTTATATTTCTTTATTTCTTTTTGTCATAATGATAATAGATGCTTTTAATCCTTCACTCATGCTTTTTCATACATCACGGTGAATTGCTAGTGAGGATCATGTGACATTATATTCGTGTTTGCTCTGTTGCGGTTGACGTATGTACAAAATCAAATGGCTAAAAATAGAGTAATAGTAATAGTGGCGTGCATGGAGTGATTACCATAAGAACACGTAAAAGTAAAGTCAAAAAGTGGTCTCAGTGGTTTTGGTTGAGGAAGCAGGCACACCTGAAGCACTATTGTGGATTACTGAACCCTCTGATCTATTGAACCAAACAAAGAAATTGGTTACTATGTTGTATGTACTTAGAGCCTGTCCGAGGCGGTTTAATTGCATACAATTTTCTTAACCCAAGAAAGAAGCGAATCAGGCTTTGGTTTAATTATATTATATAAAGGGCTGGTTATGGTGGATGTTTTGGTTTCCGAGTAAAAAGCATATCTTTGGTCTGCCATAGTGAGATCTCTGTCCTGTGAAACAATAGCAGTGAGACCTCTTCTGGATATTCCCGTCACTTAAGACTAAATTTTAGGGCTGTTTAACAGCACGTCTTAAACTTATATTTTTATATTTTAAATAATTTTATAAATATTTTTATATATTTTTTTTATTTATATAAATTTTAAAAAATTACAAAAATTTTATTTGAAACTATACTACTAAATAGCCTTTTAGTATTTATCATTTCAAAAATTTACTTTATTAATTTTAACACATTATTTTACAATACGTCTAACATAAAAAATTTTATAATTTTTACCACTTCTTTAAAATATTAATTTTTTTTTTTTTTTTTTACATCTCTTTCACTACTAACAATCCCATTGTCATTGTTAACACCAGCTGCCACCATTGCCCACAACTATAGCCACCACCACCAACCACAACCTCAACCCCAACCCCTAACCACCAAAATAAATAAAAAAAGCCTTACGGCACAAACAACAGCCAAAACCAACTACCCCAGCAACCCCGATTTGAACCTTAACCCCAATTTGAACCTCAAGCCGATTTGAACCCACCAGCAGACACATCACGCTGAACCAAAACCAATCAGACCCATTACGCTAAACCAAAACCCATCATACACACACAAACCCAGTAGATCGGTGACCCATGACCCACATTGAACCAAAACCACGACCACAAACCACATCAGAAAAAAAGAAAAAAGAAAAAGAAGAAGAAAAAATCTCCATCGCCGCCACCAATAGATAAGTGAACCAAAACCCATAGGAAGAGAAAACCAATTGGACCATCAGATCGGTGAACAAAAACCCATCACACACACGCAAACCCAATAGATCGGTGACCCACGACCCACGACCCACGCCGAACCTCCACCACAACTACTGGACCGCTGGATCCACGACCCATGCCCATCGGACCACAATCGCCGACCATCAAACCATCGCTACCACTACCCACAACCATCGGACCACCAGACCACGACCCAAACCCATCAGACCACGACCCTGACCATCGGGCCATGCCGAACCATAAGATAAAGAGGAGAGAAGATGGAAGAGAGAAGTGAGATAGGAAAGAGAGAACAATGAGAAATAGATTAGTTGGGGGTAATTAACCAATTTTATTTTATTTTATTTTTATTTTTTTATTTATTTTTATTTTTTATTTATTTTTATTTTTTTACAATTTAGCTACAGTGAGCTGTTATTGATAACAGCTCATTGTAGCTTGGTGCTAAATCTTTTAAGATTTAGCATGTTTGATGGAAGTGGATTTTTATCATTTGAGGTGCTAAAAAAGCTAAAAAATAGCATTTAGCATTTTTAGCACCTTTAATGGGAATGCTCTAAGAGCATTCCCATGTTCTACAAAAATGTCATTTTAGCATATTATGTTACAATATTTTCAGCATTACAAATTTTATTTTTCAATATTAATACATTAAAATAATATTTACATCACATTAAAATAATATATTAATTCCTCAATTCATAATACAAGAACATGACTAGTGAGCTGCGGCCACCAACAACAACCACTGTTGCAACCATACCACCATCGACACAAACCCATACCACTACCGCAACCATACCACCATCGTCACAAATCCATTACCAAACTCATAACCACAACAAACCCACAACCACCACTGGCACAAACCCACAACCACAAACGCCACAAACCCACAACCATCACCAGCACATATCCATTGCCACCACCGCCACAAACTCATGGCCACCACTGTTGGAATCCTCCTACAAATTAAAAAAAAAAAATAGAGAGTGATCTAAAACCCCAACCTAACCGATCAATCAATGACCAAACTCAACCAACCACCAGCCTAAAACCCCAGCCCAACCAACCCAAAACCTCGATCCACAACCCACACAACCCTGTTTAACGCCGATCCAAAACGCCAAGTCCACAACCCACACAATCACTGCCGAATCCACCATCAAATCACAAAAAAAGAAACCACTGCGGTAGAGATCGACCTGGCTTGATGCTCCGGCATGGGTTTCATTGGAGAGGTAGGCAGAGACGTCGAGAGAGAGAGAGAGAGAGAGAGAGAGAGAGAGAGAGAGAGAGAGAGAGAAGAGAAATGGTTGGAGGCTCGGAGCAAGAATGAGAAAGATGGGGAAGAAAGAAAAATTAAGAAGAAAAGAAAGCGAGCCACACCTGAATAAAAAAAATAATATAAGTTTTACAACTTGTGAACAGTACTATCTCAAATTTGAGATTGCATTATTCATCAATGTCAAAATATTTTGGCATTTAAAACACCTGATGTGAGAGGTTTTTTAGTGTTTGGTGTGTCAAATGTCAAATATTTGGCATTTGACACACCTGATGGGAATGCTCTAAAGATGCGTTATTGTTAATGTATAAGGGCATAAATTAATCATCAACTTGAAGAAATATTTTATGAAAAAAATTGAAAAAATTTTATAAAAATTTGAAAAAACTGTTTAAAATTTAAACATATATATATATATATATATATATATTTTTTTTTTTTTCATAAAAAGTTTTATAAAATGGTTTAGTAATGTATGCTCTAAGGGTATATGTATGTTAGTAGAACTCACACACACACACACACACACACACACACACACACACATATATATATATATATATATACACATGCTAAAAAAAAGATTACATCACCATTAACCTTTAAAAAGCTTGGCAATTTGCAATTCATAAAAAAAAAGAGTAAATTTCATTAATATACCCTCAAATTTGGGTTTATTTTTCAAAACCGATCAATTTGGTCTCTAAAAACAATTTATTCCCTAAACACTATTGAGAAAAATGACTAAGTGGCCTAACAGTGATTATCGATTGATTTGTGTTTAGAGATCAAATGGGTTAGTTTTGAAAGTCTTGGACCTAATTGGCAAATAGCCCAAACATCTAGATATGTTAATAGAACTTACAAAAAAAAAAAAAAAAAAAGAAAACAGTTCGACAGTTGTAGACTTATAGCTCATAAGATGGATGTAAAATACCCCATTAGGTGTGAAACAATACTTCCATCCCAATAGCAGAGAGTATATCCTGCATCCAGTCTATTTCGACATAGAAAAATTGGACTCGATATGAATTTGAAGGAAAATACTTGATCCAGATAAAAATGGGTTACCTTATAGCCTGACCCAAGTTTTTTCCAGGTTGGATTATGTCATATGATTAAACTATATGACTCGAGACCCAACTCATTTTCTAAACTTTCTTCTTTGTTTTTTTTGTTTTGTTTTTTTTTTTTTTTGTTTTAATAAAAAAAAGATGATAAAATATGTAGAACTAAGTGTAAATGGAGTAAAAATTTAGGGTAAATTTCATTAACCACCCCTGAGGTTTGGGCTAATACCAGTTAGGTCCAAAACATTTTAAAACTAACCAAATTGGTCCATAAGCCCAACTTAATCCCTAAATCCCATTAGCCTCTGTTAGCCATTTAACGCTTTCTTTCTCTTTCTCTGCCTCTTCTCCCTCTAATATGTATCTGCCTCTTCTTCCTCTACCTTTTTCTCTCTCTCAAATCAACCTCTCTCTATCAGATCAGCCCCCTCCTCTCTCGAGCCTATCTCTCTCTTATTTCTTTGACTCTCGTTGTATCCACCCACTATTAAGCTTGGGTTTTGTAAGTGCATTTGCACCTACAAATCTATCTTGGACAAGCTTGAATCCATCTCCAACCTGTCATTCTCGCACTCGAATCCAGCCACGCCAAAGTCGTCGAGCCTACTCTCGATTGTGTCTTCAAATTGGTCTCCTTCAACCTCGTCAAAGCCGAGATCGATCAGCCCGATCCCAACTCCAATTTCGATTCCAATTCAAATACCAATGTTGTTTACAAGATTATCGATTTGGTGTGTAAATCCGGGGGGTTCGAAGGGGAACAAATTGAACTCGGAGTGCTTTGGGTTCTTCTCTCCGAGGTTCGATCTCCCACCGTATTGATCCATGGTGATTGTTTGATTCATGTAGGGGGCTCCAATATGGTGGTGGTATTGTTTATGGGTTTGTTATGGGTTTTTGAGTTTCTTAATTTTGGGTTTTGTTATTGTGTATGGCTGTGTTTTGGTCGTAGTAGATTAAAGGTATAAGAGAAAGGGGTCAAGAAGGGAGAAAGTCACGTAGAGAAAGAGAGAGGAGACAAGTCTGAGAGAGGAAGAAAATCACTAACGGGTGGGCTAATGGTGTTAGGAACTAAATTGAGCTTATGGACTAATTTGGTTAGTTTTAAAATGTCTTAGACCTGACTAGTATTAGCCCAAACCTCAGGGGTGGTTAATGGAATTTACCCAAAAATTTATATGGTAGATAAAAATTCTTTAGAATGAAGATTTTCAATACTAGATTTACTACTAGTGTTGAGTAGGTTGATATGCAATTCATTTTAAATATCTAGAAGAAATTATACTTTACCCCTTAAACTATACCCCTTCTACACTTACTTCCTAAACTATGAGAATGCACACTTAGCCCCTTAAACTATTACTCGTATAACACTTTGCACCTCATCTTATGGGTAATGGTTTAGGGAAGTAAGAGCATTCACATTAGTTTGTCTAAAATTTCCTATCTATTTTAGCATTAGAATCTACTTTTTCTATTTTACACAAATACTTTACAAAAACACCCACATCAAACTATCTATTTTACACTCTATTTTCTTTAAAAAATATTTTTATTCTTTTATTATTATTTTACTTACCCATGTCAAAACACACACACACACACACACACACACACACACACACTCTCTCTCTCTCTCTCTCTCTCTCTCTCTCTCTCTCTCTCTCTCTCTCTCTCTCTCTCTCTCTCTCTCTCTCTCTCTCTAACAGGCCTTTATGGCTTAAATCAGCAAATCTAAAAACTCTCTCTATCCGAGCCTCATCTCTCACATGGTAATGGTGACAGCAGCAGTGAGCCTCCATGGCAAAGGCGATGATGGCAGCAGTGGCTTGGATTTTGGGTTATAGTTTGAGTTTATTTTGATTTGATTTCCATTGATTTCGAGCTGATTTTGTGTTTGGATTAATATGATGTTGTAATGGGCAGTGGGTGGTTGGGTGGTGCTAGGTTACAGTGCTGCTGGGCTACAGTGGTGGGTAGAGATTTTGGGTACTAGAGATTGAAGAGAGCTAGGGAAGAAAGAGATCTGATGAGGGTGAGAGAGGAGAGAGAGAAAAATGATAAACTAATGAAATAGAAAGCAACAATAGTTGTGTAAATATGCACAGCTACTGTAGCAAAAATGGATATGTATAGTGCAATAGATGGATTGATGTAGGCATTTTTGAACAAAATGGTGTAAAATTGAGTACTTTTTATATTTTACATTGACTAGTGTAAGTGCTTTAAGTATGCATTCTGATAGTTTAGGGAGGTAAATGTAGAAGGGGTACAGTTTAGGAGGTGTAAAATATATATTCTCTTAGTTTAAGGGGGTAAAATGTAATTTTCACAAATATTTACTTATACTTCTTTATTTGATATGCTATGTTTTATTTTTAAAGATTTTTTTTATTTAGTTATCTTTCTATGTAATATAACTTTATTATTATTTTACATGCTATAGGAACATATGCACCTAAGAATGCTGATAACTTGACATAGTCCATGACATTTAGTTTTTTTTTTTATTTTTTATTTTTAGGGTGGAGATATCATTAGTGAAATTTGAATTGGGTAAACTTAATAATCTGTATCATTAAAATTTTATTTTTGACATTTACTATTTTTTTTGTTCCTTTCTTAAAAAAAAAGTATTCTTTTTGTTCACTTATTTATTATTATTTTTTCATGTAGAAAAATATGAACTGACCCTTGACTTGATTGACCTTTTGCCAAGTCTAGGCATATGTAATCACTCTCTCACATAAGTTCTTGGGTCTTAGATACACATGACCTACAATATCTTTCTTCCCATGAAAATAGGGTGGTTGGGTGAAGGTCTCAAAGCAACATAAGTATTTAACTTAGGGCTATCCAAGGGTTGGATTAGGTTGGTTTTAGGGTTAATCTGCACCTAACACCCTCAGATCAGGTGAAGAATCCATTGATCTGCTGTCAATTGATTTTTCGATGAAAGTCTTTTTTGTCAATTCTTCAGTTGGGTGAGTTGAATTCGCCAGGTGTTTTAAGGTTTGAAGGATAAGAAAAACCAGAAGAAATCAAACCCAAAGAAACTTAAACAATACACAACCATAATCCAAATAGCAATAACAATATCATATACCCCAAATCTATGAGTTTGAAACACAGAGAGAGTGAGAGTAAAAATAAAATTTGTGAGAGAAGGATAACACTCAATCCATAAACAATGATTTTGTGACGGAGATGAGTCAGCAACTTTGTGATGGAGGCGAGTAGGCGACTTGCAATAGTGGTAGAACAACAGATCTAAAGACACAAGACCTAAAGGACTGAAGCTTCAAAGTTAAAAGAGTTTGATTTCCCTAGACTCTTGAGAAATTGAAGCTTAAAAGGGTTGAAAAAAGTTAACTCACAAGTTGTTTTGGACAGGCTAGGTCCATTTGGTTTCATCCCCTAACTCGCCACTCAAATTTACCTTAACAGATCTCCTAAAATCCTTGTCGATCACCACGGTGATTAGTTCAGTGGTCAGATGGCTATAGGTTGGATGATTCTGTTAAGTCTGGTCGAATGGTGGATAGCCCTAATTTCACTAAAATGAAGAAGGGTGTTCCTAACCTGATTTTTCCAAAACATACACTCATGATAGATTGATCTTCATACCTATGAAATGAAGTTATATACTATAAGTATATAAATAGTTACTTCTTAAAAAGTTGAAATATAGTCAATTTGGAAATGTTTAGGTAAATTCTAGTAAAAAGATGAAGGTCAAGTTATGAAGGGAAAGAAAAAAAATTGAAGGTTCTCAAATTTTAAATTATCTAATAGAAATTTTGATTTTCATTTCATGAAAACTAAGAAAAAAAAGCTTTTGTAGTAACATGGTGTTGATGTTGTAAGAACTTTTATTCTAGGTAATAGTGATATGTAACACTCTTCCCACATGGGGATGGACCTCACAAGTGTGAGAGTTACCCTACTTGAGAGGGAATAACATAAAATAGTCACACATAATTCTACTCCTAACGAACACCAACACAGAGTCCTGCTTATCCCAATGCCTACGGATGCCCTCCAAGAATAAATCATAATCCACACCAAGCACAAAATTCACAACCACTTCCATCGTGTGAGTCATGTCACTCAGCTGGGAAATGTGTTGAAACCTTCCTATATTGGATAATACACAGTACAATCTGATAGGCCAAGAAAGTGTTGACCCCTTGTGATGAATTAACCAATTAATTAGCCAAGTGAATTAATTAGGTTCAATTACATGCAATGAGCGTGGTAGCACAAACAAATCACCAACTAAAGTATAATATAGCAAAAATTAAATTTGACATGGTGATTTGTTTATGAATGGGGAAAACTTTCAAGGAAAAAACTTTATCGGGTGATTTTAAGGTCACTATTTCCGAGAATTCACTATTATCACAACAAACGGTTACAAGTAAAGGAATCTTAGTACTTACCAACCTATAGTTGAACCCTTACCCCAATACACAATTGGACTTGTTCTGTAGTGACAATCTCTTATTTTCAATGCACGGCTCCCAATACATGACTAACCCATCGATGCGTGGATTTCACTACGCGGCATACTCCTTTGCATGAATCCCACTATCTGACTCACTCACCAACTCGAGGAAGAAGAATGTTGGCTGCAAAGTTCTTCACTTTATCAACAATGAAGATCAAGAAGCACTTGGTTACAAAACCCTAAGGCGCAAAAGTGCAGTAGCTTCTACAAAGAGAATAAGTCATTGGTCACCTTTTTCATGTGTTCTCCTTATATTATTTTATGTGACAGCCTTTAAAATAAGCCTTATATATATCTAGGGTTGTGAGAAAAGAAACCCTACACATACATGTCAACATGGGCTGAAAATCAGATTTGAAAATTCTGATTTTGTAAATCTCAATAAATACCCTATTTATCGAGCAGCTGTCGAGCCTTGGACTAAAACAACTTTTTAAATCTTGATAGATACTAGCTGTCGAGAGCTATCATGAGGTGTTAAGAGTTGTTGAGCTTTAATGAATCAACACTTCTTCACTTGTTGAGAGCTATCAAGAGCTATCGAGAGGTGTCGAGAGTTGTTGAGCTTTAATGAATTAGAACTTCTTCACTTGTTTCTTGGACAGACTTGCATATCTTTAACACTTGAACTTGAAACCTTATTTCTTGAAGCATTAAGCACACCCTAGATCTACCCAAATGTTAGGACATACGTGTTTCATTTTTTTAAAAATATATGTCATTTTTTTATGTAATTGGCTAATCCTTTGACAAAACACACTTTACTTGTAGTTGGGTAGATTTAGGATGTGTTTAATACTTCAAGAAACTGTGTTTCAAGATCAAGTATTAAAGTCATCAAGTCTGTCTAAGAAACAAGCTGAAAAGTGCAAGTTCATTAAAGCTCGATAGCTAGCTCGACAGCTAGCATGTGTCAAGGTTTAATGAGCTGTTCCAGCCCCGTGGCTTGACAGCTTCTCGACAGGTGCTCGATAGCTTCTATCTGTCGAGAATTAAGAATTTTAGAATCTTGATCTGATTTTCTTGGAATCCGTGGATGTGTCTTTGGGTCTTCTTTTCTCTTAACCCCAGACATATAAAAAGATTATTTTAAGGTCCGTCAAAGAGTTCATAAGTTGCACAAGCATTGAGAAATCATTGTTCAAGTAAGTTGTAACAGGAGACAAAGTTCTTGCCCTAGCTCATCTCTCTTGTGAAGAAGTTGCTGTGTAATGTGCACTGTAGGGTTTTGTAACCAAGTATCTTCGTGATCTTCATCATGTGGATGAATTGAAGAACTCTGCAGCCAACAATCTTCTCTAGTTGGTGATTGAAGTTGCGTACTGAGATTTGCGCAATTGGTTAGTCACGTACTTGGGAGCTGTGCATTGTAAGGAGAAATTGTCACTACAGAACAAGTCTAATTAGGTACTAGGGTAAGGGTTCAAATGTAGGTTGGTAAACTACTTGGAATTTCTTTACTTGTAACCACTTGTTGTGATAATAGTGAAATTTCGGGAGTGGTGACCTTAAAATCACCTTGTTGGATTTTTGCTGTGTAGGTTTTCCCCATTCATAAATAAATCACTGTGTCATTTAATTTTCGCTGCATACTTAGTTTAATTGGTGATTTGTTTGTGCTATCACACGCTTTGCATGTCAAGTTGGTTAATTAATAACTTGACTAATTAATAAATTAATCCACCACAAGGGGTCAATACGTTTGTGGCCTATCAAGTGGTATTAGAGCAGGCATACTTTAATTAGGGTTAATCTTTGTATGTGATCCATTGACCCCTGTTTGTCATGTATAGAGGTCGGTCTCTTATTATACCTCAATTGTTTGATAGTACTAACTATGCATACTGGAAAGTATGCATGAGAGCTTTCTTGCAGTCTCTAGATGAGAAGGTGTGGCAAGCTGTAGAGATAGGCTGGACTAAGCCTACAGAAGCGTTGGTTGATTGGGATGATGCTAAGATCAAGGTGGCAAACTTCAACAGTAGAGCATTGAATGCTTTATTCAGTGCGGTCACTAATGAGGAGTTCAAGAAGATATCCTCCACTGAAACTATTAAGGAAGCATGGACCATCCTCCAAGCAACCTATGAGGGAACAAAGGCTGTCAAAAATTTGAAGCTACAGAGGCTCACTACAAGCTTTAAAGAAATTAAGATGTAGGAGGATGAGTCGTTCGATGAGTACTATGCCAAGCTCAAGGACATAGTGAACTCAGTTTTCAATATCGGGAAAACTATTCTTGAACCTAAGATTGTAAGAAAAGTGCTCAGATCTCTGCTCGAGAGATTCCATGCCAAGATGATGGCGATAGAGGAATCAAAGGATATTGACAAGATTCCTCTGACTGAGCTGGTTGGTAATCTGCAAGCCTACGAGCTAGGGTTGACAAGAATTGGCAAGTCAGGTAAAGGTAAGAGCATGACACTGAAGGCCAAGAGCAGTGAAACAAATGAGTCTTCAGACGATGAAGATTCTAAGATAAAGTCCTACATCACTAGGCAATTCAAGAAATTCATGAAAAATGCCAATGGAAAAGGCGTCGACAAGGGCCATAGACAATCTAATTCTTCTCAGTTTAAGAGCCAAGATAAAGGGAAGAAGGATGCTAGGGATGGCGGTCAGAACATTGTTCCCACAGGACCTAAGTGCTTTGGCTGTCAAGGCTTCGGTCATATGAAACAAGAGTGTCCTACATATCTCAAGAGCATTGGGAAGAGCAAGGCACTTGCTACTACTTTGAGCGGCATTGAGCATGAGGATGATTTTGACATTGAGGATGACAGAATCTTGAATGCCTTCACAGTCACTGTCAATCCTACTAAAGAAATTGTAGAAGGTGAAGATGAAGAAGAATAATTGGTGGATGCTAAGGTTGAAAAGATAGATGATCAAGATGATATCCATACAGCTAATGAGAAACTGTACAAGCTTTCTCAGAAGCATGAGAAACTCTATAGACTGGCCACCAAGAAGCTCAGTGATGTGGAACTTGATCGTGAGGAGCTTTCCACTAAGTTCGATGAAGCAAATCAGATTATTGGGGCACTAAGATTCGAGAATAATTTCTTGGCTGAGAAGACCAAGTAGCTTGAAGCAGAGCTGTTTCAAGTTAGAGCTTAATTAGAGAGGACATTAAGTACGAAACTGGATGAGATGCTCAGCATTCAAAAATCTGCTTCTGATCGAATTGGTTTGGGTTATGATTTTTCTTCTTCTAATATTGCTTCTGCTAGTACTACTGTTTTTGTTCCTCCTGCTAATAACATAAAAAATTGAGAACAATGATGTTAAAACTGAATTAGCTAGTGAGAACCTAGATAAGGGTAAATCCATCTTAGGAGCACCCCCTAAGCTTGAGAAGAAGGAAAAGAAAAACCCAAGGACTAAGAAGGCTAACTGTCAAAAGCCTAAACAAAAGAAGCAACATCTCTGTCATCATTATGGTATTGCTAGTCATACTCGACCAAATTGCTATAAGTGTGTTAGGACATATGTGTTTCATTTTGTTTTGTACACATGTCATTCTTTTATGTAATTGGCTTATCTTTTGACAAAACGCACTCATCTTGTATTTGGGTAGCTCTAGGATGTTTTTAATACTTCAAGAAACAAGGTTTCAAGATCAAGTGTTAAAGCCATGCAAGTTGTCCAAGATTCAAGTTAAGAAGCGCTAATCATTAAAGCTCGACAGTTGGCTCGACAGCTTCATCTATCGAGCTTTAAGAAGCTGTTCAGGCCCGAGGCTCAACAGCTGCTTGATAGCACCTCGACACCTCTAGCTGTCGAGATTTAAGAAAAACAGATTCGGAGTTCTGTTTTTGATTCTAATCCGTAGATGTGTCTTTGGGACTTCTTCTAACCCTAGACATATAAAATGATTATTTTAAGGGTCGTCAAAGTGTACACAAGTTACACAAGCATTAAGAAACCCTTGTTCAAGCAATTTGTGATCTGAGACAAAGTTCTTGCCCTAGTTCATCTCTCTTGTGAAGAAGTTGCTGTGTAATGTGCACCATAGGGTTTTGTAACCAAGCATCTTATTGATCTTCATCGTGTGGATGAATTGAAGAACTTTGCAGCTACCGGCTTTCTCTAGTTGGTGATTGAAGTCGCGTACTGGGATCCGCGCAATTGGTTAGTCACGTACTTGGGAGTCGTGCATCAAAAGAAGAAATTGTCATTATAGAACAAGTCCAATTGGGTATTGGGATAAGGGTTCAAATATAGGTTGGTAAGGTACTTGGGATTCCTTTACTTGTAACCGCTTGTTGTGATAATAGTAAAATTTTGGGAGTGGTGAACTTAAAATTACCCGGTGGAATTTTTGCTGTGTAGGTTTTCTTCATTCATAAACAAATCGCTGTGTCATTTAATTTTCGCTGCATATCTTAGTTTATTGGTTATTTGTTTATGCTACCACGCAATTTGCATGTTAATTTGATTAATTAATAACTTGGCTAATTAATCAACTTAATTCATCACAAGAGGTCAACACGTTTATGGCCTTTCAAATGGTATCAGAGCAGGCACACTCTAATTAGGGTTTAATCCTTGTGTGTGATCCATTGACCCCTGTTTGTCGTGGATAGAGGTTAGTCTCTTATTATACCTCCACTGTTTGATGGTACTAACTATGCATACTAGAAAGTACGCATGAGAGCTTTCTTGCAGTCACTAGATGAGAAGGTGTGGCAAGCTGTGGAGATAGGCTGGACCAAGCCTAAAGAAGTGCCGGCCGATTGGGATGATGCTAAGATCAGGGCGGCTAATTTCAACAGCAGTGCATTGAATGCCCTATTCAGTGCGGTCACTAATAAGGAGTTCAAGAAGATTTCCTTTACTAAAACTGCTAAGGAAGCATGGACCATTCTCCAGACAACCAATGAGGGAACAAAGGCTATCAAGGATTCGAAGCTACAGAGGCTCATTACAAGCTTCGAAGAAATTAATATGGAGGATGAGTCATGGGATGAGTTCTATGCCAAGTTTAAAGACATAGTGAACTCAGCTTTCAATCGTGTGGAAACCATTCCTGAACCCAAGATCGTAAGAAAAGTGCTCAGATCTCTACCTGAGAGATTCCATGCCAAGATCACTACGATAGAGGAATCAAAGGATATTGAAAAGATTCCTCTGATTAAACTGGTTGGTAATTTGCAAACCCACGAGCTAGGGTTGACAATAATTGGCAAGTCAAGTAAAGGCAAGAGCATGGCACTGAAGGCCAAGAGCAGTGAGATAGATGAGTCTTCAAATGATGAAGATTCTAAGGTGAAGTCCTACATCATTAGGCAATTCAAAAAATTCATGAAAAATGCCAATGGAAAAGGCTTCAACAAAGACCGTAGGCAATCTAGTTCTTTTCAGTTCAAGAGCCTAGATAAAGGGAAGAAGGATACTAGGGATGGCGGTCAGTACACTGTTCCCACTAGACCTAAGTGCTTCAGGTGTCAAGGCTTTGGTCACATGAAACAAAAGTGTCCCACATATCTCAAAAGCATTAGGAAGAGCAAGACACTTACTGCTACCTTGAGCGACACTGAGCTTGAGGATGATTCCGACAATGATGATGACGACGGAATTTTGAATGCCTTTACTGCCATTGTCAATCCTACTGAAAGGATTATTGAAGATGTAGTTAAAGAAAAAGAATTAGAGGATGCTAAGTTTTAAACGATGGATGATCAAGATGATATCCATACCGCCTATGAGAAGATGTATAAGCTTTTTGAGAAGCATGAGAAACTCTATAGGCTGGCCACCAAGAAGCTCAGTGATGTGGAACTTGATTGTGAGGATCTTTCCACTAAGTTCGATGAAGCAAATCAGACCATTGGGGCACTGAGATTCGAGAACAATTTCCTGGCTGAGAAGACCAAGAAGCTTAAAGCAGAATTATTTCAAGTTAGAGATTAATTGGAGAGGACATCAAGTGTGAAGCTGAATGAGATGCTCAATAATCAAAAACCTGCTTCTGATCAAACAGGTTTGGAGTATGATCTATTTTCTTCTAATATTGCTTCTGCTAATACTACTGTTTTTGTTCCTTTTGCTAATAACATTAAAATTGAGAACAATGATGTTAAAGCTGGATTAGCTAGTGAGAACCTAGACAAGGGTAAGTCCATCTTAGGAGCACCCCTTAAGCTTGAGAAGAAGGAAAATAAAAATCCTAGGACTAAGAAAGCTAACTCTCAAAAGCCAAAATAGAAGAAGCAGCATCTCTGTTATCATTGTGGTATTGTCGGTCATACTCGACCAAATTGTTATAAGTGGTTAGCCACTCAACAGAGCAATGGCATGGTAGCATCTGGGAGCTAGAATCAGCTTTAATCCTCTCTTGCCCCTCTTGGAGATCTTCTCAAAGCCCTCATATTCTTTTCGAACTTGAACGGTTTTAATCCTTCCCCCTCATCATTGGTTCAAAGGTCTACAAAGAAGAAAAGTTCTTCCAAGGTGTGGAAGGAAAAGGGTTCCAAGTGATTTAATCACTTTTTCTTTTTGCATTACTTGTGTGTATTGCTTTTTTTTTTTTTTTTTGAGTCAGTCTAGTTTCATGCTTTATTTTGCTTTGTTTAACATGTTTTTGTTTGTCTGTTTTCAGTTTTTGTTTTATTTTGCTTTTCAGATAAAAAAAAAAATTTGAAAAATTGAAAAATACAAAAATAGTGTGTGTTTGTGTACATTGGTTCTTGTGAACCATAAAATGGCTATTGAAACAGAGTTTTCTAAATTTTGTATCTCTTATAGCTTAGATGAGCATCCTTATGCACAACTAAGCAAGTGAGTTTTGTGGCTCTTTGTTTGTGATGAGTAAGGTTAAGTGATCTCTTGTACTTAACACTCGTATCACTCTTTTTGACCAGTAGGACTAGAAAATCCTAAGAGAAAGGCATAAATAACCATCTCACCACTGTTACCTGCCAATCATGATATGACATCTGTATGCTTCGGCATAGGAAAAGTGCAATGTCAAAAAGCTTAACATAACTGGGTATTTCTTTTCTCTCCTATATGCCCATGCATGATATGCTTAATAAAAAAAAAATGCAAAGGAAAATCAAAAGCAAAAAGAACAAAATGCTTTAAAATATGATTGTAAGCATTTTTTTTAGGAGATGTGGGAGTTATAGGATGTACCTCGAAGGTGATAGACCCCTTCAAACAGTTATGATTTTGTGCGAGTTAAAGAGATTTTCTCATATCTCAAATTGTCATAACTTTGAGACACTTATGCAATCTTGCGATATTTTTCACATACAACATGCAACATTCTTTGCTACTTTTGATACATGTGTAGGTACAATATGATTTGGCCATCACAAGGTTTACATGTGTTGATGTATGCTCACTAAACTGTCTTGGCTTATTTTTGAAATATAAAATTCGTTAGACTTGTTTAGTGTGTGTGTGAGTTTTGGGATCCATGTGCTTAAAATTGTTGTTGAGAGATGATTTTGAGAGCTTAATCTGTTGATTGGATCATGGTTGAGTTACATGCGTGATTGCATTCATATCTGTGTTTTCCTCTTCTCGAAAAACTGCTTTTAAAAGTTGGCTCGACACCTCTTCGATACCTGGCTATCTGTCAAGCTACCTAGATTTTTCTTATCACAATCTCAACAAGTTCTCGACACCTGGTGGATCGATAGAGAAACCTCCTGCCTTTTCGACACCTCCTTACTAGTTGGTGGATCAATTGAGCTTCTTTTTGTGTCTGGTCCTTGTTCCTTGACACCCTCTCGATAGCTGTATCTGTCGACGTTGTATCTCTCGACACCTACCTCGACAGATGGCTCAACACCTCTCGACACCTGTATCTATCGAGATTTACTGAACCTCTATATAAAGGTTCTGTGCGATTCGGTTCATGTTTTCTCTAAATATCTCTCTTGATAGCACTGTCTTTTCACCTCCCAAACCTTTCTCTCTCACTCCAAACCTCTACCCAAGGTTTCTTCAAGCTTCTTTCAAGTTTTTCCTCTCTTGGTAAGCTTCTAATCTCTCATACTTCGTGCATTTCATGTCTTGAAACCTATTTTTGGGGTTTTTGAAAAATTGTTGGGGTTTTTCAAAATTGATGAGTTATTGTTACAATTTTTGGGATGGGTTTTGTAGATTTGATCTTAAAAACTCCATGCATTGTATCACATTAGCATTCTAACAATATACTTATGCATCTAGATGCGTGCAAACTATATGTGTGCTGTTTGGTTTGGATTGGGCTGAGCGCATGATGATTTTCATGTTGCATGTCACATGTTCATGCATTTCCCATGCATACGTTCTCTCTCTTCAATACACTTGTTATATTTGAATTGTTTTTGGGACTTTTTTGAGTGTTTCTTTCTTTCCCCCTCTCTTTTTGTTTACGTTAGTAGTGTCTATGGCACCAAAACGTAAGTCCACTCTGTCCCTGAACCCTCTTCGTTCTAGGGCTTCTTCATCCTCTGATCCTACTCCTTTCTCCATTTGGTTTCGTGATAAGGATACCCGAACGGACTTCTCGGAGAACTTTTCTAAACGAGGTGTTCATTCGGAACGCCAAGTTATTCTTGTTGGGATATATGTCCTTAAATCCTATTGTATGATGCTATGTATTTTATTATGTAAGACATTATGTATGACTTAATGTTTTGGTTAATAAAGTTGTATTATTATTTGAAAATAATGGTAACATGAATATTGGGACATTATCATATAGTCCATGAGATGCAATAGTATGTGATTTATGTGATTTAGTCACAGAAGATATAAATCACAAGTTCTTTGTAAACTCAGAATTATAGTTCGTAGTCGGTGATGAAATTGGGCATTTCATCTGCGAAGACTATAACATATCAACTAAGATGATTTGTCTTGATCATGGAAATAGAGATTTCTAGTTGATATGTTGATATGTTTTAAGAGTTAAGACATATTGAACTGGACCGGTGTGAGATTTATTATTCTCCTAAAGACTGTCAATAGAATAATAAACTCACTACTTATATTTGCATGAACTCTTAATCCTGAGAGGATAATGGACCTGATCATGAAGTGTAGGTTGCTTTGATATATCAGGAGTGAGATCTATGATTAAGGTCAAAATCTCAGTATGTTGGGCAGCCACATTTAGTGTTGATGGAACATATATTCTCAAGATGGAATTCATAGTCTCTTAACGGAGATACAAAATATTCCCTTGAGATAAGTTTAATGGGTTTGTTATTCAGAGAGTTGGGCCTAACCACTTTAGTAAGGAGTTACTAAAGTATATATTTATGGAATTGGATTTCATAAATATATGATGAATAACTTAAAGAATTAAACCGGGTACTCAAAGAATTAAGATGTAGTAATAAACAAAGTGGCAGTCTCCTTTCATGACTTTGTGTTACTATGAATATTTTATGAAGGGGTTGCATGTATAATAAAGTCTTGGGATATAATTTATTAATAAGGCCTAGAGTGCAACTATATTTATATAGTGGTATTAAATATAGTTAATGGTAACTTTGGACTTGTCAAGAGTTGACAGAAAAGCCCAAAGCCCATTGGAGCTAGTGTCTTATTGGTCCCTTTTGGTCCCACTCTAAGCCACATACTTAAGCCCAATTGGAAAGGCCCAAAAGGCCAACCCAATTAGATAATCAGTTAGATACAAAGGGAGAAAGATACAGAATTTTTGATATAGAGAATTTGTAGAGATTCTCATAGAGAAAAAGAGAGAGTGTGAGACACACTTTCATATTCTCCCTTTGGAACTGATTGAGAGACCACACATCTTGGGCGTTAGTGGAATTGGAGTGAAGATTGAAAGTATTCCCAAGTGCTTCCGTTCTTCAAGTTTTTTGAAATTCATCGCTCCAAGGTACACTCTCTTGTTCTCTAATTCTGAAACTTAAATAGCCCATGTTAACTTGTATGTATGAAGTAGATCCGTTTACACATTTACTTTATATTTTCCGCTGCGTATGTTTGTATGAGATACAAGCATGTTCTATTTTTCCAACAATTCTGGCAAACTTTACCGACATTGATGTACCTGATGTCATTCATAGTCGGGGTTGGGAGTCACTGTGTGACGTCCCTGTCACTTGTCCTTCCTTGCTGATACAAGAGTTTTACTCCGACATGCATGGAATTGATTATTCAGTACCTCTCTTTCACACTTGCGTTAGAGGTACGCGCATAGTAGTCACACCGGAGTTGGTTTCCGATGTGCTTCATGTTCCGAGGGTTGCGCATCCTGACTACCCCGATTGTGAGCGTCTACGGATTATGTCCAAATATGAGATGATTTCTGCTTTCTATGAGTGCCCTTTTGATTGGGGTGAACGTCAGTTGACACCATGTCGGCCTTTTACTAAAGGTTCTCGTTTCATGAACATGGTTATGACATTTGTTCTGCACCCACTCTCTCACTATAACTCCATCACAAAGCCTCGTTCTCGGTTTTTGTTATCTCTTCTTGAGCATCTCACGATAGACTTTCCTTCACATTTCATTTTCTCTATCGTAGATGTCTATAGGGATACGGCTACCCGTGATAAACTCATCTTTCCTTTTGCTATAACAAGGATTTTACGCCATTTCTCCATCCCTTTTCCCATGTCCGACCCCTTCCATGTCATGGTTACCATAGACCCCGCTACCGTAAAATGTAGTGAGGTGTAGTTTAGGTCACGACAGACAGATTCAACAGCTCCATCCTCCCGTCCATCTAGATCTACTTGAGCCACATCTACTCCTTTCTCTTCCTCGAGCGATGTGTTATTAGGAGATATCATGGTGTAGCTTCAGCGCATGGATGCTCACCTTGATACGCTCTCTACAGAGTTGTATTAGGTGAATGTTCGTGTTGGTCACATTGCTCGGCGACAGGCGACCATGGGCAGTTTTGCTCCTGAGGCTTCTCCTCCACCACCTCATGTGGCTTCTGAGTCTGAGGATGATGATGGTGATGATGATAATGCTTCAGATGATGATGATGGAGATGCTAGCTCTACTGCTGAGATGTCTACTTGACACTCTACTCTTTGTCACTCGTGACAAAAAGGGGGAATAGGTTTTGGTTATAAGAGTAGTCATACTTAGAGGGAGAGCATGTATATGACATTTTTTTATAGGGGGAGTGTTGTTGTTTTGAGGGATGTAGTAAGGACTACATGTATCTTTTCTTTTCTTTTCTTTCTTGTTGGAGATACTTTATTCTTGTACATAAGTCTTGTGACTATTTTGACATACATGATGTTTATCGAGTAGTATCTATACATGTTGATGTATGTTTCTTTCACCTACCTTTACATGTATTGTTTCTTTTCTTTCTTTGTACACATACTTCTTATACTTGTATGCAATTTATTATTTTTGCTTTACACAAAGATGCCTTAATGTGTTTTGTTTAAAGTGTTTTAGAAATACAGGTTGTCAAAGTCTTCCATGTCATAAACTTTCTTCTTGCAAAGTTTTTCAAGAGTTTGTATTAGGGTAGATTTTATTGTATTCAACAAGTGAATATGAGTTAAGTGATTTATGACTTCTCTTATATGTTCATTTGTTTGTTGTGGTTTTGTCACGGATTGCCAAAGGGGGAGATTTTTAAGACATGTGTTTCATTTTGTTTTGTACATATGTCATTCTTTTATGTAATTGGCTTATCCTTTGACAAAACACACTTAGCTTGTATTTAGGTAGCTCTAGGATGTTTTTAACACTTCAAGAAACAAGGTTTCAAGATCAAGTGTCAAAGGCATGCAAGTTGTCCAAGATTCAAGTTGAGAAGTGCTAATCATTAAAGCTCGACAGCTAGCTCGACAGCTGCATCTATTGAGCTTTAAGAAGCTGTTCAGCCCCAAGCCTCGATAGCTGCTCGATAGCACCTCGACACCTCTAGCTGTCGAGATTTAAGAAAAATAGATTCTGAATTCTGTTTTTGATTCTAATTCGTAGATATATCTGTGAGATTTCTTTTCTTCTAACCCTAGACATATAAAAGGATTATTTTAAGGGCCGTCAAAGTGTACACAAGTTACACAAGCATTGAGAAACCCTTGTTCTGGCAATTTGTGACCTGAGACAAAGTTCTTGCCCTAGTTCATCTCTCTTGTGAAGAAGTTGCTGTGTAATGTGCACCATAGGGTTTTATAACCATACATCTTCTTGATCTTCATCGTGTGAATGAATTGAAGAACTTTGCAGCCAACAACTTTCTCTAGTTGGTGATTGAAGTCGTGTACTGGGATCCACGCAATTGGTTAGTCACGTACTTAGGAGCCGTGCATCAAAAGGAGAAATTGTCGGTACAAAATAAGTCCAATTGGGGATTGGGGTAAAGGTTCAACTGTAGGTTGGTAAGGTACTTGAGATTCCTTTACTTGTAACCGCTTGTTATGATAATAGTAGAATTTCGGGAGTGGTGACCTTAAAATCACCCGGTGGGGTTTTTGCTGTGTAGGTTTTTCCTATTCATAAACAAATCATTGTGTCATTTAATTTCCGCTGCATATTTTAGTTTATTGGTGATTTATTTGTGCTACCACGCAGTTTGCATGTTAATTTGATTAATTAATAACTTAGCTAATTAATCAACTTAATTCATTATAAGGAGTTAATGCGTTTGTGGCTTTTCAAAGTGGTTAGTCACTTAACAGAGCAATGACATGATAGCATCTATGAACCAGAATCAGCTTCAAACCTCTCTTGCTCTTCTTGGAGATCTTCTCAAAGCCCTCATGTTCTTTTCGAACTTGAACGGTTTCAATTCTTCCCCCTCATCACCCTTTCAAGGGTTTGCAAAAGGGAAAGGATCTTCCAAGGTGTGGAAGGAAAAGGGTTCCAAGTGATTTAATCACTTTTTCTCTCTCTCCCTTTCTTGTTTGTGTTTCTGCATTACTTGTGTGCTTTGCTTTACTGTTTTGAGTCAGTCTAGTATTATGCATTGTTTTGCTTTGATTAATATGTTTTTGTTTGCTTACTTTCAGTTTTTGTTTTATTTTGTTTTTCAGATAAAAAAAGAAATTGAAAAATTGAAAAATACAAAAACAATGTGTGTTTGTGTACATTGGTACTTGCGTACCTTGAATGTCCAATGAAACAAAGTTTTCTAAACTTTGTATCTCTTGTAACTTAGATGAGCATTCTTATGCACAATAAGTAAGTGATTTTTGTGGCTCGTTGTTTGTGATGAGTAAGGTTAAGTGATCACTTGTACTTAACACTTGTATTACTCTTTTTGACAAGAAGGACTAGAAAATTCTAAGAGAAAGGCATAAATAACCATCTCACCACTATTACCTGCCAATTATGAAATGACATCTGTATGCTTCGGCATAACAAAAGTGCAATGTCAATGACATTTGTATGCTTCGGCATAACAAAAGTGCAATGTCAAAAAGCTTAACATAATTGGGTATTTCTTTTCTCTCTCTTATATGCCCATGCATGATATGCTTAATAAAATAATATATGCAAAGAAAAATAAAAAGCAAAAAGAATAAAAATGCTTTATAGATGATTGCAAGCGTGTATTCTAGGAGATGTGGGAATTATAGGATGTATCTCGAAGGTGATAGTCCACATCAAACAGTTATAATTGGGTGTAAGTTAAAGTGATTTTCTCATATTTAAAATTGTCATAACATGCATACACTAATGCAATATTGCTATGTTATTCACACACAATACGCAATACTCTTTGCTACTCTTGATACATGTGCAAGTACAATGTGATTTGGCCATCACAAGGTTTACATGTGTTAATGTATACTCACTAAACTTTCTTGACTTGTTTTTGAAATATAAAATCGGTTAGGCTTGTTTAGTGTGTGTATATGTGTTTTAGGATCCATGTGCTTAAAATTGTTGTTGAGAGATGTATTTGAGAGTCTAATATGTCGATTGGATCATTGGTTGAGCTATGCGTAATTGCATTCATGTCTGTGTTTTTCTCTTCTTGAAAAAATGCTTTTAAAAGCTGGCTCGACACCTCCTCGGCACCCCCTTAATACCTAGCTATCTGTCGAGTTTCTTAGCTTTTTCTTATCGAAATCTCGACAGCTTCCCGACACCTGGTGGATTGATCGAGAAAACTTTTGTCCTTTCGATAGCTTCTCGAAAGCTGGTGGATCGATTGAGCTTTTATTCTCGTGTCTTTGCTTTGTTCCTCGACACCTTCTCATTAGCTCTATCTATCGAAGTGTTTTTTGTTAGGATGTGTGCCCTTAAATCCTATTATATGATGTTATGTATGACATTATGTATGACTTAATGTTGTGTTTAATAAAACTATTTTATTATTATCTAAAATAATGGTAAACTGAATATTTGGACATTATCATATAGGCCATGAGATGCATAGTATGTGATTTATGTGAACAGTCACAGAAGATATAAATCACAAGTTTTTTGTAAACTCAGAATTGTAGTTCGTAGTCGGTGATGAAATTGGGTATTTCATCTGCGAAGACTATAACATATCAACTAAGATAATTTGTCTTGATCATGGAAGTGTAGACTTCTAGTTGATATGTTGATATGTTTTAAGAATTAAGACTTATTGAACTGGACCGCTGTGAGATTTATTATTCTCCTAATGATTGTCAAATGAATAATAAATCTCACGACTTTTATTTACATGAATTCTTAATCTTGAGAGGATAATGGACCTGATCAGGAAATGTAGGTTACTTTGATATATCAGAAGTGAGATCTAAAGTAACGGTCAAAATCTCAGTATGTTGGACAACCATATTTAGCGTTGATGGAACATAAATTCTCAAGATAAAATTCATAATCTTTTAACGAAGATATAAAATATTTCTTTAAAATAAATTTAATGGATTTAGTTATTCAGAGAGTTAGGCCTAACCACTTTGCTAAGAAATTACTAAAGTATATATTTATGAAGTTGGATTTCATAAATATATAATGAATAACTTTAAAGGATTAAACTAGGTACTCAAGGATTAAAATGTAGTAATTTTCAAAGTGGCAGTCTATATTCTTGACTTTGTATTACTACGAATATTTTATGAGGGGGTTGCGTGTACAATAAAGTCTTGGAATATAATTTATTAATAAGGCCTAGAGTGCAATTATATTTATATAGTGGTATTAAATATAATTAATGGCAACTTTGGACTTTTCAAGAGTTGACAGAAAAGCTCAAGGCCCATTGGAGCTAGTGTCTTATTGGTCCCTTCACTCCAAGCCACACACTAAAGCCCAATTGGAAAGGCCCAATAGGTTAACCCAATTAGATAATCAGTTAGTTATAAAGGGAGTAAATATACAGAATATTTTATAAGTGTAGAGAAAAAAAAAAAAAAAAATAGAGAGAGTGAGACACACTTTCATTCTCTCTTTTGGAAATTGGTTGGGAGACTACATTTCTTGGGTGTAAAGTGGAATTGGAGTGAATACTAAAAGTGTTCCCAAGTGCTTCTAATCTTTGTTTGGAATTTCTCCATATCAAGGTACGCTATCTTTTTATTAAATTTTGAAATTTGCATAGTGCATGTTATTAATCATGAATGAAATAGATCTATGTTTGTTGCTTCTGCTGTATGTTTTGTATAAGATGCAAAACTAGATTTTTCAACATTTTTCTCAACACCTTCCTCGACAGATGGCTCGACACCTCTCGACACTAGTATCTGTCAAGATTTATTGTATATCTATATAAAGGTTCTATGCGATCTGGTTTCTCATTTCTCTCGATCTCTCTCTCGATAGCTCTGTCTCTTCACCTCCCAAACCTCTCTCTCTCACTCCAAACCTCTACCCAAGGTTTTTTCAATCTTTTTCAAGCTTTCCTTCACTTGGTAAGCTTCTAATCTCGTTCATTTACATGCATTTCATGTTTTGAAACCTAGTTTTTGGGGTTTTTGAAAAAAGTTTGGGGTTTTTCCAAAATTGATGAGTTATTATTGCAATTTTTGGGATGGATTTTGTAGATTTGATCTTAAAAACTCCATATATTGCATCACATTAACATTTTAACAGTATTCTCATGCATTTAGATGTGTGCAAACTATTTGTGTGCTGGTAGGTTTGGGTTGGGCTGAGCCCATGATGCTCTTTATATTGCATGTCACATGTTCATGTATTTCCCATGCATATGGTCTCTCTGTTCTATATACTTGTTATATGTGAATTTTTTTGGGACTTTTCTGAGTGTTTCTTTCTTCCCCCCTTTCTTTCTGTTTACATTAGTAGTGTCTATGACACCAAAACGTAAGTCCACTCTGTTCCAAAATTCTCTTCGTTCTAGGGCCTCTTCGTCTTCTAATCCTACTCCCTCTTCTGTTCTAAATGAGGTGTTCATTCGGAATGCCAAGTTATTCTGGCAGACTTCGCCAACACTGACCTACCCGATATCTTTCATAGTCGGGGTTGGGAGTCACTGTGTGACGTTCTGGTCACTTGTCATTCCATGCTAATTTAGGAGTTTTACTCCAACATGCATGGAATTTATCCTTCTGTACCTTTGTTTTTCACTCGCGTTCGAGGGACGCACTTTTCTGTCACACCACAACTTGTTGCGGATGTGCTTCGGGTTCCTAGAATTAGGGGTGTGCATGGGTCGGGTTGGGTCGGGTTGAGGGAATTTTTTGACCCAACCCACCATGGTGGGTCAAAAAAAATTCGACCCAACCCGACCCATCACATATGTCCAACCCAACCCAACCCAACCCACATGGGTCAGGTTGGGTCGGGTTGAACCATGGGTTAGACTTTTTTTTTTTTTTAAATTATTAAATTGAACCTATGTTTTTTTTATTAATTATATAATATATTTAAATATATAATAAAGAAAGTAATAGGATTTTATATTATATATGTTTGTAGGATTTTATTTTATATTATATAATATATTTTATATTATATATTGCTAGGTTTTAACTTAAAAAAAATATTTATTAAATATATAATATATTTTAAATATATATTAAAATATGGGTGGGTCGGGTCGGGTTTGGCGGGTTTGTAATTTTATGACCCATAACCCAACCCGACCCGCTACAAAAATTTTTTTTATAACCCAACCCAACCCACCAAGCCCTAAAAACCGACCCAACCCGCCGGGTTGGGTCGGGTTAGGTCGGGTTTGGCGGGTCGGTGGGTTTTCTGCACACCCCTACCTAGAATAGAGCATCTTGACTGCCCAGGTTGTGAGCGTCTGAGGATTGTGTCCAAAGACAAGATGATCACTGCCTTCTGTGAGTGCCCTTCTGATTGGGGTGAGCATCAGTTTACACCATGTAGGCCTTTTGCTAAAGGTCATCAATTCATGAACATGGTGATGACTTTTTTTTTGCACCCACTCTCTCATTATAACTCTATCACAGAGCCTCGTGCTCGGTTTTTGTTGTTTTTTCTTGAGTATCTCTCGATAGACTTTCCTTTACATTTTATTCTTTCTATCGTAGATGTCTATAGAGATACAACTAACCGTGATAAGCTCATCTTTCCTTCTTCTATCACGAGGATCTTATGCCACTTTTTGGTCCCTTTTCCCGTGTCTGACCCCTTCCATGTCATGTGTGCCATAGATGCCACTATCGTAAAACGTAGTGAGGCGCAGTTTAGTTCACGATAGACGGTTTCAGTAGCTCTTTCCTCCCATCCGGCTCCATCTAGATCTGCTCGAGCCACATCTGCTCCCTTTTCTTCTTCGAGCGATGTGTCACTAGGAGACATCATGGCCCAGCTTTAGCGCATGGATACTTGCCTAGATATACTCTCTACAAAGTTGTATCAGATGAATGTTTGTGTTGGTTGCATTGCTCGGCGACAGGTAACCATGGGTGGTTTTGCTCTTGAGGTTTCTCCTCCACCACCTCCTGTGGCTTCCGAGTCTGAGGATAATGATGGTGATGACGATGATGCTTTGGATGATGATGATGGAGATGCTAACTCTACCAATGAGATGTCTACTTGACACTCTACCCTTTGTCACTCGTGACAAAAAAGGGGGGGTAGTTTTGGGTTATGAGAGTAGTCATACTTAAGGGAGAGCTTGTATGGGATATTTTTGCTTATATAGAACATTATTGATAGGGGGAGTGTTGTTGTTTTAAGGGATGTAGTGAGGATTACTTGTATCTTTTTCTCTTTTCTCTACTTTAGATACATTTTTTCTTGTACATGAGGTCTTGTGACCATTTATGACATACATTGGACTTATTCTCTTTATATGTTGATGTATGTTTCTTTCACTTATCCTTGCATGTGTTGTTTCTTTTCTATTTTTATACACATGATTCTTATTACTTGTATGCAATCTGTTATTTCTGTTTCACACTAAGATGCCTTGATGAGTTTTGTTTAAAATGTTTCAAAAATACAAGTTTTCAAAGTCTACTTGCCATAAACTCTCTTCTTACAAAGTTTTTCAAGAGTTTGTGTTAGGATAGATTTTATTGTATTTAACAAGTGAATATGAGTTGAGTGATATATGACTTCTTTCATAATTTCATTTGTTTGTTGTAGTTTTGTCACGGATTGCCAAAGGGGGAGATTGTTAGGACATATGTGTTTTATTTGTTTAGAACATATGTCATTCTTTTATGTAATTGGCTAATCCTTTGAAAAAACGCACTTTACTTGTAATTGGGTAGATTTAGGATGTGTTTAATGCTTCAAGAAATTGTGTTTCAAGATCAAGTATTGAAGCCATCAAGTCTGTCCAAGAAACAAGCTGAAAAGTGCAAGTTCATTAAAGCTCGATGGCTAGCTCGACAGCTAGCATATGTTGAGGTTTAATGAGCTGTTCCAGCCCCGTGGTTCGACAGCTTCTCGATAGGTGCTCAACAACTTCTATTTGTCGAGAATTAAGAATTTTAGAATCCTGATCTGATTTTCTTGGAATCCGTGGATGTGTCTTTGGACCTTATTTTCTCTTAACCCTAGACATATAAAAGGATTATTTTAAGGGCCGTCAAAGAGTTCACAAGTTGCACAAGCATTAAGAAATCCTTTTTCAAGCAAGTTGTGACCGGAGACAAAGTTCTTGCCCTAGTTCATCTCTCATGTGAAGAAGTTGCTGTGTAATTTGCACTGTAGGGTTTTGTAACCAAGCATCTTCATGATCTTCATCATGTGGATGAATTGAAGAAATTTGCAGCCAACAATCTTCTCTAGTTGGTGATTGAAGTCACGTACTGAGATCCACGCAATTGGTTAGTCACGTACTTAGGAGCCGTGCATTGAAAGGAGAAATTGTCACTATAGAATAAGTCCAATTGGGTATTGGGGTAAGGGTTTAACTGTAGGTTGATAAGGTATTTGGGATTCCTTTACTTGTAACCGCTTGTTGTGATAATAGTGGAATTTCGGAAGTGGTGACTATAAAATCACCCAGTAGGGTTTTTGCCATGTAGGTTTTTCCTATTCGTAAACAAATCACTGTGTCATTTAATTTCCGTTGCATACTTAGTTTAATTGGTGATTTGTTTGTGCTAGCACACGCTTTGCATGTTAACTTGGTTAATTAATAACTTGACTAATTAATAAATTAATCCATTACAAAGAGTCAATACGTTTGTGGCCTATCACCAAATACAAGTAAAGTGAGTTTTGTCAAGGGATTATCCAATTACATAAAATGTTGACATGTGTTCCTAACACGAATCACATATGTCCTAACACAACCCTAAACACCAACCAAAGGAACACCAAAGAAGTTCCTGTAGTGTGGCAAACCCTTTAACTTAACAACCTCATTTGGCTTTCCATGCCTAGTCATCCAAGGTCATGTCATCCACTCCCCTACATTCTTGAGTATCAAAGGCCTATGATACTATCCTTCCTAATCCAATCTAGACAAAAATAACCAGCACAGATTCTTATAGAAATGTCTCAGATGACTACATAACCATAGCAGCAATAAAATACACACAACAATGCAAGTACTCACATTCCTAACTCTGACAACGTGATAAAGATCTAACAATCTCAACTACTACATGAAAAATATAGAGAAAGAGAAGGAGATGTCACGTACTATATGGGGGGATGGGATCATGACTAAATTGATATAATTAATATAAGACGGGAAAAAGACCATCCCATTAATGGCTATAGTGAAAGCTTGGCGACAAAGAAGACTTTAACTGCATTTGGAGATAAACTCATATTGGAATTTATCAATGCTTGGGAACAAGATAATCAAGAAAGTAAGAAATCAAGAGGAATTAGGGGTGTACATAAATTGGATTGGGATTTTTTCAATATGACCCACTATGGTTGGGTTGAAAAAATCTAACCTGAGGGTGGGGGTATTTTTGACCACATAAATTTTCTAACTCTTTTAACCGTTAGGTCAGAAGATCCGTTGGGCTTTGAGTCCTCCATTAACGTAGGAACGAACGTCGGGCCTAAATCCTATTTTGACCACAAGGGCACCTTTCGTATTGTCACCCCAGTAGCCTGTCGGTCTAAAGATAAACTAGCAAGACTAGTTAGTGAGCATACCGTCAGGTGAAGGTACCGTCGGGATGACAAGCACACTAATGAGTAAGGACAAACACCAACGAGGACGACGAGCATACCAACGGGTGATGAACACTTGAACTCCATGGTATTTGTGCATTTCCCACTCATGTATCCATTTATGGAAAGAAATTGTACACCACGTCCAAAAATCCTAATACATGTTCATATCTTCCTTGTATGGGAAGAAAAGTCCTAAGATCTCGGGGCCTTAACTCTGAATCTTCTCTACAAGGAAAGATCCTACATTCAGGGGATCTTGGTCAGCTTTACACCACTATATATGCACCAAGCCTTCTCTCCCTTAAGGTATGTGAAATTTCCTAACTTTCACACTATTGTGTTCTTGGAGATTCTTCTATCAATAACTTAACTTTCAGAGGGTCTTGGCACCCCACCAGTGTTTTCTATTGGTTCTTTGTTCTCTTGTTCTTCAGGTACCATAATTGGTGTGTGTGTGTGGACGATCAGCTCATTGACTATTTTGTGCATCATTAGTTGGCGTCGTCTGTGTGCACAAGTGAGTAGCCATATCACTGCTTCTAAGGCAAAGAGTTGCATGGTCCAGAAGTTGCAATGACTACTATTAACCAAGAGATCAGAAACCCCTCCAACACCTTGGAAAGGCAAATGCAAAACCTCACCGTGACAATTAAGTGGCTCACCCAACAAAATCAGGAGTGGGAGCAACAATTGAACCAAAGGAAAGAATGACATCTTGACGACCTACATGACGAACAGGTCAATGACGAGAGTAATGCCAGCCACGTCTCAATGGGAGATAGGTCGGAGAGGGAAGACCAGAAAGAAGGTAGCATTGTTAGTAGGTGGTATCGACATGAGGTCATTAATCGTCCATCTGAACTGGAAAGTGGCACAATACGCATGGCACAAGACCTGCGAATGATGAAGGAAAAGATGAATATGATGATGAATTCTATGAGAAGGCAAGTGTCCACCAACCTGGATGAACTAGTCCAATGAACTGACTTGCCCTTCACAGCGTAGGTCACCTTTTACCTATTTCTAGCCAAATTTTGTATGCATAGGTGGAGGTGTATGACAGATCAAGGGATCCACGTGACCATCTTGAGTTATTCAAGACCCTCATGTAAATGCGAGGAGTCCTAGATGAAATCACGTGCAGAGCGTTCCCCCCTACACTTAAGGGATTGGCTAGAGTATGGTTCAGCAAAATAGACCCCAATACCATCTTGAATTTCAAGGATTTAAGCAGGCATTTCGTCACAAACTTTATTAGTGGGCAGAGATACAAGAGGACCTCGACAAGCCTGCTAAATATCAAATGACGGAAGGACGAGAGCTTGAGGTTGTATGTAACTTGGTTCAACAAGGAGGCTCTTTTGTTCGACGAAGCTGACAACATGGTTTTGGTCATGGCTTTCACCAATGGGCTCCAATCGGAGGAATTCCTTTTCCCCATCTACAAGAATGACCCAAAGACAATGGTTGACATGTTGCATTGAGCTATGAAGTCATGAACACTGAGGACACCATGATAGCTCGAGGGAGATGACCAAAGAAAATGGAGAAGTAGGATGGCTCCCATTCTAACAGAGGAAGAAAGGCAGCGTAGACAAGCGATAAAAGGGATGACAGACGGTCGAGACCTCCTCTTAGAAGGATTGCTAACTTCAACCCACTAAACATACCACTTGACCAAGTCTTTATGGAAATAAAGGATGACCTAGTACTAACATGGCCAGACAAGCTGAAGAGAAGGCTAAGGAACAAATATTGTTGTTTCCATCAAGACCATGGACACAACACTTTTGAGTGCTATAACTTGAAATAATAGATAGAAGCCCTCATCAAGTAAGGAAAAGCTCAATGATTTTTCGAGAGAGAAAGTGTCGGAGAGAACTCGCCCAAGGATTTAGAGCCCAACCGAGGGGATAAAGAACACCAAAGAGCTCTGCTGGAAAAGATAAGGGTGATTGTAGGAGGAAGCATGATGGCTAGTTTCTCTAGTAATGTAAGAAAGACCTATTTGTGGATGGTACAAAGCATTCAGATCACTAGTTATCTGCCCAAGTTGACAATGATTGACAACCCACCTATCAGTTTCACTAAAGAAGATGCCTGACGGCTCTACCACCCTTATGACGATGACCTATCAATAGCTTATTTTAATACCCGACGGATCTTAGTGGATAATGGGGAGCTTGGCAGACATCCTCTACTATCTTACCTTCCAACATATGAGGATTGACAAGGAGTGACTCCTGCCATTAGATACACCACTTGTAGGTTTGGCAGTACTAAAGTGTTCCTTGTCGGCTCCATTACCATACCAGTCACCACTGACACCTATCCTCAGTAGCTTACCAAAAAGGACACCTTTTTGGTCATCAACTATTTGTCATCCTATAATGCCATCATTAGACGACCAACCTTAACACATGGAGAGCAGCCACCTTAACTTTCCAATTATTGGTAAAATTCCCAATGGATTACACAATTAGGAAGGCATACGAGGACTAGATGGTAGCTCGTGAATGCTACGTAACCATGCTAGAAATGAATGATCACTTTTAGGCCTTGAACATTGAAGAGCGCTAGGTGATGGTAGAACATATAGAAGTCTTGGAAGATAACTCTCTGGACAATGATCACTTGGATCGAATTACTCGCATTTGCACCTTAGCCAATCCTCTGGTTCGCTAGGAGCTCACCTTTATCTTGAAGAATAACTTGGATATTTTTTCTTGGAGCTATAAGAACATACTAGGAATTGATCCAAGTATTATGGTTTATCGACTCAATGTCTCTTCTTCCTTTCCTTTCGTCTGACAAACAAAGAGAGTTTTTGCCCAAGAAAGGGACAAAACCATAGCTAAAAAGTTTCACAAGCTATTGGAAGCAGCTAAGTCTACTATCCTGACTGGTTGGCCAATGTAGTAAAGGTCAAAAAAGCAAATGAAAAGTGGAGAATGTGTGTGGACTCCATTGACTTGAATAGAGTATGCTTAAAGGATAGCTAGCCTCTTTCACAAATCAACTTGTAGACTCAACGACTAGGCAACAATTGCTAAGCTTCATGGATGCTTTCTTTGGCTACAATCAGATTAAGTTAAATGAGGCTGATCAATAGAAGACTTCATTTGTGACAAGCCAAGGACTTTTTTGCTATACAATCATGCCATTTAAACTGAAGTGTACGTAGATAATATGCTGATAAAAAGTAAGAGGGAGGATCATGTTGGATAAAAATTTGGTTTTGTATCTCATATAAAACACACAGCAGAAGCAACAAACAATGATTTATTTCATTCATGATTGACAACATGCACTATATAAATTTCAGAATTTAAGAACAAAATAGCGTACCTTGGTGTGGAGAAATTCAAAACAAAGATTAGAAGCATTTGGGAACACTTTTAATCTTCACTACAATTCCACTTTACACCCAAGATGTGTGGTCTCTCAATCAGTTTTCAAAGGGAGAATGAAAGTGTGTCTCACACTCTTTTTTTTCTCATTTTCTTTTTCTCTACGCTTTTTTTCTTATCAAAAGAAAAATTCTGTATGTTTCTCCCTTTATAACTAACTGATTATCTAATTGGGTCGGCCTATTGGGCCTTTCCAATTGGGCTTTAGTGTGTGGCTTGGAGTGAGACCAAAAAGGACCAATAAGACACTAGCTCCAATGGGCCTTGGGCTTTTCCGACAACTCTTGACAAGTCCAAAGTTACCATTAATTATATTTAATACTACTATATAAATATAATTGTACTCTAGGCCTTATTAATAAATTATATCCCAAGACTTTATTATACACATAACATCTTCATAAAATATTCGTAGTAATACAAAGTCATGAATATAGACTGCTACTTTGAAAATTACAACATCTTGTTCTTAAGTACCCGGTTTAATCCTTTAAAGTTATTCATCATATATTTATGAAATCCAATTTCATAAATATATACTTTAGTAATTTCTTACCAAAGTGGTTAAGCCTATCTCTTTGAATAACCAAACCTATTAAACTTATCTCAAGGGAATATTTTATATCTCTGTTAAGAGACTATGAATTCCTTCTTAAGAATATATGTTCCATCAAAATTAAATGTAGTTGCCCAACATACTGAGGTTTTGACCGTTACATTAGATCTCACTCCTGATATATCAAAGCAATTTACACCTCATTATCAAGTCCATTATTCTTTTAGGATTAAGAGTTCATGCAAATAGAAGTTGTGAGATTTATTATTTATTTGACAGTCATTAGGAGAATAATAAATCTCACAGTGGTCCAGTTCAATATGTCTTAACTCTTAAAACATATCAACATATCAAGTAGAAGTCATCGCTTTCATGATCAAGACAAATCATCTTAGTTGATACATTATAGTCTTCGTAGATGAAATACCTAATTTCATCACTAAATACGAACTATAAATTCTAAGTTTACAAAGAACTTGTGATTTATATCTTCTGTGACTAAATCACCTAAATCACATACTATGCATCTCATGGACTATATGGTAATATCCAAATATTCATGTTACCATTATTTTAGATAAAAATAAAAAATTTTATTAAACAAAATATTAAGTCATACATAATGTCATACATAGCATTATACAATAGGATTTAAGGGCACACATCCTAACAATCTCCCACTTGCCCCAAAGACTATTATGCACTAATCTAACTCCTATTCCCTCCAAATGTGACTCGAAAGTCCTTTGAGGCAAGGCTTTAGTAAAATGATTTGCTAGATTATTTGCACTTTCAATCTTTGCTACCACAACATCTCCACGAGCAACAATGTCTCGAATGATGTGGTACTTCCTCTCAATGTACTTTCCTTTCTTGTGATTTCTTGGATCTTTAGATTGTGCAACCACTTTACTATTGTCGCAAAAAAATGTCATGGGAACTTGCTCCACTCTTACAACACCAAGGTCAGAAAGGAATTTCTTGAGCCAAACAGCCTTCTTTGCTGCTTCACAAGCAGCAACGTACTCGGCTTCCATGGTAGAGTCCACAATGTAAGATTGCTTAACACTCCTCCAACTTATGGCTCCACCTCCCAAGGTGAAAACACATCCTAAAGTGGATTTTCTGAAATCTAGATCTGATTGAAAATCTGAATCTGTATAGCCAATGGGAATCAAATCCTCACAATGGTAAACAAGCAAGTAATTTCTCGTTCTCTATTAATACTTGAGAATATGCTTTACAGCTTGCCAATGTTTTGGTCCTGGATTTGATTAATATCGGCTAACCATGCCAACTGAATAACAAATGTCTGGTCTAGTACAAAGCATGGCATATATGAGACTTCCCACTGCAAAAGCATAAGGAACTTGTCTCATCATATTTTCTTCCTTTTGAGTCTTAAGCCTTTGGTCATCAGACAGAGGAACTCCATGTCTAAAAGGAAGCAATCCTTTCTTGGAGTTTTGCATGCTAAATCGTTCTAGAACCTTATCTATATATCCAGTTTGTGATAAGCCTAACATCTTATTCTTACGATCTCGCCAAAGCTTGATCCCTATAACAAAATTAGCCTCACCCAAGTCTTTCATATCAAATTGGCTAGACAACCAAACTTTAACCGATGACATTACTCCTAAATCATTTCCAATGAGTAGAATATTATCAACATAAAGCACTAGGAACATTACTACTTTGTCTCGATGTCTTTTGTACACACATGGTTCATCAAGATTTTGTTCAAAACCAAATGACTTGATTGCTTGATCAAATCTGATATTCCATGACCTAGATGCTTGCTTAAGTCCATAAATGGACCTATTCAACTTGCATACCATATGCCTTTGGTTCTTTCTTATGAAACCTTCCGGTTTCAACATGTATATTTCTTCTTCAAGATTGTCATTAAGAAATGCAGTCTTGACATCCATTTGCCAAATTTCATAATCATAATGAGCAGCAATGGATAAAAGAATTCTGATAGACTTAAGCATGGCTACTGGCGAAAAAGTTTCATCATAATCAATACCTTCCTTTTGTGTATACCCTTTCGCCACTAGTCCTGCTTTAAAGGTTTCAACCTTTCCATATATCCCTCTCTTCCTCTTGTAAACCCATTTACAACCAACAGGTTTAATGCCGTTAGGTGCCTATACAAGATCCCATACATGATTGGAATACATAGAATCCAATTCAGATTTTATAGCTAAGACCCAATGATGTGCATCTATATCATTCATTGCTTTATCATAAGTGTAAAGATCCGATTCAGCCTCTTTTGAGATAGCTACATAAGTTTCTCCCAAACCTTTAAATCTCATAGGAGGCCGAATAATTCTCCCATTACGACGAGCCATCTGTGTACTATACATCTCATGAGTAATATCTTGTGGTGTATCCAATACAGCCACATCATCCCTAGTTTCATCCATTGGTTGTTCAACTACAGGTTCATCTATTTTAGCCAATACAACTTTGTTTTTAGGATTAAAATTATTCATATAATCATCTTTCAAAAATTTGGCATGGGTGCTAACAAACACTTTGTTATCAATATGATTATAGAATAAATAACCCTTGGTTTCTTTTGAATACCCTAAAAACATGCATACTTCCGTTTTAGCTTCCAACTTATCAGACTTCCCTTTCAACACATGTGCTGGACATCCCCAAATGTGGAGATATTTCAAACTAGGCTTGTGTCTACTCCACAATTCCTTAGGTTGTTGCGAACAGATTTTGATGGAATTAAATTCAAAACATGCATAGCAGTTTTTAGTGCATATCCTCAAAAAGAAACTGGTAAAGTTGAGTAACTCATCATGGACCTAACCATTTCCAAAAGAGTCCTATTCCTTCTTTCCACTACACCATTTTGTTGGGGAGTTCCAGGTGCAGTCAATTGGGAGACAATCCCATTTTGAATTAGGTAATCCTCGAAATCCCCAAGAAGGTATTCACCACCTTGATCAGATCGAATGACCTTTATGCGTTTTCCCAATTGATTTTCAATTTCAACACTAAACTCTTTGAACTTTTCAAAGGCTTCGGACTTCCGTCTCATTAGGTATACATAACCATATCTTGAGTAATCATCTGTGAAAGTGATGAAGTACTCATAACCTCCTTTTGCTTGGGTTGGCATAGGACCACATACATCTGTATGAACTAATTCAAGCAACTCTTGGGCTCTTCTACCTTTTGCATTAAAAGGTCGTTTGGTTATTTTACCTTCCAAACAAGATTCACAAACTGGAAAAACATCAAAATTCATGGGCTGTAAAAGTCCATCTTTGATTAGTCTTTGAATTCTATTTGAATTAATATGACCCAAACACAAGTGCCATAGATATGCATCACTAGTAGAAGGAAACTTTCTCTTTAATGATTTTACATGAGAGCTACTATCTATTTCAGAATTGTATAATTCATGCATATCAGGAGTTAAAATATAAAGACCATCCACAATATTGCCAGAACAGATAAACATTTTATTCTTCTTTATTACAACATTGTCTTTAAGGATAACACAATATCCATGCTTACCTAAGTAAGTTGCAGAAATCAAATTCCTACAAATATTAGGTAAATACAAGCAGTCTTCCAATATTAAAACTCTAGACTTAAAGTATAAGTTAAACACTCCAACAGCTACAACCGAAATCCTGCTCCCATCAGCCAAAGTAAAAAATAGTTCTTCCTCATTTAACTTTCTGGTCTCCTGGAACCCCTGCAAAGAATTACAAATATGATTAGTACAACCTGAATCCACACACCAGGAATTTACTGGATTCTGTACCAAACATATATCAAGAAGAAAAGAACTTTTCATACCCTTATTCTTGGCAGCTTTGAACTTTGGACAATTCCTCTTCCAATGTCCTTTCTCACCACAATAGAAACACTTTCCTTTGGTTTTCTTTACTTTGTCGGCAACCCCTAAGGTAATTTGTTTACCATCTTTCTTAGTGAAGTCCTTCTTCTTCTTCTTCTTACCTTTGCCTTTTGACTTAGGTTAAAAAGTAGAAGCTTCACCCACATTGGTTTCAACACTAGAAGTACCAAGGATGCCTTCCGCCGCCACTAACTCATTCATTAATTTAGACAAAGAATAAATTTTTTTGTTCATATTATAATTCAGTCTGAATTCCTTGAATGATTCCGGTAGTGACTAGAGTGTCATATCCACTTAGGATTCTCCATCAATGTCGATGCCTAAAACTTCTAATTTGTTCAGATTAGCAATCATCCTAAGACAATGCTCCCTTACTGAACTTCCTACAGCCATTTTGGTATTATAAATTTGCCTCATGGTTTCTTGCCTTGAAGACCGGCCTTGCTCACCAAACATTTCCTTCAGACTTTGCATGATGTCAGAAGCATGTTTTACATCCTGCATTTAATGCTGTAGAACATTTGAGATAGACGCTAGGATGTAGCACTTGGCCATCTTATTAGATTTTTGCCAATGATCATATCGTTGTTTTCCCTCAAGAGGAGCATCTAATGAAGGAAAGCTAGGACATGGTTGAGTAAGCACATATTTGTGTTCTTCAACAGTAAGAACAATGTCAAAGTTTCTTTTCCAGTCAACATAGTTGGATCCAGTCAGTTTGTTTTGATTAAGAATAGTAACAAGTGGGCTAAATGATGCCATGATTTAAATCTGAAAATAATAAACATGAATATAATAAGTAAACTGGACATTATCAATTTAGCATATAAGCATATAATATGGAACCTTAATAAAAAAACCATAAAATAATATATGCAACGACAACCCAATCCATGTCTATAATTCCTTGGTAGCAAGTTTATTATAAACACATTAATTAGTTGAGAACTATTCTCATTATTAGTGCTATTATGATAACTCTTATCAAACACTAATAATATGCCGTATTACCTTTAGCCTTTAAGTAATAATGACATAGCTCCTTTGGGAGGTTAACATTACACTTAGTCTAATATACACCATTATCTAGAGTCATGTGTAGCCATATTTCATCTCCCTTTTATAGTGTTTAAACTCGTAGTACCATGAAACAAAACACCTTCTAGGATTGCGAGGTATATACGCCAAGACGAGGTGTTTGTCCACACTACTTTAAACGGGTAAGTTCAATTTTGTAGTACTATGAAGTAAACACCCTCCTTTGGGATCGCAAGGCATATACGCCAAGACGAGGATATACCCACACTACTATGAACCGATAATGGAGGCTGTGAGATCCAACCTTTGTATCTCTCTCCCACTAGATATTTTAAATTAAAGGTTTTTAATGTCAAGGACTATTATAATGCTAGACACTTTGAAAAATATAATCCTAATCTCATTACGAATAAATTTCATTAAACTAGCATTAACATACATATATATATATATATATATGTATATAACGTAATGTAAAACTATATTATATTATATATATAATATAATATATATATTACGTTATAAAGCTATATTATATTATATATATATATATATATATATATAATCCGTATATTATATATTACATATATATAACCTTCAGACCATCAAGACAGAATAGCTAATCCGTGCAAAGAGATTCAAGCCATTCATTAAATGCTTGGCAGTACAAAAAGAATCAATTCATGTAATTAAATTCACCAAGCAGTACAGTTATTGCTTTAATCTATGCAAGATGGCCAATCCGTGGGGTTACGTTCAAGCCATGCAAAGGCATTCAAACAATGCAATGATTTCCAAAAGGGTGCAAGTATAACTACCCCATTTCAATAGCCACCTACCCCATTCGAATGAAACATATATTACCGTACAAATTGCAATTTTTAAAAATCATTTAATGCAATCGGTACGAATTCATATAGTCATTCTTTATGGCATATGAACATAACCAAATCATCTTCATGATGCAAAAAATTGAAAAACAAAGATAACGGTTTTCTTAAATTCTAAAATTCAATCACATATTATACAATCATGATATGAAAACCTGGCTTTGAAACCAATTGTTGAATAAAAATCTGGTTGTGTATCTCATACAAAACGCACAGCAGAAGCAACAAATAATGATCTATTTCATTCATGATTGACAATATGCACTATGTAAATTTCAGAATTTAAGAACAAGATAGCGTACCTTGGTGTGGAGAAATTCAAAACAAAGATTAGAAGCACTTGAGAACACTTTCAATCTTCACTGCAATTCCACTTTACGCCTAAGATGTGTGGTCTCTCAATCAGTTTTCAAAGGGAGAATGAAAGTGTGTCTCACACTCTTTCTTTTTCTCTTTTTCTCTTTCTCTATGCTTTTTTTTTCTTATCAAAAGAAAAATTCTGTATGTTTCTCCTTTTATAACTAACTGATTATCTAATTGGGCCGGCCTATTAGGCCTTTCCAATTGAGCTTTAGTGTGTGGCTTGGAAAGGGACCAAAAGGGACCAATAAGACACTAGTTCCAATGGGCCTTAGGCTTTTCCGATAACTCTTGACAAGTCCAAAGTTATCATTAATTATATTTAATACCACTATATAAACATAATTGTACTCTAGGCCTTATTAATAAATTATATCCCAAGACTTTATTATACACGTAACCCCTTCATAAAATATTCGTAGTAATACAAAGTCATGAATGTAGACTGCCACTTTGAAAATTACTACATCTTGTCCTTGAGTATCCGGTTTAATCCTTTAAAGTTATTCATCATATATTTATGAAATCCAATTTCACAAATATATACTTTAGTAATTTCTTACCAAAGTAGTTAGGCCTAACTTTCTGGATAACCAAACCCATTAAACTTATCTTAAGGGAATATTTTATATCTCCGTTAAGAGATTATGAATTCCATCTTGAGAATATATGTTCCATCAACACTAAATGTAGTTGCCCAACATACTGAGATTTTGATTGTTACATTAGATCTTACTCCTGATATATCAAAGCAACCTACACCTCATGATCAGGTCTATTATTCTCTCAGGATTAAGAGTTCATGCAAATAGAAGTCGTGAGATTTATTATTCATTTGATAGTCATTAGGAGAATAATAAATCTCACAGCGGTCCAGTTCAATATGTCTTAACTCTTAAAACATATCAACATATCAACTAGAAGTCATCACTTCCATGATCAAGACAAATCATCTTAGTTGATACATTATAGTCTTCGCAGATGAAATGCTCAATTTCATCACCGACTACGAACTATAAATTCTGAGTTTACAAAGAACTTATGATTTATATCTTCTGTGACTAAATCACATAAATCACATACTATGCATCTCATGGACTATATGATAATGTCCAAATATTCATGTTACCATTATTTTAGATAAAAATAAACAACTTTATTAAACAAAACATTAAGTCATATATAATGTCATACATAGCATCATACAATAGTATTTAAGGGCATACATCCTAACAAATCATCGTCTGGATGACCTTCGGGAGACATTTGAAACCCTTCTTCTTTATGACATGAAGCTTAATCCCAACAAATGCATATTTAGAGTGTCTTCGGGAAAATTTCTTAGCTTTATGGCGTCTCAGTGAGGCATCGAGGCCAACCTCGACATGATTAAGCCATCCTGGAGATGACACATCAGAAGAACATCAAGGAGGTACATAGCCTATACGGGAGAGTTGCAACCCTCAACAAGTTTGTTTCTTAAGTGACAGACAAATGCTTGCCATTTTTCAATACATTAAAGAAGGTCTTTGAGTGGACCAATGAATGCTAAAAGGCCTTTGTGAAGCTGAAAGAATACCTCAAGTCTCCACCACTACTTAACCCATCCAAGCCCAATGAAGAGCTCTCCATCTACCTAGTCGTATCCACTATGATTGTGAACTTAGCTCTTATTCGAGAAGAGGACCGTGAGTTGTTACCCATTTACTACATTAGTCGAACACTTAGAGGGTAGAAGAGAGATATCTGATGAAGAAAAAAATGGTCTTCAATCGATAGCCTCTAGGAGGTTATGACAAGGTTACGATCCCTGCAAAGATGAGAAAGAAAGACACTAGAGTAGCGTTAGCCAATAGTTCTCCAATGATGAAGTCAGTAGAGTTCTCAATATATCTCATAGAATAAGAATGTAATTCGGTGTGTTTAGAATTGTGTACCTTGTTTCTAGTGTTTGGTGGCTTATTTATAGCCATGATATAGCTGTTGGGAGCCTCATTACTAGTGTAGCCGTCGTTGGCCTCATAATGGCTCTTTTGGATATTTGAGTAAAGTCCACCTGAGCTTAAATGGCTGTTTGAATAGCTTATAATTGGCCTTTTTGACCGTTAGAGCTCATCGGTTACAAAAGTATTAATGGCTGCACCATTAATGCTGTATGGTCGTCTTCTCATATGATGACCTTGTGGATTGTATGCATGTCATCTTATATGGACGAGCCTATGGATTGAAGGTTCATCAGCTATATAATGAACCTGTAATTCTAGTACTCATCAATTGCCCCCTTATTCCTTTGTCACATTTCATGTCACACGTTTGGTCATGGCTATGTGTCATTCATTCACTGGTTGGACGTATGAATATGGGGTCTTGATTTTCCTACATTGATTTCACATTTTCCCTTAAAACTTTTTGTCCTCTATGTATTTCCTTTTATCTTCTTCAAGCTTCTAAATTTACATGTCTCATCTACGTTTCTCTATTGAGTTTTCTCTCCTACACACTCTTGATTCATGGTTGATCATACTTTTTTTTGGCTAGGATCTCCTTCTGTCTCTTTTTTCCATTGCTAGGCTAGGCATCTCTCTCAAGTACTCCGGTTGTCATCGTCCTTAAGTGGTTTTATTTGTGTCTCAAGAGTGCACCCTAAGGCCGGTTTTGCTCGAGCTTTATTCCTAAATTCACCATTCTTTAATTCGATACCACCTGGTGAGCGAAATGGTCAAGGAGAGATTTGTAGGCTCTAAGGTGAGGTTAAGTGAGTTGGGTACGGGGTGGTCGTCTGGAGATTACCCCGTAGGTATAGAGGAGGATGTAACGACATCCAAACCATTTGATTCTTCTTCATTTTAGCCTTTCCAAGCTTTGGTCGAAGAGTGTGTCTTCGAGGGGAAACACCTAAAAAATCTTATAAAGTGTTTCCAATTCCATGTTGAGATGAAGGGACGTATTCCTCGTTTAGGAGAAAAGGTTTACGCCTTTACCCATGGCCATGAGTGTTTCTACGAGGCCAATTTACTTTGTGGTCTTCATTTCCCATCCACCATTTTATTCATGAGCTACTAAACCATTTTAAGACTGCCTCTGGTCAGCTCATCCTAAATGCATGGTGGATGAATGGGAGCATCCTATTGATCTGGATGTCCGTCCATGAGGGTAGCATGGTTAGTTTAAATGAGTTCCAACACCTCTAAAAATTGAAGCCTTTGACCCACTATGGGTATTTTGAGTTTCATCCTTAGCATAGGTAGTGTAGAGTCATCCTTGGTTTCCACTTTTGTTTTTGTGATTGGAAATCTAGGTACTTCTTTGTCTATAGGAAGGGATGGGAAATTGCTTCTAACGAGGTTTAGGGTGAGGTGCCTCCATTGCCGTATACATGGGAGGTTCCCACACTTGGTTTGTCATCCCTTCTTTTGATTTTCTTTGTCATTTGAATATTTTCTTGTCCCAAACCTTTTCTTTTTATAGCAAAAGCTCGTCCAATTTGAAGAGGCGATATCAAGAAAGTGTTTAAGCTACTTTAGGCTTTTCTCTTGGCATCGAGGATTTCGATGAGTTTGTGGATCCTTGGTCATTATACAATCACTGCCTATGACCTAAACTATCAGACTATCCCTAGAGGTTGTTTCTTAAGGTGGAGAGGAGTAAGTTTCTGGCTATATAATCTCCTTGTCATTCTTTTTTCCTTTGTCATTTCCTTATGGATGACTTATTCTGATTTGCAGGCATGGCCACTCGCTTTAGTCAAGATAGGTATGCTCGTGCTAAGGAAAAGAAGAATCAACCTCTGTCAGAGATTTCCACACCACCTACCAAGAGGTAGAAGACTGGAAGTAGCGTTGGAATTGACCTCACCACCCCTATCAATACTCCTCCAGTCTCTTCTTTGGTTATGTTGATTAAAGAGTTGCCTTCTCCACCTCGGACTTGTAATGGAAAGGAGAAGAAGGGTGAGAATGTGTAGATAGATCTGGCTACTGCACTTGGATGAGCTTATAACGTCATTTTTGATGACGAGCTTAAGGCTTTGTCTTTTATTCCTTCTCACGAGCTTGTTGGTCATCATGTCCACAAGCTTATGCTGGTGAGTTTTTCTTAAATAGTTTTATATGTACATATTCGTTCGTCTTTAGGTATATTTGTTTTCCTCAGGTCCTTAGGGAGTCATTCCGCCTGACGCCTAACTATCTTCTGACGAAGGAAAAGGTCATGATGGCCAAATCTAGGGCAGAAGCAGCTGAGGCTGAGGGTTCGAAGCTGAGGAAGGATTTGATCGGAGCTATGGATCAAGAAAGTGTGGCCAAAGCCAAGCTAAAAGACGATTTCAACTAATTGAGAATGAAGAGGATGCTCATCATCAAGAAGGATAAGGATTTTTAGTTGTGTGAGAACGTTGTGGCTAATTTATAGGTGTCTAATTCTTTGTCAACCATCAATTTTGACGAGTTTTTCAAAGGCTTCGAGCTCTTGCAGCGGTGGATGCTCTTGCAACGATGGATGAAGAAGCATCACTCCAAGGCTGGCGATTATTCTAATCTCGATTTTGAAGCTATTCATAAAGAGATGATGGCTTACAAAGATGTCGAAAGAGCCAAGTCTGATGGGCAAGTGGAAGGAGAAGGCAAGGGAGAAGGCCCTGAAGTTGCCCAATCTGCTCCTTTGGATGAACCCCTTGCTGACCCTTCTATTGATCAAGCTCCCGACCCTAATGTCGTTGACCCTGCTATTTGAATTTGAATTTTTGCTTTATTTTTGGTTTGTACTTGCTTTAGGGATTGTTCTTATCTATGTTTTGACGAGTTTAATTTAAAGCAATTTCTCTTATTTTTGTTTTTTATGAACAATTTAGAGCTTTGTTTGCTCATAATCTAGGAAGTAATTTTGATTTATTGACATTGCTTATTGCATGCTTTATTGACAACTTCTTTGAGAATCTCATCTAAGTTGCTATGCTTGTCAATTTTTATACTTGCGAGTTTAATTATATGTCTCACCTTTGTAGGGTTAGATCATCAATATGATTTTACTCCTTGTTTTTAACCTTGCGAGCTTTGATCATATGACATTTGCTCTTGTAATGAGACTTTGGATGTCAACCTGAGTTAATCTGTTGGTTTTCAACTTTATGAATTTTTATCAAAATGACTTAACTTGGTGTTAGGAATTTAATCGTCATTATGATTATATTTGATTGTTTTTAACCTTATGAAATTCACTAGACATGAGTTACTCTCACTTTATGACGATCGCACTCGTTAACCTTGTGAATTTAGTCATATGACTTATTCTTATTCTAAGAATTTGATCGTCATAGTGTTTGTATCCGTCGATTTTTAGCCTTAGGAATTTAATCATATGACTTACTCTTGCCTTAAGAGTTTGATCGTCATAATGACTGTGTTTGTGGGTTTTTAACCTTATGAATTTAGTCAAACGACTTGTTCTTATTATAAGAATTAGGTTGTCTTAATGACTGTACTTGTTGGTTTTTAACTTGGTGAATGTAATCATATGACTTGCTCTTACTTTAAGAGTTTGATCATCATAATGACTGTACTCGTTGTTTTTTAACCTTGTGAATTTAATCATATGACTTGCTCCAGCTTTAAGAGTATGATTGCCATAATGACTATATTCACTGGTTTTTAAACTTGTGAATTTAATCATATGACTTGCTCTTGTTTCATGGATTTTATTGTCATTTTGATTGTACTGATTTGAATTTAACCTTATGTGATGACTTTTTGTCCTTTGTTAAGGATTTTTACTATTTACATGGTTTTACCCATTTTGATTTCAATGAATCTCTTGTTTGTAAACTTGTCCTTGGTGGAGATAACACAATGTTTTTGTGGATCTTCCAAGGAAATATGTTTATTCATTTGAGGGAGCTTGTCCCTTTATTCTTTCCTGCTTAGGAAACATAAAGACATTTTCTTAGTTAACAATAATACCTCTTGAGGTGTTCTACATTCCATGGATGAGGTAACTGTTTACCATCGAGTGACTCTAAGTAATAAGTTCATCTTCTGGAGTATTTGATGATCTTGTATGGGCCTTCCTAAGTTGGATTTAGTTTTCCTTGTGTTAGGTCCTTTGTGGCTTCCATTACTCTGTGTAGCACTGAGTCTTCAAGGTTGAACCTTTTGAGCTTGGCCCTTTGACCATGATACTTCATCATTCTCTGTTGGGCGTCTTCTCTGACCTCGTTTAGACAGTCAAGGTCTAGTTTGCAACTCTCTTTGTTGGTCTAGTTGTCAAAAGATTCTCTTCTGAGGATGGATAGACTAACTTCCATTGGGATGGCTGCTTTTGTGCCAAAGGCGAGTTTGAATGGGGTTTCTCTTGTAGGAGTTCTTGCTGTCATCTGGTATGCCTATAACATACCAAGGAGTTCTTCTAGCCATACCCTCTTTGTCTCCTTAAGTCAGACTTTGACGATCTTCAGTAAGGTCCAATTTGTTAACCTCTATCTATCCATTGGCCTGGGGGTGTCTAGGGGAGGAGAAGTGGTTCTTGATTCCTAGCTCATGGCAGAAATCTTTAAATTTATAGTTATCGAATTGCCACCCATTATCCGAGATGATCCTAGGAATTTTGAACCTACAATGATGTTCTTTCAAATTAAGCCCTAGATTTTGGCCTTTGTGATCCTGGCAAGGGGTTCTGCCTTGACCCATTGGGTAAAGTAATCAATCGCAACAAGTAAGAATCGAGTTTTCTTTTTACCTTGTGGGAGTGGTCCGACGATGTCTATTCCCCATGTTGCAAATGGATATGATGAGGCAATGCTTGTCATATTCTCTGTAGGAATTCTCTAAATAATTCCAAAGTGTTGTTATATGTCACACTTTTGGGCCAGGGAGTTTGCATCTTTCTAAGTTGTTGGCCAAAAATACCCAACTCTGACGACCTTATTTACCAATGACCTTGGGCCTAAGTGATTCCTGCAGATTCCTTCATGAATTACTCTGAGTGTATAGTTTTCTTCTTGTTGGTTTAAGCACTTAAGGTATGGCAGTGCATACTTTCGTTTGTATAATTGGCCATTGAGAATGGTAAATTTGGCTCCTTCTAGCTTCATCAAGATCTTCTGGTAATTTCCTCTCCTGAATGTATGAAAGGATTAAAGTCATCCAAATGCCTTTGGACTCTACCTGTAGAGTTTGGATCCCTTTGATGCTAGGCTTTATTTGTACTTCAATCGTCAAATCTTCATCCTGAGTTTGATGTTTTGATGAGGCTATTCGAGCAACTTCATTAGCTTTTGAATTCTCCTCTATAGATACTTGGACGAACTTAATTTCATCAAAATGATTGGCCTTCTGGATAGCTAATCTTTGGAACTTCTGTATTCGTTCCTACTTTGCTTTATATTCGTGGTTCACTTGTCCAATGATGAGCTTCGGGTTGTTTTTGATCACTAAGTATTTGACACTTAGAGCTTTGGCTAGTCCTAAGCTAGTGAGTATTGTCTCATTATTCTGCTTCATTATTTATGGCTGGGAACTGAAGCTATACTCCATATTTAAGGACATCCTTGTTTGGAGATATCATGATGACTCTTACGCCTTCCAATTCCTTAATGGATGATCCATTAGCGTGGACTGTCCAAAACTGTGTTTGGTCATCACCTTAAAAATTGAATTCAATAATAAATTCTGCTAATACCTAGGCTTTGATTGTTTATCGAGGTCTGTACTCGATGTCAAATTGACTAAGTTTGATGGCCCATTACACTAGGCCTCTAGTTATGACTAGCTTATTCATGGAATTCTTGATAAATTGGTTTGTTACCATGATCATTGGACGTGCCTAGAAGTATGGATGATGCTTCCTTGATGCTACAATTAATGCGAATGATACCTTTTCTAGACGAGGGTACTTTGCTTTTGTGCCTTGGAAGGCTTGGCTTGTGTAATACACTAGTCTCTGTAGCCTGTTTTCTTTCTTGAACAAAGCCGAACTTCCCGCCATCTAGGAGACTGCTACATACATAAAAAGTCTTCTCCTTTCATTGATGAGCTCAAGAGTGGTGGTTTTGTCAGGTACTCCTTCAGGTTCTTGAAAGCTGTTTCACATTCTTAAGTCCGCTCGAAAGCTTACTTGAGTGTCTTGAAGTAAGCTTTCGACATGAACTTGTTCAAAGCTGTGACTTGGCCCATTAATCTTTGAACTTCTTTCCCGGTTTTGGACGACATCATTTTGAGGATGGTCTTCATTTTCTTAGGATTAGCTTATATTCCTCTTTTGGACACCATGAAACCGAGGAACTTTCCTAATGACATTCTAAAGGCACATTTTGCTAGATTGAGTTTCATCTTGTACTTTCGGAGTGTGTCAAAGGTTTCTTTTAGGTCATCCAAATGTTCTTCATTCATCTTGCTTTTGACTGGCATGTCATCGACATAAACTTATACATTTCGTTCGATTTTCTTGCTAAACATTTGGTCCACCAACCTTTGATATATGGCCCTAACATTCTTTAGTCCAAAAGGCATTACCTTGTAGTAATAGATCCCTTAGCTTGTGATGAATGCCATTTTCTCCTGGTCTTCTTTGCTCATACAAATTTGATTGTATCCTGAAAAGGCATCCATAAACGTTAGTAACTCGTGTCCTGCAGTTGAATCAATTAGTTGGTCAATCCTTGGCAGTGGAAAGCTGTCTATTGGGAATGCTTGGCTAAGATTTGTGAAGTCAACACACATTCTCCATTTCCTGTTTAGCTTCTTCACCATGACAACGTTAGCCAACCACTCTGGGTAATAGACTTCTTGAATGAAACTTGTTGCTAGGAGCTTGTCTACTTCTTCCATGATGGCTTTGTTTCACTCGTGGGCAAATACTTGTCTCTTTTACTGGATTGGCTTGTTCTTTGGATCAATGTTTACACGGCGTTCTATGACACTCCTGTCAATGCCTAGCACATCTTCATGTCTCTTGGCAAAGACATCCAGATTCTTTTTCAAGAAAGATAGTAGGTTGTCTACTACAGCTAAAGGTAGATTCGTCTCTATCTTTGTGGTTTTGGATGTGTCTCCTTCTACCAATTCCATAGTCTTCAACTCTTCTGCTGGTTGTTGTTGCTTTTCTTCAATGATCTAGGTATGGTTTTCTTTTCCTGCAAGTACTATTTGATAACATTCTTGGGCAATACCTGATCTCCATGAATCTCTCCTATCCCATGGTTAGTTGCAAAAACTTGATTTTGAGACAATATGTCGAAGTAGCAGCTTTTAAGCGATTGAGAGTCGATCACCCTAAAATGACTTTATAGGATGATGGGAGATCAACTAAGAGAAAGTTGATATCTTTGGTTACTTGTGCAGGATAGGTTCCACCTATGACGGAAAGGGAAATAATCCCCTTTGGATAAACTCGGTCTCCACTGAAACTAACTAGGGGAGACTTGAAAGGACAAAGTCTTTTTGGGTCAAGTTTCATTTGCTGGAAGGCTGTTATATTCATGATGTCTATTGAGCTTCCATTGTCGATCAACACTCAATGAGTGTTGTAACCTTCTATTATAAGAATATTACCAGCGGATCGTCATGAGGCTAGTTCACTCTTCTGGTTTCATGTTTTGAAAACATGATGTCCTCTGCTCTGATCCTTCTACACTTTGTCGTTGGGTTTCTGCATGAATATTGTTAACTTGTCTTTGGTAGGCTATTCATAAAGATTTGAACGACCCCTTAGTGACCGATCCTCTAGTGACCATTCTTATCTCACCAACAGTGGCCCTAACATCTTGCTCGTCATCTTTCCTAATGCCTGCTTGCTAGAGCTTTTCTTTTGCCTAGTGATGACGATGGTCCATTTTCATGAACTTTTATAATTTCTCTTACTCTATAAATTCTTCGATTTACCCTTTCAGATCTTCGGTGGTATGGCCGTGATCTTTGGTAATCGAAAATACTTCTTTTAATCTCGTTTGTGTGTTAACGAGGTCAAAGTTTTGGCCATTTCAAGCCTAGATCTTTGGTCTACAACAAAACTTTTTCTTCACGAGGTTTGAGCTTCCTTATTCACTCTTCTAATTAGGGGATCGATCCTTCTTTTCTTTCATCTTGTGCCAAGGTTTGTCAAGGTCGTCTATCTTTCACTTGCTATCAATGCATCTTCTCTGTTCATGTAATTTTGAGCTTTGAATAAGATATCTGTCATTGTTGTTGGTGGAGTCTTAGCCATGGCGAAGATAAAATATTTAGCCATCAAACTAGCCTGGAAGGTAGTTAGTTGAACTTGGTCGTCTGCTTTATCTACTTCCAGGATTACTTGGTTAAAATGTTTCACATATGCCCTTAGAGTTTCTCATTCTTGTTTTTTCAATGTTAGCAAATAGGAAGTCGGCCTTTTGTGCCTCTGAGCCCCGATGAAATGTCAAACAAATGAATCACTTAATTGATTGAAGTTTGCTATTAATGACAATTCTAGCTTGCTGAGTCAAACTTGACGTGCCCTTTAAGGGTTATTGGGACGGATCTGCACAACACTTCATCAGATGTCTTCTGAAGGTTCAACAATTTCTTGAAAGGATTTATGTGATCTAATGGGTCTGTATGGCCATCATAAAATTCCAATTTAAGGAGCCTAAACTTTTGTGGGAATGGGTATTCTAGGACTTCATTGATAAATGGAGAATTCGTTCTTTTGATTTTCCCATCTAAGTTAGGATATGCACCCTTTAAATCCTATTATATGATGTTATGTATAACATTATGTATGATATTATGTTGTGCTTAATAAAGTTATTTTATTATCATCTAAAATATTGGTAAGATGAATATTGGACATTATCATATAGTCCATGAGATGTATAGTATGTGATTTATGTGATTTAGCCACAGAAGATATAAATTACAAGTTCTTTGTAAACTCAGAATTTTAGTTCATAGTCGATGATGAAATTGGGCATTTCATCTGCGATGACTATAACATATGAACTAAGATGATTTGTCTTGATCATGGAAGTGGAGACTTCTAGTTGATATGTTGATATGTTTTAAGCGTTAAAACATATTGAATTGGACTGCTGTGAGATTTATTATTCTACTAACGACTGTTATTTACATGAGCTCTAAATTCTGAGAGAATAATGAACCTGATCATGAAATGTAGGTTGCTTTGATATATCAAGAGTGAGATCTAAAGTCACAATCAAAACCTCAGCATGTTGGGCAACCACATTTATTGTTGAAGGAACATATATTCTCAAGATAGAGTTCATAATCTCTTAATGGAGATATAAAATATTCCTTTAAGATAAGTTTAATGGGTTTGGTTATTCAGAGTATTAGGCCTAACCACTTTAGTAAGAAGTTACTAAAGTACATATTTATGAATTGGATTTCATAAATATATGATGAATAATTTAAATGATTAAACTGGGCACTCAAGGATTAAGTTATAGTATTCTTCAAAGTGGTAGTCAACATTCATAACTTTGCATTACTACGAATATTTAAATGAAGGGGTTGAATGTATAATAAAGTCTTGGGATATAATTTATTAATAAGACCTAAAGTGTAATTATATTTATATAGTGATATTAAATAAAATTAATGGTAATTTTGGGCTTGTCAAGAGTTGATAGAAAATCCCAAAACCCATTGGAGTTAGTGTCTTATTTGTCAATTTTGGTCCCACTCTAAGCCACATACTAAAGCTCAATTGGAATAGCCCAAAAGGCTAGCCCAATTAGATACTCATTTATATATAAGGAGAGAAACATACAGAATTTTGTAATGTATAAAAATGATGTGTATGTGAGTGTAAGCCACTATCTTATTCTCTCTTGAACACATACGTGTAAAATGATTGAGAGACCACACTTCTTGGGCGGAAATGGAATTGGAGTGAAGATTAAAATGTTTCCAAATACTTCTAATCTTTTGTTTTGAATTTCACCACACTAAGGTACGCTATCTTGTTCTTAAATTCTGGAATTTACGTCATGCATGCTGTCAATCGTGAATGAAATAGATCCATGTTTGTTGCTTCCACTATGTGTTTTGTATGAGATATAAAACCAAATTTTTCAACAATTGGTATCAGAGTCAGGTTTTCATTTCATGTTTGTATAATATGTGATTGAGTTTTAGAATCAAAGAATATCATTTTCTTGGTGTTATGGGATTCTTGCATTTATGTCTTTCAAAGTATGGTGTGTTATGATTTTGTTCATGTCCAATGCATTGATAAAGTTTGATGTATCGGTCTCTTGTTTTCTTGGAATGGATTGGTATTTTTATGTAAGTGGAGTAACTGCCATGACTAATATATATTTTGTCATGTCTTATCGTTGCCAAGGATATAGTTATTGAAATTCAATAACTACCGAGTGCGTGAATTTAGTCATTGCATTGCTTGGACTATTATTGTATTGTTTGGCTTATTGTATGGCTATATGACTATTAAATGTAAGTCATACAATTGTCATGTGCGTGAACCAATTGTTTTGCACCGCTTGGCTATATTAAGTTAATTGATGAATTGACTAATATAAGGAAGTGGTACAAGGATTCATCCAATCCATATATATATTATATATATATATATATAATTTTATATGGGTTCATATGCATTCAAGGCTTCTTCATGAATTTATTAATATATATATATATATATATATATATTAAGATCTGAATGATGAACGTAGCATGTGTTATATGCCTTGGATGTCTTGGATCCATATATTAAAGTGTGTTTCATATGTTGCCATTTATATGGAGATACATGTATATATATGCTATATATTAATGCTAGAATTATGAAATTTATTCCTAATGAGATTAGGATTATATTTTCAAAGTGTCTAGGATTATTATGGTTCTTGATCTTAAAAACCTTTAATTTAAAACATCTAGTGGGAGAGAGAAACAAGGGTTGGATCTCAAGCCCTCATTATTGGTTCATAGTAGTGTGGGTATACACAAAAAGAAATTCAAGATTGAATTTCTTAATGGCAATCTTGAAGAAGAAATCTATATGATGCAACTAGAAGGTTTCATAGCAAAAAACCAAGAGCATGTGGTATGCAAGTTGAAAAGGTCCATTTATGGACTTAAGCAAGCATCTAGGTCATGGAACATCAGATTTGATCAAGCAATCAAATCATTTGGTTTTGAACAAAATCTTGACGAACCTTGTGTGTACAAAAGACATCGAGATAAAGTAGTAATGTTCCTAGTTCTTTATGTTGATGATATTCTACTAATTGGAAATGATGTAGGGGTAATGTCATCCTTAAAGGTTTGGTTGTCATGCCAATTTGAAATGAAGAACTTGGGTGAAGCTAACTTTATTCTAGGGATCAATCTTTGGTGAGATCGCAAGAATAAGATGTTAGGTCTATCACAAACTGGGTAAATAGATAAAATTCTAGAACGGTTTAGCATGCAAAACTCCAAGAAAGGATTACTACCGTTTAGACATGGAGTTCCTCTGTCTGATGACCGAAGGCCTAAGACTCTTGAGGAAGAAAATACCATGAGACAAGTTCCTTATGCTTCTGCAGTGGGAAGTCTCATGTATGTCATGCTATGTATTAGACCAAATATCTGTTATTTAGTTGACATGGTCAGCCAATATCAATCAAATTCAAGACTTAAACTTTGGCAAGCTGTAAAACATATTCTCAAGTATCTACTGAGAACAGAGATTATATGCTTGTTTACCATAGTGAGGATTTGATTCCCATTGGTTATACAAATTCAGATTTTTAGTCAGATCTTAATTGCAAAAAGTCCACTTTAGGTTGTGTGTTCACCTTGGGAGGTGGAGCCATAAGTTGGAGCAGTGTTAAGCAATCTTGTATTGCGGACTCCACCATGGAAGCTAAATATATTGTTGCTTGTGAGGCGACAAAGGAAGCTGTTTGGCTTAAGAAATTCCTTTCTGATCATGGTGTTGTGAGAATGGAGCAAGTTCCCATCACATTGTTTTGCGACAATAGTGGAGCAGTGGCATAATCCAAAGATCGAAGGAATCACAAGAATGGAAAGCACATTGAGAGAAAATACCACATTATTCAAGACTTTGTTGCTCTAGGAGATGTAGTAGTAGCAAAGATTGAAAGTGTAAATAATCTAGTGGATCCCTTTACCAAAACCCTGCCCCAAAGGACTTTTAAGTCACATTTGGAGGGACTAGGAGTTAGATTAGTGCACGATAGTCTTTAGGGCAAGTGAGAGATTGTTAGGATGTATGCTCTTAAATCCTATTGTATGATTCTATGTATGACATTATGTATGACTTAATGTTAGGATAAATAAAGTTGTTTTATTATTATCTAAAATAATGGTAACATGAATATTTGAACATTATCATATAGTTCATGAAATGCATAGTATGCGATTTATGTGAAAAGTCACAGAAGATATAAATTATAAGTTCTTTGTAAACTCAAAATTATAGTTTGTAGTCGATGATGAAATTGGATATTTAATCTGCAAAGACTATAACATATTAACTAAGATGATTTTTCTTGATCATGGAAGTGAAGACTTCTAGTTGATATGTTTTAAGAATTAAGACATATTGAACTGGACTATTGTGAGATTTATTATTCTCCTAATGACTGTCAAATTAATAATAAATTTCACGACTTCTATTTGCATGAACTTTTAATCCTGAGAGAATAATGGACGTAATAATGAGGTGTAGGTTGCTTTGAAGTATTGGGAGTGAGATCCAAAATCACGATCAAAACCATAGTATGTTGGGCAACCACATTTAGTGTTGATGGAATATATATTCTGAAGATGGAGTTCATAATCATTTAACGAAGATATAAAATATTCCCTTGAGATAAGTTTAATGGGTTCGGTTATTCAAAGTGTTAGGCCTAATCACTTTAGTAAGGAGATACTAAAGTATATATTTATGAAATTGGAGTTCATAAATATATGATGAATAATTTAAAGGATTAAACCGAGTACTCAAGGATTAAGATGTATTAATTTTCAAAGTGGCAGTCTATATTTATGACTTTGTATTACTATGAATATTTTATGAAGGGGCTGCATGTATAATAAAATCTTGGGATGTAATTTATTAATAAGGTATAGAGTGCGATTATATTTATATAGTAGTATTAAATATATTAATGGTAACTTTGGACTTGTCAAGAGTTGACAGAAAAGCCGAAGGCCCATTGGAGCTAGTGTCTTATTGGTCCCTTTTGGTCCCATTTCTGGCCACTCACTAAAGCTCAATTGGAAAGGCCCAATAAACTAGCCCAATTAGATAATCAATAAGTTATAAAGGGAGAAACATACAGAATTTTTTATTAGAAGAAGAGAAAGAGAGAGACATCATTGAAAAAGTGTGTCTATGTGTAAGTGAAGTCACTCAATTATTCTCCATTGGAAACTAATTGAGAGACCACACTTCTTGGGCGTAAAGTGGAATTGGAGTGAAGATTAAAACTGTTTCCAAGTACTTCTAATTTTTTGTTTTGAATTTCACCACATCAAGGTACGCTATCTTGTTCTTAAATTCTGGAATTTACATAGTGCATGTTGTCACTCATGAATGAAATAGATCCATGTTTGTTACTTCTGCTATGTGTTTTGTATGAGATACAAAACCAAAATTTTCAAAATATATGCCTCATGATCCCAAAGGAGGGTGTTTTGTTTCTTAGTACTACAAGTTTAAACATTATAAGGGTCATGAAATGTGGCTACACATGATTTTAGATAATGGTGTACACTAGACTATGTGTAATGTTAACCTCTCAAAGGAGCTATGTCATTATTAACTTAGAGGCTAAAGTTAATACAACATATTATTATTGTTGATAAGAGTTATCATGATAGAACTATTAATGAGAATAGTTCTTAATCAATCATAATGTCTATAATATACTTGCTACCAAAGAATTATAGACATGGATTGGGTTGTTGTTACATATTTTATGTTATGGTTTTATTAAGGTTCCATACTATATGTTTATATACTAAATTGATAATGTCTGGTTTACTTATTACATTCATGTTTGTTATTTTCAGATTTAAATCATGGCATCTTTTAGTCCACTTGTTGTTGTTCTTAATCAAAACAAACTGACTAGATCCAACTATGTTGATTGGAAAAGAAACTTAGACATTATTTTCACTGCTGAAGAGCACAAATTTGTGCTTTATGAACCTTTTCCTAACTTCCCATCATTAAATGCTCCTCCTGAGGAAAACAATGATATGATCACTAGCAAAAATCTAATGAGATGGCAGAAATCTCAAATGTTCTACAGCATCAAATGTAGGATGTACAACTAGCTTTGGACATAATGCTAAGTTTAAAGGAGATGTTTGGTGAGCAAGGCCGTTCTACTAGGCAAGAAACTATAAGGTAGATTTATAATACCAAAATGGCTGAAGGTACTTTAGTAAGGGAGCATTGTCTTCGGATGATTTCTCGTCGGAATACACTAGAGGTTTTAGGTGCTAATATTGATGGAGAATCGTAAGCGGATATGATACTCCAATCACTACTAGAATCATACAAGGAATTCAGACTAAATTATAGTATGAACAAAAAGCTTTATACATTGTCTAAATTAATGAATGAATTGGTGGCAGCAGAGGGAATTCTTGGTACTTCCAGTGTTAATGCTAATATGGTTGAAGCTTCTTCTTTTTAACCTAAGTTGAAAGGCAAGGGTAAAAAGAAGAAGAAGATGGACTTTACCAAGCATGATGGTAAACAAATTGCCTTAAGAGTTGCCAACAAGGGAAAGAAAAAGGACTACACCAAAGGAAAGTGTTTCCATTGTGGTAAGAAAGGTCATTGGAAGATGAATTGTCCAAAATTCAAGGCTGCCAAGAATAAGGGTATGAAAAGTTCATTCCTTCTTGAAATTCTTTTTAGTACAAAGTCCCATAGATTCCTGGTGTATGGATTCAGGTTGTACTAATCATATTTGCAATTCTTTTCAAGGGTTCCAAGAGACCAGAAAGTTGAATGAAGGGGAAATGTTGTAGTTGTTGGAGTTTTTAATTTGTGTTTTGGTTCTAGAGTTTTAATATTGAAAGACTGTTTGTATGTACCTAATGTTCGTAGGAATTTAATTTCTGCAACTTATTTAGGTAGACATGAATACTATGTTATCTTGAAAGATAATGTCGTAATAAAGAAGAATAAAGTGTTTATCTATTCTAGCAATATTTTTGATGGTCTTTATATTTTAAGTCTTGATAAGCATGAATTATACAAATTTGAATTAGTTAATAATTCTCATGTAAAATCATTAAAGAGAAAGTTTCCTTCTACTAATGATGCATATCTTTTGCAGTTGCGTTTGGGTCATATTAATTCAAATAGAATTCAAAGATTGATCAAAGATGGACTCTCAGAGCCATTGGACTTTGATGGATTTCTAGTTTGTAAATCTTGTTTAGAGGGAAAAATGACCAAAAGATCTTTTAATGCAAAAGGTAGAAGAGCACAAGAGTTGCTTGAATTAGTTCATATAGATGTATGTGGTCCTATATCAACCTAATCAAAAGGAGGTTATGCGTACTTTATCACTTTCATGGATGATTACTCAAGATATGGTTATGTGTACTTAATGAGACGGAACTCTGAAGCCTTTGAAAAGTTCAAAGAGTTTAGGGTTGAAGTTGAGAATCATTTGGGTAAACGCATAAAGGCCATTCGATTTGATCGAGGTGATGAATACCTTCTTGGGGATTTCAAGATAAGTTAAATCCATCATAAAATTGAAATCCCCAAGAAGGTATTCGCCACCATTTCAAGATGAGTTATTCGATTGAATAACTCATCATGGACCTAATCAATTGGTCTCTTTTAGAAATGATTAGGTCCATGATGAGTTATTCAATTTTACTAATTTCCATTTGGAGATATGCACTAAAAATTGCAATGTATATTTTAAATTTAGTTCCATCAAAATTAGTTCCCAATACACTTAAGGAATTGTGGAGTGAGCGTAACTTTAGTATGAAATACCTCCACATTTGGGGATGTCTAGCACATATTTTGGAAGGGAAGTCTGATAAGTTGGAAGCGAAAACAAAAGTATGCATGTTTTTAGGGTATTCAAAGGAAACTAAGAATTATTTATTCTATAATCATAAAGATAACAAATTGATTGTTAGCAACAATGTCAAATTTTTGGAAGATGATTATGTGAATAATTTTAATCCTAGAAGTGAAGTTGTCTTGGCTGAAATGGATGAACTTGTAATTGAACAACCAATGGATGAAATTAGGGATGATTTGGCTGTATTAGATACACCATAAGATATTACTCATGAGGTGACTAGTACACAAGTGCCTCGTTGTAGTGGGAGAATTGTTTGGCCACCTATAAGATTTATAGGTCTGGGAGAAACTTATGAAGCTATCCCAGAAGAGACTGAATCTGATCCCTACACTTATAAAGAGGCAATGAAAGATATAGATGCACGTCATTGAGTCAAAGCTATAAAATCTAAATTGGATTCTATGAATTCCAATCAAGTTTCGGATCTTGTAAAGGCGCCTAACGATATTAAACTTGTTGGTTGCAAATGGGTTTACAAGAGGAATAGAGGGATAGATAGAAAGGTTGAAACCTTTAAAGTAAGGCTAGTGATGAAAATGTATACACAAAAAGAAGGTATTGATTATGAAGAAACCTTTTCACCAGTAGCAATGCTTAAATCTATTAGAATTCTCTTATCAATTGCTGCTCATTATAATTGTGAGCAAATGGTTGTCAAGACTGCATTTCTTAATGGAAATCTTGAAGAAGAAATCTATATGATGCTACCGGAAGGTTTCATAACAAAGAACTAATAGCATATGGTATGCAAATTGAAAAGGTCCATTTATGGACTTAAGGAAGCATCTAAATCATGTAACATCCAATTTGATTAAGCTATAAAGTCATTTGGTTTTGAACAAAATTTGGATGAACCATGTGTGTACAAAAGACATCAAGATAAAGTAGTAATATTTCTAGTGCTTTATGTTGATGATATTCTACTAATTGGAAGTGATGTAGGGGTAATGTCATCAATAAAGATTTGGTTATTAATCCAATTTGGTATGAAGGACTTGGGTGAAACTAACTTTATGCTAGGGATCAAGCTTTGGCGAGATCGAAAAAATAGAATGTTAGGCTTGTCATAAGCTGGATGTATAGATAGGATTCTAGAATAGTTTAGCATGTAAAATTCCAAAGGAGGACTACTCCCTTTTAGACATGAATTGCCTTTGTCTGATGATCAAAGGCCTAGGACTCTTGAGGAAGAAAATATGATGAGACAAATTCCCTATGCTTCTGCAGTGGGAAGTCTCATGTATGCCATGCTTTGTACTAGACTAGATATCTGTTATTCAGTTGGCATGGTCAACTGATATCAATCAAATCCTAGACATAAACATTGATAAACAATATAGGATATTCTCAAGTATCTAAGGAAAATGAGAGATTATATGCTTGTTAACCATAGTAAGGATTTGATTCCCATTGTTTATACAGATTCAGTTTTTCAATTAGATCTTGATTTTAGAAGGTCTAGTTTAGGTTGTGTGTTCTCCTTGGGAGGTGGAGCCATAAGTTAGAGGAGTATTAAGCAATCTTGTATTGCTGACTCCACTATGAAAGTTGAATATGTTTTAGCTTGTAAAGTGGTTAAGGAAGCTGTTTGGCTAAAGAAATTCCTTTCTGATCTTGGTGTTGTGAGAATGGAGCAAGTTCCTTTCACATTGTTTTGTAACAATTGTTAAGCGGTTGCACAATCCAAGGATCCAAGAAATCACAAGAAAGGAAAGCATATTGAAAGAAAGTACCACATCGTTAGAAACATTGTTGCTCGAGGAGATGTAGTAGTAGCAAAGATTGTTAGTGCAAATAATCTAGCAGATCTCTTTTCCAAAGACTTGCCCCAAAAGACTTTTGAGTCGCATTTGGAGTGAATAGGAGTTATATTAGTGCATAATAGTCTTTAGGGCAAGTGAGAGATCGTTAGGATATGTGCCCTTTAAATAATATTGTATGATGCTATGTATGATATTATATTGTAATTAATAAAGTTATTTTATTATTATCTAAAATAAAGGTAACATGGATATTTGGACATTATCATATAGTCCATGAGATGCATAATATGTGATTTATGTGATTTAGTCACAGAAGATATAAATCACATGTTTTTGTAAACTCAAAATTTTAGTTTGTAGTTGGTGATGATATTGGGCATTTCATCTGTGAAGACTATAACATATCAACTAAAATGATATATCTTGATGATGGAAGTGAAGACTTCTAATTGATTTGTTTTAAGTGTTAAGACATATTGAATTGGACTACTGTGAGATTTATTATTTTACTAATGACTGTCACATGAATAATAAATCTCACAATTTCTATTTACATGAACTCTCAATCCTGAAAGAATAATGAACCTGTTCATGAGTGTGTAGGTTGCTTTGATATATCAAGAGTGAGATCTAAAGTCACGATTAAAACCTTAGTATGTTGGGCAACCACTTTTATTCTTGAAGGAACATATATTCTCAAGATGGAATTCATAATCTCTTAATGGAGATATAAAATATTTCCTTGAGAGAAGTTTAATGGGTTTGGTTATTCAAAGTGTTAGACCTAACCACTTTAGTAAGAAATTACTAAAGTATATATTTATGAAATTGGATTTCATAAATATATGATGAATAACTTAAATGATTAAACCGGGTACTCAATGATTAAGATGTAGTAATCTTCAAAGTGACCATCAACATTCATGACTTTGTATTACTACAAATTTTTTAATGAAGGGGTTGAATGTATAATAAAGTTTTGAGATATAATTTATTAACTAGTCGCTAACTCTTTCGATGCACGGGAAAGCTATCAATTTTTTTAATTAAAAATAAATAAAAATGAAGATGAACCTCCAAATGATGTGACATTAGAATTGTAACAACCAGCAGATAATAAGAAAATATACATTTTTCTAGATTAAAAAAATGACACAAATAGCTCAGTCATCTGCTCGTGTGATAGTGTTGCACCACTCCCAAATGACACATACACTACAAAATCATTTGGTTGCTTGTTTAGCCAATCAAACAGCAAGCCATTCTTGGACAAGTTACCTAATTGTATTACTATTGGACCAACTGGGTACACTGATCTTTTTAATACATACCCAAATAGTTTATCATCTCTCAAAGTTGCAACTGTTTTAGACTAAAGCTCCTCCCAATAGTTTTTTATTTGCACATATTGGGCAAATGTCCCAATATCATGTCTTTTTGCTATGGCTTTTTTTAAATTTCAATTTCATTTATTTTATGTCTTCCACTAAATATTCAATGTATTCATTATATTTAAAAAATGTTGAAGTAAAGTTGTATCCTCAAATAACTAAATATAACAGTTTAATTCCTCCCTGTTTCAATTTAAAACCAAATTTTGCATCTAAGCAAAAAAAAATTCCTTTGTTCCAATACGTCTTTAGTACCAAAATCACAAATCCATTAAAACCAAATTGTGCATAGAAAATCTCAAAGATTGAAAGACAACTTTAAAGTGTTTTTTGTATCTTCTTCCTTTGTTGCTTTGTAGTAGTCCCTAAATATCCCCTTTTGTTTTCCTTGAGTACAGATGTTGGTGTGAGTTGCACATTTCTTTGAACATCAAGTTTTTGAAATTTTGTACAATCACCATCTTCTTTAGTTGATAAGTTGTTGCTACATTCATTTGAAGTATCACTAATTTAAGCTTGGCAATAGAACAGGTTGAGGAATGTATTACAACATATACATCTTAAATATCATATTTGTAATTTTGCTAAATTAAAGAATACGTACTTTTGTCATTTTATCAAGCTAAATTGCTTTGTCAATTTCTTCAATAGAGTCAAAATTTTTTTTGACTTTGTAGAATTCTCATCCATACTTGAGATTATAGTCATTTAGTTGTATTTGGAAAACAAATTGTTTTCCTTTTAAATTTTCTATTTGCACAGGAATCATGACTTCGTTGGGATCCTAACAAAAGTAACATTTTTTAAATTGTACACTTAAGTAAAGTTTGGTAAATACTAAATACTAATTTTATCTTCCATATTCTCACCTATAAAGATTTGTTCAAAAGGTCTTTGGCTGATACGTTGAGTAATTTTTCAGGTTCTGAATCAAATAAAATGAATGTGGCCATTCCTGAGCTATTTTCAACCTTTAATTGAATTTTGTACCTGATAAAAGAAATGAGATATATAATGTTAATATCATATTAGTTAGTGTATTTTAATATAAAAAGTAAACATTTTCATTTTGTGTACCTTGGGATTAGGAAGCATGCCTTTTTGTTGCAACTGTCGCACCATAAAAATTTATCTCTTGACTTTACCTTTTTACGACATACTTCACAAGAGATAAAGATAGTTTATAATCTTTCCTTGACAGGTAAAGATAGTTTCTAGAAATTGAATTTAATATCAGTTAATTCATAATTTTATATTTAAATTTTGTAAAAGTAGGTTTATAGTACATAAAGAAAAGTTAAGGACATAATGTTATCATTGAATGATTTTTTTTTTCTTATCTCATTATCAGAGTCCCACAAAATTTTTTTTTTTTTTTTTTTTATTTCACTTATGGTTCTTTTGTTGATGTCCATCTCTTCTTGGATTGTCACTTGTGGTTTGAATTGCTTTGGCATTTGTACTATTGGTTGGTTATTTTCTACCAGCCTGTTATATTACATAAAGATATTAGACATAGTATTGTAGAGACTGTTAATATATTAAAAATGTGAATCCAAAATAAAACACTTACTGATCTTTGAATTCAGCAGTCTTAGGAATGTCTAAATAAATATAAACTCTTGTTCCACTTGTTTATGATAGGTTATACTCTTCTTCAATGCACGAGATTCATTAGAAAAAATGTACATTGAAGTTTCAATGAAATCATCACAGTAACAGAGAGAGGTCTAGATCAGAGGGCAAGATATCTTGTAGACATGTATAATACAGAGGTAAATAATCAAACTTTGTTTTGCTAGATATTGATGCTAAAGATAATGACATTTGAGTAAAGGTTTGTCTGGTTTAATCTTTACCTGATCATGAGCTGTAAAAATCAGTGTATTTGTATGCTATACTATACGTACCAAAAAGAAAACTGTAATTTACTAATGGGATATCTATAATTTGTTAGGACATATGTAGTTCAAGTCTGTGAACATATGTCACTATTTTATGTAATTGGCTTATCCTTAGACAAAATGCATTTTACTTGTAATTGGGTAGATTTAGGATGAGTTTAACACTTCAAGAAACAGTGGTTTAAGGTTAAGTGTTGAAGCCGTCAAAGTCTGTCCAAGAAACAAGCTAGGAAGTGCAAGGTTTTAAAGCTCGACACATACCTCGACAGATGCATCTATCGAGCTTTAAAGGAGCTGTTTTGCCCGAGCCTCGACAGCTATCTCGACACCTCTCGACACCTCTATCTGTCGAGAATTAAAGAAAACAGATTTCCTGTTCTGTTTCAAGTCCAATCCGTGAGTGTGTCTTTGGGACTTCTTTTCTCCTAACCCTAGACATATAAAAGGATTATTTTAAGGGCCGTAAAAACAGAGATCACAAGATACAAGTTGCACATTCTTTGAGAACTTGTTGTTCATGCAATTTGTGATCTGACAGACAAAGTTCGTGCTCTAGTTCATCCTTGATGATTTGAAGAACTTTGCAGCCAACTCTCTCTCTCTCTAGTTGGTGTTTGAAGTCGCGTACTGGGATCCGCACATCTGGTTAGTCACATACTTGGGAGCCGTGCATTGAAAGGAGAAACTGTCACTACAGAACAAGTCCAATTGGGTATTGGGGTAAGAGTTCAACTGTAGGTTGGTGAGGTACTTGGGATTCCTTGCTTGTAACTGCTTGTTGTGATAATAGTGGAGTTTCGGGAGTGGTGACCTTAAATCACCTGGTGGGGTTTTTGTCGTAAGGGTTTTCCCCATTCGTGAACAAATCACCGTGTTATTTATTTTCCGCTGCTTAACTTAGTTTGGTGATTTGTTTGTGCTACCACGTGATATTGCATGTTAAATTGATTAATTAATAACTTGGCTAATTAATCAACGTAATTTATCACAAGGGGTCAACGCGTTTGTGGCCTGTCAAGTGGTATCAGAGTAAGCACACTCTGATTAGGGTTTAATCTATTATGTGTGATCCATTGACCCCTGCTGTCATGGATAGAGGACAATCTCTAATCATTCCTCCTTTATTTGATGGCACTAACTATGCATACTGGAAAGTACGCATGAGAGCTTTCTTGCAGTCTTTAGATGAGAAAGTGTGGCAAGCTATGGAGATAGGCTGGATCAAGCCTACAGAAGCGCTGGCCGACTGGGATGAAGCTAAGATCAAGGCGGCCAACTTCAACAGCAGAGCATTGAATGCCCTATTCAGTGCAGTCACCAATGGGGAGTTCAAGAAAATTTCCTCAACTGAAACTGCTAAGGAAGCATGGACCATCCTCCAGACAACCTATGAGGGCACCAAGGCTGTCAAAGATTCAAAGCTGCAAAGGCTCACCACACGCTTTGAAGAAATTAAGATGGAGGAGGATGAGTCGTTTGATGAGTTCTATGCCAAGCTCAAGGATATAGTGAACTCAGCCTTCAATCTTGGGGAGACCATCCCTGAACCCAAGATAGTAAGGAAGGTGCTTAGATCGCTGCCCGAGAGATTCCATGCCAAGATCACGGCGATCGAAGAATCAAAGGACATTGATAGAATTCCTTTGACTGAGCTGGTTGGAAACTTGCAAACCTATGAGTTAGGGCTGACTAGGTTGGGCAAGTTAAGCAAGGGCAAGAGTTTGGCACTAAAGGCCAAGAGCAGTGATACGGATGACTCGTCAGATGATGAAGATTCCAAGATGAAGTCCTACATCACAAGGCAATTCAAGAAGTTTATGAAGAATGCCAACGGAAAGGGCTTCAACAAAGACCGTAGACAGTCCAGTTCTTCACAATTCAAGAATTCAGATAAAGGGAAGAAGGATGTCAAGGATGGCGGTCAGTACACTGTTCCTGCTGGGCCAAAATGTTTTGGATGTCAAAGCTTCGGACACATGAAACAAGAATGTCCTACGTACCTCAAGAGCATAGGGAAGAGCAAGGCACTTGCTGTTACCTTAAGCGACACAGAGCCCGAGGACGATTCCGAGGATGAAGACGATGGAATCTTGAATGCCTTCACTACCACTGTTAATCCTACTGATGGGGTTACCGAGAAAGTGGATGAAGAAGAGGAGTTGGTGGACTCCAAGATTGAGATTATGGATGATCAAGATGATATCCATACCGCCTATGAGAAGCTATACAAGCTTTCTGAGAAACATGAGAAGCTCTATAGGCTGGCCACCAAGAAGCTCAGTGATATGGAACTCAACCGTGAGGAGCTGTCCACATAGGTCGATGAAGCGAATCAAACCATTGGAGCACTGAGGTTCGAAAAAAATTTCTTGGTTGAGAGGACCAAGAAGCTTAAAGCGGAGCTGTTTCAAGTCAGAGCACAACTGGAGAGGACATCAAGTGCTAAACTGGACGAGATGCTGAGTGCTCAGAGATATTCTTCAGATCGTACTAGATTGGGGTATGAATTCTCTCTCTCTAATACTCCTACTTCTAGTACTACTGTGTTTGTTCCACCTGCTAATAACATTGAAAATGAAGAAAAGAATGTTAAATCTGAATTAGCTAGTGAGAACGTAGACAATGGCAAGTCCATTCTAGGAGCACCACCTAAAATTGGGAAAAGGGAAGCTAGAAACCCTAGGAATAAGAAGGCTAACTCTCAAAAGGCCAAACAGAAGAAGCCGCATCTCTGCTATCATTGTGGTGCTGCCGGTCACACTCGACCTAATTGCTACAAGTGGCGTGCCACTCAACAGAGCAATGGCACAATAGCATCTGGGAGCCAGAATCAGCTTCAGTCTTCTCTCGCTCCTCTTGGAGACATTCTAAAAGCCCTCATGTTCCTTTCGAACTTGAACGGTTTATATTCTTCTCCCTCTTCACCGGTTCAAGAATCGACCAAAAGGAAAGGATCTTCCAAAGTGTGGAAGGCAAAGGGATCTAAGTGATTTCAGTCGCTTCTTCTTCTCTCTCCTGTTTTTGTGTGTTGCATTACTTGTGTGTTTCTTTACTGTTTTGAGTCAGTCTAGTTTTATGCATTGTTTTGCTTTACATGTTTTTGTTTGTGTGTTTTCAGTTTTGTGTTTTATTTTTTTGCTTTTCTGATAAAAAAAATAAAAAAAAAATTGAAATTGAAATTGAAAAATACAAAAACAGTGTGTGTTTGTGTGCATTAGCTCATGTGAACTTTTGAAATGGCCATTGAAACAGAGTTCTCTAAACTTTGTATCACCTGTAGCTTAGATGAGCATTCTTCTGCACAACTAAGCAAGTGAGCTCTGTAGCTTTTTGTCTGTGATGAGTAAGGTTAAGTAATCTCTTCTTCTCAACACTCGTATCACTCTTTTTGACAGGTTGAACTAGAAAATCCTAAGAGAAAGGCATAAATAACCATCTCACCACTGTTACTCGCCAATCATAATAAGACATCTGTATGCTTCGGCATAGCAAAAGTGCAATGTCAATGACACCTGTATGCTTCGGCATAGCAAAAGTGCAGTGTCAAAAGCTTAACATCATTGGGTATTTCTTTTCTTTCTCTTGTATGCCCATGCATGATATGCTTGTTAAAAAGAAACTATGCAAAGAAATAAAAAGCAAAAAGATAAAAAATGCTTTAAAATATGGTTGCAAGCGTGTTTTCTAGGAGATGTGGGAGTTATAGGATGTACCTCGAAGGTGATAGTCCCCATCAAACAGTTATGATTGTGTGTGAGTTAAAGTGATTTACTCATATCTCAAATCGTCATAACATTGAGACACATATGCAATCTTGCGATGTTTTCACACACAACACGCAATATTCTTTGCTATTCTTGATACATGTGCAGGTACAATGTGATTTGGCCATCACAAAGCTTACATGCGTTAATGTATGCTCACTAAACTGTCATAACTTGTTTTTGAAACATAAAATTGGTTAGACTTGTTTAGTGTGTGTGTGCGTGTTTTGAGATACATGTGCATCAAAATTTTTGTTGAGAGATGAGTTTGAGAGCTTAATGTGTTGGTTGTATCTTTGGTTGAGTTGCATGCATGATTGCATTCATGTCTGTGTTTTTCTTCTTTTGAAAAACTGCTTTTAAAGGCATCTCGACACCTCCTTAATACCTCTCGACACATGAGCTATCTGTCGAGATCCTTAGACTCTTTCTTATCCTAGTCTCCACAGATACCTCGACACCTGCTGGATCGATCGAGAAACTTTCTGTTTGCTCGATAGCTTCTCGATAGCTTCTAGATCGATCGAGGTTCCTTCTTGTTTATTCTTCTTCCTCGATAGCTGATCTTGATAGCTTCATCTGTCCATGTGTATTTCTCGACACATGTCCTCGACAGCAGGCTCGACACCTCCCGATAGCATCATCTGTCGACATTTAATGAGAAGCTATATATAGAGTAGTCGCGATTTTTCTTCTCACTTGCTCGATCTCTCTCGCTCGAAACTCACTGTTCTCTCTCAAAATCTCTTCCTTTTCCCTCCAAACCTTCTCCCAAGGCTTTCTCAAGAGTTTCTTTGCGATATTCATCTCTTGGTAAGCACTTTATCCCTCTTTTTCATGCATTTCATTGTTTTAAAACCCTAGGTTTTGTGTTTTTGAAAATTTTTGGGAGTTTTCAAAATTGTTGGGGTTTTCATGAAATTTTTGGGTTGTTTTTCTAGTTTTGATCTTCAAAACCACATGCATTGCATCACATTAGCATTCTCAGTGTATTTTCACGCATTTAGATGTGTGCAACTCTATTGTGTGCTGTTAGGTTTGGATTGGGCTGAGCCCATGATGTTTTTATGTTGCATGTCACATGTTCATGCATTCTCCATGCATACGTTCTTTTCATTTCAATATTATTCTGCCAATATTGAACTGTTTGGGACTTTTCTGTGTGTTTTCTTTCTCTCCCCCTCTCTATGGTTGCGTTAGCTGTGTCTATGGCACCTAAGCGTAAATCCACTCCGTCCCAGAACCCTTTGCGTTCTAAGGGACAGTCTTCCTCTGACTCTACCCCTCTTTCTGTCCGGTTCCGTGATGAGAAAGCCCATAAGGACTTCTCGGAGAACTTTTCTAAACGCGGTGTTCATTCGGAACGCCACGTTGTCCTGGCAGATTTTGCCGACACCGACCTTCCAGATGTCATTCACACTCGGGGATGGGAGTCACTATGTGACGTCCCGGTCACTTGTCCTCTCGTGTTGATTCAGGAGTTTTACTCCAATATCCACGGGATAGATTCTTCAGTACCTCATTTTTACTCTTGCGTCCGAGGTACGTGCTTTTGTGTCACCCCAGAGTTAGTCTTTGAGGCTCTCCATGTCCCTAGGGTGGATCATCCTGATTACCCTAGCTGTGAGCGTCTCTGGACTGTGTCCAAAGACGAGATGATCTCGGCATTCTGTGAGCGTCCTACCTCTTGGGGAGATCACATGTACACACCATGTCGACTTTTTGCTAAAGGTCCTCATTTCCTTAACATGGTGATGACCTTTGTTTTGCACCCACTCTCTCACTATAACTCTATCACAGAGCCTCGCGCTCGATTTTTGTTGTCCCTCTTAGAGGATCTTTCTATAGACTTTCCTTCACACTTCATCTTTTCCATTATCGATGTCTATAGAGATACGGTCACCCGTGATAAGCTCATTTTCCCTTCCGCTATCACGAGGATTCTGAGTCGTTTTTCCATCCCATTCCCTTCGTCCGATCCGTACCACGTCATGTCCGCCATAGACGCCGCTACCGTAAAATGTAGCGAGGCACAGTTTAGATCGCGACAGACTGACGGTGCCACTCCTTCCACCCGTCCGGCCACCTCCAGATCCGCTCGAGCATCTGCTTCTACTTCTTCGAGCGACGTCAGCTTGGGAGACATCATGGCGCAGCTACAGCGCATGGATGCTCGCCTAGATACACTCTCCACGGAGTTGGACCAGGTGAACGTCCGTGTTGGTCGCATCGCCAGGCGAGCTCTTCGGATGAGATGTTTACTTGACACTCTACCCTTTGTCACTCGTGACAAAAAGGGGGAGTAGTTTTGTCTGAGAGTAGTCATACTTAGGGGGAGTGTTAGCATAGGACATAGGACATTTTTGTTAGGGGGAGTGTGGATTGAGGGATGTAGTGAGGTGATCTATGTATTTTTTCTTTCTTTTAGAGATACATTGATCATGTATTGACATACATTGTATTATTCTCTTCTTATATATGATGATGTATGTTTTTCTTTCACCTACCTTTCATGTGTTGTTTCTTTTCTATCTTTATACACATGCTTCTTTACTTGTATGCAATCTATTATTTCTGTTTCACACAAAGATGCCTTGATGTGTTTTGTTTATAAGTGTTTCAGAAATACAGGTTGTCAAAGTCTTCTTACCATGAACTCTCTTCTCGCAAAGTTTTTCAAGAGTTTGTGTTAGGATAGATTTTACTGTATGTAACAAGTGAATATGAGTTGAGTGATTTATGACTTCTCTCATATCTTCATTTGTTTGTTGTGGTTTTGTCACGGATTGCCAAAGGGGGAGATTGTTAGGACATATGTAGTTCAAGTCTGTGAACATATGTCACTATTTTATGTAATTGGCTTATCCTTAGACAAAACGCACTTTACTTGTAATTGGGTAGATTTAGGATGAGTTTAACACTTCAAGAAACAGTGGTTCAAGGTTAAGTGTTGAAACTGTCAAAGTCTGTCCAAGAAACAAGCTAGGAAGTGCAAGGTTTTAAAGCTCGACACATACCTCGACAGATGCATCTATCGAGCTTTAAAGGAGCTGTTTTGCCCGAGCCTCGACAGCTATCTCGACACCTCTATCTGTCGAGAATTAAAGAAAACAGATTTCCTGTTCTGTTTCAAGTCCAATCCGTGAGTGTGTCTTTGGGACTTCTTTTCTCCTAACCCTATACATATAAAAGGATTATTTTAAGGGCCGTAAAAACAGAGATCACAAGATACAAGTTGCACATTCTTTGAGAACTTGTTGTTCATGCAATTTGTGATCTGACAGACAAAGTTCGTGCCCTAGTTCATCCTTGATGATTTGAAGAACTTTGCAGCCAACTCTCTCTCTCTCTAGTTGGTGTTTGAAGTCGCGTATTGGGATCCGCGCATCTGGTTAGTCACGTACTTGGGAGCCGTACATTGAAAGGAGAAACTGTCACTACAGAACAAGTCCAATTGGGTATTGGGGTAAGAGTTCAACTGTAGGTTGGTGAGGTACTTGGGATTCTTTGCTTGTAACTGCTTGTTGTGATAATAGTGGAGTTTCGGGAGTGGTGACCTTAAATCACCCGGTGGGGTTTTTGCCGTAAGGGTTTTCCCCATTCGTGAACAAATCACCGTGTTATTTATTTTCCGCTGCTTAACTTAGTTTGGTGATTTGTTTGTGCTACCACGTGATATTGCATGTTAAATTGATTAATTAATAACTTGGCTAATTAATCAACGTAATTTATCACAAGGGGTCAACGCGTTTGTGGCCTGTCATAATTTATTGTACAATACATAACTGGAGAAGTCCTCCAATTACTGCGTAGATTGCGTTGTGCAATGTGTGTGTATATCACAATAGAGTAGTTTTATGATCGGTTCTCTATATTTTGAACTCCATTTAAACAATATTTGTCCATTTGGAGAACTTTTGGACTCTTTAAGTTATGGACTAAACAGATTGATGTATAAAAGGGATACAAATCACTCACTCACGCTTGTTTAGGTGGTAAATTGAATGATATCATTAGAAAGTCAGAATTGCTGGAGATTTATTGGTGATTTAGAATTTAATTTAGAAAAGTCACTTGAGAAGGAACCTAAAAAACAATTAACTACTTCTCAATAGAGCACTAATCATAAATGAAGCATTCTAATTTGTAAGAATGTGAAACAAAATCAGTCTCTAAGCCATTGATTCCAATCAGATTGCAAAATCTCTAAAAAATGTCATGATGATCTAGAGAAGTATTGGCCTTCTTTAAGTTGTGGCTCACCATCAACTTGACATGGTGGAAAAGGGTCATTCTGGGCACATGAGGTCGTCATGTTATGTTCACTTAGTTTTTCTGTTTAATCTTCCCTTTACACAATATAGACTAATAGTTATTCATTCTTATGCTCTTGGGTATGGCTAAAATGTGTGATATACAATGGCAGTGGGGTAATGCTCTTCAACCTTTGCTCACTCACATATTCTTAATCCCATACCACAGAGACAATTAAATTCTTAAGCATCCATTGTCAATGGTAGTTTCTAGTTCCTTAAATGATTATAAATGCCATATAGAACCTAAGGTCAGCTATGACAGATATGTAATAAACTGTTCATTTGATATAATAGACAGGAAGTGATGATTCCACCATATGAAGGAAATTTTCAGTGCCTCATTAATCCTGATGTGAAGGTCGTTTTGCCAAGCAAGCAACCAAAAAAAAAAAAAAAATCCAAATCAAAGGATACAACAGTCCAGGCCTAGGTGAATTTAAGAGTAAAGAACTTTCATAACCAATGCCTAAAAGGATTCTAAGAGTAAAAGACCTTTCCTTTTTAGCTTTCTTGATTACATATAGCAAATGCTAACACATGTGGGAGAAAATCAAATTATAATGTAAGCAAATGTGGGAGAAAATCAAATTATAACGTGTTCCAGAAGAGAATTTTCAAAAATTCTAAAACCAAAAAATTCACATTTAACCACAATACACAGTTTAGTTGCAAACAGAATGTGATAAACTATTTTAAAACAAAAATCCAATACAAAATTGGTTCTACAAATACAAAATTTGTATTTAAAGCAACACAATAGACAATTCAAGTTAAGTGAAATAGTCAAGACTAACACAGTAAGAGTCTAGCCATACCACAGTACGCAACACGTAGCATCTCTTCCTCAATAGGATTATGTTCTAGGCCCCATACCAACTCCCACTCCAAAATTTTCAAATTCACAAATAATAATAAAAATTTCCAATCAAATTTAAAATTATGAAATCTACAGGACTTTCAATAATCAAATATAAAATAGCAAACTAAATCTGAGTTTGCATCTAGTTATACAGCTTCTTAATTGGATGCTTACATAATAATTCAACCAAAATACTTTGTATTTCAAACAATTGGATGATTTCTTATGTAGTTCAGAAGATGGTTATAAAGAGAAATAGAAAAAAGAAATGAACTTCCCTTTAAAAGTCTTGACAATCAAACATGTGGCTATTATGATAAAAGGGCCTTCATTTTCAGTAAAGAAGTTCTCGTCAACTTGATTTGCAACTGATCCCCAAAGTGTAAGCTTTATTTCATTTCCTTTATTCAAATTTTCCAATGTTGCAGTGTAAGTTCATATATTGGCTTATCAAAAATAAATAAATAAATAAAAAGCGCATGTATTCAAAAAATATATATATTTTTTTAAAAAGACATACTTTATAGTCATGACATTTATGTTTCTCATCAAGACATTTGATCCTTTGATGCAAGGTTGCTCAATCGGTCCAACACCAATCACATTTCCAATGACATCTAGGCATTACAAAGATGTGCATGTAATTATTTTCAAATATAATAATAATATAATGCATAGTTATTAAAAATTTAATATAACGCATATATATATATATATATATATATATAGAGAGAGAGAGAGAGAGAGAGATGATAGCTGGATATGTTTATTAATGCGTTCATGTATTTTATCAGTCAACAAATTCAAATTTATGACACGATATATCAACATCAGTCTCCTTTATTTCCTTAATGCTAGTTTTAAATGTGAACATGATCTTGAAGTCATTGCCTACTGGTCTATACAATGCATTGCCATCAACCACTTGAAAATAAGAGAGTTCATTCAATTTTCGTTCTTGCAAAAGAGGCTTGAACTTTTTGGCAATATTATTTCGAATGATTGCTTATATTACATTATTCTACAAGTAAAGTGCATCAGTTTTATATAGATAGAGTTCATGGGTTGGGTTGTCATTGCATATATTATATTATGATTTTATTAAGGTTCCATACTATATATTTATATGCTAAATTGACAATATCTCGTTTACTTATTATATTCATGTTTATTATTTTTATATTTAAATCATGGCATCATTTAGTCCACTTGTTGCTATTCTTAATCAAAATAAACTAACTAGATCCAATTATGTTAACTGGAAAAGAAATTTGGACATTGTTTTTACAGCTGAAGAGCACAAATACGTCCTTACTCAACCATATCCTAGCTTTCCTTCATTAGATGCGCTTCCTGAAGAAAAATATGATTGTTCGCAGAAATCTAATGAGATGGCCAAGTGCTACATCCTAGCATCTATCTTAAATGTTCTATAGTATCAAATGCAGGATGTAGAATTAGCGACATAATGCTAAGTTTGAAGGAGATGATTGGTGAGCAAGGCCATTTTGCAAGGCAAGAAACCATGAGTCAAATTTATAATACCAAAATGGCTGAAGGCAATTCAGTGAAGGAGCATTGTCCTACAATGATCTCTAATCTGAATACATTAGAGGTTTTAGGTGTCGATATTGATGGAGAAACCCAAGTGGATATGATACTCCAGTCATTATCGGAATCATTCAAGGACTTCAGACTCAATTATAATATGAACAAAATGATTTATTCGTTGTCTGAATTAATGAATGAGTTGGTAGCGGCAAAATGCATTCTTGGTACGTCTAGTGTTGATGATAATATGGCTGAAACTTATACTTTTCAACCTATGTCAAAAGGCAAGGGAAAGAAGAAGAAGTAGGATTTCACCAAGAAAAATAGTAAAAGAGTTGCCTTAGGAGTTGCTAACAAAGAAAAGAAAACCAAAGGAAAGTGTTTCCATTGTGGTGAGAAAGGACATTGGAAGAGGAATTGTCCAATATTTGAAACTGCCAAGAATAAAGGTATGAAATGTTCATTTCTTCTTGAAATATGTTTGGTAGAGAATCCCACGAATTCTTGGTTTGTGGATTCAGGCTGTACTATTCATATCTACAATTCTTTGTAGGGGTTCCAGGAGACCGAAAAGCTTAATGAGGGGGAATTGTTTCTTACTTTGGCTGATGGGAGCAGGATTCCAGTTGTAGGTGTTGGAGTGTTTAATTTATGCTTTGAGTCTAGGGTTTTAATGTTGGAAGACTGTATATATGTACCTAATGTTCGTAGGAATTTAATTTCTACAACTTATTTAGATAAACATGGATATTGTGTTATCCTTAAAGACAATATTGTAATAAAGAAGGATAAAGTGTTTATCTGTTATGGCAATATTGTGGATGATCTTTATATTTTAACTCCTGATAAGCATGAATTGTACAATTCTGAATTAGATAATAACTCTCATGTAAAATCATTAAAGAGAAAGTTTCCTTTTACAAGTGATGCATATCTTTGGCACTTGCGTTTGGGTCATATTAATTCAAACAGAATTCAAAGACTTATCAAAGATGGACTCTTAGGGTTCATGGACTTTGATGGTTTTCCAGTTTGTAAATCTTGTTTGAAGGGCAAAATGACCAAACGACCTTTTAATGCAAAAGGTAGAAGAGCCCAAGAGTTGCTAGAACTAGTATATTCAGATGTATGTGGTCCTATGTCAATCTAAGCAAGGTGGCTATAAGTATTTCATTACCTTCACTGATGATTACTCTAGATTTGGTTATGTGTACCTAATGAAACGAAAGTCCGAAACTTTTGAAAAGTTCAAAGAGTTTAGGGCTGAAGTTCAAAGAGTTGGGATCTTGTAAAGGCACCTAATGACATTAAACCTATTGGTTACAAATGGGTTTACAAGAGGAAGAGATGGATAGATGAAAAGGTTGAAACTTTTAAAGTAAGGCTAGTGGTGAAAGGGTATACACAAAAAGAGAGTATTGATTATGAAGAAACCTATTCACTAGTAGCAATGCTTAAATCTATCAGAATTCTCTTATCCATTGCTGATAATTATGATTATGAGATTTGGCAAATGGATGTCAAAAATGCTTTTCTAAATGGAAACCTTGAAGAACAAATCTATATGATGCAACCGGAAGGTTTCATAGCAAAGAACTAAGAGCATTTGGTATGCAAGTTGAAAATATCTATTTATGGACTTAAGCAAGTATCTAGGTCATGGGATATCAGATTTGATCAAGCAATCAAGTCATTTGATTTTGAACAAAATCTTGATGAACCATGTGTATACAAAAGACATTGAGATAAAGTAGTAATGTTCCTAGTGCTTTATGTTGATGATATTCTACTCATTGAAAATGATGTAGGGGTAATGTCATCAGTAAAGGTTTGGTTGTCAAGCTAATTTGATAAGAAGGACTTGGGTGAGGCTAACTTTATTTTAGGAATCAAGCTTTGGCGAGATCACAAGAATAAAATGTTAGGCTTATCACAAGCTAGATATATGGATAAGGTTCTAGAACGATTTAACATGCAAATTTCCAAGAAAGGATTACTTCCTTTCAGAATTGGAGTTCCTCTGTCTGATGACCAAAGGCCTAAGACTCTTGAGGAAGAAAATATGATAAGACAAATTCCTTATGCTTTTGCAGTGGGAAGTCTCATGTATGCCATGTTTTATACTAGACTAAATATCTGTTATTTAGTTGGCATGGCTAGCCGATATCAATAAAATCTAGGACCAAAACATTGGCAAGCTGTAAAGCATATTCTAAAGTTTCTACGAAAAATGAAAAATTATATGCTTGTTTACCATACTGAGGATTTGATTCCCATTAGCTATACAAATTCATATTTTCAATCAGATCTTGATTTCCAAAAATCCACTTCAGGTTGTGTGTTCACCTTAGAAGGTGGAGCCATAAGTTGGAGGAGTGTTAAGCAATCTTGTATTGCGGACTCCACCATGGAAGCTGAATATGGTGTTGCTTGTAAAGCTCAAAGGAAGCTGTTTGGCTAAAAAAATTCCCTTTTGATTTTGGTGTTGTGAGAATTGTGCAAGTTCCTATCACATTGTTTTGTGACAATAGTAGAGCGGTTGCACAATTCAAAAATCCAAGAAATCACAAGAAAGGAAAGCACACTGAGAGAAAGTACCACATCATTCGAGACATTGTTGCTCGTGAAGATGTAGTAGTAGTAAAGATTGAAAGTACAAATAATCTAGCAAATCCCTTTACCAAGGCCTTGTCTCAAAGGACTTTCGGGTCACATTTGGAGGGAAAGGGAGTTAGATTGGTGCACAATAGTCTTTAGGGCAAGTGGGAGATTGTTAGGATTAGTGCCCTTAAATCCTATTGTATGATGCTATGTATGATATTATGCGTGCGTTTGGATACCACTTATTTTGCTGAAAACTGAAAACAATAAAAAAATATTTTCCAAATTATTGTTCACAAGAAAAACATTGTACACATGCCTATTTGCACTATTCATGTTTAATGAATAGTGCAATAGGCACTGGTTTAAAAAATAAAAAAAAATGCCTGACGCGCAAAACGCGCACACCAGATGTGCAAAACAAACAGACACTGTGTAACATTATGTATGACTTAATGTTGTAATTAATAAAGTTTTTTTTATTATAATCTAAAATAATGGTAACATGAATATTTGAAATAATCATATAGTCCATGAGATGTATAGTATGTGATTTATGTGAAAAGTCATAGAAGATATAAATCACAAGTTCTTTGTAAACTCAGAATTTAAGTTTGTAGTTGGTGATGAAATTGGGCATTTCATCTACGGAGACTATAACATATCTACTAAGATGATTTATCTTGATCATGGAAATAGAGACTTCTAGTTGGTATGTTGATATGTTTTGAGAGCTAAACTATATTGAACAAGACTGCAATGAGATTTATTACATGAACTCTTAATCCAGAGAGGATAATGGACCTGATCATGAAGTGTAGATGTCTTTGATATATTAGGAGTAAGATCTAAAGTCACGGTCAAAATCTCAGTATGTTGGGTAACTACATTTAGTGTTGATGGAACATATTTTCTCAAGATGGAATTCATAGTCTATTAACGGAGATATAAAATATTTCTTTGAGATAAGTTTAATGAGTTCAGTTATTTAGAGAGTTAGGCCTAACCACTTTGGTAAGAAGTTACTAAATGATATATTTATGAAATTGGATTTCATAAATATATGATGAATAAATTTAAAAGACTAAATCGGGTAATCAAGGATTAAGAAGTAGTAATCTATAAAGTGGCAGTCTATATTAATGACTTTGTATTACTAAAATATTTTAAAAGGTGTTGCATGTACAATAAAGTCTTGGGATATAATTTATCAATACGGCCTAGAGTGTAACTATATTTATATAGTGGTGTTATGTATAGTTAATGGTAACTTTTCACTTGTCAAAAGTTGATAGAAAAACCCAAGGTCCATTGAAACTAGGGTCTTATTTGTTCTCTTTTTGATCCCACTCCTAGCCACACACTAAAGCCCAATTGTAAAGGCCCAAAAGGCTAACCAATTAGATAATCAGTTATAAGGAGGGAAACATACAAAATATTTAATGTGAATCAAGAACATGAAATGGTGTGTATGTGAATGTGAAATACTCTCTTATTCACCATTTGAAAACTGATTGAGAGGCCACACTTCTTAGGCGTAAAGTAGAATTGGAGTGAAGATTAAAAGTGTTCCCGAATACTTTTGATTTTTGTTTTGAATTTCACCGTACCAAGGTACGCTCTCTTGTTCTTGAATTATGGAATTTGCATAGTACATGTTAGCAATTGTGAATGTAGTAAATCCATTAATTTTCTACTACGTATGTTTTGTATGCAATATAAACATGTATTTAATCATCATCAATTGCATCATACCTTGCATGTCCATAAGTTCAAGTGTTTGAAGACAAAAATAATGTTGTTGAGCAATACAATATTCAAATTTAAAAAACTAAACAACACTGTGCTCAAGGGCATTTCTAAAATTTTAACAATGTTAAGCTACACTCTTCAATTTTTTGTTTGTGTTGAAAAATGTTTTAAACACTTTCGTTACATATGCTACAAAAAATCTACTCACACCAATTTTGCTAAGGTAGCATATCATCCTCAACATATAAAATATTTATACATAATGAGTTACAATTCAAATTGAGTTTCATGAGTTCTTTAAATGTGAACAGAACACTACAATATACTATGATATTAAAACTCCAAGCATAAAAGCAGATTTAAAATTGCAACCATATATTTGCTATAACTATTAAACATACACAGGGGAAATATAAGTTATTTAAATATTTATAAGGTACAATTGTACTAAGCATAGATATAAATTATTTTATAAACCTGCTCTATATCTGTAAAGATTAAAAAAAAAAAAAAAGGACATATAATTCAGTATGAACAATGTAATGAATAACTAATCTCAACATACTCCACATCAATTTCGCTAAGATTATCAGGGATGTTGTGTGATGAAAGCAAGCTGATAATTCCACCTCGCTTAGATTCCACTAAACAAATTCAAGCCCATACCTCAGTTTCCACACAAAAAAAATTTAAATTGATTATCACCATTCTAATATCTATTTAAAATATTGAAGATGTAACTCACTTCAAAAAATATTATCGTTAAAACACATTACTAAACTCAGTTACAAAGTTTCAAACCTAAGACTTATCTAAGTGTGTTCACAAAATTAATTACAGATATAAAAGAAACACAGCTAAAACAGTACATATTAAAATAATAACCCAATAGTAAACTGTTGAACTTACACGATCTTATTACTCTAGTATAATGGTGTTTTTGTTAAGGATTGAAAAGAAGTGGAGCAACTATGAAGAAAAAGAATTCCATTAGTATGATTATAATAGAAGTGGCAGAACACAAAGTGCTTTAGAAAATACTAGGTCTTGGCACATAGTTTGTTTGTATAAAAGGGATGGATATAGGTGGCTAAGAAAGTGAGTCCACTTAGAAGCACTTTGCTTCATGAAATGGGATATTCTCCAATTACTAATTCTCATGGCTATGACTTGGCTCATGAGTTGTAAGTGCATTGACTTCTAATGGTTTTCTAGTTTTTTTTTTTATAGGAAAAATAAAAACTTTTAATGGTTTTCTAGTATTGTGCCATTTGAGAATCAACAATAAAAAAATGGTATTGTAGATTAGGATAATTAATTGTTACTTTAGTCCAAAGGCATGGGTAAATATTTTATTATAGATGATTAAGATCACAATTTTGTAAGTGAAAGAGCTACCAATCTTCCATCGAATTAGATTCCTTTTCCTGCAATGTTTTTAGAAATGATTTTCTGTAGATCATGCAAGTACCTTTAAGTTTACCACAAAAGGGGGAAAATTTTCAGCACCCCCCAATTTCTCATGCTAACAAAATGGAACCTTGGTAAATTTGGAAAGCTAATAAGGCAAGGATTTTCGAAGGTTAAGGCTATATCCATTGTTTAGCAAAAATAACTTTTTCCATTGAAATGGAAACTGAACACTACAATATACTATGATATTAAAACTCCAAGCATAAAAGCAAATTTAAAACAGCAACCATATATTTGCTATAACTATTAAACATACACAGGGGAAATATAAATTATTTAAATATTTATAAGGTACAATTGTACTAAGCATAGATATAAATTATTTTATAAACTTGTTCCATATCTGTAAAGAAAAGAAAAGAAAAAAGAGAGACATATAATTCAGTATGAACAATGTGATGAATAACTAACCTCAACTTACTCCACACTAATTTCGCTAAGATTATCAGGAATGTTGTGTGATGAAAGCAAGCTAATAACTCCACCTCGCTCAGTTTCCACTAAACAATTTCAAACCCGTAGCTCAGTTTCCACACGAAAAAATTCAAATTGATTATCACCATTTTAATATCTATTTAAAATATTGAATATGTAACTCACTTCAAAAAATATTGTACAAACCCTCAATAAGATAATTACATTCACTTTGGTAGATAATATATCAAACAAAAGCAATTTTGATAGCCACCTAATTTGATATGGCACATATTTTTCAGTTACAATAATCTATAGTCCACACTACCACACCTGTCATCCATGGACTCATAAATCTAATGACTTGAAGCTGGAGTTGAGAACATGAGAAAGATCTAGGATAACTTAGTACTCCATCAGATTGTTTATTCAACTATGGAATAGAAACTTATATTGGCAAATGAAATAGCAAAGTATGAGATTTATGTAATGAGCATGAGAGTGAGAATAAGTTGCTATGACAGTAGGTTTCTCACAGAAAAATACAACATAACAATGAGGTGACTTACTTGAAGCTGAAGTTCCAAACCTAAGACTTATCTAAGTGTGTGCACAAACTCAATTACAGACACAAAAGAAACATAGCTAAATCAGCACATAAGAATTCCATTAGCATAATCATATTTATAATGAAAGTGGCAAAACACAAAGTGCTTTAGAAAATGCCAGTTCTTGACACATGGAACAATGAATTTTAGACTCAAATTGGAAACATTAGAAGAAGTAAAGGAAAATCCATAAAGCTGGATTGTTGGGATCATCTACAAATATATATATATATATTTCAAGCATAACCTAATCCTTAAAACCTCAATAGTTTTTTTTTTTTTTTTCTTTGGAAATATGTTGATCATAGTTGATTTCTTTAGGTTTTAACAATTATGCATAAAATAGCATTGTTTAGGAACACAACCTTCTTTTTACAAATTGAAGTAGTTTTTCTGCTAAAATTGATATAACTAAACTAAAATTCAAAAAAAGCTAAGAAATCCAAAATATTTTTTTCTACACAAACTGATATAACTACACTAAAATTTCAGTTTCATGAGTTCTTTAAATTTAAAGAGAACATTAAAATAGTTATAAATTAGATGTACATAGATTATCACAGAGGCAAATGTTAAAATTCAAATTGAGAGAACACTAAAATAGTTAGAAATTAGATGTACGTAGATTATCACAGAGGCAAACGAATACCATACCTTTGACCCTGATTTGAATGGTGGAGAAGAATGAAGAGAAAGGCAATAACAATAAACTTACAAATTGAACAATCGTGAAAAAAAAAGGACTAATAAGAATCAACTATTTATAAGATAATAGTTATAGAGTTTGGATTCAAAAAAAAAAAAAAAAATATATATATATATATATATATATATTATAGAGTTCTAATTAAATTTGTTTATTAGATACCTTTGGGCCGGATTCGACGGGCTGGGTTGGGTGTATTTCCGATCGACATAGTTGATAGGCCATAGGCTGGATGAGACCCACAGCAAATGGGGTGCTGTTTCAGGGTTGTAGAGGTTGTTGTTGGAAAAATATAATACGCAGCGGAAGAAAATATAATGTAAACGGATCTACTTCATACATACAAGTTAACATGGGCTATTTAAGTTTCAGAATTAGAGAACAAGAGATTGTACCTTGGAGCGGAGAATTTCAAAACTTGAAGACGAGAAGTACTTGGGAATACTTTCAATCTTCACTCCAATTCCACTAACGCCCAAGATGTGTGGTCTCTCAATCAGTTCCAAAGGGAGAATGTCCAAAAGTGTCTAACACTTTATACCACTTCACACGAGTGTTCTTTCAAACTCTCTCAATTATCTTCTAAATCTCTTTCGAAAATTCTGTATGTTTCTCCCTTTGTATCTAACTGATTATCTAATTGGGCTGGCCTTTTGGGCCTTTCCAATTGGGCTTAAGTATGTGGCTTGGAGTGGGACCAAAAGGGACCAATAAGACACTAGCTCCAATGGGCCTTGGACTTTTCTGTCAACTCTTGACAAGTCTAAAGTTACCATTAACTATATTTAATACCACTATATAAATATAGTTGCACTCTAGGCCTTATTAATTAATTATATCTCAAGGCTCTATTATACATGCAACCCCTTCATAAAATATTCATAGTAACACAAAGTCATGAAAGGAGACTGCCACTTTGTTTATTACTACATCTTAATTTCTTGAGTACCCGGTTTAATTCTTTAAGTTATTCATCATATATTTATGAAATCCAATTCCATAAATATATACTTTAGTAATTCCTTACTAAAGTGGTCAGGCCCAACTCTCTGAATAACAAACACATTAAACTTATCTCAAGGGAATATTTTATATCTCCGTTAAGAGACTATGAATTCCATCTTGAGAATATATGTTCCATCAACACTAAATGTGGCTGCCCAACATACTGAGATTTTGACCTTAACCATAGATCTCACTCTTGATATATCAAAGCAACCTACACTTCATGATCAGGTCCATTATCCTCTCAGGATTAAGAGTTCATGCAAATATAAGTCGTGAGTTTATTATTCTATTGACAGTCTTTAGGAGAATAATAAATCTCACACCGGTCCAGTTCAATATGTCTTAACTCTTAAAATATATCAACATATCAACTAGAAATCTCCATTTCCATGATCAAGACAAATCATCTTAGTTGATATGTTATAGCCTTCGCAGATGAAATGCCCAATTTCATCACCGACTACGAACTATAATTCTGAGTTTACAAAGAACTTGTGATTTATATCTTCTGTGACTAAATCACATAAATCACATACTATTGCATCTCATGGACTATATGATAATGTCCCAATATTCATGTTACCATTATTTTCAAATAATAATATAATTTTATTAACCAAAACATTAAGTCATACATAATGTCTTACATAATAAAATACATAGCATCATACAATAGGATTTAAGGACAAATATCCCAACAGTTGTATGTGGGTGGTCTGAGGAAGGAGCTCGATCACGTTTTTGAGGAAGAAGATAGGTGGTCTAAGGAAGGAGCTTGACCTCTGTTCGTTGTTTGTGGGTATGGTGGGTTATCTGTGGCCATGGGCTTAATGAGACCCACGGCAAATAGGGGGTCGTTTCTAGGTTGTAGAGGTTGGATGTGGGTGGTTAGTGACAAATCGGTGGTCTGAGGAAGGAGATGGGGATGGCAGACCATTGTGAAGTGGAAAGGCAGAGCTTACTTTTTTTTTGTTGGTTTTATTTTGTGGGTATGATGGGTTTGTAGATGCGATGCGATGCGATGCTTGATTTGCTGTTGGTTACAAGTTTATGGGTTTGATCGAGAAGGAACTAGTAAAGGATTGAGGAAGAACATGGGGATCGTAGACCATCGTGCTGGTAGAGGACTGAGGAAGAAGATAAGGATGGCAGACCATTGTGAAGTGGAAAGGCAGAGCTCACTTCTTTTTGTTGGTTCTATTTTGTTGTTTGTCGAGTTTATGACATTTATTTTTTTTGGTTTTATTATTATTATTTTAATATTATGCTGACATGGAAAATTGTGAGAGCTTCAAATGTTGGAAAAACTGGTTTTGTATCTCATATAAAACACACAGCGGAAGCAACAAATATGGATCTATTTCATTCATGATTGATAATATGTACTATGTAAATTTCAGAATTTAAGAACAAGATAGTATACCTTGGTGTGGAGAAATTCAAAACAAAAGATTAGAAGTACTTGAGAATACTTTTAATCTTCACTCCAATTCTACTTTACGCCTAAGAAGTGTAGTCTCTCAATCAGTTTCCAAGGGAAAATTATCGAGTGACTTCACTCACATATACACACCATATTACAATGATGTCTCACTTTTTCTTATTCTCTCATAAATAATTTTGTATGTTTCTCCCTTTATAACTAACTGATTATCTAATTAGGCTGGCCTATTGGGCCTTTCCAATTGGGCTTTAGTGTGTGGCTTGGAGTGAGACCAAAACGGACCAATAAGATACTAGCTCCAATGGACTTTGAGCTTTTCTGTCAACTCTTGACAAGTCCAAAGTTACCATTAATTATATTTAATACCACTATATAAATATAATTGCACTCTAGGCCTTATTAATAAATTATATCCCAAGACTTTATTATACATGCAACCCCTTCATAAAATATTCGTAGTAATACAAAGTCATAAAATATAGACTGCCATTTTGAAAATTACAACATCTTAATCCTTGAGTACCCAGTTTAATCCTTTAAGTTATTCATCATATATTTATGAAATCCAATTTCATAAATATATACTTTAGTAACTCCTTACTAAAGTGAATAGGTCTAACACTTTGAATAACAAAACCCACTAAACTTATCTCAAGGGGACACTTTATATTTTTATTAAAAGATTATGAATTTCATCTTGAGAATATATGTTCCATCAACATTAAATGTGGCTCCCCAACATATTGAGGTTTGGACCGTTACTTTAGATCTCACTCCTAATATATCAAAGCAACCTATATTCATAATCAGGTCCGTTATCCTCTCAGGATTAAGAGTTCATGTAAATAGAAGTCGTAAGATTTATTATTCATTTGACAGTCGTTAGAAGAATAATAAATTTCATAGCAGTCCAATTCAATATGTTTTAACTCTTAAAAAAAATCAACACATCAACTAGAAGTCTACAGTTCCATGATCAAGACAAATCATCTTAGTTGATATGTTATAGTCTTCGCAGATGAAATACCCAATTTCATCATCGACTATGAACTACAATTCTGAGTTTACAAAAAATTTGTGATTTATATCTTCTGTAACTTTTCACATAAATCATATACTATGAATCTTATGGACTATATAATAATGTCTGAATATTCATGTTACCATTATTTTAGATAAAAAATAAAATATCATATCATACATAATGTCATACATAATATCATATAAATAGTATCATACAATAGTTTTTAAGGGCACTAATCCTAACATCAGAGGCTTTGGTTTAATATATATATATATATAAGGTCTAGAGTGCAATTATATTTATATAATAGTATTAAATATAATTAATGGTAATTTTAGGCCTGTCAAGAGTTGATAAAAACGCCCAAGACCCATTGGAACTAGTGTTTTATTTGTCTCTTTTGGTCCCAGTCCAAGCCACATATTAAAGTCCAATTAGAATGACCTAAAAGGCTAGCTCAATTAGATAATATGTTATATATAAGGAGAGAAACATACAGAATTTTGTAATGGATAAAAATGGCATGTATGTGAGTGTAAGCCACTCTCTTATTCTCCCTTGAACACATACGTGTAAACTGATTAAGAGACTACACTTCTTGGGCAGAAGTGAAATTGGAGTGATTATTAAAAGTGTTTCCAAGTACTTCTAATCTTTGATTATGAATTATTTTGCACCAAGGTACACTCTCTTGTTCTTAAATTTTGAAATTTACATAGTAGACTGTTGAGTTTTTGCATTTATAAGCTTTTTCTAAGTGAACTCTAAAGGCTTGTCGAGCAATTTATCTACATTTTTGTGTATTCAGGTTATTTTTAATAAAATAATTATTCTTGAGGAATTATTTGACTAAAACATGGAAAAGCTGAATTAAAACTAAGTCTTACGTATGGGGTGGACTGACGACCAAGGACATCGATGGGTGCTTGGTCTTCAATTTTTACTATGTCTTATTTACAGGGTGGACTAACAACGAAGGATACCGATGGGTTCCTGGTCTCCTATTTTTACTAAATCCTACCTACAGGGTGGATGAACAACCAAGGACACTAATGGGTGCTTGATCTCCTATTCTTACTAAATCCTACCTATAGGATGGAACGAAGATCAAGGAAACCGACGGGTGCTTGGTCCTTTATTCTTACTAAGTCCTATCTATGAGATGGATTGACGACCAAGACTAATGGGTGCTTGGTCCTCAATAAAAATCTAAGTCCTACCAAGGGATGGACTGACACCCAAGGACACCAACGGGTACCTAGTCCCTCAATAAATAACTTAGTCCTACCTAGGAATGGACCAATGACCAAAGGACACTGAAGGGTGTCTAGGTCTCTTATTTGAATCTAAGTCCTACTTAAACGATGGATTGACGAATGTAAGGGCAACCAATGAATAGTCTTTCCCTTAGGATGTAACCTACTCAGACTTGACTAGCACAAACACTTGCCCATTTTATTAGTAAAGCATTTTCATTATAAGTAAACCCAATGACTGTTCAAACGTGGTCATTAAAACCGGTTAATGAACTGTTGAGAAAGTCAGCAAGAATACAAGCAAGTTATCAAAAGAGGAAAAGAGACATTCACATCAAGCATCTAAATGACATATATATAAATATATACTCAAGCCCGATGAGGGCATAGCATTTTTTTTTTTTTTACTTGCGTCAAACAAGACACCCTGAATAGTTATGAGTTTGCTTATACCCAAAACAAGGCAACCAAATTTTGTAGTGATAAAGTTTTAATTCGAGATTATATTATGTAGTGATAAAGTTTTAATTGGAGATTATGTCTCCACACTACCAGGCATACAAACAATGTGCAAAAATCAAAAGAGCATATGAGAGCTAAATAAGTATGCATTTTGAATCCAATCAAATCCCATGAAGGAGCTACCAAATACAGCCCATACAAGATACAGAAGAAATACAAGGTCGTATAGGGGTAGTAAATATATATGCTTCTTTATTTTGTAGTCTAAAAAAAAGAGCTACAAAATAAAGAAGCATAACTAAAATCCGAGAAAGTAACTATCCCTCATGTGGTAAGGAAATTTCTCTAAAAAACCCATTAGCCTTTGTTAGGGTTATCCATAGGTCGAGTGGATCAAGTTTGGCTAAACGTGCACTTGACCTAACCTGATAGGGTGGAGCAAATCTCAACCCTATCACTAATTAGAGAGGTTGATCTAATTAATCAGAACTTGTTCAAATACAACCCATTAAAGTTGAAATCTAGAAAATTAACTAAGTCCACAGGTGGACTTTCAAAAATAACAAAATCAGTAGATTGAAATTCTCCCATATGCGCAAGAGCATCAGCACACCTATTGGCTTCACAAAAGCAATGCCTAAAATAAATTCTAGGAATTTGGGATGCTAGAAGCCTGCAGTCATCCATGAGAGGGTATACAAATAAATTAGTATAATTCGGGTTAGAGATGGCATCTACTAGAGATTTAGAATCTATATCTACTTCTACTGCAACAAAACTATGATTATAACATAGGTTTAGCCCATCACGAAGAGCCCAAAGTTTTGCAAGAAAGCTGGTAGTCTTTCCTATTTTGTGAGCAAAACCCACAACCCAATTTCCTGCCTTATCTCGGATTAGACCCGCTCCCCCTGCTAAGCCTCAGTTGCCAAGGGAAGAACCATCAGTGTTCAATTTCACCCATCCACTTTCAAGCTTATTTCATCGGATAGGTCTACAAACAAATGTAATATCTTCCTTAAATGGGCCAGCATAGTAAGTATACCCCAAGAACTGCGAGAAATTTCCTTAGCTAGATCTGTGTTCGGCCTCAGCTCCTTGAACACCACCTGATTCCTATGCTTCCAGATCAACCATATAACGAAAAGAAAAATCTTAGTCCAAGGAATAGTGCATTGACCAATGATTTGCTGCTTGGTACCATTTTCCTCCAACCACTCCTGAATGTTTTTGTTGAAGAAGGATCTGTTTAACCAATTCTCACCCAGCTGGTCCCAAATGTGCTTAACCACTCCACAGTCGTCAAAGGCATGCATGATTGACTCGCTGGACGTGTGGCAGAAAGGTAATTGAGTGTCAGATAGAATACCTCTTAAATTGAGGCACTCCTTCACCTTGATGTTGTTGTGCAAACAAAGCCACACAAATGTTTGAATCCTAGGTAGCACCTTTGACTTCCATATTTACTTACCCCCAAACAAATCAAGATTTTCCTAATTTATGGCTATCTTATAAGCTGATCTGAGATTAAAAATACCATGGTTCGACTGTTATGATATGTGCCCTTAAATCCTATTGTATGATGCTATGTATGACATTATGTATGATTTAATGTTGTGTTTAATAAAGTTGTTTATTTTTATCTAAAATAATGGTAACATGAATATTTGGACATTATCATATAGTCCATAAGATGCATAGTATGTGATTTATGTGATTTAGTCACAGAAGATATAAATCACAAGTTCTTTGTAAACTCAGAATTTATAGTTCGTAGTCGGTGATGAAATTGGGCATTTTATCTGCGAAGACGATAACCTATCAACTAAGATGCTTTGTCTTGATCATGGAAGTGGTGACTTCTAGTTGATATGTTGATATGTTTTAAGAGTTAAGACATATTGAACTGGACCGCTGTGAGATTTATTATTCTCCTAACGACTGTCAAATGAATAATAAATCTCACGACTTCTATTTGCATGAACTTTTAATTCTGAGAGAATAATGGACCTGATCATGAGGTGTAGGTTACTTTGATATATCAGGAGTGAGATCTAGAGTAACGGTCAAAACCTCAGTATGTTGGGCAACCACATTTAGTGTTGATGGAACATATATGCTCAAGATGGAATTCATAGTCTCTTAATGGAGATACAAAAAATTCCCTTGAGATCAGTTTAATAGGTTTGGTTATTCAGAGAGTTAGGCCTAACCACTTTGGTAAGAAATTACTAAAGTATATATTTATGAAATTAGATTTCATAAATATATGATAAATAACTTTAAAGGATTAAACCGGGTACTCCAGGATAAGATGTAGTAATTTCTAAAGTGGCAGTCTACATTTATGACTTTGTGTTACTACGAATATTTTATGAAGGGGTTGCGTGGAAAATAAAGTCTTGGGATATAATTTATTAATAAGACCTAGAGTGCAATTATATTTATATAGTGGTATTAAATATAATTAATGGTAACTTTGAACTTGTCAAGAGTTGACGGAAAAGCCCAAGGCCCATTGGAGCTAGTGTCTTATTGGTCCCTTTTGGTCCCATTCTAAGCCACACACTAAAGCCCAATTGGAAAGGCCCAATAGGCCGGCCCAATTAGATAATCAGTTAGTTATAAAGGGAGAAACATACAGAATTTTTTTTTTTTTTTTACGTGATTTTAAGAAAAGAATTATAGAGAAAAAGAGAGTGTAAGACACACTTTCATTCTCCCTTTGGAAACTGATTGAGAGACCACACATCTTAGGCGTAAAGTGGAATTGGAGTGAAGACTAAAAGTGTTCCCAAGTGCTTCTAATCTTTGTTTTGAATTTCTCCATACCAAGGTATGCTATATTGTTCTTAAATTCTGAAATTTACATAGTGCATGTTGTTAATCATGAATGAAATAGATCCTTGTTTGTTGCTTCCGCTGCGTGTTTTTTATGAGATACAAAACCAGATTTTATCCAACATCGACTCCTTCCAAGTCAGCTTATCCTTCCTGTGGGATGCCATGTCAAAAGGGATGGCCTGAAGTTCCTGCTTGATTAAATTAGGAAAATCAAAGGAGATGATAGACCAATCCCACCCGTTAATTGACATAACATCTTTTACCTTTAGGTTCACAAGCTCACAAGGAAAAGGACCTTGGATGACTTGCCTTAAATGTTAGGACATATGTAGTTCAAGTTTGTTAACATATGTCGCTATTTTATGTAGTTGGCTAATCCTTTAACAAAACACACTTTACTTGTATTTGGATAGATCTAGGATGTGTTTAATACTTCAAAAAACATGTTGTTCAAGTCTAATATTAAAGCCATGAAGATTGGACCAAGAAACAAGTGAAGAAAATGTGTGTACTAAAGCTGGACACCTGGTGGACACCTGCGAATAGCTACTGGACAGATAGCTATCTATCGAGGTATCTATCGAGGTTTAATGAGGCTCGACAGTTGCCTGATCGATCGAGGTATCTATCGAGGTTACGGGAATTCAGATTTCCAAATCTGATTTTTGGGCCAGGCTTTTGTATTTGTGTAGGGTTTCTTTTCTCACAACCCTAGACATATATAAGGCTTATTTTTTAGGCCGTCACACAAGAGAATACAAGAAGAACATATGTAAAAGGTGACCGAAGCCTTATTCTCTCTGATAGAAGCTACTGCGTCTTTGCGCCTTAGGGTTTTGTAACCAAGTGCTTCTTGATCTTCATCATATGGATGATTTGAAGAACTTTGCAGCCAACAACCCTCTCTCTAGTTGGTGTTTGAAGTCGCGTACTGGGATCCATGCATCTGGTTAGTCACGTACTTGGGAGCCGTGCATTGAAAGGAGAAACTGTCACTACAGAGCAAGTCCAATTGGGTATTGGGGTAAGGGTTCAACTGTAGGTTGGTAAGGTACTTGGGATTCCTTGCTTGTAATCGCTTGCTGTGATAATAGTGGAGTTTCAGGAGTGGTGACCTTAAATCACCTGGTGGGGTTTTTGCCGTAAGGTTTTCCCCATTTGTAAACAAATCGCCGTGTCATTTAATTTTCACTGCATAACTTAATTTTGGTGATTTGTTTGTGCTGCCACGTGATATTGCATGTTAATTTGATTAATTAATAATTAGGGTAATTAATCAATCTAATTTATCACAAGCGGTCAACGCGTTTGTGGCCTGTCATTAAAGACCTAAGGTTGGTCCAGTTGTCGTATTAGAAGTTGAGATTTTTGTCTCTTCCAATGGTCCACCTTACCCCCTTTTGGAAGATCTCTATCCCTTCTTCATTGTTGTCCACACCCTAAAGCAGGGTAGCTTATCCCGATTTCTAAAGCTCGATCTCCAGGTGCTATAGTATTTTCCTTTGAGAACTTTAGCCCACAGTGACTCCCCTTCTGATTGGATTCCCAATCCCTCCTCTTCCTTTGGTTTGGTGACTTTTCCCTATCCAACCTAATGCATTTTCTTCACGAAGTCTGTTGAACTCCACAGGAAGTTTCTATTGACTCGATCAATGCCTTCTATGACTTTATTGGGAAGATGAGCACTTTGCATAACATAGTTAGGGATGGTGGAGGAAACATGCTTGACTAGGACTGTTCTACCTGCCAAAGACAAAAGATTCGCCTTCTAACCAACTAACTTTGGCTTAACTCGATCCAACACAAAGATAAAATCTTGTGACTAGGACCACAGATGCTTAATGGGGATACCAAGGTATTTTCCTAGATTGGGCTTGTATTGAAAATCCAATATATCAAAAAGCTCTTCCATTATATCCCTATCAACATTTGGGGAGAAATAGACCCTAGACTTGGCACCACTAACAGATTGACTTGATCTACTACAGAAACAATCTACACCTCCTTGATTGTGGCACAATTCTCGTGGTCAGCTTTAGCAAATAGGACCAAATCATCCACAAAAAATAGGTACGAGAAAGCCAGACCACTCCTAAATGCCCTAACCAGCTTCTAACTCTTCGTGCTACATGTTTTTTTAATAAGTTGGCCTAGGAAGTCCATTCAAAGGATGAAGATATATGGTGAAAGAGGGTCACCTTGCCTGAGGTCCCTAGAAGGAAAAGTTTGCTCTAATGCTCCCCCATTAGTTGATAAACAACTCATCACTAACTTTATAATATTTTGAGGGTGGCTGATTCTAAATAGTATTTCTCTAAGAAAGCTTCATTCTAGTTTATCATACACTTTATGCAGATCTATTTTTATTGCCATGAACCCAGTCTTGGCCTTCTTCCTACCAATCATGTGAATAAGCTTTTGGACAATGATGAAGTTATCCATTCCCTTTCTTCTTGGAACAAAAGGTGACTAGATAGGAGATATGAGTTTAACAAAAAGAGGCCTCAACCAGGCAACCAAGATTTTTGGGACAATCTTGTACATCATATTACACAAGCTGATCAGGCGATAATTATTAAGAGCTTCTAGACCAGGAATCTTAGTGATAAAAGCGATAAGGGTCCTATTTAAGCCGTCGGGAATTTCCTTAGCAACAAAAATCTTTATAACTTCTTCCACCACTGAATTGCCTACTACCAGCTAGAATTATTGGGAAAAACCAGCATGAAGGCTATCTGGACCTGGGGCTTTAAAGGCTTAAAGAGACCATAAACCCACCTTAATCTCTTCTTCTGATACACCCATATCAATACAATCATGATCCTCATTCGAAAAAGGGGCTTGCCAGGTAGAACCAACTGGGATATCAAGGACAGAATTTCTATGAGATGTAGTGTAAAGATCAGTGAAACCATTCCAAATAACCTCCTTTACTACCATTTCATCATGCACCCATTCCTGGTTATTTGACATAATTTCCGAGATGGAGTTTCTTTTCCTTCTAACTAGTGTTAAGATATGATAGAAGGAAGTATTCCAATCTCCAAGCAGCATCCAATTAACCCTGGATTTAAGAGCCCATAATTCTTCCTCTTGATTATGAACACAACAAAAAGCAGCCTAGAGCTTCCTTTCCAACTCAGCAAGAGAAACCAAAGTACTATAAGCTAATGCCTTCTGAATTCCTCCTTCCCTTATTTCCAAAAATGTTTCTAAAGTGACTCTTATTCCAATCCAAGGCATCTTGAGAGAATTTATTAATGGCCTCCTAAAGGCTGGAAGCCCTAGCCCAAGATTTCTGAACCACTTAGGGAAAAGATGGGTCTGAAAGCCAAAAGCTTTGAAACTTGAAGAGCCTATTCTGCCTTTCCCAACTGGTAGGATTTGTTTCAAGTAAGACAAAACTATGATCGGAGTGGCATTTGGTCAAGTGAGTCACTCTAGCTTTAGGATATAAGGTACACCAGTTCTTGTTGACAAAGAATCTATTAATTCTTTCTTAAATGAGAACATGAGCATATCTCTGGTTAGTCCATGTGAATCTAGAGCCCAAGAATCCGAAATAAATCATATTACATTTGTCTAGGCACTGTTTCAGAAGAAGTTGCCTACTGATAATCACCTCTTTACCACCCAACTTATCAACACTATTAAGAGGCTCATTTAAGTCCCCCGCAATAACTCAGGGAATGCTATGCAAATCTGCAGTGTGCAACATATTATTCCATAAAATTGACCTTTCAGTAAATCTAGGGCTAGCATAAATTGCTGAAAAAAAAACTAGGAGAGATTAGAAGCTCGTACCTTTATAGTGACATAGATTTCTTGTTCAGTCTTGGCCAATGCCACGGTCCCCGAACATAACCAATTGTATTTGCATGTATCGCTCCATCAAAGGGAAGGCGATCAATAATATCCTTAGCTCTCTCCCCTCCGAAACGGGTTTCCATAACCACAAAAATAATTGGATCATGAACACGCACTAGCTCCCTCACATGATTCTGAAAATTGAACTTCAGAGCACCCCTGCTATTCCAAATTATTATATTCATCACACAAATATGGTTAGGGGTACAACATTCATCAAAAGGAGGTTGAGATTTTGTCTCCTCCTTCAAGTTCCATCCCGTCCTGTTCAGCATCTCTGCCGAGTGACCTCTCCTCAGCATTAGAATTAAGCAATACTTAAGTATTCCCATCTCCAGTTGGGTGATTAGACATTGAAGATCGAACTCCATCATGTGCTGAAACACCTACACTAACTTGGTGTTGTGCCTGTTGCTCCTGAAACTTGTTACTATTGGCTCGATCTCCATCATCCTCCTCTCTGAGAGATTCTCTACATGGTTCACTTATAGCAATAGAGTTGTTGAAATCTGAGGGATGATTTTCCATATGGTTGTTTTTTGTGCCTCTAGGAACGAACCATAGATCAAAAACTCCCATCATGGGTTTGGAATTCTTCCCTAAAGTGGGTCTATCACTGGCAGGAAGCCTTTCGCTGCACTCTCCTCCGTGAGCAAAAATATGAACTTCCAAGCTTTCATCACCTTGTTGTTGAACCACCCCATGGCGTAGGTTGGGTTTGCTCGGATTTCCATGATGACTACCTTTAGACTCTTTATGATTGCTCCCTCCAAATTTATTACCCATCTCGTTCCTTGCTGGGGACGTGATAAAAAATTCCGAATCACCTCGTGCGTTGGTTCCATAGCTAAAATTTGAAGTGGAGGCAAGAAAGGTTTGCTTTGGAGCGTCAGTGAGACCATCAACTACACTATATGAAAATATATGTGCCCTACTACAATCAATACCTTTTTACAATTAACAGATGGGCTCTAGGTTTGAGTAGTGCCAAATCCTTGATTAAATTAGCCCATTTTTTCTTAAATCCTTGTGAAAAATGACTCCCTTAGTGAAACCCATGTTCTTCAGCCCATTCTCCGTAGTCACCGAGGCCTTGGAAGATTAAGCCCGACTTGGTGGATAGACCTCTTCAGCCTTTCTTTTATCTACTTTCACATAATTATTCATGGGCCCCACTTTTAGATAAACGGTGTCACCACTCATTCTGAGGTGACCAGTCCCACTACCTTCTGACATGTTCCTTACACCTTTATTCCCTTGTCGTTTTTTGGTGACCACCACCCACGATTCATGTATGTCCTCTTGTTCAGGAAATAGAGAAGCCTCCCCTTGCCTGGGGTCCACCAAATCACACCCTTCATGTGTTGCTAACTGGACCATCCTTTCTATCATCATTATCCTTATCTAGTTGAGGAGACCTTCGAATAGTATATGGGCATGCTTCCCTCCGGTGACCAGTTCGACCACACGAAAAATAGAGTTTGTGGACACCTTTGTAGTTAATAGGTTGATGGATGCCTCCAATGAGGATGTTAGTCACCAAAGGTTTATTGATATCCACTTGAACCTAGAGCCTAGCAAAACGACCCCTTACTTCCGTCACTGTATGAATGTTAATTCGATGAACCTTTCCCACGGAGTTCCTTATCTGCTTTAGAACCTCCACTTCATAATACTCAATGGGCAGTTCATTTAGCCTAATCCATATTGCAATGGATGAAACATTCATCGTCGAAGGCTTGAAGTTTGGCTCCTATGGCTTTATCGAGAGGAAATGCTCACCTATGAACCATGGACCTTTTCTAAGGACCATATCATGATCTTCTTTGTAGCTGAACCATGTTAGAAGAAAAATCCTTCCTTGGATCAATAACATCCATTCTACCCGTGGGCTTCCATAGATCGTTAAGCTTGGTTTGGATATAGTTGATCCCTACCGACCTCAAATAAACTTTGATGTTGAGCGAGCTATCTCAGGCTACTCTAATGCGATGTTTCACATCTTTAGAGAGTTTAATTGCTGTGAATCCTTCCCTGAGCTCTTCAACCTTCTCATCTGATTCTATTTCTGAGTCCATTTTTTTGTCAAAAGCAAATGCTTGATTGTAGGCCCCTGGTATTTCACCCAGGAGCTTGTCTCTAAAGGATGAGGTCTCATCAAGGTTTGGAACATCAATGCTACCATGGTTATGAGGACTACCCTCATGGCTGGCTGAGAATTCGGCATGACGTGCATTCTTCACTTTTTGATTACTACGTTGAAGCTTAACTTCCTCTTCTCTTGAGACAGCACAGTTCTTAGTACGGATCATGAGAGCCTTTGTGTCAGCTTTTGAGGAGCAAGACAATTGACCCGCCGTGAGTTGTAGAATATGATTATATCAACAAGTATCTTCACCTCCGCAAATTCTTGGTGCAATGGTCATTCCACAAATCTAAGTGTTTGTAGGGTTTGGAGGGCAAGAGCAGGAGTTCAAGTCTCTTGGAAGGAATTTCACACACATATATACTTAGATTATGCTAGAGTAGAGTTTCTATCTTGTATTAAAAATAAAAAATTCTTCAAACATAAATTTTTTCATAATATTATCTTTCATAAGTATTGGAGATGACAAGTTCTCAATGGTAGACAATAAAGTAACGTTAGTAAGGGCACATGAAATTAATAGCAACTGCAACTATAAAAAAAAAAAAAAAAAAAAAAAAAAAAAAAAAAAAAAAAAAAAAAAAAAAGCTGAAAAAAACTTCATGTCAGTAACAATAGTCTAATTATATCGGAGTGTTATGGGCAGGGGCAAGTAAAGTACCTCAAGAGTAGGACTTTCAAAATTTTTAATTTTTTAAATTTATTCTTTTATGAATAACAAACTTTTATTAATGCAACAAAAGAAAATGGAACAAAACCAAACAAGAACTAAACGACAGCCTCCTCCAAGATGACACGATCAACATGCTCGAGAGACATTTTGAGTACTTTTTTTTTTTTTTTTGATGAACAGACTATTTGAGTACATTATTAGTAGCCTTGTTTGCTTTTTGATGAACCTAGTAACACGATAACTCATTTAATAAACTACAGACATTCTTAATTATCTAAGCAAAATAATTGCCTCTAAGACACTACTACCCTCTGAGAATTAATAGCATCTAGACAAACTTTGGAAAGGATGTGTGTATGGAATTTGTCTCATACAAATGTGAGGTAGATTCCCACACGGGCAAATGAAGGTTAACAAGGCAAACTCAATACATTTTGAAATATTTTGAAATTTAAGGCAATAAATTTTAATGGTATTTAAAAAATATATTTAAATATCAATTAAATATATTTTATTCAACTTTCTATAAATTTTTGTTTTGGTTTAGAAATTGTTCTTGTTTTCAAGATGCAAAGTTTTTAATTAAGGTTTTTTTTTTTTTTTTTTTTTTTTTTTTTTTTTTTTTTTTTTTTAAGTTTTTATATCTCTTGTACAAGCTGTTTGAAAAATTGGCTGTTACTGAGCATACTCATAACAATTTATTTTTGTGAAATAATTTAGGGTTTCCACTGTATTAGATTTCTATTGGTTTAATTTCATGGGAGCTTTCTTGATGGTGGGGAAAAGATGTAAAACTTACCTATATTTTTTTCAAAAGGAAAAGCTCAAGTATAATTACAGATTTTGGATTATTTTAATACCATTTTGAAGGCCTTTTTGTTTATGTAATGAGATGCTTGGAATCTTATACAAATTTTTAGGGTAGGTGGAGCCTCAAACTTATATGTAAGTGGTTCAGCCCTAGAGTTGGTCCTTTATGCTAATTACCCATACAAAAGCGCTAATATTAAAAGATGAAAAATGTTAATAAATGTTCTAAGAACATTGGTTTAGGAATTATGTTTAGCAGCAATTTTTGAGAAAATGATAAAGCAATTAATTTTGCTGACAATTTTTTAGAGTTTTCGTGAAAGTAATGTTAGAAACTTTTATTAACAATTGCCCTTAGAAGTTTAGCAAAAAACACAATTGCCCTTAGAATATATATACCTATTTATATTAGTTTTTTTTTTTGGCTGAGTTACCTATTAATATTAGTTGATGTAATGAACGTGCGGACAGTCATTTCAGTCTTCATGACTTTCAAAAGAATAAATACAATGGTTGAATTAGTAGGCCCTATATGACAATTGAAAAGGTATGCAATTAAAAGATAAAAAAAAAAAAATGTGGCACATAAAATATACACGGAGGATGTAAAGAAATATTTTTGGAGTAGGAAAATTCTTGGATATTTCCAGAGTATAGTAAAATGGTGCTCCTTCCCCTCACGTTTATGGTAGGTCCCACCATGAATTTAATGAGCGGACCCCACCATGAATGTGAGAAGAGGGAGCACCATTTAAATCATTGGATTTCTCCACAAATTATAATTAATTAAAAAGCTTTCTATTTTTAATCCATGAATGAGGGTATCAATTATGGCGTTAGTCTAGTTTTGAATATAAATCTTGCCTCTCTACCCGATTGTTCTCTAATATTGGACAAGTAGAATATTTGAAAAATTAACTCATATGGGTTTGATTGAATAGTCGGACTATAAATTAAGCAAGTTGTTTATTAATAATTTGAATTTGACTTAAAAAATTCTTGTTTATTTTCATTTTTTAACCAAACAAATTAAACTTAAGCTTAAATCTATGCTTAAATTATTTAACAAACTAAGTTCAAACATTATAACCGATTAATCTATTTGTGAACAAGCTTAAGAATAGGAGACTCGTTTTAAATATATATAATGGTATATGTTAGATATATACATGTATAAAAGTGTATCTATATAGACTAAATTTTGGGGGTGTAAGTTTATCAATAAGTTCATAGGATATTAAATTATTATTTTTCCTTAGATGAAAAAACACTCTTCTGGTTTGGTTTAGTTACAAAAACACCCAATAGAATTTTAATGTGATGTTTGCTAAAATAACTTTTAAAGCTCCATTTGGGCGTGTGTTGCTAAAATAGCAATTTGGGCTTTTGGGGGGAAGGGGGGGGGGGGGAGGGGGGTGATGCTAATGTTCTTATCTTCAAAGGGTGGAAAAATCATGTAACTAGTGGCATGAATCAGTTGGTGAGTCTTCTTAATGTAGTCACATGATGGCCACAAGATTTTTTCAATTTTGGGGGTGTAATGCTAATGGTCTTAGCTTAAAAGGGTGGAAAAATCATGTAACTAGTGGCATGAATCAGTTGGTGAGTCTTTTTAATGTAGTCACATGATGGTCACATGATTTTTTTCATCCATAAGAGTTAAAGAAATTAGTTGCAGATGTCAATTTGATGGAAATGGAAACTGTTAGGTTCTAAGACTTTAGGAACTAATGTATTAGAACTTCAATATGTATTATGTTGGCAAACCATGATCAGAACATAAAGTCTAGATTTAGGCTTGTTCAAGTGTGGTTTTTTGTAAAATTGGAATCGAGTGATTGCGGGATTTATTGGTCAAAATCTACAAGGCTCGATCGATCAAAAATTAGACTTGATCAATTGAAACTCGTGCACGATTAATTTTTTGCAAAAATTCCAATTCAGCATATGCCCATATGACATGTAGGGTTAAGTGTTTTACTTCACGTATAAAACGAAAACCCCTAACTACGTTTTAGAAGTCTTTGATGTGTTGTTTGTTGAATCTTTTGTGAGATCTAGAGGTGTTTACACACACTTCAAACTATCAAGATTAAGATTCACATCAAGAACTTGATGGTTGCTTCAGTTGCTGCATAAAGAACTGTAAATAAGATTTGAAACTTTTGAGTGGAGTCTCAAAGTCATGAGTAGTTGAACTTGTGGTTATTGCAAATCAAAGAAAGAAATAATCCATGGACTTAGAGTTGTTATGTGGTCGTGGTAGTAAGTTTTCTACACAAGGTAGCAATAGGCTGTTAGTGGTTTAAGTTCTATTGTAAAAACTTCAATTCTTTCATAATGGATCTGTTGAGGATAGCTAGGTTAAATCCTCCCTTGGTTTTTTACCGATTAGGTTTTCCTAGGTCATCATATCGTGGTGTTCTTAATTTTTTCGCGTTATTTACATGATAGGATATTATTGTGTTAACCTAGATCTGCATAATTTATCTAAGTAATCACTTAACTAAATAACTAGGTTAATCAACTCGTGTGAAGGGGTCTAAAATTGTACAAGTGGTATCAGAGCGGGTTAGCTCTAGTATTTTAGGTCTTTTGATCTAAGAGTTGATCATTGACTCCTATTGTCATGAAAAATGGTCACTCTCCTATGATCCCTCCTCACTTTGATGGGAACAACTATGCCTATTAGAAAGTAAGGATGAAAGCCTTCTTGAAATCCATTGATGAGAGAGTATGGAATTCTGTTGAATACGGATGGGAGAAACCGACTTCTCCTATTAGTGAGTGGTTAACATCTCAGAAAGAGGTAACCGCTTTTAATAGCAAAGTCATGAATGCTATTCTTAATGTTGTATCTATGGAGGAATTCAAGATAATCTCAAATGTTGAGGTTGCTCATACTATATGGAATATTCTCCAAACTATGCATGAAGGCACAAAGGTAGTTAAGATTAATAAGTTACAGAAGTTAACAACTAGATTTGAAAGTATTAGAATGTCTGATGATGAGTGTTTTGATAAATTCTATACTAAGCTTAATGATATTGTTAATTCTGCTTATAATTTGGATTAAATTTATGATCAACCTAAGATTGTTAGGAAGATTCTTAGATCTTGGCTGGGGACTACTAGCCCAAAGTGACTGTCATTACTGAAAGCAAGGATGTGGACTTCATCCCTGTTGATAAGCTTGTCGGATTTCTCCAGTTTTATGAGCTAGACCTACCCAAAATAAATAAATACAAATCAATAGCTCTTAAGTCAGTTGATAATGTTGATTGGAATGAATTTGATGATGAACTCTCTTCTATAGAGATTGCTTATTTTGCCAAGAACTTTAAAAACTTTCTTAGGAACAACAATAACAAAAGGGCAAGAGGTAAAAACATGCTAAACCTAGGAATTTTAAGAAAAATGAACCAACTAAATTTAATAATGCTGATAAATCAAAAGAAAAAGTTGGTCAAACCTCTAGTAATTCTCTAGGTCAACAATGTTTTGGTTGTCGAGGGTATGGTCATATAAAATCTGAATGTTCTACATTCTTGAGGTCAAAGGGTAAAGCTATGGTTATAACCCTTAGTGATGATGAAGTTTCTCTTAGAAGTCTCCCTTAGACAAAACGGGTTTAGGTTTTGATGATAGCATCTCTGTGTTTGAAACTCATTCCATAAATTTTGTTTCTTCTACTGAGCTACCCAAGATTGAGGTTGTTAAACCAATAGAAGTTACTCCAGCTCCTAGGAAGATTAGGGTTGATCTTGAAGAGTTTAAGCCTAGGAATCCTAACCTCCCTAAGGACAAGAAGCATGATAGACCTTTGTAGGTTTGTCATTATTGTGAAAAGGCTGGGCATACTTGCTCAAACTGCTTCAAGTTGCAAGCTGCAAAGTAAGCGAACAAGCCAAAAGTACCTGTGCCTCAAGCACAAGATCCTATGGTACTTATTAGTGAATTGGTAAAGGTTTTAAACCTTTATACCAATTTTGGAGTTACTCATCATTCTAATATAAATATTATCTCCAAAATCAGAGTTGCATCTAAGAAGTTTTGGATGCAAAAGGCTCAGTCTACTTGAGTCTTTTTTACATGGTCCTTATGCTTTATCTCAAAATCCTTTGTGACCTCTTTTCTTGAAGTTTTGTTTCTTTCTTTTTTTAAGGATTTGTGTTGCATTACATTCATGCATTTCATACTAGGTTATTTTTGTTTGTTTCTTTTAAATAAAAACAAAAAAAAAAAAAAATGGAAAAAGGTATGTGAAAGGATATGTATTGTATTACTTATCTTGGATATGTAGTTAAGGTTGGCCATATTATATTTACATAACATGCTCTTGTACCTTGTTTAGCTTGGATGAACTTATTTTTTCTGTACTTTGCTAGTTTTAGCTATGTAGTACATGTTGTGTGGGAATTGTTTATAATTTTTGATCACATGATCTTGATTTTGAAGTTACATGCTTTTGATTATAACAACTAAAAAATCCTAAGAGAAAGGCATAAATAACCATCTCACTACTATTTACTAGCCAATCATGAATATCTTAGTACATATCGTAAGATTTTGTGTTCAAGAAAGTGTAGCACATGCACAAAAAGAAAATAAGGTGTAGCCTTGAAATAATAAATAAATAAAATTAAAATAAAAATGGCTTGTACATTATAAGGCCAAAATAAAATTCTGAAATAAAAATGGCGTGTACATTGTAAGGCTAAAATAAAAAAATAAAAAAAAAATTACATAATTGCAACCTTGTTTTCTAGGAGATGTGGGAGTTATAGGATGTAACTCTTTAGGTGATAGTTACTTTCAAACTTATGTGATGAATAATGTAGAAATTGTGATTAATTACAATCTACATATCACCTCACATGTATCTCATGCTATTACTATTTACACACACTACACAGGTTATTCTTCGCTAAACCTAGTACATGAAATTGTGTGTGATTATGGTTTGGCTATCCAAGATTATATATTCTTTGATTCTGATAGAAAATATATTTTTTGATTGATTTTTGCAGGCAACAAGTGTCATAATCTTGTTTTGGAAGATCTTGGTTAAAATCAAATGTTTTTTAAAAACTTTTAAACTCATACTCATGCATTTCGTTCATGAAATAAGTTAGTTTGAATGTTTTCTGCATAAAACTCCTGTTGTTTTTCAAAAATTCAATTTTTCTAGAGTTTTGATCGATCAATTGTGTTCTTCAACCAATCGAAAATGCCTTAAATTTTTAAGTTTGGTTCTGCTTGGTTTGATTGATGCTTGATTAATCGAATCTGCTTTTCAATTGATCGAACCCAATTTTCGACAAATCAAAATTTTTAAAATTTTTAAATGGAAAGCTTCCGTTGGCTCGATTGGTACTCAATCAGTACTCAATCGATTAAATTTCGAAAGAAAAGAACAAAAAGTTTATTCTCAGGACATGTTGTTCACTTTTCAATGACTTTTTTTTTCTTTCCTTCTTTTCCTCGACCGATCCAATCCAAGCTTGTTTGTTGTTTTCTTCCTCAAAATTTTCCAAGGTTATTGTCCTCAAGCATTTGTAAGACCTTTATGTTAGATCATATGTGTTTCATTTTGTTTTGTACATATTTCATTCTTTTGTGTAATTAGCTTATCCTTTGACAAAATGCACTCAACTTGTATTTGAGTAGCGCTAGGATGTTTGTAATACTTCAAGAAACAAGGTTTCAAGATCAAGTGTTAAAGCTATTCAAGTTGTCCAATATTCAAGTTGAGAAGTGCTAATCATTAAAGCTCGACAACTGGCTTGACAGCTACATCTATCGAGCTTTAAGAAGCTGCTCAGCCCCGAGGCTTGACAGCTGCGCGACAGCACCTCGACACCTCTAGCTGTCGAGATTTAAGAAAAACAGATTCTGAGTTCTATTTTTGATTCTAACCCGTAGATATGTCTTTGGGACTTCTTTTCTTCTAACCCTAGACATATAAAAAGATTATTTTAAGGGCCGTCAAAGTGTACACAAGTTGCACAAGCATTGAGAAACCCTTGTTCATGCAATTTGTGACTTGAGACAAAGTTCTTGCCCTAGTTCATCTCTCTTGTGAAGAAGTTGCTGTGTAGCGTGCACCATAGGGTTTTGTAACCAAGAATCTTCTTGATCTTCATCGTGTGAATGAATTGAAGAATTTTGCAGCCAACAACTTTCTCTAGTTGGTGATTAAAGTCGCGTACTGGGATCCACGTAATTGGTTAGTCACGTACTTGGGAGCTGTGCATCAAAAAGAGAAATTGTCACTGTAGAACAAGTCCAATTGGGTATTGGGGTAAGGGCTCAACTGTAGGTTGGTAAGGTACTTGGGATTCCTTTACTTGTAACCGCTTGTTGTGATAATAGTGGAATTTCGGGAGTGGTGACCTTAAAATCACCCCGTAGGGTTTTTGCCATGTAAGTTTTCCCCATTCGTAAACAAATCACTGTGTCATTTAATTTCCGCTGCATACTTTAGTTTATTGGTGATTTGTTTATGCTACCACGCAATTTGCATGTTAATTTGATTAATTAATAACTTGGCTAATTAATCAACTTAATTCATCACAAGGGGTCAATGCGTTTGTGGTCTTTCACTTTATGCCCTCTCGTTTTCATTTTAATTACATTTTACATGCATTTTCTCATTAATTTCGAACAAAGAGATTTTTGGGGTTTTTTATGTTTGGGTTGTTTTTATTCACTTTTTATCAATGGGTCTTTGTTCCTAGTACATATAAATATGATTCTCATGCATTAATTTGGTTAATTTTGTGTTTTGAGAAAATTTTGAATTTCTAGGGCTTAAAACTTTGAGAAATTGGGTTTTTGTTCAATTGGGTTAAATTTAACGAAATTGACTTGTGAAATTGATAAATTATAACATTGTATGATGTTTCCTAACTATTGCAGTGATTAATTGATCAATTTGTCATGGTTTTGACATATGGTTTTCAAAAATTGGGGTTTTTGAGTTAATACTCTTGGTTCAAGTCAATTGTGGATAAATGTTGAAAAATTGAACAAGTTTTTTTTTTTTTACATGCATCATATAGATTGTTATTTGTTATATTTTGTGCTCTAATTCTCTCTAATGCAGTTTGCCCTTGGTTTTTATCTTGTTTTTGTTTTCCTTTTCCTCTAAACTCTTAGCATCATGGTTAGGAAGACTAGAGCAAAGAAAACCTCTACCCCATCATTTTCAGGTTTTCAAGGTGATAGGTTTAGGTGTGAGAAAAAGCAAGAAGCTTAATGTGTATGAGTTTAAAACCTCTAAGCATAGGGTTATCCTAGATGAGGTAGATCTCGAGATACATAGAAACTTTGAGCGTAGAGGTTGGTTATCACTCTTGGAGGTTGAGCATCCCCCTTTGGTTGCTTTGGTTAGAGAGTTCTATTTGAATCTCTCTATCCACTCCGATGACTCCAACATTCAGTTTGTGAAGAGTTGGATAAGGGGATGAAAAGTATGTCATTACTCCTTAGGTAGTGCCCTATGCTCTTGGTGTAACTTTGGTACAGCAACTTGTGTACCCTTACACAAAATCTCCTCCTCTTGATGACATCATGTCCCTTATTACCAGTACTTCCATCAGTTGGGGTACTGATCCTTGAGTCACCTCTTATGAGCTTACTGAGCTCAATTATTTGTTTTTTTAGAGTTTCTTGTTATAGTATTTGGCCTATTTCTTATGTCCTTACTATTCCTATTGAGAGATGTGCATTCTTGTACGCTCTCATCACTAATGCTCCTATGAGTTTTCCCACCCTTTTTATTCTCTCTCTTGTTGAGGTTTATAGGATTAGTGCCCAATCCCATGGTTTGTTCTTTCCTATTTTTATTCATATGATTCTTTTAGATTTAGATTTAGATGACTTCCCCGGACTTGAGCTCGTACATATCATAGCTCCTATAGGTGCCACCTTCCTTAGGCAAAGGGCTACTTAGTTGAAAGAAACTCTAAGCGCCCTGGTGTTAAGTCTTCTACAGGTGATGCGTCCCGAGATCCTTCTTCTAGTGATCCTTTTGCTAAGGCTTATGTGGACCTCATAGCTGCCGTGGATCCTCTACCGTCTACATCGAGCACCTCTTCTATGCGTACCATATTGGACACGGTTGTGACTGTTTAGGCAGCACATGGCCAACTTTTGTTAGATTTGCTCAATGAGGTTGCAGCCTTACGGGCGGATTTGGCTTATGCTAGAGTTTTTTTTGGTGGGTAAATTGTATCTAGGGCTCACATGGTGTGGATGTTTTGGTTTTGATTTTTTTTATTTTCTTATGGGTTGTATAAGGGGGAGAAATTATGTGTTGTTTTTTGCTTTTATTTTTTTTATTTATGTTTCTTGTTTCACATATGGTACATTGATTTTGATTTATATTATGAGGTTATTCATAGTATATGTCTTTTATTTTATGTTTTGTGAAATCAAGAAGTTTATTTTGGTTTACTTGTATTTTCTACACATGCATTTATGTTTTTCTTTGTTTAGTGTTTCAGGAATTTGCAGGTTAATTCAGTTATGGTTATTGTCCACTTTTGCAACTGATAAATAGTGGTTAGGTTGAATTGTAATTAGGGCAATAATGTGTAATTGAGTTGTTTTTACCTTGAGCATTTTATTTCGTGTAATGTGTTTTGTCACAGATTGCCAAAGGGGGAGATTGTTAGGTTTTAAGACTTTAGAAACTAATGTATTAGAACTTCAATATATATTATGTTGGCAAACCATGATCAAAACATAGAGTCTAGATTTAAGCTTGCTCAAGTATGGTTTTATGTAAAATTGGAATCGAGTGATTACAGGATCTATTGCTCAAAATCTGCAAGACTCGATCGATCGAAACTCGTGCATGTTAATTTTCTGCAGAAATTCCAATTTAGCCGAAGCCCATATGACGTGTAAGGTTAAGTGTTTAAGTGTTTTACTTCAAGTATAAAAGGAAAAACCTTAACTACATTTTAGAAGACTTTAATGTGTTATGTGTTGAATCTTTTGTGAGATCTAGAGGTGTTTACCTTCATACATACACTTTGAACTATCAAGATCAAGATTCACATCAAGAACTTGATGGTTGCTTCAATTGCTGTATAAAGAACTTTAAAAAAGATCTGAAACCTTTGAGTGGAGTCGCAAAGTCACAAGTAGGTGAACTTGTGGTTGTTGCAGATCAAAGAAAGAAGTAATCTGTGGACTCGGAGCTGTCACGTGGTCGTGATAGTAAGTTTTCTAAATGAGGTAACAATAGGATGTTAGTGGTCTAAGTTCTATTGTAAAAACTTCAAATTTTTCATAGTGGATCTGTTTTTGCCTTGAGGATAGCTAGGTTAATTCCTCCCCAGGGTTTTTACCAGTTAGGTTTTCTTGGGTCATCATTTTATGGTGTTCTTAATTTTTCAGTATTATTTACATGATATGATATTATTGTGAGTTTGGAAATTTAGACTCTGATTGAGGAATTAACAAGACTTAAACCCAAGTTGTTAATTAGATTTATTATATATAAAACTTGTTAAAAAAAAACATCAATATCATATCAAAATCATGCACAGTGGAAAAGTAAATAAGACAAGATATGATGACCTAGGAAAACCAATGAAACAAATTAGTTTCATAGTAAAAAAGCTGGGGGAAACCTTCTCGAAAAGCAAGTCACTATAGTAAAGAGAAGTTTCAGATTTAATATAAAACCTTTGTCCCTAGACTTTACAATCTCCGTAAATGAACTTACAGTAGAAACCTTCTACCGCTTCAGAACCTCAGAACTCTTTAATATATGAATGCCAACATTTTGATACATGGATCCTAGTACGTGACTAACTACTTCGCACGAATCTCAGTTCGTAACTCACTTACCAACTTGAGGAAGAAGAATGTTGGCTGCAAAGTTCTTCACTTCATCAACAATGAAGATCAAGAAGCACTTGGTTACAAAACCCTAAGGCATAAAGACGTAGTAGCTTCATTTAGAGAGAATAAGGCATCGATCACCTTTTGCATATGTTCTCCTTGAATTCTCTTATGTGACAGCCTCTAAAATAAGCCTTATATATGTCTAGGGTTGTGAAAAAAGAAGCCCTACATAAATACATAAGCATGGGCCGAAAATCAAATCTGGAAATCTGAATTTCGTGTAATGAATCAGCACTTCTTCACTTGTTTCTTGGACATATTTGCATGACTTTAATACTAGACCTGAACTCTTATTCTTTGAAGTATGAAACACATCTTAGATCTACCCAATTGCAAGTAAAATGAGCTTTGTCAAAAGATTAATCAATATATAAAATGTTGACATATGTTCCTGACATCAAATCACATATGTCCTAACAGTCTCCCCCTTTAGCAACCTATGACAAAACCACAACAAACAAATGAATATATGAGAGAAGTCATAAATTACTCAACTCATACTCACTTGTTGAATACAATAAATCTATCCTAACATAAACTCTTGAAAAATTTTGCAAAGAGAGAATTCATGGCAAGTAGACTTTGACAAACTGTATTTCTAAAACACTTTAAAAAAAACTTATCAAGCCATCTTAGTGTGAGGTAAGTGAAGAAGACATAGATCATCATATAAATATCAAAGATAAGCACAATGTATGTAAACATGGTTACAAGACCGGTGTACAAGAAGAAGAAACTAAAAGAAGCTCCTACAACAACAAGAAGGTAAACACTCCCCCTAACAAGATGAAACACAACTCCCCCTTACAAGGGTATGTATTTCTCCCCCTAATATGTAGAATCTTAAAATGAAATCACATATTCTCCACAATTTCTCCCCCCTTTTGTCATGATTGACAAAGGTTACAAGAAGCTAGAAAGCTTCATTCGAGAAACAAAAAGATAATCAAGGGGACAAAAAGAAATCCATATAAATGCATGAATGTAATGAAATAAGATGCTATGGACGATAAGATAAAAGAAAGATGCAAAACGTGTGAAAAACAAATGCATACAAGGGGATCTTGATGGATTGAGAGGTGTTGAGTAGCTATCGAGCAAAAGCCAACCTCGATGGATTGAACAGCTATCGTGAATCTATCGAGAAGACAAAAACTTTCTCGATGTATCGAGGAGATATCGAGAAGCTATCAAGATTGTGATAAAAAGAAGTTAAAAAGCTTGATAGATAGCCTAGTTGTTGAGAGGTGTCGAGGAGTTGTTGAGATTGCTTTAAAAAGAGTTTTTCATAAAGAGAAAAACATAGACATGAATACAATCAAACATGCAAATCAACCAAGGATCCAAACAAAATTTTAATCTCTCAAAATATCTCTCAATCAAGAAAAATGTTAAGCACATAGATCCATAAATACACACACACACACACACACACACACACACACACACACACACACACACACACACACACACACACACTAAGCATGTCTAACCAATTTTATATTTTAAAAACAAGTTAAGACAGTTTAGTGAGCATACATTAACACAAGTAAGGCTTGTGATGACCAAATCATATTGTACCTATACATGTATCATGAGTAGTAAAGAATATTACATGTTGTGTGTGAAAACATCGCAAGATTGCAAGGTACACATCTCCTAGAATACACGCTTGCAATCATATATAAAGCATTTTAATCTTTTTGCTTTTATTTTTCTTTGCATATTTTTCTTTTATTAATATATCATGCATGAGCATACAAGAGAGAGAAAAGAAATACTCAATTATGTTAAGCTTTTTGATATTGCACTTTTGCTATACCAAAGCATCCTGATGTCATTTCATGATTGGTGGGCAACAGTGGTGAGACGGTTATTTATGCCTTTCTTTTTGGATTTGCTAGTCCTTCCCATCAAAAAGAGTGATACGAGTGTTAAGTACAAAAGATCACTTAACCTTACCTATCACAAATAAAGAGTCATAAAGCTTACTTGCTTAGTTATGCATGGAGATGTTCATCTAAGCTACAAGAGATACAAAGTTTAGAAAATTTTGTTTCATTGGCCATTCAAGGTACACAAGTACTAATGTACACAAACACACATTGTTTTTATATTTTTCTGATTTTTTCCCTTTTTTTTTTTAATTTTGAAAACAAAACAAAATAAAAACTAAACTAAACAACCAAACAAAAATAGACAAACAACATGAAAGCATGAAAGAAAGATGCATATACATGAAAGCATGAAAGAAAAATGCAGATGCATGAAAGCATGATTCTAAAAGCAGATAAGAAATAAAGAAAAGAGAGTCCTATTTTAGATAGAAAGAATTAACATAGAGGACAAAAAGAAAAGACAATTAAGTCTTAGGCTCATTTCTCATCCACATAACACAAGTCTTTGGTTGTGAAGATGAAAAGGCACGTGTCCAAGCATGTTTACTAGAGGACATAGAAGAAATAAGATTCTCTTAAAATTGAGTTAAAAAGTTCAAGGCTTTAATAACTCGTCAAACAAAAGTATAGGTCCTTGAGAGGAAACCTATGACGGTTTGGGCACTTTCTTTTGAGGATACAACTTAAAGCAATTAGGACGAGTGTGTCCAAAAATACCACAATGGTGACTAACATGAGCAATTTTAGAACTACTAGACTTCTTAGAGTGAGATCTAATAAAGGATTTAGAATTAGACAAATCAGTTTTGGATTTGATACCTTTATCACATTTCTCAGATTGGAGCACAAAGATAGCCCTTGATCTAGAAGCCGTAGAAGAGCAGGGGCTGAAGGAAACAACATATCCTAAGTTAGTCTTATCAGAATTAGGATTTTAAGCACTCAATACCTCATCAAGTTTTGCATTAGACATCCTCTCTATATGGGTTCTAGCTTGATGAAGCTCAACCTCGAGATTTTTAACCTTTTCTTCTAATGAGGTGTTCTCTTGTAGTCTCATCTAGTTTGACTAACAGATCAACTTTTTCAGTTTTTACCTCATTAAGCTCTTTTCTATAACAATGAGAAGTCTTTTTAGATTTTATAAATTCAGTGCATAGCTTATTATATGCTTCTTGAATTGTCAACTTCTTAGGTACTTCCTCATCATAAGAATTCTTACTATTACTAACACTCTCTACAATCACCTTATCAGTTAAGGCTACAAAAGTAATAAAGTGACCACATTCATCTACATACTCATCAGAAAAGTCATTCTCAGTATCACTCCAAGTAACAACTAACCATTTATCCTCTAAATTCTTGGTCTTTTCCTTCATAAGATAGTTTGGGCATTCTATCCTCATGTGACCAAAACCTTTGCACTCATAGCATTCGATGAGGAGTTTCTCACTCTTATCCTTCCTAGAGGATTTGGATTTTCTAGGATGTTTGTCCTTATCCTTTTTCCTAAATTGAAGAAGCTTGATAATCTCATCAGCTATGAATGTTAAGTCCTCGTCCTCATCATCATCCTCATCTTCATCTTTAGAGTCATCACTTTCTTTCTCTATACCCTTAAGAGACAAGTTTTTACTCTTTCCACATTTTCCCATTAAACCTAATCCCATCTCATAGGTTTGAAGGTTCTCTGCAAGCTTAGTCAAAGGAATTTGATCAATGTCCTTCACTTCTTTAAAAGCAGTAATCTTGGCATGGAATCTTTCAGGTGAGGACCTAAGGATTTTTCTAACAATTTTGGATTCTGCTATAGATTCTCCAAGGTTGAAGGTAGAATTCACAATATCCTTGAGTTTAGCATAGAACTCATCAAATGTCTCATCCTCCTCCATCCTTATTTCTTCAAAACTACTAGGGAGTCTTTAAAGCTTAACACTCTTTACTACCTTGGTACCTTCATAGGTGGTCTCAAGAATGGTCAATGCTTTCTTGGCAACTTCTGTAGATGATATTTTCTTGAATTTCTCATTGATCACCCCCACAAAACAAAGCATTCTAGGCCCTACTGTTGAAATTTGCCACTATGATTGTTGCTTCATCCCAATCCATAGATGCTTCTTTTGGTTTAATCCAGCTAACTTTAAAAGCTTGCCATACCTATTCACCTAGAGCCTGCAAAAAAACTTTCATACAAACTTTCTAGTACGCATAATTAATGCCATCAAATGAAGGAGTAATCAAAAGTGATTATCCAAGATCCATGACAACGGGGGTCAAGGATCACACTCAGGAAATTAATCCAATCAGAGTGTACTCGCTCCGATACCACTTGTTGAGAAATTTAGACCCCGGTTGATGGAATTAACAAGTTTTAAACCCAAGTTGTTAATTATATTTATTATGTATAAAACTTTAAAAAAAAACAAACATCAATATCATTTCAAAATTATGCACAACGGAAAAGTAAATAAGACAAGATATAATGACCTAGAAAAACCAATGTAACAAACTAGTTTCATTGTAAAACACCTGGGGGGAAACCTTCTAGAAAAGTAATTCATTATAGTAAAGAGAAGTTTTAGATCTAGTACAAAAGCTTTGTCCCTAGACTCTACAATCCCCGTAAATGAACTTACAGCAGAAACCTTCTACCGCTTCAGAATCTCTGAACTCTTCAACATATTAACGCCACTATTTTGATGCATGGATCCCAATACGTGACTAACTCCTTTGCACGAATTCCAATACGTGACTCACTTACCAACTTGAGGAAGAAAAATGTTGGCTGCAAAGTTCTTCACTTCATCAATAATGAAGATCAAGAAGCACTTGGTTACAAAACCCTAAGGTGTAAAGACGCGGTAGCTTCTTTCAAAGAGAATAAGGCAAAGGTCATCTTTTGCATATGTTCTCCTTGTATTCTCTTATGTGATGATTTCTAAAATAAGTCTTATACATGTCTAAAGTTGTGAGAAAAGAAATCCTACAAAAATACATAAGTATAGGCTGAAAATCAAGTCTGGAAATTTGCATTTCGTAATTCTCGATAGATACCTCGATAGATAGTATCTGTCAAGCTTCGATATATAGCTATCTGTTGAGCAGCTGTTGAGCTTTAATGAATCAACACTTATTCTCTTGTTTCTTGGACAGATTTGCATGGCTTCAATACTAGACTTGAACTCTTGTTCTTTGAAGTATTAAACATATCCTAAATCTACCAAATTACAAGTAAAGTGCGTTTTGTCAAAGGATTAACCAATACATAAAAATGTTGACATATGTTCTTAACATCGAATTATATATGTCCTAACATTGTGTTAACCTAGATTGGCATAATTTATCTAATTAATTACTTGGCTAGTAGTAGTAGTAGTAGTAGTAGTAGTAGTAGTAGTAGTATTGGCTAGTAGTAGTAGTAGTAGTATATTAGAGTATTAGCATCAAGGGGTGTAAACCCCAAAAATGCTATTTTAGCAACCCAAACAGCAAAATCCTACCTATATTCAAGTTCTTACTCTTAAAAAATTTTAGAACTTCGCTATAGTGACTTCTAAAATTTAGAACTTACTGTAACATAATTTTAAACTTAAAATTATTTATGTTAGGTTAAAATGAATTGACCCATTGCAAATTAATTAATTACCCAAATTAATTAATTAGTCAAATCAAATTCATTAGTGTGGTAGCACAAACAAATCAACAATATTATCTAAATGCAGTGGAAAATAAATTTGACACAAGTAATTTGTTTTTGAATAGGGAAAACCAACGAGGCAAAATCCCGCCGGGTGAATTTAAGGTCACCACTTCCAAGAATCCACTATTATCAATCACAAGTGGTTACAAGTACAAGGAATCTTATCAAACCTTATTACCTATCTCGAAATACCTATTGGATAAAAATATGTTTGTATCACATACAAAACATACACAACGGAAAATTAACAGATCTACTTCATTCGCAATTGATAACATGCACTATGTAAGTTTCAGAATTTAAGAACGAGAGAGCGTACCTTGGTGTGGTGAATTTCAAAAACGAAGATCATAAGCACTTAGGAGCACTATTAATCTTCACTCCATATCCACTAACGCTCAAGAAGTGTGGCCTCTTAATTAGTTTTCCAAGGGAGAATTAGAGAGAGTGGCATGCACTCACACATACATCGTTTCACAGAGAGTGTTGTGTCTCATTAAAATTCTGTATGATTCTCTCTTTGTATCTAACTAATTATCTAATTTGGTTGGCCTTTTTAGACATTTCTAATTAGGCTTAAGTGTATGGCTTGGAGTGGGACCAAAAGGGACCGATAAGACACTAGCACCAATGAGTCTTGGGCTTTTTTGTCAACTCTTGACAAGTCCAAAATTACCATTAACTATATTTAATACCACTATATAAATATAGTTACACTCTAGGTCTTATTTATAAATTATATCCCAAGACTTTATTGTACATGCAACCCCTTAATAAAATATTCGTAGTAATATAAAGTCATGAATATAGACTGCCACTTTGTAGGTTACTACATCTTAATTCCTTGAGTACTCGGTTTAATTCTTTAAATTATTCATTATATATTTATGAAATCCAATTCCATAAATATATAGTAACTCCTTACTAAAGTGACTAGTCCTAACACTTTGAATAACCAAACCTATCAAATTTATCTCAAGGGAATATTTTGTATCTCCATTAAAAGACTATGAATTCCATCTTGAGAATATATGTTCCATCAACACTTAATGTGGTTGCCCAACATACTAAGGTTTTGATCATGACTTTAGACCTCACTTCTGATATATCAAAGCAACCTATACTTCATGATCAAATCCATTATTCTCTTAGGATTAAGAATTCATGTAAATAGAAGTCGTGAGTTTATTATTTATTTAACAGTCTTTAGGAGAATAATAAATTTCACAGCGGTCCAGTTTAATATGCTTTAACTCTTAAAACATATTATCATACCAACTAAAAATCTCCATTTCCATGATCAAGACAAATCATCTTAGTTGATATATTATAGTCTTCACAAATGAGATGCCCAATTTCATCATTGACTACGAACTAAAATTCTGAGTTTACAAAAAACTTGTGATTTATATCTTCTATGACTAAATCACATAAATCATATACTATGCATTTCATGGACTATATGATAATGTTCCACTATTCATATTACTATTATTTTAGATAATAATAAAAAACTTTATTAAATACAACATTAAGTCATACATAATGTCCACATAGCATCATACAATAGGATTTAAGGGCACACATCCAAACAATACAAATCTACAGTTGACCCCTTACCCCAATATCTAATTGGACTTGTATTGTAGCGGCAATCTCTCTGTTCAATGCACGAATCCTTGTACGTGACTAACCAATGACGCACGGATCCTACTATGGGTCTAACTCACCAACTTGAAGAAGATTGTTAGCTGCAAAGTTCTTCAGTTCATCAACAATGAAGATCAGGAAGCTCCTTGGTCACAAAATCCTTTGTGTAAAGACGCAGTAGCTTCTACAGAGAGAATGATGAACTAGGTCACTTTTTGCATTTGGCCACACAATGCTTATATTCTATTTGCATTACCTCGTAACGGCCTTTAAAATAATCCTTATATATGTCTAGGGTTATGAGAAAAAAAACCTTACACAAATACATAAGCATATGTGTATAATCAGATCTAAAAGGTCTGATTTTGAAATTCTTGATAGATACAGCTTGTCTCGAGCTTCAACATTAAATCTCAATAGAAAGGATTTTTTCGAGACTTCTGTCGAGTTTTAATGAACAACACTTCCTTCACTTGTTTTTTTGTTAGACTTGCATGGCTTCAATACTTAACTTGAACATTTGTTTCTTGAAGAACTAAATCCATCCTAGATCTACTAAATTACAAGTAAGGTGTGTTTTGTCAAAGGATTAGCCAATTACATAAAAATGTCCCTAACAATTTATTTTATTCAACTAAAAAATACCAGTCTCAATTTTCTCTCTCCTATTTGTTGCGCGCGCGCTCTCTCTCTCTCTCTCTCTCTCAACGTTTTTCTTCTTCTTTATACTCAAATCAGTCAAACCCAATCATTGCTCTGTCTTTGCATCAAACCTAAACAAATTAAACACAAATCATGCTAACCAAAATGAACCAAACTTAAACATATAATATAATTTTTTGATGAACTTGAAATCATTTTGTGTTCAAAATAAAGTTAATGAACCAATTACACACTTTTAATATTCGACACAATTCTATTAATGAGTAGACATGGCAAAACGGGTCAGAATTTTCTGACTTGACCTGAATAGACCCGAAAAACACCTAACTTGAACCCGATTTTTTTGATCCGAAGCAAAAACAGGTTGACTCGTGACCCGACCTGAATCTGAATCATTTTTTTAAAACCTTTTTTTAGTAAAATAAAAATGTAAAATTAGACAATATTGGTTTAACTGTTTATTGTGAGCTTTAAGGAAATAATTGATACATTTACACAACTGCATGCAAATTAATTGAAAGATAAATGGTTAAATATTCTGTAATGTGTAAAGATTTTTAAATATCAAATAGCAAAGTACATGCCAAGATAATCTGTTACAGTAGAGTTAAAAACATAGATTTAAAATTGTAGACATGTGTGAGAAACAATCACAAGTGTGAAAATAGTGAAACCAAAGTATCAAATTAGCATAAATTATGAATGCTTAGACCTATTTTTTAACAATTTATGTCCAAAATAAACGGCTTTTCAAAATAAATTATGATATTTCCTACAGTGTGTGTTGCTTAGTATCAAATTAGCATAAATTATGAATGCTTAGACCTATTTTTTTAACAATTTATGTCCAAAATAAACGGCTTTTCAAAATAAATTATGATATTTCCTATAATGTGTGGTGCTTAACAATGATATGATATTCATAAAAAAGACCATGTATAAATAAGTAAGCAATCCAACTTTAATGTATATCTCAAATTGAAATAGAGTTTCAATCACAATTGATAATAGATTATAAAATTAATTTTTAAGATTGTAAATTTATTATATATTTTTAATTTTTATCTAATAAGTTATCTAATAAGTCATTTGTAATTTTGTTTTATATTTTGTAATGTTGATATTGTGTAGAAATAAAACTTGTGTATTTGTTTTTCTTATCTTTGTGTTATTTTGTTTTAGATAGCAATATTAGGATTTGTATAATTTTAAAATTATTGAATAAGTATTAATAAGTTTAACTGGGTTCATTCTTGATATAAACGGCGAATTCAAAATAATGCATTTTATATCAAGTAATTTGTTGCATAACTCCAAATGATGAATACATATTTTTTTTCTTTATAAAAATTTAAAAAAAAATCACGTAAAAAATATGAATCAACCTGGCTCGTGACCTGATTGACTTGAACCCATTTTTAACCTGCCTAAAATGACCCGTGACCTATTTGATTCACAACCCAATTGGCACAACTCAAACCTGACCTGTTAGGCCCATTTTGTCATGTCTATAATGAGTGACAGTAGTTATACTTTTGTTTAACCCGAGAGAGAGAGAGAGAGAGAGAGTTGTACTACGCAGTACGTGCTACAATTAGTACCATCGTTTCGGTCAAGTTTAGTAGAATATGATGGATATACAATGTTAACAAAATACTATGTTACGGAATAAAATTTTGTGTCAAGCTCAAAGTTATATACTCGATGATCTGCCTATCACAGCTACCACACAATTTTATTATATAAAAAAATAAAAGTTTAAAAACGTAAAATATATATATATATATATATATATATTATATTATATTATACAATTTTTTTTTTTGCTGAATATATTATATTATTTTTTTGATGAACGAATATATTATATTATACAATTTGATGGAATAAAAAGTGTATAAAGAATTTTTGTGAAGGCGACTTGTAAGACCGAGAACACGGACGGTAAATAGTCTTAAGAATAATGTAATGGGATCTCCCTTTTGGTGTTGTTATTATGCTTTGTCCACCAAAAATAATTAGGAGTTGGACTACTTGATGTTTAAGTCAGAGCTTGCGTACGTGGGTAGAATCTTTGGTGAGTGGGGTGGTGAATAGGAGATAAAAAATAAAATAAAAAATAAAAAAATATGAAGAGTTTTGCGTTAGTGGGGAACCTTCCTTCACCATCTTCCACACCTTTTCCCTAGTCATGTTGCAGTACTCTGACAGGGTTTGGTGACAAATGCATGGAGGAACAATCCAGTGTCTAGCTTTACCACCACATCTACATGTAAATGATTATGATGTGTGGGACCTTTCTTTTTTGTTTTTTGAAAGCATTTAGCATGCTTCAATGGTGGCTCCACTCTCTTTCAAATATCCCATCGGTATGGGAAGCGAGGCCCCATTGCATTTGCACCATCATTTGGTCAGTGGGTCTTGCAGTTTTAACACTCATGGCACAAACACATCTTTGGACTGACCCTATACGTGTAGATGGTAGTATCTTATACATTTTATGCCGACACTGAATGTACATAGGGCTTGGGATCCATACGTTACTTATTGTGTGTGAGAGTGTGCCTAGGCCTATAAACGAGTAAAACCTTTTTTTAGTAGTGAATATTTCCGCATGGCAATAAAAGTAAAATATTTATACTGGCTCGGCTCAAGTTCTAACAAAGTTTACACATAATGTTCGAACAAAGTTTAAACTCATTTGGCTTAACTGGATTTTATAGTCAAGCTCAGTTCAGGGCTAATTATCAAGCTCTAGAGTTTGAGATCTAACACAAATATACTATTAAGCATCTATCAAATGTATTATCAAGTTCATTTTGTTTGGAAAAGTGGTCAACTCTCAACTCTCAATCAATTAAAGGTTTAGTTTTTATGACTTTATTTGTCTAGCCCATATCAATTTTATCACCTATTCTATAAACAAGTCTAAATTTAGCTTGTTTTATTTTATCAAACTCTATTGTTCAGGAGACTGTTTATGAAAAAAAAAAAAAAAAATCCATAGTTTCGACTCATTTATTAACGAAATCTAAAATTAAAACTCATGTTCAGTTTGTTTTTATAAATAATAAAAAACATGAATGATTTTTTTATTTATCAAACTAAATCTGAATAATATATAAACAATTTGGTTCATTTACAAACTTACGTGAGACTACCAATACATCATCTTTTAAGTTTCAACTAGTATTGTATTTGCATGGATCTTGAGGAACTACATTTCGATCATCTGTCAAGTTTCAACAATTGTATTTGCATAGTTCGCCGTTTCATGGATCTTGAGGAACTTTCCTTTGAACCAAATCTAATGTTTGTCTATTTACTTATTATTGGTTAAGCACTTAACCGAAAAAAAAAAAAAAAAAAAAAAATTAAAAGCTATCATGCGGCACTTTCTCGTGATAGATGTATGGCAACCCATCCATCCGCCCCATGCATGTGTATCCCACATAATTTTTTTTTTGGCCCACTTCAATCTTTTTCTTTTTAATCCACGTTATGAATCTTTAGTGTGACAAGATTAAACCAAAAAGGCTACTAAGATATTAAATTTAATTGTTTTAATTCTAGTGGCAAAATATACACATATCCAAAATGGAAAATTATGTAGAATTTTATACCATTCATATTACACTCAATGTATTTGTAATCAAATTTGGTGTAAAAACCCTACTTATTACTTTAACTAATCTATTATTTACAAACAACTACATCAATGCCAATACTCCATCTCTATTAATATTTTCTTTTCTCTTTCTAATTCTTATTTTCATCCCAATTTTTTTCTAATATATTCAACGTTTACTTGTACTCCCCGAATCAAACAAACACAACCATATCAAATTTAGATCAACCTCAAATCCAACTAGATCAAACACAACGAAACATCCATGGTTTGATATAGGTAACTTCAGGCCCACTTAATCGTTCTGCAAGGATTGGCTGGAGTTGCCGAAGCAAAAGCAATAAGGGCCCTTGGAGTAGTATCACTTGTGATTGCTACCCTCCCTCATCACGTGTCAAAAGTTGTGACCTCAGTGGTGCGACTTAGAATTTTTGAAAAAAAAACCAAATTATAGAACATCTATTTAACTAATTTGTATTGCCAAAGGCCTTATAGATGAATTAGCACTTTTCCATATATAAAGTGCTTGAGGGTCTAGGGGGGAAAGAATTTGAGCTGCGGAATTAGCAGCATGTTGTAATTATATATATATATATATATATAGATAAAAACTAATTTGTATTAGTTAATATATAATATATGATATAATAGTTATTCCACCACCCTCATAAAATGCTTGTAGATAAAGAAGCCTAACCTTCTTACCACCAAAAAAAAAAAAAAAAACCTTAGCCTACTCATGATTAACCTATAACCAAGTCTACAATGAACTAGTTCTTTAGAGAAAAAAAAAAAAAATTGTGTACTCATGATTAACAGACTCAGCAATGTTGATGCAATTGTTTTCCATAACCTTTTCACCATTAGTTTAAAGAATTTTTTTTAAGTGTGATATTTCAATTAGTTGACACTTCTATTTTTAAGAGAACTCCCTCTCATATTGTAACTTTGAATTATTATAAAAAGAAAAATGGGTGTGATATCTCAAAATCAATTTTTTTTTTTTTAAAAAAAAAAAATTATAATGGGAAGTGAGAATTTGAATCTTGAATGTCTCAATTAAAATCACCACAAGGTGGCCATTAAATTATAAAAGCTTTTGACTTTTCAAAATAAGTTGCAACTATGTTAAATATAGTGGCGAAATATTAGCAAAATAAAATTTTTTAAAAATATAAGAATATATTATGAAAAATAAAGGAAAAGAATTGCAATCTATCTGGTGATATATTAGGAACTATTTAAAATTTATCAAGAAAATTTATGAAATCATCATAAATTGGTCTCCATGGAAAATGTGGCTATAGACCCCTCAGGCCTATAATCTCGGGTTTTAGGTTAGGGTTGTAAACGCGGCCTAAAAAAACGCAGTTATAAGTCAAATCGTCCAATAGTCACATTTTTATAAGCTATAGCCGTGTTTTAAAAACACCGCTATAGGATTGTTTTTTGTAGTATTACTAGAATCCAATAATGTTATCCTCTTCCCCCCTTCTCTAATGGATATATTTGTTTGGTAAAGATCATTAGACAATTGCTTGAGAAGGTTTTTCTTTTCTGTTTTTTCTTGTCGATTGAGGAATTTAAAAGTCACTAATTTTATTGAAGCAAAATTCAGCCCAAAGGAGGCCATTGACCATAGTGACCACTTCTTCATTTTATTTTATTTTTTTTGTGGGAGAGACCACTTTTTGGCCCATTATAGAAACTAATTTTCTTTTGTTTTTGTTTATACTATACCTATCTCTAAAGCCTTGCATTGCGTCTTTGTTCACCCACTTAGCCGAAGTCTTCGTTCACCCACTTAGCGCGCGTTCCCTATTTTCTCCATTTCATTGGAGGATGAGGGATTTTTTTTTTTATTTTTTTTATTTTTTTTTTTATTTTTTTAAGAGAAACGGAGGATGAGGTTAACTCTTCAATATTATAGTTTATACAACCGCAATGTCCAACAACATTTACATGCAAATGATGACGATGATCAACTATCATGATTAGTTTGACGAAGTGTCGATTTTCCTTATGCACAAGAATTGATTAGAAAGGAACTGCACGTAAGTGAAAATAATTATGTGCAGTGCTGGAATAAAATGAGTGGGATTTGATAAATTTGAGTAGGTTTATTTATGCCACCTTCTCTTAGTTTATGCAGAGAAAATCTTTATGAAGTTTCGCAAGTTTTTTGTAACTATCCGGTATTAATGTACCGACAAGGTTCAAACAAAAACTGTAACATAATATACTAATTAAGTGAATAGCAAAATGCATGCTTTGTTGAGGTAAGAAAAAAAAAAGGACAGTTGAATCTCTTTCATGAGTAATTTTTTATTATAATGAGTTCCAAAACATAGGTTATACACAGCCAATTTAAACACTTTTCGAACATAAATTCTATTGAGTACATTAATATTAACAAAAAACAAGAAGGCATAGCAGCAAGTCCTCTGATTGGAAGAAATCACAACCGAAAAAGGGCATGAGAGGGAGGTACATGGGTCCATAATGTTTCAAAATAGGAGTGAATTTACTTCTTGTGGAATAGTTGATTGGAGGAGAGGATTGACTTAATCAATAGAGGATTGACTGGATAACAACTAGGGGACCTTTAAACATTTGAGTAGAGAGGTTGCTTGTGGGCAAAGCTTTGACCCCATGAAATGAGAAAGAGACCCTCACACACATGCTTGCCTTAGTCGTTATTCTTAGATAGATTTGCGTGAATCAGGGTGTGTTTTTGAGAGAGTTATGTGTGCCACCACCATTCTAATTATTAAATCCAATACACCTGCTCATCATGTCTAGCTAGCTAGGTCCTATTCTTTTTGGTATTGGGTTTGGGCTACTTGTCCTTTTTTCTTTGGCTCATCAATGCAAGATGAAATTGGTAAGGTTTCTCTAATCTAACACAATAAAGATTTATGTTCATCAAAAAAACACAATAAAGATTTATAATGTATTTGGTGGGTTTAAGAATATTGGGACTAATTAAGATTACTTGTGCATGTGTGTGTCTCCAATAATAATAGTATTCTATTAAATCATTTTCAAGGCCGGGTCAAGTGCCAAAATTAGCGTAATAAAGTATTACATGTTGAATCACTCCATTTATCCCATCATCATGCATGTCAGATCACCAAAGTTTGAACAAAGCTATAAGAGATTATTACATTTCAAAAGTCAAGGAAAACGAAAAATATATCAATGTATATACGAAGTTGGTTGGACAAAATTGGCTTTTGCCCTTTTCAAAAAAACAATCCAGCATTTTGCCTCATTTTTCAAACTAATTAGAGAAATGCTCCTCTTTTGAAACTCGATTTCTCATTTCTCAAAATCGAGTTAAGCCCTATAGCGACGTTTTAAGGAGCTTATAGTGACGTTTTAAGGAGCTTATAGTGACGTTTTAAGGACCTATAGTGATATTTTTAAACTTGATTTTCATGAAATCGAGTTACATGCAATTTTTTTTCTTTCTTTTTTTTTACCTGTAACTCAATTTCATGAAAATCGAGTTTAAAAACGCTGTTATAGGTCCTTAAAAATGTCACTATAGGCTTCTTAAAATGTCGCTATAGGGCTTAACTCGATTTTGAGAAAATCGAATTTCAAAAGAGAGACATTTTCCTAATTATTTTGGAAAAGGAGGTAAAATGCTGGATTTTTTTTTGAAAAGGGCAAAAGCCCATTTTGGCCGAAGTTCGTTACAAGTAGAGAAATGATTACAACCATAGAAAAGGTAATAGTCAGTGGACAATAGAAAAATATAAAGGGCCAAATTCAACTTGAAAATATATTTTTCAGCCAAAACTTGCTATAAAGAATCAGTTAAAAGGCTAAAAACTTCAACTAGAGAAAGAATAAGGGGAATGTCGGTGGTTGAGAAGGGAGGGGAATGTGAGTTGGGCCAAATACCTCTAGAATACCATATAATAATAATGATTTTTTTTTCTTCATTTTAGACTATTATATCAATGAAGATGGCTATCTAGCCAATTCATTCGTAGAGGGCTAGAGGTTACTGCAAATTTATCATGCAGCTGTAAAATGAATTAAGTTGCTTGCATGTGACTCGCTTAAGTTCGGCTAGATTTTGTTGTTAATATTAATGCTTGAACTCGTTCACTGATTAAACAAACTAAATTCAAGCTTAAGTTGAAATTTAAAGCTTAATAGAATTGATAAACCGTTCTTGAACAAATAAAATCAATTGAATTTTGATATTTTTATGAACATTAAAGATAGTATTTTTTTTTTCATAATCATCATTATTTGCAATTTTAAGGACTTTTTTTTGGTCAAAATGTAGTTAATTTTATTTTCATGTTTTATAAAATTTGTTTGCATCCAAGTATAAATATAGTGGCTAATATGCATCAAATACTAATTGTTGGGTTATAAATTGACCTCAGTTAATTAATCCAATTACTCAAGTTAATTAATTAGTTAAATTACATGTCAATTAGATTAATATATATACAATCAAATCACCAAATTAAATTAGAGGGCAGCAAAAAACAAGTTTGACACAGTGAATTGCGATTGCAAAACCTTCACAAGCAAAACCCTATTTGGTGGATTTCACATTATTCTCGAAAAATCCACTAACAAGAAAAAACGGTTACAAGCACAAAATTCTTACCCTACAAGACTATCTCAAAATACCTATATACAGTAGAACCTATTGATCTATACCAATATCAGCTCAAATCCACAATTGAACTTAATCTTGTAGAAAATTTCTCATTTGCACAAATCTAACTATCTGTAACTAACTCCACATCAATACTTTAATTTGTAGTAGCTTCACACAAAACACTAATAAGATCTTCAACTGTTGGTGCTAGAGACTTTGTTTGGTATAAAACCCAAAGGCTCACAAGAATTGCAGCAATATCTCAATCTTTTGTTTTCTAAACTCATAGGTTCAATAGGAGGAGGCTAGGGATTTTTATATTGAAACCTTACGTTTTATGTCTCTACTAGGTTACACAAATAATAGCCATATAAATAAAACATTGTTGAGTAGTTTCTTGTTAGGTTGACAAGTTTCAAGACCTACAAATTCCTTTTTTTTTTTTTTTTTTTTAAGTCGTTTCTTGAGCAGTCTTGTGTTTTTAATAATACCACTTATTAATTTCATTGAGATCTTCTTGAACATACTAGAAACTAGGACTCTATTACATGTAAAGTGTGTTTTGATCACAAATATGCCAATACATAAAAATATAACCCTTACAATAATAAATTTTCTGAAATAAATTTGTATTAAGCTAATTTACTTAGCCAATTCAATTTTTTTGAGAAATTAACCAACAAAGCTTGAACATAAAAGTTAAACTTACAATCCGATTGTTTTCCTGTAAAAAGTTTTTTGGAAAACATTTTTAGCATTTGATTGTATTTGTTTCATTGTAGAATTTGGTCAAAAGTTGAAAATGTTTTCCATTAACTGTAAAATCATTTGTGAAATGTTGTTAAACCTTTTACCTTTAAAAAATTGGTAAACCATTTTATAAAAACACATAGTGGCTCTCATCCCATCTAGTAGTTAGGTCATCAGTTTGGTAGTTGGAGTCGGCAATCTAGTCGTAGGACCACCGACTCCGTGATGGGTTCGAAGGCTTAATTTACAAAACCATCAAATTGTTGACTTTCGCTAGACTGACAGCTTTGGTGACTACGCTGCTAGTTTTGATAGTTTGTACTTGAAAAATTACATGTCACACCAAACACTTAAAAATATTTTACTAAAAATATTTTCAAACGTAAATGTTTTATTTGAAAAAAATATTTTATATTTGAAATATTTGCAGGAAAACAAATGGAGCGTAATATCTTAAACTTTAGCTCCATAATCAATTAGACGAGATAACTTTTAATACGGTAGTTCTTAACTCAGCACGAAAATTTGTTTATTTATAACTTGGCTTGACTTGAATAATCCGACCTATGATGTAAAATACAATATTCTTAAGATTTGGAGTAATCTTTTCAGGATGGATTTAAAATGGATGCTAAATCGATTTCAACTATTCTTCTATTCAATAATCAATTGTTAAATTGTATGCCTATGTATCCTAAATTAAAATGTGAATATTTTTACTCGGGTTGAATTTTACTATTATCACCATTTTTTTTTTTCAAAAGTTTTAATTTATAACATCCGTTTCTAATGATAGCTCTTTATTATTAAACCATAACATCAATCGATTTTCGGTGTAGGTGGAGACTGAACCCCATATCTTTATTCAACCATAAAAAATTTACGAATTGAACTAATTAGAACTCACATCATGATTTTTTTTTAAAGTACACTGGTGCAGACACAAGGTACAAACCTCTAATGATAAGCATGTATGTGAGGAAGAGCAGAAAGAACCTGTGGCCTTATGGATGAAGCTTGTTAGTTATTAGGATTGAGATTAAGCAAGATCGAGCATTTAATAATTAAGGTTTCTTTATGCATTTTATTGTTAACTATTTAAGTACTTTTTTTTTTTTTTTTAATTATTGTAAGACAATTTTGAGAATTTTAAAAAAACATGTGTTTCTTGTATATTGGTGCTAACTCCAGTTTTTGGTTGGTGGTGACTCCAAGTAGCCCTTAGGTGCTGACTCTTAGGGTTTATTTTATTGTTTATCTGTTCTATTAGAATACTGTGGTTGCCCTACATTAGTTTTGGTATCAGAGCCCAACCCGATCACCCCTTTCAGCAACCCGAATTCCCAACTGACAACTCACAACCATACTCACCATCAGAAAAAAAATCAGCCGCCAAACATGCCATTACTCAAATACTTACCACGAGATTTGCAAACCATAGCAACCCAATTTCTTACCTCACAAGATCTGCAAACCAGAACTCGAACCAATCCATACCATATACCCCCTTTGGCCATATGAGTTTTTCATCCCCAAACCAATAGAGAAGCGAGTGGCCCCTTTCAAGCCAGTGACCCCCATTCATGCCCGCCTTTGATCAGAGAAATCATAAGCCACCAAGAGAGAGAGAGAGAGAGAGAGAGAGAGTAACCCACACAAGCCCCATTAGCCACCAGCCGCCAAGCGCCAAAGCCCACCAACCAACACTTACCGCCGCAAGACCCGTCAGACCAGCTGCCAAAACCCATTGATGACCCACCACTATTAAGAGTGATGAACAACTACCCTGCTATGATTGATGAGCTGTTGCCGCTGTCGTTGCCGAGATCCAAGACAAGCAGCCACCTGCCACTTGCTGCGCCTTCATCGCTCCGCCACTGGGCTTTAGTCCCTTACGCCGGCAGAAGAGTCTCATCGCAGAGATTTTTATTTTTTTATTTTTTATTTTTTTTAGCTCTGAGTCCGTTGCTTGTTTCTTTGGTTTCTGTTTTGAGTCCGTAGCTTCTTTTAAGTTTTAAGTTCTTCACATTGTACAGTATTTTATTACTTTTCATTTAAAGAAAAATCAAAAAGAAGGAAAAGATAAAATATTGTTGCTGTGACAACCCATTGCATGTATTGGGCCTTTAAAATTGTTCATCCACAAGTACACTTGTCCAAGTAAGATCCATTCACTTGAAGAACCAAGCTTGTGACTATCTAGTGCAGTAAGCTATCCACTGACAAGGTTATAATTCTTACTCTTTCTTTGGTAGATTCAATTTTGTCTCATTAAAAAAAAATATTATCTATATATATTTTTTTTGTGCATATCCTACCATACTCCATTAGCCTACCCATTTTTGTGCTCAAGTTAGTTGTTCTATTACTTATTTCAATACCCATTCTAAAATTTAAAAAAAAAAAAAAAAAAAAAGAAGCCAATTTCTTTGAAATACTTGATTCTCTTTATTTATTGCTGAGCTTTTATTTTGTAGAAGTTTCAATTCATTTGGGACTATCTTTCAATATTGTGAACACTGTCACTACTTGACTGCAATTTATTCCTTTGATTCTTTGATCTAGTCCTTACATGCACTTTTGTTTGACCTTGATTTTATATTGGGAATTGGTTATTTGAATTTTTTGGGAATCTTAACTGCATTTCTAAATATAGTGTTGTATGCATATACATAGTGGTCGCATCATGTTAAACCCTGAACATCAATCCACTTCTGAGCCTATGCCCTCCTTAGAGCAAACCATAGAAGACCTAACAAAAAGTGTCCATGCTTTACTGGATAGGGTAGAGCGAGTTGAAACATCTCAAAAAGAGACTATTAACCATGAAGAAGATAATATGCTTAGGCCAAATAACCACAGTTACTTTAATATGGTCCCAAACTTTGAACATGATTACTATAATCACAATGGCCCTACGGATTATGATGATAGGATGTCCAGGGAAAAGATAGAAGCACCCACCTTTGATGGTTGCCTGGATCCATGGGTTTTCACCGATTAGTTACATTAAATGGAGAAATTCTTTGACTATTACCATTAGGCTGAGAATAAGAAAGTGAGGTATGCTAGGATAAAGTTAATTGAAAGAGCCGACCTTTTCTGAAAGGGCCTTGAGGAAACCCTTAGGTGAAGAAGTGAGCCCCCCATTACTGATTGGCTTGAGATGAAGCATGCACTCTCGAGAAATTATCTCCCTCCAACTTATAGGAACGCCCTTCTTGAGGAATGGGATCGCCTAAAACAAGGCACTGCTCTTGTGACTGAATATATAGAGAAATTCAAGGAGTTCAAGAGGCGAATTCGAATAATTGAGGAAGAGGTTGTCACACTCAATAGGTTCAAGAAAGATTTAAATGTTAACCTACTAAGCGAGATTATCACCCGAGGAGTCACTACCTTAGGAGAAGTATATGACCTTACTAGGAATTGTGAATTAGCATCCAAATCTATCTTTTAGTGACGTTTTGAGCTCCGGGGGTGTTCCTACCAACCCTCAACCTTTTTGTAGCAAATCTAGACTTGCCATACCCCCTAAGTTCAACCTCAATAGCATCCCAATAGAAAAAGAGGACAAAGGAAAATGTGTGATCAATGAGCCTTCAAGATTAGATTCACGCCTCCAATGCTTCAAGTGTAATGGGGTTGGGCATATCGCAGCTAGATGTCCTTTTAGGACCGTTGTCATTCAAGAAGATAATGAAAAGGTAGAAGATGTTGAGGAGTTGGTGTATGATCCAAATGTTGAAGAAATCCAAGATGTTGGGGCAGGATAGGAAGATGATCCTAGCTACCTCGCGAGCATTAGAGCCATCTCTCCCCAGGTTGATGATTCCAAGGTTGTCTTTGGGATCCCTAAAGTGAATGTAGTAAGGTGTGCTTTGACAGAACAGATGGACATTGATGATTGGCGAAGGAGTGCCATCTTCCAAACTTACACTAAGCGTGGAGACAAAACATGTAAGGTTATTATAGATAGTGAGAGTTGCATTAATGCAGTTTCCTATAACTTTATTTCCAGTCTAGGCTTGAAATTAACCCCACACCCTAATCCATATAAAGTCTTTTGGGTGGATACTTCCTCTATAGCCATAAAAGAAAGATGTGTTGTCCCACTTCAATTCCTCACCTACAAGGCTGAAATATGGTGTGACGTAATTCCTATGGATGTAGGGCATATTACCATAGATAGGTCTTGGCTTTATTATTTGGATGTCACCTTTCATGGGTGATCCAATTCTTGCTTCTTTATGTTTTAAGGTAAGAAGATTGTGCTTAATCCTTTGAAATCCAAGCCAATCGACATGAGCAAGAAGACAGAAGTACCAAAGGCGAAAGACCTGAACATCATAAGCCCAAAGGCATTTGAAAGGATAGCAGTTCAAGAATCCATTGTGTTTGACATAGCTTCCAAGGAACTTCATGGAGAGACCTGTGAGGAGCAACCCGAAGAAGTGAAGTTAGTGCTCCTAAAATTCAAGAATGTTTTCCCTGAGGAACTTCCCGATCATTTACCACCCATGCGTGACATAAAACACGTCATAGATTTTATGCCCGGAACAACCCTGCCTAACTTACTTCATTATAGGATGAGCCTTGCAAAACATGCTGAGTTGCAAAGGCAAGTAGAAGAACTACTTAAGAAGGGTTTTGTTTGTGAAAGCATGAGTCCTTGTGCAGTCCCTGCGCTCTTAACTCCAAAGAAGGATAGAACTTGGAGGATGTGTGTTGATAGTCGTGCCATCAACAAGATCATTGTGAAATATCATTTTCTTATCCCTCAATTGGATGATATGTTGGATATGATGGCTAGAGCAATGATCTTCTCAAAGATAGACTTAAAAAGTGGTTATCATCGAATTAGGGTTCGTCTTGGTGGTGAATGGAAAACTGCCTTCAAGACAAAAGATGGTTTATACAAGTGGATGGTCATGCCTTTTGGATTGTCCAATGCTCCTAGTACCTTTATGAGAGTGACGACTTAAGTGTTCAAGCCTTTTATAGGGAAATTCTTGGTTGTGTACTTTGATGACATCCTCATCTATAGTAAGTCTAGGGAGCAACACTTAGACCACCTAACTCAAGTTTGTACTACCCTTAGGAAGGAGAGTTTTTATGGTAACGTCAAGAAGTTCTCTTTCTTTACCGATAAAGTCATTTGCCGACCCCCAAAAGGTTCAAGCAATTATAGATTGGCTTGAGCCCAAAAATATCCATGAAATTAGAAACTTTCATGGGCTCACTTCCTTTTATCACCGATTCATCAAAAGGTTTAGTACCATTATGTCCTCCATCATTCACTGGGGGAGTATATTTGGACAAAAGCTGTTACTAAGGCCTTTAATGAGGTAAAACAAAAGATGACTGAGACACCTGTCATGCATCTCCCTGATTTTACCAAGCCTTTTAAAGTGGAATGTTATGCCTCAAGTATTGGTATAGGGGGAGTACTTAGTCCAGAGCACCACCCAATTGCTTATTTTAGTGAGAATTTGAATGATGCTAAGCAAAAGTACTCCACATATGACAAATAATTTTATGCCATTATTCAAGCGCTTTGGCATTGGTGCCATTACCTATTGTCTTGAGAATTTGTTATCTACTCTAATCATGAAGCTTTGTGCCATCTCCATTCCCAAAAGAAGCTGAATTTTAGGCATGGTAGTTTGATTGAATTTCTGCAACGCTACTACTTTGTGGTAAAACATAGGGCGAGAGTTGAGAATAAGGCTGCTGATGCACTAAGTCGAAGGGTGTCTTTGCTATCGGTCATGAGTGTTAAGGTTACTGGGTTTAAACGACTCAAAGATGACTTTGAGTTACCAGATTTTGGGGAGCTCTACACTAGCCTAAGTAATGCCTCATGGCCAATCTTGGATGATTATATCCTTCAAGATAGTTACTTATTCAAAGCCAACAAGTTATGTATCCCTTAATCTTTAGTGAGAGATTTTCTAGTTTGGGAGATACATGCGGGATGCCTTGCAAGTCATTTTGGCTGGGATAAAACAATTGAGGAAGTGGAACATCAATTCTATTGGCTTGGACTTAAGAGGGGCGTTGCCAAGATAGTTGGTCAGTGTCGTACATGTCAACTAGCCAAGCCTCTACCTGTGCCTGATCACCCATGGTAGGATGTGAGTATGGACTTTGTGTTAGGTTTTCCCCACAGGAAGCATGATTCTATTCTAGTAGTTGTTGATCGCTTCTTTAAGATGGCTCATTTCCTACCATGTTCTAAGACTTTTGATACTTCTAAGATTGCAAAGCTCTACTTTGATGAGATTGTCAAATTTTATGGTCTTCCCAAAACCATAGTGTCTGATAGGAATGTTCGCTTCATTAGTTATTTTTGGAAGACCTTGTGGCATTTCGTAGGCACCAAATTGAAATTGTCCACGGCATTTCATCCCCAAACTAATGGTCAAACTAAGATGGTTAATCGTAGTCTAGGCAACCTCCTTTAGTGTCTAGTGAGTGAAGCCAATCGGAATTGGGATTCAATTCTTCCTATAGCCTAACTTGTATATACTAGCTCTATCAATGGGTCTATAGGTGCTAGTCTTTTTGAGATTGTGCGTGGATATACAACTAGGAAGCCCTTAGATCTTTTGCCCATGTCCCCACATGTTAGGATTTTTGAATCTGCTGAGGCATTTGCAAGACATATTCATGATTTGCATAATGAGATTCGCAAAAAAATTCAGATAAGTATATCTCAATATAAAATTCATGATGACACTCATCGGTGTCATGCAGAGTTTCAGGTAGGAGATTATGCCATGATTCGAATTCAACCTGAACGGTTTCCCTCTAGGACCATTAAGAAATTTCAGGCTCGTAGTGTCGGTCCATTCAAGGTATTGAAACGAATGGGCCCAAATGCATATGTCATTGACCTTCCTCATGATTATGGTATTAGCTCCTCTTTTAATATTAAGAATCTAGTTGCTGATAAAAGCCCCACAACTATGCCTATTACCCCTTTTGATAAGCCTTTTCTTGATCCTATTAATGCCCCTATTCCTACCTCTTTACCCTTAAATCTGCCCTATGCAGATAAAGAATCTATTGATACTATTTTAGATAAGCAGATTGTTTCTACCAGGGATGGAGGAGTTCACCATTTCCTAGTTCGATGGCGAGGGAGACCAGATTCTAATTGCACATGGATTACTCGAGATGAGTCATAACGATTGGATACTGACTTGCTGGAGTACTATCAGAGCTCTTCAGATTTTCACTCGACGGGGTCGAGTTCTTCTCACCTAAGGGGAGTTGGTGCGGAAACAAGGTACAAGCCCCCAATTATACGCATATATAGGAGAAAGAGTAGAAAGAAAACGGTTTAACCTGTGGCCTTATGGATAGAGTCTATTAGTTATTGGGCTAGAGATTAAGCAAGTCCAGGCATTTAATAATTAGGGTTTCTTTATGTATTTTATTATTAGCTATTTAAGCTTTTTTTTTTATTATTGTAAGACAGTTTTGAAAATTATAAAAAAAACATGTGTTTCTATTATACTAGTGTTGACTCTAGTTTTTGCTTTGTGCTGACTCCAAGCAACCCTTAGGTTCTGACTCCTAGGGTTTATCTTGTTGTTTATTTGTTCTATTAGAATTTTGTGGTTGTCCTATGTCATACACATTTGATGCTGTTTGGTTTTATTATTTCTCTAAACTTTTAAATTTCTTATATCTTATTAGAGTATTAGCATCAATGCATTAAAAAAAATGCTACTCTAACAACCTATTTCACAACTCATCCTACATCTCACCTTTTACTTTAGCATATCACCCATTATAATAATATTCTAAAATAACTCTTACCGCTAATTAAAAAATATTAAAAAATCATATCGGAATTCGGAACCCACCACCGTCACCAGGAACCCACCAAATGAGAGAGAGAGATAGAACAAAAAAATTAGCATTGATACAGTGATTTGTTACTAATAACAGATCATTGTAGCAATGTTAAAAGTATTTTGCAATTTTTGCTCAAGTGGCGCATGGATGGAGGGAGTTTTTTCTCTTTGGTGTGCTAAAATAATATTTAGGGTCTTTTAGCACATCAGATGCTGTTCTTTGCATAGATATCTCGTGCAAATGCAAAAAAAATATTGAAGAAATGTTATGGAAAACAAAATAATCCTTTCAAAATAGTCTAAAAACCAAACTTACACACGCACACACCAAACTTACAACGTCATGTTCGTTTTATTGCAATCCTTAACGGTTAATAACCGAATGTCTCTACAAGCTTAATAGGCCTACGGTCAATAGTCTTGTGGTCTGGTACATAAGCCCATTAGAAAGCCCATATATTTTTCCCAAACTACTCGTGCCTTGGTAAACTTATTTCTCCATGCTGGCACTAAAAATAACAAAGCCCTAAACAGTAAACATGAACTGCAAAATTTACTCAAGGATGCACCTGAAACATTTTCTTGCTCACCTTCCTTTTAAAAAAAAAAAAAAAAAATCAAATAAATAAATAAATAAATATGTATATATATATATACACACACCTCAACAAAAAAGAAAAAAAGAAAAGGAAAAAGAAAAAAAAGAGACTATTATTAGTTCCAGTGTATATGTGGCCCAATAGATAGGGAATTACATATTACAAACGACTTTCTTGTCAGCACTCTTCGAGTGAATAATGAGCTTATAACATTATACTATTTCTTCTTTCCACCCGTAGAGCGGTTTTACAATCTCAAATTTGTAAGCATTACTTGGCTGTACAAGTTGCCACTAGAAAATCAATAGCAACTAGTGAAGACCGAAGAGAAAAACTCTCCAATCATTTGCTATGTTTTGTGGTTCAAATGATAAACTATTATTAGACCATAACCACGATGACAACAACAAATGATTCTTATTCTCAAAATTTTGAGGTTGGCTATGGATCTTCACAAGTTAGTTAGAGTTGGTCATATATATATTATTTTTCTTCATTACATTCTATTTATAATAATACTCTCTGTTACTCTCTCAATTGCCATGTCTTTTTTTTATATCTTCAATTAATGTGATTTTTTTTTGTCTCCTTTTTTTTTTTTTAGTTTTTAAATTCTCTCAACTTGGATTAACTCGCTTTTTTATTTTATTAGTGCGTTAGTCCCTCTCATTTGAACAAGACCAAACTATCCTAAGCAACTTTCTTTTATCTTTTTATTAATAGGGACTACTCATATCTTTAAGTAAATTTCTTTATTTTGAACTTTATATTTCCGCGAAATCCATCTTAATATTTTTATTTAGTTATATTCATTTTATGAATATGTCGCTTCTCAAGTCAATAGCCCAACATTTGGAACCATAAAGCATAGTTGATTGTATAGTAGTCTTATAAAATTTTCCTTTTAGTTTAATAAGTATTCTACAATTGCACAACACTTTTGATACCCTTTTCCACTTCATCCACCCTACTTTTATCTTATTAGTTCAAGATATCCAAGATAATTATTATTTAAAATTAAAATTTATATTAATAAACTGTTGATTTGTTGTATAACTTATTATGTATTTATAGAAATAAATAAAATTACTCTCCTCAAATAGAAGAAAGATTATATTAGGGTTCAAATAATAATCCAGTGCTAATGATATCATTAATACTGTCCCATATATGTTGGTTCCATCAACATATCTCCATCAGACTTGCCCCAATATGTAACTAACGTGGTTGTGAATGTGGCCCTAACAATTCTCGTGGCCGGACAAGGTCATAGTTGAAATAGTGGCTTTCGGTCCCTTGGTAATCGCAAATCATTGTCACTAATGGTGATCAACATCAAAGTTGTTATCAGAGAACCAATCAGGCACTTGAGTTGGATTACTAGAATAAGCAGCATTGGCCGGGGCTTGAGGGAGGTGTGGTGTGGTTGTAGCAGATAGCTGCAATATGATTGACAGCATTACAGATTGTTGAACCAACGCCCATTGCTCTAAAACTTCGATGTGACAAGTTGTGCTACCTATTTCCCTGAAAATTTGGTTTCCCATTCATACACTAAACATGTCCGAAATAAACTTTCATGTTCCTTGTGCGTTGGTTGCCTGTAAGGACCTTCAAGTGTGTTTTATTAATTTCTACCACAAAGACCCACTTGTAGACATCATGACCAGAGGCTCTCCTATCTTATCATGTATCTATTGAAAATACAATAGCCCTCTCCTTTCAGATCGAAGAGATATCACATCAAATTATTTTCCTTTTCTAACCTATACCAACAAAAGCACTTGTATATATTTGTACTAAACTGATTTGAGATTAGAGATAATATGCTAGAAATACATATCCAAAGTTTTACTTCTCGTGCATATTTTTGCTTATTGTTATTGTAAGAGATGGAGAGGGGGATCGAATCCAATTTCTTCACAAACTAATGCCCATTAAACTACAAATATATCTAATTTCACAACTTATTGAAGTGGTCAATTATGAATGATGAAAAAAGGTTCAACCTCATATATGATCTGCCCTACACTCCTACTTCCTAGTCAATATATTTGTACAAGGTGGGAGGAAGTGGCTAATGGCAAGTTGCTGGGCATGGCTTAGCCCAACTCGGGTCATTTGATTTGACTCTAGTTCTAAACCGTAAACCTCACCTTGTATGTATATTAGTGCAAGCATATAGGAGGATTTACGCTTTCAGATTATTATCGGTGCTAGCTACATCCTTATTTTTAATAAACCATATTGCACTTTTTGTAGGACAAAGATAAAGGACAACAGAGACCGCAAAACGAAAAGGATGTTGAAAGCTATTTGAATCTCATAGGTAAAAGAACCAAAAGAAAACTTTCATTTGCTTATAAATTTATGTTTACACCGATTTTTTCCAAACCGTATAATTTCCTTTTCCTCGTTCTATAGTATAATGCCACCCGTGTGTCTTATTCTTTCCAAACGTGGCCAAATATACTTGGGTTTAGACCTTCGAGTGGTGGCTTTCACAATGAATCGCATACCACTTTTTTTTTTCTTATAAAATTTCAACTTATCACTTCTGATGATTATACTTTTTATCATCAAACTAAGCTACTAATAAGTTTTTGGTGTACATAGAGATTGAATATCAAATCACTTATTCAACCATTAAAAACTTTACTAATTGAATTGACTGAAACCACTACGACATTCTCTCTTTATTACTTATCATGTGTTTATTTTTTTAATTCATGCACTAGAATATTCATAAGGTAATATTCCTAGGAAATTGATATGTTTTGATTCTTCGGACTGCTATGAATTCTTATGTTTAAATTACTCACTAAATCACTGGATTTCATAGGCTACTTTTTCAAGATAAATGAATTAGTGACTTTGAAATCACACGTAACGGGAAATGAGGAAATCATGGTGTTTTCCTATCATGATGTTCAGTTTGATAGTGACTCCTAAAACGTAATTGGTGGTATGGGAATTAAAAAGAAAATGTAATTTAGCACAAAGATTCGTGCCTCTTGTAGTGCTCTCATGTCCATATTGAAAATAATGAAATGGCACGCTAACCTACTAATTAATATATGGAAATTTAAGTCAAGGTCAGACTATATTGCATATAGGAAAAATATTCTTATGCATTTCTTAGTTTCACACGGGTTGTTCACTGTTTTTAATATGCCCACACTTAAAAGATATGAAATAAGTGATTAAGATATGAAATAAGTGAGGCGTATGGACGATTTATAATATCGAATATGTAGTGATCAGTGTCCATTTTTTATTGAGGGTGCTACCCTCACATCTCACTTTCACTTTCTTGTTCGAGATTAGGTCACAAATGGATGAAAAATAATTAACTTCATTTACAAACTAGTTTGGAGAGAAACATTTCAAATCCTTGATTGCATGTTTTTATTATATTCTCTATGTTTGCAAGATTTTAAGAAAATAAAAATTATTAATTATGTCATCAATGACATTTAAATTTCAAGTTTTGTATTAAAACATTATGTTTAGAAAATAAGTTTTTTTTTTTTTTTTGAAAATCCGTTTAGAAAATAAGTTTATTAATAGAATAATAAATAAAATTCGATTTGAACAAAATTTGATGTGCATTAAGAACATAAATAACATATAATCTAATAGTCAAGTTTTCAAAATTTACATCCAATAAAAAAATATAAGAAAATATAAGAGGAGTTTTAAATGTTTCTCTCTAGAGAAACCTTCTTCTTTTTTCCATTCCTATAAATATACAATCCAATACATCTTTTATTCAATTTAGTGGTTCATGATCAACTACGTCAAACCATTGATGTCTAAGAATTGTCACAATTGGATAATTAGGATTAATCAATGACGACTAAATTCGATTCTTTCTTCCCCTATGCTAATACAACAGAATGCTTTCTTTTAATTACATTTAATTGTTTTGTGGCCAACTAGGACTATTCAATGTCTCAGCGTTGTGACAAACTGAGAATTGTCAGTTACTATCAACTTATACAAAGATAATAAGAAAACAAAACATCTTTGAACCTAGTTGTAATATATACACCACTACTCCAAGTGGTTTGTCATGGACTAATTAAATAATATCTGAAACAGTGAACCCACTCAAGGCTAGGCTTTTTGAGTTCTCTACAAGGCGGGGCAAAAATAAGACATAAAATTCAAGGATATGGGGAAAACCCTAATTGTGATTCAATGGTAGCACTATTTGTCATGGAGCAGAGAATAGTCCTTGCAAGGCATAATTCTAGAGTTGATCACTGCAAACATTGCAGCAATGGTGATCATTGATATAGTGATGCTGGTGGTTTAACAGCGACAATAGTGATGATGATTAAAACTTATAGAATAATACGCAGTCCCCCCTAGCTTCAAACTACATATATCCTGCATCCATTTATACCATCTTTCCATTCCAAACTCTGCCACTGTGATGCTTATTTTCCATCATGACTACTGGCTAGTTAATTCATTAAGCCTCTACCAGTACCTAATGCCATCAAAACTACATCTCTTTTTCACCCCAATATGTTACCATTATTCACTTTTGCTATCATTAGAAAAGTAGATCCAAAATATACAATGCACCATCACTTCCACTAATATAGCATTCAACATCATCACCTCTTCAGCATGTCACCGTCTTTCACTCCATCAATTCCGATAACAAGACGAAAAGGCAAACACTTCCCACAAAAAAGAAAAAGAAAAAGAAAATAAGATTTGAACCTTCAAAGATGTAAGTTATAATACTTCATAGCTCTTATTACTTGATTGTAAAATCAAAGAAGTGGGCATAAGTAGATTATATATATTTAAAACTTTTGTTATCATTAGAAAAGTAGCTCCAACATACACGTTGCACCATCATTTCCACTAATAGCATTCAGCATCACTCCTGCCCTTCAGCATGTCACCTTCTTTCACTCCATCAAACATCACCCCCCCTCCCCCCCCCACCCACCCACCCAACTTTCCCAAAAAACCAAAAAACAAAAGATTTGAACTTTTAAAGATGTAAGTTATAATACTTCATAGCTCTTAAACTTGATTGTAACTTTTATATATATCGTGTACTAATGGGTTTTGATTCCATAAACCTACCTTCTACTCAATGGCCTAATAAGTTTTAATTGTATGTCAAGATTTATTTAGAACTTTAGTAATCTTAATTCTCCCAATAGTACAAGGGCCTAAGGCACACAATATTTTTGACACATTGGCATGGTCTCTTGTGATTGTTGCATAATAAAAATAGTGATAGTGGTAGACTTTAAGTGAAAGTGAAGTTGCTCTAGTTACAATAAGTTATATCAACAATTATATAATATAAAAAAAAAAAAAAATTGTTGTGCACTAGCATTGCTCTAATTCTCCATAAATTTTGATAAAATAAGCCCTTCAGAAGCTTTGTAATTCAATTAGTACTTTTTGTTGTTTTTAACAAAGATGCACTTATCCAAACCTCCCCTCCCACATTGTCCTAACTATTGAATTTATCCAAAAAAAAAAAACTAAGCTCTCAACCAGACCCTCCAATAGCTGCATTGGGAAGTCTGAAAGCTTCATTTTTGGAGTCCTTTGAACTACCCCAAGGGGTTGGTAGAAAGAATGCCAGTGGCCAAAACCCCTAGTGGAATCCATAAAAGATGCAAAGCACCCAAGTTTGCAATGATGCTTTCAACAGAACTTTGGAAATCGTACTGTAAGGCTTGGATGAATTACTACAAATAATAATCTGTTCAGCATGGAGACAAAAGCGAAAGTAGTGCAGTGAAAAGGAGATTAATGAAGAGTGACTAAACAGTTTGCACACTACTGAAAAAGACAGAAAATAAAGTACCAGATGATTACTATGGCATCAAAGACTCAAAATTGTGTCCTAGCTAGCCAATGACTAACCTGAAACTATTTCTTTCAACGTTCTAAAAATATAAATGTACGTATATAAGAACAATCTCTCTCCTTGTCCGAGATTCACTTAAAAATGAGGCAGCACACACAACCACACAATAATGGACTTAACTCCTCCTTAACCTCATCTCTTTCAATATACTCAACTTCCCTCTCCCCCACTCAAGCTTGTTCGAATATTAGAGAATAAATGTTGCACTACAGACATCATAGTACAATCCAAGCAATCACTTCAACAGCATATTTGGTCGGAGTCTGAATCTATGATTGATATCTAGTAAGAACTAAAATCCACAACCAATCCACACCCTTTCCTCTTCTCAATATACAGAAGAGGATAATTGAACCATCAACTTTGATATCACTTTCTCAATGCGAGTATGAACCATCAACATTCTGACATCCATCATACACACGCACAGACTTATTGATAGATAATTTATATATTCATAATGTTTAATTTTCAATGCAATTTGAAAATATAAGCATTATTTTCCAAAAGCACAGTTCCTTAACAAGTAGCATCCAAACAACAAATAACTAGTGCCAACCACATAAAATAAATAGTCACATTGAAATGACAAATCTCCCTCTCTTTCTATACCATTATACCCAACCCTTCCCCATAAAAGCTCATAAGAAAAAAAAGAAGGTAGAATTAAATAAAAAATTATTTGCTCCGCATCTGATCTTCATTGAGGACTGCAACATATACCCCCACCTAGTAACAGATACATTAGAAGAAAAAATAAAAAAGACATGGTCATGCATATATACATACAAATAAAAACCAACTTACTGAACTAGAAAGTTGCTCCAAAGGGTCCTCAATATGTTCAAGGAAAACCTTCCACACTGAAAGTTGACTATGATGATGATGATACCCAAGAGATGAGATGAAGAGGATCCGAGGTTCCTCTCAGCGCAATTAGAGAAGTCTCAACCTTGATAATAAAACTAACAGGCTGATTGTTTTTGCAGCTGACATGATCGCTCCGATCCAAGCTCCTCCCATCGTTACTTCAATACGAAATCTTGTTTTTGTTTTTCTTTTTTGTCAAATTTTTCTTTTGAAACCAATTCCACCTTGACCATAAAAATTCACTACAAACAGAAGTAATCAACAGAAACCTAGGTAACTAAAAAATGACCAAGAATATGACTAAAAAAGAGGGAGACAATTTCGAAATGATGTCTGGTTTTTGCTAGATCAGAGAAGTGACCGAAGACCCTATGTTTCCAGGATCATTCCAAGCACCCATATTTGTTGCATTCCAGTAAAGAGAAGGATCGGACAACCCAACTTGCTCCATATGATTATTCTGGCAAGAACCATTATTCCAATCCAACCTGCTGTTACCATCTTCTACTTTCACTTCTTTTATGCCAATCCCTGCAGCTTCAGCACTGTTACTCGCTATATGCAAGCCTTCAAATGGTGCCAAGCTTTGATAATGATTTGGTGCTCGATTGTCTTTCATAGCGCCATTCATGAATTTCTGTTGTTGAAAGTTAGAGGAGAGAAGGGAAGCAATGGTTGGAGAAGTAGTGGTAGTAGAAGATGAGGAACCAAAGATGGAATAATTTGAAAGAAGTGAGTTTGATGTGGAAGAAGGATTAAACCCATTTCGGTAATCATTTTCACTAGCATCATTAGCCATAATTCCAGAGGAAAATCCTAGTCCAAGAGCATTTAGTTGGGGTTGGAGATCATACCCAGAAACAGTTTCTACATTGGAAACTCTAGGATTGAACCTGGTGGGAAATGGAAGACTCACATCAGAAGGGTTACTGGATAACCCAAAAAACAAAGGATTAAGATGATGATTTGATGTGGAAGAAGATATATCCATGTGGGGTTGAGATGGAGGGATTGTGTTTGCACTAGGAGTTGAAGAAGAGGAAGCTCCATCAATGGCTGAAGCTGATGAAGGCCTCTTCACGCGCTTGTTTTTCCTGCATCCACCACCAACAGGAACGTTTCTCAAAGTACCACCTCTTGTCCAGTACCGCTTGCAAGCCTTGCAGAAGTGCCTTGGTTGAGACAAGCTGTAATTGTTGTAGTAACAGAATTTTGTGTTAGATGAATCACAGCGAGGACACCTGAGAGCTTGTTGTTGTTGTTGCTGCTGCTGCTGCTGTTGTTGTTCTTGGACTTGTTTTTCCATTACTCTATTGCCTGTTGAAGCCATCATGCCCTTCTGATCATCTATCTGATTCTGCAGCAAAGTGAAAGAAAGGAGAGGAAAAAAGAAAAAAAGAAAAGAAAAGAAAAAGAAAGAGTTTGAGGTTGCGTTTTAGGGTAAAATAACATCACTGCAGAGATATTCGGTTCCAATAGCAAAGCAACAAAAATGGGGTGGTCATGTTTTGTCTAATAATTGAGAGAGAGAGAGAGAGAGAGAGAGAGAGAAAAGAAAGAAAAACCTGTGGCCATTCGTTAGTAGTTGGAGTGATGACTACCATCTTCTCACAGTTACTCCTACTCAACATTTTTTCTTCTCTCGAAGGAATCGTTGAAACAAAGAGTATACAGACAAATAGCAGGTGGCGACGTGATCCTTTCTTGATGGGGTTGAAATATTATGACCATGAGAGAGAGAGAGAGAGAGAGAGAGAGAGGATTAACAATTTACATACAAGAAGGAAAGTTTAATTACTTGTAATTATGGCTTTTTTTTAATGTATTTTCACGTGATGGGTCTGGTCCAAAATCGAATTTTAGTTGGACATTTTTTTAATTGGATTATAATAATGAAAAGAATATGGAAGACATTCGAAATCCAAGAAGAAGACAGGGAGGTAAAGTAACATAACAGATGAATCTTGGGAGGTTCAATGAAGAAAGAACATTATTATTATTATTCTACCCAAAAAACATAGAAAAAAACACATTATCATTACATTATACAAATGAGAGACTAGTGAGTCTACACAGTGTTCCAAACATCACTACGTAAAATTCTTTTGTACAGATAGGGATGTAGACAGTTGATAAAGTGAATCCCTAAGAGCACAATACCCGATGCATTCACACAGCAAATCCCACTTCCACTTTATTTATTCATTCATAATTCTATTGTATTATTATGTAGCACCAAATTTAATTATTATTATTATTTTTTGGGTAAAATTTAATTATTATTATTTTATGGTTGTTCTCTCTCTTATAGGTCTCGACAGCATATCCAACCTCAAATCTTGATCCAACTGTTCAAATTATACCAATTTCTGTTTAATTCTCATCGTTGTTTCAAAAGATGGTTCCTTTAATCACAGTGTAGATTAAGGCGGCCTACAGTTTAGACCAAATACGAAATTTCGCTTTAATCATATTCTAAAGTACGTAGGGGGATAAATAACAAATTGAATAGCTTCTGCACTATTGAGTATGAGACATAGTATACTTCTTTTAGACCCATTAATGGTGAATGATACTTTACATAAATAAGTACTAGGGAGCTGATGAGGAGGTAGATAGAACATAATGAGTGACCATTCGCTTTCGCCTTATGGATAGTGAAAATTCCAAACAAAAAAAGACAAAGATGGGCAACATGTGGCAGCCTACATCTCAGACACAAACATAAGAAAACCACGCCTTATTTGCATTGCAGTGGCTCTAAGCTCTTATTCATCTTAAAAATCTTTGAGGAACATACTACTTTTTATCTAACATTATGATTGGTGTAAAAGAAAAATAGATTATAATTATTATTATTATTATTATTATTATTATTATTATTATTATTATTATTAATGAATTCAGGTTCAGGGTTCTTTCACCAATCACACAACAAGCGAACAAACCATTTGAACCATTACCAAAAATATTATATAGCTGATATTACTTGTACGCTTCTCCACCTCTCTCAAAGTCTCAAAAGCTAAGTACTTGGTGAAAAATGGAAAATAAAAAAATTAAAGGAAAATAAACCGTTAACAGTGTCAGAGAGAGAAAGAGAGAGAGAGCATGGATCCATGAGGTGCAAACCCATGTGGTGGGCAGCTCAGCTCCTGTGGAAAAAGAAGAAGAAAAAGCAAAGCATAGTTTGGGGAACAAATGGATTTTGTAGTCCCCCAAGGGATCTTCTACTCCTCCCTACATCCCCATCATTATTCTTCCGCAGTCCTCTGCCTGTTAAACCTTGATCTTTGCTTTGGTAACTAAAATATTACTGTCACGTTGCCTTTTCCTAAGAAGCATTTTGTTATTCTTTCAAGTGTTGTGGACTGTATGTAACTTGCAGATTGAAAGTATATAATTTATTGTCATGTTCGATCATATTCCTTGCATAGACATGCATGTCCACCTAATACTAAAGGATCTTTGGAGGAGGAGGAGGCATGCTAGGATTTTGCTAATATGTGCTCTAAGGGCACACAATAATTAATTATTTTTAAAAATATTTTTTATAGAATTGAAAAAGTATTGACAATTTTTTCAATTTTCGAGAAAATGTTTCTAAAAATAGATGATTTAATGTGTGTCCTTAGGACACACATTAACCGGACCCAATTATTGTTATCTTTCTTATCATAAATTTTTTTTTGTTATTATCTTTATTAACCAAAATTTGTTATGATTACATAAACAATATTCTACTCCTTATTAAGGGAAGAATGAGTCAACTGGGACCAATATTATTGAGCGGGATAGATGAAAGTGATAACAATTTAAGCCATTCAAACGATATCCAAAACAGGATATTGTCTTCTATTTTTTGTTATTTTTTTAATGTACAAAATGGTTTATATATGATAGAATTAATTTCTTAGAGATTTAGGCTATGTTTGGTTGAGAAGATCATAAGGTTTAAGATGAAAAATAAAGGAAACATAAAAAAAAAAAAAAAAGGAAAAATGAAAAAATTTAGCTGTGAAATTAGTTGTAGCTTTGGACTATAACCTTATTCAATATCTCTTTATTAGATGTGAATTTTGAAAAATCCACCATTAGATTATATCTTCTTCTTATATCTTCCATGCTTGTAAAAATTTCTAGAAAATTAAAGATTAATAGTTATGTTAACAATAAATTATTTAAATTGCAAGTTTTTATAGTTCAAAACTATGTATAAAATATAAGATTATATATCATATAGTAAATAATATCTGATTAACACAAAATTTGCATATGTTTTAGAGCATAAAGATCATGCAATTCAACAATTAGATTTTCAAATAGTAATATCTATTTTATTAAGTAAGGTTGTATCTTTAGGTTATAACTAATTTTGTAATAAAATTTTATCTAAAAAAATAATATAAAAGAAAATATTTTTATTTTCCTTAGTGAGTAGTTGGTAAGATGGATACAAAGTGGAGTAATGGAAAATAAATATTTCCTTTTTAGAAAAAATTAAAACTTTCCTTTACTTGGTTATGAAAAAAAATAGGAGAGAAATAATAATTTGTTTAAATTACTATTGTATCTCGATTATATTTTTTTATAATAATTATAAAACATTGTATTAACAAATGAATATTAAGATGGATACACAAAATTCATTAGGGCATAATAATTTTTGTTTTTTACCAAAAAAAAAATCTCAAAAATCATGATGACATCGTAAGTAAATTAACAAAATTAAAAGCATCTAAATAATTTAATAGTAAAACTCACGTTTTAAAAAATTAATATTTTCATTAGCAGTGTTTTCCATTTTATTTTATGTTATACTCAAACATGTTAAAAGAGACCTTCTTAAACCCTTCCAAAATTTCACATGTATTTAAAAATATGCGCACCAATTTAGCTTACTTTCTCATAAAGAAAAAAAAAATCGACTTTGCCACGAAGGGGGTTGGGGGGGGGGGGGTGTGTGGAACAAAAAAATAAAAAATAATAATAAAGAAAAATTCTTATGTTAAAATTATCAAGGTCCAACCTTAGTCAATGCCCAATTTTGTTGTTCATATTCATTATATCTAATCCTACTGGGAGTGCAAGCAAAGTTGTAATACCCAAATCTAAAACAAAATGGTTTTATTTTTTAATTTAGAAAAAGGGGGGAGGGGGAACTTATTAATTTTGACATTGGGGGTTAATAATGTATATACTCTTGGTTAAAATCTTTAGCCACTCTAAACTAATTACTCATTAGTTATTTTCTACTCAGACAATCTAAAGAGAATGATTTTTAAGGATTCCAAGGAAAGGAGACTTGAAGATTATTGAGGTAAGCTCCTTAAAAGTCTCTTTTTACTATTGATCTAGTGATTCAAATTAGTTAGATCTTAGAAAAACTTTTTTTTTTTTTTTTTTTTTTTTTTTTTTTTTTTTTTTTGGGGGGGGGGGGGGGGGGGGGGAGGGTGGGGGAAACCTTCTTAGTAATTGGTTTGATTATTATGGATTTTGAGTTGAAGTGTTCTTGAAGAGTTGTAAGAGATTTTTACTAGGTATCAATTGATGTAATTAAGTAACATTTTTCTTAACTAGGTATATATACTTTTCTTAAATTTAGTGAAAAGGGACTGAAGATTTTAATGAAGTTTTTGTTTGAAATATAATATTTTGATATATGATATTTTATATGGATTTAAACAAAATAGATATATTTTAGAAATTAACAATACAGTTTGAATATGCTTTGAATCTACCGAATTGGGGATATACATTAGCGTAAAAACTAGTTTTTCTTTTACCAGTGACCTCATGTGGTTATGGGCCTAGTCATGAGCATATAGCAAAACAATAGTCATAAATATTGTTAAATATATAAACTCTGACCAGATTTGTGCATTGTCTCAAGTCTAATGAAATTTTGAATGCTTTGAAATTTATTGAAAATTATATGTTAATCATCCAATGGAATTGAGAAACAATTATAAGCCTATGAGTTCTGTCCTATAAACAGTTTATTTATTTTACTTGTATATATGCTAGATCAGGCTAATTAGGATTTTAGTTACTTGCTATAATGTCGAGCTCTCATCCATTCTTTCTCTATTTCAAATTTTGGCTATCATTAAGGTGATGTGCGTGAGAAGAATTAATATTAGTATTTGATACTTACGTTTAGTCATTGTTGGAAGATTTGAGATTTGTGAACTTTTCTATTTTAAAATTTCTTTTTAACTATTGATTTATTGGAGATTAGCTAATTATGAACTATTAGCTTTTGTTTTTGAGATAATATTCAACAGAATTTATATATGTTACTAAATCCCTTTTAGAGGATAATATTTTGCATGTTATTAAAGCCTTGTGCACTTGTAAGGTGAATCTTTATAGGTGTGTAGTTGTTGTTACATGCCTAGTTACTACATTAGGTTTTAAGTATGTCTAGGTAACATTGGGTTTTTTGAGAGTTCCAAGTAAATAAATCCTAATGCTACTTTTAATTCAAGTATTGTAACCTTTCTTCTTCTTCTTCTTCTTTTTTTTTTTTTTTTTTTTTTGAGAAACCAAGTATTGTAACCTTGATTACATAATTTAGCCTACTATAATTCATTTTAACATAGAACTTAATATTAATATTTAACTATAACAGGCTTTCCATTATGAATGTATGACTCTAATGTAGAACCACCTAATTCTCTACATTACCTCCCTTTCTCTTTCTTTCTACAGAATAACAATGTTAGATTGTATCTTTTCCAATAAATTAGGTGTCTATTTGGTTAGCCTTTTTTGCCAACTTATTTTACTATTTGACTTATTTTTGCTATTATTCATAAATCTCACTGTAATTTTTGGTACTATTCATGGATCTCACTATACTATTTCAATTAATATTTACCTTTACTTACAGTACTTTCAGCAAAATATTTTCAGTTTTAGCAAAATAAACGGATCCCAAATAAGCCCTAGGTCAAATAGTTTTCATTGAAGATGATAAAACCCATGAGAAGGCCACAAAATTGATGCCAAGAATTCTTAAATTTTAAAGAAAAACATTTGAATAGATGAATTTCATTTTAGATTTTGAATTAATCAATTCGGTAAGTTATCTGGCTCCACAAAAAGGTTAGTCGAGACTTAGTCAAGTACACAAGGGAAAAATTAATTTGTAATTTTCTATCACATCTTGATCATTGACTCTTCCCTTTTTCCCTCTTATTTAGTCAAATCAAAATTGATCGCCCTAGGTAGAAAATCCTTAGTCTTCATTTCCTTGTTTCCATCGTCTCTCTTTTCACTCAAACTATACACGACCTTAATGATAACGTGTATGAACAGGGTTCTAAATCAATCGGATTGTTCATAAAAAGTTCCAAATTGATTTTGGAAAAAACTTTATAATGTTTTTTAATTTAGCAAATGAGCAAAACTAAACTTCAATTTAGGCTTGATTATCAAATGAGCTAATCTCAAGCATAATAATGTATTCGTGAATAAACTCATGAGATAAGACTCTATTTGAGTATATATAATATTATATGTTTGTATTATATATGTATATAAATATACTTATATAGACTTGAGATTGAATTGTGCAAGTTTGTAAATAAATTCATAAAATAGAAAATTATTATTTCTAATTTATTAATAATACAAATAGTCCATCCATAGTAATTCTGTAATTTAATCAATATAGGTTGGTCAATTTAATTTTTATAAATTTTGAACTAATCATTTGTTTAATTAACTCAAATTATATTATTTCAACAATAATTTATGTGATACTCCAAATTGATTAGATATTGTTTGAGTTTGTGTTGTATGGGCGTATACTAAGTCTCACATCAGGTGTTTATTTGGTGAATATCAGCTATATAAGTGATTATGAAGAACTTCAATTGTCACTTGAATAATCTTTTTTGGGTGTGAGAGCAAATGTGACTAGTGTTTAATTTCCTTGGGTCATTACAAATGATATCATCAGAGCAAACCTAATAACACCATGTCGCTTAAGGCACTGTGGCACTCTTGAGTTTATAAGTAATTAAGAAGAGCCCCAATTGTAATTTGACTAACCCTTTTGGAGCGTAAGCGTAGACATGGCCAATACTCTTCTTTGGTAGTTACAATTTAAGTATTCATTATTAACATACAATTTTATGAAATTAATTTAGTTATTAATTATTACCATAAATTTTTTTTTTACCCCTAATTATTACCATAAATTAATGAAAGACAAATTGGTCGCTAATATATGAGAAAAGAATAAATCGATCAAATAGCTTTTAAATATATTCAAGAATATTAGACAAGAAAATAAAATAAGTATAAATATGTAATCTAATAAGAATAAAGCAATCAAATAGCAAGGAAGTTCCCACAAAAAATAAAAAATAAAAAGCAAGGAAGCTAGTAAACCAAGACCGGAGTGAGTCGATGTTGATATGGATGGGCAGGTGGGTCCTATCCACCCATACCAGTCACTCACCAGGCATCACCCCACCACCACTGGACAATAGATTCCAATTTGGCAAAACATGAAAGAAGCCCAACGCGCACGTTAAGGGAAAATCTGTAAATTGAGAGAGAAAGAGAGAGTGAGTGAGTGAGAGAGTTGGGGTCACTCAGACTCAGACTCAGACTCAGACTCAGGGGGACCGAATTAAAGCATCAAATCCAACCCAACTGTACCTATCAAAGGCTGACCACATTGCACCCCCAAAAACAATGTGCAGACAAAAGATCTTACCCTTCATTTCGTGTTGGTTTTCTTTTATTCTTCCCACTTAGCATGAAATTTACATTTTCTCGAAGTGAAAAGATAGGATTGCCCTCCCAAAATCTGTATTTTTCTATACAAAAACTAGGGTAAGTTCGAAATTTTGATCCTACTAAGCAATGTAGCAAAGGAAACTAGAGGTGCTCATATCAGTAACACTTAAATATATCAGCAATGTTTTTGCAGTCAAATTATAAAAAAGATAATGACATCCAAACTTCAAACGGAGAAGGTGAATGGATTGTTTCGAAGCCCATATATTCCATAGGGTGACTTATCTATCATGTACCTCCTGTACTTATGTGTGATGTTATAGAACATGAAGATGGCTGTTTTAAAAAGATGAAAATATTTTGTCAAGTGGCGGAAACACATGCTGTCTTTCATGATGACCCAAGGAGGCAAATTTTATGATATTAAAGATGGGGATTCTGGAGCTATTCACGTACATGTTACCACTATATGTTTTGTCAATAGAACTATTGCGCGCGGTGGCAAATCATTAACAAAAATTCATATCTCATATGATTCCATTGTTTACCTTTGAAGGGGTCTATTTCAAACTAATTACAACGTACAAAGATGATGATGACGATGATGAACATAACAAAGAACATAATCATGTCTACTACAACAAGCAAGGTGTTCTTTTTTTAGTATACATAAAATGGATTCAGCCATTAACAACAGTACTCCTAATTATAATTTTAATTATATACCCTCTCCTCCTTTCCCCAGGAGAGTGATGAAATCAGCACTTAATCAAGATCAATGATGTAAATCTTTAAAAAGTAATTAATAATGTCTTTAACTCAAATGAGGTGCCATGCTAATTATTATAAGATATTTTTTATTGTTGGTATTTCTATTTTATATAACCGAATAACACCGATTGTTTAATTTATTTTATTTTATTATGGAAGGTTACACGAAGGATCTAGTTAAATGGGTTTTCAATTTAATTTTATTAAAATAAAGATATCAAGGACCATACCTCGAAAGCATACCCACCATAATATAAATCTCAAGGAATTGAATCTATATGAATGATATCTAGATAGATTTTACATTATAAGATTCTTTAAAAAAAAAAAATGCATTGGCTTGAAGTCTATTAACGTGCACTGAATAAGCACATAATTAAGTTATAAGTTATGTATTATGAATATTTTTCATCAAAATATCATTTTTCTCTCATATATAGATGGAAGTGATATACTAATATGAACATTTAGAAAATTTTGGTTGGAATACTCAAATTTTGGCTAGAACATGTGAATGCTAGTAAATGGTTGGCATCGCTTAGACTTGATGCAATGATTAAGGACCGAAATGATTAACGTCTTTGATCAATTTTTATATCCCAATGGCGTATTTAATTGTGCCACGCAATTCAACGGATAAACTAACTTTCACCATAGTTGAATTTGCATATTTTTACTTATTCTCATTCACTATTGAATTGCCATATATTTACTTATTTTCATTCGAATTAATTGCAGGCATCATTTTATCATTTATCATAAACAATTTGTCATGGCAGAGATATTAAGTAATATATGTTATTATTTTTTTTTTTGTCTCAATCGTTGTTTTACCTGAGAGTCAAACTTGGAAAATGTGCCAAAAAGCAGCAGTCAACAAAGGAAATTCCAGTTAGGTGCTGGATATATATTGGTTTAAGTAGGAGAATCTAATGCCATTAACAATATAGGTTAGACGCTTTGGACCGTAGCTTATGGAATTTTCTAGTGCCGCCGGGTCCTCTGGGGGCCTTTAAGAATGTTGGGATGGAAAATTCCATTGTATTTCAAGTGGGTTTGCCAAAAAAAAAGGGGTATACTTTTGGAGAGAGCATCCAAACCTGAGTAGCTTAAGAAAGGTAATAGAAAAACCGAGTGCCGTTGAGCTCTTTTCACCTCATTGACCAAAAAAAAGAAAAACAAAAAGAAGAAAAGTAGTAGGAAAATAACATGTGAGAACTGAGAAGGGTCTCTCAAGCTGTCAACAGGTCATATATCTAAGCATACACATTATTAAGAGATCTACCCTAAAGGTCTGTTTGAATAGAACTTATTGCTGAAAATTAAAAACTAAAAACTGAAAACACTGTAGTAAAATAATTTTTAAATGTGTGAATAGTACTGCAGGACCCATTTTTAATAAAAAATTGCTGAAAAAGTACGTGAACGGTGCGCGCACAGTGCACTCTGCACCTGTCCCCGTAGCAGAACTAAAAAAAAAAAAAAACTGAAAATGTGAAATGTAAACGCAGCAAAAAAAAAGCTAGATCCAAACAGTCACTAAATCTATCACGCGCGCTTGCATGGTTAAATCTGCAACTTTGTCCAATGTCAACTATTCTTAAAGGGATTTTTTTTTTTTTTTTTGTTAGGACATATGTGATTAGTTGTTAGAAATATATGTCAAATTTTTATATAATTGACTAATCCTTTGACAAAATACAATTTACTTATAATTAGGCAGATTTAAGATGTGTTTAATATTTCAAGGAACAAGAGTTCGAGTTCAAGTTTAAGTCTAAGTATTGAAGTCATGTAAGTCTGTTTAAGATTCAAACTGAGAAAGTGTTGTTCATTAAAACTCGACAGCTAGCATTTATCAAGACTTGTAAAGTTGTTGAAGCTCATGACTTAACAGCAACTCGACAAATAAGCATCTGTCGAGGTTTATGAAAAACAAAATTTCAGATCTGTTTTGACTCCAATTCGTGATTATGTGTTTGGGTATTCTTTTCTTACAACCCTAAACATATATAACGATTATTTTAAGGGTCGTATCTGGTTACACAACAGAAAACACAATTGCACAAGAGCATAATTCCACAAGTGTGACCAGAAACCTAGTTTTGCCCTAGTTCTTGAAAAAGCTGCTGTGTTTGTACACCGTAGGGTTTTGTGACCAAGCAACTTCATGATCTTCATCTGTTGAAGAGAAGAAGAACTTTGCAGGCAACATCTTCCTCAAGTTGGTGATTGAAGTCATTTACTAGGATATGCGTAATTGGTTAGTCATATATTAGGAGCAGTGCATCAAAATGAGAGATTGTCACTACAGAACAAGTCTAATTAAGTATTGGGGTAAAGGTTCAACTGTAGGTTGGTATAAAATACTGTGATTCCTTTACTTGTAACTGTTTGTTTTGATAATAATGAATTTTTGGAAGTGGTGACCTTAAAATCACCCGATGGGGTTTTTGCCTTGGAGGTTTTCCCCATTTGTAAACAAATTACTATGTCAAATTTATTTGTCGCTGCATTTAGTTTATTGGTGATTTGTTTGTGCTATCACGTTTTGCATATTAATTTGATTAATTAATTAAACTTGGCTAATTAATCAATTAATCTATCACAAAGGGTCAATACGTTTGTGACCTATCAAGTGGTATCAGAGCAAGCACACTCTGATTAGGGTTAATCTTTGTTGTGTTGATCCATTGACCCCTGTTGTCATGGCTGTAACCAGCTTAAAGAGATCTTTGTTTTCAAATACATCTTGTTTTTCTAATCTCTAACTGTTTGAGTGTCTCAGAAAATACAAGTCTAAAAGTTATTTGAATTCTCTTATGATGACTATAGGAAAAGATCTTAGTTTGACTAAAAAGAGACTAGACTGTCTCAGAATGAAAATGTGCGAAGGAGTTCATCTAAGAAGAGTGAAAATTAAAGGCTTAGCTCGGAAAAGGCTAATGAGAGAAAGCACCATCCCAATTGATTTGTCTTTTAAGCATGAAGTGTGTTTTATGATGAAGCCCACATATAAAGTTATGGACACATGTCTGTGGTACCTTGATAGCGATTGCTTAAGACACATGACTGGAGACCGATCCTTCTTCAAGGATTTTGAGTCTAAGAAAAATGGCAATTTCACTTTTAGTGATGGGAGCAAATAACAAATTAATGGGAAGGGAATTATCTCTTTACCTGGATTGCCAGACATTGAAAATGTTCTATATGTAGAAGGTCTAAGGGTGAACCTATTGAGTATAAGTCAAATATGTGATCAAGACTTCATGGATGAGTTTGGAAAGAAGCTGATAAGTGGTATTCGCACTTTAGATAACTATTATGAATTGGTTCCTGTTGCTGATATTGTGTGCAATAGCGTTCATTTGCCAAATGAAGATCTATGGCATCAACGAATGACACATGCTAGTTACAAACTTCTCTCTATTGTATCTAAGCATGAATCAGTTTTAGGGATACCAAAGCTTAGTAGAATGAGCAATGTGGTGTGTGGACCATGTTAGCTTGGGAAATAGATGAAAGCTAAGCATCCAGACACTCAGACATCAGTCACATCTAGACCATTGGAGCTTCTACATCTGGATTTTATGGGTCCAACTAGAACCGAGTCTCTTGGTGGTAAGAGTTGCATCATGGTTGCGGTAGATGACTTCACTAGGTACACTTGGGTCATTCTCCTACGATCCAAGTCTGATGCTCCTAAGCATATTGAAGCTTTGTGCACAAGACTGAAGAATGAAAAGAGCCTAAAAATTGATCGAATTCGAAGTGACCATGGTAAAAAATTCGAGAACTCGTATATGGAATCCTTTTGTACAAGATCAGGTATATCTCAAGAATTCTCTGCTCTTATTACTCCTCAGCATAATGGTGTAGTAGAAAGAAAGAACAAGGTTATCAGGATGTTAGGACATATGTAGTTGTTCAAGCTTGTGAACATATGTCGCTATTTTATGTAATTGGCTTATCCTTAGACAAAACGCACTTTACTTGTAATTGGGTAGATCTAGGATGTGTTAAACACTTCAAGAAACAGTGGTTCAAGATTAAGTGTTGAAGCCGTCAAAGTCTGTCCAAGATACAAGCAAGGAAGTGCTGGTTTTTAAATCTCGACACCTACCTCGACAGATATATCTATCGAGATTTAATGAGGCTCGACAGCTGCCCGATCGATCGAGGTATCTATCGAGGTTACGGGAATTGAGATTTCTAGATCTGATTTTTGGGCCAGGCTTTTGTATTTGTGTAGGGTTTCTTTTCTCACAACCCTAGGCATATATAAGGCTTATTTTAAAGGCTGTCACACAAAAGAGAATACAAGGAGAACACATGAAAAAGGTGACCGAAGCCTAATTCTCTCTGAAAGAAGCTACTGCGTCTTTGCGCCTTAGGGTTTTGTAACCAAGTGCTTCTTGATCTTCATCGTGTGTATGAAGTGAAGAACTTTGCAGTCAACATTCTTCTTCCTCAAGTTGGTGAGTGAGTCACGTACTGGGATTCGTGCAAAGGAGTTAGTCACGTATTGGGATTCGTGCATCAAAGGGTGGCGTTCATATATTGAAGAGTTCAGAGGTTCTGAAGCAGTAGAAGGTTTCTGCTGTGAGTTCATCTACGGGGATTGTAGAGTCTAGGGACAAAGGTTTTGTACTAGATCTGAAGCTTCTCTTTACTATAGTGAATTGCTTTTCGGGAAGGTTTCCCCCCAGGTTTTTTACTGTGAAACTGGTTGGTTTCATTGGTTTTCCTAGGTCATCATATCTTGTCTTATTTATTTTTCCGCTGCACTTAGTTTTGACATGATATTGATATTTGTTGTTTTAACAAGTTTTATGCATAATAAATCTAATTAATAATTTGAGTTTAAAACTTGTTAATTCTATCAACCGGGGTCTAAATTTCCCAACAAGTGGTATCAGAGCAGGTACACTCTGATTGGATTAATTTCCTGAGTGTGATCCTTGACCCCCGTTGTCATGGAATTTGTTGGTGAGTTATTAAAAGTCTTGAGCTTTTTAACTCAATTTCAGGAGAATTTTAATTCTTCTATGTCCTTTAGTAGTCATACTAGGACACGTGCCTTTTCATCTTCACGGCCAAAGACTCGTGCTGTGTGGGTGAGAAAGGAGCCTAAGACTTAATTGTCTTTTCTGTTTGTCCTTTACTTTAATTCTTTCTATCTGTAGTAGGACTCTCTTTGCTTGATTTCTTATCTTCTATTGAAATCATGCTTTCATGCATATGCATCTTTCTTTCATGCATTCATGATGTTTGTCTGTTTTTGTGTGGTTGTTTAGTTTTTATTTTGTTTTGTTTTCAAAATAAAAAAAATTTGAAAAATTGAAAAATACAAAAACAGTGTGTGTTTGTGTGCATTAGTTCATGTGAACTTTTGAAATGGCCATTGAAACAGAGTTTTCTAAACTTTGTATCATCTATAGCTTAGATGAGTACTCTTCTGCACAACTAAGCGAGGGAGCTCTGTAGCTCTTTGTTTGTGATGAGTAAGGTTAAGTGATCTCTTCTTCTTAACACTCGTGTCATTCTTTTTGACGGGTTGAACTAGAAAATCCTAAGAGAAAGGCATAAATAATCATCTCACCACTGTTACTCGCCAATCATAATATGACATCTGTATGCTTCGGCATAGCAAAAGTGCAATGTCAGTGACACCTGTATGCTTCGGCATAGCAAAAGTGCAGTGTCAAAAGCTTAACATAATTGGGTATTTCTTTTCTTTCTCTTGTATGCCCATGCATGATATGCTTGTTAAAAAGAAAATATGCAAAGAAATAAAAAGCAAAAAGATTAAAAATGCTTTAAAGTATGGTTGCAAGCGTGTTTTCTAGGAGATGTGGGAGTTATAGGATGTACCTCGAAGGTGATAGTCCCCATCAAACGGTTATGATTGTGTGTGAGTTAAAGTGATTTTCTCATATCTCAAATCGTCATAACATTGAGACACTTATAAAATCTTGCGATGTTTTCACACACAACACGCAATACTCTTTGCTATTCTTGATACATGTGCAGGTACAATATGATTTGGCCATCACAAGGTTTACATGCGTTAATGTATGCTAACTAAACTGTCTTGACTTATTTTTGAAATATAAAATTGGTTAGACTTGTTTAGTGTGCGTGTGTGTTTTGGATCAAAATGCATGACATTTTTCTTGTTGAGAGATGTTTTTGAGAGGTTAATGTGTTGCTTGGATCTTTAGTTGAGTTGCATGCTTGATTGCATTCACATCTGTGTTTTTCTCTTCTTGAAAAACGGTTTTTAAGCCATCTCGACACATCCTCGACACCTCTCGATACCTGGCTTATCTGTCGAGATCTTCAGTTGCATGTTATCGCAATCTCGACACCTCTCGATAGCTAGGTGGATCGATCGAGAAAGTTTCTGTCTCCTCGATACCTTCTCGATAGCTGTTCGATCCATCGAGGTCTGCTCGATAGCTCCTCGATACCTCTCGATCGATCGAGTTTCTCTGCATGCATTTTTTTTCACATGTTTTGCATGTCTCTCTTATCTTGTCATCCATAGCATATTGTTTCATCACATTCATGCATTTTTATGGATTCTTTGTGCCCCCTTGATCATCCTTGATCATCTTTATGTTTCTCGGATAAAGCTTTATAGCTTCTCGTACCCTCTGTCAATCGTGACAAAAAGGGGGAGAAATTGGAGTATTTGTGGTTTTTTTCTTTAAAGATTCTACAAGTTAGGGGAGAAATACATACCCTTGTAAGGGGAAGTTGTGTTTCATCTTGTTAGGGGGAGTGTTTATCTCCTTGTTCATGTACCTAGGTCTTGTGATCATTTTTACATACACATGATATTTATCAAGTGGTATATATATGATGATGTATGTTTTCTTCACCTATCTCTACATGTGTTGTTTCTTTTCTATCTTTATACACATGTTTCTTTACTTGTATGCAATCTATTATTTCTGTTTCACACAAAGATGCCTTGATGTGTTTTGTTTATAAGTGTTTCAGAAATACAGGTTGTCAAAGTCTTCTTGCCATGAACTCTCTTCTTGCAAAGTTTTTCAAGAGTTTGTGTTAGGATAGATTTTACTGTATGTAACAAGTGAGTATGAGTTGAGTGATTTATGACTTCTCTCATATCGTCATTTGTATGTTGTGGTTTTGTCACGGATTGCCAAAGGGGGAGATTGTTAGGACATATGTAGTTGTTCAAGCTTGTGAACATATGTCGCTATTTTATGTAATTGGCTTATCCTTAGACAAAACGCACTTTACTTGTAATTGGGTAGATCTAGGATGTGTTAAACACGTCAAGAAACAGTGGTTCAAGATTAAGTGTTGAAGCCGTCAAAGTCTGTCCAAGATACAAGCAAGGAAGTGCTGGTTTTTAAATCTCGACACCTACCTCGACAGATATATCTATTGAGATTTAATGAGGCTCGACAGCTGCCCGATCGATCGAGGTATCTATCGAGGTTACGGGAATTGAGATTTCCAGATCTGATTTTTGGGCCAGGCTTTTGTATTTGTGTAGGGTTTCTTTTCTCACAACCCTAGGCATATATAAGGCTTATTTTAGAGGCCGTCACACAAAAGAGAATACAAGGAGAACACATGAAAAAGGTGACCGAAGCCTAATTCTCTCTGAAAGAAGCTACTGCGTCTTTGCGCCTTAGGGTTTTGTAACCAAGTGCTTCTTGATCTTCATCGTGTGTATGAAGTGAAGAACTTTGCAGTCAACATTCTTCTTCCTCAAGTTGGTGAGTGAGTCACGTACTGGGATTCGTGCAAAGGAGTTAGTCACGTATTGGGATTCGTGCATCAAAGGGTGGCGTTCATATATTGAAGAGTTCAGAGGTTCTGAAGCAGTAGAAGGTTTCTGCTATGAGTTCATCTACGGGGATTGTAGAGTCTAGGGACAAAGGTTTTGTACTAGATCTGAAGCTTCTCTTTACTATAGTGAATTGCTTTTCGGGAAGGTTTCCCCCCAGGTTTTTTACTGTGAAACTGGTTGGTTTCATTGGTTTTCCTGGGTCATCATATCTTGTCTTATTTATTTTTCCGCTGCACTTAGTTTTGACATGATATTGATATTTGTTGTTTTAACAAGTTTTATGCATAATAAATCTAATTAATAACTTGGGTTTAAAACTTGTTAATTCTATCAACCGGGGTCTAAATTTCCCAACACAGGAGATGCCTAGAGCCATGTTGCACAATAAAGGTGTGGCTAGAAACTTGTGGGGAGAAGCTGTTAACACTGCATGTCATACGGTTAATAGGGTGCACTTTAGACCTGATACCAAGAAGACTCCATATGAGTTATGGAAATGAAGGAAGCTAAATGTGAAGTATTTCAGAATTTTTGGAAGTACTTGTTTCATCCTCAAGGATAGAGAGAATGTGGGAAAGTTTGACTCTCAAAGCGATAAAGGAACATTTCTGGGCTACTCCTCTACAAGCAAGGCTTATCGGGTATACAACAAAAGAACTATGAAGGTAATGGAGACAATGAATGTTGTTATTGACGAGTCTGCAGATTCCGGTTTTGAGAAAGGCATTAAGGAATTCCCCAAAGAAATTCTTCCTCCTAAGTCAAAGAAAGTTCAAGAAATTATTGAACAAGAACCTACATCTCCAAGTACTTTAGGACCTCCTAGTGTCATGGAGGATTCTACAAGTATACCCACTTCACTAGATTCTGAACCCCATGAAGAGAAAGGACCTTCCTTCAGGATTAAGCTAAACCATCCTCCAGAAGTTATTGTGGGAAACATGAATGAACTCACATTAAGGAAACGAACGGTTGATAAATGTGTTGCTAACTTTGTGTCTTATTCTTGTTATTTGTCACAGGTTGAACCCATTAAAGTTGAGGAAGCCCTTCAGGATGAAAGTTGGTTGAAGCAATGCATGATGAATTGCTTCAGTTTCAGAGGAATGATGTCTAGACTTTAGTACCTAGACCAGAGGGTGAGCACATCATCAGCACAAAGTGGATATTCTGCAATAAGGTTGATGAGGAGGGTAATGTGATTCGCAATAAGGCTCGGCTTGTAGCTCAAGGATACTCACAAATGGAAGGAGTAGACTATGATGAAACATTTACCCCAGTTGCCCGTATGGAGTCCATTAGAATTCTCCTTGCCTTAGCCTGTCATTTAAAATTCAAGCTTTACCAGATGGACATAAATACTGTTTTCTTGAATGGGCTACTTAAAGAAGATGTCTATGTGACTCAACCAAAAGGATTCATTGATCCACACTTTCCGGATCATGTGTTGTACCTCAAAAAGGCACTTTATGGATTGAAGCAAGCACTTAGAGCTTGGTATGATCGGCTCACATAATACTTGGTGTCACATGGGTTCACAAGAGGAAAGGCTGATTAGACTCTTTTCATTAAAAGGAAAGATGGTGAGCTGATAGTTGCTCAAGTTTATGTTGATGACATCATCTTTGGATCGACTAAGGATGAACTTACTTATGGCTTCTCAAAACTTATGCAGGCCGAATTCGAGATGAACATGACTAGAGTGTTAACTCACTTCCTTGGATTGCAGATTTGTTAACAAGATTCAGGTATATTCCTATCTCAATCTAAATATGCTAAGAATCATGTGAAAAATTTTGATTTAGAATCCACTAATTCTGTCAGAACCCCTATGAGCCCAAATGTTAAACTCAATGTTGACATGTTAGGTAAAAGTGTAGATTCATCTCTATACAGAAGCATGATAGGTAGTCTTCTTTACCTTTTTGCTAGTAGACTTGACATTAGTTACAATGTTGGAGTGTGTGCTAGATATCAAGCTAATTCCAAAGAGTCTTATATGACTGCTTTAAAAAGAATCATAAAGTATATCAAAACCACTGCTGATTTTGGTGTGTGGTATAGCAATGACACTAATGATATCTTAGCTGGGTACTCTAATGCTGATTAGGCTAGGAATGTTGATGATAGAAAGAGTACATCGGGGGATTGTTTTTATGTGGGTAATAATCTTGTCTCCTGGATGAGCAAAAAGCAAAATTCCATCTCCTTATCCACTGCAGAAGCTAAGTACATTGCTGCCGGTAGCTGTTGCACCCAACTCTTATGGCTGCAAAAACTCCTCCATAATTATGGTATTTGTTAAGAACGTCTCACTATCTACTGTGACAATACTAGTGCCATTAACATCTCTAAGAATCCGGTTCAACATTCTCGAACCAAACACATAGAGATTCAACATCACTTCATTAGGGAGCTTGTCGTAGATGGTACACTTACTCTTGAGTTTATTCACACTGATGATCAGAAGGCTGACCTATTCACCAAACCTCTTGACAGCAAATGTTTTGAATTCCTTTATCAAAACATTGGTGTTATCTCCATGGATTGATCTTCTTCTCTTTTTCATTTTCCTCATGCATTTGAATCTAGTTTTATGCATTGCTTTGCTTTGTTTAACATGTTTTTGTTGTTTATTTTCATTTTGCTCTATTTTTTTTTTTTGAAAAAAAAAATTGAAAATATAAAAACAGTGTGTGTTTGTGTACGTTAGTTCTTGTGAACCTTAAAATAGTCATTGAAATAGAGTTCTCTAAATTTTGTATCTTTTATAGCTTATATGAGCATCTCTATGCACAACTAAACAAGTAAGCTTTGTGGCTCTTTGTTTGTGATGAGTAAGGTTAAGTGATCTCTTGTACTTAACACTTGTATTACTCTTTTCGACGGAACGGACTAGGAAATCCTAAGAGAAAGACATAAATAACCATCTTACCACTGTTATCCACCAATCATGACATGACGTCTATATGCTTTGGCATAGCAAAAGTGCAATGTCAATGACATTTGTATGCTTCGGCATAGCAAAAGTGCAATGTCAATAACATCCGTATGCTTCAGCATAGCAAAAGTGTAATGTTAAAAAGCTTAACATAATTGGGTATTTCTTTTCTCTCTTTTATATACCCATGCATGATATGCTTAATAAAAAGAAAAATATGCAAAGAAAATAAAAGCAAAAAGAACAAAATGCTTTAAAACATGATTGCAAGCATGTATTTTAGGAGATGTGGGAGTTATAGAATGTACCTCGAAGGTGTTATGATCATGTGTGAGTTATATTGATTTACTCATACCCCAAATCGTCATAACATAGAGACACTTATGCAATCTTGTGATGTTTTCACACATAGAATGCAAAACTCTTTGCTATTTTTGATACATGTGCAAGTACAATGTGATTTAGCCATCACAAGGTTTACATGTGTTAATGTATGCTCACTAAACTATCTTAACTTGTTTTTGAAATATAAAATTGGTTGGACTTGTTTTGTGTGTGTGTGTGTGTGTGTGTGTGTGTTTTTAGGATCAATGTGCTTAAAATTGTTGTTAAGAGATGATTTTGAGATACTACAATGTTGCTTGGATCCTTGGTTGAGTTGCATGCTTGAATGCATTCATATCTATGTTTTTCTCTTCTTGAAAAACTATTTTTAAGCAACCTCGACAGCTTCTCAATACATCTCGATACATGGCTTATCTATCGAGCTCTTCAGTTGATTTTTATCACAAATCTCGATACCTCTCAATAACTAGGTGGATCGATCAAGAAATCTCCTATCCCCTCGATAGCTCCTCGATACCACCTCGATCCATTGAGCTTACGTTGTGGACACCTCTCGATAGCTGTATCTGTCTAAGCTTTTAAATCTCAACCTCTCTCGACACTTCTCGACACCTCTATCTGTGAAGATTTTCTGAACACCTATATATAGGTTTCAGCGCGATCTGATCCTCATTTTCTCGATCTCTCTCGATCTGTCCGCGTCTGTTCACCTCCCAAACACTCTCTTCTCTCTCAAAACCTTCAAACCTATGTGATTTTCGACCATTTCTTGCTTCAAATCACTTGGTATGATCTCTCTTTTCCTCATTCTTCATGATCCTTTCATGCATTCATATCTAGGTTTTGAGTTTTTGAAAATTATTGGGGATTGTTCAAAATGTTGATTTTTTGTGAAATTTTGGGATGGGTTTTATAGATTTGATCTTACAAACTTCATGCATTGCATCTCATGTGCATTATAACTATATTTTCATGTATTTAGATGTCTGTTATATAAGTTAAACTATTTGTGTACTGGTAGGTTTGGATTGGATTGAGCCCATGATGATATTACTATTGCACGTCACATGTTCATGCACTATCATGCATACGTCCTTTACATGTAATATATTTCTGTATATTTGAACTGCTTTGGACTTTTCTAAGTGTTTCTTTCTTCCCCCTCTCTTTCTCTAGTTTACATTAATGCGTTAATGGCACCGAAATGTAAGTCTATTCTATCCCAAAACCCTCCTCGTTCTAGGGCCTCTTCGTCTTCCTATCCTACCCCTTCTTTTGTTCGGTTCCGTGATGAGAAAGCCCAAAAGGACTTCTTGGAGAACTTCTTTAAACGAGGTGTTCATTCGGAATGCCAAGTTACTTTGTCAGATTTCACCAACACTAACCTTCCCACTGTCTTTCATAGTCGAGAATGGGAGTCACTATGTGACGTCTCGATCACATGTTCTTTCGTGCTAATCCAGGAGTTCTACTCCAACATGCATGGAGTTGATACTTCAGTACCTCTTTTTCATACTCATGTTCGAGGTACGCACATAGTGGTCACACCGGAGCTGGTATCTGATGTGCTCTGTGTCCCGATGGTTATGCATCCTAACTAGCCCGGTTATGAGCGTCTGAGGACTGTGTCCAAAGACGAGATGATCTTCACTTTTTGCGAGCGCCCAGCTGATTGGGGCGATCGTCAGTTTACACTATGTTCAACCTTTGCTAAAGGTCCTAGATTCATGAACATGGTGATGACATTTGTTTTGCACCCTTTCTCTCACTATAACTTTATCACAGAAACTTATGCTCGATTTTTGCTTTCCCTTCTTAAGGATCTCATTATAGATTTTCCTTCACATTTCATTATTTCTATCATAGATGTGTATAAGGATACGACGATCCATGATAAGCTTATCTTTCCTTCAACTATCACGCGGATTTTATGCCATTTTTCTACTCCTTTTCCCTCGTCCGACCACTTCTCTGTTATGTGTGCCATTGACTACGCTACTGTTAAATGGAGCGAGGCGTAGTTTCATTCGAGGTGGTCCAGTTTGGCAGCTCCTCGCACTCCTTCAGCTCCATCCACCTTCGCTCCCTCTACTTCAGTGGAAGGCGTGACTTTGGATGTGATCATGGCGTAGCTTCAACGCATAGATGCTCACCTTGATACACTTTCTATTGAGTTGTATTAGGTGAAAACTTGTGTTGGCTATATTGCTAGATGACAGGCTCGCCTTGGTGGCTTTGTGGAGTCTCCCTCTCCTCCTTCCGAGGCATCCAACGATGATGGTTCCGACAATGATAATGATGATGAGGATGGAGATGCTAGCTCTTCCAGCTCTGACGAGATGTTTACTTGACACTATTACCTTTTACCACTCTTGACAAAAAGAGGAAGTAGTTTTGGTTATGAGAGTAGTCATGCTTAGGATGAGAGTTAGTATATAGGAGATTTTTGTTAGGAGAAGTGTTGATATTGAGGGATCTAGTGAGGATTACTTGAATCTTCTTCTTTTCTTTCTTTTAGAGATACATTACTCTTGTACCTTTGGTCTTGTGACCATGTTTACATACATTTTGCTTATCTTTGATATTTATGTGATGATGTATGTTTTCTTCACCTATCTCAATGTGTGTTGTTTCTTTTCTCTCTTTATACACATGTTTCTTTATTTGTATGCAATCTATTATTTCTACTTCACGCAAAGATGCCTTAATGTGTTTTGTTTAAAGTGTTTCAGAAATACAAGTTGTCAAAGTCTACTTGTCGTAAACTCTCTTCTTGCAAAGTTTTTCAAGAGTTTGTGTTAGGATATATTTTATTGTACTTAACAAGTGAGTATAAGTTGAGTGATTTATGACTTCTCTCATATTTTCATTTGTTTTTTGTGATTTTTTCATGGCATGCCAAAGGGGGAGATTGTTAGGACATATGTGATTGGTTGATAGAAACATATGTCAACATTTTATGTAATTGGCTAATCCTTTGACAAAATGCACTTTACTTGTAATTGAGTAGATCTAGAATGTGTTTAATACTTCAAGGTACAAGAGTTCAAGTCCAAGTATTGAAACCATGGAAGTCTGTCCAAGATTCAAATTGAGAAAGTTTTGTTCATTAAAGCTCGATAGCTAGCATCTATCAAGACCTATAGAGTTGTTGAAGCCCGTGGCTTGACAGCAGCTCGACAGATAGGCATTTGTCAAGGTTTATGAAATTCAGAATTTCAGATCTGTTTTGATTCCAACCCGTGATTATGTGTTTAAGCTTTCTTTTCTCACAACCCTCAAACATATATAAGGATTATTTTAAAGGCTGTATCTGGTTACACAACAGAGAGCACAATTGCCTAAGCGCATAATTCGACAAGTGTGACCGAAAACTTAGTTTTGCCCTAGATCTTAAAGAAGCTGCTGCGTTTGTACACCGTAGGGTTTTATGACTAAGCAACTTCATGATCTTCATCTGTTGAAGAGAAGAAGAACTTTGCAGCCAACATCTTCCTCAAGTTAGTAATTGAAGTCGCGTACTGGGATCCGCATAATTGGTTAGTCACGTACCGGAAGCCATGCATCAAAGGAGAGATTGTCACTATAGAACAAGTCCAATTAGGTATTAGGGTAAGGGTTCAACTGTAGGTTGGTATAAGGTACTGTGATTCCTTTACTTATAACCGCTTGTTTTGATAATAGTAGATTCTCAAGAGTGGTGACCTTAAAATCACCCGGTGGGGTATTTGCCTTGGAGGTTTTCCCCATTCGTAAACAAATCATCGTGTCAAATTTATTTTCCACTGCATTTAGTTTATTAGTGATTTGTTTGTGCTACCATCCTTTGTATGTTAATTTGATTAATTAATTAAACTTGGCTAATTAATCAATTAATCCATCACAAGGGGTCAATATGTTTGTTGCCTATCAGCATGAATTATCAAATACACACTACTCTTTAGTTAAGAATAATATTAGGGATATTACAAATTTGTTGGCCCTGACTAGTGTGAACCATTGGCATCAAATCCAACTTGATGTAAACAATTTGTTTTACACTATGAACTTAATGTTGAAATTTACATGACTTTGCCACCTAGTGTTCCTAGCAAGGAGGAGAATTAATTCTGCAAGATTACCAAGTCTTTGTATGTGCTTAAACATGCATCTCATTATTAGTGGTGTGAGCAATTGTCTCAAGCTCTTCTTTCTAAAGACTTTCACCAATCAAAATCAGACTATTCTTTATTCACCAAAGTTGAGGAATCTAATTTCTTGTTCTTCTATATATGATGATGATATAGTTATTGTAAGTAGCAACTTATCTATGGGTTATAAATTAACTAAAGTTAATTAACTAATTACTTAAGTTGATTAACTAGTTTAGTTACATACAATACCAATTAACGGCACAACCAAATTTCCAAGTTAGTGTTTAAATGTAGCATAATATAAATTTGGCACAATATATGGCTATAATGGGAAAAACCTTCACAGGAAAAACCCAAGGAGTGAATATTTAGGTCACTACTCCTAAAAAGTCCACTAACAAGAATTGAGGTTACAAGTCTAATAAATCTTACCCTATTCTAAAGCACTTAGCCATAGTAGAACTTCCTGATCTATATAATAGCTCAGCTCTGATCCCAATTGGGAACTTCTTGCAGTAGACTTCTCCTTGCATGACTCTCCTATCCATGTTTAACTCCTACAATAATCGATGATTGATGTAGTTTAATGCAAAGTCCTTCAAAGCAACACACTATATGAACCAATAGCAACTTGGCACAAAACCCTAGGCACATAAGTTGTAGTAGCTTCACAATAGCATGTCTCCTCTATCTTGTCTATGATGAGGACCATTTTATATGCCTTTGAACCCTAGTGCATGAATCCCAATACGACCAAGTCATCATGGGCTGGAGCAATTGTTTTGTTTTGAATTTCTATAACTCGATAGGCCGAGAGGTGTCAAACTTCATTACGTTTCAATAAATCAACAAGTATTAGCAACTTTCTCTTAAGCAGTATTTTGAGCAGTTTTTTTTTTTTTTTTACAATGTGTACCACTTGTTCATACTTAGACTCACCTTTTTTTTTTTTTTTTTTGAGAAGGAACTTGGATACTTTTATTAATGTAAATAAGTTACATTCGAATGTAAAATCGAAACAATATGAGAAGGTACATCTTCCATCCATACTTGAAAATTTGGTATGCTTATAGCATGTTTCGCTAGATTATGAGCTACACTATTGTCATTTCTCTTTACATGAGAATACAACACTCTTTGAAAATGACTCAAGTAAATTTTTACATCCTCCACCAGCAGACCCAATGGGGATAAGCACTGCTCCTGTGATTTCAAAGCTTGAATCATGCCTAACGTATCGCCTTCGAGTATTACATTTTGGAACCCCAGCTCATCTGCAAACGACAAGGCTTGCTGAGTAACCAACACTTCCGTCTCCTCTACCTTATACGCTTGAGAAATCGGTTCTGAACATAAGGCTAAAACAACACCATTACTATCCCTTATTACAACTCCAACACCGGACTTATTGGAGTCCTTAAATATCGCTCCATCAAAGTTCACTTTCACAAAACCAGCTTACGGTGCTCTCCAGTTGTTTCCTCCATTTCTGTGGCTCCTCTCCTACATATCTGATGCTTCGATGCTGGCTCTGTATTATGCCAACAATTCAGCAGTCTGTTCAGCAGCTTGGTGCAACAGATAAGCTTGCAAATTGAGCCTCACCTTGTTCCTTTGGTTCCAAACCATCCAGGCCGTGAATGCTAACAGCTCCAATGACTTTCCCTCCTCTATCATCCATGATAGCAACTCCCTTACACATGTGAATTCGATTTTGCACCTAAACCCCCATTTTTCCTGTTTAGCCCATACTATATCCAGCTCCAGACATGACCACACAGCATGCACTGAGCCTTCTACTGCCATTTTAAACCTCACACAGATCGGATCCTCCAAAATTTCCCTACACATCAATGCTTGTTTGGTTGGAAGTACATTACGACATGCTCTCCAAAGAAAATTTTTAATCTTTGGTGGAGCTTGCATCTGCCATACTTCCTTCCAAACCTTCTTACGATAGATTGGAGGAGTTTAGGAATTTAATTGTAGCTCCTCTTCTTCTTTGAGGAACCTATATTTGAACTTGCACGAGTAAGTTCCTAAGGTAGAATAAGGCCAATACAAAGTGTCTTCTGCCACATGTTGACTTAAGGGAATTTTCTTTATCAATTTAGCATCTTCTTCCATAAATAAACCATCCACCATCTCTTCATTCCATCTTCTTGTGCTTGGGTCAATAAGTGAGTCTACGGTATGATTTTCAAAACTCTCTAATGGGCACGTAGGTAGATACGTTGGATGTTTTCTTGGCAACCAACGCTGCTGCCAAATGTTTATTTTCTCTCCACTTTCTACCCTTTATAATGCCCCTCTTTGAATGATGTCTCTTTCCCTAAGGATACTCTTCCAAGCAAAAGATCCCATCCTTGAGTCAGCAGCCTCCATAAGCAATGAATTTGGGAAGAAGCGAGCTTTAAATACTTTGTAGAAGAGTGAGGTTTTATTATGTAGGAGCCACCATGCTTGCTTTGCTAAGAAGGAATCATTGAACATAGCAAGATCATAAAAGCCCATACCTCCAATAGTCTTAGACTTTGTCATCTCTTCCCATTTAATCCAATGGATTTTTCTATATTCACCCCTTTGGCCCCACCAAAATCTTTTGATTAGAGCCTCGATTTCATTGCACAAACTCCCAGCATTTTGAAATATCTCATAGTGCAAGTGGGGATGGCTTGTATGACTACCTTTAATAGCACTTCCCTTCTAGCTTGTGAAAGTAATTTTGCTTCCCACCCTTGAAGTTTCCACCAAACCTGCTTCTTAATGTAGTTAAAACTTTCTTTTTTCCCTTTCCCAACTAAGGAGGGTAGCCCAAGGTATTTTTCATAGTGCAAGATTTCTGGCACACCTAAAGCCGCCTTAATTCCATGCTTCACCTCCTCCGGAATAGACTTGCTAAAAAATGAGGTTTTACTCCTATTCATTTTCTGACCTGAGGCTTCTTCATACACTTTTAGTATCTCCAAGACATTGTCACACTCTTCGATTGTTGCCCTGCAAAAAATAAGACTATCATCTACAAAAAGTAGATGTGTTAGTTTGGGCTCCTCCATTCACCAAAACAGAGTATGATACTGTTTTCACACACCCCATTACAAGATTTATCCACCTCTCCCTAAACCCCATCGTTCTCATTATCCCCTCTAAGTAATACCACTCCACCTGGTCATGCACTTTACTCATATCGAGTTTTAGTGTCATATAACTATAATTACCACCCTTGTAATTTTGTAAGCTATGCAAAGTCTCAAAGGCCACCAAAATATTATTAGAAATTAATCTACCCTTCATGAAGGTTGATTGGTGTTCTATGATAATGGATGGGAGTATTTTTTGAAGCGATTTGCAAGAACTTTGGAGTAAATTTTGTAAAGGACATTACATAGGCTAAAAGGGCAAAATTGGTGTGCATATTCAGGACTGTTTATTTTTGGGACAAGTGTGATAAAAGTATGGTTTAGAGGAGTAGGTATAGTACCTAAGTTCAACCATGATAGGATGGATGAAGTGACATCATGATTTACCGTGCTCCAAAAATGCTGTTAAAAGAGCGGAGGCATGCCATCTGGTCCAGGTGCTTTAAAGGGCACCCTTTTTTGGAGAGCAGTAGCTACTTCACTTGCTTTAAACTCTCTACATAGACTTTCATTCATCTCCTTATCTATCACTGTAGGCATACAATCTAAGATGTCTGTAGAGACCCTCCCATCTGTTGAAGTAAATAGAGTCTTATAGTAATTCACCATCACTTCCCCAATATCCTCCTGACTAGTTCTCCATACACCTCCCCCATCTCTAATACCTTCCACTGAGTTCTTTCTATATCTCTTTGAAGCACAACTATAGAAATATTTTGTATTTTTATCCTCCTGATTTGCCCAAATAATTCATGATCGTTGAGCCCACATCAAAGCTTCCCTATCTTGCAACACCTCAATTTCTTTTTTAATTTTTCTCACCTTAAAATTATTCCCACTAACCATGGCTGCCCTTTCTTCTCTGGCTAGGTCCTTTTTCAAATGGTTTAATTCCAATCTCACATTCCCAAAAAAAATTTTCTCCCATTGCCCCAATTCCTTTCCACACTTCTCAATTTTTCTTAAAATATCAACCTCAACACCGACTTCACCCCCACTGCCCCAAGCTGAAACTACCACCTTCTCACAACTTGAATTTGAGAGCCACATTTGTTCAAACCAAAATTTTTTTTCCCGGGTAGGTGGGTTTAAGCCCTATAGTGATATAAGAATTGGAATATGATCCGATGAATTACATGACAAATGATACACCTTTGAACCTCCAAACATCAGGAACCAACTATTATTTACCAAACACCTATCAAGCCTCTCCCAAATTAAAGCCCCATTTTCGAGGTGCTTACTCCAAGTGAATTTAGAAACCTCAAATCCCAAGTCCATGAATCCACATTCATCAATCACCTCCCTAAATTGCTGAATCTGATTATAAGGCCTTTGTACACCCCCAAGCTTCTCATCTTGTCTGATAATTTCATTAAAATCTTTGTAACAAAGCCATGGCTTCTCAGGACGTGAGTTTAACGTGCTAAGCTTTGCCCAAGCTTCATGACGTCTAGCTGCATCAAGTTCACCATAAAAACCGATTAATCTCCACTCATTCTTTGTATTTTTATCAATCACCGCATCAATATAGTACCTATCCAAATCTTCCACCATTAGATTGATCGATGCTTTCCAATAAAAAGCTAATCCTCCACCTCTTCCCACTCTTGGTACAACCCATCTATGATCAAAACCAATACTTCTTTGAACAAACTCTAGCCTTGCATCATTTGTAAGCACCTCGGCTAAAAACATTACAAAAGGATCTTTTGCCCGTATGATTTCCACGAGCTCTCTCCCTATACGCAGGTTCCCAAGCCCACTACAGTTCCAAGCTAAACAACTCATTGTTGCTGGCAAGGCTGAACATCAGCTCCTGCCACTACAAAATTTTTGTTTTCTCCACTAAGGGCTGCTTGGAATCGTTTTGCTGAAACTTCTGTGTGATCTACCTCTGTCCCAGCCAATCTCTTCCTTCCTTGTACCTAAAGCTTTCTATCGTGTTACCCTTAGTCTTTTTCCTTTCTTTGTGTTCCCATGTAGAAAAAGCACGTGATTTAGGCGATGTGAGAACCCTACTCTCCTTAGCAGTACGTGAGTTTTTAATTGTTGGATTCTCTCTTAAGTTGTCACGTGCACTTAAGTTATCACATGTACTAGGGCTTCTTATCAACCTCTTTCCTGATCCTAGTAGGTTTGCTGCCCCAAACTCCTGCGCTAGACTTAATTCCTCTTTATTAGCATCATCAACAATTTTGGTTTCCTTAGAAGTCTTCAAATCCTTAATAATTATCTCCTCCATGCTGCTTTGAATGACCGAATTTAATTCCATCCCCTTCATTACGCCTTAATGCCGAATTTATTTCACTGTCATCAATGCTAATATTATTGCTAGTTGTTACTCCTTGTGGCTGCTCCAATGATCATCTTTTGCTAGAATTAGCGGTCCGGCCTGAATCAATGTCTCTTGGTGTACTTGAATACATCTTCTTTTTCTCGGCATAGAACCTAGGAACTAGTATCGCACTCTGTCTTGCAGCAACAAATAGTGGAGCTCTCAAATATGGGCCAAATTCATGTTGCTCTGGTGTGAGAGTTCCTTCGTTGTCGATCCACAACTCACAGTTTCATCGTGAGTTGGTAGTCCACACCAGTAGCACATATTTGGCAACCTCTCATACTTGAACGATATCCACACCTGCTTGCCTCCTTCACCAATCGAAATCAGTCTACCACGGCACAATGGTAAAGACAGATCAATGGAGGCCCGAATTTGGATAAAATGACCACCATCAAATATTTTTTGATCTGTCGGCGCAAAAACCTCGCCCAAGACACTACCAATTTTCTTTGCAGCTCTAATGTCATAAATTTCATTGGAATTCCATGCAATTGGACCCATAGTTTTGTCTTCTCAAACCTTATATCCTGAAGTGAGGATTCATTCTCATATCGGCTCATTACCACTAGGTGTTTATCGAAAGTCCATGGTTTTCCCTCTAAAATTCTATCCATATCCTCCTTATTATTAAAGGTGAATAGAATTTTGTGATCTCCAAAACTCTAGATTTTGAACTTGTTCTTGGCTCTCCATAGTGGATTAAATGTCTTTGCTATGATCTCCATGTTAATGGCTCACTTTGTCAAAAACTTTGCAGCAATGGAAAACTTCTCCCTACCATCATCATCAAGTAAACAACACCCTGGTCCCTCTCTATCTGACATCTTAAGCCTACTCCATGACTGAGCCAACTCGTCCATCCTCACACTCACACAATCTATTTTCCACACCCTAAAAAGGAACCCAACAAGCCTAGAAGCAACGGTGTTACTCCTAGGATACTCAGCACCTTCGTTGAAGGGACACATGAGTTCTACTATGAAAGATGAGTTAGAAAGGAAACCCAACTTTTATCTACTTGGACTCACTTAAACTAAGACAGAAATACATTAAATATATATATATATATATATATGTACCCAACATCTAAAATTGATGCTCTCAAGGTTTTCTTACACAATCAATTCAAATTAAAGGATTTGTGCTCCTTGAAATATTTTTTGGGTCTAGAAGTAGCCAGATGTAAGCTTGGAATTTCTCTATGCCATTGAAAGTATGCGGAGTTGCTAACTGATTATGGTACGTTGGGGTGTAATGTAAGTTTTGATAAATCAACAGGTATTAACAACTTTCTCTTAAGCAGTATTTTGAGTAGTTTTTTTTCTTATATTTTTTCTGCAATGTGTACCACTTGTTAATACTTAGACTCACTTAAACTAAGATGCAAATACATAGAATATATATATATATATATATATATATATGGCCCTAACATCTACAATTAATGCTCTCAAGGTTTTCTTACACAATCAATTCAAATTAAAGGATTTGTGCTCCTTGAAATATTTTTGGGTCTAGAAGTAGCCAGATGTAAGAATGGAATTTCTCTATGCCATCGAAAGTATGCATTGGAGTTGCTATCTGATTATTGTAAGTTAAGGTGTAATATAAGTTTGGAATTTCTCTTTGCCAACGAAAGTATGCATTGAATTTGCTATCTGATCATTAGGTGTAAACCAATAAAAGTGCTTGTGGAATGAAACACAACTTGAAGATCCTAGTGAATATCGTGGATTGAATGGGAAATTGATGTTTTTGTCTCTAACAATGCCCAATATTATTGTAACACATGCATCACTTTTTTTTAATTTAATTGTTTCTAGAGTTGAATTAATGAATTATTTAATTTATTTTGAAGGTGATATTATTTTATTTTATGATCATTACAACACTATAAGAAATCCATACTATTGTGACAGGTTTTTTGCGGCAGGTGCAAAAACCGCTGCTATATGTCGCATATGGCATTTTTTCTAACCACCACTATACATGGGGTCTATTGCGGCGTTTCAATGGACTGTTGCAGTAGCTCTAGTCTTTTGCGGTGTCCTACAGCGGCTGGACATAGAACCGCCACAATATATATGTTTTAGAGGCGTTTACTTAGATATAACGGCAATCCAAAATCTTGCCGCAATAAATATATCATTTTAAGCAAACACACAGTATAGAAAACTGCCAGAGTATGTTAGTTGTAGCAGCATTGTGGTGCATCTTTTTAGTTATAACGGAGGTTCAAATCGCTGAAATAGTCCTATAATTCCCTAGCCTCCTTAATTTTTCCCTTTGTTTTTTTAGGTTTTCATTTTAGCGCTTTCTCATTTCACTCCCAAAAACAAAACACTCTCTGTATTCACACTCTCTCTCCCCTCTCTCTCTCTCTCTCTCTCTCTCTCTCTCTCTCTCTCTCTCTTCAGATACCCAAATACCCAACTCAAACACCCAGCTCTTTCTCTTTATCTCTCTCTCTCTCTCTCTCTCTCTCTCTCTCTAACTCACGACCTAGTCCTCAGCACGAATCCCACCACCGCTACTGCCACCACAACAACCCTACCATCACCACTAAACCATCGACTCAGTGGCCCAATCCATCTCGTCACTGCCACCTAGCAACCCCAATCCACTTCGTCCCCGCCACCTAGCAACCCCTATCCAATAAGTTCTCTTGAACCCATTTTTACTTTTGTTTTTTTTAAAGGAATTTTTACTTTCGTTTGTTTTATTTTTTATCTGATGATGAGAAACAAAGTTCAATGTGGGCTGGTATTTTTGTATTATGTGTCCAAAAGGTGTTTGTCTCTCGAACCCTTTGTTTGATTATTGATTATGTTCGGAAGTGGTTTGGGTTTGATTAAAAATTGAATCTTTGTTAAGAATTCTTGTAAAATTTGTTTGCTTGCTTAGAATTTTATCTGGGTTTTGGATGAAGTTTGGTTTTTGTTGGGTTTAATTTAAATCTGAATCTATTAGGACATATGCGTTTCAAGGTGTTTTGAACATATGTCATCATTTTATGTAATTGGCTTATCCTTTGACAAAATGCACTTTACTTATAATTGGGTAGATTTAGGATGTGTTTAACGCTTCAAGAAACTGTGTTTCAAGATCAAGTGTTGAAGTCATTAAGTCTGTCCAAGAAATAAGCTGGAAAGTGCAAGTTCATTAAAGATCGACACCTGGCTCGACACATGCATCTATCGAGCTTTAAGAAGTTGTTCAGCCCCGAGGCTCGACAGCTTCTTGACAGTACTTCGATACCTCTAGCTGTCGAGATTTAAGAAAAACAGATTCTAAGTTCTGTTTTGATTCCAATCCGTACATGTATTTTTGGGACTTCTTTTCTTCTAACCCTAGACATATAAAAGGATTATTTTAAGGGCCGTCAAGATATACAAGTTGCACAAGCATTGAGAAATCCTTGTTCATGCAATTTGTGACCTGAGACAAATTTCATGCCCTAGTTCATCTCTTGTGAAGAAGTTACTGTGTAATATGCACCGTAAGGTTTTGTAACCAAGCATCTTCTTGATCTTCATCGTGTGGATGAATTGAAGAACTTTGCAGCCAATAACTCTCTCTCTAGTTGGTGATTGAAGTTGCGTACTGAGATCCGCGCAAATTGGTTACTCACATACTGGGAGCCGTGCATCAAAAGGTGAAACTGTCACTACAGAACAAGTCCAATTGAGTATTGGGGTAAGGGTTCAACTGTAGGTTGGTAAGATACTTAGATTCCTTTACTTGTAACCGCTTGTTGTGATAAAAGTGGAGTTTTGGGAGTGGTGACCTTAAATCACCCGATGGGGTTTTTGCTGTGTAGGTTTTCCTCATTCGTAAACAAATCACCGTGTCATTTAATTTCTGCTGCATACTTTAGTTTATTGGTAATTTGTTTGTGCTACCACGTGATTTTCATATTAACTTGATTAATTAAAAGCTTGGCTAATTAATCAACTTAATTTATCACAAGGGGTCAATGCATTTGTGGCCTATCAAGTGGTATCAGAGCAGGCACACTCTAATTAGGGTTTAATCCTTGTGTGTGATCCATCGACCCCTGTTTGTCTTGGATAAAGGTCAGTCTCTTATTATACCTCTACTGTTTGATGGTACTAACTATACATACTGGAAAGTACGCATGAGAGCTTTCTTGTAGTCACTAGATGAGAAGGTGTTGCAAGCTGTGGAAATAGGCTGGACCAAGCCTACAGAAGCGCCGGCCGATTGGGATGATGCCAAGATCAAGGCAGCCAATTTCAACAGCAGAGCATTGAATGCCCTATTTAGTGCGATCACTAATTAGGAGTTCAAGAAGATTTCCTCCACTGAAATTGCTAAGGAAGCATGGACCATTCTCTAGACAACCTATGAGGGAACAAAGGCTGTCAAGAATTCGAAGTTACAGAGGCTCACCACAAGCTTCAAAAAAATTAAGATGGAGGAGGATGAGTCATTCGATGAGTTCTATGCCAAGCTCAAAGACATAGTGAACTCAGCTTTCAATCTTGGGGAAACCATTCCTGAACCTAAGATAGTAAGAAAAGTGCTCAGATCTCTACCCGAGAGATTCCATGCCGAGATCACGACAATAGATGAATCAAAGGATATTGACAAGATTCCTCTGACTGAGTTGGTTGGTAATCTGTAAACCTATGAGCTAGGGTTGACAAGAATTGGCAAGTCAAATAAAGGCAAGAGTATGGCATTGAAGCCCAAAAGCAGTGACACAGATGAGTCCTCATACGATGAAGATTCAAAGATGAAGCCCTACATTACCAGGAAATTCAAGAAATTCATGAAAAATGTCAATGGAAAAGGCTTTAACAAGGACCATAGGCAATCCAGTTCTTCTCAGTTCAAGAGTCCAGATAAAGGGAAGAAGGATACCAGGGATGGTGGTCAGTACACTGTTCCCACTGGACCTAAGTGTTACGGGTGTCAAGGTTTCGGTCACATGAAACAAGAGTGTCCTACATATCTTAAGAGCACTGGGAAAAGCAAGGAACTTGCTGCTACATTGAGCGCCACTGAGCCCGAGGATGATTCCGACAATGAAGATGACGGAATATTGAATGCCTTCACTGCCACTGTTAATCCTACTGAAGGGATTTCTGAAGAAGTAGATGAAGAAAAAGAGTTGGTGGATGCTATGTTTGAAACTATGGATGACCAAGATGATATCCATACTGCCTATGAGAAACTATACAAGCTTTTTGAGAAGCATGAGAAACTCTATAGGCTGGCCACCAAGAAGCTCAGTGATGTGGAACTTGACCGTGAGGAGCTTTCCACTAAGTTTGATAAAGCAAATCAGACTATTAGGACACTGAGATTCGAGAACAATTTCTTGGCTGAGAAGACCAAGAAGTTTGAAGTAGAGCTGTTTCAAGTTAGAACACAATTGGAGAGGACATCAAGTGCAAAGCCGGATGAGATGCTTAGCATTCAGAAATCTTCTTTAGATTGTATAGGATTGGGGTATGAATTCTCTTCCTCTAATACTCCTTCTGCTAGTACTACTATTTTTATTCCTCCTGCTAATAACATTAAAGTTAAGAACAATGATGTTAAAACTGAATTAGCTAGTGAGAACCTAGACAAGGGTAAGTCCATCTTAGGAGCACCCTCTAAGTTTAAGAAGAAGGAAACTAAAAACCCTAGGACTAAGAAGGCTAACTCTCAAAAGCCTAAACAGAAGAAGTAGTCTCTTTGTCATCATTGTGGTATTGCCGATCATTCTCAAGCAAATTGTTATAAGTGGTTAGCCACTCAATAGAGCAATGGTATGATAGCATATAGGAACCAGAATTAGCTACAAACCTCTCTTGCTCCTCTTCGAGATCTTCTCAAAGCCCTCATGTTCTTTTCGAACTTGAACGGTTTCAATCCTTGCCCCTCATCACCGGTCCAAGGATTTGCAAAAAGGAAAGATGCTTCCAAGGTGTAGAAGGAAAAGGGTTCTAAATGATTTTTTTTTTTCACGTTCTCTCTCTTCCCCCTTTCTTGTTTTTGTTTTTGCATTACTTGTGTGTGTTGCTTTACTGTTTTGAGTCAGTCTAGTTTTATGCATTGTTTTCCTTTGTTTAACATGTTTTGTTTGTTTGTTTTCAGTTTTATGTTTTATTTTTTTCTTTTCAAATAAAAATAAAAATTAAAAATTAAAAAATTGAAAAATACAAAAACAGTGTGTGTTTGTGTACACTGGTTCTTGTGCACTTTAAAATGGCCATTAAAACAGAATTTTCTAAATTTTGTATCTCTTGTAACTTAGATGAGCATCCTTATGCACAACTAAGCAAGTGAACTTTGTGGCTCTTTGTTTATGATGAGTAAGTTTAAGTGATCTCTTGTACTTAACACTCATATCACTCTTTTTGATAGGTAGGACTAGAAAATCCTAAGAGAAAGGCATAAATAACCATCTCACCACTGTTACCCACCAATCATGAAATGACATTCGTATGCTTCGACATAGCAAAAGTGCAATGTCAAAAAGCTTAACATAATTAGGTAATTCTTTTCTCTCTTATATGCCTATGCATGATATGTTTAATAAAATAAAATATGCAAAGAAATAAAAGCAAAAAGAACAAAATGCTTTAAAATATGATTGCAAGCGGGTTTTCTAGGAGATGTTGGAGTTATAGGATGTACCTCGAAGGTGATAGTCTCCATCAAACAGTTATGATTGTGTGTGAATTAAAGTGATTTTCTCATATCTCAAATCGTCATAACTTTGAGACAATTATGCAATCTTGCAATGTTTTTCACACACAACATGCAATATTCTTTGCTACTCTTGATACATATGCAGATACAATGTGATTTGGCCATCACAAGGTTCATATGCGTTAATGTATGCTCACTAAACTGTCTTAACTTATTTTTGAAATATAAAATTGGTTAGATTTGTTTAGTGTGTGTGTGTGTGTGTGTGTTTTGGGATTCATGTGCTTAAAGTTGTTATTGAGAGATGTCTTAAGAGCTTAACATGTTGATTGGATCATTGGTTGAGTTGCATGCATGATTGCATTTACATCTGTATTTTTCTCTTCTCGAAAAACTGCTTTTAAAGCCAACTCGACACCTCTTCGATACATGGTTGTCTGTCGAACTTCTCAGCTTTTTCTTATCACAATCTCGACAGCTTCTCGACACTTGGTGGATCAATCGAGGAAGTTTATGTCTCCTCGATAGCTTCTTGATAGCTTGTGGATCGATCGAGATTCTTTTTGTGTTTGATCCTTGATCCTCAACACCTCCTTGATAGCTGTATCTGTCAAAGTTGTGTTTCTCAACACCTACCTCGACAGATGTCTCGATACCTCTCGATAGCTACATCTGTCGAGAATTACTGAAGCTGTCTAAATAGGTTCTGCGCGATCCTTTCTCTCATTTCTCTCGATCTCTCTCTCTTTACCTTTGTGTTCTCTCTTCCAAAACCTCCAAACCTCTTCCCAAAGGTTTCTTCAAGCTTCCTTCACGTTTTCCTATCTTGGTAAGCTTCTTATCTCATCAATCTTCATGCATTTCATGTTTTGAAACCTAGGTTTTGGGGTTTTTGAAAAAGTTTGGGGTTTTTCAAAATTGATGAGTGTTTGTTGCAATTTTTGGGATAAGTTCTGTAGATGTGATCTTAAAAACTCCATGCATTGCATCACATTAGCATTTTAACAATATTTTCATGCATTTAGATGTGTGTTATCTAATTGTGTGCTAATAGCTTTGGATTGGGCTGAGCCCATGATTTTTTTATGTTGCATGTCACATGTTCATGCATTTCCCATGCATACATCTTTTCTTTTCAATATACTTGTTATATTTGAATTACTTTGGGACTTTTCTGAGTGTTTTTCTCTTTCTCCATCTCCTTCTGTTTACGTTAGTAGTGTCTATGGTACCAAAACGTAAGTCCCTTCCATCCCAGAACCCTCTTCATTCTAAGGGCTCTTTGTCTTCTGATCCTACTCCCTCTTCTGTTCGTTTTTGTGATGAGAAAGCCCAACAGGACTTCTTGGAGAACTTTTCTAAACGAGGTGTTCATTCAGAATGCCAAGTTATTCTGGTAGACTTTGCCGACACCGACCTACCCGATGTCATTCATAGTCAGGGTTGGGAGTCACTGTGTGATGTCTTGATCACTTGTCCTTCTGTGCTAATACAAGAGTTTTACTCCAACATGCATGGAAGTGATTCTTCAGTACCTCTCTTTCACACTCGCGTTCGAGGTACGTGCATTGTAGTCACTCCAGAGTTGGTTTCCGAAGTGCTTCATGTTCTGAGGGTGGCACATCCTGACTACCCCGGTTGTGAGCATTTATGGACTGTATCCAAAGACGAGATGATGTCTGCCTTTTGTAAGCACCCCTCTGATTGGGGTGAGCGTCAGTTCACACCATGCATGCCTTTTGCTAAAGGTCCTCGTTTCTTGAATATGGTGATGACATTTGTTTTGCACCGTCTTTCTCACTATAATTCCATCACAAAGCCTCATGCTCGATTTTTGTTGTCTCTTTTGGAGCACATCACTGTAGACTTTCCTTCACACTTCATCTTCTCTATCATAGATGTCTATAGGGATATGGCTACTCGTGATAAGCTCATTTTTCCTTCTGCTATCACGAGGATTCTACGCCATTTCTCCATCCCATTTCCTTCATCCAACCCCTTCCATGTCACGGCTACCATAAACGCCGCTACCGTAAAACGTAGTGAGGCGCAATTTAGGTTGAGACAGACGGATTCAGCAGCACCTTCCTCCTGTCCAGCTTCATCTCGATCTGCTCGAGTCACATCTGCTCCCTCCTCTTCCTCGAGCGATGTGTCACTAGGAGACATCATGGCGCAGCTTCAGCGCATGGATGCTCGCCTCGATACACTCTCTACAGAGTTGTATTAGGTGAACGTTTGTGTTGGTCGCATTGCTCGACGACAGGCGACTATGGGCAGTTTTGCTTCTGAGGCTTCTCCTCCACCACCTCTTGTGGCTTTTGAGTTTGAGGATGATGATGGTGATGGTGATGGCGATGATGCTTTGGATGATGATGATGGAGATGCTAGCTCTACCGTTGAGATGTCTACTTGACATTCTACCCTTTGTCACTCATGACAAAAAGAGGGAGTAGTTTTGGGTTATGAGAGTAGTCATTCTTAGGGGGAGAGCTTGTATAGGACATTTTTGATAGGGGGAGTGTTGTTATGAGAGATGTAGTGAGGATTACATGTATTTCTTTTCTTTTCTTCTTTTTGGAGATACATTGTTCTTGTACCTAAGGTCTTGTGACCATTATTTACATACATTGTGTTTATCCTTGATCTATATATATATTGATGTATGTTTTTTTCACCTACCTATACATGTGTTGTTTCTTTTCTATCTTTATACACATGCTTCTTATATCTGTATGCAATTTATTATTTCTGCTTCACACAAAGATGCCTTGATATGTTTTGTTTAAAAGTGTTTCAAAAATACAAGTTGTCAAAGTCTACTTGCCATAAACTCTCTTATTGCAAAGTTTTTCAAGAGTTTGTGTTAGGATAGATTTTATTGTATTTAACAAGTGAATATGAGTTGAGTGACTTATGACTTCTCTCATAAGTTCATTTGTTTTTTGTGGTTTTGTCACTGATTACCAAAAAGGGAGATTGTTAAGACATATATGTTTCAAGGTGTTTTGAACATATGTCATCATTTTATGTAATTGGCTTATCCTTTGACAAAACACACTTTACTTGTAATTGGGTAGATTTAGGATGTGTTTTACGCTTCAAGAAACTGTATTTCAAGATCAAGTGTTGAAGTCATCAAGTCTGTCTAAGAAACAAGATGGAAAGTACAAGTTCATTAAAGCTTGACACTTGGCTCAACACATGCATCTATCTAGCTTTAAGAAGCTGTTCAGCCCCGAGGCTCGACAGCTTCTCGACAGCAGCTCGATACCTCTAGCTATTGAGATTTAAGAAAAACATATTCTAAGTTCTGTTTTGATTCCAATCCGTACATGTGTCTCTGGGACTTCTTTTCTTCTAACCCTAGACATATAAAAGGATTATTTTAAGGACCGTCAAGATATACAAGTTGCACAAGTATTGAGAAATCCTTATTTATGCAATTTGTGACCAGAGACAAAGTTCATGCCTTAGTTCATCTCTTGTGAAGAAGTTGCTATGTAATATTCATCGTAGGGTTTTGTAACCAAGCATCTTCTTGATCTTCATCGTGTGGATGAATTGAAGAACTTTGCTGCCAATAACTCTCTCTCTAGTTGGTGATTGAAGTTGCGTACTGGGATCCACACAAATTGGTTAGTCACGTACTGGAAGCCGTGCATCAAAAGGAGAAACTATCACTACGAAACAAGTCCAATTGGGTATTGGGGTAAGGGTTCAACTGTAGGTTGGTAAGGTACTTAGATTCCTTTACTTGTAACCACTTATTGTGATAATAGTGGAGTTTCGGGAGTGGTGACCTTAAATCACCCGGTGAGATTTTTGCTGTGTAGATTTTCTCCATTCGTAAACAAATCACCGTGTCATTTAATTTCCGCTGCATACTTTAGTTTATTGGTGATTGTTTGTGCTACCACATGATTTACATGTTAACTTGATTAATTAAAAACTTGGCTAATTAATGAACTTAATTTATTACAAGGGGTCAACGCATTTGTGGCCTATCAGAATCTTTGTTAAGAATTCTTTTAAGTTTTTTTATTTTTGTTAAAGAAAATTTATTGGGTTCATTGGGATGTTTTGATTTTTCTTCCTTGTATTTTTGAAAGAGGATAGTTTAAGTAATACGGAAATCTTATATGCATTATAGAAAACCAACAAAGAAAAAAAGATTATGATTTGCGTTGAATATATTCTATGATATACACAATTTCAATATTGTCTGTTGTCCATTTGATTGTGAGATAATGTAGGGAATATAATTCAAAATTTTGATGACTGGAAGTGCAAGATCCAACAGATAATGTAGGGAATATAATTCAAACTTTTGCTCTTGTACAAGTTTCTTTGAATTTTCTAGTAGATGATGTATTCCTGTCATTTTCAAGTCTAAATTTAAATAGAAGATCTGTATCAGAGAGCTTGGGCTTGGTGGAAATCATTTCTCTTCCTGGGATATTGTCTTAGCCAAGTATATAACTTAGTATTTATCTATGCATATCAAAGACTACTCATTGATGCCAATATATATATATATATATATATATATATATATATGACTATATAAAGATTGCATAAGAAATGAACGAAGAAATGCACGAAGCTTCTACGCAAGGTATGGCCTTACATGAACATTTTGCTATTAGTTTGGTAACTTAAAGATTCTTTTAGGAATATGTGTTGAATATACTTGTTCAAATTGAAATTATACTTGTGACTTCTTTTAGAAATAAGCATAAAAGTGATGAGAGTTTGGTTTACATGATGAATTGGGTTTACATGGTGATCATGCAGAACCTATGAAAATTCCTTACTCCTCATAATACATCTGGATTATTAGTATTATTTTTAAATGTGGAATGTCGCAAGAGTAGAATGAATCATATTTTTTTCCCCAAATTTTATTTTTAAGAGTTAATATTTGCTTTTGTATAACTATGAACATTAAAGGTATTTTTTCCCCCAAATTTTATTTTCAAGAGTTAATATTTTTTCATATATATATATATATATATATTTACTTACTTTAACAATATTGTCTCTTTTAAATTTCAGATGTGCAGCCACCTATATGTGCCACTCGTGGGCCAAGCAATTACTTGGATGTTTGGGATCTTCCCAACAACCACGTAATTGAGTTACGCTAAATGGTATGCATCAGCCGATTGATGAAGGGGCGAGGGCTTTCATTAGTTTCTTGGGGACGATTGCGCAAAAGACCCTACATGTGCCCGATTAAATATCTGACTTGGAAGGACAAGCCAGAAGAACTTGAAGAAGAGTTTTGGCATCTTGTAGAGGTATTAAAGAGCTTATAATACTCGTAATTATGAAATTTTGTACTAGGTTATACATAAGCATTTGAGCATGAAAAAATTTGTAATTTGCTAACTTAATTATTTGATTGTACCAAAAATATGTTGTCCCTACTAATCCTATTGCATATGTGGCTTTGAAGAAATTTACCTTACAGAAGATTGGGAAGGCTTGGAAGGATCACAAGTGTAGGTTGAAAACATCTCATTACATACCGCATCCAAGAAACAAAGCACAGGTGAAGAACAACCGACCCAATGGATGCATACTAGAAGATTGGGATGTTCATCTTGACCATTGGTATACTGATGATGCAGTGGTATGTTTGTTCTCTCTCTCTCTCTCTCTCTCTCTCTCTCTCTCTCTCTCTCTTCATTTTTTTAATATTATGTTTATGTTTTTTTTTTTCAAGCACAAGATAATTTTCAAATTTATTACATTGTTATTTTTAAAATTACATTCTCTGTTTGGATATTGATGAGCTTCCTAAATGAAACATATTTCATTATTTTTATCCATCTAATACCATAACACACACACACACACACACATACACACACAATGTTAATGTTAACAATCCTTATTACTATATTGGATTTTGTTTGGTTCTAATAGTTGCCATTGTTAAATTTTGATTGATTCACTTGGTTTTAGTATGAGTAGCTTATGAATATGTGAATTTTCATAGAAATGTGAATTGAAGTATTGAGAACTAGGGTGATAAAACTATTTGATTTGTGATCGAGTCTTGGGTTCAAGGCTCATTGGGTGTTTGTAACTTTATTATACATTAAGAAAAACTATATGATATGCCCTTAATTTTGTTTGTAACTAAATATCTATTTTTTTTTTCTACCATTATTTCTACTCATATGGAGATTACAAATGGTGAGCCTTTCTCATGCGTGTGAATATATATATATATATATATATATATATATAAAACAAATCGAGAGCCTTGTTATCTTACAAATGTGTGTATTGGACTTGTCATCTATTCAACAATGTAAGTTCTAATTCTTCTCCTTGAAGTTTTTCTTTGGCAAACTATCTGGATGTGAATATACATGCAGCACAACGTCCTGTGAAAGTTCTTGTCATTGTCTCTTTCAATAGAATGTAAAGAACATACAACATAAATTATCCATAGAAAACTAAATAGAAAATAAGTGCCCCCAATAATTCCATGCCATTGAATATGTGTCTATTCTGTATATTGGTTGGCATAAGATAAAACATAATTCAAGGCTTAGTAGTACTAGTGGATGGTGGTGGTAAGAGAATGGGATGGAAGGAATTGTAGTCGAAATAGTTGGGAGTGAGTGAGGGAATATTTGGAATTTGAGGAAAGTTAAAATGTGGGATTGATGGGATGGTGCGCAAGTTGGGAAGTGGAGGCAGCTGTGTGGGAGTGGGCAGTGATGGCAGAGTGGTTGGAAATGGCAGTTGATAATGCCAAAAATCATTAGTAAGCCGAATGGTCCTTACGTGCGCTAGAGAAACCCTACGAGACAAAGAAAAGAAAACCTTACAGAGGAAACCGGTGTGGTACCGGCCAAATACCCTCTGAAGGTTAAGTTAGAGAGCTTTCATAACTCTAGAGTGCTAGAACTGGGGTAAATTATGCGTACCTTGATTTGTGAGGGCTTTATGATTTTTATAGTAGCGTGAAGCTGACCTTGATTTCTTGATGGAGAGGGTATTTCCTTGTAGGGAAGATTCTCATTAATGCTTGTATTTTGAGGGATCCTTTCCTTATAGGGCTCCTTTTGATTGTGGTTGGGTGTAGAATGCAAGGTATTTCCATATTAGGATTCTTGGAGCCTACTCAAGCCATGTGGATGCTATGTGGCTTTGCCTCCAGTCTCCGTCAGGTCTATCCACCTTGAAGAGTTCGTCTACATAAAAGGGTTCACCCATCCTTTTGCCTCCCATTCAAAGACAAGATCCCATCTACCAAGTTTTTGATTGTCAGGCTATTCATAGTATCTCTATCGATGTCAATGTCACTTTATAATTAACTTAGTGAATTGGATCCGTCTGTTGTGGGATTTATCCCTATCAGCTGCCCCCTCACTCTATGGGTCCGTCGCTTTATATCCTTGACAGACACGTGGGGTGACGGTTTCATTTAGTTCTTGGGAGCGGTGTTCTAATTGACAAGGAAATTGAGAGCCATAAATGTTGGGGGATATGTGGCATGATTTTAGTGGCTAGTCACTTAGATCAAAGTGTCGCTTCGTCTTCCGCGCCATTTTCCTTATATATATGTTGCCTTTCCCATTCATTTCTACATTTTGCTATCAATTCTTCAGTCAAAGCATGTTTGTATCCTACTAGAATTTTTGTGGGCTTTTTTAACCATTACCACATTGGCCACCCAGTCGGGATAGTACACTTCCCGTATGAACACTTCTTCCGGTAAGTTGTGAACCTCTTCTGCTATGGCCTTGTCTCGTTCATGCACGAACACCCATTTCTTCTGACAGATAGGAGCAATAGAGGGTGATACATTTAACCTATGGACTATGACCGAAGGATCGATTTCGGGCATGTCCTCGTGGCTCCAGACAAAGACATCTTGGTTCTTCCTTAGAAATGTCATGAGCGCTTAACAGACTGGCTGGCTAGTAAGGGTGTCGATCTTGGTAATTCGCTCAAGTCTGGAGTCATCAAGGAATATCTCCTCTAACCCCTTAACGGGCTCTACCACCGACCGCTGTTTTTCTATACTCATGGTTTACAAATGATCATCCATTTCCAATATGACTATGTAGCACTTGCGCGTAGCTACTTGGTCTCCTCGCACCTCTCCTACTCCGTACTCAATGGGGAACTTGATTATCAAGTGGTAGGTTAAAGTTATGACCTTCTATGAATTGAGGGTAGGATGGCCCAAGATGGCATTGTAAGCAGATGAACAGTTGATAACCAGGGATATGACGTCCTTGGTAATCTGCTAAAGGTAATCTTCAATCGTTACAGGCAAAGTGACCGCACCAAGGGGTTATACTCTTATTCCTCCGAACCCAATGAGCAGTGCATTGGTTGTAACTAACCGTTCTCTCTCAATTTTCATCTGCTGGAACGCCGGGTAGTAGAGGATATCAGCAGAGCTTCCATTGTCAATAAGGATCCAGTGAGCATTGTAGTCCCCAATTCTTATGCTAACAACGAGCACATCGTCGTATGGGCGGTGTAGACATCGAGCATCCTCCTCTATGAACCTGATTATAGGGTTGTCGATCTATGCCATCTTTTGGGGCATAACCCGTCAATTGGACGTTTTGGACCATCCAATGGTAGGTTTTGTGCACCTTCCTAGATGAATTGGAAGCTGCGGTGCCCCCTACTATCATTCTTATGTCTCCTAGGGGTGGTCTAATACACTCATTTTTCCTCTGGGCAGCCTACTCTTATGGTGGGTCCGTCCTTTCTTTACTGACAAACCTCTACAACTTTCCTTGTTTGATAAGGGCTTCTATCTACTACTTTAAGTCGTAGCATTTGGACGTGTCGTACTGTGATCTTGGTGGAAATGAAAATACTTGTCTCTAGACACCTTACTAAGGTTTCCCTTCAGCTTGCCAGGCAATGTTAGGGTTGCTTTGTCCTTGATCTGCATTAGGTTTTGGTCAATTGGGGCAGTCAGTAGGGTGAAGCTTGCGAACCTCCCAGTGAGGGGCTTGGAACGACCCAAGAAAAAGCGCTAGTCACATCTGCGCTATACCTTAAAAGAACTAGTCACAATTAAGGCTCCTTGCAGTTGTTAATAAAGCTTAGTTCAACCCAATAAATACCTGATGTGGGACTCATCATACACCCACACACATCACACAATCAATCAAATTGGGGCATCACAGCCTATCCTACCGTCGGTGACTGGTCCTTGCGGTCTTCTGTCCCCTTAATTGCTGTGCATCTCCTTGCCTTTCCCTCTTCCTATGCTTCTCTTCTTAGGCTAGCAATGTGTCAGAGATGCAAATGATGAAAGAATGAATGGACTTCATGATGAAAGCCCTCAGAGGACAAGTGTTGAGCAACCTCGACAAGCTAGTCCATTGGACGGACTCGCCCTTCACTGCACCCGTCACCTTATTCCCCCTTCTACCAAAGTTCTTTATGCCACAGGTCAAGACCTACGATGGATTGAAGAACCCTTTGGACCACCTGGAGTCGTTCAAAACCTTTATGCACCTACAAGCATGGCAGACGAGATCATATGTCGAGCTTTTCCCACTACGCTAAAAGGACCTACAAGGGTATGGTTCAGCAGGCTGAGGCCTAACTCCATCAATACCTTCAAGGAGCTAAGCGCACAGTTTGTCTCGTACTTTATTGGGGCACAAGTATAAAAAGTCCACCGCATGCTTGATGAGTATCAAGCAATGGAAAGATGAGATGCTAAGATCTTACATAACTTGTTTCAACAAGGAGGCCCTCTCGATTGACAAAGCTAACAATAAGATACTCGTTGGTACATTCACCAATGGTTTACATAAGAGGAAATTTCTGTTTTCCATGTACAAGAATGACCCAAAGACCATGTTAGATGTACTTTACCATGCTACTAAGCGGCGAGAGTCTAAACCTGTCTTTTAAGGGCGGTAGTGTGTGGTTCGTCTCCTTTGTTGTTGTTGGTGGCCATCAAACGAGTAAGTACCATACAACTCTTTGTCTTGGAAGCGGTAGTATGAATTCTACTAGTCTACCTTTCCCACAGACAACGCGAACTGATGATTCCAAAAATCGCCAGTATGCTGAATGGTCCTCACGTGCCCTAAGCAAACCCCGTGAGACAGATAAGAAGAAAACCTTACAACGATTATCAGTGTGGTACTGGACAAATACCCTCTGAAGGTTAAGCTAGAGAGCTTTCACAACTCTAAAGTGCGAGAGTTGGGTTAAATTATGCATACCTTGATTTATGAGGGCTTTGGGGTTTTTATAGTAGCGTAGAGCTGACCTTGGTTTCTTGATGGAAAAGGTATTTCCTTTTTCAGAAGATCCTCATTAATGCTTGTATTTTGAGGGATCCTTTTCTTATAGGGCTTCTTTTGATCGTGGTTGGGCGTAGAATGCAAGGTATTCCCCTATTAGGATTCTTGGAGCCTACTCAGGCCATGTGGATGCTACGTGGCTTTGCCTCCCATCTCCGTTGGGTCCGTCCACCTTGAAGAGTCCATCTACATAAAGGGTCCGCTCGTCCTTTTGCCTCCCATTCAAGACGAGACTCCGACTACCAAGTTTTTGATTGTTAGGCTATTCACACCGTCTCTATTGGTGTCACCATCGCTTTATAATTAACTTAGTAAATTGGATAAGTCTGCTATGGGAGTTATCCCTATTAGCAGTGTAGGCAAAGGTGGCAATGGTGTTGGTTTAGGCAAAGTTGGCACCATAGGCATATTAATAGTTTATAAATTTTTGTATAAAATAATTTGTATCTCTAATGATACTCATGTTAGAATAGTGGTAAAATGGTTACTATCATCATCATTATCATCATCATCATCATCATCATTATTATTACTTCAAGTTATTCAACAACACACATTTTTTTAATTTTTGATTTTTAATGTTTTTCTGTCTTTTTGTGTTAGCAAAATCCTTTAGAGAGAAAATTATTTTCTTAATCAACAAAATATTTAAGAGACAAAGATTTTTATTTAAGTATGATTACTCTTTTTGTGGTTGGCAACAGGTCCTCTCTAACATTTAAATAAGAAGAATGAATTGATGGAATTAGGCTACTCAAGAACCAAACATCAACTTTAACTTACTAGGTACACAACTTGGGGTGTAAAAAAATACCTTTAAAGGTTTTAAAAAATAAAAAACTTGAAATGGTTGGTAGTTCAAAAATCAAAAGTTTACATGACAAAAAGAGAAAACATTTACACCTAAAGGTTTCCAAAGTCAAAACCACAACACACCAAACTAACAAAATAGAATATCACACCAAAATCAGTAATCTTCACCTCCCTTTTGTGGTTTACCAGCAAATTGAATGGTTTGATGTCCCTATGTATTACATGTCTATCTCTTGAGGAACTAATGTCTAATAAGCCTAGTAAGGATTTTGAACTTGACCTTAGACAAATTCCTTGAGTACATTTTAGAGTATACTCCATTAATGATATTCATTAATATAATGGTATTCATTCAATGACCAAGTGTTCTTGCTATTACCTCAATTAACTAAATGGCTGGAACTTCAATTTCAAGAACTCTAGAGTGACTTTTAATTTACATAAACTTCATTTCATGAACTTGATTTAGAATTGAATTCTAGTTCTTGTTTGAGAATTGAATTGTATTGAATTGCGTCCTTAAGGATTTTATTTGATTAATGACAAAAGCTTGTCTTTAGTATGATTCATTAAGCTAGGTTTGTTAGACAAGTTGTAATTCCAAATGGATTCCTAAATATAAACTTCTATGTTTTGCTATTGCTTCCAATCTCGAGCACATTTTGAAAAGAATTTAGCTCTGTTTGACATGAAATGAATGTGAACATAAAAATAATGGTTTCACTGCCATAGAATTTTGAAAATTTGGAAAGCCATCATTTTGTAGATAGACTCAAAGAAGAATAGGGACCGTCATTCTAAACATGAGGACTTTCACACTGCTGGTTTGCGTAGCTTTGCCATGCATGCTGCGAAGAAGGTAATAAGTATTATTACTAATTTTTAAATGATTTGACTTATCTTAAGTTCATATGGAATCATCACTACATAAATATGCTGTTCATATTGCAGGGAAAAGTGGATAGATGTCTTGTAGAACATGCAGCATTATATTCAATACTGCATACACGTAAAGATGGATCTGCAATTAATCTTGTAATGCAAGCAAAAATGGTGAGTGATCCATTTCATATTTAGGGTATAGTGGTTTTGTTAAAAAATGGTGATAAATTCAAAATTGAATTGCAACCTATATTTTGTGCAATTGATGTCTCTCTTCTTTGGTTGATTTAGTTGTATTGGATGTTTTTTTTATCAAAGATTGATATGCATGCATTTGAGATGAGATATCATAGACAAATTCATGCTTAATTTGTTAATTCTGTAGTTTTTTTTTTTTTTTTTTTTTTTTAATTGGGGGTCTTAAAAACATTAGGAATGCTGGTTGAAATGTATATACATATATTTAGTTTTTCTTTGTAGTAGAATAATAAGTTCCCATAGAGAGAGCATAAGTTGATTGGATTTTACTTGATTGAATTCTTAGAGATCGGCTACAATGATGCTGTCTGTACCAATTTTTTTTTTTTTTTTTTTTTTTGTGGATTGGATTTTACTTGATTGTCTATTGCTTGGATGTAATCAGTTAAATGTATTTTGATCAAAATTCATAATGCATTATGTCTCATAATTGGTCCCATTTTTCTATCGTGTACTTGTCGTTAGTGAGTGTTTGATGCAAGAGCATCTTATATGCAATTTCAAGATGTTAAGAAGTCAATCAAATGGCTACAAAGTGATTGAAGAAGTCCTTTTGAAGCTTACAGACAAGACTAGTGGAAATACAAAACCATTTATGCAGCTTCGAAGTCTTATCTATTTAGTGGTTAGTTAGTTACACTATCCATGTTTCCAAACAACAGGCTTCAGTCAGCTTGTTATAGGGGTGGTAGCCACTCTAATCTGTTTTAACAAATTCTCATTAGCTAGTTTGTTATTTGGAACAACACTAGCCAATATTAGTTTGATACTTGGCAAGCTCCTAAGTGGATTCCATTTTGTACTTAATTTTTTAGAGTTAACAAAAATTAAGCCCTTGTGTTCTTTTCTTGGAACTTAGGGTTCTTGTAGAGGTGTTTAACCACCTACTAAATTTTCTCAGCAACTCATATTGCTAACTAAACCCAAATTAGAATAGCCTACATGCTTCCCTGCACCATTATCCATAGCTCTTATCTTGACACCAAGGAAGATTTCAATCAATGCTTTATTTTTGTCCCGGTTGATCTCGATTTTCCATTAGAAGAATATACATTTTTATCCAATAATTGAATACTTTTGACTGTTAATATTTCTCTGCATATTCGATTCCTATCATGTCTATTTTCCTCCCTATGAGTTTTAGTCTCAATAATAATGCTTGTTCTTACCAATATAGATTTTACCATATATGTCTTTTTTTATTCAACTAGAACAAAGAGAAAGAAAATGGAGGCAACAGGCATTATATGTGATATGATTTTTTTTTATTTGATGCAATGGTAACTTGGGTGTGATTGGTAAAGCTTGCTCTATTGAAGAGTATGAGAAGGCAGGGTCTAATGTAGTGTTGCCTCCCACGGTTTATACCTTGCAAGTTGAAATGAACTGGGATTTTTGTGTTTTAATTGATATCTATGTTATTTTGGCAAATGGGGTTTATACCTTGCAGGTAGAAATGAATTGTGATTGGTTTGTTGTAGTGATTTCAAGCAATGGGTGATCTTTAATTTGAATTGGGATTATTGTGATGTATATGTTTTGGTTTATTTGTAAGTTGTTTTGGTGATTGTAAAAGAACATGAATTTTCAAATGGGTTTGTACCTTGTGGGTAGGAATGAATTATAATCAGGCTATTTTTTGTGCATTGAGGCAGTGGGTTTTGGTTGATTTGAATTAGAAAGTTTTGAGTTATATGTGTTTTTGGTTTGGTTAGTCAAGTAACTGGATCATATCTTGCAGCTTGGCTTATGAAATATTCGTTTAATTCCTGGATTCTATTTGGTTATGAAGAAACAACATGTTTAGCTATTTGTGTAATTCCTAGATTCTGATTATATATGAAGAAGCAACAAGTTTTGCTATCCTTGGATTATGTAAACTGGTGGAATGTCTATGTTTCTCTTTTTTATTAGCATTGAGTTTGGCAGTTATTAGTTAGTTTGTTAATAGTATCTTGCATTGCTATAGAGAGGAAAAATTTTGGCTGCATCTTATTCTATTCATTATATTGTCTATGCTTCTCAATATAATTGTTTTTGTCTTGAATCAAATGATGCTGCTAATTACTAATTATTTTGTTTTGTTCAAACCCAAATATTAGGATAAAATGAATGAATTGTTGGTTGAACTGTCAGATGATTGCAATCATCTGACACAAGTGGTAGTATTTCATGGACACCGAATGATGTGTTTGGCAAAGTGATGGCTAAGGAGCTCAAAAGTCGTATTCGTGGGGTAGGATTTGGTCCAAGCCCAAGTGGCCTAAGTAGCAAGAGTACTCTCATAAACCTTCAAATACAATCAAGTCAAGCAAGGGACGACAAAGTTGCACAACTGAAGGCTTCCTTGGTTAATATGCATGAGAAATTGTCATCCTTTGAAGAAATGAAGAAAAGACTTAGCCAATTCGAAGAGATGGAGCAAAGAATGGCTTACATGCTTCAACAAATGCAACAAAAAACTTCATAATGCAACTAGGTATAACACCATTAAAAGTGTTCAAATATGTTTAATCAAATTTCTATTCTAAAATACTAAGATATGAGACCATACAAAAGCTTTTTCTTCATTGTTACTGAGGGACAAATGATCTTCTAGCCTTTTAGTTACTTCCAAAATTTCTATTATATCTCATTGTTGTGACTTTAACTTGTGATGCTAGCAAAATTCTTCCTTCTCGGTCTATCTTATATTTAGTCCAGAACTTAGAAGTGATAGACCATATGGGTTTTCTCCATCTCTCATATTTGCATTTGTTTAGTATAGTTGACTGATTTAGTTTTATTATTATTTTTTTTTAAAAAAATTAGCTGGGTACAAACTTATTTAACATGTTGCTGAACCTAGAATGTTAGCTGAACCTCATGCTTAGTCTTCTCATTGTTCTAAGAATGCTACTAAGCCTTATGTTAGCTGCATTATGAAAGCTAATTATCTATATATGCCCCATTTTGTTTGTTTTAGTTTTTCTGTTTAACACTATTAGCTTTTGCAGTACCTCTCCTTCACTCTCTTGTGTTGTGTTGTGTTGTCTTGTCTTGTCTAAATTTTGGTTCTAAAGATATGTACTGATTTTCACTAATAGAAGTGGAATTTGATTGAACTGAGTCAACTTCTTGAAGCTTATTGCTTGTTTTTTATGTTGCAAAGCAATTTTGGATTCCAATATTTGATATCGTTGTGTCCTAATTATTGTTTTTTTTTTGTATGTAGGACATTCCTTTGATCCTACCATCCCTAACTCTCCTACAATCCTCACCTCTCAAAAACTTATCAACTACATCCCATCAACCAAGTAGCTTATAAGTTTTATGTTGGTGTTTGAGGACATTTTGTATACAAAGAACCACATTTGAACGAACACATTTTTTGCAAGTGTTGAAAAATATTTTGAAACACTTTGAAACTTTGATTATGGTATTAGCTTAATTTAAGTGTTGAAGGACTTTCTGTGTACAAAGGACCACATCTATCTCTTGTTACTTTTATGATGATGGTTATAGACAATGTTATGTATTTGGTAATATATTTTTATGTTAATATAATGTTAGTTTGGAGACATTTGTTGTGTTATCTAGTTACATTTGTGGTATTGTCTTAGTGAAGCTAAACTTATTACAGGTTATATGTAATAGAAATGTGATTTTGGAACCCAGGAGGAAAAAAACATTAACTTATAGCAGCAAGCAAAAACCGCCGCTGAAGGACCAAAATTATGAAATAATTGAAGACTTATGGCGGCATTCATAGACTGCCACTAAAGCTTCACACATATAGCGGCGGGCGTAACCGTCGCTAATAGGTGCATAGGGTATGTTGTTTAATAAGCCCTATGGCAACGCTTATTGCCAGCCACTAAAAGGCCACTTGACCCAAATGGTAATCGTATATGGCGGCGGTTTTTAGCCCACCACAATAGACCAAAAGCACTACTAGATGGCCAATCTATTGCGGCGCTTTTTGTGACCGCCATAATAGATCTACAGCGGCACTACAACAGTGGCAGGTAGAACCGCCGCAATAACACCCGCCTCTAAAGGTCAAATAGCGGCGGTTTTAGCCCGTGCAATAGTACAATTTTTTTGTAGTGCAAAGAAAATAAATAAAAGAGATACATTGATGCATGAGATAGTTAATTTGAAAGACATGGTCCAGTTATAAATTGATTAAGGAGATATTATATATATATATATATATATAAAAGGGTAAAATTCACAAACCACCCCTAAGGTTTGTGATAATACCAACTAAATCCAAAACATTTTAAAACTTACCAATTTCATCCTAAAAATACAATTTTTTCCTAAACTTTAAAAAAACACCGTTACTTTTTCTTTTTTTATTTCCTCTCCCCCTCTCTTCTTTGAGTTCTCCATCTCAGAACTCTCTCTCTAATGGAACCTTATTCACGTCGAAGCCCACGACTTGGTTACCGGCATTAACAACACTACCAATAAATATCTCTTTCAAAACCAATAGAAACCCAAATAAAAAAATTAAAAAAAAAAAATCCAAGCCAAACAACACACATAAATCCCTTTGTAAATTCACAATGAAATTTCTTAAAAATTCCAACAAAACCTACCCAAAAACCAGCAAAAATCTCTGCCAAACAACACATAAATCCCTTTGTAAATTCACAATGAAATTTCCTAAAAGTCCCAACAAAATCCACCCAAACCCCCCCCCCCCCAAAAAAAACAAAAATCCAAGCCAAACAACACACATAAATCCCTTTGAAAATTCCCAATCAAATCTCCTAAAAATCTCAACAGAAAATTTGAAAAGTGTCTAAAACAAAAGCTGACCTGTGGAAATAAGAAGGTCCATAGTTTTGTCGTTGGGATTTTCGCCGATGACGGTGAAGTACCGGTGCTGTACGGTCTCCCAATACTCCGACGAGATTTATTGCCGGAGATTATTGAAACTCTCCATCAAATCCTTCAGCTTCTTCCTCAACCTGTTCACCACAGAGGTCCTGGTCTGGTCAGAAGATAAACCGGGTCCATAGCACCTTAAGCTTGACTTTGATCAGCTTGGCCTTCTTGAGAGCAAGGGACATGTCGGCGTCCATGCGGGATCGGAGGTCCTTCACGGCCTTGGCGTTGTGGAGAGAGAGAGTTCTGAGATGGAGAAACTCAGAGAAGAGAGGGGGAGAGGAAAGAGATAGAAGACAAAGGAAGAAGAGGGGAAAAAAAAAACAGTAACGGCATTTTTTTTTTAAGTTCAGGGACAAAATTGTCTTTTAGGACAAAATTGGTACGTTTTAAAATGATTTGGACTTAGTTGGTATTATCACAAACCTCAAGGGTGGTTTGTGGAATTTATCCTATATAAAATTATTGGATCTTTTTAAGTCAACCACGTGAAAGGAAATTTTCTTTTTTGAGAGCAATGGCTAGCTATTCCTTAATTGCTAAGTTTCATGAGAACGAAACCGTAGAGGTAATCCTTTATTCATTGAAGTTGACCATTCAATCTATTATAGCATGTTAATATGGATAGATAATATACTTAGTCGGCTAAGGTGGATGATTGTTAGGGACTATCATAATGGGTCCACATCCTATAGATTTAATTCAATTGAATAGCACATTGAACTTTTCTTGGGTTTCTATTTACATGTTTAGCATGTACTAAGGGTAGTATTGTATTGGTTACTGGTCGGATTTGAAGACCTCTGGTCTAACAAAGGTTTATATATATTAGATTAAATTTCTAATAATAAACAGTACATGATTTCCTTGAGTTGCCAACAGATTCTAATATATGCGTGTAGTAGCATCAACACTCTATATAAGTTTAGCACTTGTAGACGTCCTATGGTGGTGTTCAGATGGTCTACATGTATGTATATATGTCTAACAGATTATAGTAGTAGGGATAATGTTAATACTATAATTCATATAGAATCTGGTATAAAATCTTGTATAGACATGATGTATATTAGGAAGCTATGTTAAATTTAATACTGCTAAATTTTCACAATGGCTAATGAGTAGTTTTATAAGAGGACTTTTTCGGTTGTTTGAAACCTGCCCTTGTTGAGTTATTTGATTCTTAATTAGGTACTAGTTGCATCATTCCGGACAATTGAAGTGAAGCTTGGTTTAGCAATAAGAGGTAAGTGGACTTCAGAAGATTATGGGAACTTGTTAAGAAAATATAATGCTAAAGAGATATAGAAAATTACTTGAAAGCATGGAATGGAACAGAGAACAAAATACAATAAACTGACTGCTATTATTAGTTTCAATAGATATTTTACATAGGTCATAAGGACTTCAGAGGGAGCCTATTTCTTGACATTACAAGCACACAAAGAGCTCATTTATAGACAACGAAACTCAAACCAAATTCAGATATAATTTACAATCTGCTTTTCACAAGATGGTAGGGGTTTGGCTTGTGATTGACAAGTGTTGATGGAAGTAGGGGCTTGGCACTTGCTTCTGGATAAGCTTCTGTAGAGGTACTAAGTTCTTCTGACAAACGTAGATAAGGCTGAGCTGCCTTAGGACCTTTTTGGGATCTTTTTTTTTTTTTTTATAAGTGTTGGAGCTGTTTAGTCTCATCCATCTATTCTTTGGAACTATTCTTCGTCAACGTCAGTATTAACATCTAGGTCATGATTATCATAGTAGGGGTCATTGTGACCAATAAAAGGATTGGATATTTCCTAATGATCTTTATGTGGCCACTATTGACTGCAAGATTCTAGGATACTTAGTCCTGTTTTGGATAAGGTTCCCTTATTAAGGGATTCTGCCTTTGTAAGAGCATGGTGACAAGATATCCAAAAGGTGTTCATGTGTAAGTGGAGAGTGCCATCTGCGTTAGTGACCCAATGCATTTCTGACGGGTGAAAGATGCCTTCTACTCGGATGTCCTTTTTTGAGTTAAGCTTGCCAATTAAACACCCTGGTGTAATTTTGTGACCAAATGTTGGATGTTCTGTGATGGGATACCTTTTCCAATCTCCATAATAAGCATCATTTTTTAGGATTTCAAACCAAAATTTTTGAAGATATCTATTTTCGCGAGTTAAAATAAATTGGTAAAATTCTGGTTCAAAATGAAGACACAAATAATACTCATTCAATAAATACCACATGTAAAGATAATGTATGACCATCCAGCTGGTTATCCAAAAGGCAAAAGGGGATTTTCATGGTTGGTCCACATTAGGATTAATGGCAAGGAAGTGGTTATGGTGTTCTTTAATGTAATTATGGAGGACTTTAATGATTTTTTTAGATCTGGCTTCAAGGGTCAAAACTTCTATTTGATCTTTTATCTTTGGAGGGAGGTTTTCTATCATATTAAGGATATCATCAGGGATTACAGAGGAAGAGCTTGAGGATGAAGATGGATCTGTAATAGGATATACACATAGGGGTCGAGGAACAATTGTGGTGTTAATAACCGGGGGCTTCCTAGACAGGTAGTCAGTTATTAGGTTAACTTTACCTTTTGTGTGCTTCTCTTGGAAAGACCATTGTGAAAACCAATTTGACCATCTGAGTAACTGAGGATGTGGGAGCATTTTTCTTTTAAACTGAAGCATTTTTGGAAAGCAGGACATGTCCATTTCAAAAAGAAAATTATGCCAAAGAATGTGAAACTAGAAATTTTCAATTCCATGTTTTACTACAAGGATCTCCTTGAAAGTGGAGTGGTAATGAAGTTCTGAAGGCTTTAATGCACCACTTTCGTCACTTGCATCTGTCTACAAAATTCTTTTACCTGTTCCTGGAATCTGTAACAGGAGAAGCTTTTCTACTAATCTTTTCAATTGTTGGACTGCTTTTATGTGACCAGAATTCCACTCTAGAGGTGTTTTTTTTTTTTTTTTTTTTTTTTTTTTTTTTTTTTTTTTCAGGAGTTGAGCTAAACAATTCCTATATCTAGAAATCTTTGGAATGAAGTCTGACATATAATTAACTATTCCAAGAAACTGTTGTATCTGCTTGGTACTTGTGAGCTTTTCTAGAAATTCACCAAGAGAGACAGCTATGTGAGGCTGCAAAGTATATTTTCCATCTGAAATGCTTGCTCCCAAAAAATCTATAGAAGATTGTCCAATGATCATTTTCTTTTCTAAAAGCATTATTCCTTGGGATTTCACTAAATTATAGAATTCAGTGAGCAACCTTTCATGGGATTCTACAGCTATGTGAGGCTGTAAAGTATATTTTCCATCTAAAATGATTACTCCCAAAAAATCTATAGAAGACTATCCAATGACCATTTTCTTTTCTAAAAGCATTATTCCTTGGGATTTCACTGAATTATAGAATTCTGTGAGCAACCTTTCATGGGATTCTACATCCTTTGAGAATAGGAGAATATCATCCACATAAATTAATGCATTTGCCAAGAGAGCACTTTTGTTTGGCAAGGGGAACTTGTCATCTGCAAGAAAATGATTAAGATCCTATTAATTGATTACCAGGTTTTCCTCAGATTTGCTCAGCATGTTTTCCTCAGCTTCACATGCCCACAAAGAGGTTATGGGCTCAATGAGGCCTTCTGAGTGAAGGGTAGATAACTCTTATTTAGCTAAGTCTAAATGTTCTGGGTTCATTCCTTGGTGGCTGGCTTTTGTGGGGTTTACATCTTCATTCTTTTTGAAGAGAAGATGTATGAAAAATTTTAGGTTTTTCCACAAGAGGTTTGGATTTTTAAGGAGGAATTCAGAATGCCTATTTGCACAACAATCGTTGATGATCTGGATTCTCAAAGAGTCAAAGGTATCAACCATAAATAAATGAGGGACTTGGGTCCGAGTTAGAAGGTGATGTTTGTGCAAAAGTCCTTTTGAAGACCATTTAAGGCTAGGTATTTGGTGGAGGAGATCAAAGACTATAAGAAGGTCTTTGCCTGTAAAAAGGGATCCAAGAACTTGGTGGATTATGGTTAGGGTTGGGAAAATTCTGATAAAGATAGGCTTACTCTTCTGGGTAATTAAGAATGTCTCTCCATTTGTTGCACGGGACATTTGGTTATGGGGCAGCCAAAATTCTGCAGGTAAAATCTTAGGATAGAATGTTGCTGTAACTTTGGTATCAAAAAGGACTATGACTGGGATGGGTCTAAAGTAAGTTTCTAGGAGGATATGTACTTAGGCTATGGAAGTGGGGCTAGTTAAAGGAGCTATAATGGGCTAGGATGTATAAATGGTTTGGATTTCTGGGTCTAAGACATCATCACCTTCTGAGTCTGAATCTTCTTCTGATGTGGAATAAGCCATGACTATTAAAGCTTGAAGAGAGTAGTCATTATCAAGTGAGAAGAGTGATTCAACATATAAGAAAGGAGTGTCATCTGCATGAATCTGTGCTTATTCAAGAAGCTTTGCGGTTTTCTCATTTTTTGGACAATTTTTTGCAAAATGGCCTGTTCTTCTACACACAAAATAGACTTTTGAAATCTTTCCTTTAAATTGCTTTCTTCTGAGAAACTTCCATTTTTTCTCCCTGAAAAATTTCTTTCTTGGTCTTGCATGGTGTTTCCTATTCAAAGGATATTTCTTAAATGATCTCTTCTCTTTGTTGGGCAGTCACAATTTTTCTCATAGCACTTTATCTACAAATCCTTCCTTTTACAACTATCTTTGAGTCTACTATGAACTTTGTCAATTTCTGAAAGAAATTTTCTCTGGTTACAGAGCTTTTCTAGAGCAATGAGCACATGCTGGTAGATTTCTCCCAAGGAGGCTTGTTACAGGGTTATTTTTTGGAGGTTCATCATGCGAAGAGTTTCATCTCCCAATGGTTCTGAAAGGAAGTTGAGGAAGGTATGCTTGGAATTGACATCATCCATGCCATTGAAAGAATAGAATCATCTTGACATCCTATCAAAATGCTTTTCCAAATCTTTTCTTTCAAATAAGCAGCACTTCATAGCCAAGAATTCTTCTCGTGCTACCTCTGTATGATGGGTCGGCAAGCCAAGAAATTCATTATGAAGAATTGTGAAAAATACTTCTAGTGTTTTGCATTGGGTTGCTTGTCTCTGCCAAAATTCTCCTAGATTAATCCACCATTTTCTTGATCTTCTTGTAAGCCTTGCAACAAACTTAGTAATGATATTGGCAACAGTTGAATTTGGGGCTTGGAGTTCAACTGTGTACCATGAATACATATTAAAAATCTCATCATGCCACTTGGAAGGAGGAGCATTATCAATGGTAAACAAATGTTTTGAATCTGTGGTTGATGGATGGGTTAAACATGTTTGGTTGTCAGGGACAAAAGGTGGTGGAGGGAAAATTAGTTGTGGTGGTGGAGGCAATTTAGGACATAGAACATCATCTTCTTCTACAGTTAGTTTATCCTTTGCCATAAACACTCCTTCTAGACCAAGATCAGACAAGTCTAAATCAGTGGCATCAATTACTAGGAGCATAAAAGGTTCTTTTGGATTTTCAAGGTTAAGATTTTTCAGATTTGATGAAATTGGATTTGAAGGGTCAGGATCTAAAGACAACATGTTCATGTCTAGAGGTTGGTATAATGGCTCTTTGTCCTTTTTCTTAGAGGAAGGTTCATTTTGTGGCTTAGCTTGAGGTTCTGGTTTAAATGGAGATGAATATGTTATGGCTAGGAAAATTCCACTTGGCTTGAAAGGGCTATAATTAGGATGTGTCATAGCTAATGGTTGGAGAATTTTTCCAAGAGAGGTTGATGAAAATGGAGAAGTTAAAGCTATGGAAAGTTCTTTATCTATTGATTGCCATGGTTGGTAAGGAGTATAGACAAGCATCAGGGAAGGTTGGGTAGCTTCTTTCTATGATCCTTCTTGGGATTGAAGCTGTGCTAACAATTGTTTTCTTTCTTTTTCTTTCTGCCCTATGAGAGGGAAAGAAATAGACATATCTTTAACTGTGGAAATTTTTTTTGCAAGTTCTTGTTCAATCTTCTTGATTTTTTTCTTCAAATCATCGATAAGAGAACTTGAGGATGAGAAGGTATGGGTAACTACCTCAGCTTGCTTTTGTTGATTATCAAGAATTTTTTAAGGGCTTGGTTTTGTGCCACAGCATTTTCTGCTTGCCAATTTAGAGCTGCTTCAACTGAAGAAACTTGTCTCCTAGTTCCATCTGAAATGCTTACTCCTAAAAAATCTATAGAAGACTATCCAATGACCATTTTCTTTTCTGAAAGCATTATTCCTTTTGATTTCACTAAATTATAGACTCTAGTGAGCAACATTTCATGGGATTCTGTATCTTTTGAGAATAAGAGAATATCATCCACATAGATCATTGCATTGGCCAAGAGTGGTTGGAACAATGCTACCATTACCTTTTGGAATTGGGATGGGACATTTTTGAGGCCAAAGGGCATGACTATCCAAGTCATGGAGTTTGAGGCCCAACAAGGAAGTTATCCCCCCTATGTGTTTCTCGTGAAGTCTCAGGCTACATATCGAGCTTCCTCCCCTTTAACAATATCTCTCTAATTTCTTCTAGTATATCAATCTCTCCCTCTCCATATTTTCCAAACCCCATTTTCATTCCTTCAGCCCCTATTTATAAACATCCCTTAATGAGGTTGTCATAATTATGGGAGGGGCTTTTATGCTAGTGGGGCCCTTTTGGGATATATTCCTAATCAGATGGGAACCACCTCTCACGACATGTGACTATCTTGAAACTTGCACTTGTCGCTAAACGATGCTCAACAGGCGATTTCCCCTAAGGTACTATCGTTGCCGTCTAGTTCGATCCCTGACCCGCCATTGATCTCCAAATTGACATGGCCCCCGATCTTCTACTGGGCCCATGGTTCTTGAGCATATAGAGGCTAATGGGTTGGGTCCATACCTAATGCCTGTACAATAGCCCCCCACGATTCAACTCCCATGTCGTGGGGATGGGATCGAGGTTAGTCCCTACAAATTGGTAAAAGACTGGTTAGGTTTTAATGTCGTATGTCGGTGAATTGCCTCCTCGAGGTACTACTCTCCTTTGAGAAAACCAACTCTTGGTCATCAAATGTAATGGACAAGATAGTCTGTACCCCTTGCATGTAGAACAGCAGCTGTCATATCAAATGGTTAGGATCCACTGACATTTTGTATACTGAGGCACGCTAATAACGGATAACTAAGGGAAGTTATTAAATTTCCCTCCGAAAGCATTTAAAGCTTCTTCCCTAATAAATAAGCCCTAGCCTTCTTTGATCAGTTTCTTGATTTCATTTTTCCCTCTTAGCCTTACTTGTCTCGTCCTCCCAAGCCACACTCCTTCCACCTAAGATCACTCTTTTAAACGAAAAGGAAACACTATAAGTCTTCTAACCCCTCCCTCATTCCTCCTAATTTATCTTTTAGACACCCCGAAAATCAGTTTTGCACCCTTTCTTAGGACTAATGCTGCCATAGTAGCCTTTTGGGCTAGGTTTAATATTCCCTAAGATGTTAACATTGAATTCTATCTTGAGGGGAACATAGAGAACAATAGGATTCCTAGGGTAGTTTTCTTCCCCCTTGATGGTATCCTTGAGGGCAGGGTTAGATTTCTTATAGACCCTCTATTGCTTAGAACCCTTAGTTTTTTATGGGCTTAGCCCCGACCAATGTCTCCCCAATTTCTATGGGGTAGTGAGTAGTGTGATCTGCCTAAACAATCTTTACTACTTAGGGCTCAACCACCACAACATTAATTTTTTCTATAGTATTTGCGGTGGCCTGAAAATTGGATGCTACCTAAAAATTCAAGAACCCATAGTGAGGCTAATATTGTGCCTTCCTGACTCCAATAGGAATTCCGTAAGGGAGTTCATAAACATGAGCAGGAACTAGCTCACAGGTGAACTCACATGCCTAACTTCACCTTGGCATATCAGTCGGTACCTCTATTTCCTAAGCATACATAGTATAGGGCTGATTTTCTTTGTCCTACCTTTCCCTATCTCATTCTTGCATATATCTCACTATCACATTTCATCCTTTTACTATTTCACTTTATTTATTATTCTATATATAAAAATTTTTACTAACCTTTCATTTTTAATTGACCTTACCTTTGGTCCTTCGTGTCGTTTCCAAGCGCTTCAGATCGGACCTCAATGCCATCCATGTTAAGGACCTAAACTTCATGTTGCATTCAGAGATCTACGTGTACTATGATGGGCAGCTAAGAGCATCACACCTGATCCTTGATTGTGTTCCATCCTACACCAGCTACCAAGATCCTGGACCTGGCCTAATAGTCAGTAGCCCTCTGCTGTCATATATTAATGTAGACGAAGCTCGAGCGAGAGGACCTCGTTTTATAAGAGAAGGCTTATTGTTGCCAATCAGGGACAGTTCTACAAACACAGTCTTCCACGGCAGAGAAGAACATTTTCCTGTTGAAGATCTAGCAATTCCCGAACCAGACGATGCCATGCTTGAACAATGTAATATGAACATTAGGCACTTCTTGCTAGGTGCTCAACCTGCCGAAGGCCGAGTGGTCCCTCAACAATCTTCCTAACAAACACCTCCAGCTACACCCCGCAGTCATGACAAAAGGCCAAGGACTTCCAACAAGCCCTCTACGAAGTCTGGTTCTCCTCCCGCAAAGCACACCCCTAACCTAGTCACCACTGTCTCGGTGACCATGCCTGTTCCGGACAACACTCCGGTGCTAAGGCAGACCGAGCAGCTAGTGATCATTAGGTCTAATATGGCCTCCACTTCTTCAACCCTTTCCTCGAGATGGTAGAGTTCATTCATGTTAGGTAACAATACTCTCCCCAACGACTTTTCTATTCGGAACTAGAGGAACAAGTTAGGTGGCCCAGTTGTAGATAGTCTCAGTCAGGAGCTGCTTTTGCCCGTGGTAATGCACCACTACTTCGGCTGCCGAGGAGAGGACATTGCCCTCAAATTAAAGTGGCATACCATAGCTGTAAGTATCCCACCATCATCTGTGTTTCTTTTAAGTATTAGTCTTTGGTTCATGTTTAACCCTTCCCCCATTTTTCGTTATTGCTTCAGGCTACCTAAATGACCTACATGCTCAAAGGTCGGCTCAAGGTTTCCATAGAGGAAGCAGACAAGGAGAAGGCCTTGAAGTAGGTGTCTGAATCCACCCTTCAAGATAAGGTCCTTCAGATGGCCTTAATAGAGCAAAGTATTATGGTTGTAGAGAAGACCCGAGATTCTACTGAACAAATGATGGGGTGCTGGAAGGCAAACTAGGGGACACAAAACCTAAGTTGGCCCAAGCCAAAAGCATGGTCTCAACTCGTGATAAGGAGCTCACTGACCTAAATGAGGTGATGAAGCAGCCCGAGCAAATTTTCTATAACATGGGCTTCACCGATGCTGAGAATTCAATCGGCCTTGTTGTCTTTGAAGCTTGGAGGCTGGGATCTAACCAAGGTTGGATGGCAGCTGTGGATGCCCTGAACCTCCCCGTAACTTCTCCATTCAAGGATCCTACCCAAATAACTCTACCTAATGATTTGCCCGTTCAAGCCCTGAACAAGGAGTAATATGCCGAAGAAAGAGACAAGGAGGGGGAAGATAGCCCCAGCATAAGGGAATTAGTCAAGCAGATTGACTCTCATATGTAGGTGATTGATGTAGACAACCTGACCTCCCTTAATGATCCTGAGAGCCCAGGTAATTCAGAGATTAATCTAGCACCGACCCCCCAACTTCTGAAGGAGCTTCCCCTATCCCTTCTATTATTGCCCAAGACCTAACCCCTCAAACATGTTCAATTCTAGATGTATTAATTTTTGTTCATCTGCTTGCTGTTATTGCTTATTCTATATTTTTTTTTAATTCTCCTTTGTTTGGACTTTAAACTCATTTGTATTGTTTTATGGACCAAACAATGTTTTGGCTATTGAATTCTAGATAAAGTTAAAAAAATTCGTCGACCATAACCATGGCAATTCAGTAAATGTTCATAATTTGATCAAATAGTTCTTAAAAATAATACTGCACTTAGATTAATTCACCAAGGTCTCCACTTTGTCGGTAACTAGGGTCAAGCTGAGGCTAGGCTTCTGTCCTTAGATAAATCCTTTAAGGTTTCCACCTAGTCGGTGATCGAGACCAGGCCGAGACTAGGCTTCCGTCCTTAAATAAATCCTTTAAGGTTTCCACCTAGTTGGTTACTGGGGTCAGGCTGAGGCTAGTCTTCTGTCCTTGGTCCCGTTAGAGTAAAATCATGTAATGCAATGAAAGAATAACTACCACTGTAATGGGAAAAGTGATCATTTCTATTCCATTTTTTTTTTTTTTTTTACAATTACAGCATAAGACATCCATCATAATAGTTACACCTAATGGTAATACTTTTTCAACTTGCTTACGTTCCAAGGTTGGGGAAGTGGTCTTTCCTCCATGTCTTCCAAGTAATACACTCTAGATCCCTCCACTGCAGTGACTAGGTATAGGCCCTCCCAGTTTAAAGCCAACTTTCCAGCACTGAAATCCTTCATATACTTCCCACCGCCTTCTGCAATACTAGATCCCCTACACGAACTCTCTTGGTTTTACACCTCGGTCATACCATTGAGCCAATTTTCGCTAGTAATCAGCTAGTCTGATCAAAGCCATCTCTCGTCAATCTGCCAAGAGGTCCAATTGCTCAACCATGCTAGTATCATTACTCTCCAAGGTGAAATCTAAGACCTTCATACTAGATTATCCTATCTCTGCATGAATCATCGCCTCAACTCCTTAAGTCATTGAAAAAGGTATTTCACTTGTAGAACTTCTAGGTGTTTTTCGGTAAGCCCACAGCACATTAGAGAGCTCCTCGCCCTATCTACCTTTAGCCCCTTCTAGCCTCTTTTTTGGTTTAACAACTATTGCTTTATTTTTTACCTTTACTTGCCCATTGCTCTGAGGGTACACAAGGGTGGAATATTTTTCCTTGATCTCAAGGTCACTGCAATATTTTTGGAAAGCCTTATTTTCGAACTGTAACCTATTATCTGAAATCAATGTTTCTGGGACCCCAAACCTTATAATAATGTTCTTCCAAACAAATTTCTTCACATTTACATCTCAAATATTTGCCGAGTTTCAGCTTCAACCAATTTCGTAAATAAATCTGTAGCAACTATTGCAAACCTCCTATTACTAGTGGACCTGAAAATGCTTCACAATGTCTAAACCCCACTAAGAAAAGGGCCACGGGCAAGAGATTAGGTTCAGGTTCCCACCTGGTTGATGGATATTCGAGGAGTGCTTTTGACAATGATCACACTTCTTTACATAATCAGCAACATCCCTTTGCATTTTTCGCCACCAAAAACCTTGCGTCATTGCACGGTGCACCCCCGACCTCCCTCTGGTATGACTCCTACAGATTCCTTCATACAACTTGGCAAAGAGACTGTCCACCTTTTTGGGATGGAGACATAGTAAATACGGTCCCCCAAATGACCATCGATACAACCTCCTGTCACTACACAGCCAGAACCGAGCTGAAATTCTTCATATCTTTTTTGCCTCCTTTGCTTTGTTCGACAGAACGCCATTGGTTAAAAATGCTACAATTGGATCCATCCAACTTGGACTGGGAACTGATACTACAAACACATTTAGCTAACGTTCTATACTCAGCTGTTCCAACACCTCCACTAAAATTATCCAAAGAACAAAATTGTTCATGGATGAAGCCAAGGAGGCCAAAGAATTTGCATGATTGTTCTTTCCCCTTAAAATTGATGATACCATCGCCTTTTGAAAACCTGCTAGTAGTGTGCCGACCATCTTCAAATACTTGATCATCTGAGGATCTCTAGCCTCAAAACTTCCTTCCACCTAACTTACCACCAAGCATGCATCTGAAAAAATCTCAACCACTGTGTGTCTAGCTTCTTAGCTACTCTGAGCCCCACTATTAATGCCTCATATTCAGCTTTGTTGTTGGAAGCCCTAAAACTCAACCTCAACGAGTGCTCTAACCTTACACCTTTGGGCGATATGAGCACAATAACTCTAGACCCTCGAGTATTAGATGCCCCATTCACGTATACTTGCTAGGGCCTTAACGAGACTTTACAAACCCAATCTGCACTACTCATCATGGGGGTAAACTCTACTGTGAAACCCACCAATACCTATCCTTTAATAGCATTCCTTGGTTTGTACCTCACATTAAATGACCAAAGCCTCATTCTTCATTTTGCTATCCTCCCCATGAAATCAAATCTCCTTAATAGCAACTGTAAACGGTGTTTAGTTAACACATAAATTGTGTGACCCTAAAAGTAGTGGGGTAGCTTCCTTGTCACGTGGACCAGAGCTTTGCTAATATAATATACCAGCCGATACACACCTTCCCAATTTTTCTACAACACCGTGCTCACTGCATGATTGAAGACTGCCAAGTATATATACAGGATTTCCCCGGGCTCAGGATTGGACAAGATAGGTGGGCTCATCAAATAACATTCTAAATCCTAAAATGCTTCCTGGCACTCCATGGTCCACTAAAACCCTTTCCACTTTTTTAGCAACTGAAAGAATGGTCTGCAGCTGTCTACTGACCTTGAGACGAATAGATTCAATACCGCAATCATCCCCGCGAGTCTTTGTACATCTTTTAGGTTGCTTGTCGAAACTAATTGTTGTATAGCCTTGACCTGGTCTGGATTCACCATAATGCCCCGATTAGTGATCATGTACCCTAAGAAATTTTTGGCTAAGGATCTCAAACGTTTCGTCCAAGTCTGCCTCATGCCTTTCCTCCTTCCTACTTTTAACTACCATGCCGTCAATATAAACTTCCACCGTGCTCCTGATTTTATCCTTTAACATTCTTGTCATCATTCGTTGGTAGATGGCCCCTTTTTAGCCCAAATGGCATCATCATGTATTGATAATTTTCCTCAGGGATTATGAAATCTATCTTCTCTTGGTCCACGGGGTCTAAAGCAATCTGATGGTATCCTTGAAAAGCATTTAAGAAGCTCATCCTCAGGTATATCAACTAACTAGTTGATCTTCAGGATAGGGAAAGGGTCTTTTGGGTATGCTCGGTTCAGGTCTGTAAAATCCACGCAAACTCTCTAATTCCCATTCTTCTTCTTCACTACTACCATATTTGACAACCATTCTAGGAAGAACACCTCTTTAATAGCCCCAGTCTATTTCAGCTTTTCTACTTTTTCCTTCATGGCCTCCACATGCTACTTAGCAAACCTTCTCGACTTCTAGTTTTTGGGTGGGAACAGGGGGTCCAAATTCAATTTATGAGCAATGAAGTTAGGGTTAACACCGAGCACCTCGTATGGACTTTATGCGAAAAAATCCAAATTCTGCACCAAGGCCAGAAGCACGGCAACTTGGTCTCCCAACGGTAGACTCTTTCCAATATGAAAATTCCTATCTTCCTATCTTCTACACTATCAACCCTGGTGTCCACTGCGGGTTCTTGTAAATGCTATAACGGTTCTGGCTCCACCTGCACCTTTAATTTGATCTCGTGGTTGATCATAGCAACCAAGCATTGTTGTGCACCTTGTTGATCCCCTCTGACCATGGCAATTCCATCCTCGATAGGGAACTTAACCTTCATTTTTAGTGTGGATGACATCGCTCCCATGGAATGAATCCACGGTCAACCTAAAATTTTTGTATAAGGAGAGAAAGCATTGACCACAATGAAATTTATCATCACCTCCTTCCCTTCAGTCATGTTCTGACCAGTTTTGGTATTTTGGCCATATCATTTTACTCCAATATTGGATTGACTTGATTCTTGTAGTCATCGAAAGAAGATTTAAAGATCTAAAACTTTGTAGTTTAACAGAACTTTAGAATTTACAATGTTAAAGGCCAAAACCGACCTGGAAATTGACCCACTGTTGAAAAATGGGAATTGACATTTTATGTTTTCCTTTTTGGGAAGCATGTGTTTTAGGGTTTTAAATGTTATAAATATTACAGTGATACAAGGGTAGCCACATTTTTGGATGTTGGGAAACCTTAATTTTTATCAATTTTTAAGTGTTTTTATTTTCTATGGAAGCTTAAGAACCTATGCTAGGGTTAGGGTGAATCCCCCAATGTTGTAAGTTGTCCACTATTCAAACCAAGCATGTTTTTCATGTTTTGATTATTGAAATCAATTTTTCTCTTTTTATAATTGTTTTATTAGATTGATATTTGATTTCTAATTCTTTCACAAGTCTATTCTTGAATCTTCTTATTGTTAGAATAGGGTTTTATAATCTCTCTAGTAAAACATGATAATCTTGTTAGATATTACTTTTGCCATAATATTGCCTCTTGGGTATATGATGTTCTTGAGTTTTTCTAGTAAATTTATTATTTTCTAGACTAAATTTTTGGAACAATTAATGAATATAATAAACCAAAGAGAATTTTATTAATAAAGCTTATTTCTAAATCTTCTAATCAAATAGCTTGTGTGTTTACTTACCCGGTTGTGTACTAAATTGGATTGGAGGTGGATGATTAACAATATTGGTGGACAAACCCTAACACCCTAGTGATTTTAATTATTGAATTTTACCAAACTTTATTTTTTCTAAGTTTCAATCATATTTTTCTATATATTATTGGTGCTTTTGACGTGTTCTTGTTTTCCTTTTCTTAGTGGAACAACAACCTTAACTACATTATAATTTCCATTACAAAATTGGACAACATCATATATTAACACCCTTTCAATTAGAAAGCCCCCAATCCTCGATGCCATGACCAAAGCATCATCGTGTGGCTGGACGTCTCCTCCAGATCATCATCCCCAAAAGCAATCGGCTCTATGTTCGACCTTAGCCTCTTCTCTAGCTGATCTTCGATTTCCACTTGTTGCAGGGTAATACTTAGAACGCCTTTTCAATGGCTTGTCCTTGTGCTAATGGAGGATACATGGATGACTTCAATAATTCCCAAGGGTGAAGGGAGTACATTCCCTCGATTCCCTGACATTTGCCCTGCTGTGCTGCCACCTTGTTCGACCACAAACTCCTTCAAATGCCCTACCTTGACAAGTTGCTCCAAATGATATTTGTGAAGGAAATAACATGTTTGTATCACATACAAAACACACGCAGCGGAAAAATAATGGATCTACTTCATTCATATATGTTAACATGCACTATGCAAGTTTCAGAATTTAAGAACAAGATAGTGTACCTTGGAGTGGTGAATTTCAAAACCGAAGATCAGAAGCACTTGGAAACAATTTCAATTTTCTTTCCAATTCCACTAACGCCCAAGATGTGTGATCTCTCAATCAGTTTTTAATGGGAGAATATCAAAGTGTCTAACACTTCTTACACATCTTTTCACAATAGTGTTCTATTGTTCACTACTAAAAATTATGTATGCTTCTCCCCTTATATCTAATTGATTATCTAATTGGGCTAGCCTTTTGGACCTTTCCAATTGGGATTAAGTGTGTGGCTTGGAATGGGACCAAAAAGGACCAATAAGACACTAGCTCCAATGAGCCTTAAGCTTTTCTGTCAACTCTTGACAAATCCAAAATTATTATTAACTATATTTAATATCATTATATAAATATAGTTGCACTCTAGACCTTATTTATAAATTATATCTTAAGACTTTATTATACATGCAACCCCTTCATAAAATATTCGTAGTAATACAAAGTCATGAAAGAAGACTTCCACTTTGTAGATTACTATATCTTAATTCCTTGAGTATCTGGTTTAATCCCTTTAAGTTATTCATCATATATTTATGAAATCTAATTCCATAAATATATACTTTAGTAACTCCTTACTAAAGTGGTTAGGCCTAACTCTCTAAATAACCAAACTCATTAAATTTATCTCAAGGAAATATTTATATCTCCGTTAAGAGACTATGAATTCTATCTTAAGAATATATGCTTTATCAACACTAAATGTGGTTGCCCAACATATTGAGATTTTGACCGTTACTATAGATCTCATTCTTGATATATCAAAGTAACCTACACTTCATGATTAGATCCATTATCCTCTCAGGATTAATAGTTCATGTAAATATAAGTCGTGAGTTTATTATTCATTTAACAGTCATTAGGAGAATAATAAATCTCTCAGCGGTCCAGTTCAATATGTCTTAACTCTTAAAAACATATTAACATACCAACTAGAAATCTCCATTTCCATGATCAAGACAAATTATCCTAGTTGAAATGTTATAGTCTTCACAGATGAAATACCCAATTTCATCACCGACTACAAACTAAAATTCTGAGTTTACAAAAAACTTGTGATTTATATTTTCTGTGACTTTTCACATAAATCACATACTATGCATCTCATGGACTATATGATAATGTCTGAATATTCATGTTACCATTATTTTAGATAATAATAAAAAAATTTATTAATCACAATATTAAGCCATACATAATGTCATACATAATAACATACATAGCATCATGCAATAGAATTTAAGGGCACTAATCCTAACAATCTCCCACTTGCCCTAAAGACTATTGTGCACTAATCTGACTCCTATCTCCTCTAAATGTGACTCGAAAGTCCTCTAGGGTAAGGCTTTAGTAAAGGGATCCACTAGATTCTTTACACCATCAATCTTTGCTACTACCACATCTCCACGAGCAACAATGTCTCAAATGATGTGATACTTTCTCTCTATGTAGTTTCCTTTGGTGTGATTCCTTGGATCCTTGGATTGTGAAACCGCTCCACTATTGTCGCAGAATAATATAATAGGAACTTGCTCAATTCTCACAACACCAAGACCAGAAAGGAATTTCTTGAGCCAAACAGCCTCCTTTGTTACTTCACAAGCAGCAACATATTAAGCTTCCATGGTGGAGTCGGCAATAAAAAATTGCTTAACACTCCTCCAACTTATGGCTCCACCTTCTAAGGTGAATACATAACTCGATGTGGATTTTCTGAGATTTAGATTCGACTGAAAATCTGAATCTATATAGCCAATGGGAATCAAATCCTCAAACTGGTAAACAAGCATATAATCTCTCGCTCTCCTTAGATACTTGAGAATATGCTTTACAGCTTGCCAATATTTTAGTCCTAGATTTAATTGATATCGGCTGACCATGCCAACTGAATAACAAATATCTGGTTTAGTACAAAGCATGGCATACATGAGACTTCCTATTGCAAAAGCATAAAGAACTTGTCTCATCATGTTCTCTTCCTCTTGAGTCTTAGGCCTTTGGTCATCAGATAGAGGAACTCCATGTCTAAAAGGAAGTAATCCTTTCTTGGAGTTTTACATGCTAAACCGTTCTAGAACCTTATCTATATATCCAGCTTGTGACAAACCCAACATCCTATTCTTTCAATCTCGCTAAAGCTTGATCCCTAGAATATAGTTAGCTTCGCCCAAGTCCATATCAAATTGGCTTGACAACCAAACTTTAACCGATGACATTACCCCTACATCATTTCCAATGAGTAGAATATCAACTACATAAAGCACTAGGAACATTACTACTTTGTCTCTATGTCTTTTGTACACATATAGTTCATCAAGATTTTATTCAAAACCAAATGACTTGATTGCTTGATCAAATATGATGTTCCATGACCTAGATGCTTGCATAAGTCCATAAATAGACCTTTTCAACTTACATACCATATGCTCTTGATTCTTTGCTATGAAACCTTCTGGTTGCAACATATAAATTTCTTCCTCAAAATTGCCTATAAATCTTATAGAAGGCCGAACAATTCTCCCACTACGACAAGGCACTTATATACTAGACATCTCATGAGTATTATCTTGTGGTGTATCCAATACAACCACTTCATCCCTAGTTTCATACATTGGTTGCTTAACTACAGGTTCATTCATTTAAGCCAAGACAACTCTACTTCTAGAAGTAAAATTATTCATGTAGTCATTTTCCAAAAATTTGGCATTCGTGCTAACAAACACTTTATTATCCTTATGACTATAGAATAAACCTTCAATGGTTCCTTTTAGATACCTTACAAAGAAAACCACTTTTGTTTCTGACTGTAACTTGTCAGATTTTCCTTTCAACACATGTGATGGACAACCCCAAATATGGAGATGTCTCATACTAGGCTTATGCCCATTCCACAACTCTACAGGTGTTTTAGAAACAGACTTCGAAGGTACCAAATTCAGAAGATGCATTGCAGTATTTAAGGCATAACCCCAAAAAGAAATTGGCAGAGTCGAATAACTCATCATGGTTCTAACCATATCTAAAAGAGTCATATTCCTTCTTTTTGCTACACCATTTTGTTGTCGAGTGCCAAGTGCAGTCAATTGGGATACAATCCCTTTTTCAGTTAAGTAATCCTTAAAATCCCCAAGAAGGTATTCGCCACCACTATCAGATTGAATGGCTTTTATGTGTTTTCCCAATTAATTCTCAACTTCAGCCCTAAACTCTTTGAACTTTTCAAAGGCTTCAGACTTCCATTTCATTAGGTACACATAACCAAATCTAGAGTAATCATTAGTGAAAGTAATGAAGTACTCATAACCACCTCTTGCTTGGATTGACATAGGACCACATACATCTGAATATACTAGTTCTAGCAACTCTTGGGCTCTTCTACTTTGCATTAAAAGGTTGTTTGGTCATTTTACCTTCCAAACAAGATTCACAAACTGGAAATTCATCAAAGTCCATAGACTGTAAGAGTCCATCTTTGATAACTCTTTCAATTCTGTTTGAATTAATATGACCCAAACGAAAGTGCCAAAGATATGCTTCACTAGTAGAAGGAAACTTTCTCTTTAATGATTTTTCATGAGAGTTATTATCTAATTCAGAATTATATAATTAATGCTTATCATGAGTTAAAATATAAAGATCATCCACAATATTGCCAAAACAGATAAACACTTTACCCTTCTTTATTACAACATTGTCTTTAAGGATAACACAATATCCATGTTTACCTAAATAAGTTGCAGAAATTAAATTCCTATGAACATTAGGTACAAATAGACAGTCTTGCAATATTAAAACCCTAGATTCAAAGCATATATTAACAACACCAATAGCTACAACTGGAATCCTGCTCCCATCAACCAAAGTAAGAAACAATTCCCCTCATTCAGCTTTCTAGTCTCCTGAAACCCCCGCAAAGAATTGCAGATATGATTAGTACAACCTGAATCCACACACCAGGAATCCGTGGGATTCTGTACCAAATATATTTCAAGAAGAAAGGAACTTTTCATACCCTTATTCTTGGCAGCTTTGACCTTTAGACAATTGCTCTTCTAATGTCCTTTCTCACCACAATGGAAACACTTTCCTTTGGTCTTCTTTCCTTTGTCAGCAACCCCTAAAGCAATTTTTTTACCCTCTTGCTTGGTGAAGTCCTTTTTCTTCTTCTTCTTACCCTTGCCTTTCGACTTAGGTTGAGAAGTAGAAGCTTCACCCACATTGGCTTTAATACTAGAAGTACCAAAGATGCCTTTCGCCGCTACCAATTCATTCATCAATTCAGGAAAAAAATAAACCTTTTTGTTCATATTATAATTCAGTCTAAATTCCTTAAATGATTCTGGTAGTGACTGGAGTATCATATCCACTTGAGATTCTCCATCAATATCGCCACCTAAAACCTTCAATGTATTTAGATTAGAAATCATTGTAAGACAATGCTCCCTTACTAAAGTACCTTCAGCCATTTTGGTATTATAAATTTGCCTCATGATTTCTTGCCTTGCAGAACAACCTTTCTCACCAAACATCTCTTTCAGACTTAACATAATGTCCGAAGCTAGTTCTACATCTTGCATTTGATGCTGTAGAATATTATAGACAGATGCTAAGATATAGCACTTGGCCATCTCATTAGATTTCTACTAACAATCATATCGTTGTTTTTCCTCAAGAGGAACATCTAATGAAGGAAAGCTAGAACATGATTGAGTAAGTACATATTTGTGCTCTTCAACTATAAGAAAAATGTCCAAATTTCTTTTCCAGTCAACATAGTTAAATCCAATTACTTTGTTTTAATTAAGAATAGAAACAAGTGGGCTAAATGATGCCATGTTCAAATTTGAAAATAATAAACATGAATATGATAAGTATACTGAACATTATCAATTTAGCATATAAATATATAGCATGTAACCTTAATAAAACCATAACATAATATATGCAACAACAACCCAATCCCATATCCAATATCCCTCAGCATAGAGTGAACATTAAATACTATGATTGATTGAGAACTATTCTCATTATTAGTGCTATCATGATAACTCTTATCAAACACTAATAATATGTTGTTTTACATTTGGCCTCTAAGTAATAATAGTAAGAACTTAGCATAGAGGATACTATAATACTTAGTCTAGTGTATATCATTGTCTAGAATCATGTGTAGCCACATTTCATCCCTTTAACAGTCTTATTTTGTAGTACCATGATAAAAATACCCTCCTCTTGGAATGCAAAGCTTAAGGCTAAGACAAGGTGTTTCATCAAACCACTATAAACCAAGAAATTCAATCTTGTAGGACCACGAAATAAATACTCTCTGCATGGAATGCTAAGCTCGAGGCAAAGACAAAGTATGTATTTTACACTACTATAAACCAACAATAGAGGCTGTGAGATCCAACCCTTGTATCTCTCTCCCATTAGATGTTTTAAATTAAAGGTTTTTAGTTTAAAACATGCATAATTTAATTACACATAGCCTTGCACTTTATACATTTGAAAACACTCAGAAAAAGTTTAAAATTCCTTTCAGTGGCATTTTCTTGGGTATCTTGCAACTAAGCTCTTCCCGTGATAATGAATTAAACCAAAAATTGAAAACACAAAATTCAGATAGCGACTTTTGCGATAGTCCCACGAGTGTTTTGCTAGTAAAGCTTACCCACAAAAATTTTGTGGAAACACAAAATTCAAATAGAATCTTTCGCGATTGTCTCGCGACTATTCCGCAAGTAAAGCTTACCTGCGAAAAATCCGTGTTTTCAATTTTTCAAAGGGAAGATTTGAAACGTTTTCAACTGTTTTCCACGAACAAACAACCACCATATGAACATAATAAATGGAATTCGATATCAAAACTGAATTTCATTGATGCTATAGCCTTAAAGATCAATTTAACATACATAAATTCAAATTTAAACAACATTATAACATCAATATAAGTTTTTATCAAATCATAGTTTGATCAACCATGCAAAAAAATAAATACATATACAATCTTCTAACATCATGAAACTATTATTTCTAATTCCAAAACTCATAAAACATGTTAAATAGATACGAAAATGAAGACCGCTCAGATACCATTTAAGGAAATAACATGTTTGTATCACATACAAAACACACGCAGTGGAAAAATAATGGATCTACTTCATTCATATATGTTAACATGCACTGTGTAAGTTTCATAATTTAAGAACAAGAGAGTGTACTTTGGAGCAGTGAATTTCAAAACCGAAGTTCATAAGCACTTAGGAACACTTTCAATCTTCACTCCAATTCCACTAACGCCCAAGATGTATGGTCTCTCAAGCAGTTTTCAAATGGAGAATATCAAAGTGTCTAACACTTCTTACATACCTTTTCACAACAGTTTTCTATTGTTCACTACTAAAAATTATGTATGTTTCTCTCTTTGTATCTAACTGATTATCTAACTGGGCTGGCCTTTTGAGCCTTTCCAATTGGGCTTAAGTGTGGGCTTAGAGTGGGACCAAAAGGGGCCAATAAGACACTAACTGCAATGGGCCTTGGGCTTTTCTGTCAACTCTTGACAAGGCCAATAAGACACTAACTGCAATGGGCCTTGGGCCAATAAGACACTAACTATATTTAATACTACTATATAAATATAGTTTCACTCTAGGCCTTATTTATAAATTATATCTGAAGACTTTATTATACATGCAACCCCTTCTAATATATTTGTAGTAATACAAAGTCATGAAAGAAGACTGCTACTTTGTAGATTGCTACATCTTAATTCCTTAAGTACCCAGTTTAATCCTTTAAGATATTCATCATATATTTATGAAATCTAATTCCATAAATATATACTTTAGTAACTCCTTACTAAAGTGGTTAAGCCTAACTCTTTGAATAACCAAATTCATTAAACTTATCTCAAGGAAATATTTATATCTCTGTTAAGAGACAATGAATTCCATCTTGAGAATATATGTTCCATCAACACTAAATGTAGTTGTCCAACATACTGAGATTTTGACTGTTACTATAGATCTCACTCCTGATATATCAAAGCAACCTACACTTCATGATCATGTCTATTATCCTCTCAGGATTAAGAGTTCATGTAAATATAAGTCGTAAGTTTATTATTCATTTGACAGTCGTTAAGAGAATAATAAATTTCACGGCGATCCAGTTCAACATGTCTTAACTCTTAGAACATATCAACATACCGACTAGAAATCTCCATTTCCATGATCAAGACAAATCATCTTAGTTGATATGTTATAGTCTTCGCAAATGAAATGTCCAATTTCATCACCGACTACGAACTAAATTTCCGAATTTACAAAGAACTTGTGATTTATATTTTCTGTAACTTTTCACATATATCACATACCATGCATCTCATGAATTATATGATAATATTCGAATATTCATGTTACCATTATTTTAGATAATAATAAAACAATTTATTAATCACAATATTAAGTCATACATAACGTCATACATAATAACATACATAGCATCATACAATAGGATTTAAAGGCACTAATCCTAAAAATTTGAACACTCTATACTATTTGGTGGTATGCCCTTTCTCTCGGTGATAGGTGCAATACAAGCTTTGATTCCTCCTAGATAGGTCCCTTCCCATCTTATCCAACCACCAAAATTATGGTTCATTTTTTATCTGCTCAAAAATCTTATGAACTGGTACCTTAAATGCCATATTTACACTTCCCATTTGAACCTCAGGCTCTAGTGCCCTAGATTCCCTTCTCAGCCTCTGTTGAAAGTATTAAGACATATGTGAATCATGTTAAGAACATATGTAATCTATAATTGGCTAATCCTTTAACAAATACACTTTACTTGTAATTGGGTAGATCTAGGATGGTTTAAGTCTTCAAGAAACATGTTCAAGTCAAGAGTTAAAGCCATACAAATATGTTCAAGAAACAAGTGAAGTAGTGCTATATTTTAAAGCCCGACAGATAGCATATACCAAGGTTTAAAAGATAGTTTTAGCCCAATGCTTGACAGCTGTTCGATAGATAACCTATCTATCGAAATTTAAGAAAATTAGTTTTCAGACCTGATTTCAAGCATAGCTGTTCGATAGACTTTATTTTCTTACAACCATAAACATATATAAGGATTATTTTAAGGGTCATCATAAGGTTGGTTGCACTTGTTGCAAGCATATTGTGACCGAAGACAATTTGCCCAAGTTCATCTTTCCCTTGAAAAAGCTGCTGTGTTTTTACATTGTAGGGTTTTGTAACCAAGGAGCTTTATAATCTTCATCATGTGATAAACTGAAGAACTTTGCAGCCAACATCCTTCTCAAGTTGGTGTGTTAGTCATGTACTTAGATTCGTGTAAAGAAGTAAGCCGCATACTAGGATTTGCGCATCGATTAGTTAGTAAAGTACTAGGAGCCGTGCATTGAAAAGAATAGATTGTCACTACAGAACAAGTTTAATTGTGTATTGAGGTAAAGGTTCAACTGTAGGTTGGTACAAGGTACTAAGATTCCTTTACTTGTAACCGCTTGTTGTGATAATAGTAGATTCTCGGGAATGGTGACCTTAAAACCACCTAGTGAGATTTTTGCCTACTGGGTTTTCTCCATTTGTAAACAAATCACCATGACAACTTTATTTTCCACTGCATTTAACTTAGTTGGTGATTTGTTTATACTACCACACATATTGCACGTTAATTAACTTAATTAATTCACTTGACTAATTAATTGGTTAATTTACCATAAAGGGTCAATACATTCTTGGCCGATCAAGTAGTATTAAAGTAAGCACACTCTAATTAGGGCTAATCTTTGCTGTGTGATCCACTGACCCCTGTTGTCATGGATAGATTATAATCGTTAATTATACCTCCTTTATTTGATGGCAATAACTATGCATTCTAGAAAGTACGCATGAGAGCTTTCTTGCATTAGATGAAAAAGTGTGGCAAGCTGTAGAGATAGGCTAGACCAAGCCTAAGGAAGCATCGACTAATTGGGATGATGCAAAGATCAAAGCGACTAACTTCAACAGCTGGGCATTGAGTGCTTTGTTCAATGCGGTCGTGAATGAGGAGTTCAAAAAGATATCCTCTACTGAAACTACAAAGGAAGCATGGACTATCCTCTAGACAACCTATGAAGGAACTAAGGATGTCAAGGATTCAAAGCTTCAAAGGCTTATCACAAGCTTTGAAGACCTTAAGATGGAAGAGGATGAGTCATTCAATGAGTTCTATACCAAGCTTTAGGACGTAGTGAACTTAGCCTTTAATCTTGGGGAAACCATTCTTGAACCCAAGATTGTTAAAAAGGTGCTCAGATCTCTACTTAAGAGATTTCATGCCAAGATCATTGCAATTGACGAATTAAAGGACATTGACAAAATTCCTTTGACAGAGATAGTTGGCAACCTACATACCTATGAGTTAGGTTTGACAAGGATTGGAAAATCAAGTAAAGGTAAGAGCATGGCATTGAAGGCCAAGGGCAGTGACAAGAATGATTCTTCTAACGATGAAGATTCTAAGATGAAATCCTATATCACAAGGCAGTTCAAAAAGTTTATGAGAATGCCAATACTAAAGGATTCGACAAAGACCGAAAGTAATCCAATGCTTCATAATTCAAGAGCCAAGATAAAGGGAAGAAGGATGCTAGGGATGGTGGTCAGTACACTGTTCCCTCAGGACCGAAGTGCTTTGGGTGTCAAGGTTTTGGACACATGAAACAAGAGTGCCCAACGTATCTCAAGACCGTTGGGAAAATCAAGGCCCTTGCTGCTACCTTGAGTGACATCAAGCCTGAAGATGATTCGAATAATGAGGATGATGGAATCCTAAATGCCTTCACCACCACTGTAAATCCTACTGAAGTGATTGTTGAAGAAGTGGATGAATAAGAGGACTTGGTGGAGTTTGAATTGGAAAAGATAGATGAACAAGATGACATCCACACAGCCTATGCAAAATTGTACAAGGCCTTGGAAAAGCATGAGAAATTGTATAGGTTTACCACCAAGAAGCTCAGTGATATGGAGCTTGAACGAGAAGAAATCTCCATAAGCTAATCAAACTATTGGAGTACTGCAATTTGAGAACAATTTCTTGGCTGAGAAGACCAAGAAACTTGAGGCAGAGTTGCTCCAAGTTAGAGCTTAGTTGGAGAGGACTTCTTAATGAGATGCATAGCTTCTAGAAATCTACTTCTAATTGAATCGGTTTAGGGTACGATTTCTCTTCTCCTAGTATTGTTTTTTCTAGTACTACTATTTTTGTTTTATCTACTAATAATGTTGAATCTAGGGATAATAATGTGAAAACTATTTTAGCAAGTGAGAACATAGACAAGAATAAATCTATCTTAGGAGCACCCCTTAAGCTTGATAAGAAAGAGACTAAAACCCCTAGGGCTAAGAAGGGCAATACCCAAAAGTATAAACAAAAGAAGCAACATCTCTGTCATCACTATGGAGCAACTGGACATACTCGACTTAATTGCTATAAGTGGTTAGCCACTCAACAAAGTAACAGTATGATCTCATCTGGAAACCAAAATCAATTTCCATTCTCTTTTGCTTGGAGATCTTCTCAAATCCCTCATTTCCTTTCGAACTTGAACGATTTCAATTCTTCCCCCTCACCACCAGATCAAGGGTTTGCTAAACAAAAAGGTTCTTCCAAGTTGTGGATGAAAAAAAGCTCTAAGTGATTTAGTCACTTTTCTCTCTCCCTTTCTTTTTGATTATGTATTACTTATGTGTTTTGCTTACTTGTTGTGAGCCAGTCTAGTTTTATGCTTTGCTTTGTTTAACATGTTTTTGTTTATTTGTTTTTAGTTTTACTTTATTTTGTTTTTTCAAAAAAATAAAAAAAAATATTGAAAAATCAGAAAAATATAAAAACATTATGTTTTTTGTGTACATTGGTACATGTGTACCTTGGATGGCCATTGAAACAAATTTTTTTAAACTTTGTATCTTTTGTAGCTTAAATGAGCATCTCTATGCACAACTAAGCAAATGAGCTTTGTGGATCGTGTTTATGATGAGTAAGATTAAGTAATCTTTTGTACTTAACACTCATATCACTCTTTTTGACGGGAAAGACTAGAAAATCCTAAGAGAAAGGCATAAATAACCATCTCACCACTGTTGCTCACCACTGTTGCTCACCAATCATGAAATGACATTTGTATGCTTCGGCATAGCAAAAGTACAATGTCAAAAAGCTTAACATCATTGGGTATTTCTTCTCTCTCTCTCTCTCTCTCTCTCTCTCTCATATTCCCATGCATGATATGCTTAAAAGAAATTATGTAAAGAAAAATAAAAACAAAAAGAATCAAAATGCTTCAATATGATTGCAAGTGTGTCTTCTAGGAGATGTGGGAAATATAGGTTGTACCTCGAAGGTGATAGTCCACATCAAGAAGTTATGATTATGTGTGAGTTAAATTGATTTTCTCATATCTCAAATCGTCATAACATGTAAACACTTATGCAATCTTACGATATTTTTCACACGAAACATACAATATTCTTCGCTACTTTTGATACATGTGCAGGTACAATGTGATTTGGCCATTATAAGGGATACATGTGTTAATGTATGCTCACTAAACTGTCTTAACTTGTTTTTGAAACATAAAATTGGTTAGACTTGTTTAGTGCGTGTATGTGTTTTGGATCTAAATGCATGTCATTTTTCTTTTTGAGAGATGTTTTTTAGAGTTGTTTTAGAGAGCTTAAAATGTTGAATGGATCTTTGGTTGAGTAGCATGCTTGATTGCATTCATTTCTATGTTTTTCTCATCCTTGAAAAACTATTTTGTGCTCTTCTCGACAGCTTCTCGATAACTCTTGACAGCTAAGCTATCTATCGAACTTCTTGATCTTCCTTTCTCGACAGCTATTGTCGCAATTTCAATCCATTGAAGTTTTTGAGAATTCATCTTGATAGATTTTCTATCTATCGAGAAAGTTTCTATCTTCTAGATAAATACTTGATAGCTTCTCAATCAATTGAGATCACTTTGCTGTGGACAATTCTCGATAGCACCTCGACAGCTTCATCTGTCGAGATTTTGTGCTCGATACCTCTTAACACCTCTCAATCCATCGAGCTTCATATTTTTCTATATATAGCTCAGCACATTTTTTCTCTCATTTTTTTCAATCTCTCTCGATAGAAAAACATCTCTCCCTCTCCCAAACACTTCTCAATCACACTCTTCATCTGATCCACTCAATATTCAGCCTTAAGAGTGTTTTCTTTCTTTGGTATGATCTTCCTTCTCACATTAATCGTGCATTTCATTCATTTTTTACCTAACTTTTGGGGTTTTTGAAAACTTTTAGGGTTTTTCAAAATTGATGAGGTTTTTACAAAATTTTTAGGTTGGTTTTTGTTTAAATAATCCAATATGTTCATGCATTACATCACATTTTCATTTTCACTTTGTTTGATGCATTATAGATGTGTGTTTACCATGTTGAAATCATGTGTGTTGGTAGGATTGGATTAGGCTGAGCCCATGATGTATTTATTGTTGCATGTCATATGTTCATGCATTTTTCATGCCCACATACCATTCCTTTCCTTCTTATTGATATTAACTCTGATTGGTACTTTTCTACCTCTCTCTCTCTCTCTCTCTCTCTCTCAGGTAGTCTATGCAATGGCACCAAAGCGCGTTAAGTCTACTCCATCCTGAAACCCTCTTCATTCTAGGACATCATCTTCTTCCTTCGTTGATCCTACCCCCTCTCATGTTTAGCTCCATGATGATAAATCTCGTAAGGACTTTTCAAAGAACTTTTCTTGACGCGGCATTCATTCGGAATGCCAAGTCATCCTTTTGGATTTTTTTGATACTGACCTCCCCACTGCCATCTATAGTAGGGGTTAGGAGTCCCTTTGTGACATCCCAATCACTTGTCCCTCTATGATCATACAGGAGTTCTACTCCAATATTCATGGATTTGATTATTCTATACCTCATTTCATTACTCGCATTCAAGATACATGTATTGTAGTCACTCCAGATCTTATATCTGAGGTGCTACATTTACCGAAGGTAGCACATCCTAACTACCCCGGCTGCCGTTATCTTAAGACTATGTCTAAAGACAAACTCATGTCCCTATTTTGTGAGATACCTGCATCTTGGGGTGACTGTCAAAACACCCCTTTCTCGGTCTTTGTTAAAGGTCTGAGGTTCCTGAATATGGTGATGACATTTATTTTACATCCCTTGCCTCCCTATAATTCTATTATTGAGCCTCGTGCTCATTTCTTGTTATCTCTCATTGAGAGGCTTACCATAGACTTTTCCTCTCACTTCATACTCTCCTTTATAGATATCTATAAGGATACGGTGACCTGTGATAAGCTTATCTTTCCTTCAGCTATCATAAGGATCATTCCCCATTCCTCTACTTTCTATCCCGAGTCAGATCACTGCCCCATCATGTGTGCCATTAATGCAGCAACCGTTAGATGAAGCAAGGCCTAACTTCGATTGAAGCGGCCACGGACCGAGACAGTGACTCCTCCAACTTTTTTCACTCCATTTTCATCCACCCCTTTTTCTTCTACAGGTGGTGTGACCTCGAGGCGATCATGGCGCAGCTTCAGCGCATGGATGCTCGCCTTGACATTCTCAGTGATGAGCTGTGTTAAGTGAACACCCGTGTTGGTCGTATTGTATAACAACAAGCTTGTCTTAGTGGCTTCGTCGAGTCTCCCTCTCCTTCTCCAAAGGGTTCTGAGGACGAGGATGACAATGGTGACTCTGATGGTAATGCTAACGAGGATGAGGCTTCTAGCTCTTCCTGTGACGATGAGATGACTACTTCTCAGTGACTTACCCTTTGTCATTCGTGATAAAAAAGGGAGTAGTTTTGGATATGAGAGTAGTCATATACTTAGGAGGATAGTTGGTATAAGAGATATTTTTGTTAGGGGAAGTGTTTTTGTTTTTATTTTTGAGGGATGTAGTGAGGACTTTTTGTATCTTTTCTTTTCTTGCTATTTTAGATGCATTGTTCTTACATTGTGATAGCAAACCCTGTACTCTTATTGATATATATATATATATATATATATATATATTGAGGTTGTTATTACATTCTTTAAATTCTGCTTCACACTAAGATGCTGTGGTGAGATTTTTTTAAAATGTTTCAGAAATACAAGTTGTCAAAGTCTTTCTTGCCATGAACTCTCTTCTTGCAAAGTTTTTCAAGAGTTTGTGTTAGGATAGATTTTATTGTATTCAACAAGTGAGTATAAGTTGAGTGATTTATGACTTCTCTTATATTTTATTTGTTTGTTGTGGTTTTGTCACAGATTGCCAAAGGGGAAGATTGTTAGGACATATGTGAATCATATTAAGAACATATATCATCCAGAATTGGCTAATCCTTTGACAAAACGCACTTTACTTGTAATTGGGTAGATCTATGATGTTTTAGGTCTTCAAGAAACATGTTGTTCAAGTCAAGAGTTAAAGTCATGCGAATCTGTTCAAGAAACAAGTGAAGAAGTGTTGTATTTTAAAAATCAACAACTAGCTCGACAAATGGCATCTATCGAGGTTTAAAAGGTAGTTTTAGCCGAATGCTCGACAACTGCTCAACTGATAACCTATCTATCGAGATTTACGAAAATTAGTTTTTCAGATCTGATTTCACGCATATCCATGTGTATGTATTTAAGCTTTCTTTTCTCACAACTATAAACATATATAAGGATTATTTTAAAGGTCGTCTTAAGGTTGGTTGCACTTGTTGTTGCAAGCATATTGTGACTGGAGACAATTTGCCCTATTTCATCTTTCTCTTGAAGAAGTTACTGTATCTATATGCTGTAGGGTTTTATAACCAAGGAGAATCGTGATCTTCATCATGTGACGAATTAAAGAACTTTACAGACAACATCCTTCTTAAGTTGGTGTGTTAGTCACGTACTTGGATTCATGCTAAGGAGTAAGCCTCGTACTGGAATTCGCACATCAATTGGTTAGTTACGCACTGGGAGCAGTACATTGAAAAGGAAAGATTGTCACTACTAAACAAGTCTAATTGTGTATTGGGGTAAGGGTTCAACTGTAGGTTGGTATAAGGTAGTGAGATTCCTTTACTTGTAACCGCTTGTTGTGATAGTAATAGATTCTCGATGGTGGTGACTTTAAAATCACCCGGTGGGGTATTTGTTTAGGAGGTTTTACCCATTCGTAAACAGATCACCGTGTCAACTTTATTTTTCGCTGCATTTAACTTAGTTGGTGATTTGTTTGTATTACCACGCATATTGTATGTTAATTAACTTAATTAATTCACTTGACTAATTAATTGGTTAATTTATTACAAGGGATCAATACAACCTTGACCTATCAAAAAACCCCTAGGTCGCGGGTCCCTATTATACTGGGAGCTAGCCGAAGCCTTTCCCTTGCTCTATTTCTGGTCATCTTCCATCCTTTTATGTTCCTTAATCCTCCTCATGAGTTGATGCGTGTTCTCAGGAGGTAGCATGGTTAGGGTGTCCTTTAATTTCAACTATTAGGGGAACCCTAGTATAAATGTTCTTTTTACGACTTACTCATTCCCCCCGCCTAGCCTATTGTATAACTCCCAATACCAGGTTGGCATAAGACCAGAAGGTCTCCCCGCTACCCATCTTTATAGACAATAATGCATCGATGGACTAAGGTACCCAACTACAAGTGATAAATCAGGCTCTTAAGGCCTGGATCAATTCTCCAAAGTTGTGTATGGACCCCTTCCTTAAACCATTGAACCACCTCATCACCATGGGCTCAAGGCTGGATGGGAACACTTTGCGCATCAACCCATCATTTCGAGAATATAAGGAAATCAGCTAAATGTAATGGCTCACGTGTTCTACCAGGTTAGTTTTGCTATTGTAACAGGTAAACGGGGGTCGATTAAAATGCCTCGGCATCTCAGTACGTTCTATCTCGTTAGAGAATGGTGATCTGACAGCTTTCCAAAGTGCCCGACTCATATAGTCTAGGTTATGCTAGGGTGCCCGTGTTTGTCCCTCTTCGATGTGTCAAAAGGATGCCCTATTGTTTCATTGGACCTGTCTCTCAATCACCGTGAACGACTCTGGTAGGAAGATATAATCGTGCTACCACTAGTATTGTTAGGATTGCTAGATGATCCTTCACGGTCCCTCCTTCGACGTCGGCCCCTAATCTCTATTTCCAACTCCCTAACCTACTGCCCTAGGTTTTCTATCTCTTGGTCTCATTCACTACGGTATGAATGCTTAAGAACATAAGAGACCGATCTTTCCCCCTACAAAGATCCCTCATTTGAATCGAGCCTTGTCTCATGTCCATCTTGCATGTGATCCTACTCCCTTTTTTATTTACTTTCCAATCTCCTTTGGCCCCAAGATGAGGCCCTTACATGATTGCCTCCAAGGCCTACCGATCCCTCTTCTACATATGGCTATTTCATCCTAGGTGGTGATAAACTAGCTCCGAATCTTTAGCTGAGTAGGAGGATTCCCACAAACAGTGCCAATTCTGGTTACCCAACCCAAAATGCCTAATGATCTCTAAATTCAGGCTCCCAATTTACTTGTTTGAGGTGGGTAAAGAGTTTCCTACAATGGTAACACCTCTTGAGGCCAACCTAACAGCCCAAATGATGAAGTTTGAGGCCCGACTGGGACATTATCCCCCTTATGTGTCTCCCGTGAAGTCTTGGGCTACATATCGAGCTTCCTCCCCCTTAACTATATCTCTCTTACTTCTTTTAGTGTATCTCTCTCTCTCTCTCTTTCTATCTATCTCTCTCTCTCTCTCTCTCTCTCTCTCTCTTTCCAGATTTTCGAACCCCCATTCTCACTCCTTCGGCCCCTAATTATAAACTTCCCTTAGTGGGGTTATCATGATGATGGGAGGGGTTTTATGCTGGTGGGGCCCTTCAGTGATATATTCTTGATTAGATGGAACCTGCCTCCCACAACATATGTGACTATCTTGAAACTTGCACTTGTCGCCAAATGGTGCTCGATAGGCGATTTCTCCCAAGGTACTATTGTTACAATTCAGTTCGGTCACCGACCCGTCATTGATCTCTGAATTGATATGGCCCCCAATCTGCTACTAGGCCCATAGTTCTTTGGCATACAGAGGATAGTGGGTTAGGCCATACCTGGTGCCCACACACACACACACACACATATTTGAAAAAGTAAAGTTTCAAAATATTATATTATTGTCAATGTTTTATGCATAGCTGAATTTTATTATTTCTTGAGTGTTACTTTGAAACTATATATGTTAAGAAGGAATTAAAATTATATTTTTTGAGAAAGTATTCATTATATGACATATGATTTGTATTGACAATATTGTAATAAAGTAAGAATGTTTTCAAATGGTTAGTGAGACAGTTTACAACCTTTGCCAACACAGTATTAAGTATTGGTCTTTAGTCGAAGTAGTGTTATTGTGGTGTGGTGCAGTGTTATCGTTTGCTCTTGGGAGCCAGTGTTATCATTTGATCTTTGGAGCCAGTGTTACCTCTTTGAGGTTATTGTTATTATTTTCCATGGGAATCACCCACCGAGTGTTTAACAGTTTATGTGTTTATCTGACTAATGTTTTCCATATCAAACTATTGTTTTATTGTTGTTGGCCTTTATAAGTGGAAAATTTGTTTATTACTAAATTATATTGTTTCTACCTAATTAGTGTATTTTGGCCAATTAAAATGGTTACTATTATATTTACTGATTTCAATGTTATAGTTAAATATTTTCTTTCTGGTAGTTTTATAGAATATATTATATCATTGTTTAAACTATTTGTAAATTTTTTGTATGTTGGAAAAAATCTGGTTTTGTATCTCATACAAAACACACAGCGAAAGCAACAAACAATGATCTATTTCATTCATGATTGACAACATGCACTATGTAAATTTCAGAATTTAAGAACAAGATAGCGTACCTTGGTGTGGAGAAATTCAAAACAAAGATTAAAAGCACTTGGGAACACTTTTAATCTTCACTCCAATTGCACTTTATGCCCAAGATGTGTGGTCTCTCAATCAGTTTCCAAAGGGAGAATGAAAGTGTGTCTCACACTTTTTCTTTTTCTTTTTCTCTACAATTCTGTCTTTAAAAAAATTCTGTATATTTCTCCCTTTATAACTAACTGATTATCTAATTGGGCCGGCCTATTAAGTCTTTCCAATTGGGCTTTAGTGTGTGGCTTGGAGTGTGACCAAAAGGGACCAATAAGACACTAGCTCCAATGGGCCTTGGGTTTTTCTGTCAACTCTTGACAAGTCCAAAATTACCACTGATTATATTTAATACCACTATATAAATATAATTGCACTCTAGGCTTTATTAATAAATTATATCCCAAGACTTTATTGTACACGCAACCCCTTCATAAAATATTCGTAGTAATACAAAGTCATAAATATAGACTGCCACTTTGATTTCGTTATATATTTGTGAAATCCAATTTCATAAATATATACTTTAGTAATTTTTTACCAAAGTGGTTAGGCCTAACTCTCTGAATAACTGAACCCATTAAACTTATCTCAAGGGAATATTTTATATTTCCATCAAGAGACTATGAATTTCATCTTGAGAATATATGTTCCATCAACACTAAATGTGGCTGCCCAACATACTAAGGTTTTGACCGTTATTTTAGATCTCACTCCTGATATATCAAAGCAACATACACATCATAATCAGGTCTATTATTCTCTCAGGATTAAAAGTTCATGCAAATAAAAGTCGTGAGATTTATTATTCATTTGACAGTCGTTGAGAGAATAATAAATCTCACAGCAGTCCAGTTCAATATGTCTTAACTCCTAAAACATATCAACATATCAACTAAAAGTCACCACTTCCATGATTAAGACAAATCATCGTAGTTGATACGTTATAGTCTTCGCAGATGAAATGCCCAATTTCATCACCTACTACGAACTATAAATTCCGAATTTACAAAGAACTTGTGATTTATATCTTCTGTGACTAAATTACATACTATGCATCTCATGGAATAAGTGATAATGTCCAAATATTCATGTTTCCATTATTTTAGATAAAAATAAACAACTTTATTAAGCACAACATTAAGTCATACATAATGCCATACATAGCATCATACAATAGGATTTAAGAGCACACATCCTAACATTGTAAAAATTATATTCTTCCATTGATAATATTATTTTGTTTTGAGAAACATCCTCATATTATGTAGTCTCTTATTGAGCTTCTAACTCATACCCTTTCTCCATCCTTTCAGATTAAAGTAGTGGAATCTCTTTTGGTGATAGATCATTAGAGCCATAGATTGAAGACTTTTTTATGAGCTATATTAGTTGATGGACTGTTTTATTATGTTTTCTTAGGATAGTGAGTTTAATATTCTTGAAACTACTTGGGTAATTGGAGACTTTATTGTTAAAGTTTTAATTTGATGGATTTTAATAGAAAAACTTGATGGCTTGATTCTTATTTATGGATATTTAATTACACTCTATTCCATTATATCAAATGTTGATTATTTATAAGATAGGTTGTGCATATAAATCTTTGATATGGGTTTGGAGTGTTACAATTACCTATGCAGTTCATAGGTTAAGTCAATTTCTATATAATCTTAGAGTACCTCACTAGCAAGTTGCCCATCATATTTTGCGTTATGTTAAAGGTACCATAGGTATGGGATTATTCTTTTCCTAACCCAAACTCCATCTTAAGGCTTTTACTAATGTAGATGGGGAAACATGCTTAGACACATGACAAACATTGGGTTTTGTATTTTCATGGATACTTCAGAAATAGACCACCACTTCCAGATCTTCAGCTGACGATCCATGATAGCCTTTTTTATGTGAAATCATACGACTATTTTACGCATTTATCTACTATGAGATTAAAAGGTATCACATCCCTAAGCAATGTTGCTCTTTTGTGATAATCAAGCAAGTGTTACATATGGCATGAAATTCACCAATAAGATTGGTTTGATTGGTAAGGCTCAAATGCTTCTTCCAAAATGCCTAGGTTCGAACCTGCTACCAGCAATCCTCCTTGATGGGTGATCTATAAGTCCAATATAAGTCCTCTCTAAGATCTATGGCATGCCTTGGCTCTGGTATAGTGTAGCCTCTCCTCACCTAAACTTTTGTTTGCCAAAAAAATACAATATTCTTTGAATGAAATAAACATATAGAGGTTAATTGTCACCTTATTGTCAAGGACAAAGTTCAAGAAGGTTTGATTCGATTGCTTCATGTTTCAACTACACAACAGTTGGTTGATATATTTGTTAGGACATATGTGGAAATTGTTATGTACATATGTCATTTAGAATTGGCTAATCCTTTGATAAATCATTTTACTTGTAATTGGGTAGATCTAGAATGGTTTAAGTCTTTAAGCAACTGTGTGTTTAAGTCAAGAATTAAAGTCATACAAGTCTGTTCAAGAATTAAGTGAAGAATTGCTGTATTTTAAAGCTCGACAAATATCTCGACAAATTGGATCTATCAAGGTTTAAAAGAAGCTTTTTGCCCGAAACTCAACAGTAGCTCGAAAGATAGCCTCTCTATCGAGAATTACGAAAATCAAATTTTCAGACCTATTTTTCACGCATATCCAAGCTATTTGTGTAGGGTTTCTTTTCTCACAACCCTACACATATAAGGATTATTTTAAGGGCTATCTAAAAGGGGCTGTTGCACTTGTTGTTACATGCATATTGTAATTGGAGACAATTTGCCCTAGTTCATCTTTCTCTTGAAGAAGCTGCTGCATTTGTATGCTTTAGGGTTTTGTAACCAATGAGCTTCTTAATCTTCATCGTGTGGATGAACTAAAGAACTTTACAGCCAACATCTTTCTCAATTTGGTGAGTAAGTCGCATACTGGGAACCGCACATCAATTAGTTAGTCACGTACTGGGAGCTATGCATTGAAAGGAGAGATGGTCACTACATTACGAGTCCAATTGTGTATTGGAGTAAGGGTTCAACTGTAGGTTGGTATAAGGTACTAGGATTGCTTTACTTGTAATTGTTTGTTTTTTATAATAGTGGATTCTTGGGAGTGGTGACATTAAATTCACCCGGTGGGGTTTTGCCTCGGTAGTTTTTCCCATTTGTAAACAAATCACCTGTGTCAAATTTAATTTCTATTGCATTTAGTTATTTGATGATTTGTTTGTGCTACCACGAGTATTGCATGCTAAATTGACTTAATTAATTTACTTGGTTAATTAATTGGTTAATTTACCCAAAGGGTCAATACATTCTTGGCATATTAAGTGGTATCAGAGCGGGCACACTCTGATCAGGGTTAATCTTTGCTGTGTAATTCATTAACCCCTATTTTCATGGTTGCCATCGGCAAGAAGAGATCTTTTGATTTAGATACATCTTGTTTTTCTAATCTCTATTTGATTGAGTGTCTCAGAAAATGCAAGTCTAATAGTTATATAAAAGCTATCACAATGATTATTAAAAAGGATCTGAATGTGACGAAGAAGAAACTAGACTGCCTCAGAATGAAAATGTGCAGAGGAGTTCATTTGAAAAGAGTGAAGGTTAAAGGCTTTGTTCATAAATGGCATATGAAAGAAAATACCATCCCTACAGATTTTTCATCTAAGCATGAAGTGCTTTATGATGAAGTCTACATTCAAGGTAATGGATACATGTTTGTGGTACCATGACAGTGGATGCTCACAACACATGATTGGAGATCACTCTCTCTTTAAGGTTTTCGAGTCCAAGAAAGATGGAAATGTCACCTTTGGTGATAGGAGCAAATCACAGATAAAAGGGAAGGGAACTATCTCTCTACCTAGACTGCCAAGCATTTCTAATGTGTTCTATGTCAAAGGTTTGAGGGTGAACCTGTTAAGTATAAGCTAGATATGTGATCAAAACTTTATGGTGTTATTCTCAAAAGGAAAATGCCTTGTGTTGAATGAGTCTAGGAAGAAACTCATCAGTGGTGTTCGTACTTTAGATAATTGCTATGGATTGGTACCTAATGCTGATATTGTGTGCAATAGCCGTTTTCCAAATGAAGACCTATAGAGCTCAGCAAAGTGAACAATGTTGTGTATGGACTGTGTCCGCTTGGGAAACAAACAAAAACTAAACATTCTGGTACTCAGACATTAGCTACATCTAGACTTTTGGAGCTACTACATCTGGATCTCATAGGTCCAACTATAACCGAGTCTCTTGGAGGAAAGAGATACATCATGGTTGTGGTAGATGACTTCACTAGGTACACTTGGGTCATTCTTCTAAGATCCAAGTTAGATGCTACTAAGCACATTGAAGCCTTGTGCAAAAGAGTGCAAAATGAGAAGAGTTTAAAGATTGATTGAATTCAAAGTGATCATGGTAAAGAGTTTGAGAACTCATACATGAAATCCTTTTGCACTAGATCAGGTAGATCTTAAGAATTCTCTGCACCTATTACTCCTCAACAGAATGGTGTAGTAGAAAGAAAGTATAGAGTCATTCAGGAGATGACTAGAGCTATGTTGCACAACAAGGATGTGGCTAGAAATTTATGGGGAGAATCTGTTAATACTGCATATCATACGGTTAATAGGGTGTATTTTAGACCCGGTACCAAGAAGACTCCCTATGAGTTATGGAAGGGAAGAAAGCCAAACATGAAGTATTTCAGAATCTTTGGAAGTACTTGTTTCATCCATAAAGACAGAGAGAATGTGGAAAAATTTGATTCCCAGAGCGATGAAGGAATATTTTTGGGGTACTCCTCCACTAGCAAGGCTTATCGAGTATACAACAAAAGAACAAAGAAGGTGATGGAAATGGCTAATGTTGTTATTGATGAAGCTTTAGACTTTGGTTCTTAGAAAATTAGTGAGGAGATACCTAAGGAAATTCTTCCTCCTAAACCTAGGGGTGTTCAAGAAATAGTTGATAAGAGCCTGCATCTCCAAATACTCCAAGTTTTGTGGAGGTTTTCGCAGACATTCCTACCTCATCTAATTTTAAATCTCATAAATAGAAAGGACCTTCTTCCAGGACCAAGTTGAATCACCCTCTTGAAGTTATTGTGGGAAATATGAATGAACTTAAACTAAGAAAGCGTGAAGTTGATACACAAGCGTGAAATGCCCGAATGTCATACATAAACGGGGTTGGGAGTCAATATACACAAACGGGGTTTGATTCTTCGGTACCTCAGTTTTCCACTCTTGTTAGAAGTACTTGTAAAGTAATGACTCTGGAGCTTATCTCCGAAATGCTACATGTCTTGAGGGAATCACAACCTAATAACCCCAATTGTCCACGTTTAAGGACTATGCCCAAAGACGAACTTTTGTCTCTCTTCTGTGAGACACCTTCATCATCGGGTGGGCATCAAAACACCTCATACTCGAGCTTTGCAAAAGGTCCAAGGTTCCTAAATATGGTGATGACATTTGTTTTACAACCCTTGTCTCACTATAATTCTATTACTTAGCCACATGCTCACTTTTTGTTATCCCTCTCAAAGGATCTTTTTATAAACTTTCCCTTTCATTTCATCCTCTCCCTTATAAATGTTTATAAGGATACGTTGACCCGTGATATTCTTATATTTCCTTCTGCTATCATGAGGATCATTCACCACTTTTCTATCTCCTATCCCGATTTTGATCATTTCCCCATCATGCGTGCCATTGATGCTAGTACTATTCGACGGAGCAAGGCCCAGCTTCGAACGAAGCAGCCACGGATCGAGACAGCGACTCCTCCAGGCCATTCTACTCTATCCACCTCTGCTCCGTCCTCTTCCGCGGGTGGTGTGACTCTCGAGGCCATCATGGCTTAGCTTGAGCGCATGGATGCTCACCTTCACACTCTTAATGATGAGTTATGTCAGGTGAACACCTGTGTTAGTCATATCGCATGACAACAGACTTTTATGGGTGGTTTCACCGCTTCTCCATCTCCATCTCCTTAGGCTTCAGAGGACAAGGACGATGATGATGAGGAAGAGGATAAGGATGCTATTTTGGTGATGATGAGATGACTGCTTCACAGTGACTTTCCTTTTGTCATTCGTGACAAAAAAGAAGAGTTGTTTTGGGGTATGAGAGTAGTCATGTATCTAAGGGGAGAGTTAGCATAGCACCTTTTTTGTTAAGGGGAGTGTCTATACATTTTGAGGAATGTAGTGAGGACTTATGTATCTTTTCTTTTCTTTATCTTTTAGATACTTTGTTCTTGTGACCACTTTGTGATAGCAAACCTTGTATTCTATATATATATATATATATATATATATATATATATATTTGATTAGGTTGTTATTACATTTTCACCTATCTCTCCATATATTGTTTCTTTTCTATCTTTATACAAATGATTCTTATGTATGTAATCTATTAATTTCTATTTCACACTAAGATGTCTTGATGAATTTTGTTTAAAGTGTTTTAGAAATACAGGTTGTCAAAATCTATCATACCATGAACCCTTTTCTTGCAAAAATTTTCAAGAGTTTGGGTTAGGATTAGATTTTATTGTATTCAACAAGTAAATATGAGTTGAATGATTTATGACTTCTCTCATATTTCATTTTTTTTTTTGTAGTTTTGTCACGGATTGCAAAATGGAGAGATTGTTAGGACATATGTAAAAATTGTTATGTACATATGTCATTTAGAATTGGCTTTTACAAAACACACTTTACTTGCAATTGGGGTAAAAGTTTAACTATATGTTGGTATAAAGTACTGGGATTCTTTTACTTGTAACTGCTTGTTTTTTATAATAGTGGATTCTTGAGAGTGGTGACCTTAAATTCATTTAGTGGGGTTTTGCGTCGGTGGTTTTCTCCATTTGTAAACAAATCATCCATGTCAAATTTAATTTTTACTACATTTAGTTATTTGGTGATTTGCTTGTACTACCATGCGTATTACATGTTAAATTAACTTAATTAATTTACTTAGATAATTAATTGGTTAATTTACTCAATGGGTCAATACATTCTTGGCCTATCAATATTTATGTATTGATTTTATTCATTTGATGAAAGTAGAATTTGCTCTTGGTTTTTCAACTCGGCTTGATTGCTTATTTTTAAGATAAAATGGTTAAAATATAATTTTCCAATATACTAATATTTTAAAATTCGTGAAATTAACGCTAAATTAAATCAAGAAAAAGATTGAACCAAGAATTTTATTTGTCATTACACTTCTCTTCATTAAAAAAAATATTTTTACGTTAACTATATCTTATAAATTTTTAAAAATTTGGCGGGTCGACGCCTGCCAACTCTTATTTTTTGGGGATTCTTATTTTTGATATGAAATAGTTTTTTTCTTTTTACCTTTTTTTGAGACTGATATGAAATAGTTAAAAAAAATATTTTTACAACAAAACAATGTGAACTTGTAAACTCGTCCCCCCAACTAGCCGAATTTGAAATTAACAAAAAGACTGATGAGAGAGGTATATATATATATATATATATATATATATATATATATAATATATATATATATATATATATATTCATTACTTTTCTTATTCTTCTTTTTGCATTAATTTTCTTTCTAGATTTCTCTACTTTTTGTTGATTTTTTTTTTTTTTTTATATGTGTTGTTACTGTTGTGAAAGTAATGTGATGAAATTTTGGTACGGTTAAAATTAAGTTCTTTGTTCTTTTACTTATTTTCTTTGCTGTTTTTCATTTCTTTCTTAGTTTTCTCTATTTTTCTTGAATTTTTTTTATGTGGGGTATGTGTTGTTTGACAGTGTAAAAGAAATTTGATGAAGTTTCTGTACAGGGAAGATTACAAAAAACATATATTGTATGCCTAACTTTTTTCTTTAAGTTCTCGATTGAAATTTTAGCTTTAATTGCTTTTAGTTTGACTAATTAAAGTAAAGTAAGTTAAAGTGAAGTACGTACATTTGAGTTTTGATCCTATACGTTAGATCTTTGGATTGTGTTAGACATATGGTCGTTAAAGAATAATGTATTTGGTTCCAATGATTTAGGATGTGGCGCCCTTGTTTTGTTTCTGTTGTACAGGCGTAGGCCTGTGTTTCCTCTTTGTAAGGAATAAAATGTTTTCTAGTTTATTAAAAAAAATAGATTGGCATATATATCTGTGTTTCCTCTTTGTAAGGAATAAAATGTTTTATAGTTTACTAAAAACAATAGATAGGCATATATATATATATATATATATATATATATTAACCAAAAAAAAAAAAGTGAAAAAAATTGGCCCACATTCTCACTGCTTGGGCCTCAACTTGTTCATGTTGGGGACCCACGGAGATGGGTGGGTCCCCAAATGTTGTAATTTGGTTCATGACTTCAATATCTTCCACTTATTCAACTATAAAAATCTAGAAATTGATAATATCATTATAATTTTCTGTTCAATCAATTCAATCCTTGTATAGGCGGTGACATGTTGAATAACAATGCCCTTGTTAATATTAGATTTTTCTAATGCGTAAAAAAAGAAAAGAAAAAGAAGAAGTTAATATTAGATTTAACTATTATTGTTGATCTAAAAAGAAAGATGAAGATAATAGGTCCTTATTTTTTCATTGAAATTAAGGTATTAAGTAGTAGTACTAATCAAGCATTTTTGAACTAGGTCAATAAATATGGGTTGAAAAACTTGTGAATTGCCTGGCCCAAAATAGAGACGGTGGTCATGCCTAAATATCTCCACCTAATGGAATTGGTAAAGGTTGGGAGATAGAGCACCCATTAGAAAATTAGGAATATAAACTGGAGAGATAGATAGAGGGATGTGGAGAATTTGAGAGCCAGGGAGGACTTGGACACATTATTTAGTTGCCTTTACAACTTTTCAGAGATGGGTTATCAACTTTGTTTTCTCAACTCATTATACGATCGTCATGTTTAATTTAAATATGATTGGTTGAGGATGAATGAGTTAGGTTTAACTAGAATTTCTTTTTTCTTTTTTTCAGTTTTTTGGTAATATTACACTATTTAATAAACTGTTTTTGAATTAAATATTGTGTCGTGTCTACATTGGATTACATATTTAGATGTTTTCTACACACCTATCATGAATGCTAAATTTTATGTTGATAAGAATTTTTTTTTTAAAATATATATAGAGAAAAACAAAAATTATGTTGATAAGATGTTATTTGCTATCAAATTTGGAACTCATAATTTTTCTAGATATTTTTTTATTAATATTTTAGTAGATTTTTAAAATATATATAAAACTATATTTGGAAGTTATTTTATTTTCAACGATGGCTTAGACAAGATATTTTTTATATGAGAAAAAAATATTATTAAGTGGTGTTCATATTGTCAAAGAATAATACCATGCATAACTTGAGTGTAACTCATAATACCTATACTTTCATATATAGTTGGTGATGGCAGAATATATATATATATATATATATATATATATATATATGTATATGTATATATTTGAGAATCAAATAAGAGTGGCTCACTTGTGTTATCACAACTAACCACACCCCACAGATACTGTGTTATCACAACCGACCACACCCCACAGATTCATCGCCTATGGATACCACCAACACAATAGACTTTGTTTAATGGGAAATAGAATTCTGCTGAAAGTTGATGCAACTTAAGTCTTATATAAAGAGCTAGAATAAAATACTTCAACACTTTCATGTCTATTACAACCATGAATGTATAATTGCGCTTAAGTGAATGTATCTATAGCCAAACCAACGGTTGAATTAACAAGTTTAAGCAACCACCTAAGTTTTTTACGAACTCAAATCAAATTCTGATATCTACCTCCACCTGTAAGGGTCAGATTATCAAACATGGGGGAGACTATTAAACTTATACACGATTTGAGAGTCTTGAAATAAAGAAATAACGTCAAATAATTGGAAATATATATATATATATTCTTTAGGCCGGTCAATTATTTGTTTTGGATAGTACTTCTGTCTCTCCTTAATGGGGGGGAGTGCAGATTCATAAACCTGGTCCCCTCTAACTATATTTTAAGAAAAAATAAATTCAACTTTAGGTCAAAAATAAAACAAAAGTCTTGGCTTCAACCTCATTAAAGGGAAGGAATTTGAGAGAGGAGGCCTTTTCTTTCTTAATCTTCTTCCTACCGCCATAGTTTTTCAATCAATTTCAAAAAGGAATTCATTCTAAATTATATACAACTTCGTGTTCAAGTTTGGAATTCATTCTAAGTCGCTATGCTCATAAGTCGCTATAAGTTATTCAGGAAATTATTCTTGAAGAATGGGCCAGGAGGTGTTCTCACTGATTGTGTTTCTGTCATGAATAGCAGAATAGAGAACCACATTATCATCATCTTTAAATTGTAGCCACAAACCATGTATGTCATGCATCTTTGGATTCTGATTTTGACAATTTTGTATCATATCCTAATTAATATTTTCTGAGTCACCTTAATCTATTTAATATTACCCTTAATACGTACATGTGCTTGCTAGGGCTTGACTTTCTTTTATAGACCCTTCGCATCAAACCTAACTATCAAATATTTCATTATCATGATAATGATAATAATATGAGTGATATTGTCATTGCACCACATAGAGATCATAGAAAGAAGCAATTCCACAATATCATGTCCACTTTCCTCCTTGATTGGCACATATATTCTACCTCATACATATCTATTTTTGCAATTTAAGTGGCTATTACTATATGGTTAGGACTTCAATTTGATGTCTTAAGATTTATAAACATGTGGTTGATTAGGGTCAAATCTAGATAATTATATTGAAATCGAAACTCTCTTGCAAAAGCCATTAATTAAGCTACCTCACCCTATCGTTGGGACCATGCTACCTCATTAGTCCTTGATGTGGCCCCCAAATGTACACCATTTAGCAAAAAATTTAGCCCTAAGATACAAAGAAATTTAGTTGAATGGCTCATTATAATCTTTCAGCCAATGGGCTAGAAATATTTGGAAGCTTAGAGGCCCACTCTCCAAGGTATAATGACCATGACTACAGTCCAAGAATTTGCAGGAGTTAGGTGACCATTATTGGGCCAAAAAAAGTAGAACCCATAAATTCGTGACACAATTCCAATTAAAGAGTGTGGACCAGGTTGTGCTCTTCGGGTCATAAAAAATGGGCCCCTGAATGCATTTCATAACTACAAAATTAACTCTTACGAATCAAAAACCAGGCTATTCTTCTCTCTTGTTTTAAAGACAAGACAAGCTTAGCCATCTAAGTTTGCGCCGATGCCAATAATTTTGAAACAAGTCGCAATTATAAGCCCAAAATACCCTCACTCTCCCCTTATGAAGGCAAGGAAATAAGATAGACGAAAACAACAACCAAAAAAAAAAAAAAGCAAACAAACAAACCCTACGGCTATATGCCATTGGGCAAGAAGAGAGTTAACTCAATAATGTAATTCATACTTTTGCTTGGTGATTAGAGGATAATAGTTTTATACTTTTGTCTTCTGAAGGAATGAATAAATGTAGTGAGATAACCACGAAAATAGGACGTCTATTTTAAGAATCACGTTAGTACAGTAAATAAAATTAAAGATATGGAAAAGTACACATAAAACCCTCTTGTGGTATTCCTCCAAAACATAGAACCCTTAAAATTTTAAATGTAACACTTAATTCTTGTGTGATATAGTTTTATTTGTAAAACCATTAATCATCCGTTAAAATAAATGATGAGTAGCTTATACGTGTACTTTTCCTTATATGTAACACATAGTAAGTTTTGTATTACACTCGAAAACTCTAGTGATATTAAGCATTATAGAGTTAATTAATGGTTTGCATATAAAATAGTACTATATATAAAAAGGTCAATTGTTATACTCAAAACCTTAAAGGGACTCCATGTTTTATAGGAAACTTTATCCTTTATTTTAATGGATGATATGTAATAATACTAGGAATCCTAGAAAGACCTACCTAACAAGACTTAATTCTGACTTTTAAAACGAAATTGTTGCAAAAGTGAAATTTCTCAAAAATAGTAAATTCGTAAAACATAGCCTTGATGAAAAAATTTAATCGAAAAGTAATATAGGGTAAGGCATGATTTTTGTTTCTCACACGAACTTATTTAGGTCACTAAAATTTTGCCACTTAACTCAAAGATTTTTACTAGCACTTTTTAACTTCTCAAATTTTCTTGTGTTATAATTTATGACCACTCATCTACTTAAGGAGAGCTCCAACTGCATGTCCATTCTACATCAACAAACCTTCTCATTTGATTACAAAAAATTATGGGGAAAAAAAGAAATGTCTCATATATTACATATCTTCAGAACAAGGTCAGTCCGATCAAATTGTATGGCATGCATGAGTTGTCTTTTCCTCTTTTTTTATTTGCTTCCCATAGAATAGAGGATGCTGGAGGGTCCACCAGTTTTGCCTTCCTCGATGGTTCATGCGAAAGAAATACATAGAGACTGAATCAATGTTGGTCTGTTATGCGTTAATCTCATGAAATGATAAACATATTCCTTTCCTATCAACCTTTCACAAGTTGATATAGCAACGCCATGGATAGAGACACAATGATATTCTCTCAACTTAGAATCTATATTTTTTCATCAGTACTGGACCATCAATCAAAAGTTACTGTATACGCAAACCTGTAGGGGGGAGGGGGGCCTCCCCCAAAATTTTAACACATATATGCATGGATTGGCATAGGAGAAAAAGTTATTTAACCCTAATTCTCAATTAAAACAAATATGTATAAATCTTTTTTTTTCAAGTATATAATTTCTATGACAAACTATAAGGTTTTATATATATATATTTGACAAGAGTTATATGGTCTATCTAATTAGGCGTTTTGGGAGATTAAAAGAATTTTTAAAACATAAAATTTTGTTTTGCAATAATAATTTCTCATATTTTTTTTTAACATAAACACAAGTTTTAAATTCAAAATACCGTTTTTCAACAATTTATACTAACGCACCCATAATCTCATTAGTAATAAGAAACTGTATATCCCATTTATTTAATTTATTAAGTAGTCATAAAATTATAATTAACATAATTATCAACTATCTCAAGTAATCTGAGTATAAAACAAACTACTTGAGACAATTAAACACAGGTTTTGGACTTTTAGTCCTTATGCTTTATGCCAAAATATTGTTGATCAAAGATAGGTTAAAAATACCAAACTCTTTGTCAATATTTATATAGTTTGTCAAGTTTAATAAATTTACTTTTTGCAGTACCTATATTATTAAAATCTTTTCCTAATGGTTTAATTTTTTTATAATAACTGGTAATTGAACATATACATTTTAACATTATTTTGTAGGGTTTTTTTAATATACATTTTATTCTGCTCCTCAGTTAAAAATTTCTAACACGGCAACTGTGTGTATGTTGTAAATTAAATTAGTTATTCTTAAAAAAAATTCTCATTTACTATAGGTGCATTAGGAAAGTCCTTTGCTTTTATCTTGGAAGGCAATAGAATGTGACGTCATCATCAGTTGATGATTCAAGCAGTTGAATGTTAGGTCAGCACGCACTGTCATTTGCTTTTGAAACAGTAGTACATGTGACCAGAAAGGGGGGAATAATTGTTCATATTTTATTTCCATTTCCCTATTTTTTCAATTATAAAACTCTTTCCATATTTCATTTTTGCAGAGATAATCATACTGTAAAGGTTCATTCTATGTCATCAGGCGGCTTTGCATTTCACAAATAAATCAATTTTTAACCTAGTTGCTGCCTCCAAGGGTGTCACATCAACAAGACAAGGTCTAAGTGCATGGCATAATAACTTTTTATATTTTAATATAAGTAACATCTAATTAGTCTTTAATTAGATCATTTCACTCTTTGTTCATGAAATATTTAAAAAATTTGATGAACAATGTGATAAATAAAACTTGAAAGTCTTTGAGTTTCAGTATCGATTTAAGTATCCTAAAAAAACGCACGACATAATTTGAGGTGTAAAAAGTTACTATGACACCATTTTGCAACTTGTTTAAGGTTAATAATTGCATCTACTAGAGTAAAATGAATACATTCATGTTCAAACATGAATCTGGATAGCATTGGAAACAAAACCCGCTTTGTTTCACGCTCAAGCACAAAGGAGATGCTCTCGTACACAAAATGGGACCAATAAATGTGACAACAATGAATGAATGGAAAGGAAAGTGTGGTCCAAATAGATGATGGGAGTAGTAACATGGGCAAGGGTAGTAGCCCACTTAGCTGCAAACCAGTTGGCTGCCCCAAAAATGTAATGTAAAAACAAAGGAAGTGAGGGACAAAAAATAAGATCCAAGGACATGCAATAGTAGCAGACAGAGTTGTACGTAATGAGACGCGTTTAATCGGGATAGGTTGAGCTCTTGTTAAATCGACTGGACCATATAAATAAATAAATATATATATATATATATATATATATATATATATATAAGAACCATACTCACCTTTCACCACTCATCAATAATACACTCTTACTCGATGCAGGAATCGTCATTTCTCTATCGGAAAAGGACTTTCGACAACTGGTGAGAGAAAAAAAAAGGGCTCCGCGTGCATCCTAGGAAAAAATATTTGTATTTATGAATTACAACACCTACTGTTTTTTATTGCAATAACGACGTTACCACATATTTTTATCCACATTTTGCTATAATTATCTTATGCGGTAAACTGTGTGATTAATTATCTGTCATTATCACAGCAACTCATTATTATTATTATTATTATTATTTAATTTCTTACAATCTATCAGTCAAAACAATAATAACAAAGAGATGTGAAAGTGTGTGGTACTACCTGCATTAACATTTTTATTGAAGATGATGGCAGTAGACTTCAGCAAAACGACAGATAAGCCAATTTGTATGACAATTTGGTTGCTATATGTCCATGTATTGGATGCAGGTTCACTTGCTGCATGATTGGATTAGACACAAGCTGGGGTACTCTAAAAGTAGATGGTCTAACTGCCACAATTAATTGCTAGAAACTTGAAGGTACTCCAGAGTAGTTTGAACTTTGATGCCAGAAAAATATTTTTTAAGCTCCTACTTTCCTTTCAAATAGAGGTGTACATGATGCGATTTTGCACCTGCAGCCGGCGGTGACCGCATTTAGTAGTTGGTTTTGGTCACTTCACGTGTGGTCAATTCATGTGCGATCAAAACGCCTTTTGTACACCTCTATTTTTATATAGAAATTTATCTTGTCCAACTTATCTTTTAAGTTAAATAAATCAATGAAAACATATTCTTTCTATAGGTATTATATGTATATATATTTTTAACTTATTTATTTATGTACTGCCTTCCTATTTTTTATTTACAATTATATTTTAACTAATTTTCAGCAAATAAGCAAATATTGCATCGAGTGCAGGCCTTTAAAGTAAAACTATTCGTGCTACTATCGAGACCTATCAATAATGTGGTCTTGGAGCATAGAGCCAATCTAAATCTTTGCTTTCTATCTTTCACTATTATTCTTATGCGACAAGGGAAAAATAGAGGTTGTGGTCCACTAAATTCTTCTCCTTTTTTCAACTGTCTATCATCAAGGTTTTTAGTCTTCTTCCTCTTGACTGCCTGCTAGCTCTTATAGCTCCATATCTTTCTCCTTAGTTGTCTTGTTGTGTGTTTGCAAATGGAAACAAGCAAAGCTGAGGAGAAGAGGAGCTTCAAGTACAAGATGGAGGATGAGGATGAGGATGATGATGATGATGAATATACCAATAATGAATTAGGATCTGGAGAGGAAGAGAGAAGGAAGAGAATGATGACTCCCTCTCCCTCTCCCTCTACCAAGAAAGTTTCCGGTAGCGGAGGGTCAGCGCCGCCTACTTGCCAGGCTGAGGACTGCAATGTTGATCTGACTGATGCCAAGCACTATCACCGCCGCCACAAGGTGTGTGACCTTCATGCCAAGGCTCCGGTTGTCAGCGTTGCCGGAATCCAGCAAAGGTTTTGCCAACAATGTAGCAGGTTAGAAACCCTAGTTTTTACAATATAAAAAGTTGAATTTCTCCCTCTTTCTTTATTTTGTTTTGCAATATAGTATTCTAACCAAAAAGATATAATTGAAGTTGATTAATTAAGCCCTGGATATACTATTTGTTATGGATCTTTTGGTGTGTCAAAACCAACATGGCATATGAGCATGATGCATGTGTCTATATCAAGCAAAGTAAATTACAGCATTTGAGCATTTTTTGTAAGCCTAATACCAATTATTAATGCCACATGATGAAACTTACACTAATAAATTATATGAGAACAAGAAGTACTACTGTTTTTCCTAAATAATTACACACAATTAGTATCATTTTCTCCTACCCAACCCTAGGCCTATTCTAAACCAAAGATATCCACGCACTACACATGACTCGTAGGACTCAAAAGATAAGGATCGATGAGCTCAAAGCCATGCAATTAGTATGGACAAAAGCTTCAAAATGAACTAAGCCAAGAACCCCCACTTGTGTTCAATCATCATTTCAACTCCTAGTTCTTCTCTATTTGGTTGAAACCTGTGTAGCTTAATAATGTTCGTATCTAATAACGCCTAGTGGGCCTTCTATATATAGAATTGATTTCAAGGTCTAAAACTTTTAGCCTTCAGGATTTCTGACACTGTACTTTTTGAAATCCGACAAATTAGACTTATTTACGCCCTCATATTATTATTGTATCTGTTGGATGAATGTCTCTCAAAGTCCTATTGTAGCTATTTTTTTGGTGCTATAAATTTCACCTTCTTTTCTTTAAAAACTAATGTTATTTTATATGATGAAGCCAAATGTAATATTTGGTTCTGGGAGGACTCATCCTTGGAGTATATAGTAATTAAGTCACACAAATTAGGATCATCCTAACAATGGAATTGAGGGTATTTCAATTGGTTTCAAGAATTAGGGTGGAGTAGAACTCATCTCTCAATTTTATAGGCCAAGTACTATACTTACTCTTCCATCAGCGTTCATAGCACATACACTTAGAGAAGGATTAGAGATGGAGTTTATCTTAATTATGCAAGAAATTTAAATAGTACAATAAATATTCAAAATATAATGTCATTCAAAATTAGCAGAAAAGAAGTTTTGCCTGCTTTGAAACTCACATACAGCCTCGTAGGTTAGCATACACAAGCTCGTACCTTGTGCATGTGAGGTTCTCTTCTTTAGAAAAAAGCTTTTAGCAAATTTTGGGGGGGGCGGGGGGCGGTGTGCGCGCGCAATGGTGAAGACAAGGCTATACAAAGTTATAGATGTCATCACCCCCATCGGGTTGATGACATCTATAACTTTGTACTCTCCTTATTTGATTAATTGAGTTACATTTTTTATCAAGGCAAAGTTCCATAAAAACTTTCACCTTTTTAAAATAGAACTTACAAAGAACAAGAACAAGCATTGTTTTCTAAAAAGCCAATTCGTTTGAGATCTCGTAGATCAACTTTTTAATTCTCGAATACTCAACTTTTTACAAGAAAAACATAAACTTTTAAAAAATTTCTCACCTATATAATATTTCATATCATCATTATATATAATCAGACTTATAAAACCTACACATTCAAAGATATCAAAGTAATGGAAAAGTTACCTAACAAGAAATATGCGTAATTCGCAAGTTATGCACAACCCACTTATCAAGTATAAAAACAAATAATGTCAAGAACAGAATGGAACTTTAGAAGTTGTACCTAAGCAAATAAGGCAAATAAACTGAAAAGTAAACCAAGTTAGTAATGACTACCATTATATAAACACAAATATAACCATCAAATTCAAATATATCAAACAAAGAGAGAGAAATCTTACCACCAACAAATATGTGCCTTTCACAAATCACAAGTGGTGCACAATCCACATATTTGAATAGACCTTTTGTCAATAGTACAAGTATAAGACTAATTTGAATCTAGAATAAGAAATAAGGTTTTAAAAATTTATACTTGACCAAAAAAGGGAGAAAATGTCCTAATACCTACTCAACTTTGGAGTAGTTGCACTAAAACCTCTAAACTTTTATTTTAGCAAAGTGCATAAACTTTGATAATGTAGCAATAAGACTCCTTTTACATTTTTCCCCCCACCAATTTAACCACTTTTTGCACAAATAATTTTTTTTTAAATTAAAATGAAGACGTCTTTTGCAATAACATAGAAGTTTAAGGGTCTATTTGTTACAATACCAAAGTTGATGTACTCCATTTGTTAGAATGCTAAAGTTTATATACTAAATTGGCTAAAATAAAAGTTTAAGGGGTATAAAAGCAACTCTCTAAAATTCAGGGGATTTTGAGACATTTTACTCCCAAAAAAAAAGCAAATAAACTAGAATATAAAAACTAATCGAGTTAGTAATGACTAATGACTAGCATCATATAATCTAAATTAAACAAAAATATGACCAACCAATTCAAAGATGTCAAAGAAAGTGAGAAATTTTACCAACAACAAAAAAATTATGTTAAATTCGTGAATCATGGTTTTATTTTTCTTATCCCAGTTAGTAGCAACTTTATCACTTTTAATGACATGAGTAAGGTAGTTGTTATCAAACAAGTTGTCAATCTCAAGAAATTATTTACTCGTATGGAGCCTTTTGCAAGTTACGTACAATCCACATATCTAAATAAGTCTTATGTCAACCATGCAAGTATATAAGACTCACAAATTTATTAATATCTAATTCAACTAGGCATAACTCCCTACGAAAGTAAGATCTTAGATCAAGAACGCTAGACCACAATTAACTAGAACCCAAAGATGCATTGAAAATTTGTCTTTATCTCTCTACTTAGAAGTGAAACTTAAAAGCCCTAGGCCTTCTTATATAGAGGAGCTTCTAGGGCTTTTACTGGGTGTTCGGCTAGGGCAGTCCCTAAAAGCTCTTTTTGAATTTGAATCTTGAAATTCTTGATTTGAGATCAAACTTGGAAAACAACAGAGGTTAAACCATGCATTTGTCACATCCATAATATCAATAGATTACATTACATTTTCACATCTATAATTTTTTAATTCATTGTTGCAAAATTAAGGTGAATATGAGTATATTGATCAATGTTTATGCAAGGAGTATTTTGGCCTTAAACGGTTGTAGTGTGTATATTTTCTCCAATGTCAATGGAAAGTTGGTTCTGACTCTTATGTGTCAAGTGCAAAAGGTTGTTTTTCTTATCTGAAATGATTGTTGGTATATACTTTTCTTACAAAATAATTTTACAAAATTTTCTTAGAGAATTATGCGAGAGTTATTTCAGATACTTTTCTTACAAAGTCATCTTGCAAAATTTTCATAGTGACTTATGTGAGAATTGTCTTATCAAAACACATGTCACTTACAATCTGAGTCCCATTCCAATGCATTTGGTTTGTAAAGTGTCATTCCATAAAATAAATAAATAAAATTATATAGTCTATTTTTTCGTGTAACATTGCTATGAAATTTAAATATTCCTTGTTTAATTGTTAATTTTTTAATGTCAAGAGTCTTATAACTTAATAAACCTTCTTGTGTATAGACATTTAATGCCTCCCCCCCTCACCCCTTGTGCAACTGTTTATAAAAAAATTTAAAATTATAAATTAAAGAACAAAATGAATAATTTTTTTACTATAACTTTCTATTGATTAATCTTGTATAGTCTTCCTCTATTCCAAATTGAAGTGTATAAATGTGTTCTCTCATACTTTCATGTTTTTTTAAAAGATATTTTTGCATTCAATTTTATTATCAACACAAAATTTTCACAATTCCTTAAAGTAATTTATTACTAGACTTATTCTTTTGCATTCGTAGGGTTTGGTACACTTTTTAATCTTTGTAAGTAGAAAATACTTTCCAAATTCTAACACAAAATTATCCCAAAAAAAAAAAAAGGTGTAAAATGTTTTGTGCATAGTGTTTAATTAGTATAGCATAAAATCTTTGTCATAAAAATTATTTTCTACACTACACGATTTCCTTTTTGACAGAACAAAACTCACTTCCTCTAGATTCAGATCTGGTGTAATAGTTAGAGTTGTTGAACCATACACTAGTAAACCTAATAATATCCGTAAATTAATGAGTAAGATTGAAAGTTTTTAACTCACTTTTAATGCAAATATTGAATTAGAATTTTTTTTTTATCAAAAAAAAGGCTCTCTCTTTTTATCTGTCAAACACAAACACACGCGCACGCACACACAAAGTTTCAGTGCCAACTCTAAACACAAACACACACACACACAAAGTTTCATGTGCCAACTCTTACTGTGTGTGATCACTAGGGAAAATCTACCATGCATTTCTTGTAGATCTAATTATCTCATTGGACCGAACAACAACAAATATTTTTTTAAAGCAATTTTAGAAATATAACTAATTAAACACGTTTTTACAAGAAAAAAATTTAATTAGGTTGAAACAAAGGGAGCACGATATATAATGAATCTTTGGTTTTGGTTTTCCTGATGTCTGAATAAATCTTGTACCCTCTTTCTTATCAATATGGACAGATCTTCCCTCCTTACTTAGCTGCCAGATGATTAAATAAATCTCCATTCTCAGCTATTGATAGGTTCGAATAACTCGATCTACTCCCTTATTTTAAATAGGATTGTATAAATCTACTTCTCCAGTTTTCTAAATGATAGAATAGTTTTGCATAACGAACTTTGGAATAGGGATGAAGAAATCTTCTTCCTACGATTCATATAGGAGTGAACAATTCTTCCCATAACACTATTCAGGTACTAATAACGTATCTTCTGTCAATGTTGATAATTGTCTTATGAACTAAGTCTTATTAGTTTGTCTTCTCAACTTCTGTAATCTGTTAGCAAGAGTCCCATTTGAAGTCCATGACTCCTACAATAAGAGAGTGCTTTCAAATGTTAAGAGAATAGGACGGCCATCAGACCATGTTAATGTTAATCCCTGTGAATTTTAAGATGATCAGGACATGAATTGTTCTTATAGTACCTTGAGCGATATGCTTGCACATGCTATTTGATGTGATTTCCATCGTAGAATTGGATCCATTCTTTTGGTCTTTCTTTTGTAGTTCTTAATCTCTAACCCTGTCCCCTTTATAAAGTCTTTAGGCTTTGTATGTGCATGTGTAAGTGCATTCAGACTTTAGACTATATAGTACATTACTTGAAAGTAGTACTTTTTCTTATTTCCTAGAACATATAAGAGCCTTGTAAGTTAACTCAACTGGCACAGTATTTCCAACATAGAAGTCTAGAGTTTAAATCTCACATCTATATTTGTAATTATCAAATTATCAATAAACAAAAAAGCGTAGACAGGCCGTCAGACATCCTACCTTCTCTAACTAAGTTTGCTTCTCAGTTTTTTTCCCATGAAGTTAGTGTTAAACTGTTACTCATTACTAAAGGGAAACAAAGAAATTAACCAATAAAATAAATAAATGAATAAAGGAAAATTTAGAAGAAGTACCTAATAAGGAAGGAAAAGAAAATGGACTATGTTCGTTTTCCTCAATTTCTTTCTTCACAAGCATTTCTTTAAAATGGTGCTTTACAGGTTCCATCAGCTAACAGAGTTTGATGAATCTAAAAGGAGTTGTCGTAGACGTCTAGCTGGACATAATGAGAGGCGTCGGAAAAGCTCATCTGAATTTCATAGAGAAGGCTCGCATTGATAAGGATTAGTAATTGGAGGAAGACTTACAAAGTGGGAGAATTTAGATTTCTCCCATACAATTCCTTCCAATCATTTTAAGATCTATCGGTCCAAAAAAAAAAAAAAAATCTATGTGGATGCTCTCTCTCTTCTGTCAATCCTTAATTGGCTTTTCATTATGCACTTTTGCTCTTTAATTTATCTAAAACCATTTAAATAATTATGCCTAAAAGCATTTTGGCATGTACCATCCAATTGTGGCTAAGTGGTATTTGACTGGTTGTTATAATATATATATATAAGTCTACATTTTTTTTTTTTTTTTGGCTAGGTATGTAAAAGTCTACATTGCTCATATATATCGACTCTCCTTTAATGATTTTTTCCCCTAGAGTTGTTCCATCTTAAATGAATTTCTTGTCACAAAATGATCACTCACCACTTGTGATCCACCTGCTTGATTTGAAAGTTTTCCCTCAAGAGCTGGGAAGCCTTAACTGGTCATGTGTAAGTAACAAGTAGAGTCTGATGGCTGATCCAGTCCCTTTTAGGTTAAATGCTTGTCACCTCTCCTAATAGAGCTGTGTTCTTCTTCCTAAGGTAGATTGTTGGACACTAATGTGATTCCCTAAATTTATCCCAAAACATGGTTCTATAATTATAACCCATTGAGCTATTCACAATTACTTGTCTTCAAAGAACAAATAGCTGTAACAAGGATATAATTAATGTGATTTGGTTTACCCCTTTTTGAAAGAGATACGTTAGTATAGAAATCATCTCATCTGTTTGATAGAAATTAAAGGGTCCCACGACCATAAACTGATTTGGGATCCCAAATCCCAAGCTTGTTTATGTAGAGCAGATCTAATTATTTTATAATTAAAAATTAATTTTTTGTATGTAATACAAATTGAATTTTGGTTGTTGTTTTCAATCGAATATTAGCAAGGTTGTGAAGAATTTTCTCTTCATCTAGAAAACCAACTGATTAGAATACCAAACTAAAATTAATCTGTTAATCGTTTTAAAATTATTCTAAAGTTTTTCTGTCATTATTCTAAAGTTAGCATGGATGGCACATCTCTATCATGTGTGCCTAGAAACAAATTGTAGATGGCATAAAATTCATTTTGAGATAGAGGTTTGGATTGATGAAAACTAAGTTATATAACTTTGTAACTCTTTTCATTACCCAAAAACTCAAAAAACATGAGCCCTATTGAAAACTTGATTGTTTGGATGAGTTTTGAGTTAAGTTTCCATATATAACTCAAAACTCAATATTTTGAGTTTGAGTTACCCAAACTAAAAACAAATTTTGGATGTTTCCAAATTTTAAGGTAAGAGTGTCAATGACATTTTGGTAAATAAATTAAACTTAGTAGAATCCGCTTTAGTGTCTTGTCACTTTAGTGGAGTGTGTGACCGCTGCTCCCATCTCTTTACTCTTTTTTTTTTTTCTTTTTTCTTTTTTAATCAGTTTCTCTTTACCCTTTCACACTACGGATTCACTCTACACTCATACTACATGGACTCCACCACTTTATGTACAAATTTGAGTTTGAGACATGAGATATACACCCAAGATATGAAACCAAACAAATATTTTCTGGAGTGAAAGAAAAAGTAGAGTTAAAGATATGAAATTGAATTTAAGTTATGAGATATGAGATATAAGATATGAGTTTTGAGTGATGTTCAAACCAAACACCTTTTAGCTTCTTGTTGAAGTGTTTAGGGAACTCCTCTGGATAGAAAGCTTGCTAATATTGGAATATTCTTTTTTAGATTTTTTATTCATTTATTTTTATGTTTAATATTGTGTTTAATTTGTTTTGTGTGCTTTGCAAATAAAGGTTTTGATTGGTGTTTTAAATAAAAAGGGTTAAATGCAAATATGCCCCATGTGGTATTGCTCATTATCAAACACACCCATTGCGATACAAAACCCTTGTGGAGTTGTGATATATAAAATTATGCATTAAACCCTTTTGTTAGATCTCCTTCTGTTATATTTGAACTGAAATTGACTACATGTCCATCATGTGAACCCAAAACACATGCAAAATAGTTGTTTCCCACCTAGACTGAAACACATGCAGCATGTGTGTCGTCCTTAATGTTGAGGTGAAAAAAAAAATAGAAAGTGACTTGCCATCTATAAAAAAGCAATCACAATTTGTAATGTGCCAAAATTTTATTGGACTTCATGACAGTTTTATAAACGAAAATGCCAATTTAACTAGTACGCCAGAAGTTCAAGGACTAATATGATAAAAGGTAAAGTTTAAAGATGAAAATGACAGTTCACCCATACTTCAATAGTATAATTTGGATTTTTGCCTTACGTTTTTTTCTATGCTTCAAGATGCATGGATATGCCACTCAACTAATAATCTTCTGACATTAGATAGTAATGGCAGGCAGCCAATTCATAATTTAATTCCTATCATAAAAATAGGGATGGATTCAAATAACTTAAAAGATACAGATTTGCCATTCAAAATAATAATAATAAATAATAATACTCACAAGGAAAATTTATCATATGAACAGACAGAAATATATTTGTCAATCATAAATATGGGCCCTCAACAAGAAAGGTGCTTGGAAATATGGGCACAGATATGATTGCGGTATGCACGAGCAATTTTTAAAAAATTATAATATGAATGACTGGTATGATATCATTATGACACAGCTATAACACAAGCACGGCAACCTAAAATAAATGAAGTTTTGGTGCTTCTAGCTTTTTTGCAACCACCAGGTTATTTGTTCAAAATATAATGGATAATCGGTCTAATCCAGAAACCACTCCATCCCAGAGCACAAGAAACTGGCTAGCTGCAACCTATATTTTGGTGCATTATTTGGAAAATTTCAATTTGAGAGATCGTCACACTCGTAAATAAAATAACACTTCTATTTTCCTAGTACAGATTGTCCAGCACTTCCAAAAAAAGAAAACCCACCAATCATATACTAGTTACAATCACTCTCATGAATTTTGGACTTCAAAAAAAAGAAAACCCACCAATTAGACTTCAACCACTCTAATAGTATATCTCGCAATCCATCCTACATCTTTAAAAGAACAAAGACCAAGCAAAAGCGGCTCTGACAAGAAAAATCGCAGTAATTCCAAACAGATCCCTTGTCAGTCCAACCACCCAAAGAATCGACTAAAAAATCAAATGATGCTGAAGCTCCCTTTCAAAAACATCAAGTGAAGCTTTTATATCCAATATCATCAGTCCCAGGGTCAAGCCTCTCAGGAATTTTGGATCTGAAATGTTGCCAAGCAGCCATGAGTGGATGTGTTATAGGAATAGGAAGAGAATTAAAACATTTGGTATTGAACATATCATCAGCCTCACTCATGCTTGATCCCTAAAAGTTTCATTGCTAGCTCCCAGGTAACAATTGCTGCTGCATTGGCCGGAAATGCCCGAACTATGGTGGGACCCAAACCTGTATAGCATCCTTTAAGTCCAGCCCTCCTGTAAATCTACAACAGAAGACCCATTTAGCTTCCCTCTCTTCTAAGAACCCAAAAGAGGTACAAGAAAATGCTTTTCCATCTTCTTTTCTTCCATTTCGTAAATAGATATAATAGAATAACGCCGCCATTCATGACAGTCATGAAATGGAGGAAATCAAGATGACTTACCGAGCTCAAGATTTGAAATGGATTTCTTGAAGAGCTTTTTTCTGGGGAGGTCTGTATTATGGTTTTTGCCACATCAAGGGGCAAAACAGCAGACCAAAACTAAAAGAACGGCAGGAAAAAATTTTGACAATATGATGGGTATTTAGTGGAATCAGAGACTGAAATATGTGAAACGTATAAGAAACATGCTGAAGTTGTCAAGAGGCTTACAGCTACACCACCAAGGCCACCACTCAAAATCCCAATTCCCGCGTCAATCAAGTGGCTGTTTTCAGATGAAGCAGCTTTTAGTTGTGAATGCATGTAATAACGAACATACTCATAAACACTAAAAAAGACTGCATTGCCACTAGATTCTCTTAGCAATGTTGTAAAACCTCCACGAAAAATGCCTGTAACCTGAAAGGTGTTATGTCAGATTAAAAACAGAACATTCATAATGATGCTAAATGCAGATGATTTTCTCACCCCTTCAGTTTTCACAGTTTTAAGGGCACAATCAAGGGGACCACTGTATCTACTTGACTTTGGAACCAAAGAGTCAGCACCTTGAACCTGCATCCTACACTGAAAAGCTCATTGTTACAAGGTACCATCAGAAGCAACAGAGCAAATATGGAAAACAATCTTGCAACAAACAAACCCTCCCATTCACTCTACCTTCACCAGCTCTGATGGACATAACACAAAACTGATGAGAGCTCCCCCAAAAGCTGCAGAAGGAATAATCACTTGGGGCTGTGGGCAACTACTTTGTACACCTCCCTTCATGATAAGAGAAAAAATGTAAAATTTAACAATTTCAGTAATTATATAACAGATGCAAGACAGTTCAGAAGACCTATATCCACAAAATCAGTTAATAGTGACTGTTTCACAAACAATATAATTTTAGCCGACTAAATTAAAGACAAACCTGCAGTGACTGCTTTGTTTGGGAATAAACACCAAAAAGAAGAGAACTCTCAAAAGCCACCCCAACAAAAGATGGTGTTGCCCCTCTATAAAGTCCTCTAATCTGTCAGACACAAATTTCACTTAGTTTCTCAAGTAGGAAAAAAAATGTGGAAACATACAACCAACCTGCCCGCCCCCCCCCCCCCCCCAACCCCCACTTTTCTCCTTCCCTAAATAAAGGCAGGGGATGGGGGCAAAGACGTCCTACATTGTCATTTCAGAACAATTTACAAGTTGGCGACGGCACGATGCCTAAAATGATGGGTTTTATGCATTATTATAGGCAAAATTGCTATATAAACTGGACAGGAAAGAGAATTTTGTGTGATGTAGATCACATTTGAGACCATACAACATAACCAGTCCACTAATTTGTTCTTGATGTTACTATCATAACCAACTACAGATAATTGTTTAAAGACTTGGATATTGATTCATAATATAGAGAGAGGTTGCAGATGCTTAAATGCAAGTGACTTCACTCTCAACTACCTTAATGCTAGTGTTGAGTTGATAATTTATAGACTAGATGAGTACTCAACTTCCAGATTTCCCGACATAATGCAAAAGATCACATTACACAAATGTCCCTAGCTGCCCAAAGGCTTTGATGCAAATTCTTATGATGTTCAACCAGCCAGTTAGACCCAAACTACTAGTTGAACTTTAGAAGGTGGAAGGTTACAGCTAGAATAGGTGAAACCTGACCAACTATGCAGACAGAAAAAATTAAAAAACTTTTAGGGAGAAGAGGGCAGAGGGGATGGACAATGAGTACTCAAAAGTAAATCTGTGAATTATCCTTATATAATTTGGTTTTAAATATAAGTTTGAATATCACAAAGCAAATATAAGGTTAAATATTTATATAAACACAATGGCATTCAAGATAATAAGGTCCTTTATGCAATGGAAACTTAAGATTGAATTAACCTTCTTTTTGGACTCTAAATTGATGGATCACCAAAGAAATCACCTCACATTCATCAACCTAAATTACACATATGATAATAACCATGGCTAATTTGTCTAGGCAAGGACCATTATTGTCATGATAACAAGGTCCACAAATTTTCAAATCTAAAAGCCGTCTGCCTCTTTTAATACCCACTCCATGAAATATAATAGGGGAATGATCAAACAATAATATAGATGATAAACATTACTAAAATGCTCCTCCCAATCCAAAGAGACCAGAAATCTGTCCAGGCAAGATAACGAAGAGGCCCCTGTTTTATTTTGGCTAAGAGGCTTAAATTGCTAAAGCAAGATCTATTTAAGTGGAATAAGGAGGTGTTTGGTGGGATGAAGTAAAGGAAAAAATTCTTCGTGGAAGTTTTTAGTAGGTCAGTCATATGGAGGAGGACAGACTGCTGTCAACAAAGGAGAGAAGTGTTAGAGATTCTGCTACAATAACTCTAGAGACACAAAGATTTTCAAAAATATTTCACATTTACCAAGGTGGCAAGTTGTTAATGGTTAATGATAAAGTCATGTTAGTGGTAGGCCCAAATGAGAACCAATAAAAACCTACCAATTCAACTATTGTAAAAATTGCTGTGTATGTAGCATTACTCATTCTTCTAAGGCAGAGCTAGAAAAAGTCATTCTGATGGAAGAAATTAGCTAGAGACAAAAAATCACAAGCAATTGTATAAAGGAAGGTGACCACAATACTAAAGTTTTTCATCACTTGCCAATTCACATAGATGATACAATCATATGGATCAGTTTCAAGTGGAGAGGAATATAACTGATGATCAGGGGCGGCTTAGGGTAAAAATAGTGGAGTACTATAATGGGCTATACACAAAGTCGACTACTTGGAGGCCACAATTGGATGGCTCACCTTTTAGTGCTCTAGATCTAGCATCAGCTACTCAATTAGAGCAACCTCTAAAGAAATTTAGATTTTCCAGGACCTTACAAGTCTGAATGGGGACAAGGCACTACGTCCAAACCGCTATACAATGGCTTTTTTCCAAGCACGCTGGAGTGTAGTGAAGGATGAAATTTTAACTTTTTTTCAAATACTTCCAAGCAAGTGGTGGTTTTAAGAAAAGTCTGCATTCTACATTTATAGCCCTTATTACTACAAAAAAAGAAAAAGTAGGGCCATGAATGTCAGGGATTTTAGACCCATCAGTCTCATCAGAAGTGTGTACAAAATTCTAGCTAAGGTCCTTGCAAACAGTTTGATGAATGTAATGGGAGAGTTGATATCATGGGAGAATTTTGCAAACAGTTCAAAATATTTGGGTTTGCCTCTAAGAGCTCAATTCAAAGCAATACCTATTTGAGATGGCATTGTTGAATGAATGGAGAAGCGGTTAGCATGATGTAAAAAGTTTATCTCTCTAAAGCGGGAAGGCTTACTCTAATTAAAAGTACATTTTCAAATCTCACTACATACTGTATGTTCTTATTCCCTCTCCTAGTTAGCAAGATTACCGTTTGGAGAAAATTTTAGAGGGATTTCTTATGAGGTGGTTTGGCAGGTGAGTTTAAATTCCGCCTTGTGAATTGGGACTCATGATGTTATCTTTTCAGGACCAGGGTTTGGGGACTAGATGTTTCATGGTTTTCAATCAAGCCTTGTTAGGGAAATGGCTTTGGAGTTTTGGATTGGAGACAGATTTTCGATGGTGTAGGGGAATTCCCACTAAGTATGGGCTTTCACAGGATAGTTGGTGCACAGCTCCTGTGGGAGGGACCTATGGTGTCAATCTTTGGAAACATATAAGGGATGGGCCACGTTTACAAATTTGGTAAACTATGAGGTAGGAACAGGGATAGAATTCAGTTTTTGGCATGATTGTTGATGGCTGATGAGTTTTTTTGGGATTGCTATCCAAAAATTTTTCAAATTACTAGAGATAAAAAGGCAAAGGTGGCTGATTATTTGACCATGTCAGGCAGTATCCTTCATTGATACCCAATTTTTATTTAGCTATATATGATTGGGAATTAGAATCTTTGGATTCATTTTTGGATGATTTGTACTCCAACATCAGGAGGATTGGATGACTTGGAGTTTGTTTAAGGCTCGGAAATTTGAAGTTGGCACTTATGGCTGTGCTTTGCAAATAAGTGGGGATTCCTCCTTCCCCTAGCGAGCTATTTGGAGAGCAAAAATTCAGCCCCAAGTTGGTTTCTTTATGTGGGTAATAGTGAAAGGCAAGCTTATAACAGCAGATAATTTAATGTAATTGGGAATTCTAAATCCTGATTGGTGTGACGTGTGTAAGTAGGATGGGGAGACAATCAATCAATTATTTCTACATTGTTGGATGGCTAGAGAGCTATGGAGTTTTATAGGGTGTCTTCTGAGTGGGAATTGGGTGGTGCCACCCAGATTTACTGCTATGTTGGGCTGGGCTTCCAGTTAAGAAGGATAGGTTAGCAATTGGAAGTGCAAATCCATCTTATTTGATATGAACTATTTGGAGAGAAAGGACTTCTCATGTTTTTGAAAATAAAGATTCTTCCATAGCCCAGCTTAAATCACAATTTATGGACACCTAATATGCATGGAACCAGGCTCTCTCTCCTTCCCCGGACTGTGGTTTTGATTTGCTGTCTTTTCTAGATAGCATGTTTCTCTATTGACTCTTTTTTCTTTATTTTTGTCTCTGTTTGAGTGCTCCATAGTATACTCCCTGTGTACTGAAGCCTCATTCCCCCCCCCCCCCCCATTTTATGAAATTATACTGCAATACTGTTAAAGAAAATAAAAAGAGATAATCTTGTCTCTCAACAATGAAAAAATTCAAGAACCATACTCCTTCAGTCTTCAGTATTCTTGTAGTGCAATGCCAACCACTCCTGTATGTAACCCCACGTGCTTCAGTATTGTGCTTTTGCAGCTTCACCTAATACGTGAATTACACAAACAAGTGAAGCTTAAGAACGCAATGTTATTGGAACCAAAAAAAACCCTATACAAACAGATAAAATAAGTTCAATCATTTTCAAGTCCCAAATGATCATCTTTCAAGAAAGGCCCAGAATGTGCTGATTTCATCAATAATTATATAAAGGGAAACTTTTACTTTATCAAAAGAGTGAAACCTGACTGTGGTAAAATCGTCCAAAAGACAGCTGAAACAAAATATAGATCACAAGAATGCTGCTATATGATATTCCACTTGACCAATATTTCATAAGAAGAAAAGTATTTCTGGATACCATTATGTTGTTGAGCAAGAAAATATTTACTGATTCTGATGCATTGTAGTGAAGAAAGGATGCCCTAATTAATAGTTTGCATGACAATGAAGAAATTTTGTATTTATACTACTTTACAATCACATTACACACCTTATACATGCATTCAAACTCTTTCTATTTGCAGTCCATTTGAGTAGTACCCCTAATTATCACATTTATCCAAAAATTAAAAAGGTAGTACCACTAGCTTTTGCAAGTTCCTATGCAGGATGAAAATTCCCTTTGAAGTGGGAAGCAAAGCACTACCAAAGCTCTTAAAATAAATCTATGGGAAGCTCAATTCTTGACACTTAATAGAATACAAAATCCATACATAGACTTCCTCTCTCGTCTTATTTAATTACAAAACTTAATGTGATACCCCAGATTGGATGAATTGTATAAAAGTGTTGTGCAGGCATGTGCTGAGCCCCACAAGGAGCTCTAATCATAACCTGTCTAGCCCTTTTGGGGCATTGCGGAAATGTAGCTAGGACTTGCTTGGGTGACAGCACTTTGAATTCTGTAGTATTCATATTTTCCAACTTTCACGGAAACTAACAACTATGTTTCCAACAATTCAAAGCAATACATGAAATTGCCTAATGGGTAGAATATCCATAATCAGAATCACTGTCATAGCATATCATATATTGGTAAAACTGCAATCCATGCCATTTCTATATTCTAGACAGGATTCCATGTTCATGAAGATTCATTGTCAACTTTTGCTTCTTCCAATTTTTAAACAGCTCATTTTTAACAATACATTAAGGAAAAAGAATAAAACTGATACCAACCTAACTCCCACATCTATAGGTACGGTTCACCTGAATTCCATTTAATTAATCGTAAACAAAATAAAACAAGGACAAAGAAACAAGATTTTCAACCTGATCCTTTTTAACATATGCAATTAAAAAGATATATAATTCAAACTTTTGGGGAGAGAACAACTTTGGGGTACTCCAATTGAGTAGTTAATATAACATATAGACATTCCACTTAACCCAAAAGCTTATGCTTATGCGTTTGGGCACAACTATGTTTATATTAACCACACACTAGTATTTAACGTGGAACTTCACTAGCAAGGGCATGGGCATACCCAACACAAAACAAACTAATACCAACCTGAATCCAACCTTGTAGGTAAGGTTAACTTGCACGAACTAAATTTCCATTTAATTAATTGTAAAAATAAAAATAAAAAGACAAAGAAAAAGAAACAAGATTTTCCCAAATTAAAATCATGGGCTCAAACTCCTCACAATTCGACTTCTTCTACAGAAAAGTCAGACACCCAGAAAAGAAAAATGCATTAAAATTGAAAATTAAAAATTAAAAAAAAAAAAGTAGGATCTTTAAATGTGAAACGTGGGATTGAACAGATACATCATACATGTGCTAATAATTTGTATAATAAGAGTTACCTTAACTGTGTCGAAAGGGTGACCCGTGATGACAGTGGCCACACCGGCGACTAAGCCTGCCACATATTCCTTGTAACTGGAACTCGCCGCCATCTCTATCTCTCTCTCTCTCTCTCTCTCTCAAAACTTTCAGTTACTAATAATCACTTGGGACTGACTGGGACTATTATATGGAATTCCATGTCACAATGTCTCTGTCTCTCCGCCTCAGATGCTACCATGTTTTTTATTACGTGGGTTTTTAGGGGTTCGTCTGAGATTCTTTTTTTTGAAGAATTATGGGCTATTGCCTAATTTGACTAGAGTTTTTACTTTTTATGGGCTGTTAAAGAATTAAAAAAGTAATCCTGAGTAATGAATATAACATCTCTCTCTCCTCTCTCTCTCTCTCTCTCTCTCTCTCTCTCTCTCGTTACTACTGGTATTTATTTGGGACTATTTATGGAAGTCCATGTCACAATGTTGAGTTACACGACTCTTTCTATACCTCTGATGCTACGCTATGTTTTTTTTTGCTACGCGTGTTTTTAGGGGTTCGTCTGAGATTCCTAGAAGGATTATGGGCTATTTGGCAAATTTGACTATTTCAATTGGGTCTATTAACTTCATTAAGCTTAGGGAGGGTTTGGTAACTTTTTTTTTTTTTCCCTTATTTTTTGTTTCCAAAAAAAAATTTCTATTTTTAAAACTAAAAAACTTGCTTGATAACCCAATATGAATAGAAAACAAAAATTATTTTCAAAACTCAATTTATGAATGAAACTAAAAACATATAAAATGCTATTTTCAGTTTCTAATTTTCAAAAGTCAATGAAAACACGCATTTAATTTAATGAATCTATCTCATTTAATGAGTTAACATTAGAGTTCAAATCCTAGTAACAACATATTTTAGTATTTTCTATTTTGTTTTTTCAAAAAACTATCTTTTGAATTTCAACTAACTAAACGTATTTTTTATTTAAAAAATACAAGAAAATTATTTTTTCTTTATATTCCAAAAAAAAAAGTTTTTGAAAATAGAAAACAAAAACTGTTACCAAATATAACCTTAAATTCTGTGAGAGAGTTTTATAATACAATTTTTTTTTTTTTTTGAGTTTCAATCTATAATGTCTGCTCTTGATAATGTTATTTATCATTAGTTTAAAATATTAATCAATTTTTAGTGTAAGTAGAGATTGAATTTCAAATCTCATATTCAATCATCAGAGAGTTTTATAATACTTAAAAACTCTTTTCACAAAAGAAATAAAGTTTAGGCTATGTAGGGGCACAAATTGTGCTGGACCAGAATTAGATTTTCTGACCAGGCTAATGAGGCCTTGACAATAGATTTATAGAGAGTGGGATGCTAATCTAGATCGTTTAGACGGTGGATAACACAAAGGTTGGATTAAATCCTATAATTCATGCATTAATCTCATATAAAGACGTAATATTGGGTTGTGTACATTGATGCCGAGGATAATCCTTAATATTTCTTACAAGTACTCGCTCTCTTCTCTCTCTATCCTCTTTTTCACCTCCCCCTCCTTTCTCGTTTTCGCTTTCCTTTTATAGGCCTGCCTCTCTCCTTCTTCCTCTTTCCACGTGTAATCCAGGTGTTTCCTTTTTAGATACTTGTCCCATCATTCCCCCTTACTCAAATCTCTGGCGGTGAAGGTAGGGCTGAATTTTGATGTTCAGATGTCACTTCTTCATTAATGCGGCCAGAGGGGTAGGTATAATGCCTTCAATGCGGTGACAGCAGTCTTTTCTCTAATATTTGCCCATCAACTTACTTTGTCCCTTATCCTCACTCTCTTAGTCATTTGTACATAAAGTCCTTAATACGGGAGTCTTTGAACCACCAAGCCACTAATACTGTCCTCGGCAACCAGCTGCCGAGGACAATATCATCCTCGGACGTCATGTCCTGTGGTGCTACGCTCATGCATGGCAACTTCCTTTGTCACGTGGCATCGCAGAAAGGAATTATTATGTCCTCGGACCATCCTGAGCTGTTAGGTTGGACTTTCTTCTTTATGGGGGCTTTTGGGCCGGCCTAGTACGTGATTTGGGGCTCATGGGCACCACAATAGCCCCTCGAAATCCTTATTTCTACTCTGTTGGAGAGGAATGAGGGTTTCGATATATGCGCATGTAAGGCGATCCGCTTCTGACGCTTCGATCTGCAGGACGCGCTTCAATTAAATGTTGGCGGCTTTATGTTCCCTGTTTCTAACCGCACAATACTCATCTAACGGGTGGGCGTGTTTTGAGGAGACAGGTGGGAGGCTTCCCGCTTTACGCCTTTCCACGAAATGAAAATTGCCATTTCAAAGGTTCCTCATTCATTTCAGAGTCTGTACATCGAATCTAGCCTTTCCTGCCATCTACACGCGTCTCTAGTCTTTTCAATTCTAAGCCGAGGTGACCTAGTTACTTAAAAGTAAGTACTCCAACTCTCTGCTTTCGTTATTACTGTTAGTTCCTTCTAGTTATTCTTGTATTTTTCGTCCTCGGCAGTCCAAACTTCCTACCTTTGCATAGTGTTCTTTTCGTAGTTTTAGGAAATGGGTAGATTTGCGTCCCTAGTGAACACTCCTGAGAAAATAGAGGAGTTTAAGGTTAAGTACGGAATCCCTCAGGGAGTATCCGTCAAGTACTGTGAGCAAGGAGGATGGCTCACCGATAGGGACACCGGTGAGGTGGTGATCCCTATGATAGCGTTCCTAGAGGGGGGAATGAGGGTCCCTATGATGCCCATCACTAGGGATTACCTTAGAACATCTAGGTTATCTCCCACCCAATGTGCCCCGAATATGTTTAGGATCTTAGGAGCCATAGACGTCCTAAATGAAAGATTAGGGTTAGGGCTCACCCACCATGAGGTGAACTGGGTGTACAATCTCCACCATCTGAAAGGGCATACATACTACCTAAAGTCTAGGCACCCTGAGGTCAGGCTAATCCAATGCCTCCCCCACTCCAACAAGGGTTTAGACAAAGATTTTCTTATCCTGTCCGGGGAGTGGCATGATGGTCTCCCCTGTCCGACGAGAGAGGGGACCCCTGGTAAGTATCTGAATAGCGTCAGCCTCAGTTAATGATAAATCCTTTGTTTTTTTTTTTTTTTTTTTTTTTTTTTTGCTTGTGTTAATTTTTTTCTTTGAATATATATGTGCAGATCGTCGTGCGCTTACCCGTCGCGCTAACCTCGTCAACTTTGATCGTCTGAACAAAATTTTGAAGGCCGAGGTGTTTATGCATTCAGACGGTCAACTTCGCGCCGCCCACCTCATCCTCGGATACACGCCAATCTCCACCACTTTCTAAGACCCCAAGTGTGTCATCAAGGAGAAGGATCCGCGGCTGCCGAGGATCAGTGTAGCCATTGAAGGCTTTTTGCTGCCTCCTGGCACTCCAGTTCCTCGAGGCATACTTATCACCGAGCCCGTGAGGGTGGTACCAAGAGCCTCTCATCTCGCCACACCATCGGCTCAACCCAGATTGGGTGAAGGTTCTTCTTCCCAGGTGGTTGCAAAGGAAGAAGAAGAAGAAGAAGAAGAAGAAGAGGAAGAAGAAGAAGAGGAAGAAGAAGACAAAGAAGAGAAGAAAAGGAAGAAGGAGGTGGTTGAGCTTTCGGATTCAGAGGAAGAGTTTGAAGCCTTAGACCGGTTTCTTCCGTCTAGAAGCCCATCTCCTGTCGTCGGCTCCCCATCTTTTACATCCTCAGACGACGACAATCAACCTCTGGTAAGGATGGGTATCCAATGCCGACCAAAGCCAAGCCTCAAGGATGTATTAGAGGGTCAGGCTAGAGCGCAGGAGCTCCCCAAGGTACCCCTAGTGAGACCTAAGGACAAGGGTACCGAGAAGGTTCCCTCAATTAAGCTCACCCTTCCTCCTTCAACTCAAACTGAACATCCCGACCCAGTTGACCATAAGCGAAAAAGGGATCAACATAAGGGGAAGGAGATAGCCGAGGGGACTAAAGACCTCCCCACCAAAGAGATAGAGTTGGACAGGGGAGGAAAGCATGCTCGTCATGCCCATCCAAGATCGGAGAGGCGAATTGACCCTCTACCAGCCTCCCATGCGCCCATTTGGGCTCCCCAAATGAACGTAGACGATCAGGCAGTCACCGCCGATGCGTCTATTAGGGGGTCCGATGAGGGCACAGCTACGTGCATCGCCGATGCATTGGAGCAAGCGCTTCTGCTGCCCGAGGACATGGGCGAGCTGAGGAGGATGAGGGATCACAACGTCTTTATGATCCTCAAGAAAGAGTTAGCAATGGTAAGAGCTTCAATTGATTGTTTCTCTGTGTCCATGCTTTTTGTCGTTGCATTTATTATTATATATACATTTTTGACAATAACTGTTTTCGCATGCTATTTACTAATAATGTTTGTACGTAGGCCGTTCAATCTACCCATAGGGCAGAAGAGATTGCCGCTAACTCGTATAAGGCACTGAGGGACGAAGAGGTAAGGCTGGATCACGCCAGAAAGATACTTAAGCTAAAAGAGAAGAAGTTACAGGAGACGACGGCCAGTCTGACCAAGGCGGAGAGTGAGAGGTCGGGTTTGGAGGCCCAACTGAAGACCACTACCAGGCAGACTGAGGATCAAAGGTTGCAGCTCAGGCGCGCCAATGAAGACCTCGCGTCGACCAAGAAATTAGCAGAGGACCTTAAAAGGGATCTCATGGCATCCGAGGAGGCCAAGCAGGAAGCTCTCAAAGCTAAGGAGGAGGCATTCGTCAAAGCATGCGAAGCCGAGGCTATGGTTAACGAGGCTGAACAAAGCGGCTACGAAATGGGGGTGGCAGAAACCACAGATATATTCAAAGCCCAAGTGCCGGGGGTTTGTAGGGACTACTGCCTCCAGGTGTGGAAGGAACTCTCTCCCAAGCTGGAGTTGATGCTTCCACTCCCTTATGGAAGGTAGAGAACGCCTACATACTTCCCGCCATTCGAGTGGCCGCCTCCAGCACAGCCGATGACGTAACCAAGTCCTCCAAGGCTGAGATGCAAATGGAAGAGACTGCTGTGAGTGTTACTGCGAGTGATGTTCAATCTAAGGATGCGCAACCTCCCCTTGCCCCTGAGGAGCTTCCTCTCAACCCTAAGGTCGGCGGGACGATGGAGATAGTTTTGGCGACCCTCCCTATATTACCAAAGGGGGATTCCAAGGAAAAGGAAGTGGTTGGGGGATCCTCGGCTGCAATGGTGGCTCCTGCTGACCTTAAGGGCCAAGTCGTGTCCAAGCCTTAACAATTTTTCGTTTTCTGTTGTAATTAATTGTCTCTGTTGTCGTTTCGTTCTTGTTTTGCCGTCCCTTTTTGTAATTTGCCCTTTTGGGTGTGAATGTATTGAGGGATATTTGATTTAATGAAAAAAAAAAACTTTCAGTTTGAACTGCTATCTTGTATTGCATTAACTGATGGCGGACCCTTTTATCATTGTTGACTTAGTCTAATCAAATAGCAACTTGAATTTGTTAAATGCACTCGCAACTCTATATCTATAACAAAGTAAGTGTAAAGGAGGTTTGAATAATTCATATACTTGCAAATGTTTTAAGTGATGATAGCCAGTTTCTACTCTATCCCAATAATAAATAATACAACGAAAGGTAAAATATCGATACAAAACCAACTCAAAGGGGACCCACTTAAGGATTATCTTTATAATAACGGATCGAAATAGGGGTTACCGACGTTTCTGACGCGTCCCACACTCAAACCAAGAATGGCTCAAGTACTGTACATAACACTTAATGACAAACAGAATTATATGAAACTCAATTTTGAGATACTCGTTGCTAATACATACCCGTTTCCATAGAACGTGTTTCAAATTTATTTTTAGATTAAGGTGGAGGATCCGAGGACCCGGCATAACCTTATTTTCACTTTCAAATTAAGGTAGAGGACCTGAAGATCCGGCTTAACCTTAATTTCATTTGGGAATAAGGTAGAGGATCCGAGGACCCGACGTAACTTTATTTTCACTTTCAAATTAAGGTAGAGGACCTGAAGATCCGGTTTAACCTTAATTTCATTTGGGAATAAGGTAGAGGATCCGAGGACCAGGCGTAACTTTATTTTCACTTTCAAATTAAGGTAGAGGACCTGAAGATTCAGCTTAACCTTAATTTCATTTGGGAATAAGGTAGAGGATCCGAGGACCTAGCGTAACCTTATTTTCACTTTCAAATTAAGGTAGAGGACTTGAAGATCCGGCTTAACCTTAATTTCATTTGGGAATAAGGTAGAGGATCCGAGGACCCGGCGTAACCTTATTTTCACTTTCAAATTAAGGTAGAGGACCTGAAGATCCGGCTTAACCTTAATTTCATTTGAGGTAGAGGACCCGAGGACCCGGCGTAACCTTATTTTCACTTTCAAATTAAGGTAGAGGATCTGAAGATCCAGCTTAACCTTAATTTCATTTGGGAATAAGGTAGAGGATCCGAGGACCCGGCGTAACCTTATTTTCACTTTCAAATTAAGGTAGAGGACCTGAAGATCCGGCTTAACCTTAATTTCATTTAGGAATAAGGTAGAGGATCCGAGGACCCGGCGTAACCTTATTTTCACTTTCAAATTAAGGTAGAGGACCTGAAGATCCGGCTTAACCTTAATTTCATTTGGGAATAAGGTAGAGGATCCAAGGACCCAGTGTAACCTTATTTTATTGTAACAGTGCGTACGAAACAACAGCGACAAGAGAAAAATGACAAAAGTGCATTTTATTAATAATAATACCGTCACAAATTACTTACATTCCAGGGGTGGGGCACAACCTTTTCATCTAGGTCTGCAAGGTAATAAGCTCCTATTCCAGCTACTGCCGTAATGCGGTACGGTCCTTGCCAATTGGGTCCGAGTTTTCCCCACGCTGGGTTTTTGGCATTACCCACTACTTTCCTCAGCACTAAATCTCCAAGCGCAAGCGGTCTTGAATTTACATTCGAGTCATATCCTTGCTTCAGTTTTTGTTGATATTGAGCCAAATGGATCATGGCAACTTCTCTCCTTTCCTCCACCAGGTCTAGGCTTCTTTCTAATAGCACATCATTACTCTCCGGGGCGAAGGAACTTGTTTTCATTGTTGGAAAGCCAGTTTCCAAAGGGACAACAGCCTCGGCGCCATAAGTCATCGAGAATGGCGTCTCTCCCGTTGATCGGCGAGGTGTGGTCCGATACGTCCATAGGACATGAGGCAACTCCTCCACCCATCTCCCTTTGGCGTCTTCCAGTCTCTTCTTTAGCCCGTTCACTATAACTTTGTTGACAGCCTCGGCCTGCCCATTCCCTTATGGATAAGCTGGTGTGGAGTACCTGTTGGTTATGCCGAGGTCACAACAATATCGCCTAAATGCCTTGCTATCAAACTGCAAACCATTATCTGAGATGAGGGTGCGAGGGACACCGAATCGGGTGACGATATTCTTCCACACGAATTTCTTCACATCGACGTCTCTGATGTTTGCCAGGGGCTCGGCTTCTACCCACTTAGTAAAATAGTCTGTGGCTACAATCAAATACCTTCGATTCTCAGGCGCCTTTGGGAAAGGACCCACAATGTCCAGACCCCATTACGCAAAAGGCCAGGGGCTCGTCAGGGGTTGAGAACGCCCCCAGGCTGGTGAATGTTCGGTGCAAACCTCTGACACTGATCACATTTCTGCACATAGCTTTGAGCTTCGCGTTGCATATTGGGCCACCAATACCCTTGTGTTAGGGCTCTATGAGCCAAAGACCTTCCCCCCGTGTGACTTCCACAGATTCCTTCGTGTAACTCTTCCAAAAGCAGCTCAGTCGCCTCTGGATGTATGCACAGCAGGTATGGGCCGGAGAAGGATTGTTTATAAAGTCTATTGTCCTCGGCTAGCCAAAATCGAGAGGCCTTCCTACGTATTTTGTCCGCTTCGACCTTTTCCTCGGGCAGAACATCATCCTTGAGGAAGGATACGATGGGGTCCATCCAGCTAGGCCCCACCCTGATTTGGTGGATGTGAATAACACTTTCAATCGTTCTCGAGGGTTTGGGTAAGTCCTCAACTAGGATAATCCGAGGTAGTCCTTGCGACAATGACGTGGCAAGAGTGGCTAGGGAGTCAGCATGCGCATTGCTACTTCTAGGGACATGGGATAAAGTAAAGGATTCGAACTTGCTTTGTACCACCTTGGCTTGACTCAAGTAGTCCTGCATCCTCGGATCTCTGGCCTCCACCTTTCCCTCCATTTGGCCGACAACAAGTTGCGAGTCCGAGAACACTCGCACGATCTTTCCTCCCAATTTATGAACCATCTCCATCCCTTTTAGCAGAGCTTCATACTCGGCCTCATTATTTGTAGCCAAGAATCCCAGCCTTAAGGACTTTTCTAACGTGAGACCTTCTGGGGTCGTGATTACTAAACCCACCCCGGATCCCCTTTGATTGGCAGCCCCATCAACGTAAACGGTCCAACCCACAAGACCTTTGTATGCAACCATAGCAACTGATTTTTCATCAATGTCCCTATTAACGGCACTATCTTCTATTGTGGGCTCAGCGAATTCTGCAACCAAATCAGCCAATACTTGACCCTTTATTGATGTGCGTGGCATGTACTTTATATCAAAAGAGCCCAAGATGGTTCCCCATTTTGCAATCCTGCTCGTATAATCCGCACTACGGAGTATAGCTTTGAGGGGAAGCTGAGTCAGAATAACCACTGTATGAGACTGGAAATAATGGGGTAGCTTGCGTGTACCATGCACCACGGCCATGATTGCCTTCTCTAATGGTGGATAACGTACCTAGGCCTCATGCAAGGACTTACTCACATAGTAAACTGGCTTTTGTACATCTCCGTCGACCCTTATCAACACCAGACTAACGGAATGAGCGGCCACCGCAATATATGCAAATAGGACATCGTCAACTTCGGGCCGAGACATGATAGGAGGATGAGAAAGATATTCCTTAAGTTTTTGAAAGGCAACAGCACATTCCTCCGTCCATTCGAACCCTTTCCACTTGTTTAATAATTGAAAGAATGGCCTACACCGGTCAGCAGATCTTGAGATAAATCGGTTGAGGGCCGCGGTCATCCCAGTCAACCTTTGCACCTCCTTTGGATTCCGAGGCGGCTGCAGGTTATTGATGGCTTTGACCTGAGCGGGGTTATCTTCGATTCCTCTATGTGTCACCAAGTAGCCTAGAAATTTTCCAGACCCTACTCCGAAGGAGCACTTGGATGCATTAAGACGTAACTTGTGCTTTCTCAGCGTTTGGAAAGTGTTATCCAGGTCTGGTATATAGGCCGAGATGGTTTTACTCTTAACCACCATATCATCAACGTACACCTCGATCGTTTTTCCTAGCTGTGGTTCAAACATTCGTGTCATCATTCTCTGATAGATAGCCCCTGTATTTTTCAAGCCAAAAGGCATCACCTTATAGTGATAGTTTCCCGTGGGTGTGACAAACCGTGGGTATGACAAAGGCTGTTTTCTCCTGGTCTTCTGGAGCTAAGGGTATTTGATGGTAACCTTGGAAAGCATCTAAAAAGCTCATCCGAGGATGGCCTACAGTAGCGTCCACCAGCTGGTCTATGCAGGGCATTGGAAATTTGTCCTTAGGACAAGCCTTATTCAAGTCCGTAAAGTCTACACACACCCTCCACTTTCTGTTCTTCTTCTTCACTACCACTGTGTGTGCCAACCATTCCGGGTAGAATACCTCCTTGATTGCCCCCGCCTTCTTAAGTTTCAGTACCTCTTCCTTTACAGCCTCGGCGTGCTCCTGAGACGAACGCCGAGGTGGTTGCCTTCGCGGTACTGCTGTTGGACTGACGTTGAGGTGATGACAAATGAAATTTGGGTCAACCCCTAGAGCCTCGTAGGCATCCCATGCGAATACATCGATGTTTTGTTTTAGAAATGCAACCAGTTCTTCTTTTTCTCGGGATGGCAATTGACTTCCTACTTGGAAAAATTTCTCTATATCATCTGCAATAATCATCTTTTCCAAATCTTCACAGCCGGGCCCTTCAGTCTCGGCCGTATTCGGTTCGGCCGAGGACTCTAACTGCTATAAATTCTTCTCGGCCAGGGCTTGAGACTCCTGTCTTGTTTGATGTGTAATGGCTGCTGTTATGCACTGCCTCGCCATGGACTGGCTGCCTAGTATTTCTTCAACTCCATCCTCGTACGGGAATTTTACTTTAACATATAGAGTTGATGATACAGCACCTACGGCATGCAGCCATGGCCTCGCCATTATGGCTGTGTAAGGGGAGTAGGCGTCTACTATGATAAAATCCACGTCCACTACCACTGGCCCCGACTACACAGGTAGTCGGATCAATCCCTTTGGAATAACAGCCTTCCCCTCAAAACTTATCAACGGAGAGTCATAAGCTGTGAGATCTTAAGACCTCAAATTGAGGCCCTTGAACAAATCTGGGTACATGATGTTAGCCCCACTGCCTTGGTCAACCATCACTCTCTTCACATCGTAACCCCCTATCCTTAAGGTGATGACCGTCGTGCGGCTGGATAGTGCCAATCTTATCCTCCTCTGAAAATCCCAACACAGGCAGGGGATTCCTCTTAATCCTCTTCGGCTCAACGTTGAGGTCCTCGACAGAGGGACGCTGTACTGACATTATTCTGGTAGAGCATGACCTTGTCCGACTTGGCGCCGCAAAGATGACATTGATTGTGCCCAATGGAGGCCTCATATTGTTACTGCCTTGGTTCACAGAACCAGATTGGGTGCCTTGTTCGTTAGGTCGATTCATGAATTGCCTTAACTTCCCCTCTTTGACCAGTTGATCCAGGTAATTCCACAAGTTCCTGCAGTTCTCTGTGGTGTGACCCTTATCCTGGTGATAATTGCAATAGAGGTTCTGATTACGTTTTGTAGGGTCTTCTATCATTCTACTGGGCCATCTAAAATACGGTTCTCGGCAAATCTTCTCCAACACTTGCTGCACCGGCTCACGAAACACAGTGTTCACTGTCTGGGGCGGGGCTGACCTAGTCTAGCTAGTGAAATCTCTTCGCGGCCATTTGCTGTTGTATCTCTCCGCCTTGAAGTCCCTACTCTCCTGAGGGACAGTCTTCATTTTCCCTTTACTTTGCTGCTGATCCTCCTCAACCCTCTTATACTCGTCAATACGATCCATGAGCCGACAAACTGTTTTTACCAGCTTCTTGGTCAAGGATTTTCTTAGATCGTGTTCAACTGGAAGGCCGACCTTAAAGGTGTTGACTGCCACCTCATCAAAATCACCATCAATCTCGTTAAACACCTCCCAGTATCTATCCGAGTAGATTTTCAACGTCTCGCCCTTTCTCATGGCCATGGATAGTAACGAGTCTAAAGGCCGAGGTACTCTGCTGCATGTAACAAAACGGGACCCAAACGCCATTGTAAGTTCCATGTAGGAATCAATGGAGTCCGCTTTTAAGCCGTTGAACCATCTCATCGTAACGGGTCCTAAACTTGAGGGGAAGACTTTACACATCAAGGTTTCATTCTGTGAATAGACCGCCATGCATTGATTAAAATGGCTCACGTGCTCCACTGGGTCTGTTTTGCCATTATAGATGGTGAAGTTTGGCTGCGTGAACCGACGGGGGAGCTTTCCCCTCTCAATACTACGTGTGAAAGGTGATTTGGAGAGCTGGAGCAGTGCTTTCCCCATGGCGTTGCTGCCCGAGCCCCTGGGAAGGGATTTTTTGCTCGCCATATCATGGAAACTTCCTTCTTGGTAAAAGAAAGTCTCGCTAGGAGGAGTTTTTGACCTCGGCTTATAGCCACTGCTCTGTGAGTCATCTGATGAAGGGTCAGATATGGAAGGCGTCCGTTTACGCTTGGCTCGACGTAACTTCCTTTTCAGCTGATCAATCTCCCTTTGCATGGCCCTAGTATTTGCCTCACTGGAGCCCCTGCTTCTGCCCTGCGGATGATTTCCGGCGGTTCGCCCCGAGTGCACACTACCTTCTCGATCTTCCATATGCCCTAACTGTTGGAATGGATCCTCATGCTGAGATCCGAGAGATTCAGCATGGTATGGATTCAAACCCGCCATCACGTTATCTGTGCCAAAACTCAAGATTCCCACAGACGGCGCCAATTGTAGGGGCACAAATTATGCTGGACCAGAATTAGATTTTCTGACCAGGCTAATGAGGCCTCGACAATAGATTTATAGAGAGTGGGATGCTAATCTAGATCATTTAGACGGTGGATAACACAAAGGTTGGATTAAATCCTATAATTCATGCATTAATCTCATATAAAGACGTAATATTGGGTTGTGTACATTGATGCCGAGGATAATCCTTAATATTTCTTACAAGTACTCGCTCTCTTCTCTCTCTGTCCTCTTTTTCACCTCCCCCTCCTTTCTCGTTTTCTCTTTCCTTTTATAGGCCTGCCTCTCTCCTTCTTCCTCCTTCCACGTGTAATCCAGGTGTTTCCTTTTTAGATACTTGTCCCATCATTCCCCCTTACTCAAATCTTTGGCGGTGAAGGTAGGGCTGAATTTCGATGTTCAGATGTCACTTCTTCATTAATGCGGCTAGAGGGGTAGGTATAATACCTTCAATGCGGTGGCAGCAGCCTTTTCTCTGATATTTGCCCATCAACTTACTTTGTCCCTTACCCTCACTCTCTTAGTCATTTGTACATAAGGTCCTTAATACGGGAGTCTTTGAACCACCAGGCCACTAATACTGTCCTCGGCAACCAACTGCCGAGGACAATATCATCCTCGGACGTCATGTCCTGTGGTGCTACGCTCATGCATGGCAACTTCCTTTGTCACGTGGCATCGCAGAAAGGAATTATTATGTCCTCGGACCATCCTGAGCTGTTAGGTTGGACTTTCTTCTTTATGGGGGCTTTTGGGTCGGCCCAATACGTGATTTGGGGCCCATGGGCACCACCGGCTAAATTACAAAATGTAGCCTTTAACTTTGCTCAAAATTCATTTCAGTCCCATAATTTTTGTTAAATATATTAGCAACGCGATGTGTTATGTCATGTTGTATATATTAGAGTGGATACGAAAGGAGAAGCATGGTACATAATACTAAAAACACGAGAGTTTCGTGATTCGGACTTGTTGACCTATATCCATGGAGGAAAACCTTAAGGGCTACATCTTTTGTATAAAAGTGTGATACAAAACATGTATTACAATGAAACCTAACATGAGTATATATAGGTAACTAAACCCTAGACTACTAATATAAGTAGGAGTGGGCTTGAGCTTATTACATTGGGCTAATATATCTAATATATTTCTAACACCCTCCCTTAAACTCTAGGCAGAAACTCAATGAAGGTTTGAGATTGGATAAATATGAGAAGATCCCTTGAAGAATACCTTTGAAGAAACCACGATGAAAAATATGCCAATTAACTAATTTCGGAGTTTCAAATGAAAAATGGAGTCCAAAATCAGAATCTAAGGGAAAAAGTGAGCAAGATAGGCCCTTTTTCGAAATTTTAACTTTTAGTCAAAGGTCAACGCGAAAAGTCAAAGTAAACGATGGTCAAGTCAACAGTCAAGAACCAAGAAAGGTCCACGGGTTAGATCTAAAAGTCCAGGTGAGGCCGATCCGAGCCAGCTGAGTAAAAGATGACGTGGTGATTACTATTGAAAAATTTGGTTTTGCATTTCATACAAAACACATACCAGAAGCAAATAACACAAATCTACTTCATTCATGAGAGATAACATGTAACCTTGAATTTTAGAATAAAGAATAGAAATTGTACTTTGATGCAATGAAATTCAAAATCAAGACTTAAGAATACCTTTAATCTTTATCTCAATTTCATATGATGCCTAAGAAGCGTGGTCTCTTAATCAGTTTTCATGTATGTGTTCAATGGAGAATAAGAGAGTGGCTTCCACTCATATACACACCATTTTGATCTTATGAAAAAACTATATGTTTCTCTCCTTATACATAACTAATTATCTAATTGGGCTAGCCTTTTGGGCCTGCCCAATTAGGCTTTAATTTGTGGCGAGATAAGACCAAAGGGAACAAATAAGACTCTAGCTCCAATAGGCCTTGGGCTTTTCTGTTAACTTTTGACAAGTCCAAAGTTACCATTAATTATATAATTTTTTTTTTTTTTGAGAAAACAGTAAGGGAAACTTCATTAATGAAAATCAAATCGAAAGACAATGTCCAAATCATCAGGTAGATCTTCTACCCATACATCAATATCTACAGATAAAACTGCTCTTCTAGCTAATTCATGAGCTAACTTATTTCCTTCCCTACGAATATGAAAGAACCTACAAAATTGTAAAGCATGGCCTAATTTCCGAGTATCATCAACCACATGCCCATACAAGGTGTTGCACTGACCCTGGGATTGCAAAGCACGAATAACCCCCAGATAGTCCCCTTCTATCTGAGCATGCAAAAAAGACATTTCCTGAGCAAAAGTCACTGCTCTATGGGCTACCCGAGCTTCTGCTATTGCTATTGACTGAGGAAGAACAATTTTCTGGCTAAGAGCTGCCATAACAGCGCCTCTATGATCCCAAACAACCACCCCAATGCCCGCACAGCCTAAATGATTAAACAGAGTTGCATCAAAATTGACCTTATAGCAATTCTCCGGTGGAGGCGACCACCGTGCTACCAATCTCGGGCCTGGGTTGCTGATGTGTTTATTAGCTTCCAAAAATTCCACAACCAAAGCTTTGGCTCTGTCACCCACCTCATGCAATGGCCAAGTCCCTTGATTTTCCCTAAGCAAATTCCTCCTCTGCCACAAACTCCACACAATAGTGGAAAACAGAGCAACATGATAGCCCGAGTTGTTCTGCATCACGTCGTCCAGCAAGTCGAAGAAAGTTCTATATTTCCTTCTATACAGATTAGCAAAGGTAATATCTAACCTCCAAACCACTTGAGCATGGGAACAAAACCAGAGACAATGCAATAACGTTTCAGATTGATCATCACACAGTGCACAGATGTCATCCAAAGGAATATGTCTGGACTTCAAACTCTGTTTAGTTGGCAAAGAATCCTTGGCGGCTCTCCAAATGAAATGACGAATTTTGTTTTGAATCTTTATTTTCCAGATGCCTTTCCAAACTCTCTTAGCTTCTGACGGAGAAGAGGAACTAGGATTTTGGTTCCTTCCCTCAGCCACTAACATGCGATACGCATGCCTGATAGTATAATTACCATCCGATGTAAATGGCCACACCAAAACATCATCCCCACCCCCTTCATGCACATAAATCCATTTGATCATCTCTGCCTCCCATGGTAGAAAACAACTCTCCAACAGGCCTGGATCCCACACTTTCGTATGTGGATAGAACAATTCATGCACCTTACTAATCTCTACATCTTGTCGAGGAGAAATAATCTTACTCTGTCCCGGTTCAGGCAACCATCTATGGTTCCATATATCAATAGATAAACCATTTCCCACCCTCCATATAGCGCCTATATTGATCACCTCACGGGCTTGCAAGATACTTCGCCAAGCAAAGGAACAATTTGGGTGGACCGGGGCTTCCAAAATAGTACCATGAGGGAAATATTTGGCACTAAAAACCCGATATAACAAAGTCTCCTTATTATGAAGTAAACGCCAAACCTGTTTTGCCAATAAAGCATTATTAAATTTCTGAATATCTCTAAACCCCATACCTCCAACAGATTTAGGGGAGCACAAGGAACTCCAATTAACCTAGTGAATCTTCTTTGCTTCCCCTTGCCCCCACCAAAATTTCCGAATCATTGCTTCGATATTTTTACACAAGCTTACTGGCAATTTAAAGACACTCATGGAATAAGTGGGTATGGATTGAACCACTACCTTAATCATAACCTCCTTGCCAACTTTGGAGAGAAGCTTCTCTTTCCATCCTTGCATTTTTGCCCATATTCACTCTTTAATTTGTGTAAAACAAGCTTTCTTTGCCCTTCCAACAAAAGAAGGAAGCCCCAAATATTTCTCATGATGTTGAACCATTAATTATATTTAATATCACTATATAAATATAATTGCACTCTAGGCCTTATTAATAATTTATATCCCAAGACTATAATGATATAATTTGACCCTTTCATGAAATATCCATGGTGAACAAAGTCATAATAAACTATCACTTTGTAAACAACTATTTTATCCTTGAGCACCCGATTTAATCTTTTAGTTATTCACATTTATTGAAATCCAATTTCAATAAATATAAGCTTTGGTAACTCCTTACTAAAGTGGGTGTCCTGAATAACCAATTCTCATTAAACTTATCTCAAAGGAATATTTTGTATCTCTATAAAAAGAGATTATGAATTTCATCTTGAGAATATGTATTTTCTCAACACTACGTGTGGTTATCCAACATGTTGAAGTTTTGACCGTGAATATTAGATCTCACTTCTGATATGTCACAGTAACTTACATTTCATGATTGGGTTCACTACCCTCTTAGGATTGAAAGTCTATGAAATTAGAAGTCATGAGATTAATTATTCAGGTAATAGTTGTTGATTGAATAATTAATCTCGCAGCAGTCTAGTTCAATATGCTTAACTCTTAAGACACATTAGCACATCAACTAGAAGTCTCCACTTCCATGATCAAGACAAATCATCTTAGTTGATGTATTATAGTCTTCACAAATGAAACACTCAGTTTTATCACCGACTACGAACTACATTTTGAGTTTATAAAGAACTTGTGATTTACATCTTTTATAACTAAATCACATACAATGCATCTCATGGACTATGATAATTTCTCATTAGTTCATTTATAAATAATCTTTATGACATGCCAATAAATTAGATTTTAGGGCATAAACCCCAACAATGACGTGGAGACTCGCTAACATGGCAAGGCTTGTATGGCGAGGGCTAATGTGGCTCTTGCTGGGGTGGCTAATGACATGGCGTGAGTGACACCATCGAATGACATCATGAAGACATCAACAATGTCTTTTGGCACATGGTTGGCTCATGAAGGCGATTCTAGAAATACAGGAGGTGCATGGCGATGCGTTCAGGTTTGAATGATCATCGGAGTGCTTGAGTTTGCAAATTGGTGGACAACTAGGCCAACTGGGTAACGCGTGTGTCTATAGGAAGATCTAGACCTAAGGATCTAAAGCAGCATGTGGAGGAGGTTACAGAGCCTATGGCCGCGCGTGGTGGCACGTGCAGCTATCGTTGGGACTTGGTTCCTAGGCTTTCACAGTAGGAGGCCATGAAGCACATTTGTGTGGTTGGTTTCGTCAAGCAAAGGCTTGATTTGCATAGATTTGAAAGGGGAGGCACGGATTGCTTAGGCTGGTGATCTGAGACACAGCAACAATGGTGGGGTTCAATATTTGAAGACTAGGAGGAGCACTTTAGATCTGTGTTGTGCACATGAGAAACTTCTTTGTTCTGTAGAGATAGTTGTTTGATGCCAAGAACGAAATTTAGCTTTGATACCATGTTAAATATATTAGCAATGTGATATGTGCAAGAGAGGCAAAAAATTATCAAGCCATTAATGATAAATTCTAGATTAATATGTCATTAAATTAATTAAATAAAATGATGACATGTGTCATCCAAATGGATAATACATTGGCATATTGAAATTTGCAACATGTAACTTGGCCCATAAGATAAAAATAAAGATAAAGATAAATCCACTATTCAAAGTTTGTGGATAATTATTTTTATTAAAATAAAATATAGATAAATTTTCTATTCAGAATTGATGGATAATTATCTTTATTAAAATAAATAAATTAAATAGAGATAATTATTTATCTTTGTTGATTATTATCTTTATCAACATGTGATATTTATCAAAATAGATAAATAGAAATAATTATCACTAAGCAAAATTTGGGCCAATCAAGAGCCTACTACATATTTCCAAGCATATCAATTCAAATGGGAGCTTATCCTCTGAAACCACTATAAATAGAGGACATCCCTTCTCATTTTGAGGAGAATTTTTCTAAGACGTCAAAACTTTGAAGAAATTCTGCCTCAAGAACACACGAAGAATATTCAAATAAGTTCTTTGAAGTTCTATTGGAATTAAGTTGAAAAAGCCTCCATAAACTTCAACAAACCTCAAATTCTTGAAGCTCAATGGATCAAGCCCTTAAAGCCCCGAAGAACTTCAACCTAAAAGACTTTACATTCAAAGACTTGAAGAACAATAAATCTCTAATAAGCTCAAAGCTAGAAATTTGTTGTGGAGACCGTTTAATCCATCTTCCAACTAAAGTCAAGAAGATTTCTTGTTCGAGTCAAGTTCAATGAAGATAGAATCAGAGAGTATTCTTTTGTAAAAGAATTGAAATAGAGATTGTACTCATTATTCATCAATACAAATTTATATTTGCAAACCATATTTCTTTTTAATTGTTTGATTTTCTACAATTGAGAAATTTTGTGTTTACAAATTTTTGGCACACTCGATGGGACGATCTCTACCTCTCATCTCTTCTTCATCAAATTGTCACATCTTTTGTACCCTTATGGCTTCAAAGAAGACTCAAATCAATAATCCTCTTTTTGGAATAAGTGAAGTTGATCCACTCGATTCAAACTCTTCATCAAGTTCTAATGTCCCCTATATTGGACCCATGACAAGGGGAAAGATAAAAGCCCTTGCAGAAGTCTATGCTCAAACAACACCCATACCCTAATCCTTGCTTGTTTTCAACACTTCTGAAACTGAGAAGTCACAAACAGACTCATCTACTCAGGGGGCAAGCAAAGATGTAGCTAGCCTCGTCAAAGAAATGTTGTCTCAACCAGCTTTGTCATCAAACCTACACAAGAAGCTCCAATTGTTGAAGAAGATAATGAATCACTTGATGGCTCTGAATATTCTTTTTCAGAAAATATTCCTACTTCCAAGCTTAGGAAATCCCCTCACTCTGTTATTTCATCTGCCATGCCAGTCATGACAACTAACACAACATCTTTGGAGGAACAAATCTCGATTATAGCCCAAACTTTAGAAGAGCTAACGAGATCCATGAAAGAGAGGGAAGCATTGAGAGACACATAAATAACTTTCTTGATGGATAAGATGGGGAATACATCTGGAACAAATCACAAAGATGAAAGCTTTCAATCAAAACAAACCCATAATAACAAACCCGAGAGTCCAACAAAGGATCTTAAACTCTCTATAGACAGGTCTATCTCTTTTTACCAGCTCAAGGAGTTAATCAAGAAAGCTATCAAAGACCAAGTTGGGGGTGAAAGTCAATCGTCCATTGCCTATGCCAAACCATACACTCAAAGGATAGATATCTTGAGGATGCCTCAAAACTATCAACCACCAAAGTTTCAATAGTTTGAAGGTAAAGGCAATCCATGGCAGCATGTAGCTCATTTTGTGGAAACTTGTAATAATGCTGGTACTTATGGGGATCTCATGGTCAAGAAATCCATTCGCTCTTTGAAAGGAAATGTGTTTTATTGGAATACTGATCTAGCACTGGCTCTATTGATAGTTGGAATCAAATGGAAAGAGAATTCCTAAACCGTTTCTATAGTACTCAACGCATTGTTAGTATGATAGAACTCACCAATTTAAAGTAGTGGAAAGAAAAGCCTGTCATTGATTACATTCAACAATGAAGAAACCTTAGTCTTAATTGCAAGGATCAATTATCTGAGGTGTCCGTAATTGAGATGTGTATTCAAGGAATGAATTGGGTTATAAGCTAGATCCTTCAAGGAATAAAGCCTAGAAAATTTGAAGAATTAGCAACACACGCCCATGACATTGAGCTTAGTATTGCTTCCAATGGTCACCAAGGCCCACCTGTTCAAGAACCTCGCAAAGGGAGAGAAAGACAAGATACTCGCAAAGGGAGCAAATTCCCTCCTAAATCAAAAAACAAGCAATTTTTTATTGTAACTACTACTCCTCTTAAAGTTCCAATTAAGCCCAAGATGAAAGAACAAACGTCTACTCTCACTCAAAAAAGGAAAAGAAGAAGACCAACATTACAAGAAATGCAAGAAAAGCGATATCCATTCCCTAATTCCAATATCTCCAACATGTTGGATCATTTACTTGAGTGGAAGTTTATTAAACTACCAGAGATGAAACGTCCTGAAAAGGCTGGCCAAACAAATGATCCCAAGTATTGCAAGTATCATCGCCTTATAGGCCACCCTATTGAGCAATGCTTTGTGTTGAAAGATAAAATCATGGAGCTAGCTAATCAATGAAAGATCATGTTTGATGATGAAATTGAAATTGCCAATCCAGCCATGGTAGCCTTAACAACTATTTCTTCTTTTCTCACCATACAATTTGGTTCATTTGAGCCTATTGAGGTGAAAGTTCCTTTCTCCCCAGTGCCAGTTCCCGAAAATTATATCTTTTCATCCCTTACGTGTTATCAAGTAAGTGGTGAAGAAGAATCTTCAAATAGTGAGAAAGAAACAGAGCGAGCTATTGTGTATAGAGCATATTGGTCTTCAATCATTTTCACTGATGATGATCGTTTGTTGGGATCCAAGATTCACAATCGTCTCTTATTTATGACTGGCTACATTCGAGAACAAAAAGTCCATTGTATCCTTATTGATGGTGAATCTGCAATCAACATTCTGCTACTCAAAATATTGAAAGAGCTCGAAATCTCCTTGGATGAACTACTTCCCAGTAAATTGATGATTCAAGGCTTTAATCAAGGTGGACAAAGAGCTATTAGGAAAATTAGGCTTCAGATGCTCATAGGTGAAATGGAATCAAGTGCACTCTTCCATGTCATTGATGCCAAGACCACTTATAAATTGCTTATTGGAAGACCATGGTTGCATGAGTATGGTGTTGTGCCATCTACATATCACCAATGCCTTAAATATTTCCAAGATAGGCAAGTCAAAAAGATAGTAGCTGATCACAAGCCCTTTACTACAGCTGAATTGCATTTTGCTAATGCAAAATTTTACTTGGAAGACGATAAACTAGAAGAAGCACAAGTCGTTGTTTCACCATCTAGCAAAGAAGTAAACCTCCCTTCCAAAACTTCAAGAATTGACTCTCCAATCAAGGAGAAGGAAACCAAGCCAATTGAGGAGAAGGAAACAAAGCAAATAAAGATTTCCGCAAAAGTGAAGAAGCATCATGCTTCTAAAGCAACTAAGGCAACTCCTATGTTACACTATGTCCCAGACATCAAAGAAAAGAGGGCTAATCACCATTTTCAGGAGATGGAGAGTCAGTATTGGAAGATCTGTAGGGATTAACTCTCCCAATTGCTAACATCACAAAACTAAGAGTCTGAAGCCAACCATTGAGAGGATTTACAAGACCATCCCAAGGACCTATTGTTGAACATGGGACTTCGCCCACCAAATGAACCAAAGAGGGTTTTGACCCTAATGCATATAGACTCATGGCTAAAGCTAGTTATGACCATGAGAATTGAGTGGGTTAGGTAAGCTCATCCTTGAAGCCTTCGGAAAAGGACATAAGGTGTCAAAGGAGAAAGGTTTCAGTGTAACAAGCTCTAAGACTGGAATTGGATACATTCCACCAACTCCTATTCATATTCCCATTCAAAAAGCTAGCGTTTCAGTAATTTCAGCAAATTATGAGGAAGAAGAATAGTCTTCAAACCTATCAAAGAGTTCATCTGTTTTCAAATGCATTGGATGACTTACTTCCCATATCTCAGTCTTTGATAGGTTGGGGACACAAGAAGATAACTCTATTGTTGGCACTTAAGGCTCCATTTTCACAAGACTCAGTCACTCAACTCCTTCTTAAGTTGGCACTCGAGGTTTAGTTCTCACAAGGCTTAGTCATGCAATCCCTTCTCAACTCTTAAAAGACTAGAAGGCAAAGAAAGAGCAAAACGAAAGTACAAATCTCCTCCCTAGAGGTGCTAATGACACACTTATTATTAATCGAGATTCAAATGAGATTCGAAGCTCCATTCCATCTCGTATGAAACATATAACCATTTGGGAAGTGAATACTAAGAAAGCCTTGACTGCAAAAAGGCCTACAATGGTGACCATAAACCAAGAACTAGAAGATGAAGTTGTTACCTCCGTAAATCATATAACAATCATTCAAGACATGAAAAAAGAACCCCCTATTGAAGATGATACTAAGGATGCTCCTCCCTCATTTAAAGAAGTCGTAATAGTCGATGAATTGAAAGAAGTTAATATTGACACCACCGAAGACCCTAGGCCAGTCTTTAAAAATGCAAGCTTATCTCTAGAAGAGGAAAATGTTTATGTTGAACTCCTCAAAGAGTATAGGGATGTTTTTGCTTGGACATACAAAGAAATGTCCGGTCTTGATCCAAAGATTGTTGTTCATCATTTATCAATTAGACATGGGGTACAACCAACAAAGCAAGCACAACGTAGGTTCCGGCCTGAGTTAATCTCCCAAATTGAAGGTAAAGTCAACAACCTTATTGAAGGTGGCTTTATTTGTGAAGTGAAGTATCCTTCATGGATATCAAACATTGTCCTAGTAAGAAAGAAGAATGGGCAAATCTGCATTTGTATCAACTTTCGCAATCTTAATAGGGCATGTCCAAAAGATGATTTTCCTCACCCTTTAACAAAAATTATGGTTGATGCTACAGTAGGCCATTAAGCTCTTTCATTTCTGGATGGGTTCTCTAGTTACAATCAAATTCACATGGCTTCGAAAGATGAAGAGTTCACTACTTTTCGTACTCCAAAGGGATTTATTGTTATGAAGTTATGTCATTTGGGCTAAAAAATGCAGGTGCCACTTATCAAAGGGCAATGCAAAAAATATTTGATGATATACTCCATAAGAATGTAGAATGCTATGTTGATGATCTAATGGTGAAGTCAAAGAAAAGAATGGAACATCTTCAAGACCTTCGTCAAGTTTTTGAGCGACTTCATAGGTACCAACTCAAAATGAATCCTATGAAGTGTGCATTTGGATTTACAATAGAAAAATTCCTAGGATTCATAGTTCGACACCGAGGAATTGATATAGATAGTTCAAAGATTGATGCTATTCAAAAAATGCCAGAGCCTCAAAATATTCATGATCTCAAAAGTCTTCAAGGAAAGCTTGCCTACAATGGAAGTTTATATCCAACTTAGATGGATGCTATCAACCTTTCAATTGCCTTATAAAGAAAGATGTCCCATTCGAATGGGATGAAGCATGTAGAAATGGTTTTGAGACATCAAAGCATACTTATGAATCCTCCTATTCTACAAGCACCCATACATGGGTGGCTGCTCATTCTTTACATAGCAGCACAAGAACAATCTCTAGGAGTGCTCCTGGCATAAGAAAATGAATAAGGAAAGGAGAATGCTCATTATTGCTTGAGTAGAACCTTACATGGTGCTAAGCTTAATTACTCACCAATTGAAAAGACTTGTTTAGCTTTGATGTTTGCCATTCAAAAGCTAAGGCATGACCTACAAGCCCATTCAATACGGCTCATTTAACGAGCAGATCCCATCAAGTACATTATGACTAAGCCAGTTCTTTCGGGGAGGCTAGCAAAATGGGCTCTCTTACTCCAAGAGTTTGAGATAATATATGTAATAGCCGAAAAAATAAATAAATAAATAAAAAGGAATTAAAAGGAGGGGTATTTAAGTAAATTTGTTTATGGGGTCAATTGTTATAATTAAGATTACTAAGGGGTTTTTAGAAAATAAGGTTGAAACCCTAGTTTTATATAGTCTAATTTAAGTCAGCGTATACTGACAGATGTTTTGAGGGAGGAGACTAGCCAAAATACTCAAGTAGAGAATGTTTGACTGCACAATTGAGGTAAGAGCCTAAGAATATCTCTCTTGTTAAATCTAGGCTTATTTGGAATTAAAGTATTTTTTTTATGTGGATATTATAACCAGTAGTGAAGCTCTTTAATTATTTAAGAGTTTTAATGATGCAACGAAGAACGGTTTAGATTTATATTTCGGTCAGTTGGATGTTACGGTTTGCAAATTTTTCAATACTGAGTATTTTTATATACACACACATTCCATTGTGATGAGAATAGATGGCAGTGGTAGATTTTAGGCGTGTTGGGTCAGCTTACAGCGTAGTTAGGTTATTAAGAAGACTGTGCCGAATTGATGGAATTGGAAAAGAAAAAAAAAACAAAAACAAAAAGGTCTAATATACATGGGTTTTGAGGTCTGACAGGTTACCAAAAAAAAAAAAAAAAAAAATGAAATGAAGAAGAAGAAGAAGGTTGCACCACACATCCTTGTCTATAGTAGCATAGTACTACTAGGTGCTAGCCTTAACTTTAAGGCATAGATGGTGGCAGCACATATATATGTACATATATATATATATATATATATATGTGTGTGTGTATATATGATGATTAGGTGGAATTTTTGGTGTAAGAAAAGTAGATAATTATGAGATATTTTTAGTAGTCTTTTTTGAATTATATGATTAGTGAGTAAATGGTGCTTGTAAATTGTTAGGTGAGAGCTAAGGATTTTAGAGAAAGTTTTAGGGAGAAGTACTTGTGGTGAGCTAGCTGAGGTAAGTAACCTTATCCTAATTGAGTTTTATTTTGCTTATATTTATGTATTTTTAACTACTGAAAATTTGTTTATAATTGTTAAAATTCTTATTTCTATTGTATCACTAATTTCAAGAATTATCACAAATATATCTGATTACTGAATATATGATGTGTTTTGTTTAATTGTTTTTAGCTATACTGATTCAAAGTAAAGAATAAAGAATTTCCACAAATACATATGAGCATTGAATATAAGATTTATTTTATTTAATTGTTTTTTTTTTTGACTATATTGATTTAAAGTAAGGAATATAGATATATCACAAATGTATTCAACTATTAAATATATGATTATATGTATATGCATTTGAATAAGATGTATTTTTGTTAGAAATTATGATTTCATATATACGATTATGGACAATTTGATTATGAATTGATTCCGATACCCAAACTAATGGGGGTTATTCATTGGTACTCTGATACCCAAACCAATGGGGGTTATTCATTGGTACTCTGATACCCAGCCAATGGGAGTTATTCATTGGTATTCTGATACCCAAACCAATGGGAGTTATTCATTGATACTTTGATGCTCAGTCACGGGGAAATAGCGTGACCATAGTCATAAGATTGTTAAGAATATGAATTATGTTTGAATATTTAACTATTTTAAGTCCTTAAAACTACTATGTGATTTTGGAAAGGTTTGAGTATTTGAACTTTTTTGAGTCATTAAAACTGCTTATATATTTTTGGAACCTATTGTAAGTTATAGTTTTTGATATATGAAAAACTAACTACCTTCTAAACCATCTATGATATAATTGTAAGATTAAAGCATATGATCTATTTGTAACGTATGTTTTAAGATTATGAAACTTCTTTAGTTATTTTGGAAAAATCCCATAGTATACTATAACTTTTGAAGGTTCATATTACATCTCATTTTACAGATCTATAGCTGGATAGAACTTATTAATATTTGGTTACTTATTGAGTTGTCAACTCACCCCCCTTTTTCTCTTTTCAGATTTTGATCAGGAAGAGTAGCATATGTTTGGGCTTCCGCTGGGATGTGCGCATGAGTGAAGTTTAGGAAATCAATGGAATAAGATTTGAACTTTTATGTTTAAGATTACCTTTTGTGTGGACCTTTAGTTTTAAAGGATTTAGTTATTTTTATTTTGATGTTGGTAGATATTTATTAGGAGATTCTTAATAATTGCATTATTGAGGATATTTTTAAATTTATTGATGAAATTTTCTTTGAGGTTAACTCTTTAATGGTTAAAAGGGTCTTATACACTTTTAGGGTGTAAACTTTATAAGTGTGTAGTTGTTGTCACGTGCCTAGCTCTTACTTGGGTTTGGGGCATGACAATATTTGATTGATTGTTTGATGTGTGTGGGTGTGTAATGAGTCCCACATCGGGTATTTACTAGGTACATCTGGGCTTTATTAACAACTACAAGGAGCCTTAATGGTGACTAGTCCTTTTGAAGTATAGCGCAGATGTGGCTAGCACTTTTCCTTGAGTTGTTACATATGGTATCAGAGCCGGCCCGGTAACCCCGTGTGGGCTCAGAGACATTACCCCACAAAGTGGACCCTAACGAGGGCGTCAGGGATTTAAGTGGGGGAGATTGTGATGCTCCAATTTGATCGATTGTTTGATGTGTGTGGGTGCGTAATGAGTCCCACATCGGGTATTTACTGGGTAGATCTGAGCTTTATTAACAACTACAAGGAGCCTCAATGGTGACTAGTCCTTTTGAGGTATTGCGCAGATATGGCTAGCACTTTTCCTTAGGTCATTACATATGGTATTAGAGCCGACCCGGTAATCCCGTGTGGGCTTAGAGACATTACCCCACAAAGTGAGCCCTAACGAGGACGTTAGGGATTTAAGTGGGGGAGATTGTGATGCCCCAATTTGATATTGTGATGCCCCAATTTGATTGATTGTGTGATATGTATGGTTGTGTGATGAGTCCCACATTGGGTATTTACTGGATAGATCTGGGCTTTATTAACAATTACAAAGAGCCTTAATTGTGACTAGTTCTTTTGAGGTATAGCGCAGATGTGGCTAGTGCTTTTTCTTGGGTTGTTACATATGGTATCAGAGCCGGCCCGGTAACCCCGTGTGGGCTCAGAGACATTACCCCACAAAGTGGGCCCTAACGAGGGCGTTAGGGATTTAAGTGTAGGAGATTGTGATGCCCCAATTTGGTTGATTGTTTGATGTGTGTGAGTGTGTAATAAGTCCCACATCGGGTATTTACCGGGTAGATCTGGGCTTTATTAACAACTATAAGGAGCCTCAATGGTGACTAGTCCTTTTGAAGTATAGCGCAGATGTGGCTAGCGCTTTTCCTTGGGTCGTTACATTTGATGTGTGTGGTTGTGTGATGAGTCCCACATCGGGTATTTACTGGGTAGATCTAGACTTTATTAACAATTACAAAGAGTCTCAATTGTGACTAGTCCTTTTGAGGTATAGCGCAGATGTGGCTAGCGCTTTTCCTTGGATTGTTACAATATATGTCTAGCAAAAAGCAGTGAAAGGACAAGCTTTAGTCGACTCCCTTGCTGACCATACTATTCCTGATGATTAGGATCTGTCTGATGACCTTCCTAATGAAGAAGCAATGCTCATTGAAATTTCACAAACATGGAAGATGTTCTTCGATGGAGCTGCTCAATGTAGTGGTGCTGGTGCTAGGGTAGTGTTTGTAACTCCAGAAGGAGATGAACTCTAATATGCATTCATTCTCACAGAATGTTGTTCAAACAATGTTGCCAAATACCAAGCACTAATCCTAGGTCTTGAAATGGAAATGGATGCGAAAACAACTCGTTTGGAAGTCTTTGGTGATTCGAAATTAGTCATAAATCAAGTGCTTCTGCACTATGATGTGAAGAAATCTGAATTGATTCCATTTTGCAAATACACCAAGAGACTTTTAGGTTGGTTTGATCATATCAGTATCACATATGTCCCAAGAAATGAGAATAAGCAAGTTGATGCTTTGGCAAAATTAGCAATGGCTCTACTCTACAAGAACCTGAGGTAAAATTTCCAATATGCCAAACTTGGGTGATACCTCCAAACTTTAATAAAGATGAGATTGAAGAAGAAGTTAATGCAATTTCAGTGTCTAAGATAGAAAGAAAGGATTGGCGACAAGCCATCATTGATTACATAGAACATGGGAAGTTGCCTAATGATCCTCGACATAGAGCAGAGATTCGGCAACAAATTCCACATTTTGTTTATTATAAGAATACTTTATATCGCCGTTCTTTTGATGGCCTTCTCCTTCGTTGCTTGGATGATGAGGAAGCTGCCAAGGCACTTGAAGAAGCTCATTCAGGGATTTGTGGTGCTTACTAGTCTGGTCCTAAACTTCATTTTCAAATTAAACGGATGGGTTACTATTGTCCCACTATGGTCAAGGATTGTATGGATTTTGCAAAAAGATTTTCAGCGTGTCAATTCCATGCAAATTTCATTCATCAACCTCCAAAACCCTTACACCTTGATGTAGCTTCATGGCCATTTGATGCTTGGGGATTAGATGTGGTTGGACCATTGACTCCAAAGTCCTCTAGTGGACATTCATATATCCTGGCTGCAACATATTATTTCTCTAAATAGGCTGAAGTTGCCGTATTTCGAAAAGTGAAAAAACATCATCTTTAGATATGGTGTGCCTCGTTACTTAATTACTAATAATGGGAAAGAATTCTACAACAAGTTGATGGACAGGCTTTACAATGACTTTGATTTTAAGCAACATAACTCCTCAATGTATAATGCTCCAGCTAATGGTCTTGCAGAAGCTTTTAGCAAAAATCTATGCAATCTCCTCAAGAAAGTTGTAGAGAAGTTAAAAAGAGATTGGCATGAAAGAGTTGAAGAAGTTTTGTGGGCGTATTGCACAACATATCCAACACCTACCCAAGCTACACCTTACTCTCTTGTTTGTGGGGTAGAAGTTTTTTACTACTTGAATGCCAAATCCCTTCATTAAAATTTCCATTCAAGAAGGCTTCTCTAATGAGGACAATGTTCGTCTATGACTTGAAGAATTGGAAGCTCTGGATGAAAAAAGGCTTGAGGCACAACAACGCCTTAAGTGTTATCAAGCTCGCATTTTTAGGGCTTTCAACAAGAAGGTTCATCCTCGATCTTTCCAAGTTGGAGATTTGGTTTTTGCTGTACAAAAACCCATCATCATCACTCATTGCACCAAGAATAAGTTTGTGTCAAAATGGGATGGACCATATGTTGTTCAAGAAGCTTATACAAATGGCGTATACAAGTTGTTTGCTGAAGATGGTTTGAGAATTGGCCATATCAACGACAAATTCTTGAAATGTTACTATGCTTGAAGTTTGAAGTGCTCCTTGGTAAGAGCCTAAAACTACCTACTTCAACACTTAAAAAGTACATGATGTTCTCTTATTACTTTTGAAAGTGTTCATAAAAATAAATAAATAAATAAATAAAAATAAATAAAATAAAAAGAGCTTGTTTAAAAGGTGACCTAGGCAAAAGTTAGGGTATTAAAAGCTCGCTAGGTTGAAAACCTTTGAAAAGGCGACCTAGGCAAAAGTTAGAGAAAACAAAAAAACAAAAAAATTAAAAAAAAACCTTTTGTACTACATGATGACTTGATCCCTCTCAAGGGGTACGTAGGTAGCTTAGTATTTTATATTAAGATCAGTCACATGTTAAACCAAAAACCCTTTTGAACTACGTGGTGACTTAATCCCTCTCAAAGTGTACGTAGGCAACTTGGTATTTTATACTAAGTTCAATCACATGTTAAAACAAAGCCCTTTTGAACTATGTAGTGACTTGATCCCTCTCAAGGGGTACGTAGGCAGCTTGGTATTTAATACTAAGTTCAGTCACATGTTAAAACAAAAGCCCTTTTGAACTACGTGGTGACTTGATCTCCCTCAAGGGGTGTGTAGGCAGCTTGGTATTTTATACTAAGTTTAGTCACATGTTAAAACAAAAGCCCTTTGAATTATGTGATGGCTTTGAACCCTTTCAAGGGGTACATAAGGAGCTTGGTATTCTATACTAAGTTTAGTTGCCTGTTGAAAAAAAAAAAATTGAGCAATTAGTTTTTAACTAAGAAGTTCAATTACATGTTTCAAATTGATCAATTAGTTTTCAACTAAGAAGTTCAATTACATAATACAAATTGAGCAATTAGTTTTTAACTAAGAAGTTCAATTACATGCTACAAATTGAGCAAAATTAGTTCAATAACATGTCAAAAAAAAAAAAAGGAGAATGGTGTCTAAGAAGTTCAATTATATTGAAGGAAAATTCCAAACTACATCATGACTAAATCCTATGCATTGCAGAATTCTTCTTAAAAAAAAACCTAGCAACAATATCTGAAATAAATAAAAACTCCAATTCCTTGAGCTACCTAATTAAACAAAACAAATGTCCTATCTCCAAAAAAAAAAAAAAAAAGTATGATCAAGGCATCCACTTCAAGTTCTTCAAATTGGAACGCTTGCTCTCTAAGGTGCTTTGTATCTTCTTCAAGGCCTCCACATCTTGGTCTTCAAGCACAATAGTTGACTTAATGTTTTCAAGTTGATCCTGCAAAGTTTCTATGATGTCGTCCTCTTCAACCTGCTTGGACTTTATTTATGGCACTAATTGTTCTAACTCAACTAGCTTTGCCTTCAGGTCATCAATCTTTGAATTGGTAATTTGAAGTTTAGTGTTGAGAGACTCTTTCCTACTCGATGCTTCTTTAATAAGAAGTTCAGTGTCATTTACATGACGTGTTTGAATCTCTAAACTCACATGATTACTCATAGATGCCTCCTTCTCTATGTAGTATGAAACATCTTTTAAGTATTTGTCAACATACTCCTGCAATGGCTGAGGATCAATCCCAAAACTCTGTATCCCATGATAAATCTTGCTTACCTCATCCTTGGGAAAGATCTTATTTAAAGGAAAGTCTAAAAGCTGCGACAAAAGGAGGTCTCCAAGCATCAAGGACCCTTGTTTACTCATAGACATCTCTTGTTCTTGTTGTGAAGAAACCTTGTTTGTGTCATTTATGGGTTTAGGAGACGTTATAGTGTTATCAACCCTATGCTTTTTGGTCTCCAAGTTCACAACAGAAGGTTTGTTGTTGGTTGAAGTAGGAATATGGTCAGCTAATGTCATCGTACCACTACCTTTTAATGATTTTCTTATATGTTTCCAGTTAGCATTAGAATCCTTTCTTGCATCATCATCAAAAACTTCAAGTGTATCCTCACATTGCATATCACTTGAATGTTTAGTACCTCTCTTTTGAACAACAATAGTAGTGCTAGAGGGATTTTCAGTAGATTGAAGTTGATGGCTAGGACTCATAGTTGCTTATTCCTTCCTTCCTTTGTGAGATTTACTAACTGATGGCTTAGCAAGAAGAAGTGCAGTCTTGGCTAAGGTATTAGTACCTTTAGTAAATTCATCCTTGCAAATATTTTTCCACCAATCCTTGTAGCTACGAGTAACTCTCTTTTCAAAGTCTGTAGATGAAGATGGTATAAGCACCATGGAAGATGTGTTGGAACGGGTGAATGATTGATAATATTGGTACAACTCCTTTAAAATACCAATTTGAATTCTTTCTTTTAGGTCGCCTAGAATGTTTTGGTAGGACCCAAATCATCTACTAAGTTGGTGTGGGCATTATGGCTCTACAACACAATGATCTTCAAATCGGAGAGATAGATATCTAGAGCGGAGGGACATAAAATAACCCAATCTTGGAACAAATGGTCCGCCATTGTCCTCAAAAGTTAGGTCAAGGTCCGACTTGAATGAAGTCCCATGCCAAAAGAAATCCTTACCAGATCGTATGCAGTCAAGTGCAGATGCTTGTCGAACGGTGCCTCATAGCTTACTCCAGAATATCTTGTCGTCATAGGCTTTCCCAGTTCATCATTTACAACACGATGGCTTTTGAAGAAGTGTGCTATCCATGCATAAATATAATGGATAGCAAAGCCATAGCTACACTTGCTTGGTACAGGATTGTTAAAGATTGTATTAAGCCCTCGATAGATGCATGCTAAAACAGGAACGGCAAGGACAAAAAACTTCACCACTAGCCATGGGACTAGCAATCTTAAAAGTACCAGGATGAATGCTTCCCAAGTCCATAATAGGAAAAACAAACACACAAAGCTAGCAAGCAAGAAAAGCTGCCAAATAAGTTTCTTTCTTAAGATTTTCAGGAACCTAAAGATCAAAAAGAGCCGCGTGTTCTTTGTCTTTCCAAGGCCCACGGTCAAGGATAAGGCCTGATGGATTTTGGCTGAGTTTTGGATGGAGTCCTTTCTTTACTTGTTTCTTTGGAGTAGGATGCCTTTCATCTCCTAAACCAAAAAGCAATCCAATTATTGACATTAACTTTACTTTGCCTCTTCATTCGATGTTGGAGATGATAGTAGACTATAAACATATAGAGACAACTTCGAGGCAAGTAATTTTTTCCTTGATCATCAACTCCTTCAAGCTCCTTTGTAGTGGGAACCACTTCATCATAAGAAAGTCCTCTAATGGGAGGCCCACCAAGCTTATGCAAATCCCACGTTGTAATAGAAATTTCTCCAACCAAAGTATGCAAAGTATTTGTCGTTGGACTCCAACATTCACAAAATGCTTTCACAAGATGTTCATTGTAAGGTTGGCAGCCTTAAGAAGTCCCTTGCATTGACTGAGTATGTCTTCCAACCATTCCTAATATAATGGAATATAGGAAATTCCTCCATTCACGTTGAAGGAGTACCCCCAGTTTGTTCGACCCGCAATTATTTCTCGTCCCAAAGATGGGTATGGTTTCGTACTCGCAATGTTTGTGTAGTGGGAAGCAAGTAGAAGTGTTGCACTTGCATCAACATTTTGGGGAGCATCTTGTGACCATTGCGGCAAGTTAGGTGGACATATATCCCAATCTCATTTTGGTAAAAACTCTCCAATAATGGGAGGATGGGTGATTAGAATCGTAGGCTTCGCTTCTTTGTTGTCTTTATCCGAATAAATGAATAGGGCCGGTTCATTGCCAATATATGAATCTTCAAGGGAAAAGGCTTGGACATGCTAAAAACAAAGGGAGGAAAAGAAGGAAAAGTCAGTTTTCATAATTATTTCTAAAAGGAAAAAAAAAATTACACACTTGAGAGTGATGGATAGACCAAGTCCCACATCTCAAGTGAGTACTTTCAAATCTTAATACTTGAGAGAGATGGATAGACCAAGTCCCGTATCTCAAGTACTTTCAAAAAAAATTTACTCACTTGAGAGAGATGGATAAACCAAGTCCCGCATCTCTAGTGAGTACTTTCAAATCTTAGTACTTGAGAGAGATGGATAAACCAAATCCCACATCTCAAGTACTTTCAAAAATAAAAATTACACGCTTGAGAGAGATGGATAGACCAAGTCCCACATCTCAAGTGAGTACTTTCAAAAAAATTACACACTTGAGAGAGATGAATAAACCAAGTCCCACATCTCAAGTATGTATGTCAAGAGAAAGTCACAACATGCAAAAGAAAATATTGTTAAAAAAAAAAAAAAATACACACACACAACTGAGTACAATAATGTACCTCTCGAAGAGGGAGTTCCATAATCGAGCTTGTGCAAAATTTGACATAGTTACGATGGTCTTTAGAAAAAATGAAATTTGTGAGCCCGGATGCTACAAGAAGAAAAAGAGTTATGAGCATGGTTTTCAAAAAAATTATACATGAGGTTACGAAAAAAAAAACAGAGAGAAGAGATCATGCCTTGCTACTTGACTGAGAAAGAAGTAATGAAAAAAAAATCTTATGCCTTCTTCAAGAATTTTTCTTGAGATTTCCGAACTTAAGCACTTTGCGGAAAAAAAAATTGTGAATTATGTGCGGCTGGGGCTCCTTTTATAGTGCTGGACAGAAAGAGTTCAACTGCAATTAAAACTCATCTGGTCAAGACCGAATTGGCCAGGAAAAGAAGTCAAAATGAAGGAGAATTCTTGTATCTGATGAAGGAGAATTCTTTATCAACATATGATATTTATCAAAATATATAAATAGAAATAATTATCTTTAAACAAAATTTGGGCCAATTAAGAGCCTATTACATATTTTCAAGCACATCAATTCAAAGGGGAGCTTATCTTCTGAAACCACTATAAATAGAGGACATCCCCTCTCATTTTGAGGAGAATTTTTCTAAGATGTCAAAACTCAAAACTCTAGAGAAATTCCGCCTCAAGAACATATGAAGAACATTCAAATAAATTCTTTGAAGTTGTATTGGAATTAAGCTGAAAAAGCCTCCATAAACTTTAACAAACCTCAAATCCTTGAAGCTCAACGGATCAAGCCCTTAAAGTCCCAAAGAACTTCAACCTAAAAGCCTTTACATTCAAAGACTTGAAGAACCATAAATCTCTAATAAACTCAAAGCTAGAGATTTGTTGTAAAGACCGTTTAATCCATCTTCCAACTAAAGTCGAGAGATTTCTTGTTTGAGTCAAGTTCAATAAAGATAGAATCCGAGGGTATTCTTTTGTAAAAGAATTAAAATAGAAATTGTACTCATTATTTATCAATACAAATTTAGATTTGTAAACCATATTTCTTTTTAATTGTTTGATTTTCTACAATTGAGAAATTTTGTGTTTATAATGTGTTATACCATGTTGTATATGTTAGAGTGAATTGTTGTATATGTTAGAGGGGATACAGAAGAAGAAGCATAAAATAGGGAGACCGAGAACACAAAGGTTACGTGGTTCAGCATTGTTAGTCTATTACACAGAGGAAACTCTTAAAGGCTACATCTTTATTGTATAAAGGTGCAGTACAAAGCCCATATTATAATTGTTGAGGGACCACAATTTAACTTTCTACAACCACTCTAAAAACAGACCAACGTGGCGTGATGTCGAATGCCATACAATTGGCTTTAAGGTGGAATAGCACATCTCATGGTCCGACAATAATAAACCTACACAGGCAACTAGAACCTATACGACTAGTACAAATAGGAGCGGGCTTGGTCCATTCACATTGGGCTAACAATTTTAGTTTTGATCATTTTAGTAATCTAACTTTAATAGTTATTCAATATAGTCGTTCCGTTAAAAGTTCACTTTTAATCACCCAACAACGGAAGCTATTTTGATATTTTTAAGCTTCTTAATTTTTTTTTTTAAATTCGAAAATAACTTTTTAAAAAATTCTCTCTCTCTCTCTCTCTCTCTCTCTCTCTCCCCAGCCGCTATCGCAAGTCACCCAATCCTTCAACTTTTCGGTCTACAAGTTCGACCAATTGCACAATCCAATCTCAAAAGGTACGATGAGGAGGTCAATGTCAAGGCTGATGATTTCATCAATAGGTTTATGCAACAGCATTTCTTCTGCTAATGTACTGCACCCTTTGCTTGTCTGCATGTCCACTGGAGATCAGTCCTTTGAAACAGCCGGAACAAGCTCTGTATTTCTTCTACTATGTGGACTGTGTTAGACTTAAGATAGATCATAGATGAGGCCCTCTAGACTGGAGAGCTTTTATTACATTGGAACAATCTAAGTATCTAACTAATTATTTTGATAAAAAAAAATGTAGTTTGCTACGTGAAGTTAGTTTGCTAGATGCCTTTTTTTTTTTTTTTTTTAAATAACTTTTTTGTCAGAAAATATTTTTTATTAATTATTTGGAGTTTTTTTATTGTCTAAACTTACAAACACCAAAATGCATGTCCTTGTATTTTAGGTAACTAATGGTGCATTTTTAACCGAAGGATTACATTGAATAACGGTTTAAATTAGAGGACTAAAATAATTGACACAAAAGTTACAAAACTTAATTAATTTTGGGCAAAGTTATAAGGTTTAATTTGTAACTTAGCCAAAAATTTATTTGACAAATTCTAGTAGAAGAGCATCTACACCAAACCATGTATAATAGAAAAATGAGTTAAATTTACACACTTAAATCCCAAAACAACCCACATTGGTCCATTTACAAATGTGTATATTTACACATTTGTAAAAGTAAGTGTGCAAATACACGGTTACTGTAGCTATATATTCTATTGTTTTATTAATTTCACAATTTTGCTCCTTTTTACCCTCTCTTCTCCCTCTGTAAAATGATCTTAAACTTCTCTTCTCCCTCATCTTCTTTTTCGTCTATTACACACAAACAAACCAACACAAACACACTCACACTCACAAACAGAGAGAGAGAGAGAGAGAGAGAGAGAGAGAGGGAGAGAGAGAGAGAGAGACCTATTGTCAGGTTGTTAAATGTATTCTAATTTTAAAAATTTAAGGCCAGTTTTGAAAACCTCAAAGTTGAACATTTTCTCCAAAAATTGTGAAATATCAAAGTTGTTCATTTTTTTTAACACCTTATATCCATAATCAAATAGTAGTAATAACTAGAGTCCTTCCATTGGTTTGGTTTCTTGAGTTTGATTTGAATTTTGCCTACACGAAAAGAAACTTTTTGGTATCTTGACTTAAAGAGGGGCAGAATGGTCATTAGCCATTTTCTTGAAATGTGTAGCCAAAAAACTTCAGTTTTGAAATAATAAAGTTGAGTTTTGCTTGCATCTCGACTTTACTAAAGTGGAGTTTGATGCAACTTTTACTACTATGACAATGGCTAATGTGGCATTTTTTAATTAGAATTGTCCTGTGGAACTCGACTTTCTTAAAGTCCAGTTCTGTGGAAAGAAAATTTTAAGTGGACTCGATTTTATGGAGATCGAGTTCCCCTAAAATAAAGTTTAAGAAAGAAAACTCTCATCTTTTCTCTTACGCTCTGTTTGTTTCAATAATGATATTTTTTAGAAAATGAGTTGTTTTCTAAAAAACATTTTCTATAAAACTATCTCATTTTTCAATGTTTGGTAGCAACTTTAAATGAGTTGAAAAATAACTTCCTAACTTCCCTTATTTAGCTTGCTATGAGATAGAGTTGTTTTCCAAAAAAAATTAATGGAAAACAATCTCAAAAAATAAGCGATACTTTTTATGTTGACCAAAGATAGTTTTCCTTTGACTCATCCTTTTTTATGCTATCAAACACTGGAAAACAAGGAAAACTATCTTTACATAAGGTTTTCCATTGAAACAAACAGAGCGTTAGTTTATGTTTATAACTCTCTTCTCTCTATATGCTCAGACTCTTCTCAATTCACATCTCTCCTCTCAGTTCTTATTCGTCTCTCTTAAAATTCTTCACTCTTCAACGATCTACCATCTCTCTTCGCAACTACAAAATCCCTCCCACTCTTGCTTGATACTCTCTTAATATCCCTAACATACTCTCCAAAGGATCTCTGTCTAACAGTCTCATCCCTCTCTCCTCCTCTCTCAGTTTTTCATAATTCAAAATTGATCTCTCAAACCTTAAGCTATAGTCTAAAACCCTAAGCTACAATTTGAAACCCTAAGGTATGGTATCTATGTATTCGTTAATTTATGTACTTATTACTTTTATTTTTGACCTTGAAGTGTTGTTAGTAAAATTGGTTGGTGGGTTTAGCATCCAAAACATCAAACCCAAAATAAGAAACGAAATTACAAGTGAAATTTAGGTTTGTCAATGATTATTTCTTGGATTAAGTTTTGTTCTTGTATTAGATGGGATGATTTAGGGATGAGAACAATGTAATTTGTTATTTTTAAATTTCTTTTGTATTATGTGATTTTGAAAATTGGGTTCTAAAGTATTGTTGTTCCTAAAAACATAAATTAAACTTCATAATCTTCAAATAATCATTTAAATAATAAAATTTTACATAAATTAGATTTTTTACCAAAAATGAGATGATAAACTAAGAGATATTATCTTGATGGTACCTTAAATATAATCTCATAACATGATAAACAAAATTACTGTCAAATCATGTATAATTCAAGTGGCAAAGCTGAGGTGCAGACCAGGAGACGATACACACTGTTTACAGGATTTTCGGTATAATAGACTAACAACATTGTATGCCACCCCTATGATACAATAGCCCAACTACCTTGTTGATTATACTTTTATTTTAAGTATAAGAAGCTCTCAAAATAGTACTTTTCAAACCTAGAATATAATAAAGTGGGGATATATATTTTTTATTCAAAAGAAGCAGAAAATATAATGCAAATATTTGATGTTGTATGTAATTATGAGAAGATAATAAAATAAAATAAAAACCATATTTCCTCTTACTTTTTTTTTTTTTTTTTTTTTTTTGAGAATTATATTTCCTCTTACTATATCCATATTTTTTCCGCACATATTGGCCTTACATAGACCAAAGAATCCTACAATATGGATCATGTTTAATTGGGGTTTTACTTTTAAATACATTTACTTTATTGTTGCTTTGACCATCCTTAATATGGATGGTAAGGGGTAATTAGTATATTGCATCATACTATATCAACGGTTACTAAAAAGCTGCACAACTTCAAATACGTTTGACATTAACAAGCCCATTCTCAAAAAAAAAAAAAAAAAAAAAAAAAAAAAAAAAAAAAAAGAAACATTAACAAGCCAATTAAGGAATGGTTGGAAACCAAATAATTAACATTGAATAAAAGAAAAACATTAACCACTAACGTATACTAGGCAGCCAACTCATAGCAAAGACAAATATAAGTAATAAATATAAAATATTATGATTTTTTTTAAATATTACAAGAAGTACTAAAAAAAAAAAAGAATTCCTCTACCTCATGTGCTATGGTTAAGTATGTGGTGAGAACAAATTGTAACCAAATCTAATATTATAATTTTATATTGTAGATAGTTTTTTTTTTTTTTTTTTTGGTAACAATTAAACAGATTTAAGAGTTGAGAGGATATGACCCCTTCTATGTTCAAAGGAAAGACCAAAGGAATAGATGACCAACAATTCTTTACAGTGCAGTGTATTATCCCTTTTAATATAAATGCTGACTATGAGAAAGTTCTAGCAGGATTTTTTGAATCAACATAGTGAGATCCCCTATATCATTATTGTTATGGCATGTGCATTAGTACTTAAGATTGCTGATTCAGAAGGTTCTTACAAACGTACAGACTAAATCTTGGGTTTTTACCTTTAATTAATATCATAAACCAATAGATTCATTGTAGGATTTGTAAGCTTGATTATCTTAGATGGATATAGAAGAGAGACGTGGGTTAGGCAGAGTAGAAAGGAGACCAAACAAAAATCTGTTGTGGTACAAAAAATTTTTGGGGGTTCAGCTAACTTAAACCAACTCTTGGCATATATCTTAAATTTTATAGAACAAAATTGCTAAAATTAATACCTAGTATATATTCTAATATTTTTATAAAATAAATTTTGGGGTGGGGTGGGGGAGGAATTGCCCCCCAAGTCAAAGGCTACACCTCCATCCTTGTCCATTAGCGATAGTCGAGGACAGTTAAAATTTCAAGTGAATCTCCATAAAATTGAGTTCCACTTGGAAATTTAAATTAAAAAAGATACATCAGCCACTACCACAATGGCAAAACTTGCATGAAACTCGACTTTAATAAAATTGATATGCTGACAAAACTTTGCAAAAGAGGGCTAGATGCCCATATATTTTTAAAAAAAAAATGGCGATTGTTTAGCTACATATTTCAGGAAAAGGGGCTAAATGGTCATTTTGCCTTAATAAAAAGTAGGGATAATTACAGTAAACCCACCTGAGGTATGGCTTGTTTTCACTTTGCCCACTCGTGATTTAAAACTTTACACTTTGCTCACCTGGTATTAGTTCCGTTTCCGATGAAAACCCCTTGTCCCAATGGATCACTTGAGCATTTTTCAAGGGGATTCTAGCATTTTACCCTCATTTTTAAAAAAAATTTGGCAATATGCTCCTGTTTCGAAACTATTTAGGTCTATGCCCCTATTTTGAAACTCGATTTCCTTAAAATCGAGTCTCAATGAAGAACTCGATTGGTTTAAAATCGAGTTATGCCTGATAAAACTTTAAAAAAAAAAAAAAAAATCATGGAACTCGAGTTCCAATGAAAACGCCGCTATAGGTTTCTGGTTGATCAAACTAAAAAAAAAATTGCATGAAAACGCCGCTATAGGTGTTACCGAACGTCGCTATAGGTTTTCGGCTGACCAAACTTTAAAAAAAATTGCATGGAACTCGACTTCGTGGAATTTGAGTTCCATTGAAAAAGCCACTATAAGTGTTACCGAACGCCACTATAGGTTTTGGGCTTATCAAACTTCTAAAAAAATTGCATGGAAACGCCGTTATAAGTGTTATTGAACGTTGCTATAGATATGGAACTCGAGCTCCATAAACTCGAGTTCCATGCAATTTTTTAAAAAAAAGAAGTTTAATTGCCCTATACTCGATTTTCTAGCAATCGAGTTCTTCATTGAAACTCAATTTTAATAAAATCGAGTTTCGAAACAGGGGCATAAACCTAAATAGTTTGGAAATAGAGGTATATTGCCAAATATTTTGAAAATTAAGGGTAAAATTCTAGAATCTCCCATTTTTCAATGCCCCATCACCTAATTCCTTATTCTCAATCCTCCTTAATAGCTCTTTCACCACCGCCTCTGACTCCGACTCAACGACCAATACTAGGTTCCTCTTCTTACTCCTCAATAAAATATCAACAACTCGTTTCACCCCCTCACCTCTCTAATGTCCCAATTAGGTTGCACTCCCCTGCTGCTACAACCGTGGATTCAAGTACAGATTCCTATTTGGTGCAGTGGGTCCACCTCTAAATCCCAATCCAATAGGACCTAAGTTCGGAATCGAAGAAGTCGAAGGCGAAGACAAATTCAGAGACTACTCAATTGTGGCCTTAACAACTGGGCTCAAAAAGCTAGCTTCTCGCATAACCTGACTCACACTTAAGTCATTAAGAATAGATATAATCAGCTGCTCGACCTCAACTTTCACCGCCAGAAGCCGTTGCTGCTGTTGCTGCTTAGGGTAGCCATGCCTCTGATGCGCTTGCACTCGCTTCAGCACTGCCATAAGAGCATTCAAGATTGGTAGCTCGATACCGGTGCTAAGGTTTTAAGCAGTGGGGAGCCGCTGGATTTCTCTCCCTGTCTTACATTTCGATCTAGCACCTAGAAGCCACCACCACAACACCAAACCCATGGCTGATCTACCATGATTCAACCAACAGCTGGATTTTTCTATACCTCACAATTCAGTTGTTGGCTTATCTTTGTCTCACTCTCTCTTTATTGATAACGTTGCTGGTTGTTTTGAGATGTTGGTCTTCTTGTAAAATTTGGTTCAAAATTTTGAGTTGTTGCGAAATTGTTGATATTGTTATAGATTAAAAATAATTTCATTGAGCCATTTGATTGGTTTGTTGTTCCTCCACTTTGTTCTCATTGAAGTTCATGAGCAATGAAAAACCCTAGTTTTTTTATTCTTGTTATATTTCTTTTTGCCTAAAATGTGTTTTTCTAATGGCAATGGAGAAGTGGGTTACGGAAGGCTAAAGGGACTAACCTCAAGTAAGCAAAGTGTAAGTTTTAAATCACGGGTAGGCAAAGTGAAAACGGATCACACCACAGGTGGGTTTACTGTAATTATCCCTAAAAAGTAATTATTATCATAGAGTAGATATCAAAGTTTTTTTTTTCTATACTTCGATAGTTGGGAGGTAAAATTTTGAATCCTAGATGTTCCCACTAGAAACAATGGGAGTGGGGAGATGCCATATGAGCTGTAAAGCTATTTGTGATAGTTTTTAAATTCTATTGTATTTATATAAAAAGGATAAATTTCAAATTATACCCCTAAAGTTTGGAATTGTTTGGATTTTATATCTCAAAGTTTCAGAATTTAATTTTACACCTCAAAATTTCATTCTATTATCAATTCGCCCACCTTTCCCTCCGGTTAATTTCTATTGTTAAGTGACACATCATCTTGTTGACATGTTTTATTTTTTCCAAATCAACCCTAAAATGATGGCGTTTCAATGAAAACTAAGAAAAAAGCTGGCATTGTAAAATGGCATTGTTTCAGCCCAAATGAAAACACAAAACATATCACCCATACAACACCATTTTAGCCCAACTCAACAAATCCCAAATCAAAACCCGTGACCTTTACTGGCTTACCTCCTTAACCTAGGTCCTCGACTCGAGTGAACCTAGACCTAAACCATCAACTCGCCTTAGGTGAACCCAAGCTCCATTGTTGAAGGCTCCAAGCGACGGTAACGATGATGGCTACTCCAACAATGAGTTCTTCTCTTTCTCTGTCTTTTTGGACTTGTCTTTTGTCATTGGTCTTGGTTTTTTTGGGTTTATTGAATAGGTTTGATGGGGTGTTTTTGTTGATTGGGTTTGTTGGAATTTTTGTCAAATTTTTTGGGTTATGGATATGTTATTGGAACTATCTATTTGTGTGTGAGTTTGTGATGAAGTTTGTTTTTCTTTGATTTTTTTTTTTTTTTTGGGTTTTTGTAGCACTTTGATTCTGTTGAATGGTACCAATTTGTCCTAAGGATTTTCATAGTAGTTTGTTGTCAATGATTTATAATATAGTTGATTGTATTTTGTTTAGAATTAGATACTTTATTGATCTTTAGTTTTGGTGGTTCTATTTGTGATGATGAGATGTGTATTGTATGGTGTTTACCAAAAAAAAAAGAAAAAAGTAATGCACATTTTTAATTGATAAATTGACTAAGTACAATGGTTGTGGTCCAACTGAGTGGTCCCTGTATTGTGTTTTGTGCCTCCTGTTTGCATGTATGTTTTGTTACATTTATATATGTATTATATTTTAGTAATGTATTACTTAAAGGTTATATATAGGTGATAAGTTATGTGTTTTCATTTAAGTTGAAATGGCATCATTTATGGGCTTGATTTGGCAAAAATAAAATACGTCACCAAGATGATATGTCACTTAATAGCAAAAATTAACCAAGAAGGGGGGGGGAGGGGGGGAGTTGCTAATGGAATGAAACTTTGCGGTATAAAATCAAATTTTTGAATCTTTAGAGTGTAAAATCCAAACAATCCTAAACTTCAAGAGTGTAATTTGCAATTGACCCTAAGAAAATAAATCTCCTCACATATGTTTTGCATATAATATAGCTTTGTTTTTCTTTTCTTCTTTTAAATATGCTTTGGAATAGTTGTAATTAATTATAGCTTAAGGATGATGTAAGGATGAAACTTAGGTAAAGTTAAAAGCAAGATAGTCAATTTTATACAAGAAGCTGTTTCAATTTAGCTGAGGAAAAAACGTTTCAATACTGGTCAATACTGGTGTATTGTTTCAGGGTTACTATAATCTAGATACTTTTTTTTATATATATAACCAATAATCTATATACCTACATACATATGTTTGTATGTATTTATTTACATATTTATAAACATATAATTTAAAATCAGTATATTTTATAAGTCTAAATATTAACATGAGTACATTAACCTTATGTATATGCTTAAATAACATGTTATATATATATATATATATATATATATATATATATATATTGTACTAATAAAAAAATACCATGTATAGTATAACTCAAAATAAACTAGTATTTTATCTAATACATTTCAGAGAGTACCAATATTAATTTAATGGCCAATACAGTATATATTAGTGACCACTGATACAACCAGTACTAATACAGTATTAACTACCTTAGTTAAAAGAGTGAATTCAAATTTGTTAGAAGTAGGTAGTTAAATCATTAAATTTACCATATTCCAAAAACTAAACATTTTTGGAGAATTGGTTATTTAGCATGGTATTAAAACAAAAAGTCAAAAGTTCAATCATTGTCTTTATCACTCTACCTTCCATTCACATGTAATTTAACAAAATTCAACTTGAAATTTAATTTTAGCTAAGACTAGTTTTAAATATTGTAATATACTTTTATATAATATTGGGTTTTAACTATTTATTGGATATTCTAAGAAGTTTTAAAAAGTGAACCCAAGCCACCAAGATCTTCTTAGGTAATAATGATTAAATTTTCTATTAATTCAATTGTTTGGCTTCACTAGACAAAATAAGTGTTTATATAATAAAGTACAGAGTTGGCTATAAACTTAGTTGTAGCCAACAACTAGAATTTCACTCAATATCTTTTTATTGGATATGAATTGAAAAATCTACCATTGGATAACATTTTTTGTTTATATCCTCTATACATACAAAATTTTTAGAATATCAAAGATCAATAATTATGTTATTAATTAAATGTTTAAATTTCAATTTTTTAAATACTAAAATTATGAATAAAAAATAAATTTATAGATTGAATAGTAAATAATATCTAACTAACATGAAATTAACATATGTATAAAGAACAAGAAATCTAATAGTTAAATTTTCAAAATATGTAGTCATATTAATGTTTTTAGTGAGGGTTATAATTATTGACTACAACCAAGTTTGTAGTTAAATTTTATCCTACAATAAAATAAAATAGTAACACCAACTCGATCACTTCTCAATAAAAAAACTCATTCATGTTCATTTGTTGATAAACAAGTCATACTTGAGCCTTAGAATCTGTTTAAAATCTACTTATTTTGCTAACACTAAAAACTTTTTACTGAAAGTATTGTACATAAAAAGTAAAAATTAATTGAAATAGTACAATAAGACTTATGAATTGTACCAGAAAATGCTGTTGGAGTCATAAATAGTAATAAAAATAAGTTAACTTTTTAATTTGGAATCAAATGCACAAGTATGGCAAAACTTATTTTTGTCAATTTATTTTACTATTCGACTTATTTTTACCACTATTCATAAATTCTATTGCACTTTTTGATACTATTTATATATTCCACTGTACTATTTTAGCTAACTTTTACTTTTATCTACAATACTTATAACAAAAACTTTCAGTTTCAGCAAAATAAACGAATCCCAAATGGATCCTTAGTCTTAAACTTATTTAATAAACAACTCAAGCCCAAGCTGTTATTAGGGGCAAAATAGAAAATACATATATTTCAATTTTCAAAACTTGATTCCAATCCCACTCAAATTATCCGTGAAGTGTAATTCTAAGACACTTTTTTTTTTTTTTTTTTTCTCAATTTCACATAATTCTAAAACCACACTTTTACATAAACCTATCGTTTTTTCTTTACCACTCACAGTTTGCCACGTTAGAATTGTGACTTAAAAAGAGTATGTCCTAGAATTTTTTCTTGGAAGAATTAAGAAGAGTACTTTTTAAACCCTTCCAAGACAAACCTACAAATAATTTCCCCTCCCCTTTTTAGAAAACATCAGAAAATTAAATCCCCACCCCAACACAACCACTTCACACAGCGAAGGCAGGTTAAAACAAACAAACAAAGAGCTGTACGAGCTAAATTTCAAAACCCCTTATTTAGCGGGGGAAAAAATATCAAAAACCCTTAAGTCAGGGTAAAACCGTAAGATTGTTGAAAAAAATGCTATAAAACACGACAATCATCGAGTTCCAACAAGATTGTATGTATAGTCGTGTATGTTTAAGGAATTTCTGTAACATATCCTAGATAACTGGGACAAAGGTATGCAGTGATGACTCCATTTTCATCCTCATGGATGACTCAAGCTTAATTAGAACAGAATAAAACTTCAATTTCTATTGGAGATCCTTTTAGAAATATATCACCTGTAAAATATTAGTGGAACTGTGTTGCACAAAGAACCAGTCTATTTTACTCATGCATAGCACTTTTCTTTACCATGATAATTCCAAGAACACAACCTTTCAACCACCAATTCATTCTTCGTCCAATCTGTGAGAATCAGAAGGCAGACCAAAATCTACCACATGATAGGCTATCAGACCTGATATCACTCCTCTTGAGGAGCGCTCTTACACAGTGCAGGAAAATTGCCAGATATTCATAACTTGCTGGGGATGATCTCATTAGAAAGCCTTTCCATCTTGCGAAGTTGGATGGACTTCTTAAGCAATTCCTGTCTTTCAGCCATAAATTTAGCAAAACGGGAACCCTTCCCTTCTTTGTTGTTATCTTCTAGTAGTGATTGCCGCAGATTAGGCAGAGGAGGAGGCTTGGGGGATAGTGGTGGCATCAATGCCCATACAGAAGAAAGGTGTTCGTTCGGTTGATCAAGGATTTGTAGAAGTGACAGATCCTGCATATCTGTCGGAGAAAAGCAAAGTCACCAGATCTACCACAACTATACTTCCTCGCTTCGGTAATTACTAATTACCATGGAGAACTCATCTAACATAAAGCATAAATACAATATTTTCTTACTTCCTTCTTCCGTTTTCTCACTTTTTATGTAAAAAATTCATTCTTCCAAAAAAAGAAAAATGCAATGCATAAACAAGAAATTCGTTTGAATTTCAATAAGAGAAAATAGTTTATTTTTCTCATGCTCTGCACCATAGTCAATTTGTCTAGCTTGCACTACATATCTAGCCAAAAAGCTACCCAATTTTCTGATGAAATTGAGCTACTAAGATTTGTGAAGCTAAAAGTGGGATCATCATTTCTTATTTCTTATAAATAATAAAAATAGAAACTTTTTTAAATGGTCATGATAATAAAAGTGGAATCATATTATCTTCTGCAGTTTAAAAGACACTAACCTTCTGAGAATTTGAAGATTGGTGCCAGAGCAGCACATGGAATACTAAAGTTCAGATGCGGTATAACTGTTCCACCACCATGCCTTGCATTGCTGTATCAAGAATATGTTCAATCAACAAATTGAATGATCATTGAAATCTGAATGAAAGTGCAAAGAAGAACATGATTAATATCTGAATGATGATGGTGCGGAAAAGCAAATTAGAACATTCAATATAGTTTTGTCAAATCATACGATTAATGATTCTGATAGTTTACTAAAATGATACAGATGACATGATGCAAGGAGAACCAAAATTAAATCAGGTTTTTTTCCCCCAGAATTTATTTGGAATTTTGAACTAGTTTTCTCTGAATTTATTGTGATTGAAGATTTCACGGCATTTATTTGTAGCATGACTAGAACTTTCCATATTGGTGTAATTCTAGAAGGCCTAATAAAATTGTGGCTCTTGTAATTGTGTAAGTGCTACAATTTGAATAAGAATTTTCTTATTAGAGAACGTTTCTCTTGCGTGGCGGTGATTTAAGAACCCTTTGGTGGTGATGCCTACAGTTTGCAGACAAATCCTAGGGGTGAACCTTAGGATTTGGCATGTTCTCTCTTATTTTCCTGTATCTCTATTTTCAACACCTCCTAGATCATGACACAAACCAAGTATGCAAGTAGGCAGCACCAAGTTCCACCAAGGAACTATACTCAAAGGAGACTGAGTTACCCTTGACATCAAAATCCAGAATCCCAACACCAATGACATCACACCAAATCACAACCCACAAGTGTGGAATTGGAATCTCACTTCATGGGCATAGCAGGAAAAGTGTCGGATTTAAAGAAAGGGGAACAAACCCTACCTCTCCCCCCACCCACCCCCGGTCTCTTTTTCTACCTCATAGTAACGTATATCATTTTGTACAATTTCAGTCACTGTACCTTGTAACAAGTCCAATCATATGACCATCTGAATTGACAACAGCACCACCACTACCACCAGGATGGACAGCTGCTGTTGTTTCAAGCATCACTGGAAATTGTCCTTGCGTATTTTCTTCTTGGCTGAATGAATACGAGTTGGGCATCGTTGCTTTGACCACTTTTGCTACCACACCAGAGCAGACAGATGGGAAGAAGCCTGTTGGTTTGGAAGCAGAACCGGATACAAAGACTTGAGAAACTATATTTGAGAGAGAGAGAGGGGGGGGGGGGGGGGTTGTGTGGGGACATCAAATTTGAAAAAACAAAAATAACAGAGAATGGAAATATATGGACATCACACGAGAACAGAATCTAGTCCTCCTTCATGGCACTTGGAAGTGAAAATCCAATCTCTAGAACAATGTTGCATTAAATACCAGAGTTAAAGACATGATATAAAGAGAATAAAATTTCATGATTCAGATTCACAGACAGTCATATGTCTAATTAATACAGTAGAGTGAATTGAAGTGAAAAAGGGTTTAGAATAAAAGAAATTAGGGTAAATTGCAAATTACACCCCTAAAGTTTGGGGGTGTTTGGATTTCACACCCTAAAGTTTCAAATTTTGGAATTTACCCTCTAAAATTAAGGGTCTTTGGATTTTACATCCTAACGTTTCAAAATTTAGATTTTACCCCTCAAAATTTGGGAGTGTTTGGATTTTACACCCCCAAATTCTGAAACTTTAGAGTGTAAACTTCAAAAATCCTCAAACTTTAGGAAGTAATATCCAAACACCTCTAAAATTTATGGGGTAAAATCCAAATTCTAAGACATTAGAGTGTAAAATCCAAACACCCCTAAATTTCATGGAGTAAAATCCAAATCTTATGTAAAATCTAAACACCCCCAAACTTTAAGGGTGTAATTTGCAATTTATCCAAGAAATTATCTTAACCTGCATCAATTTTTTTTTTTTCTATTTGGAAAATTAATCACATTTTCGTGGGAAAAAAAATCCAGGTTTAATAATGTCATTATCTTTGTAACAAACCTCCTTCCCTTATGTTCTGTAGCTAAGATTGCTGTATTAGAATAAATCAGACTATCAGAATCCCAATATGTTAAAAGGTTTCTAAAGTCTTTTTGTGGTACAGCGGTACTAAACTCATAAAGTTGTTCCGCAAACATAGGATTAAAAGTTATTTCAGAAAATTTAATTATCACAATTTTACGGGTAATAAATGATAAATTGTTCTGTGAGACACACACACACACACAAAATTCTGAAAATGCAATGAAGATAGATATTTAAGATGTCACATCACCAAATGCAATATTATTATTCCATGGGGTTTTAACCAACCAAAAGCAGAGAAATAAGGTAAGCAAAGCTATACCACATCTTGGGCCAAATAGTCCATGTCCAATAACATATGCCTTGGATCCCAAAGATGGGCATTCAAAATCCACAATGATAGGGGAAAGCTGATCGGGAACGTACTCAAGCTGCAGCAGGGCAACATCTAAAGGTCCTTTACAAACATACAGTACTTTCGCATCACACCAAACCCAGGGTTGCCTATGATCAAGACGAACACGTATGTTTCTATGGCCTCTGTAAGATGAATTTATTTTATATCCACCAATCTCATTAGAGAGAAAAGTATTCACAGTCTTCAGCGACTTAGGCAGCAAACTCTGACTCTTCTGGTTGCCCTCAACTCTATTTTGGACGAGCGATGCAGATTCCTCATTCAAGAAGGAAAGATCCTCTGATTGCGATCCATGTCTTACACCCCTAACAGTTGTTTTCCCAAATCTCCACGGTTCTAACAGGTGAGCATTTGTAAGTATCAGGCCTTGGTTGTTGAGCAGAATCCCAGATGCCCAAACTCCATCATCACAAGTAACAAGACAAATAGTACCCATTGCCTGCTCAACTGCTAGCTGGGAGGGGTAATAGGAATCAAGATGCTTGTGCAAATAGCGAAAGGTTCCGTCTACGTCTTTGCCATCAGGTAAAAATGCTTTCCCAACAGCATTATAGTTTCCTTCTTTGTAACCAGGTCCTTTTTCTTCATTTTGAGGCTCCTTCCGCAGCAAGTCACAACAAGCAGTTGCCATGGCTTCCCATGGAATCACCAGCTGTTACCCAGGGCTAAAGTTTTGCATGATGAGTTAATTATAACAAAGTTCAAACTATGCGGAAGAGAGAGAAATCTTCTTAAATTACCTGAACTTCAGCACCACTGGCTTTTTGCCTTAGCGGTTTTATAAAAATACCAATGAGATGTGCATGCTCACCAAAAACTGGACCACCCTCAATTCCTGACAGTTTCAGTATTAAAGGGACTGAGAAGCCAATAGAATATGAATAATAAAAAAATCAAACAAAGAAATGCACTCACCAGGAAGACCACGTATGTCAGCCATCAACAATGATCTATTCAATGAATTAGGTGGATAGCAGTTGGCAATGGATCCGACTGATATACTGATGCAAGCAGCAAAATAATTTTAGAAAAGAAAAAAAAAAATGAAAAGCATGATGCATAAAATGGAACACTACACACACACACACAGAACAAAAGCTAATTTGGTCTCAAAGATTGAATGCTCACAATGAGCCATGAATTCCCCCCCACCCCCCCCCCCCCCCCCCCCCCCCCCCCAAAAAAAAAAAACACCATAGAAAAATACAAGGATAAGAAATCTTCTTTTTTATCAGTAAATTATAAAAACACCCAAAGAATCTTGCAAGCATTACTTCACCCTCCGGGCTCAACGCTTATCTTTGATGCGGGAAGCACAAAGACAATTATATTCAAGGGTAATTGCAAAAATCTACCCTAAACTATGAGGTTTTTGCACTTTACACGTAAATCATTAGAACTTGCAATCACCACCACAATTTTTAAAAAACTTGTACATTGCAACCCATAGCCACATTAGTTGTTAGAACTAATGATCATGTGCAAGTCACGTGGCCCTAACAGGTAAATTCCCCATTTACCCATACATGCTGTGAAATTAGAAAATTACCCATGATAAAAATCCAAAACAAACCAACCCACCTCAATAACCCATAATTGCTTTTTCAACCCCAATCCACATTGCCACTGGCAAGATAGCACAGCCCAAATACAGCAAACAAAGAAGTGTTGCAACTCACAATGCATTAGAGCCTTAGTGAGATCCAAAGTGGGTGGAAAACAGAAAAGGACGTGTCTGACCAATCACAATTCCTCAAACTTCATTCAATGTTGAGAAGATGAAAATATATATATATATATATATATATATATATAAATATGCAAACCAAAATTTCCAATGAGTCCACGATTTATAAATATGTCGTTACACTTATTGGCATCTCACACCATGAAACAATCAGTAAAAAGGTGGCAAATTTTGAAAAGTTGGGTTTCTTAGATGCTGAAATCTTCAGTCCTTTTGGGAGTGTCTCTCCTTATGTTGATACTATCAGTTGATAAGGGATAGAGGAACTTGACTTTCATTTTAGGCATGATGAAGCTTCTTGCTAGTAAGGTCCTGCAGTACCCACATTTCTATTGTACTCTAATATAGAGGATTTTTTGAGGCCATAAGTACTTGTTTCTGGGAATATACAGGACATAGGTATTGATTTGCAAATTACAGGACCCAAAATGATTAGGGCACTAAGGATAAATGAGAAGAACATGACAACATATTAAGTTTCAAGCCCAAGGATGTTTCTGATGAATTGATGAAGCTTTTTAGAAAGGTGGGCTGGTTCATTAGGGACTTTAAGTGAGCATAATTTTGTGATTTCACATGCAAGGGCAAAACTAAACTTTTAAGGGTCCCATGACTTGCATGTAAATATTAGTTTTACCAGCTAATCTAACTATTTTTTTTTTTTGATAAATAACGTAAGAGTATTATTAATAATAAAGAGATTGCCAAACCGAGTACATTGGGGATGTACTATGGGGGCACAAATCAAGAAACAAAAGAACAACGGTCAAGAAAAGTAGAAAAGGAAGAACAAGAAAAATGAGAAAAAACCACACTCCATTCAAATAGAGTGTGTAAGAAAAAAGACTTAAGCTCCAACAAAGAGCGTTCGCAATCCTCAAAGCTTCTAGCATTCCTTTCTCGCCAAATACACCAAATCAAACAATGAGGCACTAATTTCCAAACATCAATGTGACGGTGTCGCGCAAATTTTCCTTGCCAAGCCTCAAACAACTGAAGAACAGTCCGAGGCATAACCCATTGAATACCAAACAAGCAGAAAACCAAAGACCACAACTCCCAAGCTATGGAGCAATGAAGAAGAAGATGATCCACCGACTCCCCACACCTCTTACACATATAGCACCAGTCAAGCACTATCACTCTTCTTTTACGAAGGTTGTCTGTTGTTAAGATCTTGCCTAAGGAAGCAGACCAAGAAAAGAAGGCTACCCTTGGAGGAGCCTTCGATTGCCATATCATTTTCCATGGAAAGGAAACAAGATTATGAAGGTAGAAGGAATTGTAATAACCTTTCACCTCAAAACCTCTATTCCTTGCAGGCTTCCAACAAACCTTATCTGGGCCAACCCTTCGCACTGACGAGGAATAGACCAGCCCCATAAACCGGTCAAAGGCTTCTTCTTCCCAATCTTGAGGTGGACGACGAAATTGCACATTCCAGTGAAACCTCCCAGCAGACCAACCCATAACTTCAGCCACCGAGGAATCCTTTGACCTACTAATACGGAAGAGCTCTGGAAAAGCCTCTTGGAGAGTAAAATCCCCACACCACACATGCTTCCAAAATTTCACTCTAGTACCATCTCCCACATCATAAACAAGGAATTTAGAGAAGTTCAACCAGCCACTTCTAATGTATCTCCACAAGCTAACCCCATAAGGACTTGTCACCTTCTTCGTGCACCAACCACCCCAAATGTTCCCATATTTTGCCTCTATAACCCTCCTCCATAAAGCATCAGTCTCCGTACCATACCTCCACAACCATTTACCTAGTAAGGCAGAGTTAAAATTACTCAACCCTCTTATACCCAAGCCCCCAACTTGCAAAGGCCTACAAACCTTGGTCCAATTAACCAAATGAATTTTAGATTCACCATCAATCCCATTCCACAAAAAATCTCTCTGTAATTTCTCCATACGCTTAGCCACCTTACCCGGTAAAGGAAGAAGGGAAAGAAAATATGTAGGTAAAGATGACAGTGAGCTCTTAATGAGTGTCACCTTACCCCCTTTAGATAAATACATTCTCTTCCAACCTGCTAATCTCCTCTCCATTCTCTCTAGGATAGGATTCCAAACAGATAAGTCCTTAAATTTTGCCCCTAATGGAAGGCCCAAATATTTCAAGGGCAGAGAAGACTGCCCACACCCCAACAAACCCACCAAAACCTCCAAATTGGGAACCCCACCAACTGGAACCAACTCAGACTTCCCCAAATTAATATGAAGCCCTGACACCTCCTCAAATCTAGACAAAATCACCCTCAAATTAGCAATCTGAGAAGGTTCAGCATCACAAAAAATCAGAGTGTCATCTGCAAATAAAAGATGAGACACCATCACTGATGGACCAGTCGGTCTAACCACCGAAAAGCCTGAGAATTGCCCAGCGGAGGCAGCCACATCCAACATACGACTTAATGCCTCCATCACAATATCAAACAACAATGGAGATAAAGGATCCCCTTGCCGAAGCCCCCTAGAACTTCCAAAGAAATCAGTTGGGCTACCATTGATCAGAATAGAGAACTTTACAGTTGAAATACAATACCTTATCCACTTTCTCCATTTCTCTGAGAAACCACAACGCTGCAGCATATACATTAAAAAATCCCAACTCACATGATCATACGCCTTCTCCACATCCAATTTACACAGCACACCTGGAACTCCTGACTTCAATCTACTATCAATACATTCAGAAGCAATCAAGACTGAATCCAAAATCTGCCTACCCTTCACAAAAGCATTTTGTGAATTCGAAATAATCCCATGCACCACCCTACGAAGCCGATTAGCCAACACTTTAGAAATAATCTTGTAAATCCCACCAACTAAGCTGATAGGCCGAAAATCCTTGACCTCCACAGCATCCACTTTCTTAGGAATAAGGGCAAGGAACGAAGCATTAAGACTCTTCTCAAACACTGCCTGAGTATGGAAATTGTGAAATACAGCCATAATTTCTGTTTTCAATACACCCCAACAAGACTAGAAAAATGCCATGGAAAAGCCATCCGGGCCAGGTGCCTTATCACCATTACAATCATGGATCACCTCAAACACCTCTTCTTCCTCAAAAGGCCTATCTAGCCAACTCGCATCTTCCAACGAGATGCTAGCAAAATGCACATCATCTAAGACAGGTCTGTGAGCCACCTCCTCAAAATAAAGCTGCCTATAAAACTGAGAGATACAGTCTGCTATAGCAGCTGGGTCCGAGGACAACCCCCCATCCACCATAAGCCTATCAATAGAATTAACCCTCCTGTGAAAGTTAGCTATACGGTGGAAAAATTTTGTATTCCTATCTCCTTCCCTAACACAGAGAACTCTAGATTTCTGCCTCCAACATATTTCTTCCAACAGAGTAGCTTTTTCTAACTCATCACGAATTCTTCCCATTTCCACCCTTTCCTCCGCTGATAATCCCCGCCTCTCCTCCATATTCTCTAGAACACTAAGGTCCTTCCACAAATTTTTAATCCGAACCTCAACATGACCAAACACCTCCACATTCCATCTTTTCAAATCATTTTTAAGGAGCTTTAATTTATTGGCCAGAATAAAACTCGGTGCACCGTGAACCTGGTAAGAATCCCACCAAGACCGAACCCTATCCACAAAACCCTCATCCTTAAGCCACATATTCTCGAATCTAAACGGCATACTCCCTCTCTAAAAAGATCCACCCTCAAGGACAATAGGAAAATGATCAGAGCACAACCTAGACATCCGTCTTTGAGAAACTGATGGAAACTTATCCTCCCAATCTGCAGAAAACAAAAATCTATCCAGCCTAGCCTTCGCAGCATCTTCTCTAGAATTTGACCAAGTAAAAGGACCCCCTTGCAACGGCAAATCAATGAGACCCTGATCCGAAATAAAGTTGGAAAACTCCCTTATAGCAGTAGTGAAAGAATTAGACCCCAATCGTTCAGAAGGAAACCTAACCACATTAAAATCACTAGCCACACACCATGGGACACTCCACCAGCTATTCAAGCCACAGAGTTCCTCCCATAACAGTCTCCTATCTCGGTGTAAATTTGGACCATAAACACCAGTAAACGCCCAAACAAACTGATCTGTCACATTTGTAAACTTACAAGAAACCGAAAACCTCCCCACTGCTTCGTCCATTTTATTCACTACCCGATTATCCCACATCACTAACACCCCACCAGAAGCACCACAAGAACCTAAGTAAGACCAGTCAACATGATGGCCACCCCACAAACTACGGATCACCGCTCTATTAATCAGCCCCATTTTGGTTTCTTGAAGACAAACCACATCCGGCCCCCATCTCCTAATCAAATTTCTAACCCTGAGCCTTTTCTCCTGCTCATTCAACCCTCTAACATTCCAAGAAATAATCTTCACATTCATCGATAAGACACAACCGCCCGCTCAAAACTTGCACTCCTTGCCTTATTTGTATCAAACTCAACATTCAAAGATGACAACAAATTCTTCAACTCCCGCTGACCTTTCAATCCTGACTTGAGCAACTTCGTCTGATCACCCACCACAGGTTTCTGTTTATCTCTCTTTCTGGCCTCTATGGCTAACAACAAACCAGTAATCTGCTCCTCAAAACCTTCTAACAAAGTGCCCACAGATTTCTTGAAAGCCTTTATCTTATTGGTTACCCATTGTGAAATTTGACAGTTATCCACGCTCTCCTTACACCCAATCTCCTTGATATGACTAGGCACCAACTCCCCCGGACCTTCAGTAGCCAAAGGTACCACAACTAGGGGCTCATCATCTCCCTCACAAGACCTCAACCTTTCATCAGATTCCCACAGCTCACTCACTAACCCAGGAACCATATTCAAAGAGTCTACTAGCCCCTCACTCTCATCAGCCCAACTAACCCTCTGCCCTTCATTATTACTAGAAACATTACCCGATACACAGTCTCCCTCCAAACTTGAGCAGACTGACATACAATCTGGAGAACGATACAGTGACAGAGGGAGCACTAATTTCCTGCCATCACGCAACTGTAATATCCAATCTTTGGAATTACCCCAGGATTTATCCAAGTCTCCGACCAAATCCTTTATAGTTGGGCCAGGTAGGTGAACTCCCTCACAATCAGAAGTAACTGAACCTTCCAAACCCACAAAATCCTCTTCCCCATCCTCCGATGCCACTGGAGAAGTCAAAGGCACCAGCTCCGACACTATCGGTTCAGCAAAGCTCATTACCGGTTCTGAAATCATGGCCGGTGACACCTCCGGCACCAACCTCGACCCACACGGAGCACTGACCGGCGAGAAGTGATCATTAGAGGCTTGAGCCACTGCCGCCGGACCTGTCGGCTCAGAGGGTGGCTAAGCAACTCTAAACGAGCTGGACTGATCTCCTTCCGCCACTGTTAAGTCCACTGCTAGGTCCATCGGTCCCTTCGGCACCGTCGCAGGTTGTTCCGATGTGGTGGATGTGGCCATCGGTGCCTTTAGTGACAACCCAGGTTGCTCCAATGTGATGGGTCTTACCGATGAACTCTCAAGCTCCTTCGTGTCGCTAATTTCATCTCCACCTGAACTTGGCAACGTGAGTCCAATCTAATCAGAAGGCTCCATAGTCCTTGGTCCACTAAAGGAAGTCTCACCAGCCTCAAAAGTAGATGGGCTTAACAAACTTAGGCCCAAAATGGGCTCTTTATTTCCCAATGAGGCTTGGGCATTCTTCTTGGCTGGACCCAGACCCAAAATAGAATTAGTAGCCCTATTACGTGGAACCCATTTGCCAGCTTGTTGCCCTCTTTTAACAGCATCCCAAAACACCCGCCTCTTTCCATTTTCATTCACAAACACAGTCAGCCCTCTCCCTAACCAACGTCCCTTCCTATGATCACGCAACTTTCCAAACTCAACCCTTTTTGAATTCAAATCAGCCTTCAAAGGAATATTGCAAATATCTCCTTCCGTGATTTTCTCTTCACCATTATTCTTACCATTAATAACACCTTCTCCACCCTCACCACCACCCATGGCTGCCTGATGAAAACTTCCAGTCGAAGTTTCAGCAACTATTGCCTTTATGCGAAAATTGTCACTCGGGATCTCCACCAAATTCTTCACGGTACCAACCTTAACCTTATCTTTATGGAGAGGCTGCTGAACATGCTCCAACATTGGCTGCACTGGAGTGTTGACAGCTTCCACATAGGACCTGGTAGGATGATGATTTGGGATCTGCTTAAACCTGTATGGTACAAACTTCAATCCACTCAGCGCATATTGAGAAGGTTCCAAAATCCTTCGTAATTCAATCCCAAAATTTTTCCATCCTTCTTGTAATTTTCCAGCAGGGATAATGATAGTTCGCCGCCGCCCGCCGACCTTAAGCTCTGTCACTGATAAAAACTGCCCAAATGAGTTAGACTCCCGTTGCAAGGTGTACGCCGTATCACCGTTCCTGATCGTGAAAAATTTCTTAGGACTAACCCCAATCACAGTGTGTTCCAAATTCCGCATTAACCAAAGAGCTACACTCTTGCCCATAAACACCGATTGCATGTAGTATTTTCCCCGTTCAAAAATCTTCAGGGAGAAAAAATTCCCTCCTTCCTCCACCACCAACTGAAACAACTTAGATTCAATAAAGAAACTTCGGAATCCCCCCATACTAATCCTAAAACAAACGAACTAAAACAAAATTTGTGGCTAATTCGAGGTAGCCGGGCCTCTCTCTAGGGGAGACTCATATCACCAAATAGAATATGTCTATACCAGCTAATCTAACTATGGGAGTGATAATTGCAAGTTTGATAATTTGGAATGCAAAGTGCAAAGACCTCCCTAGTTTAGGGCAGACTTGCATTTTACTTAATTTTAGAAGTCAATTGGATTTTATTTTATGTCTTATTAGTTAATTAGATTATTAGGATTTTATGTAATTTGCTAGAGTTACAGGTATTTTTGTGATTCAATAATTGGGCTTTCTTACGTCAATTACAATCAAATTTTATACTGTTTAGTTGTAGTAATCCATACAAACACGCTATCATACTCCAATGGAATAGTTTACAATTTCCCTGATTAATAAATTTACGTTGAAATTTTCTCAATAGTCTAGTATCCCAACCCCAGAACACCAAAGAACAACCCCCCACCCCCCAAGGCTGGGACAATCACAACTGCAACCCAAACCATCTGTTGATCCCACAGCCCAATCCTGCAATCCACTAAATCACAAAATCACCAACTGCCTATGACTCTAGTCAACCATCTCGATTCATGCAAGCACCCCCTCCATAAAGGCATTGTATGGGTTGATGGGTAAGGTTGGGGTTCAAGTCACTTATCAATACTGATACCAGAGACCTTTTTTGGTTCACCTCACCCCCTCCATAAAGGCATTGTATGGGTTGATGGGTAAGGTTGGGGTTCAAGTCACTTATCAATATTGATACCAGAGACCTTTTTTGGTTCACCTAGGGAAACTAAAATATTTCAGGACTAATTAACACCAAAGAGTGTGTGTGTGTGCACGCGCATGCATACGTGTGTTGCATGTAATAATGTGTGTGTGTGTGCGCGCGCGCGCACGCGTGCGTGTGTGTGTTGCATGTAATAATAGTTATTGTCATTGACCTAAAACAAATAATTTTTAAGAGTATAAATCTGTACAAAGTAAATTATTACTAGATTTTTCTCCGTACCATAACACAACCTACTAGGTACTAACCCAAGTCCAAAACTTTTTTCTCCACATGTTCACTCCATATTTATCTTCTTTTTTTCCCTTTTCCTTTTTCCCACTCACCACAATTTTTCTTCATTATCTTTTTCTTCCGTTTTTTGTCTTTCGATTCTTCATTTCTTCTTTCTTCAGTTTTCCCCACTCTTACCAACTGCCTCTCTCTCTCTCCCCCTCACAGTTTACTTTCCTCATCAACACCACCCACCGTGATCCCTGCTCTCTTCCTTATTTTATTTTTCTGCTTTCTTCCTTATTTCATTTTCTTCTTTCTTCAATCTTCCTCACTCTTACAGATCTGCCTCTCTCTCACTCCCTCACAGAGTTTACTTTCTGCTTCAACACCACCCAGCCCAGAATCAGTGCTGGCCATTTTGCTCCCGCAAGTCGTATCTCTCCTCACCACCACTCTGCAGCTCTCTCTCTCTCTCAACACAACCAATCCCAGAATCAAAGCTCTTCACCATGCTCCTCCTGCAAGCCCACTCTTCACACCACCACACCTCCTCTCTCAATTGTAGAATAATAATATTCCAAACCAGATGTATTTTTTAGTCCAGAATGAGCAAAAAGGACAATATCAATTAAAGTTGTCCAGTGTTTGAGACAAGGAAAAACAGGGGGCATAGTAGTACCAGATTGAGCACCTATATGACAAATACCAGCTATACCAACTGATGAAAAGATATAAACAACCTTGGTTCAAGTCCCCTGAGGTGATAGGTAAATTTGCCAAGAACTAAAAAAGAGTGCAATATTTAAAGGACCATGGAAAACATGTTAATTTTACATAAATTATCCCTTCTATTCAATGGAGGAGATCGAAGAACCAAAATTGAATATAGAGATAAGTGGATACCCAACGGAATTAATTTGGACACCATGCAATTTTAAAAAATGACCGTCAAAAACTTTGAGATCTAAAATATATATATATATATATATATATATATTATACACACACACACAAATGGAAATAGTCAATTGACAAAGACAAAGGGCACCTTGTACAGAAATTAAAGGAGTTCAGGACCAAGAGAAGAAATACCTCCACTAGATTAAAAAATATCAACTGAAAGCAACAATGACAGAACACACCTTACAAAAATTTACATGCAATTTTCAATCCAATTTACAATTATAGAGTGCTTCACAATGCAAGCATGTCAAAAAACGAAATTTTAACAGAATATAAATTTATGAAGGATGAAAAACTACCTGTTAAAGAAATGCAAAGGTGATAAGACACCAAATGGCGAACCCAACGCTAGAAGAAAATCCCCCCTCTTATTCAATGGTGATATGACGATGTTTGGCACATCCTAAATAACAAGAATTCACCAGTCACTCTCTTGACCATAAACTGATTGTCTAGATAAAGCACTGCCAGCAGACAAATCATGCCAGAAAATACTCACTATATAATAATTTTGAATTCATTACCATATGGTATACTAGTAAAGGATGTAAGAAACATCTTAAATTACCTTAGGCAGTAAGGAAACTCCAAGAATTGCAATTCTAGTTGTTGACTTTCCCAAAAGACTAAAATTGCCTGATTCTCCCACTGTCAAATGGCTCTGACGCTCCAAGAAAGATTTAGCATCACGCTTGATCCGAATCAGTTAAAAAAAGCTTGTACATAAGATAGAAAAGGAAAAGAAATAGTAATAAATTCAAAAGGCAAATTAAAAGTCATGCCAAATTTGATCGTTGCCCAAAAATAAAAATTTGCTCTGGGACTAGACAATGTTTGTAAACTGCATAGTGCTTGAGAAACGTTTTACAAGAAACTGTGCTCTGGTTCTTTTGTGACCTCTGCTATGGATTTCTTCTACTTGCTCTTTGGGTGTACCATTTCAAATGTGACTTGAAATCTTTTTGCATCCTTTGGTCATGTTCCACTAAGAAGATATTTAAAAAAACAAAAAATACATACCAACTATTTACTGAAACTTATTGTTTCACATTTAACTGCAGCTGCTAAAGACAAAAATCTTCAAGAGAATTACAGCCAACAGATATCCAAAGTCCATATAAGGTTTATAAATATCTTTTGGCTGATAATTACCATTGGCTTCTTTTCAGATTACATGCTAGAAGATCATTAAAATAAGTTGTTTTTAGTGGGTAAGTTATACATGCACTGATGCACCCTATAGGTGTTGAACTCATGACCAACCTTTTATCCGATTTTTTTTGGCGAAAGGATCATCAGATTGAGAGTTTCCCAGTATGATACTACAATTTCCATGGTTCTGTTGCAAAGGAAAATTTTAATACAGTTGCAAACAGTTACATTTGACATGAGAGAACAAAGTTTTTTAATTTGGTTGGGCATCACTCAACTATTCTAAATTCTACAAGACATGACATTATATTTCAGAGGGACATGTCGCTATGCAAAGCCAATAAATAGTCAAAACAATATTACATTTGAAATTCAGTTGATGTTCTCTCATTCTTGTTCTATGATATTGATAGAGGAGTCTATTCATGTATAAAAATAAAAATAAAATAAAATAAAAAAGTCAATTAAATTTTGAGCTAAAATATGAATTGATTTCTCATAAAAATTTAGGTAAAAAAACATATGGAAAACCTTCTTCCCAACTAACCTCTTTCTGAATAGCATCCATAATAGGCTGAGGACCATTACTGTGTGATGCCAAAGACCAACCAACCTCCCATCCATTCTCTGGTGATCCTGAAGAAGCTTCAGTAATAGATTGAAGAGCAAGGGCAGATGCAGGGATATCAGCCTGCAAATAGAACCAGTTGATCAGCACTGAAAGTGAGTATCAAATGTTTAAAAGTATGATAAATTCAAGCAATATCAAGGGAAAAAAAAAGGATGCTTATCCTAAAGTACTAATCATCACATTCCGCTTTACTGACCCTATTAAGCATCAACCACAACAATAGCATTGCATTCACATTTTGAGGAATATCATTAAGTTACTGCCACAGCACAAACAATCAAAACCACCATCTTTAACAAAAACAGGACAACCAAACTGCCATTAATAATCGCCAACAAGGAATGTGAGAAAGAAATGAAAATTAGGATCCCATAAGTCTACAAGCTCCTTTTACAACCATTAGATAATTAATTCGTTTCTTATGCCTCCTTAGAGCCAACTAAACAAATTGAACGAATGAAAAGCTTACTAATGTTAAAATTTTTGCGCCAATCCAACGAGGAGCACCTTCATCCAAATCCTCAGACCCCATTTTACCCTGAAAATCAAATTACATTGATATGTCACAAAAATCCCCAGAAATCAAATTAACCCCAACTTGTTGTCACCCCCAATTATCAAACGAATATGAATTCTCTTATACCTCTACCATAACATCAATCTCAACGCCGGGAATCAACTCGGGTGGGCCCTGCAAAGCACATAAACCAAAGCAAATACATTTAAAATACAAAACAATGATTCTACTTTTACATTAAATTATCACAAATGTTCCAACCTTAGCAATGTTCTGTCTATGTTGCAGTGACAGAAAAGGCTCAACAACAGAGGCAACAGTCACAACCAATACCGGGCATCGATCATCTTGGCCATAAAGCCCCTTGGCTACCTCACCATCGTAAAGGGTATCAGGAAGTAACATTCCAGAAGCTGATAGGGTCGTTTTGCCAGAACTACAAAGATCCAAATGTACACAAAAAAAATTCAATAAATGATTAAAAAATAAAACCTGGGAAATAGTTGTGGGGTTGTGATGATAATTTTTTGACTCACTGGTATTGGTGAAAAGCGTGTTTTCTCATCTTCATGCCCTTTGGGTCCTAAAAATTAAAAACAGAAACCAAAAGAAAAAATCATTATCAGTTACCAGCTATAAGAACAAAGCAATTCTTCTTTATGTTTTTGGGATATTGAGACTTACAGGGCCTTGGACTCTGACCATGACAGCGAAATTGCGAGCGAATTCAACGACGTCCGGCAAAGCCATGTGTTGGGTTGGATTAGCTTTTTTTGAAGCTTAGGATTTAGACCTTCCTTTTTTTTTCTTTTTTCTCTCGGTGAAATACGGGTGTTTCTGTGTTGAGCTCTATTGCTACGAGCCTTTTGGAGTGTAATTTGTACAACGATTTGTTTTTGTTTTTGTTTTTGTTTTGTTGTGATGTAAACGATGTGTTTTGTTGGTTGAGTTGAACCTGGACGAGATTTACGAGGTATTTAGATAGAGAGGCAAGTGGGATGGATACGACGTCGTAAGGATGTAGGACCAATGGGCAGCGTTATTTTTATTGAATTGATTATACTTCATTTTTATTTTATTTCTTTTTGTTGGGTTGGGTGTGGGTGCAGCTAGTTATGGGTGGCGTTTATAATTATACTGGTCACTATCATCATGTGATATCTATATGTCATGTCATGCTCCCCACTCGCACTGGCGGCGGGTCTCGAGGGCAAATTGGTAACCACGCAGTCACGTTGTGCGTAACCGCAAAATCACTACGAGATTTTTTTTTTTTTTTTACAAATTTGAAATTTTAATCTAACTTAATCTAAAGTATACATGTGTAAAAGTTTTCTTTCATAGACTTAAATTTTAGCTCTTATTTCTTATGTTTTATAAGTATTTATATTTGTGGAATGATTACCACACCTAAATAAATAAGTTTCTACTATAAATTTTTTTCCCTAATTTTTTAGTGTTTAGTAACATTAGTAAAAATAAGTCAAAGAAATATTATTTCTAGTTAATCAAAAAGTATAGTATATTTTTAGAGATTATTTTTCATTAAATTTTTAAAAAAATAACTCTATCTCATAGCAAACTAAATAAAAAAAATTAAAAGATTACCTTCAAATCATTTAAAATTATTACGAAAAATAAGATAATTTTATAAAAAATACTTTTAAAAAATAATTTATTTTCTAAAAAACATTTCTACTTAAACAAAGAGATAACATTTAGAAGACGTTTGGAAAGCGCGTTTTGCGCTTCTCAAACGCACGTTGTGCGTTTCCCAATTTTTTTATTTTTTTATTATTTTATTATTTTTTTGAGTCGAAATATTTGACTTTTCTGTGCACAGTGTATACAATGCACTGTTCACGGACCCACAAATTTCACTTTTTAACAACTTTTTTATTAAAAATAGGACCCACAATATTATTTACACATTAAAAAAATTATTTTGTTACAATATTTTTCAATTTTCAGTTTCAATTTTCAATTTTCAGTCCAATCTAAACGAACCCTTAGTTTACCCAAAAAAAAAAAAAAGAGATAACATTTAGCGTGACATAACTTGTTCTTTAGGATTAACGCCCAGAACAATGAAATAGGCAAGGGCACGTGACATCCTTTGAAAGCAGCAGAGGTAAGTCATGTCTCATCATAACTTCCCATAGGCCCTAGTCCACCATGTGCTATAATAAAGCATATAAGTACCCCTTCACTCTAACCACACCTCCCTCCAAAGGTATGCAACTTTATCCTGTTTGTTTCAATGTAAAATATTTGTAAGAAAATATTTTATTATTTTATAATGTTTATTTTGCAGTAAAATATTTAGTCAAAAATAAAATATTTTTAGTTAACCAAATCAACCTAAGCAAATTTATGTAAAATATTTTACACTTAAAATTTTGGTAAAAATTTTACATTTGCTCACTAGCTCTCGTCCTGATAACTCTCACTCTCCCTCCCTCTCATTTCTCTCATAGTCACAACCCAACGTTCCTCCTCTCACCCATTAATCCATCTCACCCAAAACCTACCGAAGGCACCACCCACCGACTGGCATCACCCGCTGACCAATGCCACTTGTTGACAGGCATCACCCCCTGACCAGTGCCACCCATAAACTAACTTCACACCTCCTCCCTCCTCTCATCTCTCTCATGAAATCAGATCTAATTGCTAAGCAACAAATTGGGTTTTTGGTGATTGTTTTGATCTTGCTAGTGGCTGTTCCAATCTTGCCATTGCTAGATTTGCTATGTTGTTGCATATTTTTTGCTGGGCTGTTGGATTTTCAGATTAGATTCTTTGTTTGTGGGTTTTCTTTTCAAGTGTTTGATCTGGTTTTGAGGTGGTTTTGCCTTTTTGATATGGATTTTTGGGTTGTTGGTGGTTGTTTTTTGGGTAGTTGGTGATGCGATGGTTGGTGGTTTATTTTTTTTTTTTTTGGTAGTTAAGGGTGTTGGGAAATTTAGACCCTGGTTAATAGAATTAACAAGTTTTAAATCCAAATTGTTAATTAGATTTATTATGCATAAAACTTATTAAAACAAACAAACATCAATATCATGTCAAATATAAGTGTAGCAAAAAAGTAAATAAGACAAGATATGATGACTCAAGAAAACGAATGAAACAAACCAGTTTCACAGTAAAAAAACTGGAGGGAAACCTTCTCGAAAAGCAATTCACTATAGTAGAGAGAAGTTTCAAATCTAATACAAAACTTTTGTCCCTAAACTCTACAATCCCCGTAGATGAACTCACAGCAGAAACCTTCTACCGCTTCAGAACCTCTAAACTCTTCAATACATGAACGCCACCCTTTTATGCACGGATTCTAGTACGTGACTACTCCTTTGCATGAATCCCAATACGTAACTCACTCATCAACTTAAGGAAGAAGAATATTGGCTGCAAAGTTCTTCACTTCATCAACAATGAAGATCAAGAAAAACTTAGTTACAAAACCCTAAGGTGCAAAGACGCAGTAGCTTCTTTCAAAGAGAATAAGGTTTCGATTACCTTTTGCATATGTTGTTCTTGTATTCTCTTATGTGACGGCCTCTAAAATAAGCCTTATATATGTCTATGGTTAAAAGAAAAAAAAAACCCTACATAAATACATAAACTTGGGCCAAAAATTAGATCTGGAAATCTGAATTCTCGTAATCTCGATAGCTGCTTGATCGATCGAGAAGCTGTCGAGTTTCATTCATTAAATCTCAATAAATAGCTATCTATGGAGCAAGTGTCGAGCAGATGTCCAGCTATCTGTCCAGCTTTAGTGAACACGTTTTCTTCACTTGTTTCTTGGTCCAATCTTCATGGCTTTAATACTAGACTTGAACAATCATGTTCTTTGCAGTATTAAACACATCCTAAATCTATCCAAATATAAGTGAAGTGCGTTTTGTCAAAGGATTAGCCAACTACATAAAATATATCCTTAACAATCTCTCCCTTTGGCAATCCGTGACAAAACCACAACAAAAAAATAAATATATGAGAGAAGTTATAAATCACTCAATTCATACTCATTTGTTGAATACAATAAAATCTACCCTAACACAAACTCTTGAAAAATTTTGCAAGAAGAGAGTTCGTGGCATGGAAGACTTTCACAACCTGTATTTCTGAAACACTTTAAACAAAACACATCAAGGCATCTTTGTGTGAAATAGAAATAATAGATTGCATACAAGTAAAGAAACATGTGTATAAAGATAGAAAAGAAACAACACATGTAAAGATAGGTGAAGAAAACATACATCATCATATATACGACTTGATAAATACCATGTTGTATGTAAAAATGGTCACAAGACCTAAGTACATGGACAAGGAGGTAAACACTCCCCCTAACAAGATGAAACACAACTCCCTCATGTTGGATAAAATCTGGTTTTGTATTTCATACAAAACACACAGCGGAAGCAACAAACAAGGATCTATTTCATTCATGATTGACAACATGCACTATGTAAATTTCAGAATTTAAGAACAAGATAGTGTACCTTAGTGTAGAGAAATTCAAAACAAAGATTAGAAGCACTTGGGAAAACTTTTAATCTTCACTCCAATTCCACTTTACGCCCAAGATGTGTGGTCTCTCAATCAGTTTCCAAAGGGAGAATGAAAATGTGTTTCACACTTTTTATTTTTCTTTTCGAAAATCGCGTTAAAAAATTCTGTATGTTTCTCCCTTTATAATTAACTGATTATCTAATTGGGCCGGCCTATTGGGCCTTTCCAATTGGGCTTTAGTGTGTGGCTTGGAATGGGACCAAAAGGACCAATAAGACACTAGCTCTAATGGGCCTTGGACTTTTCCGTCAACTCTTGACAAGTCTAAAGTTACCATTAATTATATTTAATACCACTATATAAATATAATTGCACTCTAGGCCTTATTAATAAATTATATCCCAAGATTTTATTTTACACGCAACCCCTTCATAAAATATTCGTAGTAATACAAAATCATAAATATAGACTACCACTTTGTAAATTACTACATCTTATCCTTGAGTACCCGGTTTAATCCTTTAAAGTTATTCATCATATATTTATGAAATCCAATTTCATAAATATATACTTTAGTAATTTCTTACCAAAGTGGTTAGGCCTAACTCTCTGAATAACCAAACCCATTAAACTTATCTCAAGGGAATATTTTGTATCTCCATTAAGAGACTATGAATTCCATCTTGAAAATATATGTTCTATCAACACTAAATGTGGTTGCCCAACATACTGAGGTTTTGACCGTTACATTAGATCTCACTCCTGATATATCAAAGCAACCTACACTTCATGATCAAGTCCATTATTCTCTCAGGATTAAGAGTTCATGCAAATAGAAGTCGTGAGATTTATTATTCATTTGACAGTCGTTGAGAGAATAATAAATCTCATAGCGGTCCAGTTCAATATGTCTTAACTCTTAAAACATATCAACATATCAACTAGAAGTCACCACTTTCATGATCAAGACAAATCATCTTAGTTGATACGTTATAGCCTTCGCAGATGAAATGCCCAATTTCATCACCGACTACGAACTATAAATTTTGAGTTTACAAAGAACTTGTGATTTATATCTTCTGTGACTTTTTACATAAATCACATACTATGCATCTCATGGACTATATGATAATGTCCAAATATTCATGTTACCATTATTTTAGATAAAAATAAACAACTTTATTAAACACAACATTAAGTCATACATAATGTCATACATAGCATCATACAATAGGATTTAAGGGCATATATCCTAACAATCTCCCACTTGCCCTAAAGACTATTGTGCACTAATCTAACTCCCATTCCCTTCAAATGTGACTCGAAGGTCCTTTGAGGCAAGGTTTTGGTAAAAGAATCTGCTAGATTATTTGCACTTTCAATCTTTGCTACCACAACATCTCCACAAGCAACAATGTCTCGAATGATATGATACTTCCTCTCAATGTGCTTTCCTTTCTTGTGATTTCTTGGATCTTTGGATTGTGCAACCGCTCCACTATTATCACAAAACAATGTGATGGGAACTTGCTCCATTCTTACAACACCAAGGTCAGAAAGAAATTTCTTGAGCCAAACAGCCTCCTTTGCCGCTTCACAAGCAGCATCGTACTCGGCTTCCATGGTGGAGTCCGCAATGCAAGATTGCTTAACACTCCTCTAACTTATGACTCCACCTCCTAAGGTGAAAACACATCCTGAAGTGGATTTTCTGAAATCTAGATCCGATTGAAAATCTGAATCTGTATAGCCAATGGGAATCAAATCCTCACAATGGTAAACAAGCATATAATTTCTCGTTCTCCTAAGATACTTGAGAATGTGCTTTACAGCTTGCCAATGTTTTGGTCCTGGATTTGATTGATATCGGCTGACCATGCCAACTGAATAACAAATGTCTGGTCTAGTACAAAGCATGGCATACATGAGACTTCCTACTGCAGAAGCATAAGGAACTTGTCTCATCATATTTTCTTCCTCTTAAGTCTTAGGCCTTTGGTCATCAGACAGAGGAACTCCATGTCTAAAAGGAAGCAATCCTTTCTTGGAATTTTGCATGCTAAACCGTTCTAGAACCTTATCTATATATCCAGCTTGTGATAAGCCTAACATCTTATTCTTGCGATCTCGCCAAAGCTTGATCCCTAGAATAAAGTTAGCCTCACCCAAGTCCTTCATATCAAATTGGCTAGACAACCAAACTTTAACCGATGACATTACCCCTACATCATTCCCAATGAGTAGAATATTATCAACATAAAGCACTAGGAACATTACTACTTTGTCTTGATGTCTTTTGTACACACATGGTTCATCAAGATTTTGTTCAAAACCAAATGACTTGATTGCTTGATCAAATCTAATGTTCCATGACCTAGATGCTTGTTTAAGTCCATAAATAGACCTATTCAACTTGCATACCATATGCTCTTGGTTCTTTGCTATGAATCCTTCTGGTTGCATCATGTATATTTCTTCTTCAAGATTGCCATTAAGAAATGCAGTCTTGACATCCATTGGCCAAATCTCATAATCATAATGAGCAGCAATGGATAAGAGAATTCTGATAGACTTAAGCATGGCTACTGGCGAAAAAGTTTCATCATAATCAATGCCTTCTTTTTGTGTGTACCCTTTCGCCACTAGTCTTGCTTTAAAGGTTTCAACATTTCCATCTATCCCTCTCTTCCTCTTGTAAACCCATTTGCAACCAACAAGTTTAATGCCGTTAGGCGCCTTTACAAGATCCCATACATGATTGGAATACATAGAATCCAATTCAGATTTCATAGCTTGGATCCAATGATGTGCATCTATATCATTAATTGCCTCCTTATGAGTGTAGGGATCCGATTCTGCCTCTTCTGAGATAGCTTCATAGGTTTCTCCCAAACCTATAAATCTTATAGCAGGCCGAACAATTCTCCCACTACGACGAGGCACCTGTGTACTAGACATCTCATGAGTAATATCTTGTGGTGTATCTAATACAGTCACATCATCCCTAGTTTCATCCATTGGTTGTTCAACTACAGGTTCATTCATTTCAGCCAAGACAACTCTACTTCTAGGAGTAAAATTATTCATATAGTCATTTTCCAAGAATTTGGCATTTGTGCTAACAAACACTTTATTATCCTTATGACTATAGAATAAACCTCCAACAGTTCCTTTTGGATACCCTACAAAGAAAACCACTTCTGTTTTAGACTGTAACTTGTCAGACTTTCCTTTCAACACATGTGCTGGACAACCCCAAATGTGGAGATGTCTCATACTAGGCTTACGCCCATTCCACAACTCTACAGGTGTTTTAGGAACAGACTTCGAAGGTACTAAATTCAGAAGATACATTGCAGTATTTAAGGCATATCCCCAAAAGGAAATTGGTAGAGTCGAATAACTCAACATGGATCTAACCATATCTAAGAGAGTCCTATTCCTTCTTTCTGCTACACCATTTTGTTGTAGAGTTCCAGGTGAAGTTAACTGGGATATAATCTCATGTTCAGTCAAGTAATCCTTGAAGTCACCAAGAAGGTATTCGCTACCTCGATCAGATCGAATGGCCTTTATGCGTTTACCTAATTGATTCTCAACTTCAGCCCTAAACTCTTTGAACTTTTCAAAGGCTTCGGACTTCCGTTTTATTAGGTACACATAACCAAATCTAGAGTAATCATCAGTGAAAGTAATGAAATACTCATAGCCACCTCTTGCTTGGATTGACATAGGACCACATACATCTGAATGCACTAGTTCTAGCAAATCTTGGGCTCTTCTACCTTTTACATTAAAAGCCCGTTTGGTCATTTTACCTTCCAAACAAGATTCGCAAACTGGAAAACCATCAAAGTCCATGGGCTGTAAAAGTCCATCTTTGATTAGTCTTTGAATCCTACTTGAATTAATATGACCCAAGCGCAAGTGCCAAAGATATGCTTCACTAGTAGAAGGAAACTTTCTCTTTAATGATTTTACATGAGAGCTATTATCTATTTCAGAATTGTATAATTCATGCATGTCAGGAGTTAAAATATAAAGACCATCCACAATATTGCCAGAACAGATAAACATTTTATCCTTCTTTATTACAACATTGTCTTTCAGGATAACACAATATCCATGTTTACCTAAATAAGTTGCAGAAATTAAATTCCTACGAACATTAGGTACAAACAAACAGTCTTCCAATATTAACACTCTAGACTTAAAACACAAATTATACACTCCAACAGCTACAACCGGAATCCTGCTCCCATCAGCCAAAGTAAGAAATAGTTCTCCCTCATTCAACTTTCTGGTCTCCTGGAACCCCTGCAAAGAATTGCAGATATGATTAGTACAACCTGAATCCACACACCAGGAATCTGTTGGATTCTGTACCAAACATATTTCAAGAAGAAAGGAACTTTTCATACCCTTATTCTTGGCAGCCTTGAATATTGGACAATTCCTCTTCCAATGTCCTTTTTCACCACAATGGAAACACTTTCCTTTGCTTTTCTTTCCTTTCTCGGCAACCCCTAAGGCAATTTGTTTACTATTTTTCCTAGTGAAATCCTTCTTCTTCTTCTTACCTTTGCCTTTTGACTTAGGTTGAGAAGTAGAAGCTTCACCCACATTGGCTTCAACACTAGAAATACCAAGGATGCCTTCCGCCGCCACTAACTCATTCATTAATTCAGACAAAGTATAAATCTTTTTGTTCATATTATAATTGAGTCTGAATTCCTTGAATGATTCCGGTAGTGACTGAAGTATCATATCCACTTGGAATTCTCCATCAATGTCGGCACCTAAAACTTCTAATGTGTTCAGATTAGCAATCATCCTAAGACAATGCTCCCTCACTGAACTTCCTGCAGCCATTTTGGTATTATAAATTTGCCTCATGGTTTCTTGCCTTGCAAACCGGCCTTGCTCACCAAACATCTCCTTCAGACTTAGCATGATGTCCGAAGCATGTTCTACATCCTGCATTTGATGCTGTAGAACATTTGAAATAGATGCTAGGATATAGCACTTGGCCATCTCATTAGATTTCTGCCAACGATCATATCGCTGTTTTTCCTCAAGAGGAGCATCTAATGAAGAAAAGCTAGGACATGATTGAGTAAGCACATATTTGTGCTCTTCAGCAGTAAGAACAATGTCCAAATTCCTTTTCCAATCAACATAGTTGGATCCAGTCAGTTTGTTTTGGTTAAAAATAGCAATAAGTAGGCTAAATGATGCCATGATTTAAATCTGAAAATAATAAACATGAATATAATAAGTAAACTGGACATTATCAAATTTAGCATATAAGCATATAATATGGAACCTTAATAAAACCATAAAATAATATATGCAACGACAACCCAATCCCATATTCAATATCCCTCAGCATAGAGTGAACATTAAATACTATGATTGATTGAGAACTATTCTCATTATTAGTGCTATCATGATAACTCTTATCAAACACTAATAATATGCCGTTTTACATTTAGCCTCTAAGTAATAATAGCAAGAACTCAGCATAGAGGATACTAAAATACTTAGTCTAGTGTATACCATTGTCTAGAATCATGTGTAGCCACATTTCATCCCTTTAACAAGCTTATTTTGTGGTACCATGATAAAAACACCCTCCGCATGGAATGCAAAGCTCGAGGCTAAGACAAGGTGTTTATCAAACCACTATAAACTAAGAAATTCAATCTTGTAGGACCATGAAATAAATACTCTCCGCATGGAATGCTAAGCTTGAGGCAAAGACAAAGTATATATTTCACACTACTATGAACCAACAATGGAGGCCGTGAGATCCAACCCTTGTATCTCTCTCCCACTAGATATTTTAAAAATAAAGGTTTTTAAAGTCAAAGACCATAATAATACTAGATACGTGAAAAACACAATCCTAATCTCATTAAGAATAAATTTCATTAAACTAGCATTAATATATATATATATATATATATATCTATATAAATATATATAACGTAATATAAACCTATATTATATTATATATATAATATAATATATATATTACGTTATAAAATTATATTATATTATATATATATATACAATATAATATATATATATATATATATATATATATAAACGTGAAAAGGCGAATCCGTACAATAAGGATTCTACCTTTCATGGCCATTGCTTTATATCCGTATATATATATATAATCATCAGATGGTGAAATTCAAAGACAACAAGTCAACGTCCTTTTTGACAATTACCAATCAATTGTCTCAATATATATATATAATCGTGGGCCATATGTGTTCAAGCCATGCATTGATTCACCAAGCAGTGCAATAATAACTTCCTTTTGCAATCCGTATAGATTGAATTACTATGCGTAGCACTATTCAATGCATTTGCAATATATATATATACAAGGATTTCATGGAATTAAAAACCATGACACAATACCGCAACTTGATGCAGAAAATTGTAACATAAAGATAACGGTTTTCTTAAATTTCAAAAATTTAATCACATGTTATACAATCATGATATGAAAACCTGGCTCTGATACCAATTGTTGGATAAAATCTGGTTTTGTATCTCATACAAAACACACAGCGGAAACAACAAACAAGAATCTATTTCATTCATGATTGACAACATGCACTATGTAAATTTCAGAATTTAAGAACAAGATAGCATACCTTGGTGTGGAGAAATTCAAAACAAAGATTAGAAGCACTTGGGAAAACTTTTAATCTTCACTCCAATTCCACTTTACGCCCAAGATGTGTGGTCTCTCAATCAGTTTCCAAAGGGAGAATGAAAGTGTGTTTCACACTCTTTATTTTTCTTTTCGAAAATCGCGTTAAAAAATTCTGTATGTTTCTCCCTTTATAACTAACTGATTATCTAATTGGGCCGGCCTATTGGGCCTTTCCAATTGGGCTTTAGTGTGTGGCTTGGAATGGGACCAAAAGGGACCAATAAGACACTAGCTCCAATGGGCCTTGGACTTTTCCGTCAACTCTTGACAAGTCCAAAGTTACCATTAATTATATTTAATACCACTATATAAATATAATTGCACTCTAGGCCTTATTAATAAATTATATCCCAAGACTTTATTTTACACGCAACCCCTTCATAAAATATTCGTAGTAATACAAAGTCATAAATATAGATTGCCACTTTGTAAATTACTACATCTTATCCTTGAGTACCCGGTTTAATCCTTTAAAGTTATTCATCATATATTTATGAAATCCAATTTCATAAATATATACTTTAGTAATTTCTTACAAAAGTGGTTAGGCCTAACTCTCTGAATAACCAAACCCATTAAACTTATCTCAAGGGAATATTTTGTATCTCCATTAAGAGACTATGAATTCCATCTTGAGAATATAAGTTCCATCAACACTAAATGTGGTTGCCCAACATACTGAGGTTTTGACCGTTACATTAGATCTCACTCCTGATATATCAAAGCAACCTACACTTCATGATCAAGTCCATTATTCTCTCAGGATTAAGAGTTCATGCAAATAGAAGTCGTGAGATTTATTATTCATTTGACAGTCGTTGAGAGAATAATAAATCTCACAGCGGTCCAGTTCAATATGTCTTAACTCTTAAAACATATCAACATATCAACTAGAAGTCACCACTTCCATGATCAAGACAAATCATCTTAGTTGATACGTTATAGCCTTCGCAGATGAAATGCCCAATTTCATCACCGACTACGAACTATAAATTTTGAGTTTACAAAGAACTTGTGATTTATATCTTCTGTGACTTTTCACATAAATCACATACTATGCATCTCATGGACTATATGATAATGTCCAAATATTCATGTTACCATTATTTTAGATAAAAATAAACAACTTTATTAAACACAACATTAAGTCATACATAATGTCATACATAATGTCATACATAGCATCATACAATAGGATTTAAGGGCATATATCCTAACACCTCATACAAGGGCATGCATTTCTCCCCCTAACTTATAAAATCTTAAAGAAAGAAACCACAAATTCTTCAATTTTTCCCTCTTTTTGTCACAATTGACAGAGGGTACAGGAAGCTATAAAGCTTTACTCGAGAAACATAAAAATGATCAAGAGGGCACAAAGAATTCATAAAAATGCATGAATGTAATGAAACAAGATGCTATAGATAACAAGATAAAAGAAACATGCAAAACAAAGAAAAATGAAATGTATGCAAGGATATCTCGATAGATCAAGAGGTGTCGAGAAGCTATCGAGCCAACCTCGATGAATCGAGAAGTTGTCGAGGATTTATCCAGCAAACAGAAGATATTTCGATCGATCCACCTAGCTATCGAGAGGTGTCAAGATTATGATAAGATGCAACTGAAGAGCTCGACAGATAAATTAGGTATCGAGAGGTGTCGAGGAGGTGCCGAGATTGCTTAAAAATAGTTTTTCAAGAAGAGAAAAACAAAAACATGAATGCAATCAAGAATGCAACTCAACCAAAGATCCAACCAACATTTTAATCTCTCAAAAACATCTCTCAATCAACAAAGAGTTAAAAATATAACTCCCAAAAACACACACACACTAAACAATTCTAACCAATTTTATATTTTAAAAATAAGTTAAGACAGTTTAGTGAGCATACATTAACACGTGTAAACCTTGTGATGGCCAAATCACATTGTACCTGCACATGTATCAAAAGTAGTAAAGAATATTGCATGTTGTGTGTGAAAAACATCGCAATATTTTGTAAGTGTCTCAATGTTATGACGATTTGAGATATGAGAAAATCACTTTAACTCATACACAATCATAAATGTTTGATGGAGATTATCACCTTCAAGGTACATCCTATAACTCCCACATCTCCTATAAAACACGCTTGCAATCATATTTTAAAGCATTTTGTTCTTTTTGCTTTTATTTTTTTGCATATTTTCTTATATTAAGCAAACCATGCATGGGCATATAAGAGAGAGAAAAGAAATACCCAATTACGTTAAGTTTTTTGACATTGCACTTTTGCTATGCCAAAGTATACAGATGTTACTTCATGATTAGCAAGTAATAGTGGTGAGATGGTTATTTATGCCTTTCTCTTAGGATTTTCTAGTCCTACCTGTCAAAAAGAGTGATACGAGTGTTAAGTACAAAAGATTACTTAACCTTACTCATCACAAACAAAAAGCCATAAAGCTCACTTGCTTAGCTGTGCATAAAGATGCTTATCTAAGTTACAAAAGATACAAAGTTTAGAAAACTTTGTTTCATTGGTCATTTTAAGGTTCACAAGAACCAATGTACACAAACACACACTGTTTTTGTATTTTTCTGATTTTTCAAAAAAAAATTTCAAAACAAAATAAAATAAAAACTAAACAACCAAACAAAAACAGATAAACAACATGAATGCATGAAAGAAAGATGCATATGCATGAAGGCATGATAGAAAGGTGGAGATGCATGAAAGCATGATTTCAAAAATAGATAAGAAATCAAACAAAGAGAGTCTTAGTTTGGATAGAAAAAATTAAAGCAGAGGATAACAGAAAAGATAATTAAGTCTTGGGCTCCTTTCTCACCCACATAGTTCGAGTCTTTGATCGTGAAGATGAAAAGACACGTGTCCTAGTATGTCTACTAAAGGACATAGAATAATTAAGATTTTCCTGAAATTGAGTTAAAAAGCTCAAAACTTTTAATAACTCTCCAAACAAAGGTGTAGGTCCTTGAGAGGAAACTTGTGACCGTTTGGACACTTACTTTTGAGGATACAACTTAAAACAATTACGACGAATGTGTCCAGAAACACCACAACGGTGATAAACATGAGGTCAAATAAAGGATTTAGAATTAACCCAAATTAGTTTTGGATTTTATACCTTTATTACTTTTCTCAGATTAAGGCACAATGACAATCCTTGATCTAGAAGCCGTGGAAGAGGAAAGGCCGGAGGAGATAGCATATCCTAAGCCAATCTTATCAGAACTAGGCTTTTGAGCACTCAAGACTTCATCAAGCTTTACACTAGACACCCTCTCTATTTGAGTTCTAGCTTGATGTAGCTCAACCTCAAGATTATTGACCTTCTCTTCTAATGAGGTGTTCTCCACAATAACAGTTTCAACTAACCTTGTAGTCTCATCTAATTTGACTAACAATTCAGCTTTTTCAGTCTTTACCTCATTAAGTTCTTTTCTACAAAGATGAGAAGTCTTTTCAGATTTTATGAATTCAGTGCATAGCTTATCATAGGCTTCCTAAAGGGTCAACTTCTTAGGTACTTCTTCATCAGAAAAATCCTCACTGTCATTAGCACTCTCCACAATCACTTTATCAGTTAAGACAACAAAGGCCATAACGTGACTATATTCATCCACATACTCATCAGAAGAGTCATTCTGAGTGTCATTCCAAGTAGCAACCAACCCTTTATCTTTAGACTTCTTGGCCTTTTCCCTCATAAGGTAATTTGGGCACTCTATCCTCATATGACCAAAACCCTTACACTTATGGCATTAGATGAGGGACTTCTCATTCTTACCCTTTCTAGAGGATTTTGATTTCCTAGGAGGTTTGCCCTTATCCTTTTTCCTAAATTGAAGAAGCTTGATAATCTCATCAGTTATGAAAGTTAAATCCTTATCCTCATCATCATCTTCATCTTCACTTTCATCTTCATCTTCATCTTCATCTTCACTTTCATCTTCATCTTCAAAGTCCTTAATCTCTTCCTTTATACCCTTAAGAGCCAAATTTTTACTCTTTCCACCTATTCCCATTGAGCCTAATCCCATCTCAGAGGTTTGAAAGTTCCCTACATGCTCAGTCAAAGGAATTTGATCAATGTCCTTTACTTCTTCAATGGTAGTGATTTTGGCATAGAATCTTTCAAGTAAGGACTTAAGAATTTTCCTAACAATTTTGGATTCTGCTATAGACTTTCCAAGGTTTAAGGCAGAATTCACAATATTCTTGAGTTTAGCATAGAACTCATCAAAGGTCTCATCCTCTTCCATCCTTATTTCTTCAAAATTACTAATAAGTCTTTGAAGCTTCACAGTCTTCACTGCCTTGGTACCTTCATAGGTGGTCTCAAGAATGGTCCATGCTTCCTTAGCAACTTTCATGGATGATATTTTCTTGAATTTCTCATTAGTTACCCCATAAAACGAAGCATTCATGACCCTACTGTTGAAATTTGCCGCTATGATTGTTACATCATCCCAATCCACTGGCAATTTCTTTGAATTCCTCATTGGTCACCCCATAAAACAAAGCATTCAATGCCCTACTGTTGAAATTTGCCGCTATGATTGTTGCATCATCCCAATCCACTGGCGATTTCTTTGACTTAATCCAGCCAACTTCAACAGCTTGCCATACTTGTTCACTTAGAGCTTGCCAAAAAACTTTCATACGAACTTTCCAGTACACATAATTAGTGTCATCAAATATAGGAGGAATCAAAAGAGATTGTTCACGATCCATGACAACGAGGGTCAAAGATCACACTCGGGAAATTAATCCAATCAGAGTGTACCAGCTCTAATACCACTTGTTGGAAAATTTAAACCCCGGTTGATAGAATTAACAAGTTTTAAATCCAAGTTGTTAATGAGGATATGAAAACAAGCATCAATATCATGTCAAATAAACAAACAGTTTCACAATAGTAAAGAGAAGTAAATCCATAAAACTTGTTAAAACAAACAAACATCAATATCATGTCAAATAAAAAGTGTAGCGAAAACGTAAATAAGATAAGATATGATGATCTAAGAAAACCAATGAAATCAACTAGTTTCACAGTAAAAAAACCTGGAGGGAAACCTTCCCGAAAAGCAATTCACTATAGTAAAAAGAAGTTTTAAATCTAGTACAAAACCTTTGTCCCTAAACTCTACAATCCCCGTAAATGAACTCATAGCAGAAACCTTCTACCACTTCAGAACCTCTAAACTCTTCAATACATGAACGCCACCCTTTTATGCACGGATCCAAGTACGTGACTCACTCCTTTACACGAATTCTAGTATGTGACTCACTCACCAACTTAAGGAAGAAGAATGTTGGTTGTAAAGTTCTTCACTTCATCAACAACGAAGATCAAGAAGCACTTGGTTACAAAACCTTAAGGCGCAAAGACATAGTAGCTTTTTCCAAAGAGAATAAGGCTTCAGTTACCTTTTGCATATGTTCTCCTTGTATTCTCTTATGTGACGGCCTCTAAAATCAGCCTTATATATGTCTAGGGTTAGAAAAAAAAAAAAAAACCCTACACAAATACATAAACATGGGTTGAAAATCAGATTTGGAAATCTGAATTTCCATAACCTCGATAGCTGCTCCATCGACCGAGAAGCTGTCGAGCTTCATATATTAAATCTCGATAGATAGCTATCTGTCGAGCAACTGTCGAGTAGGTGTCCAACAGGTGTCCAACAGGTGTCCAACTATCTGTCCAGCTTTAGTGAACACTTTTTCTTCATTTGTTTCTTGGTCCAATCTTCATGGCTTTAATACTAGACTTGAACAATCATGTTCTTTGAAGTATTCAACACATACTAGATCTATCCAAATACAAGTAAATTGCGTTTTGTCAAAAGATTAGCAAACTACATAAAATATATCCTTAACAAGGGGCAGTTTTTTGAATCTTTGGCATTGGATTTGATGGCTGCTTTTTGAGTGGTTGGTAGTAATTGGTGGTTGGTGATGATTCTAGTGGCTGTTGGGAGTTTGGGTAGGTGGATGACGATGGCCGATGGGATGGGATTACAAGGTGTGTTTTTGCAATGGTTGGTGGTGGCTGGGAATGTGGTGGCTGATGATAGCTGATTTATATTTGCAATGTTTATGTCACAACACTTTCCAAACACTTATAAATGTTTTACAGTAAAATATTTTACAAGTAAATATTTACATGTAAAATATTTACATTTGAAAATATTTAATGTTGAAACAAACGGAGCGCAAAAGAAATTACTTCTCACATTCACTTTATGTTACTGATTTAAGCATTGGAAGGTTTATCAATGCTCCTAAGGTAGTGTCGTACTTTTTTTTCCGCAAGAACCTGAAATGATGAACTTTTGATACCCACCCCTCCCCCCCCTTTAAGTCACCCTTACCCACAACATCACCCTTTACATTGGGAGGCATACAATTCTTCTTTAAAAAAAAATAATAATAACTAAAAAATATAAAGAATAAATTCAATCCGGATGTGGCGTAAAAGGCCACTTTTATGCCGTCCAATAATGATGTGTCATGTCATATTTTTGCAAATAAAAGACTAAGCACTTCTACACTAAATCAAACCCCTTTAATGCAAAAAACCAAATCCACACTTCTTCTTCCCTATATATAGATGTTGTTGAGAATATCCAATTACGACCATCGGAGGTGGAGGACAACTAGTGGTGGAGGAAGTGGACCATAGAGGAACCTTCAGGGGTGCCGCCAAAAACCCTCCAAACCCAAGGTGGACGCTACCTAAGACAATATCGATCTCTCAATCTATAAGAACAGAAGCTATCAATCTTTCCATGGTGGAATTTCACCACCAATTATATGAAAAAAAAAAAGTTGGAAAGAACGAAACCCACAAAACCAAATCCAAGAAAAGCTCCTTCGGCAGTAAGATCTTAATAATATCTTTGATTTTTGAGTTGGGTTTTAATCTAGGTTGGCAACTTAGGGTGTGGTTGTTGAAGTGAGCTTATATGGTTTGGTGTTATGGTGCCATTTGGTTGTTGAAGTGGACTTATGTGAATCAGAGAGAAAGGGAGCTAGTCAGAGAGAGAGAGGAGCAAGTTTCTAAGCCACTAACAGTGGTTGTGGGTGGCAGGAGTCATGGAGCTTCGTCGGCAATTGGAGATGAGGGAGCTTAAGAAGATTGGCTATAGAGTTGGTCCGATTAGAGAGAGAGAGAGCTAAAGTAGATGATTGTTGCCTTGTTGGTGAGCCTTGCAAAAATATAACGTGGCACATCATTATTGGAGGGCGTGAAAGTGGTCTTTTACACCACATCTGGACCGAATTTATTCTAAAAAATATAACTATATTGCAATTTGCACTCCTAAAATATAGGGTAATTTTGATTTTTAACTCTCTAAAGTTTTAAAATTTGGATCTGTACCTCTTATGCTACATATCATTTAGATTTAAGTCCTTCCATCAACGTATCATACTAAGGTATCCATTGAGTGCTAACTAAGCTTAAGATGACATTGTTTTTTTAATTCAAAACTACGTTGTTTTAATAACTAGTTTGCAATTTACACCTTTAAAGTATTGGATAATTCTAATTTTGCCCGCAGAAAGTTTTCAAATTTTGATCCATAAAACTACATTGTTTTGAGTTGAGGTGACTTTTAACTGATACATGGACAAAAGGGTTTATATCCAAGTATTATGTAACACTAGGGTATAAATCCAAATTTTGAAACTTTAAGGGGTAGAATAAAAATTATCCCAAATTTTAGGGATGTAAATTTCAATTTAGTCAAAAAATAAACAAATAAAACAAATGATTCTTTTTTTTTTTATAGTTTTTTTTTCTTCTAATTTTTAAGTTGAGAAAGAATATATTTATATCAAAGATAGCAATTTAAACTGAATGTTTTTCAAAAAAGTTTCTCTCGCCGACTAGTGTTTTTTATTTCAGCCGTGTGTAGAATATTGTCCCTAACCTAGTTTAGGGTTTTGTTCCCTTCACATCTCCAGACTAATAGGACGGTGCGTTTAGTCTATTTTTTACTAAATTTAGACCTTACATTGGTGCAAACTCTACTCATGGTTGGTCTGGATGATCTGTGGTCCCAGTTTACTCTTATTGAGGATGAAGAAGAAGGTGCTGATGTCCCGAACCAAGAGGAAGTGGAGGTTCATTGTTTAGAAGGAAGATTTTTTATGAAAAGAGTTTTGAATGTTGACGCAGTGACTCGCACTTTCAAGCCGCTATGGAAACTCGCTGGTGAACTGAAGATTCGTGACTCGGGTGATAATGTCCTAGTGTTTGAGTTTGATGACATACTGGACCTTGAATGAGTACTTGAGTACGAGCCTTTGTCTTATGATAAAAGTTTAATCACTTTCCAATAGGTGCATGATGTTGAACTAATACCACAACTGGAGTACACCCAGGTTATGTTTTGGGTGCAATTCCACAACATACCCCTAAAGAACTTGACTTATGAATTCGATGAAGCGATAGGGAATTTAATCGGGAAGGTAGTACAAGTGGCTGACCTGGAAGATGATGGTATAGGTAGCGAATTCTTGAGAGCTCAAGTAACCATGGATATTTTGAAGCCCTCACCGCAGTGTTCAAAACTGAGATCTGAAGGGAAACAAATAGGAATGGTTGGGATCAAATATGAATGCCTCCCTAATTTTTGCTATTGGTGTGATCATGTTACTCATGGGGAGCGAGGCTACTAATTTGGTTACGGAGAAAAAGGAAGTTGCGGAGGGAGGATCAACAATATGGAAAGTGGTTGAGGGCGGACTCGATTCGCCAAGGCCAAAAAATAGTGTTATTTCAGGTAGTGCTTGTAATCAACCGCCGTGGTGTAGAAAAAACTTACCGAGTCACAACAAGGAGGAATCAACTTTGAGGTTCTCTATCCTGGAAATAACTGGGCGGAGTTGGATCATGTTGAAGGGTAGAATAGCAAACTGTCTGGTAAGCAGAATTAGAAGCTAACCCAACCGAGCCATGCAACGGGGTTAGATGAGGAGGTAGTTGGCTTATCAATATAAGAAAAAAGCTTCCCATCAGGTAAAGCTAGGACCAAAAATACTCCATGTAGGGCCCCAGTCCCTACCAGTCCGTTGCACAGCCTAAGCCCATTGCAAAATTGGCACTTACACCAGGTAACCCAATTCCAAACTATGCTCTTATGGTTGTTGACAGAAGGCCTAGTATTGAGTTATTAGATATGAGGGATGGGAAAAAACTATGTATGGCAGAATGTAGCTCTCTTGACAAAGAAAATTTAATGGTGGTGGCTGGTTCCCAGCACCACAGTTCCCAATGAGTTGCTTTAGTTGGAACTGTCGTAGGCTTAGGAACCAACAAACAGAAGATGAACTTGTTGCAATGGTACGTAACAAAGATCCCAAGCTGATTTTCTTAATGGAAACATAGGTTGAGAAATTAGTTTTAGAAAGAATTGGTAGAAAGATACAGTATGCAAATCTTTGTGTGGTCCCACGTCATAATATAGGGGGCGGTTTAGCCTTGTTTTGGGTTGTTAACTCTAGTGTGGATGTTCAATCTTTTTTTGAGAACCCTATTGATGCCATTATTTACCATGGAGTTAATGACGCCTGGCGATTCAAGGGTTTCTATGGAGACCCTAAAACCACTAGTCGGGAAAACTCCTGGTCCATGCTCAGAGCGTTGAGTACTCGATTCAAACTTCCTTGGGTTTGTATTGGTGATTTTAATGAAATCTTGTTTGCAAATGAGAAACAGGGATGGATTGATAGACCGGAAAGACAAATGCAGGGTTTTCGAGATGCTCTTGATTTTTGCAGGTTGAAGGATTTGGGGTATAATGGCTTTTCATTCACATGGTGTAATAGACGCCCAGGAAATCAGAATGTGTGGATTCGGTTGGATAGAGGGGTGGCTACAATTGACTAGATTTTGAGGTTTCCTTCCTCCAGAATCCATCATCTAGATGCTTTTCACTCTGATCACAAACCTATTCTTCTCTGCCTGGATTCAGAAATTAATCGATTTTACAAAAAGGGTCGCCCTTTCCAATTTGAAGCCATGTCGTTGAAGGATAGGTCTTATGAAGAGGTGATCCGTGATGCTTGGGGAGAGGGGATGCCGCAAGCCTTGGCATGGGGTTGCAATAGCAAAATTTTGGCAAGTTAGACAAATCTCAGAGTGTGGAATAGGAAGACCTTTGGCCATGTTAGAATTTCTATGAAGCGAAAATTGGTAGATTTGAAGTCAGCAAAGGAAAGTGGGTGCTATAGAAGCAATCCTTCCTGGATTTAGGCCATACGTGATGAAATTCAACAATTGCAAGCAAATGAGAAGTGTATGTGGAAGCAAAGATCTAGAAACTGGTGGCTCAAGGAAGGGGATAAGAATACAAAATACTTTCATTGCAGAGCTAACCAAAGGAATGGTTAGAATTTGGTTGCCGGTTTAAAAGATGACAATGGTAATTGGGTTAAAGATGAGGCCAGTTTGGGCAATGTAGTGGGCGGGTACTTAGAAAAAATATTTTCCAATTCAAACTCGGCTAGCTTTGAAAATATCCAAAGTGGTATTTAGCACATTGTAGTGGAGGATTCAATTGGCCAAATTCAATTTGATACTTAATGAGGTGAACCGGAGTGTTAATTTTCCCAAAATAGATAATTCGAGGATCAGACGTAACTAAGGTTCTATTTAACACTTAATAACAATATCAATTTATCCAAGGTATGTGGTCTGAGGAGTTAGGCATAACCAAGTTTTAGTTTGATATGTAGAGAAATAATAATCAACGGAACATAGTGTCAACAAAAATAAGATGGCAAAAAGCCCTTTCATTAATAATAGTACCTTTATAGGTTATTTACATTCCAAAGACGTGGTACAATATGTCCATCTAGATCTTCAAGATAATATGCCCATATGCTAGCAACCGAAGTGATACGACAAGATCCTTCCCAATTAGGTCCCAGCTTTCCCCATGTTGGGTTCTTGGCAGTACCTAAAACCTTCCTCAACATCAAATCCCCAGGTGCAAGTGGCTGTAACTTCACATGGGAATCTTATCCCTGTTTGAGTTTGTGCTGATAATAGGCTAGTTGAACCATGGCATTTTCTCGCCGTTCTTCAATTAAGTCTAAGCTTTCTTCCAACAAATTATCAATACTGCTTGGGATGAAAGAACTCGTCCTTAATGTCGAAAACCTTGTTTCCAAGGGAATTACAGCCTTGACTCCGTAAGTCATAGAGAAGGGTGTCTCTACGATGGACCTTTGAGGTGTAGTTCGATACGTCCACAAAACATGTGGCAATTCTTTCACCCATCTCCCTTTAGCATCATCTAGTCTCTTCTTAAGCCCATTGACTATAACTTTATTGACTGCCTCGGCTTACCCATTCCCTTGCGGATAAGTTGGAGTGGAGTATCTATTCATGATGCCTAGATCACAACAATATCTTCTGAAGACTTTACTATCAAATTGTAGGCTGTTATCTGAAATAAGAGTATGAGGGATTTCAAACCTGGTAACGATGTTTTTCCAAACAAACTTCTTCGCATCCACATCCTTAATGTTTGACAATGGCTCAGCTTTAACCCATTTAGTGAAATAATCTATTCTAACACGTAACCACCTCCTATTTCCTACTGCTTTTGGGAAATGCCCTACAATATCCAAGCCCTATTGAGTAAAAAGCCAAGGATTAGACAGAGGATTAAGGACACCCTCTAGTTGATGGATGTTGGGAGCAAACTTCTGATATTGATTGCATTTCTTTGCATAATCCAGTGCCTCTCTTTGCATATTGAGCCACCAATACCCTTGTGTAAGAGCTCTATGAGATAGAGACCTTTCTCCTGTGTGACTCCCATAAATCCTTTCATGTAACTCTTCCAAAAGTAATTCCGTTGCTTCAGGATGTATACACAATAGATATGACCTTGAAAAAGAGTGTTTGTACAATTTCTGATCCTCGAATAGCTAGAACTGAGGTGCTTTTCTACGTACCTTATCTGCTTCAGATTTCTCATCGGGTAAGATATCATTCCTAAGGAAGGACATTATAGGATCCATCCAACTAGGCCCCACCCTAATTTGATGAACCCAGATGGCATTACCACTCACCCCAATGGGTTTACACAGATCTTCAATGAGGATGACCTTGGGTAGCCTTGTGCCGAGGATGTCGCAAGCGTGGCTAAGGAGTCGGCATGGGTATTCCCACTCTTGGATATATGTAATAAGGTAAAGGATTCAAATTTAGATTATAAATACTTGACTCGAGTTAGATATTCTTGCATTCTCGGGTCTCTAGCCTCTAACTTTCCTTCTACCTGACCTACCACTAACTGTGAATCCGAGAACATTTGCACTGCCTTTCTACCCATTTTCTGAATCATATCCATCCCTACCAGTAAAGCTTCGTACTCAGCCTTATTGTTGGTAGTTGAGAACCCCAGTCTTAAGGATTTCTCAAAAGTAATTCCTTCAAGGGACACTAGAACTAGCCCCACACCAGATCCTCTTTGATTCGCTGCTCCGTCAACATACACTTTCCACATCGCAGGATCCTTGCATGAGATCATAACAACTGATGTTTCATCCATGTTCAAACCCTTAGTACTCTCTTCTAATGAAGGCTCAGCAAATTTCGCCACCAAATCAGCAAGGACTTGGCTCTTTATGGAGGTGTGAGGCATATACTTGATATCAAACGCCCCCAAAATGGTGCTCTACTTGGCTATCCTTCTCGTATAGTCAGCACTTCGAAGTATAGACTTAAGAGAAAGTTGAATTAAAATAACAATTGTATGAGATTGAAAATAATGAGAAAGCTTATGCGTAGCATGTACCATTGCTAGGATCGCCTTTTCCAACAGTAAATAATGCACCTCGGCTTCATGCAGAGATTTATTCACGTAATAAACTGGCCTCTACACACTATCATCAACCTGTATCAAGACCAGACTAATAGAATGATTAGCCACAGTAATATACGCAAATAAAACCTCATCTATTTCTGGCCGAGACATAATGGGTGGTTGTGAAAGATACTCCTTAAGTTATTGAAAAGCTAAAGCACACTCCTCGGTCCATTCAAATCCTTTTCACTTATTCAGCAACTGGAAGAAAGGTTGGCATCTATCAGCGGATCGAGAAATAAACCGATTTAGGGCAGCAGTTATCCCTGTTAACCTCTGAACTTCTTTGAGATTTCTAGGTGAATGCAAGTTGTTAATTGCCTTGACTTGCGCCGGATTAACTTCAATTCCTTGATGAGTTACCATGTAATCTAAAAAACTTGTCTGATCTTACACCAAAAGAACACTTTGAAGCATTAAGACGCAACTTATACTTTCTTAGCATTTGGAAGGTGCCATTTAGATCTTCCAAATGCTTAGAAACCGCTTTATTTTTTACCACCATGTCATCCACATACACTTCAATAGTCTTTCCCAGCTGTGACTCAAACATTCTAGTCATCATCCTTTGATAGGTAGCACTTGCATTCTTCAAACCAAAAGGCATTACCTTATAATGATAAAGACCTTTTTCTCCTGAACCTCCAAAGCCATAGGTATTTGGTGATAACCCTAAAAAGCATCCAAAAAACTCATCCTAGCATGCCTAATAGTAGCATCCACCAATTGATCTATACAAGGCATTGGGCAAGAATCTTTAGGACAAGCCTTATTCAAATCTATGAAGTCCACGCACACTTTCCATTTCCGATTCTTCTTCTTCACTACCACTGTATGGGCCAACCACTCAAGATAGAATACTTTCTTGATAGCCCCAGCCTTTTTGAGCTTAAGTACCTCTTCTTTAACAACCTCGAAATGCTCCTTAGATGAGTGCCAAAGTGATTGCTTCCTAGACACCACAACTGAGTTGACGTTTAAATGATGAAAAATAAAACTTGGATCCACCCTAGGGGCTTCATAAGCATTCCATGCAAACACATCAATATTCTTTTTTAAAAACTCTACCAGTTCTTCCTTCTCCTAGAGTGGCAACTGAACTCCCACTTGAAAGAATTTTTCAGGACCATCATCTATAAGAACCTTCTCTAAATCTTTACACATAAGTTCTTCCATCACTACTGCTCTAGGTATGGCCAGAGACAATGATTGCTGTGAACCCCCCCCTCAGCCGAGGCCGAGAAATCCAGCCTAGGCTGGTGCAAAATTGCAGCCGCCATGCATTGCCTAGCCACAGATTGACTCCCAATTATTTCCTCGATCTGTTCCCTAGATGGGAACTTCACTTTGACATGTAGAGTTAATGAAACAGTACCTAGAGCATGCAACCAATGTCTTGCCACTATGGCCGTGTAGGGAGAATAGGCATCTACCACAATGAAATCTACGTCTACGACTTCTAGAACTGATTGTACGGGCAACCTAATTTGCCCTTTTGGGATGACAGCTTTCCCTTCAAAACTTATCAATGGTGAATCATAAGCCGTAAGATCCTCAAGTTTTAAGTTTATCCTTTTGAATAAATCAGGATACATAATATCTGCACCACTACCCTTGTCAACCATCACCCTCTTCACATCATAGGCCCCCCCTATCCTCAGCGTAACCACCAAGGTATCATCATGGGGTTGGATAATTCCGATCTTATCTTCTTCCGAAAAACCTAAAATAGGTGGGGCATTCCCTTTAATCCTCTTCGGCTTCAAGTTAGACTCCTCGACCAGGGTTCGTGCCACAGACATCACTCTAGAAGGACAAGAATCAGTCCTACTCGGAGCAGCAAAAATAACATTGATCGTACCCAAAGGAGGCCTTGAAGTGTTGTTACCCTGATTCACCAAATCTGAATGGTCTCCCTGCCCATTAGGACGATACAAAAATTGCTTTAACCTTTACTCCTTCATCAACTACTCCAAATGATTCCACAGAGTCCAACAATTCTTAGTAGTATGACCCCTTTCTCGATGATAGTGGCAATGGAGGTTCTGATTATGCCTAATGGGTCCCCTACCATTTTGTTGGGCCACTTGAAGTATGGTTCATTCTGGATTTTCTCCAACACTTGATGCATTGGTTCTCAGAATATAGTGTTAACCACTTAAGGAGTGGTAAGACCGGATTGCCTGGCATAATCTCTCCGGGGCTTGTTGTTGTTGTATCTGTCTGACCTGAAATCCCTCCTCACCTAAGGGATAACCTTCGACTTTCCCTTACCTTGCTGTTGATCTTTCTCTACCCGTTTGTATTCATCGATGCGATCCATGAGTCGACGTACACTCCTAATAAGCTTTTTGGTTAGAGATTTCCTTAAGTCGTGCTCGGTAGGGAGGCCAACTTTGAAAGTCCTTATTGCTACGTTGTCAAAATCACCATCGATCTCATTGAACATCTCCCAATTCCTGTCATAATTTGTTTTTAAGGTTTCTTCCTCTCTCATGGCCATGGACAATAACAAATCCAAGGGCCGAGGAACTTTACTGCAGGTGATGAATCAAGACCTAAATGCCCTAGTGAGGTCCATGAAAGAATCAATAGAACTTACCTTCAGATCATTAAACCACCTCATCGCAACAGGTCTCAGGCTAGAAGGGAAAACTTTACACATTAAAGTTTCATTTTTAGAGTGTACCGCCATCCTCTAACTGAAATGACTGACATGTTCCATAGGGTCCGTTTGGCCATTATAAATGGTGAACGTGGGTTGGGTGAATCACCGTAGAAGCTTCCTCTTTTCCACTCTACGTGTAAAAGGCGAATTAGAAATTTAGTGCAACACCCTACTCACAGCATCATTTTCCAAGCCCCTGGAAGAAAGGCTTTTTATCCCCACGACCATGAAGATAATACTCCTCATAGGAGAAAGACTCACCAGAAGAAGTTCTTGACTTGGGCCTATAACTACTATTTTGGGAGTCTTTGGAAGAAGGGTCAGAAAAAGAGGGTGTTCGCTTCCGTCTCTCGCGACACAGCTTCTTCTTCAGATGGTCAATCTCCTTTTGCATGGCCTTAGCATTTTCCTTGTGAGGAATCCTGCTTCCACCTCGTGAATGACTCCTACCAATGTGCTCTGCATGCATACTGCCCTCCCGATCTCTTTCCGCTTAAGATGTAGGAAGTAATCTTCATGCTGGGACCCCATAGACTCTCCATGGTGTGAACCTGAGCCCGCCATAATGTTACACTTCCTAAAACACAAGATCCACACAGACAGCGTCAATTATAAGGTCACAATTTGTGCCCAAACCCAACAGTGCAAAGGAAGACCCAAAAAGCCTAATACAATAAAATTTGTAAAGAGTAGGCTTGAAATCTAGGTTCTAGGGATGTTGGATAATAAAGATAATGAACTAGATTACCACATCACATACAATGAACTGTTATGTAACAGAATTTCTCCTCGGACGTAAGTCGAGAATAGTTTGTATTATCTTTTCTTCTCTCACAAATGGGTTACAATTAAGGATGGTCATGTTTATAGTGTTTTTCTTATTTCTTCCCCGATCCTTCCATCTTGAATGCCTTTTTTTTTTTTTTTTCTTTTATATTATTCTCCTTCTTTCCTTCATCTTGCACGTATGAATCAGATCACCAATCTAGATACTTGTCTCATCCACTGCCCTCTTGAAGTCTTCAAACAATAACTGTAAGGCCTGTCACCACTATTCAGATGTCATTTCCTCATTAATGCGGCTAGAGAGGTAGGTGCGGAGTATTTAATGCAGTAGTAGCAACTTTTTATAAGATATTTCTCATTCGTTCTTCCTTTATGTGCCCTTATGAAACACATCTTCATCCACAAAACCTTCTAGAATATCATTCTTATCACCATGATGTACCATCTGACTTTCACTTTACTTAGCCGAGGAGTTGCCCCTCCTCGGACTATTTTCAGCAACCTCTTTTGCAACAGTTTGCTTGTGGACTTTTAAGTTTGATATCGTTACTACCACTAAACCTCCTCAGACAAGTAAATACCCTCGGGTCAGGCCCAAGCCCATGAACATGCTTTGGACCTTTAACCCTCATAGAATACATTTTTGGGGCATATTCTATTTTATCATCCATAAATTAATTTTTTAACATATTATTATTATTATTATTATTATTATTATTATTATATTTCACTTATATTACATTATATTGTATATGTTAAGCCAGGCATATAAAAAGAGTATTTATTATTTAATTTTTCTGAAATTAATTTATTTGTATACATTTTTGGGTAAGCTACATATTTGATTCCTATCTTTTATACTATATTTCAATTTGGTCACTTACTTTTTAGCGCTTTATCAATTTAGTTATTGACATTATCTCTTGGATCGAAATTGCTAATGTGGTTAAAGGCAAAAATAAAATATTAGTTTATTGCCACATCAACGGAAACTAATTTTTTATTTTGGCCATTAACTATGTTAACAATTTCTATCTAAGAGATAATGGAAGAGATTAAATTAATATGACACTAAAAGGTAAAATTGACACAATTCAAAAATTTGGGACCAAATTGAAATATGGTGTAAATAATAAGAATCAAATACGTAGTTTACTTTAAAAATAATATTAATTCTGATTGATACAATTTAAAGGATAACTACACATGATTTAATAAAAGAAAATATTTGGCTTGAATTATATAAAATAAATTGATAATATTTCTTTTACATGAGGAGAAAATCATGTGTCTATGTGTATTATTTTGAAATTTTTATAATTATTGATATATTTATCTTGCCTCTTTCTGGAAAAAAAAAAAAAAAAAATCCCCAACTAGTTCGATCACCGATTAAAAAATGTTGATCTTATGCACAAAACTCACTTTATATCTATTTTTATGAGAGGAATGCGTACTACACTAAGTAGATTAAATCATTTTACATAAGATTGGGCTTATAAAATGCCAAGCAATTTTTCAAAACGAGATTGGTTTTATAGTGTTAATTGTAAAATCCAATTAAGGTATTTTATTTTGCATTCCAAATTATAAAAAATTGTACTAATCACTCCAAGTGTAACAAACCTAGTAATTTCAAATTTGCACCCAGAGTTCATGATATCAAATCACTTGCTTTTGATATGATCTTTTAAAAATTAAATTGGCAAAATTATCGTCTTATATTCAAATTTACCATATTGCCTTTCTCCTTCTTCTTCTTTTTTTTTTTTTTTTTTGAAATGCATTTCTAAACAAGAGTCAATTGCAACATCATATCCTTCCTCATGGGTCAGGGTTAACACTGTTAGGGAGGTTAGCCATCCTGCACAAGGCCAAGTACACTATTCTCACCTACCCATTTTGCAAGACAGTGAGTTCTTATTTTTCGAGCCCATATAAAATTACTTTCCATTTAGTTTATGCTTATCAGAGCTTTGACAATTTCTAAAAGTAGCATAATTTCCCACTTAACTTGCCTATTTTTAAGATTAATATTCTCAAAAATAAATTTTGTATCTCCTTCAATAATAGATTTTGTCCATTTCAATGCTCCCTTTAAAGATAGCACGTATTTATCCTAATTAATCAATCTGAATGTCAAGTGCACATTCAAATCCATGTTTTGCCACTTAACTTGCCTATTTTCAATATTAATATTCTCATAAATAGATTTTGTATCTCCTTCAAAAATAGATTTTGCTCATTTCACTGCTCCTTTTAAAGATGGTACTTATCTATTCTATCCTAATCAATCAATCTCAATGTCAAGTGCACATTCAAACCCATGTCACTAATTTGGTATTGATCTTATGACAGCCAATAAAAATTCACTTTATTTATTTATTGATAATTCAAGAGTCATAAATGGGGAGGAGGAAAATTTGAACCTTGAATGTCATGAAAATACGAGAAGGTGTTATCTAGATGAGCTATAAAACTTTAAAAGCACTTTCACATAGCTCAAATCCCAAGTACAAAGAATAGGATCTACACTCAAAACAAAGAGAAAATTTTCTCTTCCTCAAATTTATACACAACATACTGAAAGAAATATCTCTAACTTAAACCAACAAACCAAGTCAAATACAAATGGTTATAGAGCACAAACCAATTAGAGAGCTATCAAACAAAATTACGGCGCACACACTACAGAGCCACAAACAAAACCCAAAGTTGCAGCACACGACTTACTCTTCAATTCATTGCAACATATAAGTCTTTCTAAATTCAACACGCACAAAACAATTATCCAAGCCAAAACATGAACAAAATTGGCTTTTGTCCTTTTAAAAAAAAAAATCTAGTATTTTATCATTTTTTCCAAACTAATTAGGGAAATGCCTTTTCTTTGAAACTCGATTTTTTCAAAATCGAGTTTAAAAAAAAAAAAAATTTTGGAGCTCTATAGTGGCGTTTAAGGAGTTTATAGTGACGTTTTAAGAACCTATAATAACGTTTTTAAACTCTATCTTTATGAATTTTTTTTCTATTTTTTTACCTATAACTCGATTTCATGAAAATCGAGTTCAAAAACGCAACTATAGGTCCTTAAAACGTCACTATAGGCTCCTTAAAAACGCGACTATAAGGCTTAACTTGATTTTGAGAAAATCGAGTTTCAAAAGAGAAGCATTTTCTTAATTAGTTTGAAAAAGTGGGTAAAATACTGAATTGTTTTTTTGAAAAGGGCAAAAGCCCATTTCGACCGCCAAAACATGTATATAAGTTGTCAAGTCGGATACAAATTTCTTTGTCACATAGAAGTCCATATCCCATAATATTAGGAGGGAAGCAGGTTAGTTGACTAAGGTCAACAAGAAGACTTTTTATTTTTAATTATTAAATGTTGAACTCCGATGCCAATTAAATAATAGAGCAAAAGTCGGCTATGTTGAATTCCCATTTCATGTGTGTTTGGCAAAATTAAAAAGTCAATATATTTTACTATTTAACTTATTTTTACTATTATTTATGATCTTATTGCACTTTTTGATACTATTCATGAGTTCTATTATACTATTTTAGTTAACTTTTACTTTTATCTACAGTATTTTCAGCAAAAAGTTTTTAATTTCAACAAAATAAGCAGATCCTAAATAAGCCCTTTAACTCAAACTTTGTAATAAAAAAAAAAAAAAACTCAAATTTTGTCATAGCTAAACAAGATTATGGCTACGTCAAATAACAGATCTCCACCTTAGTTTGAATTCGATCAAGCATCATAAACAAAATTTGTGAACCACCAAATTTAGTCAAATTCCTCTCCATCTTGGCAAGACTTCTATCAATTCACAAATGCCTTAAGGGTCCGTTTGGTTGTAGGGGTGGAAAAGTGGGAGGATAGAAAATAGGAAGAGAGTAGAAAAGTGAGAAGGCAGAAAATGTTTATAGTTTTCTCTCATGGTGTTTGGTTTAAGAGTAAAAAAGTGGAGGGATAGAAAATATAGTTTGTATAAATTTACTTTCATATCCCTAAGAGATAAAAAATAACAAATAAGAAAAAAAATACAGATGAACAAAAAAAATAAAAGCAACAAAAGTGTACGAAGAAGGACAAAAAAAAAAAAAAAGCTAAAGAAGGAAATTTATAAAAATAAAGGAAAATTGCAACAAAAAAAAAAAAAAAAAAAAAACTAAACGAGATTTTTTTTTTTTTTGGAAACTGAAGCATTCATCTATTTATATCATAAGAGAATCTTGAAACAAGGCATGCATAGCTAGTGGAGGTGAATCCTTCATCCAAAACACATTCTCAAAAATATTCTTAGCATGCTGTGCAAGAGCATGAGCTACCTTGTTCCCCCCTCTCCTTATACAGCTAAAATTAACCCTATGCAACCCAAGAACCAAATGGCGAACATCATCCACTGTATTGCCCAACAAAGACAGGTCAGCCATTGAAGAGGATATTGCTCACATTACATTACTGTTGTCCCTTTCAATTACAAGCTCTAAAAATCCAGCATTAGTGGCAAATTCCACTACCTTTCTTCAAGCCAACAGCTCCACCTCTTCACTTCTGCTCACAAGTGGTCCTATTGCCGTCATCACTGCCATAACCTCACCCTTGTCATTTCATATAATAGCACCGAATCCAGTCCTTTAATTTTCCACAAATACATCTGCATCAAAATTTAATTTGAAGACCAAAGATGGGGGTTAGAAAAAAAAAAAAAAAAAAGAACAGCTGACACGTTTAAAAAAAAAAAAAAAAACAAGACAAAACCTGTAAAAAATTATATGACAAAACTGAAAAGAAAGCAGGAAAGGAAAAAGAAAAAAAGAAGAAGAAGATTGTGACCAATACCTAGCACGTTAGCAGAGGGGAGTTTTTTGTTTAAACATTTTCTCTCTTGTTTTCTCTTCATTTTGGAGAGAAAACTTTTGGTCGGCCCAGAGAGAAAACACCTGGGCCTCACTATTTATTTTCCTTCCTCCTCACTCAACCAAACACACTCCAAAATAGTTTTCCTTCCTATTTTCTATCCAGAGTTTTCCATCCACCCTATCTCACCTCCAAATAAACACATTGAAACCAAATTAGAGCTTAACCAAAGAAAAAAGTGTCAATTACCTAAAACTACTTCTAAATGCGCTAATAGATGTCAGATGCACCAAAAGATTGTGCCAAATCCAAATTAGAGCTCAACCAAAAGAATAGAGTGCATATCATATTAAGCTACGTCCAAATCCACTAGAAGATGGTGCTACAAGTCTCTATATTGATCTTCTCCTAATTTTTCTCTGAAATCTTTCTCCCCAATACTAACATCCAAGAACAAATCAACAAAATCTCAAAAGAGAACAAATGCCTATGTAGTGAACTTTGGCTTAAAAGAACAAATTCAAATGCCTAGGTATTGAGTCTTGACTGTGATACCAATCCAAATGCCTAGGTGGTGAATGTTGGCTCTAAAGAATAAATCCAAATGCCTAGTGAAACTTGGATCTTATACTAGATCCAAACATTTAGGAAATGAACCTTGGCTCTAAAGAACAAATCCAAATGTCTAGGTGGTGAACATTATCTTCGATTCCAGTTAGTTACAAAAGTGGAAGCTCAATACCAAGATAGATTGCGAAAATTATTTATAAGCTTGAGAAAGATGTCCAATATAATAAATAAAAAAGAAAAAAAAAAAAGACACAAACACACAAAGAGAACGCCAAGGATTTATGTGCTCTGGCCTTTGGCTTACATCCATGGGTGACAACGAAGAGAAAGTTTTGCTAACAAATTTGATGAATATAAAGATGATGCAAAGACACTCTCATAGAACCCAATTACAGATGGCTCTCTCTCAAAAGCGCAAAAAAAAAAAAAAAAAAAAAAAGAAAAAGAAAAAAATGGATGCAACTAAAACGAAGAGAATTTTTTTCTACCTCAAAATTTTGCATTGAACCCTCAAAGAGATTACTCTTTAAGTCAAACCAACAAATCTAGCTAATACAAACTGCAGTTGAGTACAAACTAAATAGAGAGCTACCAAACAAATTTACGGCACACACATGAGAGAGCACAAACAAAACCAAAAGTTGCGGCACACAGTTTTCTCTTTAGTTTATTGTAACACATAAGTCTCTATAGTTTCAGCATACAAAACAATTAATCAATCCACAACATATATAAGTGGTCAAGTCGGCTACGAATCCCTTTGCCATAAATCCGAATCCCATGATATATAGAGTAATTTGGCTAAGGTCAGCTAGAAGTATTTTTCGTTTATTTTTATTTTTTAATGTTGAATTGCAATACTAATTTAACTAATAAGAGATCAAAATTTGATTATTTTGAATTTCTATTCTAGCTCAAACAATGTCATGGCTATAACCAACTTAAACAAGATTCAAATTCTTGCCACATCGATCGGACTCTCCTCTAGGTAGGAGATCTCTCTCTCGTTACACAACGAGCTTACTCTCTCCCTTGGTGTAAACCTGAGGGTTTGTCTTTCTCTTTTTTCTCTTGTTTGGTGGGGCTGATGGCTGACGATGTACTTCAGAGCCTAGAACAAATGAAACTAACAACTGAAGAAGAAGAAGTCATAGAAGTCTCGGACAAAGGAAGGAAGGAGGAGATCGAAAGTTGCATGCAAAGTTTAATTGGGAAGTTTCTTACGTGCAAATCTTATAATAAGAGGGCAGCCCTTAATACACTGAAGAAGGCTTGGGGACTGGAAGATGAACTCCAGATTGTGGAGGTCGGATCCAATCTTTTCCAATTTAAATTTTCTAGTGAGTTTGACATGGAAAGGGTCATAAAGGGAGGCCCTTGGACATTTGATATTCAAGTGATTATGCTACGTCGGTGGCAAAAAGGAATGACGGCTATGAATGTGAAGTTTGAGTCAGTATCCTTATGGGTTCAAATTTGGGGAGTGCCATTTGACATGGTTTCTCCGAAAGTGGTTGCAAAAGTGGGAAGTAGACTAGGGGTGGTGGAGGAAGTTGATATGCGGGTAGAAACAGGAGTTTCGGAATCTGTTTATGAGGGTTAAGGTGGCTCTTCCAATCTCAAAACTGATTCGGAGAGGGGGATTTATAGCAGGGTCAGAGGGTGATTGTACATGGGTTACGTACAAGTACGAGAGGCTCTCGGTATTTTGCCACTACTGCGGTCTCCTTGGACATGATGTCCGCCACTGCGCAAGGTATTTCACTGCGTCGAAGAAGGGAGGCAATGTGGTTTACCAATACGGTGACTGGCTAAAATCGATGGGCGTTCGAGCTGGGTCTCCACCAAAACGTGGCCGGGCTCACTCGCCAAGCGGTGAGAAGATAGTGACAGAGAAACAGAATCGAAGTGGTAAACACCAACCACAGACGGCAGATATCGGTGCAATTGCAGATGCGACACTTCAGGAAATAGCCATTAAGGGAAAGAATGGGGAATCAGCAACGGGTCCGAATTTTTGGGAAGTTAATGCGGAAAGTAGTAATTTGTGCGTGGGAGTTACGGATGAGCTGGCCGTTGAATGTGGAGTAATAAAATCGGGAAAGTCAAGAACTTCTGAAGTAAGCAAACCATTGCCAACTAATGCCAAGCACGTGACAGACTTCCCACATGATGGGCCTGATAAAACAAAGCCCAAATGGACTAGTATTTAGCGCATGGAGAGTGGGCATGTGGAGGATAACATGGGCATGACCAAGCCTGTGTTAGGAAAAAGAAGGTTTTTACTGAATGCAGAGGAAGACAGTGTCGTTAGCGCAGATGAAAGGAAAACTAAAAAAGGGAAGAAATCTGACGGGTTACCAAACAATGAAACGGCAGGGGTGTCGGAACACCCTTACCGACCACAATGGGGCTTTTAAGTTGGAATTGCCAAGAGCTTGGGAACCTTTGGACAGTTCGAAGCCTTCAAAAACTATTGAAGGATCAAAGTCCCATGGTTTGTTTCTTGATGGAAACTCGGCTGGACAAGAAAGGTTTCGACATACACTATAAGAATCTACCTACCCTAAACAAGTTAATAGTGAAGAAGCCGGATGGAGGGGGCGGGCTAGCGCTGTTGTGGAAGATGGAAGTGGTAGTAGATGTTATCAACTTTACGGATAATCACATACTAGCAAAGGTGACAGAGGAAGATGGGTTTGCATGGTATTTGACCGGTTTTTATGGGTGGCCGGAGTCTACTCTGAAAGTGAAATCATGGGCGTTACTATCTCACTTGGCATCTTTTGTGGATGGACCGTGGCTATGCATAGGTGATTTTAATGCTATACTAAATTATACTGAGAAGCTTAGTAGTCGGCCTCCCTCATACAGTCAGATGGATGGATTTCGCGAGGTGCTTGACAGGTGTTCTTTAGCAGACTTGGGTTTTATCGGCTATCCTTTCACATGGAACAACAAGAGACCCGGGCTTGCCAACACTAGACTACGCTTGGACAGAGTAGTCGCAATGGCGGATTAGAAAGAAAATTTTCTAGAAAGTACAGTTACACACCTTCATTCACATGCTTCAGACCATTGGCCGATTTTTCTACAAACAAAGTCTACTAGAAGTCATAACGTCAGGAGCACAAGGGGTTTTAAGTTTGAAGAGGCATGGTTACTTTAGGAAGATTGTGAAGCTGTAGTTCAAGAAGCATGGACTAAAGAGGATGGGGTAAACTCAGGTTTGTCAAGAGTGAAAGATAAAATTGCTGGTTGTGGATCGGAGCTGCATGCATGGGGTTCATCCAAAACATATCCTGATGTAGGAAAAATTAAGGTACTTCAAAGGAGGGCTGAAACTTTGGGTACAGGGGAGTGCACTGAAGAAAATAAAGTAGAGTTTTTGGCAGTCAGTAAAGAGCTAGATGATCTCTTACGTAAGCAAGAGATATTTTGGGCACAACGTTCAAGGGTCTCTTGGCTTAAACATAGGGATAAAAATACCAAATTTTTTCACTCCAAAGCCTCTCAACGGAAGTGGAAGAATTTTATTAAAGTGATAATGAATAATGAAAATACTTGGGTAGAGGAGGTGGAAGAGGTGGCTAACGTGGCAATTAATTATTTTGAAGATATGTTTAAAGCAGGTGACTGTGACCAGGTGGAGGAATGTCTAGCTGCAGTGCAACATAGGGTGGACCCAAATATGCTTGAACTTTTGTCCAGTGAATTCAGTGCGGAGGAAATCAAAGCAACGGTGTTCCAAATGGGATCAACAAAGGCGCCTAGACCGGATGGTATGAATGCTCTTTTCTACCAAAATTTTGGCATATAGTAGATGATGATGTGATTGCTGCAGTGCTAGATTTTTCGAACACTGGAAATATGGAACCTGATATTAATTATACACATATTGTGCTTATCCCTAAAATAAAATCACTTGAAAAAATTTCTGATTATAGACCCATTAGCCTTTGTAATGTTATGTATAAAATTATTTCAAAAGTTTTGGCTAACAGATTGAAAAAGATTTTACCACAGGTGATATCTCCCTCCCAAAGTGCATTTGTACTGGGCCGCCTTATCACTGATAATATTTTGGTGGCATATGAATCCCTACATGCTATGCACTGTCGTTAGAAAGGCAAAATAAGTTCTATTGCATTGAAACTGGATATCAATAAAGCCTATGACCGAGTGGAGTGGCATTTTCTTAAGGGTATTATGGAGAAAATGGGTTTTCCTAAAATGTGGATTGAAAGGGTAATGAGTTGTGTTTCTACACCTACCTTTTCAGTCTGTATTAATGGCAAGCCTTATGGTAGTATCAAGCCATCTAGAGGGCTCCGACAAGGAGACTCATTGTCCCCTTATCTTTTTTTACTATGTGCAGAAGGCTTCTCCTCACTACTAGCAAGGGCAGAGGTGAAAAATTAGTTGCATGGGGTGGCTGTTTGCAGGAGCACACCAAATATTTCCCATCTATTTTTTGCGGATGATTCTTTACTATTTTGTCTGGCTACACAGGATGAGGTGAAAGAAGTTCAGGACATTTTACAGATATATGCCAAGGCTTCGGGTCAGCTTATAAACCTTGTAAAATCCTCTATCTTTTTTAGTAGTAATGTTGATGTTGCACAAAGGGATTGGATTAAAATAGGCTGGATGTTAAGGAAGTGGACAGGTTTGAGACATATTTGGGCTTACCTACATTGATAGGACGTTCAAAATATCAAACTTTTGCTTTTCTCAAAGATAGAGTCTGGAAAAAATTACAAGGATGGAGAGGCAACGTGCTATCTAAACCCGGAAAGGAGGTGCTAATTAAAGTAGTAGCACAGTCTATTCCAACCTATACAATGGGGGTATTTCAATTGCCTGTAAAATTGTGTAGTGAACTCAATAATATGTGTGCCAGATTTTGGTGGGGTCAAATGGGTAATGAAAGAAAGATCCATTGGAAGAGTTGGGATTTCCTTTCTTAACCAAAGAAAGAAGGAGGCATGAGATTTAGGGATATTCAAAGTTTCAATTTGGCAATGCTTGCTAAGCAAGGTTGGAGATTATTACAAGAAAAAGAATATCTGCTCTACAGGTGCTTCAAAGCTAAATATTTCCCAAGGTGTAGTTATTTAGAGGCAATGGATAAACCAAACAGCTCCTATGTGTGGAAGAGCTTAATGGCAGCCCAGCCTATTTTACAAAAAGGATGTTGCTAGAGGGTGGGAGATAGGGCCGACATTAGAGTGATGAAGGACAAGTGGATTCCGAACTAGACAACCAACAGGGTGCTTTATCCAGCGGCAGAGGAGGAGTGGGAATGGAGGGTGTGTGGGCTGATTGATTGGTCAGACAAAACATGGGACAGCCATCTTATTGACCGGATGTTCCATAGAGATGATGCAGAAGCCATCAAGAGGATTCCATTAAGCCGTCGTAATACCCTTGCAAATGTTTTGGTTGCATACAAATAAGGGCGAGTTTTCAGTTAAAACAGGGTATTAAGTGGCTAGACAACTCAAAAAAGATGAATACATGCAGGGTATGAGCTCTCAGTCAGGGGCGAAGTCTTGGGTGTGGACCAAACTATGGAATTTGAATATTCCAAATAAGATTAAGATTTTTGGTTGGCGTGCATTTCATAATATCTTGCCTACTAGGGAGATTTTGGTCCAAAGACATGTTGCTGACGATAACACCTGTGGGTTATGTACAAGAACAAAAGAAACAGCTCTTCATGCTCTATGGGAATGCAGTGTGGCTCAGGGAGTTTGGGCTGAGAGTATTCAAAAATTGCAGAAAGGAGTTGGTGGACAATCTGATGTTTTGCAGCTTGCAGAGGAGTTAATGCACAAGCTAACGCAGGGAGAATTTGAATTATTCCTTGTCCAAGCCTGGTTGCTCTGGAACCAAAGAAATTCCATTACACATGGAGGCAGTGTGCATGAACCATCTCAACTAGTGAGAAGGGTAGTGGAATTCTTAGAAGAATTTACGGAGGCAAAACAGCATTTGGTGGTTCACTCGACAGCAAGGAGAAATGCAACATGGACTGCTCCACCGGAGAATTGTTTCAAGCTCAACTTTGATGTGGCGATATTCGAGGACATTAATGCCTCTGGCTTTGGCGTGGTAATCTGCAACGAGATGGGAGAAGTGATGGCTGCATTAGCTGGGAAGGGTCCACTGGTGCATGACAGTGAGGAGGCTGAAGTTTTAGCATGTCGAAAAGCGTTAGAGTTTGCAGTAGACATAGGTTTCGGGGAGCTGATCTTGGAAGGAGACAATGTAACAGTTATGCAGACATTAGAAGCCTCAAGGAGTACTCTATCACGTTTAGGCCACCTGTATGGAGATATCCAATGTCTTAGATCGGGTTTACATGTCATATCTGTTAGTTGTGTGAGTAGATCAACCAATTCCGTGGCTCACTCCTTGGCCAGATTTGCTAAAGGAGTTGAGGAGGAAATTGTTTGATTGGAGGAATCTCCCCCACCAGCATTGGTAGCTTTGTACTATGATTCATTATAATTGAATAATAATGATTTCACTTTCAAAAAATTCTTTCCACATCGAATAACAGTTTTATCTTAATACTTTGTGGTCCAAAGTGCCTTTACCAAATATATGTTTGTTTTATTTAAATAGGCTATATTATTTTATTACATTGTTGCCTTTGTACATAAAAAAAATTAAATTGCATAAATAAGATACTAAGTAATATCAATACTAGGTAACACATGTAAGCAAAGTGATGAAAAAATGCATGTTAGTATCGCATACAAAAATACGCAGTGGAAAATTAACGAATTTACTTCATTCACAATTGATAACATGTACTATGTAAATTTCAGAATACAAGAACAAGAGAGTATACCTTGGTGTGATGAATTTCAAACAAAGATTAGAAGTACTTGGGAACACTTTTAATCTTCACTCCAATTCTACTAACGCCCAAGAAGTGTGGTCTCTCAATCAGTTATATGTGTTTGTTCAAGAGAGAATTAGAGAGTGTCCAACACTCACATACAAATTATTTCATGTTCTTATATGATCTTAATGAAAAAGCCACTTATATCAATTCTATTATTAAAACCCTTAATTAAAATTCTGTATGTTTCTTTCCTTATATATATAACTGATTATCTAATTAGGCTAGCCTTTTAGGCCATTCCAATTGGGCTGTAGCATGTGGCTTGGAGTGGGACCAAAAGGGAACAAATAAGATTCTAGCTCCAAGGGGCCTTGGGCATTTCTGTCAACTCTTGACAAGTCCAAAATTACCATTAATTATATTCAATACCACTATATGAATATAATTACACTCTAGGACTTATTAATAAATTAAATCCCACGACTTTATACATGCAACCCCTTCATTAAAATATTCGTAGTAATACAAATTTATAAATATAGACTGCTACTTTTAAGATTACTACATCTTAATCCTTGAGTACCCGATTTAATTCTTTATGTTATTTATCATATATTTATGAAATCCAATTTTATAAATATATACTTTAGTAACTCCTTACTAAAGTGATTGGGCTCAGCACTCTGAATAACCAAACTCATTAAACTTATCTCAAGGAAATATTTTATATCTCCGTTAAGAGAGTATAAATTCCATTTTGAGAATATATGTTCCATCAACACTAAATGCAGCTGCCCAACATACTGAGATTTTGATCGTGACTTATAGATCTCACTTTTGATATATCAAAGCAACCTACACCTCATGATCAGGTCCATTATTCTCTCAAGATTTAGAGTTGATGTAAATAGAAGTTGTGAGATTTATTATTCATTTAACAGTCTTTAGGAGAATAATAAATCTCACAGTGGTCCAGTTCTATATGTCTTAATTCTTAAAACATATTAACATATGAATTAGAAGTCTCCACTTCCATGATCAAGACAAATCATCTTAGTTGATATGTTATAGTTTCCGTAGATGAAATGTCCAATTTCATAATTGACTATGAATTAAAATTCTGAATTTACAAAGAACTTGTGATTTATATCTTCTGTGACTTTTCACATACATCACATTCTATACATCTCATGGACTAAGATAATGTCTCATTAGTTCATTTATAGATAGTCTCATATAATTAAACAAAATAAATTGGATTTTAGGGCATGTGGGCAAGTTGGGTCATAAATAGGTTGGGTGTGTAATTAGCCATTTATCCATTTATGACCCGTTTATATATAAATTAATTATCCATTACAAACCCAATCCATTTAATTAGTAACCCACCAATTTAACCTAATATAAGCCAAATAACTCTAAAAACTAATTGAATACCCTCTTGACCTCCAAAATTACCAAAATACCCTTAAATATCTAAAATGACCCAAATACCCCTACACTTCCAAAATTACCAATATACCCTTGGACATCCAAAATCTTCTCCAAAATCTCTAAAATGAGCAAAATATCACCATAATCTAAAAAATGAGCAAAATACTAATGAAACCTCTAAAATGACCAAAATACTTCCGATATCTCTAAATTTACCAAATATGCTCAAAAACTACTAAAGTGACCAAAATATCCCCAAAATCTATAAAAGGAGAAAAATACCTATAAAACCTCTAAAATGAGCAAAATACCTTCTAAAACCTCTAAAATGTCCAAAATATTCCTGAAATCTAAAAAATTACCAAAATACGCCAAAAACCTAAAAAGGACCAAATACCCCCTAAACCTAAAAAATGACCGAAATACTCCTCGAAACATAAAATTACCAAAATACCCCGAAAATTTAAAGATTACCAAAATCCCTTTGAAACCTAAAAAATTACCAAATTACCCTATAACCTAAAAAAATGATTGAAATACCCCTGAAGCTAGTAAAATTACCAAAATACCCCATAAACCTAAAAAATAACTGAAATACCCTGAAACCTAAAAAATGACTGAATTGCCCCAAAACCTATAATGACTGAAATACGCCTTGAACCCTATAAAATGACCAAAATACCCTCAAAACCTTTAAACTGATCAAAATACCCCTAAAAGCTAAAAAAAATGACTGAAATACCCCTTGTCGAGGTCCAAAATATCACAAGCATTGAGTCAAGGTCGAAAAAATCACAAACATTGAAATTTAAAATTTGTTTGAGCCCTCAAAGAAAGGACAAGGCCCAATTTGCCAACCAAGGCCCACTTAAAATAAGTAAGAGGAGGTCCAAACTCATGAATGGGCAAACTTTGGGCCTTAAAAAACAAAGGAAAAGGAAAAAAGGAAGCTCAGCCCATACTTTGTGGGGGAAATTTCCTGGGGAGCCTAGAAAGGGATTGGACCAGGATACCTTGGAACTCCTAAAAACCTGGGATCCTTGGGATATGCAGAAAGAGATCAGCTGGGATTGGGACAGCTTAAGGGAGTATGCTCATGGACACAAAGAACAAAGATGGGTATGTCCTATCAGCCGCCCATGGTTCAGAAAAGAGCTGATAGCTTAGGAATCAGCACTTTATGAAAAGAAGCTTGGTATCTCGGGGAATGCAGGAGCGTGGACCATGAAGGAAGGTGGCTGGGGATATTTTAGTTTGACAAAGAGGAATTTTCCCATTTAGAGAAAACGACAAAAGGTGAAGCAGCCAAAAAGGTGGGTCTAAAAAGGAGCATCTAGAAGTTTTGGGAAAAGAAGATTGAAAGTTAGCTTTTAGGATCTCTCAAAAGGGGAAGGTTAGTTGAGGACTCTTAGGGGAGAAATCTTAAAAGGGAAAAATAAGGAAGGGACTAGCCACTAATGTTGTTGACACAACATTGGTTCTAGTACTTAGGACAACAAATGGAGGGAATTATTGGTATACCAAAACCTTAGGAAGGTACTATAAAATGGGATGGAGCCAACATTAAAAGGCATTTAGCAATAGATAATCAGAGTAAAAAGGTCCTCTGAAAAACTTCTTTAGAATTCAAAAAGGGAGAAAAGAGGAAAAACACTGTAAGGGATCCTAAGACAGACACTAGATGATACACTTGGATTCAAAATGATTCAAACCTTACAAGTCTTAGAAGCCTACAAAGAGTTATCTAAGTTTGTGACTTTTGAACTTATTTAAACCTTGTGACATATCTTAGTGGAGAAATGACCCATTGTACTGAAACTCAAAAAAATAATAAAATATTACTTATCATTCAAAGGATCCCTAATGTCTTATATACCTTTTTATTATTCCTCTATTTTTCCTTTTTGTACAATATGTATATATTTTGTATGTATAAATGTGTATGTGTTGTAGGAATCATGTTTTGTGCACAACTTGGTTCCTAATCAGCCTAATACAATTGTAGTGAACCAAGCCTAATACTCCAAACTATGAGCATAAGGCCTAGGATCTCTATTTCTACTTGGGCCTAGGTACTGTCAAAGAAAAGGAACCTACATTTTAAGGCAACTCTGTTGGGGACTAGGTAAAGAAAAGGGAAGAAATAGTCCCTTTACAAAGCATGGCTCCAAGGCCAAGGAACAGTAAGGGTGCCAATATGTCACCCGTGACATCAGAGCTCGTAGGAGAAAATGAAGTGGCTTCCAAGCAAAGGAATGAAATGCCCTTGGTAGAACATGAGGTTGTCTCAAGGCAGAGGCACGAGATGCGAGAGCTAGATCCCATGGTCTAAATGGCAGAGATGGTGAAGGACCTTTAGTACGAACTCCGTCTTCTCAAAGAAGGGAGAACTCAAGAGATTAGAGACAATGCTCCTCCTTTAGTCAACTAGGAAAAGGTCCAGCCAGAAGAAGGGTCGGCAATAGGAAGGGAAGCCAATCCCCAATACCTCACTTTAGCAGATGTGAATGCTCTTCTAGAACAAGAAAGGGAGAAGCTGTCGAGGGTCCCCAAGCAATTTTCTCGAGATCCCCCATTCTCATTAGAGCTCCTCTGCAAGCCTTATCCCAAAGGATACGAACCCCCAAAATTTCACCTGTTTGATGGAAGGAATAGGAGTGTTGTAGAACACGTAAGCAAATTCATTCACACTATGGGTTCCTATGCAGGGGACAAAGAACTATGTTTAAGAGAATTCGCCAAGTCCTTAGTGGACAGAGCATATACATGGTCTACCACCTTAAGGCACAGGTCCATCAAGACTTAGGATGAGATAATGGAAAGATTCTGTGTGAAGTACTACCTAGGTGAGGATAAAGTCACTTTCTAGTGCCTTCGAGTGGTAAAACAAAGGCCTGGAAAGGATCTCATCCAGTTTATCAAAATATTCGAGGATGTATCCCTAGACTGTTACAAAGACCATGAAGAAAAGGAGCTCGTGAAGACCTGTATATCCAATATGCTCTTTGATTACAGACTTAATCTAGAGAATTTATGCATAACCCTGTTCACTAACTTGCTACAAAGAACCAGAAGGACAACATTAACCATAAAAACAAAAAGGGTAACAGTTTCCCAGACCATAACAGTTTTGGTGGGAGAAAAAAGGAAAAGGCCTGAAGGAAAAGTGACTAAGGAACCACTTGTTATCCCATGTACCGCGAAAGAGTTGAACCATGTCCTAGACAAATGGATTGGGGGCGGGATTGTTAGACCATTCATTGTATCCAAGCCACCCATGGAAGAAGAAAGAAAAAAGCTCTTGTTTTGCAGAATCCATAGCTATGTCAAGCATTCTAACAAGGATTGTTGGACCCTCCAAAGACTTTTTCACAAGAAACTTAGGGAGGGGACCTTAGAGCTTACCCAACCAGAACCAGAAGTGCAAAGGAGTCCTTCGCCCAATCACAAAAGAAGAACCCCAAGTTTAGGTCATAGCTAACTGGGATTGGGACTAGAAGTAAGGAAAATTGCAACAGAGTCCCTCATAAGCATAGTAGAAGACTCAGGGGTGGAATGTTTCACGACAGAATCTCATGCTAGTCGGTCTTTCTTAGAAACAACTAATACAATAACCTTTATGGATGAAGATCTAGAGGTTGAATACCTAAACCATCGAAGACCCCTTTACTTGATAGCCACCATAAATGGTGTTTAAATTAGGAGAGAACTAATAGGCACAAGGGCTTCACTCAACCTCATTGCCCTAAGTACCCTAGACGCCATTGGCATGGCTGGCAAGAGGATCTAGGGGGCTCTCGTGGAGATAATAGGGTTTGGAGGGGCTATAGAATCCACTGAAAGGTACGTACAGTTGGCCTTAAGGGTAGGCCCAATAGTAGCTCTGACTCAGTTCCATTTGATCAACTCAGAAGTCTCTTATCATATTTTGTTGGGACGACCTTGGCTTCATAAGCACCACCTCATTCCCTCGATGTACCACCAGTGTGTCAAAGGGAGACTAAATGGGCAACCCATAAGGATCCCTGCCAACTCGAACCCCTTCAGTCAAGGAGAAGTGAACTTTATAGAGGCAATGTTATATGATTAGTAAGCACCAGATGATGAGTGCCCCATGCTAGGGACCTTAGGCGCACCTATCTTGGAGGAAGAAGAAGGAGGGAGTACTCGCAACCTAAGGAACCTCTTGGACAGAAAAAGGCAAAAGAAGGAAGCCAGCTCCTTAGGATCCTAAGATTGTGTGGTAGTCCGAAAACTCAGGGAGAGGTTGTTATATTTCTTATAAAGGTGCGCGGGACCTGAATGCGCTCTACAATAGGGTCCCAAACCACTAAATTGCATGATGGTTCAAGAGGAGATCTTGGAGGATCTAGAGAAAGAGGCATAGATCCAACCCAAAGAAGAATTGGAAGAAGTAAACCTGAGGGCTGGTTCAAGATTCTCAAAAATCGTTTTTATCAGCAACCAGCTGTCGGCACAGGAAAACAATTAGTGGAATTACTAAAGAGAAATGTGGATCTGTTTGCATGGACATATGATAAGATGCCTGGCTTGGATCCTGAGATGGTAGTCCATTCTTTCAATGTAGATCTAGGAATCAAGCTAGTAGTCCAACCAACTAGGGTCTCCCACATTGAGATAGAGGCTTAAATAAGTCAAGAAGTCAAGAAGTTGTTGGTAGCTGGGTTCATTAAGCCTATCCAACACCTTAAATGGCTCTCCCATATAGTTCCCATGAAGAAGAAGAAGAATGTCTAGATCCGAAGTTGCGTGGATTTTCACAACTTAAACAAAGCATGCCTAAATGATGAATTTCCTTTACCTAACATTGAACTCCTCATAGACTCAGTTGCGGGAAGTTCTATGTTCTCATTTATGGATGGGTATAGTAGATATAATCAGATCCGTATGGTTACCAAAGATGAAGAAAAGACAGCATTCAAGACCCTAATTGAAAACTTCTATTACACTGTGATGCCTTTTGGCCTTAAAAATGCAGGAGCCACGTATCAATGCACCATGAAAACCATCTTCCATGATATGATGTATAAGGAAATGGAAAATTATGTAGATAATATTGTGGTGAAGTCAAAGACTAGGGCAGGACATTTCCAAGTACTTGAATGAGTATTTGAGAGATGTAAGATGTACAAGCTATGCTTGAACCCCCTCAAATGTACCTTCGGGGTATTTGCTTGGAAGTTCCTTGGGTTCTTGGTACATCATAGAGGTATAAGTATGGATCCAGCCAAGGCCACTGCAATTGCAACCCTGAAAAGGCCTATGACGGTTAGAGAGCTAAAATATTCTTCGAAAGGGTCTTTTTCATCAGAAGGGGTTCGTGCAAAGCCTGGTCTCAGTCACATGTGAGTTATTCAAACTATTGAAAAAGGGAGCAGAGTTCACCTAGGAGGTTGAATAGGAAGGATCCTTTTAAAGGATATAACAGATTATGAACCATCTATTTACCCTGCAAGCACTAGTACGTGGGCGGCCTTTGTTGCCATATTTAGCATCAAACTCTTAGGCTATCAGGGCATTACTAGCTTAGGAAGATTACAAAGGAAACAAGCAACTCATTTATTATGTGAGCATGGCCTTGAAAGATACAGAAACCAAGTATCCCAAGCTAAAAAAAGCATGCTTAATGGTCATTTACGCATCACAAAAATTAAAACGCTACTTCTCAGCCCACCAAATCCTCTTAGTGGCCAAATTTCATTCTATAAAGGCACTCATCCATCAGCCTTTATTAACTAGAAGGGTAGCACAATGGCTGGTATTGCTTTCTCAATATTACAATGGTTTAAGGATCCCTAAGGCTGTCAAGAACCAAGTCATAGCAGATTTGTTGGCCTAGTTCCCTAGAGAAGAAGAGTGCCCATTGAGTGAGGGAATCCCATGAGAAGTGGTAATGGTAGAACTCCTAAGAAGGAAGTGGACCATGAGATTTAATGGGTCAACAACGGCAACCTTAGATAGCATAGGAGTCGTGATGAGCTGCGTAGATGGAGATACAGTGCCATTATCTTTCAAACTCGAGTTCCCATGCTCGAATAATACTGTTGAGTACGAGACATACTTGACTGGGCTAGCCATAGCACTTAGCGTGGGTATCAAGCACATGGGGGTATTAGGAGATTCCAATCTTGTAGTCTCTCAAGTCAAAGGATACTCCATATTAAGGGAGCAAAGCGTGGCAGCCTATCAGACTTGGGCACAAAAGGTAGAAGGGAAATTTCAGACCTTTACTATGGAGTATGCCGAAAGGAGTGAAAACTGGTTTGTCGAAGTGCTAGAAGACCCCGGATACATTTTAAGGAAGAAAGCACCCTGATAAAAGTAAGCAGGCAGCAAACTCTATCATAGAGACCCTCAAAAAGACGTTTTTAGAGGAACTAGATAAAGAAGATTGGAGGAGTGAGATAAAGAGAGAAGTGGAAAAGCTAGAGCTTGGGGGAAGTATTATAGAATTTGAAGATTACACTTTGATAGAAGGAGAGCTATATAAAAGGCTGCCCGAAGGGATCCTGTCTAGATGTATTAATGAAAAGGAAGGAAAACTAAAGTTAGAGGAATTACACAATCAGGTCTGTGGGGTTGTAGAAAAAATCAGTCTGTATAGAAGAATGTAGCGTATGGATTACTACTGGCCCAACATGAGGAAAGAAGCTGCAACTATACAAGAAAAGCGTCAAAATTACCAACTCTCGGTGGACAAAGAGGAAAGCTATGTTGTATTTGTGGCAAAAGATTAGAGGACCCATTTATAGGATACTTGACTCAAGGAATCTTGCTAGCTGACACGAAGCTGGCTTACCAACTCAAGAAGCTAGTTGTCCAGTATTTTCTACAGTGTTCAAAAAAGGGTATAATGAGGATTCCTTGAGATGCCTAGTGCCTAAGGAAGCCAGGGAACCAACAAAGGAAGTTCACTTCGGGGAATGTGGGAGTCACCAGGAAAGAGAAGACTCTATAAGCAACTATTGCAATTGGGATATTATTGGCCCACCATGAAGAAAGACTCTGAGGAGCTAGTTAAGGCATGTTATGCATGCCAAGTACTAGGGGATGCAATATATACTCACCCAAACGTCCTACATGATATGACTACTCCATGGCCTTTCCATACTTGGAGGCTTGACCTCATAGGACCCATAAATCCACCTTTCAAAGGCCATATATGGATCTTAGTAGCCATTGAGCATTTTACAAAATGGGTACCGGCTATCCTTTTTAAGAAGGCCACCAGAGTAGCAGTTTCAAACTTCATTTGCAAGCACATTATCACGAGGTTTTGGATCCTTAGGAGACTTGTGGAGGTATATCACATTAAATATAGGAGGTCAACGCCGTACTACTCATAAGAAAATGGCCAAGTTGAGGCTACTAATAGGGTGATACTAAAAATCCTCAAGAAAATGAAGCATGAGTACGAAGGGAAGTGGAATTCCCACCTGATAGATATACTCTAGGCCTACAGGAGTTTCTTAAAGACAACTATAGGATTTTCACCATTCTTCCTTATTTATGGGACAAAGTTCATTAGTCTAGTGGAGTTAACTGTTCCCACACCAAGGGTGGTACTAAAAAAAGTCTAAGAAGATATGGATGACACACATGCCAAGGGAAGGTTGGCAGACTTGGAAGGACTAGAAGAAAAATGAGAAGTGGCAAAGAGGATAAGTTAGAGGTACCTCAGGTAATGGCCAAGGCATATGGGTAGGTAGTACACCCGAGAATCTTTGTAGAGGGGCAGATGGAATTAAGAGCAGTGGAACGCGTAAGGAAAAATATCCCAGGACCCTACAAGTTTGGTCCAAAGTGGGAAGGCCCCTACGATGTCAGAGAGACCCACGACAATGGGTATTATTACCTTGCAAAGGTGGATGGGACCTCTCAAGTGAATCCCATAAATGGAAAGTGGCTAAAGCAGTATTATGCATGAAGATTTTAGGGACATTAGAGACCCTATTTGTCACCCTTCATTCCGCTAAGTGTTTCATCAGCCTTTATGTTATTAGGAATTATCTTTTGTCATATGTTTGTTTTGCCAAGAACTTTATTTATCAACTTCTCATTTACAATCCATGCGAAAAGGCCACTCTATGCTAGGCCCACTGCCATCTTATGCCTTTATGTTATCATTTTTTTTTAAGTCATTATGGTGAATTTCAAAGAAATCTTCTTTTAAAATTTTTTTGAGTAAGCCATACAATTATACTTAAATAGTATTACATAACATGGCCTGAATTTGGCCAAAATCCTAGTTTTGTACTTGGGCCAGCACTTGATTCAAAAAAAGAAAAGAAAAGAAGAGGAAATATTTTTCTAGTGCATGGCCCAAGACTTGCACTAGAATCAATCCAAGTACATGACCTAGGACCTGAGCTGGAAATGAGCCTCCCGAAATACCTGGCCTAGTGCTTGTCATAAAAGGACCCACCCAGTCCATGACCTAGGACTTGGATGAAGATAGGTTTCCAAAGAACCTAGCTCAGAACCTGTGTAGGAGCACAATCACTAAAGTCCCTGGCCCAGGACCTGCCACAAAGTGAATCCCTAGGGACCATGGCCTAGGACTTAGTTCTACAAAAAAAAAAAAAAAGAGAAAACAAAGGAAAAGGGGAGAAGACACATATGTAAAAGAAAAGTAGTACATGTTACTAGAAGTAAAAAAGTCATTGAGATTCACATATCAAAAAATAAATAAATAATAAACAGCCAAGAGTATCTAAAAGAAAGGAAAGTAGCTTATACAATTTGAATTTTCTTAAAAAAAAAAAAACAAAAATTTAAGGTATGAGACTAGCCAGCAAAGAACCCTCACGAGGAACTGCAGGAGTGGAGGAAGAAGCTAAAAGGAAATGACCTGGTGTTTTTTGACCTTCAAGTCTTGCAACACCTTGTGAGCATGGGCCAAGGCTTCCTTCAGTAGCAGCAATCTCAACATCAAGATCCCTAGAGGCTTTCCTTTGAAAAAGTGCATGAGCTAAAGACTGGAGGTTCCCCTACAAAGAAGATAGATTAAATCTCACTTCCATGAGATCCTACATCACCCCTTTCACTCCAAAAGCCTCCTTTCAAATAAGAAATCAAGAGACATATTCTTCAAGGAAACCAGCACAGCACAGAGGAGCTCTATTAGGTTATGCCCCAAGAACACACCTCCCTTAAACCCGTTGGTGAAGTCCTTGTGGACTCTAAGTAGTCCTTTCAGGAGTGGTAAGCCCTCAGCAGGCACAGGAATCGCAAGAAGTTAACGAAGGGTGGCCCAAAGCAATGAAAGTGACTTATAGGGAGGCTATTGAACTCTAGGGAATCAAAACCGGTCAAGAAGGTAGGAAGCCCTAAGCTGGGATCTGAAACAGTCATCTCTGGGGCCTACTCCATCGTCATGTCATTTTCCTCAAGGAGTGGAAGACCCTCAGGCCTTGGGGTGGTTTGGGAGATCCTTGGTTGAGCCTCAATATTCTGGACAGTAAGGAAGGGCCCTTTGGCTTCCTCAGTAGTCACAAGCTTGGATCCCTTGGTGCCCATATCAGCATCTGTAAAATGGATAAGGTCATGAAGTAGGAAAAGGTACAAGGAAGGGGAAGAAGAAATAAAAAGGAAAGGGTAAAGATCAAGTATCAATCTCTCGTGGCAAGACTTCTTTTTGAATCTGAGTTACTGCCTTGGCCATCATGGGGGTTTGTCCTTTTGCCCTTTAGACTCTTCAAGGAACTCTGTGGAAAAGCACATTACATGTTGAGAGAAAGGAGAGGAAATTTTGGAAAAATTACTAAAGGATGGGGGCACAGAGGGGTTGACCCATAATTGAAGCACAAAAAAGAAGAAGAAGAAGAAGAAGAAGAAGAAGAAGAAGAAGAAGAAGAAGAAGAAGAAGAAGAGAAGGGGAAAAGAGACAGATTCAAAAAAAAAAAAAAAAGAAAAACAACAGCACACAACTTCAAAGGCCTCTGTTTTTGAGGTGGGATCAACTTCAAGGGCAATTTGAGTAATGGTTTAGCCTAAAAAAAAGGGGGAAGAAGAGTCTTAAAAAGAATGAAAGAGGAAGGATGAATAACGTAAATGCTAATTGAATGTTCAAAAAGTGTGTAAAACACCTATGAACGTTTAGACCCCCAATTTACAAATTACCAACACAAGCTTATAATCAAACAATGTATGTGCGAAATATGAAAATAAGATCAAACAAAATTGGTAAAACAATCTAAACTGAAATTAATCACAACCACAATAGCAATTAAAAGGTAAAGATTAAGGGAAGAGAGATGCAAACACAAAAACAACACAATGATGTGTTATCGAAGCGGAAACCAAAGTCCTCGACGAAAAACCACTGTGCCGCCCTCTAAGCGGTCAATAATCTACTAGAGAATGAAGTTGGGATACATGAATAGTAGAAGACCCTTCAAGCCTAATCTACCCAGCGCACCTAAGCTCTCCAAGCTTTTTGCTCCAACAGGGTTACGCTGAACCTTGTCTTCTCTAATTTATCGAATCCCGCAATAAGCCCATTGCATCAACCAAAATGAATTGGTCCTTTCTTAACTGCTCCCCAAGTACCAAAATGCCTCCTTACAGATATGGGTATAGTGAGATAAGGATTTGGCTAATGTACCTCTCAAGGATGTAACAATAGAGAGGGTGAGAGTAGAGGAATTTTGGAGAATCAAAGGATAGAGATTGTGGATGAGTTAATCTTGTTTTTCTCTAGGGTTTCTCTCTCAAAATTCTCTCTAGAAGCTTTTTACATTTCGTGGGTATAAGGGTATTTATAGTAGGGTGTGTATGGAATGTGAAAAGTAAGTTACAGCCAAACAAGGCATTTTGGCAACTCGAGCTCGCGACTGGAACGAGTCACGAGTTTGAGTTACGAGCTAATTGCCTGGCCAGCTGGAGGTTTTGTCCTGAAGTGGGACAGCTGGTGTGACCCTTTAGCTCCCTTTGCATGCTTCACACGAGTGCCATCTTTGGTAACTCGCTAGTCGCGAGGCCTTTCTTGAATACTCTTGAGCTTTTCTTCACACTCTCTCACACACTACCCTTATATGATTCCCACCTAAATACAGAGTTTCTAAATGCTAAATTACAAGCAAATTTGGCACGAAATAAAGCCAACAAAATGATTGACTAAATTCAACCTTACAATCTCCCCCTTTGGCTATTCCGTGACAAAACCCTAAAACAAACTCTAGACTTAACATATAAGTTGGGAACAGTTGAACAAAACTTACTCACATCTAATTCTAGAATCTGTGAAGCACTTGAACCATACGGGCAAGTATTTCCTGAAAACAACAACACAATACGATCATTGTAAGCAAAAAACTTGAAATGCATATGGAGCAAGCACAATGCGATCAAGCAATAAAGAGTAACAACAGTAAAACATGGCTTGACCAAAAATGAGCAATCACTATAAATAGTGACTACAATGATCATTCACTTAAGGAATGAACATCCAGACAGGCAAGCTTATAAGCTCAAAGCAAAGTTTGCTGAAAGAAGATTCATTTGCTCTTAGATAGCAGCCATTTTGTCAGATTGCTCATTTTGGACGTCACGAAGTCTGTCAATCCTTTTAAGAATGATTTGAAATGCTTCTGAAGGTACTACAGAAGATGGTCAAGCTCGGCTTCGTTTGCCACGGCCTCTTGAGCTTGACGGATGTTCTTCAGCTTCTGTCTCAGTTTCCATAGGTTCTCCTCGATTTTGATCACCTTCCACTTCATCTCCCGGAAGACTAACTTTGATTCGCGTAATGGTTAGAGACTTTATAGCTGGAGGAGTAGACATGAGACTGATATCTTGAGGAATCTCCACCCCCTTTGCTCGAAAAAGTCACATGAGTAGACTAAGGAAAATCAACTTTGCCCTTGAAGAGGTTTTTGTTTCATCAGCAATAATGCAGAAGATATGAGCACTAATATCAATATAAGTGTTCTCCCAAAGCTCTATGAGAAAAATGGCTCTTGCATTATTGATGGTAGTTAGCTTCTTTACTGGGTACATATTGAACATCATAATGTATGTAATACATCGAAGATCCGCCAGAAAGGCAAGAGTATTGAGGCATTTTCTTTCTCTAACTCCACCAATGTGACATTGAACAGTTTCTATGAAGAGCAATCTATCCTTGTAGTGTGTAAAATCATGGTCTAACTCCTCAAAGCCAAGAATTTCATCAATGTCCTCCAAGTCAATATTGAACTCATGGCCTCTTATCCAATAGTTGATTTTCTCTTCTCTTAAAACTGCATTGGCATAGAATTCTCTGATCAATGGTTCACAAACCATAGCTAGATCACGTAAGAGCTTGTCCCAATTTTCTATCCTAAAAACAGCCTGGAATGAAGTAGTCCTTCATATCAACCAAATCCACAAATCTCTCTTGGATGATAGGAGCCTTCAAATAAAATTGATTGTATCTCTCAAAATGTTTGGTAGACCTGAATTTTGTATTGTCCATTTTCTTTCTCTTGTCAGCTTTTTGTGTAGTGGTCTTTTTCTTTGGAGTCATTTGCACAAACACAACAACAAAGACCACAAAACAGAACACACCATATGGTAACACCAAAGGTTAGTAACAAATTAGAATCACTGACAAAGACACGGAGGTAGACCCAAGATTTAGTTTACAGGATAGTTCTAGAAATGAAAGAATACTCAGCAACAAAACATAGTAGAATTAAAAAAATTTCAAGTAGATCACGTTATGAGTGTGTGCTCAAAAACTTTCATCCGCAACATAGGGCTAAATGCAAAACACATAACTAGAGATGCCAATCACAAACAGTGTATACCAAGGACAACCCACAAATATTGTATTACACAGAAACCCAAAAATAACACAAGACAATGTCTACAAGACATTTTACCATGGGTATGGTCTACAAAAGACAACTCAGATCAAGAAACTTACTCCAAAAATGAAAAGCAATCATGAGAGCATGCATAACAAGGATCATATTATCAATATCAACAGAACCCTTTCATCAAACTTAACAAAAATTATCCACGCCATATTCAAAACACAAGTTTTCAAAAACTCATCAAAAACCCAAAAAATCAAGAAATTAAAAGGCTTAAACATGAAATACTTTGAGAAAAATGAAAAACCCATACCTTTTCTTGAAGCTTGAAGTTTAGAGATGATGAAAATGGTGGATTTTCGAGTGAAACACGATGAGTTTGTGAGAAGAAGACAGTGAACAATCACATTGTGCAAGGAAAGACTAAAAAGTTTATGAAAACTGCTCTAAAAATAACCTTCAGAGTGCAAAACATGCGATTTTCGCGACTGAATTGAGTCGTGAACAAGTCACCAAAGTAAGCCGCCAAAAACCCTTATGACAAAATTTTGAAAAATTTTGCTAAGTGTTTTTCGTGACTAAAAATTCCACTTGTGAGTAAGCTGTGACAAGAGTCGCCAAACTCTTTAAGTAAACTCGTGATTGGAGCTTTCACTCGCGAGGAAGTCGCTAAAGCGAGTGCCGAAAATGTTAAAAATAACCTAGAATTTGAAAGTTTTTCTAAGTCTTTTTCGCGACTAGGGCCATGACCCGCTAGAGAGTCACCAAACATTCCGAGTAAGTTTACGACTGAGGCATGCAACTGGTTTGACTCGCGAGGAAAGTTGCCAAAACAGGGTTGCACAGTTTTTGAAATTTTTGAAAAATTTCAAAATAAAAATACTTTCCAAAAACAAACAAAACACACAAAAATCTTTTTGTGTTTGATCAATATATAATTGAGCATGTGCAACATATTTAATCATGTACAATCACACAAAAGAATAAGGCATTCATTGAGCATAGATATGTGTGATGTGTGTGGGTACCAAAGATGAGATGGTCCTTAGTCTAATGTGAAGCTTTAATGATCAATTCAACCAAGACATACATAATTAGCACGAGCAAAAGTGATCCATCTCAATTATAGAAATATGCATATATGACCTCCCACCAAACTTAGTTACATAAAACTAAAACTTTTCATTTGGCTTCATACATATCATATAATTTGATCTTTTATAATCAATACATCTCATTTTGAGATCGATGCCTGAAATTTTTAATATTTCAATTTGATGAGCAAGACTTTGGCTTTTTTAGGTATCATACATTTTTCACAAAAGTTGCTTTCTCTTTTTCCTAGTTAAATATTAGTATGTGTGATAGCTTTTGCAACTCATTATCTCTTTTCATTTTGAGATTTACATTTATTGAGCTCTTTTTAAAAAATAAAAAATAAAAGAGTGGGAAGATATATAGGCACAAGTCTATACAAGTTTCAAGATCAACAAAACCATTGACTAATCATTCATGACAAGTTTGAAGATCTATTTACAACAGTCACGTAGATTTCAAAATTTTTCCCACAATGATAAGAGTGTATAAAGGACAAGCTACACTCATAAATGTGCCAAGCCATTAGTACAAAGGTACAAGGCTAAACATGCTTGTGACAATACACAAAAATGTCAATCAAATTTTGATTTTCTACTTTTTATGTGTTTTTGGATTTTTGACACAAAGACAAGTAAATATTGACCAAAACAAAAAAATGTAAAAACATTTAAGGCAAAACGCAAACAACCAGAATTTTCAACACATGTTGGAATGATAACAAAAAGTACACAACTAAACAAAGTCACAAAACATAGGAAGTATTAATGCATGGACATGTTGTAATGCTTATGCATGAGTACCCTTTTTCACCCATATGACACTTATGTTGGGGGTGATATCTTTAGAGGATTGGGTACCATTGTTCTGAATTTCAAACCTTCTAGTGATGCTTGTCAAGCAGGTGGTGAAAGTATCAATCATCTTCATCACATCCCTCATTCTAGGATTACTTTCTTGACCTTTTGGTTGCTCAGCAGTCCAATTCCCTTTGCTGTGTCTTGGTCCTTTTGACCTTTGAGCACTTGAATTCTTCAATACTTGAAGTTTATGACAATTTGGTCTGGTGTGTCCTGAAATTTCACAATGATGGCAGAAATCTTGAGTTCTAGGACCTCTTTGTGACTTTGGGGGAGATTTTCCTTTACCCTTAGGTTTAACCACTAATTGGTTAGGAGCCTTATTCAAGAACCTTTGGTCAGTCACATTCCGCTTCTTTTCAAGCTTTACTTTCTCAACAACTGAAGTTTCTACCACTTGTTCCTTACCTTTCACAAACTTCATTTGCTTGGATATATTAGCAGCCGAGTTGCTTTCCCCAGTGTATCCCATGTTGGGATATTTGTCCTTAAATCCTATTGTATGATGTTATGTATTTTATTATGTAAGACATTATGTATGACTTAATGTTTTGGTTAATAAAGTTGTATTATTATTTGAAAATAATGGTAACATGAATATTGGGACATTATCATATAGTCCATGAGATGCAATAGTATGTGATTTATGTGAGTCACAGAAGATATAAATCACAAGTTCTTTGTAAACTCAGAATTATAGTTCGTAGTCGGTGATGAAATTGGGCATTTCATCTGCGAAGGCTATAACATATCAACTAAGATGATTTGTCTTGATCATGGAAATGGAGATTTCTAGTTGATATGTTGATATGTTTTAAGAGTTAAGACATATTGAACTGGACCGGTGTGAGATTTATTATTCTCCTAAAGACTGTCAATAGAATAATAAACTCACGACTAATATTTGCATGAACTCTTAATCCTGAGAGGATAATGGACCTGATCATGAAGTGTAGGTTGCTTTGATATATCAGGAGTGAGATCTATGGTTAAGGTCAAAATCTCAGTATGTTGGGCAGCCACATTTAGTGTTGATGGAATATATATTCTCAAGATGGAATTCATAGTCTCTTAACGGAGATATAAAATATTCCCTTGAGATAAGTTTAATGTGTTTGTTATTCAGAGAGTTGAGCCTAACCACTTTAGTAAGGAGTTACTAAAGTATATATTTATGGAATTGGATTTCATAAATATATGATGAATAACTTAAAGAATTAAACCGGGTACTCAAGGAATTAAGATGTAGTAATATACAAAATGGCAGTCTTCTTTCATGACTTTGTATTACTATGAATATTTTATGAAGGGGTTGCATGTATAATAAAGTCTTGGGATATAATTTATAAATAAGGCCTAGAGTGCAACTATATTTATATAGTGGTATTAAATATAGTTAATGGTAACTTTGGACTTGTCAAGAGTTGACAGAAAAGCCCAAGGCCCATTGGAGCTAGTGTCTTATTGGTCCCTTTTGGTCCCACTCCAAGCCACATACTTAAGCCCAATTGGAAAGGCCTAAAAGGCCAGCCCAATTAGATAATCAGTTAGATACAAAGGGAGAAACATACAGAATTTTATGGAATGAAATTGAGAGAGTTTGAAAGAACACTCTAGAGAAGTGGTGAAAAAGTGTTAGACACTTTTGGACATTCTCCCTTTGGAACTGATTGAGAGACCACACATCTTGGGCGTTAGTGGAATTGGAGTGAAGATTGAAAGTATTCCCAAGAGCCTCTCATCTTCAAGTTTTGAAATTCACCGCTCCAAGGTACACTCTCTTGTTCTCTAATTCTGAAACTTAAATAGCCCATGTTAACTTGTATGTATGAAGTAGATCCGTTTACATTATATTTTCTTCCGTTGCGCATGTATGATTCCAACATTTGGTATCAGAGCGGTCTTCATTACATATCTGTTTAACATGTTTTTGAGTTTTGGAATTAGTGATAATGATTTCATGTTGTTAGAAAATAGTTTTCTGCATGGTTGTTGAAATCATTGTTTTTGATGAAAACTGTTTTTGATGTTATGATATTGTTTAATTTTTAGTTTAAGTATGTTAAACTGAATTTTAAGGCTATAACATCAATGATAATCAGTTTAGATATCAATTTATGTTCATTATGATTGTATGTTAGTCGTTTTGTACATGAAAACGTTGAAAAATTGTTTTTTGGAAAATTCTGGAAAATTCAAAATTCGCGAATTTCGATCGATCGAGAATCTGTCGAGAATCTATCGAGCAAACAGAAAGTTTCTCGATCGATCGAGGATCTATCGAGGATCTGTCGAGCTTCGCGGAACTTTTCTGGATCGATCGAGAATCTGTCGAGGATCGATCGAGAACTGTTTATCCAGAATTTTTTCTAAGTGTTTTTCCATATATAAAAGATCAAGGCTATGTGTAATTATATTATGCATGTTTTATATGTAAAAACCTTTATTTTAAAATATCTAGTGGGAGAGAGATACAAGGGTTGCATCTCACGGCCTCCATTGTCGGTTTATTGTAGTGTGATTAAGCACCTCGCTTTGGCGTATATGCCTTACTCCCTTCGGAGGGTGTTTAATTCATGGTACTACAGGTTAAACTTCTTTATGATGAATAATATGTGTTTTTTTTAAATAAAGAACGACCACGCTTCCGTGGAGTTACTTTATGACTCACATATAATTCAGTCAATGGTGTACACTAGACTAAGTTTAATGTTAATCTCCCTTCGGAGCTATGTCATTATTACTTAGAGGCTAAAGTAGAAACGGCATGTTATTAATGTTTGATAAGAGTTATCATGATAGCATTAATAATGAGAATAGTTCTCAATCAATCATAGTGTTTTTAATTTACTTGCTTCCAAGGAATTTTAAACATGGGATTGGGTTGTCGTTGCATATATTATTTTATGGTTTTATTAAGGTTCCATATTATTTGCTTATATGCTAAATAGATAATGTCCAATTTATTTATAATATTCATGTTTATTATTTTCAGATTTGAACATGGCATCTTTTAGCCCACTTTTTTCTATTCTTAATCAAAACAAACTGACTGGGTCCAACTATGTTGACTGGAAAAGAAACTTGGACATTGTTTTAACTGCTGAAGAGCACAAATATGTGCTTACTCAACTATGTCCTAGCTTTCCTTCATTAGATGCTCCTCTTGAGGAAAAACAACGATATGATCGTTGGCAGAAATCTAATGAAATGGCCAAGTGCTATATCCTAGCGTCCATCTCAAATGTTCTACAGCATCAAATGCAGGATGTAGAACTAGCTTCGGACATTATGCTAAGTCTGAAGGAGATGTTTGGTGAGCAAGGCCGTTCAGCAAGGCAAGAAACCATGAGGCAAATTTACAATACCAAGATGGCTGAAGGTAGTTCAGTAAGAGAACATTGTCTTACAATGATCTCTAATCTGAATACATTGGAAGTTTTAGGTGCCGACATTGATGGAGAGTCCCAAGTGGACATGATACTCCAGTCACTACCGGAATCATTCAAGGAATTCAGACTAAATTATAATATGAACAAAAAGGTTTATTCTTTGTCTGAATTAATGAATGAGTTAGTGGCGGCGGAAGGCATCCTAGGTACTTCTAGTGTTGAAGCCAATGTTGGTGAAGCTTCTACTTCACAACCTAAGCCGAAAGGTAAGGGTAAGAAGAAGAAGAAGGACTTCACTAAGAAAGAGGGTAAGCAAATTGCCTTAGGGGTTGCCGATAAAGGAAAGAAGCTCAAAGGAAAGTGTTTCCATTGTGGTGAGAAAGGACATTGGAAGAGGAATTGTCCAAAGTTTAAAGCTGCCAAGAACAAGGGTATGAAAACTTCCTTTCTACTTGAAATATGTTTGGTACAGAATCCCACTGATTCCTGGTGTGTGGATTCAGGTTGTACTAATCATATCTGCAATTCTTTGCAGGGGTTTTAGGAGACCAGAAAACTGAGTGAAGGGGAATTGTTTCTAACTTTGGCTGATGGGAGCAGGATTCCGGTTGTAGCTGTTGGTGTTGTTCATTTGTGCTTTGAGACTAGGGTTTTAATATTGCAAGACTGTCTGTTTGTACCTAATGTGCGTAGGAATTTAATTTCTGCAACTTATTTGGGTAAACAAGGATATTGTGTTATCCTAAAAGACAATGTTGTAATAAAGAAGGATAAAATGTTTATCTGTTCTGGCAATATTGTGGATGGTCTTTATATTTTAACTCCTATTAAGCATGAACTACATAATTCTGAATTAGATACTAACTCACATGTAAAATCATTAAAGAGAAAGTTTCCTTCAAATGATGCATATCTTTGGCACTTGCGTTTAGGTCATATTAATTCAAACAGAATTCAAAGGCTGATCAAAGATGGACTCTTAGAGCCCATGGACTTTGATGAATTTCCAGTTTGTGAATCTTGTTTGGAAGGTAAAATGACCAAACGACCTTTTAATGCAAAAGGTAGAAGAGCCCAAGAGTTGCTTGAATTAGTTCATACAGATGTATGTGGTCCTATGTCAACCCAAGCAAAAGGAGGTTATGAGTATTTCATCACTTTTACGGATGATTACTCAAGATATGGTTATGTGTACCTAATGAGACGGAAGTCCGAAGCCTTTAACAAGTTCAAAGAGTTTAGAGCTGAAGTTGAGAATCAATTAGGCAAACGCATAAAGGCCATTCGATCTGATCGAGGTGGCGAATACCTTCTTGGGGATTTCAAGGATTACCTAATTCAAAATGGGATTATATCCCAATTGACTGCACCTGGAACACCTCAACAAAATGGTGTAGCGGAAAGAAGGAATAGGACTCTTTTGGAAATGGTTAGGTCCACGATGAGTTATTCAACTTTACCGATTTCTTTTTGGGGATATGCCTTAGATACAGCAATACATCTTTTGAATTTAGTTCCATCAAAATCTGTCCCCAAAACACCCATAGAATTGTGGAGTGGGCGTAAGCCTAGTATGAGGTATCTCCACATTTGGGGTTGTCTAGCACATGTGCTAAAGGGGAAGCCTGATAAGTTGGAACCAAAATCGGAAGTGTGTTTGCTTGTTGGTTATCCAAAAGAAACTAGGGGTTATTTATTCTATAGTCGAAATGATAACAAAGTTTTTGTTAGTACAAATGCTAAATTTTTGGAATATGACTATATGAATAATTTTACTCCTAGAAGTAGAGTTGTATTGGCTGAAATGAATGAGTCTGTAAATCAACAACCATTGGATAAAGCTAAGGAAAAAGTGGTTGTATTAGATACACCACATGATACTACTCATGAAATGTCTAGTACATAAGTGCCTCGTCGTAGTGGGAGAGTTGTTCGGCCTCCTGTGAGATTTATAGGTTTAGGAGAAACTTATGAGGCTATCTCAGGAGAGGCTGAATCGGATCCTTACACTTATGAGGAGGCAATGAATGACATAGATGCACATCATTGGGTCCAAGCTATGAAATCTGAATTAGATTCTATGTATTCCAATCAAGTTTGGAGTCTTGTAAAGGCGCCTAACGGCATTAAACCTGTTGGTTGCAAATGGGTTTACAAGAGGAAGAGGGGGATAGATGGAAATGTTGAAACCTTTAAAGCAAGGCTAGTGGCTAAAGGGTATACACAAAAAGAAGGCATCGATTATGATGAAACCTTTTCGCCAGTAGCCATGCTTAAATCTATCAGAATTCTCTTATCCATTGCTGCTCATTATGATTATGAGATTTGGCAAATGGATGTCAAGACTGCATTTCTTAATGGCAATCTTGAAGAAGAAATCTATATGTTGCAACCAGAAGGTTTCATAGCAAAGAACCAAGTGCATATGGTATGCAAGTTGAATAGGTCCATTTATGGACTTAAGCAAGCATCTAGGTCATGGAACATCAGATTTGATCAAGCAATCAAATCATTTGGTTTTGAGCAAAATCTTGATGAACCATGTGTGTACAAGAGACATCAAGACAAAGTAGTAATGTTCCTAGTGCTTTATGTTGATGACATTCTATTCATTGGAAACGATGTAGGAGTGATGTCATCGGTTAAAGTTTGGTTGTCAAGCCAATTTGATATGAAGGACTTGGGCGAAGCTAACTATATTCTAGGGATCAAGCTTTGGCGAGATCGAAAGAATAGGATGTTAGGTTTGTCACAAGTTGGATATACAGATAAGGTTCTAGAACGGTTTAGCATGCAAAACTCCAAGAAAGGATTACTTCCTTTTAGACATGGAGTTCCTCTGTCTGATGACCAAAGCCCTAAGACTCAAGAGGAAGAAAACATGATGAGACAAGTTCCTTATGCTTCTGCTGTAGGAAGTCTCATGTATGCCATGCTTTGTACTAGGCCGGATATTTGTTATTCAGTTGGCATGGTCAGCCGATATCAATCAAATCCAGGACTTAAACATTGGCAAGCTGTAAAGCATATTCTCAAGTATCTACGGAGAACGAGAAATTATATGCTTGTTTACCATTGTGAGGATTTGATTCCCATTAGCTATACAGATTCAGATTTTCAGTCGGATCTAGATTTCAGAAAATCCACGTCGGGTTGTGTTTTCACCTTGGGAGGTGGAGCCATAAGTTGGAGGAGTGTTAAGCAATCTTGTATTGCGGACTCCACCATGGAAGCCGAATATGTTGCCGCTTGTGAGGCAGCAAAGGAGACTGTTTGGCTCAAGAAATTCCTTTGTGATCTTGGTGTTATAAGAATTGAGCAAGTTCCTATTACATTGTTCTGTGACAATAGTGGAGCGGTTGCACAATCCAAAGATCCAAGGAATCACAAGAAAGGAAAACACATAGAAAGAAAGTACCACATCATTCGAGACATTGTTGCTCGTGGAGATGTGATTGTAGCAAAGATTGATGGTGCAAAGAATCTAGCGGATCCCTTCACCAAAGCCTTGCCTCAAAGGACTTTCGAGTCACATTTGGAGGAGATGGGAGTTAGATTAGTGCACAATAGTCTTTAGGCCAAGTGGGAGATTGTTGGGATATTTGTCCTTAAATCCTATTGTATGATGCTATGTATTTTATTATGTAAGACATTATGTATGACTTAATGTTTTGGTTAATAAAGTTGTATTATTATTTGAAAATAATGGTAACATGAATATTGGGACATTATCATATAGTCCATGAGATGCAATAGTATGTGATTTATGTGATTTAGTCATAGAAGATATAAATCACAAGTTCTTTGTAAACTCAGAATTATAGTTCGTAGTCGGTGATGAAATTGGGCATTTCATCTGCGAAGGCTATAACATATCAACTAAGATGATTTGTCTTGATCATGGAAATGGAGATTTCTAGTTGATATGTTGATATGTTTTAAGAGTTAAGACATATTGAACTGGACCGGTGTGAGATTTATTATTCTCCTAAAGACTGTCAATAGAATAATAAACTCACGACTAATATTTGCATGAACTCTTAATCCTGAGAGGATAATGGACCTGATCATGAAGTGTAGGTTGCTTTGATATATCAGGAGTGAGATCTATGGTTAAGGTCAAAATCTCAGTATGTTGGGCAGCCACATTTAGTGTTGATGGAACATATATTCTCAAGATGGAATTCATAGTCTCTTAACGGAGATATAAAATATTCCTTTGAGATAAGTTTAATGTGTTTGTTATTCAGAGAGTTGGGCCTAACCACTTTAGTAAGGAGTTACTAAAGTATATATTTATGGAATTGGATTTCATAAATATATGATGAATAACTTAAAGAATTAAACTGGGTACTCAAGGAATTAAGATGTAGTAATATACAAAATGGCAGTCTTCTTTCATGACTTTGTATTACTATGAATATTTTATGAAGGGGTTGCATGTATAATAAAGTCTTGGGATATAATTTATAAATAAGGCTTAGAGTGCAACTATATTTATATAGTGGTATTAAATATAGTTAATGGTAACTTTGGACTTGTCAAGAGTTGACAGAAAAGCCCAAGGCCCATTGGAGCTAGTGTCTTATTGGTCCCTTTTGGTCCCACTCCAAGCCACATACTTAAGCCCAATTGGAAAGGCCCAAAAGGCCAGCCCAATTAGATAATCAGTTAGATACAAAGGGAGAAACATACAGAATTTTATGAAATGAAATTGAGAGAGTTTGAAAGAACACTCTAGAGAAGTGGTGAAAAAGTGTTAGACACTTTTGGACATTCTCCCTTTGGAACTGATTGAGAGACCACACATCTTGGGCGTTAGTGGAATTGGAGTGAAGATTGAAAGTATTCCCAAGAGCCTCTCATCTTCAAGTTTTGAAATTCACCGCTCCAAGGTACACTCTCTTGTTCTCTAATTCTGAAACTTAAATAGCCCATGTTAACTTGTATGTATGAAGTAGATCCGTTTACATTATATTTTCTTCCGCTGCGCATGTATGATTCCAACATCCCAATCCGCTTTTGTCTGAAAAAGGTTTTTGGGGAGCAAGCATTTCACCAAGCTTCTTGGAGGAGACCCGCTCTACTTTAGCGTTAGCTTAGATTACCTCAAGCTCAAGAAATTTTATCTTTGAGTAGGTTTCGGTTAGCTCTCCATTCAGCGTCTCGACTTCACACTTAGTCTCCTTGTATCGGACTAAAAGACTCTTGTAGTCTTGCTCAGCTCTCTTCATTTTCTTAATGGCTGTGTTAGCCACTTTTGCATATTCACTGATCTTCTTAAGGAGGGAGTTGTAGGTCTCTTGCAGTCCCTCTACTCTTTCATCTTCTTCATCATCGGGTTCTTCAGCTATTCCCACTGACTCCAATTTAGTGTGCTCACCAAGCTCTTTCACCAACACACTTAAATCATTTGAAGATTCCACATGAGCAATGGTCATGAATGTAGAGAAGTTTCCCTTTCCATCACAGTTTTCATTTGAATCTAAATCAGAGGAGTCAGAATCACTAAGAGTGGTGGCATACACCTTGCCCTTCCCTCTCAAATAATTAGAACACTCTTTCTTGACCTGTCCATGTCCATTGCATTCGAAGCATTTGATTCCTTGAGAGGATTGAGATTCCTTCCTATATTTCCTTTTGAAGTCCTTTTTCTCCTTTCCGAAACTTAGGGATTTTCCCTTCTCAGTAAATTTTCCATTCTTCTTGAACTTTAAGAACTTTCAGAAATTCTTTACAAGATATGCCACATCTTTCTCCACCTCATCCTCATTCGATGAGTCATGAGTTTCCACCCTCTCATTGATCGTCTTTAGAGCAAGAGATTTTCTGTTTTTTTGTGATGGTAATGACAACTCATAAGTTTAGAGTGAGCCAACTAGTTCTTGAACTTTGATATCATCAAGGTCTTCACACAAAAGCTCTCTAGCAATGATCAAAGGATTTTCCTCACTATCTTTGAGTCCTCTGTCTTTTCACCCAAGTTGAACTTGTTGATAGTTACCTCATTCAACTTGCCATAGAATGAGTCGAATGACTCGTTGTCACTCATTTTCAGCTCTTCAAATCGAGTGGTTAACATTTGCAATTTTATGTCCTTGAATTTCTTTGTTCCTTCATAGGTCGTCTCCAATATTTTCCATGCCTCCTTGGCAATTGTTATGTGAGAATTCCTGTGAAATTCATTTGGAAAAACACCACAAAAGATAGCATTCAGTGCCTTGCTGTTTGCATTGGCTATCGTAAGTGCCGCCTTATCCCATGTGGATTTAGCGGCCTCCAGCCTAGTCCATCCTATATCTGCAGCATCCCAAACAGTCTCATCAATTGAACACAAGAATGCACTCATGCGAACTTTCCAAAAAGCATAGTTGCTTCCATAAAAATATGGTGGAGCATTAAGAGATTGAGATCGATCCATTTCAGATGAGGTCAAGGATCGCACTTAGGTAATTAAACCACAATAAGTGCACCCGTTCTGATACCAATTAAATGTTCAAAAAGTGTGTAAAACACCTATGAACATTTAGACCCTCAATTTACAAATTATCAACACAAGCTTATAATCAAACAATGTATGTGTGGAATGTGAAAATAAGCTCAAACAGAATTGGTAAAACAATCTAAATCAAAATTAGTCACAACCACAACAGCAATTAAAAGGTAAAAATTAAGGGAAGAGAGATGCAAAAACAAAGACAACACAGCAATGTGTTATCAACGAGGAAATCAAAGTTCTCGACGAAAAACCTCTTTGCCACCCTCCAAGTGGTCAATATCCCACTAGAGAATGAAGTTGGGATACATGAATAGAAGAAGACCCTCCAAGCCTAATCTACCCAGTGCACCTAAGCCCTCCAAGCTTCTTACTTCAACAGGATTATGCCAAACCTTGTCTTCTCTAGCTTACCGGATCCTGCAATAAGCCCATTGCATCAAACAAAATGAATTGGTCATTTCTTAACTGCTTCCCAAGTACCAAAATACCTCCTCACAGATATGGGTATGGTGAGATAAGGATTTGGCTAATGTACCTCTTAAGGATGTAATAGTGGAGAGAGTGAGAGTAGAGGAATTTTGAAGAATCAAAGGATGAAGATTGTGGATGAGTCAATCTTGTTTTTCTCTAGGATTTCTCTCTCAAAATTCTCTTTGGAAGCTTTCTACATTTCGTGGGTATAAGGATATTTATAGTAGGGTGTGTATGGAATGGAAAAAGTCAATTATAGCTAAACAGGGCATTCTGGCAACTTGAGCTCGCGACTAGAACTAGTCGCGAGTTTGAGTCGTAAGCTAACTGCCTGGCCAGCTGAAGGTTTTGTCTTGTAGTGTGACAGTTGGCGTGACCCTTCAGCTCCTCTTGCATGCTTTACATGTGTGCCATCTTTGGCAACTCAACAGTCGCGAGCTAGTTGCAAGATCTAATTGCGAAACCCTTCTTGAATGCACACTCTTGAGCTTTTCTTCACACTCTCTCACACACTACCCTTACATGATTCCCACCTAAAGACAAGGTTTATAAATGCTAAAATACAAGCAAATTTGGCATGTAATAAAGCCAACAAAATGATTGAATAAACAAACTTACACTAATGAAGGACAAGATATGACCTACCTATTCTTATAGAAGAGATTGTGGACCCGAAGGGCTCCTTAGTTGCCATGAATTCAATAGTTTGCTCAGCCATCATAGTATTAGCTGGGCTGGGGGTCTACCCAAACTGAGGATCCTTAGGGACATGGGACTGAGCAGTTCCAGGATCGTGATCAACCGAGGAAGTAGGAGCTCGCACAAACTCGGCATCCTTGACTGCCTGTTTGGCCTCCCCAACCACTTCACCACTAGGGAGCCCCTTTTCCATGCCAGAAACATTTGGGGGTTGAGTTATCACCATTCCCCCTAGTGAACCTCTAGCGAAGTACCACCAGTCAGAGGAGGAGGCACCTTTGCCTATAAAAGAAAGGAAAGAAAGAAGGGACAATTGACACCCCAACAACAAGAATGTACAAGCCCAAAAAAATAGGACAAGTAGAGAAAGAGGCAAGGAGGGGTGGAAAGTGTCATACCACATCGTCACTAGAGGAAGAGCTTTTTGCTTCCTTGGGGTCGGACTTGCGTTTGGAATACAAAAGTAGAAACCACACATCAATAAAAGAAAAGAGAAAGAGAAACGTGGTAGAGCAAAAAAACATGAAAAAAGATAAGAAGGTGTCAAGTAACTAAAGAGGAAAGGACAAGAGAAGAAGGAATGAGGCCCTTTCTTTCTCTCTCTCTCTCTCTCTCTCTCTCTCTACAGTTCTTCCGCAGTCTTCTGCTTATTACTAGTACATCAAGAAGGTCCCTGGGAATAATGGCAGGGGACCCTGAAGAACCTTGGACTGAAAATGTAACAACTACAAAAGAAATTCCTTTAAGGGATAGAAGAATTTACCTTAGTCTCCACTCTGATTTTTAGGATGGGAGGATGGCTGACTTCTTTTCCAATAGCGGAGGGGTCCACTTCCCTAGGGTCCTCAGAAAGAGTGAGCTACTTACGAGTTAAAGTAGTCTTTCTCTTTTTAGTACCATGGCCAGCCTCAGTACCCTTAGCACTGTCCTCAATTTCAGATTTCTTGAAAACCACATTTTTGATATTTTTCTCCTTACCCTTACACACAGGAGTTGCAGTACCAATTTCCTTGACTACCCCTTTTTTAATGGGCACACTAGAGGAAGAGTCCACAATCAGGTCACACCCTGGCCAAGAGGCAGGAAATGTTGGAAAAATTGGTTTTGTATCACATACAAAACACACAGTGAAATAAACAAACATGGATCTATTTCATTCATGATTGATAACATGCACTATTTAACTTTCAGAGTTTAAGAACAAGATAACATACCTTAGTGTAGTGAAATTCAAAATAAAAGATTAGAAATACTTGGTAACACTTTTAATCTTCACTCCAATTCCACTTTATGCCCAAGAAGTGTGGTCTCTCAATCAGTTTCTAAAGGAGAATGATCGAGTAGCTTCACTCACACACACACACACGACTTCACAATGATGTCTCTTTTTTTCTAACAAAAAATTTTGTATATTTCTCCTTTTATAACTAACTGATTATCTAATTAGGCTAGCCTATTGGGCCTTTTCAATTGGGCTTTAGTGTATGGCTTGGAGTGAGACCAAAAGGGACCAATAAGACATTAGCTCCAATGGGCCTTTGGCTTTTCAATCAACTCTTGAGAAGTCCAAAGTTACCATTAATTATATTTAATACTATTATATAAATATAATTGCACTCTAGGCCTTATTAGTAAAATATATCTCAAGATTTTATTATATATGCAACTGATTTATAAAATATTCTTAGTAATACAAAGTCATGAATGTAGACTGTTACTTTGAAGATTACTACATTTTAATCCTTGAGTACTCGGTTTAATCTTTTAAGTTATTCATCATATATTTATGAAATCCAATTTCATAAATATATATTTTAGTATCTCCTAACTAAAGTGGTTGGGCCTAACACTCTGAATAACCAAACCTATTAAACTTATCTCAAGGGAATATTTTATATCTCTATTAAGAGATTATGAATTTCATATTGAGAATATATGTTCCATCAACACTAAATGTGGTTGTCCAACATACTGAGGTTTTGATTGTGACTTTAGATCTCACTCTTGATATATCAAAGCAGCCTACACCTCATAATTAGGTCCATTATTCTCTCAGGATTATAAGTTCATGCAAATAGAAGTCGTGAGATTTATTATTCATTTGATAGTTGTTAGGAGAATAATAAATCTCACAGCGATCCAGTTCAATATGTCTTAACTCTTAAAACATATCAACATACCAACTAGAAGCCTCCACTTTCATGATTAAGACAAATCATCTTAGTTGATATGTTATAGTTTTCACGAATAAAATGTCCAATTTCATCACCGACTACGAACTATAATTCTGATTTTATAAAGAACTTGTGATTTATATCTTCTATGACTTTTCACATAAATCACATACTATGCATCTCATGAACTATATGATAATGTCTAAATATTCATGTTACCATTATTTTAGATAATAATAAAACAACTTTATTAATCATAACATTAAGTCATACATAATGTCATACATAGTATCATACAATAGGATTTAAGGGTACACATCTTAACAATCTCCCACTTACCCTAAAGACTATTGTGTACTAATCTAACTCCCATTCCCTCCAAATGTGACTTAAAAGTCCTTTGGAGCAAGGTTTTGGTAAAGGGATTCGCTAGATTACTTACACTATCAATCTTTGCTACTACTACATCTCCTCGAGTAACAATGTCTTGAATAATGTGGTACTTTCTCTCAATGTGCTTTCCTTGCTTATGATTCCTTGGATCTTTGGATTGTGCAACCGTTCCACTACTGTCACAAAACAATGTGATAGGAACTTGCTCCATTCTCACAACATCAGGATTAGAAAGAAATTTCTTAAGCCAAATAGCTTCCTTTACCGCCTCACAAGCAGCAACATATTCAGCTTCCATGGTGGAGTCCGTAATACAAGATTACTTAACACTCCTCCAATTTAAGGCTTCACCTCCCAAGGTGAACACACAACCTGAAAGTAGACTTTCTGAAATCAAGATTTGACTGAAAATCTAAATCTGTATAACCAATGGGAATCAAATCCTCACTATGGTAAACAGACATATAATCTCTCGTTCTCCATAGATACTTGAGAATATGCTTTATAGCTTGCCAATGTTTAAGTCCTGGATTTGATTGATATCGGCTGACCATGCCAACTGAATAACAGATATTTGGTCTAGCACATAGCATGACATACATGAGACTCCCAGCTACTGAAGTATAAGGAATTTGTCTCATGGTATTTTCTTCCTCAAGAGTTTTAGACCTTTGGTCATAAGACAAAGGAACTCTATGTCTAAAAGGAAGTAATCATTTCTTGGAGTTTTGCATGCTAAATCGTTTTAGAATCTTATCTATATACCTAGTTTGTGATAAACCTAATATCTTATTCTTGCAATCTCGCCAAAGCTTGATCCCTAGAATAAAGTTAGCTTCACCCAAGTCCTTCATTTCAAATTGGCTTGACAACTAAACCTTTACAAATGACATTACCCCTACATTATTTCCAATGAGTAGAATATCATCAACATAAAGCACTAGGAACATTACTATTTTGTCTCGATGTCTTTTGTACACACATGGTTCATCAAGATTTTGTTCAAAACCAAATGATTTGATTGCTTGATCAAATCTGATGTTTCGTGACTTAGATGCTTGCTTAGGTCCATAAATGGACCTTTTCAACTTCCATACCATATGCTCTTGGTTTTTTGCTATGAAACCTTTTAGTTACATCATATAGATTTCTTCTTCAAGATTGCCATTAAGAAATGTAGTCTTGACATCCATTTGCCAAATCTCATCATCATAATGAGCAGCAATGGATAAGAGAATTCTAATAGATTTAAGCATGGCTACTAGCGAAAAAGTTTCATCATAGTCAATATCTTTTTTTTGTGTATACCCTTTTGCCACTAGTCTTACTTTAAAGGTTTCAACCTTTCCATCTATCCCTCTCTTCCTATTTTAAACTCATTTTTGACCAACAGGTTTAATGCCGTTAGGCGCCTTTACAAGATCCCATACTTGATTGGAATACATAGAATCCAATTCAGATTTCATAGCTTGGACCCAATGATGTGCATCCAATGATGTGTATCTATATCATTCATTGCCTCTTCATAAGTGTAAGGATCCGGTTCAGTCTCTTTTGAGATAGCTTCATAAGTTTCTCCCAACCTTATAAATCTTATAGGAGGCTGAACAATTCTTCCACTACCACGAGCCACCTATGTACTAGTTATCTCATGAGTAATGTCTTGTGTTGTGTCTAATACAACCACATCATCTCTAATTTCATCCATTGGTTGTTTAACTATAGGTTCATTCATGTCAGCCAAAAAAACTCTACTTATAGGAGTATAATCATTCATATAGTCATTTTCCAAGAATTTGGCATTTGTGCTAACAAATAATTTATTATCCTTATGATTATAGAATAAACCTCTAACAATTCCTTTTGGATACCCTACGAAGAATACCACTTTTGTTTTAAACTGTAAGACTTTCCTTTCAACAAATGTGCTGGACAACCCCAAATATGGAGATGTCTTATACTAGGCTTACGCCCAGTCCACAACTCTACTGGTGTTTCAAGAACAGACTTCAAAGGTGCTAAATTTAGAAGATACATTGCAGTACTTAAGGCATATCCCCAAAAAGAAATTGATAGGGTCGAATAACTCAACATGGATCTAACCATATCTAAAAGAGTCATATTCCTTCTTTTTGCTACACCATTTTGTTGTGGAGTTCCAGGTGCAGTCAACTAGGATATAATCCCATTTTCAGTCAAGTAATTCTTGAAATCCCCAAGAAGGTATTCTCCACCTCGATCAGATCGAATAGCCTTTATGCATTTACCTAATTGATTCTCAACTTCAGCCCTAAACTCTTTGAACTTTTCAAAAGCTTCGGACTTTCGTTTCATTAGGTACACATAACCAAATCTAGAGTAATCATCAGTGAAGGTAATGAAATACTCATAGCCACCTCTTGCTTGGATTGACATAGGACCACATGCATCTAAATGTACTAGTTCTAGCAACTCTTGAGCTCTTCTACCTTTTGCATTAAAAGGTTGTTTGATCATTTTATCCTCCAAAAAAGATTCACAAAATGGAAAACCATCAAAGTCTATGGGCTGTAAGAGTCTATCTTTGATAAGTCTTTGAATTCTGTTTGAATTAATATGACCTAAACACAAGTGCCAAAGATATGCATCACTTGTGAAATTAAACTCTCTTTAATGATTTTACATGAGAGTTATTATCTAATTCAAAATTGTATAATTCATGCTTATCAGGAGTTAAAATATAAATATCATCTACATAATTGCCAGAACAGATAAACATTTTATCCTTCTTTATTACAACATTGTTTTTTAAGATAACATAATATCCATGTTTACCTAAATAAGTTGTAAAAATTAAATTCCTACGAACATTAGGTACATACAAACAATCTTCAAATATTAAAACTCTAGATTTAAAATATAAATTAAACACTCCAATAGTTACAATTGGAATCCTACTCCCATCAGCCAAGGTAAGAAACATTTCCTTCATTTAGCTTTCTGGTCTCCTGAAACCCCTGTAATGATTTGCAGATATGATTAGTACAACTTGAATCCATATACCAGGAATCTGTGGGATCCTGTACTAAACATATTTCAAGAAGGAATATACTTTTCATACCTTTATTCTTGGCAGTCTTAAATATTGGACAATTCCTTTTCCAATGTCTTTTCTCACCACAATGGAAACACTTTCCTTTGTTGGCAACTCCTAAGGTAACTTGTTTACCATCTTTCTTGGTGAAGTTCTTCTTCTTCTTCTTCTTCTTCTTTTTCTTCTTCTTCTTCTTCTTCTTACCCTTGCCTTTCAACTTAGGTTGAGAAGTAAAAGCTTCAGCCATATTGACATCAATACTAGAAGTACCAAGGATGCCTTCCGCCGCTACCAACTCATTCATCAATTCAGACAACGAATAAACCTTTTTGTTCATATTATAGGTAAGTCTGAATTCCTTGAATGATCCTAGTAGTGACTAGAGTATCATATTTACTTGGGATTCTCCATCAATATTGGTACCTAAAACTTCCAATGTATTCAGATTAGAGATCATCCTAAGAAAATGCTCCCATACTGAAGTACCTTCAGCCATTTTGGTATTATAAATCTGCATCATAGTTTCTTGCATTGTAGAATGGCCTTGCCCACTTAGCATTATGTCTGGAGCTAGTTCTACATCCTACATTTGATGCTGTAGAACATTTAAAATAGATAATAGGATATAGCACTTAGTCATCTCATTAGATTTCTGCCAATGATCGTATCGCTGTATTTCATCAAGAGGAGCATCTATTGATAGAAAGCTAGGACATGGTTGAGTAAACACATATTTGTGCTCTTCAGCAGTAAGAATAATGTCCAAATTTCTTTTCCAATTAACATAATTGGATCCAGTTAGTTTTTTTTTTTATAAAGAATAGCAACAAGTGGGCTAAATGATGCCATGATTTTAAATCTAAAAATAATAAACATGAATATAATTAGTAAACTAGACATTATCAATTTAGCATATAAATATATAGTATGGAACCTTAATAAAATCATAATATAAAATATGCAATGACAACCCAATCTCATATACAATATCCCTTAACATAGAGTGAATATTAAATACTATGATTGATTGCAAACTATTCTCATTATTAGTGCTATTATGATAACTCTTATCAAACATTAATAATATGTTGTTTTACATTTAGCCTTTAAGTAACAACGGTAAGAACTCAGCATAGAGGATACTATAATACTCAGTCTAGTGTATACCATTGTCTAGAATCATATGTAGCCACATTTCATCTCTCTTAACGGGTTTATTTTGTAGTACTATGATACAAAACACCCTCCGCATGGAATGCAAAGCTCAAGGCTAAGAGAAGGTGTTTGATCAAACCACTATAAACCAGGTAGTTCAATTTTGTATCACCATGAAATAAATACTCACCGCATGGAATGCTAAGTTCGAAACAAAGACAAAGTATATATTCCGTACTACTATGAACAGACAATGGAGGCCGTAAGATCCAACCCTTGTATCTCTCTCCCACTAGATATTTTAAATTAAAGGTTTTTAGAATCAAGAACCATAATAACGCTAGAAACCTTGAAAAACATAATCCTAATCTAATTAGGAATAAATTTCATTAAAGGATTTTAACAGGAAACCAAAATACTTTATTCTAGCATGAATATACTGTTTGATCATAAATATATATCACTAGACTAACAGCTACATGTTCATCATTCAAGAATGAAAACTATTCATTCATACATGTACATCTAGCAAAAATAAAAAACAATTGGCAATATAAATTATAAAGCTTCAACAAATATATAAATGAAAGCATGTTAATGGCAGATGGAATTTGCCACATAGGGTCCATGAAATTATGCAAAAACAAAAGCTTTATAATAAACTCATGCCAAGAAATACATCTATATGCAATCAGTGCAAAACTGTTATATCCTTGGCCATTAGGAAGTGTTATATTCAAGAGAATCCTTAATCTTGTTATAATATATCAACCAATGGTCTTGTTATATATTCGGTCTACAATATATAACAAGGATTCAAGAGAATCCTTAAAGATAACAAAAACAACCGAGGGCCATGGAACAATGCCTTTCAATTCTGAAACAGTGCCTTTCAATCCACACCATTAAGTATTATACTTTTATCATGACGGTTATTTGAATAACTATATCTGAACAACAAATCTTCAAAAACAAACAATTACATATAAAAACATGGCACCATTACATTATAATCATAGACCACTTCGAATAAACTAAGAGAATATTCATCCTTGGTGTGAACCCAATATCATCAAGAAACTATTTTTCTTTTATTCTAAAATTCAATTACATACTATACAATCATGATATTGAAAAAAACTTAGCTTTGATACCATTGTTGGAAAAATTGGTTTTGTATCTCATACAAAACACACAACGGAAGCAACAAACATGGATCTATTTCATTCATGATTGATAACATGCACTATGTAAATTTCAAAATTTAAAAACAAGATAGCATACCTTGGTGCGATGAAATTCAAAACAAAATATTAGAAATACTTGGGATCACTTTTAATCTTCACTTCAATTCCACTTTATGCTTAAGAAGTGTGGTCTCTCAATCAGTTTCTAAGGGAGAATAATCGAGTGGCTTCACTCACACATACACACCATTTCACAATGATGCCTATTTTTTTTCTAATAAAAAATTATGTATGTTTCTCTTTTTATAATTAATCGATTATCTAATTGGGCTGACTTATTGGGCCTTTCCAATTGAGCTTTAATGTGTAGCTTGGAGTGGGATCAGAAGGGACTAATAAGACACTAGCTCCAATGGGCTTTCGGGCTTTTCTATCAACTCTTGACAGATCCAAAGTTATCATTAATTATATTTAATACTATTATATAAATATAATTGCACTCTAGGCCTTATTAATAAATTATATCCCAAGACTTTATTATATACATGCAAACCCTTCATAAAATATTCGTAGTAATACAAAATCATAACTGTAGACTGCTATTTTGAAGATTACTACATCTTAATCCTTGAATACCCGGTATTATCCTTTAAGTTATTCATCACATATTTATGAAATCCAATTTCATAAATATATACTTTAGTATCTCCTTACTAAAGTGGTTAGGCCTAACACTCTGAATAATCAAATCCATTAAATTGATCTCAAGAGAATATTTTATATCTCCATTAAGAGATTATGAATTTTATCTTGAGAATATATGTTCCATCAACACTAAATGTGGTTGCTCAATATACTGAGGTTTTGATTGTGACATGAGATCTCACTCCTGATATATCAAAGAAACCTACACCTCATAATCAAGTCCATTATTCTCTCAGGATTAAAAGTTCATGCAAATAGAAGTCGTGAGATTTATTATTCATTTGATAGTCGTTAGGAGAATAATAAATTTCACAGCGGTCCAATTCAATATGTCTTAACTCTTAAAACATATCAACATACTAACTAGAAGTCTCCACTTCCATGATCAAGACAAATCATCTTAGTTGATATGTTATGGTCTTTGCAGGTAAAATGCCCAATTACATCACTGACTAAAAATTATAATTCTGATTTTACAAAGAACTTGTGATTTATATCTTCTATGACTTTTCACATAAATCACATACTATGCATCTTATGGACTATATGATAATTTCTAAATATTCATGTTACCATTATTTTAGATAATAATAAAATAAGTTTATTCATCATAACATTAAGTCATACATAGCATCATACAATAGGATTTAAGGGCACACATCCTAACAGGAAAAACATTGGCATAGGACACCCAGCCGCCACTAGCAGCGTGCCACTCCACAAAACCTATTTTGCTACTTATTGCAGTAGACACAACTCAAGCAATAGGAAGAGCTAAACGCTTGCTGTAAGGAGTCGAAAAGAGATTAGGGTCAGAGACCCTTCCAATTTTACCTAAACCAACAAAGTCTAAGAAAGACTTCTGAACCCTCCTCTAATAACCAGTGAAGCCATTAGAAGCAAAGACTTCCTGTTGAGAATTTGGCACCACAAACTGGAGGTTCCTCCGTGACCAGTAAGAAAAGGCTTGAAGCCTTAGGAATGGATCCAGAGATGGAAGAGAAGACACCACCTCTTTAAACACCAGCGAGATATATTGGTCAAAGTCAAACTACCTAAGCACCTGGTGTGCAGAATATTGAATGTACTTGGGACCACTCCTCAAAGGAATTGGAAGCCATAAGGGGCTAGTTCAGGCCAGGTACGTTAAGCGCTCTCATCTCCCCGGTGCAGATTGAAAGTATGACTTGGAGAGTTTAAGAAGGAGGACAAGACAGAAGCCAAGCAAATCTAGGACTAAACTCTTAGGGGGAACGACAACTCAAATGCCCCTTCTAGTTAAACAACTCCATGAGATTGACATTACCACCCTTCAAGTTAGACCAACGGAAAATGATAGGGTGCCCATTAGTAGAACTGCCACATAGGCCCTTGATGACATTTGGGAATCCTTAGAACTAATCCTTCACATACTTCAGATTCCTACACTTCAACAAAGTGACAGAAGAATGATCCCACACAAACACTTGGAGAATGGCATAGTGCAAAACAAACATGACCTAATGGGGGGTAGAGGATACCTAGTATCCCTGGCCAACTTGATAGCTAAAGGGAAGAATGTAGACTTGATTCCATAGCCAAAAAACTCATTGAAGAGAAACTTACTTAGCCTCACTGCTAGGAAACCAAATTGCTTAACATTTTTATCCTTTTCTTGGGAAATGGTCGCTACCCATTTACCCATCCTGGCTGGTTTACCTCTAGAAGAAGCGGTACTCCCATCAAAATGCTTGAAGATTCACTCCTCAACCTTGAAATCCTTAACAAAGAGCTAGATGTCAAAGGAATTCTCATCACCAAACATAAGGAGGAGGAAATTATTGACCACGTTCTTCAGATTAATGGTGAGTTCATCAATGGAAAAGAAAATTGTATGAAAAGAAGTAGACCAACGGTGCACCAGATGTCTCAGGCCTTTGGCGACCCTAAAGCCTTCCAGATTCCTGGAAATGGCTACTGACTTCAGGATCTCAGCACACTCAAAAAATTGCCAAACCCTCCATCAGATAACTCCTTATCCACCTAACTGGACTAACCAGTGATCTTCCTCGGAATGAAATCAAAGAAAATGGGAAATGCCTCTCGGGATCCTTGCCTGATTTGAAAGTCCAAGATTTTCTTTAGGTCTGGAACTTGGGTAGAACTAGTAAACCTGGGCTGACCAGAAAACACCCAAGCGCGTGGGGAATGAAGAGCATCACCTGAGGGAAGAACAAACTAGGAGTGTACTAAGGGTGTGGTAGGGGAAAGGCTGGGCAATTTGAAACTTCCTGCACCTCACCTTGCACTAACCCTGCTGTGAAGCCCTCAGCTTCAGAGGGAGTAGGTGAATGCTCTTTCCTTATTCATGAAGAAGAAGAGGAAGCAATGAAAGAACAATGTAACAAAAGTCAAAAGGAGTTGGAAGCAGAAGAAGACAACGAAAGAAGGAAGCAAGAGAGAGAGAGAGAGAGAGAGAGAGAGAGAGAGAGAGAGAGAGAGAGAGTGTGTGTGTGTGTGTGTGTGTGTGTACTGGAAAGTTTTTTTTTTTTTGGAAAAGATGCTTGGAGGAAAGAGTTAGGCATCGTTTGGGAGGAGAGAATGGAAAGGAATGAAAAGGAATAAAAAGAATAATTTTAGAATATTCTTCCCTTCCCTTGTTTGGGAGTTTTAATGGAGAGAATGGAAAGTTCATTCCCATGTTTGGGAGTTTAAGTGGGAGGGAAGGGAATGGGTAGGAGTGAACACTCATTCCTCTCTATTTCCTTAAAACCTCAAATTTTTATTCCCCCCGAAATTGGGAGGAATGGGAGGGAATGAAATTAGATTTAATGAATTTTTTACCAAAACTCCCAAAATACCCCTATATATTTTACTCTTTATTTTAAAATAGGGGTTTAATAGTAGTATTGTTATAAAATGGTTCCATTCTATTCCATTCCCTCAATATTACTTCCAAACAAGATTACCTACATTCCATTCATTTTCATTCCTTTATTTTAAAACATCCAATCAAGGTTACTTAATTCCATTCCATTCCATTCTTTTCCCTTACTTAAATCCACTCCATTCCATTCCATTCCATTCCTTTCCATTCCCTTAAGATCATTCCATTCTATTCCATTCCATTTCCTTGTGAACTCCCAAATGAAGTCTTAAGGTGATGGCAATAATGGCATAAAGAAAAAGTTGAAGAAGACGAAGTATAGAAAAATGCCAATTACCAAAATTCAATTTTATAAGAAGTTTATTTGTTAGTTATTAACAGGAGTTAAGGAAAATGTAAAAAATGGAGGAAGAGGTTTACCCAGACACTTAATCTTCAATTGCCACGTTCCTTGAAAAGAGGGGAAGTTACAAAAGAAGTGGGATACGTGGAATCAGAACATCAGAGGACAACGTGAAGGAGTGGGATCCTAGAATAAGAAGGGAAGGGACCCTGAAGGTAATAAAAGTACTAGTTATAGAGCCTTGGAAGGCCAAAATCTTGTTTGCTCACGCGTGAGCTGCAAGCAACCTACAAGCTCAGGGAGCTAAAGGTTGAGGTCAAAATATCACAAGCATTGTATCAAGGCCCAAAACATCACAAACATTGAAATTTAAAATTCATTTGATTCCTTAAAGAAAGGACAAGGGCCAATCCATCAGCGAAGGCCCACTTAAAATAAGTAAGAGGAGGTCCAAACCCATGAATGGGCAAACTTTAGGCCTTAGAAAACAAAGGAAAAGGAAAAAAGGAAACTCGGCCCATCGTTTGTGAGGGAAATTTCCTGGGGAGCCTAGAAACGGATTGGATCATGATACCTTGGGACTTCTAGAAACCTGAGATCCTCGAGATATGCAAAAAGAGATCAGCTAAGATTGGGACAGCTCAAGGGAGCATGCTCATAGACACAAAGAATGAAGATGGGAATGTCTCTTCAGTCGCCTATGGTTCAGAAAAAAGGCTGATGACTTAGGAATTAGCACTTTATGAAAAGAAGCCTAGTGCTTCAGGGAACGCGGGAGGGTGGACCATGAAGGAAGGTGGTTGGGGATTTTTCAGCCTGATAGAGAGGAATATGCCCATTTAGAGAATGAACAAAGGTGAAGCAACCAAAAAGGTGGGTTTGAAAAATGAGCATCTAGAAGCTTTGGGAAAAAAAGATTGAAAGTTAACTCTTAGGATCTCCCAAAAGGGGAAGGTTATCTGATGACTTTTGGGGGGGAAACCTCAAAAGGGGAAAATAACGAGAAAATAAGGAAAGAACTAGCCACCAATGTTGCTAACACAACATTGATTCTAGTACCCTGGGCAACAAATGGAAGAAATCGGTGGTACACCAAAAACCCTAGGAAGGTACTATAAAAGGGGATGGAGCCAACAGCAAAACCATTCAGCAATAGAGAATCAGAGCAAAAAGGTCCTTTGAAAAACTTCTTTAGAATTCAAATAGGGAAGAAAGAGGAAAAACACTGTGAGGGATCCTTAGACAAGAACTAAAGGATACTCTTGGATTCAAACCTCACAAGTCTTAGAAGCCTATAAAGAGCTATCTAAGTCTGTGACTTTTGAACTTATTTGAACTTTGTGACATATCCCAGTGGAGAAAGGACCCAAGGTACTAAAACTCAAAAAAATAATGAAATATTACTTATCATTCTAAGGATCTCTAACGTCTTATATACCTTTTTATTACTCCTGTACTGTTCCTTACTATACAATACCTATATATTTTGTATGTATAAATGTGTATGTATAAATGTGTATGTGTTATAGGAATCATGTTTTGTGCAAAACTTGATTCGTAATCAGCCTAACACAGCTATAGTGAACCAAGCCCAGTCCACTAAACCACGAACATAAGGCCCAAGATCCCTGTTTCTACTTGGGCTTAGGTATTGGCAAAGAAAAATAACCTACACCCCTAAAACCAGAAAATTACCAAAATACCCCATAAACCTAAAAAATGACCGAAATACACCCTAAACCTAAAAAATGACTAAAATACCCTTGAAACCTAAAAATTACCAAAATACCCCTAAAATCTAAAAGATGACCAAAATACCCTCGAAACCTAAAAAATTACCAAATTATCCCATAACCTAAAAAATGACAAAAATACCACCAAAACCTGTGAAATTACCAAAATGCACCCTAAACCTAAAAAATGACTAAAATACCCTAAAACCTAAAAAATGACTAAAAGTCTAAAATACTCCTGAAACTTACAAAATGACTAGAATACCCTCAAAATATTTAAAATGACCAAAATACCTCTAAAACCTAAAAAATGACTGAAATACCCTTGAAACCTAAAAATTACCCAAATATCTCTTAAACCTAAAAAATGACTGAAATACCCCCAAAACCAAAAAATTACCAAAATACCCCCTAAAGCTAAAAAAAATGACCTAAATACCTCCAAAACTGAAAAAATGACTAAAATACCTCCAAAACCTACAAGAAGATCGAAATACCCCCAAAACCTAAAAATGACCAAAATACCTTCGTAACCTAACAAATGACACATAAATACCCTTGAAACTTAAAATATATTTTTTGGTCATTTTTTAGATTCAAGGGTATTTTAGCCATTTTTAAAATTTTGGGCTATTTTAGTATATTTTTAGGTTTCAGAGGTATTTTGGTAATTTTACATTTTTGGGCTATTTCGGTAAATTTATAGGTTTCAAAAGTATTTTGGTTAAGTTTTGGGAGTATTTCGGTAATTTTTAGGTTTAGAGGGTATTTTGTTCATTTTTAGGTTTTAGGGGTATTTCTGACATTTTTTAGGTTTCGGGAGTATTTTGGTAATTTTTTGGTTGTAGAGATATTTTGATTATTTTTTTGGTTTTGGGAGTATTTTGGTTGTTTCTAAGGTTTCGGGGGTATTTCGGTCATTTTTTAGGTTTATGGGGTATTTTGGTAATTTTAAGGTTTGAGGGCATTTTGGTTTTTTATTGGTTTCAGAGGTATTTAGGTCATTTTATATGTTTAGGGGTATTTTGGTAATTTTTAGGTTTTGAGGGTATTTTGGTAATTTTTTAAGTTTTGGGGTTATTTTGCTCATTTTTGGGTTTTAGGGATATTTTGGTCATTTTTTAGGTTTTAGAGGTATATTGGTAATTTTAGGTTTCGGGCGTATTTTGGTCATTTTATAGGTTTCGAAAGTATTTTGGTCATCTTTTAGGGTTACGGATTATTTTGGTAATTTTTAGGTTTTATGGGGGTATTTTGGTCATTTTTTAGGTTTTGAAGGGGTGGGGGGGGGGGGGGGGGGGGGAGTAGTTTGGTCATTTTTTAGGTTTTTGGGGTATATTGGTCATTTTTTAGGTTTTAAAGTTATTTCGGTCCTTTTGTAGGTTTTGGGGGGTATTTTGGTAATTTTCAAGTTTCAGAGGTATTTTGGTTATTTTATAGATTTCGGAGGTATTCCAGTAATCTTTTAGGTTTAGGACATATTTTGGTAATTTTTAGGTTTTGGGGCTATTTTAGTCATTTTTTAGGTTTTGAGGGTATTTTGATCATTTTTAGGTTTCGAGGGTATTTTGTCCATTTTTTAGGTTTTGAGGGTGTAGGCATTTTGTACCTATTACAACTCGGGCTCTCGTTCTCCAATGATATTCAAACTCTAAGGCCCAAGGCTAGTTTAGTGCCCAATCAGATATTAAATTGACTTGAAGAGTGTTAAAATGAAAATTATAAACTTTTTAATTGAGCAAAAATTTATTTTTGGAAATAAAATGACCAAAGTGGCCCTCAGCCTGCATACGTGGGACTCGGCTTGTGTATGTAGGCAAAAACATGTGTACGAAGACACATTTTTGCATACGCAGCTAGGGTTTTAGAAGCATAAGAAAGACAAGTTTTCTGCAATAATGGCTGAGATTTGGAATGAATCCTACATCGTTTGAGAGCCACTCCAAACCCTATTTTTTTCACTATATAAAGCCTTACATGGTACATTTTCAAAACACATAAAACTCCCACGGGAAAAACCTTAGATTTACTAGAAAATAGTGAATCAAGAGGGAGTTTTTCACAAAGCACCCTCAAATCATTTTTATTTGATTGGGACATTCTTTCATGCTAATCACTATTTTGCTGAATTGTGATAGATTTGACTGAGAGGAATGGTCAAAAATCAAGTTTAGGAGCTTTTTGCTTTAAGGTATTCTTTGTACCTTTTCTTTTTTTATTTTCAGTCTTTCTTTTCTTGTTTTAATCTTGTTTTTTGGTTTGGTTTTTGTTTGTGCAAGTTTGCATAGTTTAGTATATAGTTTTGTTTGTGTTCTGAGCATGCTAGGTTGTTAGAATTAGGGTTTCCTTGCTTGTGCTCTATTCTCCATTTTGTGTTTCTGGGTTAGGGGTCTGAGTAAGTCCCACGCACACATGTCATAAGCATGCATACACAAGTTAAACCCTGTGTACGCAACCAAACCCTAATCCAAATTCTTTGTTTGTTTTTTTGTTTTGTTTTTTCCACATGTTTTGTCCCTTTTCTTTTAAAGCCTTTTTCACATGCTTATATGTGCTTGTGCCTCTTATATGTTCAACATGCTTAGATTAGGGTTTCTTTTTATTTTTTTGCTTTGATGTCATGCCATTCATTCACACGTCTATGCATCACGCCATAGGTGCTATGTTACTGCAGGGTAAGTATAGGGTAAGTCATGCATTAAAAATGTTCATGCATTGGTGTTATGAACAAATTAATAGATAGTTTATTTTTTCTTGTACACTTCACTATTGCAAATTAGGACCATTTTTGCATTTGTACATGAACAAATTAACCAAATAATGTCAATACCAGGTAACACATGGAAAAAAGTTAAATGTACTGTGTTTTGTGACTATTTGTAATTCCCACCTTGATGAACATTGGATATTGTTACACATGGAAACATTGTTTACAATATTGTCGTTAATAAGATTTGTTGCCCCTTTAGACTAGGCAAACAATGTTTGAAATTTTATGCACATTTTCACTTTTGTGAAAATACTTGTTGAATGGTTCAACATTAATCGTATATTTTTAGGATTTGCAACGTTTATAATAACAAAAAATTTTAGGAAGTATGCACCTCCTGAAATAATATATATGTGTGTGTATATATATATATATATTTATTTATATTAATTGAGCTAAGTTGTACATAATAATCATGTTTTATGTATATAGTGTTTGACCATAGATTTGGCCTATTTAAACAAACTCAATTTCCACCAGTCAGCTCCTCTTTATAAAACAAAAAGCTAAGAGTTGAAAAAACAGGGTTTCTTTTGCTACAAAATGATTATATGGACTCTCTTTGTTGTGAGAAAGGTATATTGAATCATGACTAAAGTTGGCAGCTTTCATTTTAAACTTTCGAAGTCTTAAAACATGTTGATGATGTTTTTTAGAGTGCAATGATATGCTATGATATTTTTGAAAATAATTTGTGAGACTATGATAATGATCCTATCTATGCATGTGTGTGTATGATCTTTGATATGCTAGATTCAACCTCAGCGTAAGTCAATAATTTGAATGGTTCAAAATGCTGAATTTTTTTTATTATTATTTTTTTTATTGTTGTTGGTTTTGTTTTCCTTTACATTTTAGATATGGATTCAATGAATGAAGAAAATGATAAGTATGGTGATACTGTTTCAAGTGCTCCAAAAATAATGAGATCTAGGACTTCTTCTGTATGGTCAGAATTTGAAATATTACCTAAAGGTCTTTATGGGAAAGAGAGAGCAGAGTGTAAAAAATGTCAAAATTCTTTTGTTGCCGATGCTATGGCACTACTTTGTTGCGTCACAAAGCGAAATGCCATGAGGTTGATAATTAAATTGTGTCTCGTCAGCCTTTAGATCAAGCTACGTATAGGGAAATGGTTGCATTAGCAATCATTAAGCACAACTATCCATTCTCATTTGGAGAACATGAGAACAATAGGTTGCTTCATTGTTATCTGAATCCTGATGTTAAGACTATATCTAGGAACAATGCAAAAGAGGATGTGATAAAAATATGCAGGAGAGAAAAGGTATATCTGAAACATGATTTAAAGTCAATTATTGGTAGATTTTTCTTACCATCAGATTTATGGTCTTCACCTAACACTGATGAGTACATGGTTCTTACAGCACATTATGTTTGATAGGCCACAAATGCGTTGACCCATTGTGATGAATTAAGTTGATTAATTAGCCAAGTTATTAATTAATCAAGTTAACATGTAAATAACGTGGTAGCACAAACAAATCACCAATAATCTAAAGTATGCAGCGAAAATTAAATTGACACGGTGATTTATTTGCGAATTGGGAAAACCTACACGGCAAAAACATCATCGGGTGATTTAAGGTCACTACTTCCGAAACTCCACTATTATCACAATAAGCAGTTACAAGTAAAGGAATCCCAGTACCTTACCAACCTACAGTTGAACCCTTACCCCAATACCCAATTGGACTTGTTCTGTAGTGACAGTTTCTCCTTTTAATGCGCGGATCCCAGTACGCAACTTCAATTCACCAACTACAGAGAGAGTTGTTGGCTGCAAAGTTCTTTAATTCATCCATACGATAAAACTCAAGAAGATGCTTGGTTACAAAACTCTACAGTGCATATTACACAGCAACTTCTTCACAAGAAAGATGAACTAAGGCATGAACTTTGTCTCAAATCACATTATGCAATTTGTGTACTCATTGATGGCCCTTAAAATAATCCTTTTATATGTCTAGGGTTAGAAGAAAAGAAGTCCCAAAGACATATCCATGGATTGGAATCAAAACAGAACCTAGAATCTGTTTTCCTTAAATCTCGACAGCTGGAGGTGTCAAGGAGCTGTCGAGTAGCTGTCGAGCCTCGGGGCTGAAACAGCTTCTTAAAGCTCGATAGGTGTAGGTGTCGAGACTAGGTGTCGAGACTAGGTGTCGAGCTTTAATAACTTGCACTTTCCAGCTTGTTTCTTGGACAGACTTGATGACTTCAACACTTGATCTTGAAACACAGTTTCTTGAAACGTTAAACACATCCTAAATCTACCTAATTATAAGTAAAGTGTGTTTTGTCAAAGGCCAATTACATAAAATAATGACATATATTCAAAACAATTTGAACCACATATGTCCTAACAATCTCCCCATTTGGCAATCTGTGACAAAACCACAACAAACAAATGAACATATAAGAGAAGTCATAAATCACTCAACTCATATTCACTTGTTAAATACAATAAAATCTATCCTAACACAAACTCTTGAAAAACTTTGCAAGAAGAGAGTTTATGGCAAGTAGACTTTGACAACCTGTACTTTTTAAACACTTTTAAACAAAACACATCAAGGCATCTTTGTGTGAAACAGAAATAATACATTGCATACAATTATAAGAAGCATGTGTATAAAGACAGAAAAGAAACAACACATGAAAAGGTAGGTGAAAGAAACATACATCATCATAAAGAAACATACATCATATATATATATATATATATATATATATCAGTGATAACACTATGTATGTAAAAGGTAAAAGAGCAATGTATCTCAAAAAGAAAGAAAAGAAAAGATACATATAATCCTCACTACATCCCTTATGGTAACACTCCCCCTATCAAAAATGTCCTATACAAGCTCTCCTCTTAAGTATGACTATTCTCATAACCCAAAACTACTTCCCCTTTTTGTCATGAGTGACAAAGGGTAGAGTGTCAAGTAGACATCTTATCGGTAAAGCTAACATCTCCATCATCATCATTCGAAACATCATCGTCATCAGTATCATCATCCTTAGCCTCAGACACTACATGAGGAGGTGGAGGAGAAACCTCAGAAGCAAAACCACCCATGGTCACTTGTCGCCTGGCAATGCGACCAACATAAACGTTCACCTGATACAACTCCGTAGAGAGCGTATTAAGGCGAGCATCCATGCGCTGAAGTTGCGCCATGATGTCTCCAAGTGAAACATCGCTTGAGGAAGAGGAAGGAGTAGATGTGGCTCGTGCAAATCGAGATGGAGCTGGACGGGAGGAAGGAGCTGCTGAATTCGTCTGTCTCGAACTTTTTACGGTAGCAACGTCTATGGCAGCCATGACATGGAAGGGGTCGGACGAAGGAAACGGAACGGGGAAATGACGTGGAATCCTCGTGATAGTAGAAGGAAATATGAGCTTATCACGGGTAGCTGTAGCCTTATAGACATCTATGATAGAGAAGATGAAGTGTGAAGGAAAGTCTATAGTGAGGTGCTCTAAAAAAGACAATAAAAACCGTGCACGAGGCTCTGTGATGGAGTTGTAGTGAGAAAGTGGGAGCAAAATAAAAGTCATCACCATGTTCAGCAAACGAGGACCTTTAGCAAAAGGCCTACATGGTGTGAACTGATGCTCACCCCAATCAGAGGGGCGCTCACAAAAAGCTGACATCATCTTGTCTTTGGACACAGTCCATAGATGTTCACAACCGAGGTAGTCAGGATGATCAACCCTCGGAACATGAAGCACCTCGGAGACCAACTCTGGAGTGACTACAATGCGCATACCTCGAACATGAGTGTGAAAGAGAGGTACTGAAGAATCAATTCCATGCATGTTGGAGTAAAACTCCTGTATCAGCACAGAAAGACAAATGACTGGGACGTCACACAGTGACTCCCAACCCCGACTGTGAATGACATCGGGTAGGTCGGTGTCGGTAAAATCTGCCAAGATAACTTGGCGTTCCGAATGAACACCTCGTTTAGAAAAGTTCTCCGAGAAGTCCTGTTGGGCTTCCTCATCATGGAACCAAACGGAGGAGGAGTAGGATCAGAAGATGAAGAGCCCCTAGAAAGAAAAGGGTTCTGGGACTGAATGGATTTGCGTTTTGGTGCCATAGACATTACTAACGCAAACAGAAAGAGAGGGAGAAAGAAAGAAACAGGCAGAAAAGTCCTAAAACAGTTCAATATATAACAAGTTTATTGAATAAGAAAAACGTATGCATGAGAAATACATGAACATGTGACATGCAACATGAAAAATATCATGGGCTCAACCCAATCCAATCCTACCAGCACACAACAAGATTTCACACACCTAAATGCATGAAAATATCGTTAGAATGCTAATGTGATGCAATGCATGAAGTTTTTAAGAACAAATCTTCAAAAACCATCCCAAAACTTCAACAAAAACTCAACAATTTTGAAAAACCCCAAAATTTTCAAAAATCCCAAAATCTAGGTTTCAAAACATGAAATGCATGTAGAATGATAGATAAGAAGCTTACCAAGAGAAGAAAATCTTGAAAGAAACTTGAAGAAACCTTTGGGAAGAGGATTGGAGTGATTGAGAAAGGTTTTGGAAGAGAGAACACAAAGGTATCAAGAGAGAGATCAAGAGAAATGAGAGGAGGAATCACGCAGAATCTATATATACACCTTCAGTAAATCTCAACAGATGCAAGTATCGAGAGGTTTCGAGACATCTGTCAAAGTAGGTGTCAAGAAAAACAGCATCGATAGATTCAGCTATCGAGGATGTGTCGAGAATGAAGCATTAAATACCAAAAGAATCTCGATCGATCCACCAGCTGTTGAGAAGCTATCAAGGGGACAAAAAGTTCCTCGATCGATCCACAAGGTGTTGAGAAGCTGTCGAGATTGCGATAACAAAAAGTTGAGAAGCTCGACAGACAGCCAGGTATTGAGGAGGTGTCGAGCTGGCTTCAAAAAGCAGTTTTTCAAGAAGAGAAAAACACCGGTATGAATGCAATCACGCATGCTACTCAACTAATGATCCAACCAACATATTAAGCTCTCAAAAACATCTCTCAACAACAATTTTAAGCACATGAATCCCAAAAACACACACACACACTAAACAAGTCTAACTAATTTTATATTTCAAAAATAAGTTAAGACAGTTTAGTGAGCATACATTAACGCATGTAAACCTTGTTAGGACATATGTAGTTGTTCAAGCTTGTGAACATATGTCGCTATTTTATGTAATTGGCTTATCCTTAGACAAAACGCACTTTACTTGTAATTGGGTAGATCTAGGATGTGTTAAACACTTCAAGAAACAGTGGTTCAAGATTAAGTGTTGAAGCCGTCAAAGTCTGTCCAAGATACAAGCAAGGAAGTGCAAGATTTTAAAGCTCGATAGATTCCTCGACAGATACATCTATCGAGATTTAAAGAAGCTGTTTAGCCCGAGCCTCGACAGCTGTCTCGACACCTCTCGACACCTCTATCTGTCGAGAATTAAAGAAAACAGATTTCCAGGTCTGTTTCAAGTCCAATCCGTGTGTGTGTCTTTGGGACTTCTTTTCTCCTAACCCTAGACATATAAAAGGATTATTTTAAGGGCCGTCAAAGTGTGTAACAAGCAGAAATCACAAGATACAAGTTGCTTCTTCTCTTTCATGCAAATTGTGATCTGTGAGTCAAAGTTCGTGCCCTAGTTCATCTCTGATGATTTGAAGAACTTTGCAGCCAACATTCTTTCTTTCTCAAGTTGGTGAGTGAGTCAAGTACTTGGATTCGTGCAAAGGAGTAAGACGCGTACTGGGATCCGCGCATCACATTGGTTAGTCACGTACTGGGAGCCGTGCATTAAACTGGAGAAATTGTCACTACAGAACAAGTCCAATTGGGTATTGGGGTAAGAGTTCAACTGTAGGTTGGTGAGGTATTGGGATTCCTTACTTGTAACTGCTTGTTGTGATAATAGTGGAGTTTCGGGAATGGTGACCTTAAATCACCCGGTGGGGTTTTTGCCTTAGGGTTTTCCCCATTCGTGAACAAATCACCGTGTTATTTATTTTCCGCTGCATATCTTAGTTTGGTGATTTGTTTGTGTTGCCACATGATATTATCTGTTAATTTGATTAATTAATAACTGGGCTAATTTAATTGATCTAAATTATCACAAGGGGTCAACGCGTTTGTGGCCTGTCAAACCTTGTGATGGCCAAATCACATTGTACCTGCACATGTATCCACAGATTTGAATTAAAACAGAACTTAGAATCTGTTTTCCTTAAATCTCGACAGCTAGAGGTGTCGAGGAGCTGTCGAGTAGCTGTCGAGTAGATGTCGAGCCATGGGGCTGAAACAGCTTCTTAAAGCTCGATAGATGCAGGTGTCGAGCCTAGGTGTCGAGCTTTAATAAATTGCACTTTCCAGCTTGTTTCTTGGACAGACTTGATGACTTCAACACTTGATCTTGAACCATAGTTTCTTGAAGCGTTAAACACATCCTAAATCTACCCAATTACAAGTAAAGTGCATTTTGTCAAAGGATAAGCCAATTACATAAAATAATGACATATGTTCAAAACAATTTGAACCACATATGTCCTAACAATGTTAATGAACACTGGGTGTTGGGGAAGAAAGTTTTAGGTTTTTCTCATGTGCCACCTCCATGTGGTGGTGTTATATTGGCAGAGAGGTTGTTAGATTTGCTGAAAAAGTGGACATTGAGAAGAGGGTATTCATCATTACTTTAGATAATGTTTCATGTAATGATACTTTGGTGAGTCATTTAAAGTGACACCCTTCTTATGGTGGTAAGTTCTTTCACGTGCGTTGTGGTGCACACATATTAAACCTTATCATACAATTTGGATTAAAAGTCATAGATGAGGTTGTGTATAATTTATGTGAAAGTGTTAATTATGTGAGAGGTTCGGATCATAGGAAGTTGAGGTTTGCTCAATGTCTTTCAGAGCTTCCTATTTTGACAAGTAAGAAAGTACACCAAGATGTTCCAATAAGATGGAACTCAACATACTTGATGATTAAGACTTGTCTTAAATATTGAGATGCATTTTCTCATCTGAGTAGGATTGATAAATACTTTCTCAATTGCCCTTTAGAGGAGGAATGGGAAAGGGTGGAGAAGATAACAAGGGTTTTGGAACCATTTTATGATATCACCAAGCTCTTCTCTGGGACAAACTACCCCACAGCCAACTTGTATTTCTATTGTGTTTGGAAAATTCAGTTGCGTATTACGGAATAGTTGGAAGATGATGATGCAATAATTAGAGCAATGGCAACAGAAATGGAAAAAAATTTTGATAAATACTGAGAGGATTACAGTCCTGTGTTATCATTTGCTATCATTTTGAATCCTAGATACATGTTGCTAGGTGTAGAATTTTGTTATGGCAAGTTGTATAAGCAAGAAGCAATATTTATGGCAAAGAATCTTCATGATAAATAATATGGCATCTTGAGGAATATATGAATTCTACTAGTGATATCTGCGATATGGTTAAAGTAGCATTTAATAGTGGTGGCGTGTGTGGTCATTATGATAGGCATGATGATTTCTCTAGTTTTGAGACATATACGAGTCAACTTATTGGTTCAGATTCAAGCAAGTCACAATTAGATTTATACTTGGAAGAAACTCGACTTGACCATAGGTTTCACGAGAATTTGGATGTTATGGCACGTGATATTTTGAACATTTCAATTACTACTGTTGCCTCGGAGTCTGCATTCAGTATTGGTGGCCACATTCTTGATAAATTTCGCAGTTCTCTTTTGCCACAAACTATAGAAGCTTTGTTATGTGCTCGTGATTGGCTATATGGAGTACCAGATATATTATATTTTTTATCACTTATGTGTTCACAATATTCATTAATCTATATTTGATGTACTAATAAATGCTTTGCTTTCCTTTTTCAGCTAGACGTGATTTTGAGGAAGAAAGCCTCGTGGAGGATTTTGGCAACTTGTGCCTATCTCAATCTAGTTCATATGTTCATGAGGATTAGGTAAAAGGAAGCTATTTGGGAGTGCTTTTGCAAACAATCGCATGTGGATGTGCAAGATATATGGCTGTGTTATTGTGCCTATTGTGGCTGATTTTGTCAATTTCAATCTTGCCTTCCATTTGTAGTTTTAAGATATCTAAATAGGGGCTTAGTTTTAAGGTAAATTTTTCTATTGTTTGTGTAATTTTTCTATAGGTTTTGATAGTTATGTTGAAGATAATGCGTTGGGATGAGCTTGAATATGCTTTTTTGTCAAAGTTGAGGTATTGTTTGCTTTAAAGTTTGGTTTTTGTTGCTTATTAAGTGCTACATCGTTGGACAAGTTATTTTTCGTCTTCTTTTGTAATGTACTGGGTTTAAGATTTTACTTTTGGTTTTGGTGGTGTTAAATTTTGATCTAGAGTTGAGGTGATGTTTAAGTTATTTACTTTTCATAAAGTCAATGTTTTGCATAGTGGGAACTTTGTTTATTGAGTATACAACTTCTGGGTCTGTTCAAGTTTCGATTTTGGCTTGTGGGTTTTGGAGGATAATATGACTAAGATGGTCAGATATCTTGTTGTGACAAGTTTTGTACTACATTGTATTTCATGAAATGGAACAACATAGACTAACAAAGGGTCACAGGTTATTTATTTATTTATTTTTTTAACTGACAAGTTTTTATATAGATACTATTGTATGATTCATAAACCTTGTTGTCTTCAGTCTGCTATCTGTGCTTCAGTGCAATTTAGTTTTCTGGTTTCGTGTATCTAGTAACCCGCATTCATGTTGAACACCAAAGCACATTTCTATGCCTATGATTCACGTGGCTTTAAAGCTGATTTGTCAATGTCAAATTATCGATCACCGAATTTAAAATTAAATGTTGCATGTGATTCTAATCCCTCAATGCAGGTGCCTTGACTATACTTCGCAAATTTTGATCCAGGTGAGTGTCTAGTTATCCTGATATGTATTGTTATGCATTAGGAATTTTGTACCTAATTGGCAGAACCTACCAATATTTTAGTTTGTACCCCTGCGATTTCTGTGTTACTTCTTGGTTGGGGGATTGTTGTAGTGTTTTGGGGCCATTGAAGAACATTTGCATATAGAACATGTTTTTAGTAAGTAATTCGAAGTAGCACTTTAAGGAAAAAGGGTTGACCTTAAAACCTACTCACTCCAGCTTTTGAGTGCTTTTGTACATACGTAAAAGGCAAAGACAATTATTTCGGTGACAGAGTACTGTTGCAATACTACAACATTTACACCTGCCAGATAATCTATATATGATCAATTTTAAAAACAACTCAGTTTTTTTTTTTTTTTTTTTGTTGAGAATGTTAAAAACTACTCAGTTGATCAAACATTGAAAACATTTATATTTATATTAGCACATGACATATCCAGAACATGTATTAGTACTATTTAAATGTTCAAGTTCATGTACACATTCTTCTCAACAAAGAAAAAAAAAGAAGCTACACGTACACCTTACTTTGATAAAGGTGAAAATAATTAAGAACAGGGTTTATCCACTTCTCAAAAGATTTGGGTTTAATCAGTTGCTAATTTTGTGTCAAAAAACATTTAAATTTGAATTGAAATGAAAAACTATTAAGTATATTTTGGTAGGAATGGGGTTTTTCTTTTTACATTTTTAGGTTTAGGGGTATTTCAGTCATTTTTTAGGTTTTGAGGGTATTTTGGTCTTTTTTTAGGTTTCAGGAGTATTGGGTTTAGGAGGTATTTTGGTCATTTTTGAGTTTTGAGGGTATTTTGGTAATTTTTGGGTTTAGAAGGTATTTTGGTCACTTTTAGGTTTTAGGGTATTTTGGTCATTTTTAGGTTTCAGGGGTATTTTGGTCTTTTTGGGTTTCGGGGGTATTTTGGTAATCTTTTGGGATTTGAGGGGGTATTTTGGTCATTTTTTGGGTTTCGGGGGTATTTTAGTCATTTTTAGGTTTCGAAGGTCTTTTGGTCATTGTTTAGGTTTTGGGGGGGTATTTTGATCATTTTTCATATTTCTTTTTTGGGTTTTGGGGGTATTTTGATAATTTTTAGGTTTTTGGAGGTATTTTGGTAATTTTTAGGTTTCGGGGGTATTTTGGTCATTTTATAGGTTTTAGGGTTATTTGGTAATTTTTAGGTTTTGGGGTATTTTGGTCATTTTTGAAGATTTTAGAGTACTTTGGTCATTTTCACTTAGGAGCATTTTGGTAATTTTGATAATTGGGTAATTGGGTGGGTTGGGATTTACCCAAAATAATTGGGTAGGGTTGGGTTTAAGTTAGAAGCAATTAGTTAAATGAGTTTTCATAGGTAAATGAGTTTTATATACCCAAGCCAATTATGTCCACCCCAAACTCACCCACTTGACTCACCCCGGTTATATATATATATAAAACCAAAGCCTTTGACTTCTCCACAATTTTCCACATCAGTATTACTTAAATAAATATTATAAACTTTTTTCTTTTATAAAAACAACAACAATCAATTATCATTTAATTTCTACAACTACATCCCGATGTCTCGCCTTTGACCTCTCCACAATTTTTCGCATCAGTATTACTTAAATAATTATTATAAACTTTTTTCTTTTATAAAAACAACAGTCAGTTATCATTTAATTTCTACAACTACATCCCAACGTCTCTAAAAACCCAAGTACCTGCCATATGTTAAACCCCCAACACCATCAACAGCTCCACCACTGCCATAGCCATAACCCATCATAGCCATGACAAGACCTTAGCCCAAGTCACCTAAGCATTGAGCTCCAGCCCCAGTTCACACAAGTGAGGTGCTTTAATCATATTGTAGCTTTCTGGTTTCTGCAATTACTATATGGTTCTAATACCGAGCTACACTATCAGCGGCTCCACCACTGCCATAGCTGCTCTAATAGCCTTTTGATTCCTTCAAATTAAAACTATTATGTTTTGAATCAAAAACCCATTTTGCTATTGAAATTGTATGTTGGTTGTGGCAATTCAAATGAAAATTTCAATTGTATGGTGGTTGTGGCAATTTAAACTGAAATTTTTAAAATAAAACACGTCCAAGTGCAAGTCCTGGTTCAAAAAATCTCAAAAAAGGAGTCCAAAATGGACTTAAACTTAAAAATAAGCCTGCCACCCAAAAGTGCCATTCAGCACTTTTGGAGTGTCGATCGGCACTTTCAAAGTGCTAAACAATACTTTTCAAGTGTCAAATGGCACAAACTTGGGCCCTAGCCCTAGGGCATTTGGATTGAGTTAAAACACATCCATTTCAATTTTTTTAGAGATAAGAACACGTCCCAACTCGTGTTCTGATCGTCTAGCTAATTTTTCGAGTCTCCTAGCCTCTATAAATAGAGGATGGATTTTAGAATTCTGTACACAAATTTTTTGAGGGAGAGACACTTTTTCATGGTCTTAGATTTCTCATCTCTTTGACTCTTTTTTCTAATATTTTCTCTCTTATGTTAAAGAGGTTCTAGAGACTTCATTCTTAAGATTTTTTTCAAGTAAGGATTTTTAGGTTTCAAAGATAATTGCATAAATTTCTTTAAACCCTAAAATATTCTCTCAAGAGAAAAGAACGTCCATGCAAGAGGTAGGTTTTCTTTACTTCTTCTTCTATCTCCTTTAATTTTTTGATGCATGAATAAATATTTGTTTAGTTTTAATTTTGCATTATTCATATAATGTGTAGTCAATATTTTCTTTATTGGAATATTTTTTTCACTTTTTATTGTCAAGATCGATTTTTTGTTTCAAAAATCTGCTTGTTACCATATTGTTCTCAATCAAAAAACTTATTTGCATCTTCCTTAGATGCAGATTTGAATTTTTCTAAATCGAAAAACAAATTTACATCTTCATTAGATGTAGATCTGAATTTTTCTAAATTAAAAATTGATTTGCATCTTCATTAGATGTAGAACTAATTTTTTTAAAAACAACAAAAACTGGCATCTTCATTAGATGTAGATCTGATTTTTTTGAAAACAAAAACTGATTTACATCTTCATTAGATGTAGATGTGATTTTTTTTTAACATAGCAGATTTTGAAATAAAAAGTAAGTCATGAGTAGTGTTTTGTTTGATGTAAATAGCATAGGTTTATTTCATGAATGCTATTCTGTTCTAAAAATTCTTTTTTGTTGATACATATAAAAAACAGATCTGATTTTTTTTAGTTCTCAACAAAAACCAATTTTTTTAGTTCCCAAAAAACAGATTTGATCTTTTTATGTACAAACTCAAAAACCAATTTTTCTCGTTCTTAAAAATAGATCTGCTATTTTTTACAAATCAAACTAAATTTTTCACAAAAACAAATCTGATTTTTTTTAACAAAGAAGAGGACACATTCATAAATGAATTTATGTTTCTTAGTTTAGTTAAGTGTTTTGTTGTGCAACATATCATTCATGTCATGTATAAAATGGGTACATTGGTCACGAGAGTCTAGAAGACTAGACTCCATCTGGGTGGAATGGATGTCTAACACCTTCTTATTCCGTAACCTAGCTTCTGAATTTAGTGTCTTTGGATAGATAGACCTAGGCTTTATCTATTATTTTGGGTGGATTGTAACTAGGAAAAATAGCCATGTATTTTTGGTAGATTGTAAGTAAGACCCAAAGCTATGTAATCTTCAATTCATTAAGCTTGTATCAATTTTTATCCAATCAATAACAATTAGGCATTTCAATCATGTAAATTTGTATTTACATGATTCCACACCACTTACCCAAAAAGAGAGGTTTCCTTAAAAAGCACCCAAAATCTCTCTTTTTTAGAGCAAACCCCAATTTAGGGTGATCTCTCACACGTGCACCTTGCCAATGTGCTAAGCTCCCCACCTCATCCATTTTACACAACTCCTAGTGGGACTCTAGATTCAATCTATAGATTGTTATTACTGAGGCAGCAGGTATAGCTTGGCCAGGAAATGTTTAGTGGCCCACTATTGGACCAGTTATTTTGATAATATACTTTGTGAGTGTAATATAGTATTAGTGTTACTTTTGGGTCATTTAATTAAGTTCTTGTGTTTTGCACATTTGTAGATGACCAAAGTATGACACTTTTTGAGGAATTTGCAAAGGACCCTGAGACTAATGTCTCACAAAGTTATGAAGTTGCTCTAAGCAAGCTTGAGTTTGAAATATATTTAAAACATCGGTTTGTTTTCAAAAGTGACCGACAACTATTATTTATGCAGTACCTTTTCATGCAAGCTTCCCTTGTGCATTAAATTATTCCAAATTTTGACAAAGCAGTCATTGCATCTATGCACATATTTGAAGAATGAGCTGCAATATAAAAAAGAATGAGCTAATGATGAATGAAGTTAGGAAGGAAATAAGTGACGAAAGAAGTAGGAAAGTCAGAGAATTACACAATCTTGACCTTTGTTGCACTTTTCTGCTAATTTATGACCATACTCAGTGGACTGATCTGAGTTCATAAGTGTAACACTACTCTACCTAGGACTTTATGTAAGAACAAGCTTGTATGCTTCAAGAAGAGCACTCTAAGCTTACGAAGCTTCTCATCAATTTAAAATCCAGTAACAAGTAAAACCACATCTAGTTCACAAATTCACCCCAAACAGACTTCAGATTAGCCAAAATAATCACAAATGCATTGGAAAAAAAAATCAAACAAAGAACATCAAGGGGAAAGAAAGAAAAAAATCTAACAGTGGATTGCTATCTGCAAAACAATGTGAAAGCATATGGTTGTAACAGAGCTACATCTACATTTAATTTAATTGATCCAGCCTTAGCATGTTGATCAGAGTACCATAGTGTTCCATCTAGTTCCTTGGGTTCCATATAGGTTCAAAACTAAAAGGTATGTAAGCACAATATTGATCTTTTAATAATACTTGCGAAAATCCGTAAGGGCATTTAAAGAGTGATGTTAAAAGTACTTTGAGGGAAATCACAATTATTAACCAAACAATCATAAGTAGAATCCTCACTGTGACCTAGCATCAAACACTTCATAGGCAATAGTCTCCAATAATTGAATAACAAAAATTGACATTTCAAAAACCCTAATTTTAAACTCAACAAATTAAATTTGGAAAAAAAAAAACGAATGAAGATTGAATTGGCATCTTGGCTTCTCAGGGTTCATCTTCTAAAGAAGAGGAAGAGGAAGAGGAAGAGGAAGATAAGATTCCTTCTTCTCACCATGCTAGCAACTCTTCTAGTTCTTTCATGGAGACCTGTCCCCATTTTCCTGCATGGCAATATGAGGTGATGAATCTTGATGGGTCGTATAGTTCCAAGCCTTTAGATAGGCCTAAGCACACTCCGAACATTCCTTGGCCTGATCCGATGTGTTCTTGAATTTTTAGCTCCTTGTCTTCATTTCTTCTTGGCTTATCGAATTGTTCATGATTTGTTGGATATGTGTTTTAGGTCGATGTTGATCTTGTGGAAGAGAGCATACAGATGATTAGAGGCTTGCAACTATTGGCTCGTACTCAGTCTTCTCAATATGTACTCATTGAAGGGAGCTGGGGATAAGATGATACTTTCTAAGTGTCCTTGCTTTGACCTTTCTGAGAGTCGATCTGACTCTTGACTTTATTGACTTTTTAGGCGAGTCGAATGGAAATGGCGAATTTCACCAGAAGATCTCTGGAGGAAAGGATCAAGACTCTTGAGCTTGAGAACTAGCAGCATGATCCTTGATTCTATGCAAGTCAAGAAAGAAACACTAAAGGCAACTCCACTAGAGGTGGGTCGAGGAGGTCTTCACGCAGGTGGACTTGGAGTTCTAATGATGTTGGACCTGTACTTTTAATTTTTCCTACAAGACAAAAAAAGTGTCCCTTAGACAGCCTTGTATTAATTTTTATTTTTAGCCCTTTGTCTTTGGAATTACCTTTGATTATATAGAAACTTTAGATGAGACAAGTTTAGAATTCACCTGATGAGGTCTTGTAGTACCAATCTAGACTTATCTTGATTAATTCTGATGGAATTTGTACTTGAATAAGGTGGAGCAGAATGCCCCTAGTTCAAAGAAATGAATGCATGATTTTTGGAAATCTTGATTTTTTATGAAAAGATGATGATGATATATACATATATACATATATATATATATATATATATATTTTAAATGAATGAGGTATGGTTGAATGCCCCTAGTTTGGGACACGAATCCATGGTCTTGAAAAATTTTGATTTGATCAAATTTTGAGAACAATGATGTAGGTGATGATTTTTGAAAAAAATGAGCTAGGCAAGCTTGAATGCCCCAGTTTAGTCAAAAAATAAATCTTTTTGAGTGTTTAACAGGGTCAAAAATGGAACTAAATAGTGCCTGAAAATGCAGAACAGTGCAAATGGGAATCAGTGGAGCTGGGTGTGACTCGGCATTTGAGAAGTGCCATTCGGCACTTTTAGAGTGCTAAATGGCACTTTGACATGCCATCGGACTTAGGCCGTGGTGGGTCGACACCTCATGCTTTTTTTATGCATGTTTTGCGTTTTCAAGTCTTCTGAAAAAAATTCTTCTTTGTTTGTGACCATGAAATACTTTTCTACTCAGCTACAAACTCTTTGAAACTTATTTAAACCTGATTAACAACTGATGTATCTTATTTTAACATCTCCCCTACAAAAGCTCTATGCATAAAGGTTACCAAAACACAATAATCACAAGTAAAAGTCATCCATGGCTAGCAATCAAAATTTTTCTCATTCAACTATTCATGATATCAATAGATAGGTTCGTAGCTTTGATTTTAGCACTAAAACCAATTTTACAGCCTGTAAATTAAGGGGAATCAAGGCTTTCAGGAACATGAAGATCAAGTGGGACTTTCTTCATGCTGCTATAAAATTCTAGGATCCTGAAGATTATGTGTTCCGGTTTAGAATTGTTGAACTTTGCCCCACAATTGAAGAATTTTCCGTTATCTTGGGTTATGATCCTAGCAAGAACTCAATAGCCATTTCTTGTGATCCCAGACATAGGGAAAATTTGTCTGAGGCTCTTGGACTTCCTACTTCAATTACCAACAACATGATTGAAGGGTACATGGTGAATCTTCGTATGGTTATTTCCAGATTGATCAATAAACGTACTCACAGAGTGGCTGACAACATGCAGAAGAATTTTGGCTTAGCTCTTTGCTTTGTGGAAAAATTCTTGCCTTGCTTTGGAAGGCCTGGCTTTGCGAATGCTCAGGCCATAAGTCTTGTGAATCAAATTAAAAATGGTGATAATCCTGTTCCTCTGACCTTGGTAGAAACTCTTCTAGGATTGGACTTTGTGTTTCACGATGGAGAATCTCAAAAATTTCTTGGGAGTCCTTTGACTTTGAAGATATGGCTGATGGAATGACTAGATATGATTACCAGGCCTGCCATAGGTAATTATGGTCCTAGCAGTTTTCTTAGTAGAATCGTCATCAAAACTGAGTGCCAAATTGAGAGCTATTGGGTGAAATATTTGAGCAAGAAGTCCAGTGCCTCAATTCAATGGAATTTTTATTGGTGGAAGTGCCCACCCCCTTTATTGCAGTCTTCAGGATCAAATCACATCTTCATAGTTGGGTTAAGTAAAGCGACTTTCTACAAGGTTGACAGACTCTTGAGGTAATTCTAGTATGAGCAAGGAATTCCTGGTGGAAAAAGAAGAAAGCCTTTCACTCCCATGGACACGAATCCAACTTCTATAAGGAATATGCTATTGGGCTTGAAGATGGCTGACTGAGTGGTCCAATCTTTTGTCCAGATTCATTTTCACAAGACAACTACAGAATACTCTAATTGGTTGGTGGACAAGATTGCAAACAAGGAAGCTGAGATGGTTGCTATGAGAAAACAGTTTCTTAGAGACAATCAGGAAAGACACAATGATGACAACTACAAATTTAAAAGAGAGACAAAGATGACAAGGTACCTATTACAGAAGAAATTAATGATCAACCAAAAGAGAAAAGACTGAAGACAAAATGGCCTTCTTATTTTTGGCTTTGAACATGTTTATTTAAAAGTGATGTGAAACTCTTGTGTTTAGGAATTATTTTGGACTTGCAAGTTAAGGGTTCTGTTCAGGGTTTAGGTTTTTGGGGTTTGGTTTTTTTATTTTTTTTTTTTTTTTTGTGTTTGATTTAGGATTTGGGGTTTTTATGACTTGATTTAGGGTTTGGTTTTTTGGATTTATGTGCCATGAGATGGTTTAATGGAATGGTTGAGTTTTGGATTTTTTTTTTTCTTTTGCTTAATGGAACAATAGTAGGTTTGGGGAAATTGTGATCGGACCAATGCATGGTTGCCTACATGCCTTCTTGGTAGAAGGATCTGGTCATCACATAATTCATTTTTTTTATTTGCCTTTAATTTTGCCTAGATTGCCCTTTCGGGTTTTCTACCTAGTAGGATCTCTCACTCCCTTTTTGCATAGATTGCCCTTTTGGGTTTTCAACCTATCCTTTTTTTTTATAGATCAAGCCTAGAAAGGGAAATAACATAATTTACAACCACTTTAGACGTGGTGTTTTTAGACTACCACCTCAGACATGGTACTTCTTGATCTGTGTTGGTCGGTTCAATAAAAGGGTTTGCATCTAAATCCATCAACTTTATGCTCCCCCAGAGTATATCTACTTGATAATGTATGGGCCTGCCCAATTTTGCTTGAATTTCCCATTTACATCTTGAATTGGGACCCAGATCTCTTTCAACTCTAGATTTCCCAACTTCAAATCTCTAGTTCTTACTTTTTTATCAAAAGCTTTCTTGAGCCTCCTTTGATATCCCTGAATATGATACAGGGTCTTAAGTCTTTTCTCATCCAGCATGCATAATTGGTCATATATGCTTTTCAACCAATCTGTTTTGCAACCAATCTACTTCAGGGATTTCACTTTCCAATATTGTCCTTAGTAAACAGACACCCATTTCAATGGGAAGGACTGCTTCCATCCCATACACCAATGAATAAGGAGTGGCTTTTGTGGAAGATCGAATTGATGTTCTGTACCCCCAAAGTGCATAGGGTAATTGTACATGCCAGTCCTTGTAATTTTTAGTGCTTTTCTTCAAAATTCGCCCTATATTTTTGTTAGCAGCCTTAACTACTCCATTTGTCTAAGGATGGTAGGGTGAAGACTTATAATGCTAAATGTTGAACTGTTGAATGTTGAACTATCGTAACAGCTTTTCTGTTTCTCCCTCGAAATGCAACCCATTGTCAGAGATAATTTCATGTGGTACCCCATATCTGCAGATGATATTGGTCTGGATGAATTGAGCAACTTTCTTTGAGTTCAAAACCTTGTATGAGGCAGCTTCTATAGCAACAAGTATAAATTCATGGCCATTGGATGCAATTGGGTGAATCTTCCCAATAATGTCTATCTCCTGGGGAGAAAATGTCTAGGGTGATGTCATGGTATGTAATAGCATAGGTGGCATATGCTTCAGATCTCCATGGACTTAGCATTGATTGCATTTTCAAACATGAGCCACACAGTCGGCTTCCATATTGGTCCAGTAATAACCTTGTCTCATTATCTTCCTTGACAGTATGTATGCATTCATATGCAGCCTATAGCTTGATTCATGAACCTCTTCAATTATTTGTTGTGCCACTTTAGCAGTTATGCAAAGGAGATGAATTCTATCATATGATCTTCTGTAAAGCCTTTCACCACAAATAATGTAATTAGTAGACAACCTCCAGATGATTAATTTATCATTCTTGTCTACAGGCGGTGGGTATGTCCCATTCTTGAGGTATTTTAAGATGTCTGAATACCATTCACCTTCCCCATTCTTTCCCTTATCTTATTCTATTGTCATGCAATAAGCTAGTTCCACTTTTTGTTTCACCACTATTGGTCTTGTTTCGTCTTATTTAGGTCCATACATCATGGATGCCAACGTTGCTAAAAAATCTACAATTTGTTTCATCTTTTTTAGGTCCATACAGTGGGCTAAGAGACCAGCAATCTTTTTCCCCTTCACAGATTTTTGAGTCACATATTTAATATCAAATTCTAATGAAAGTAAAACTCATTTAGCTATCTTTCCATCTAGCATAGGCTTTTCCATTAAGTACTTCAAAGGATCTATTCTTGCAATCAACAAGACCTTGTAAGCAAGCATATAATGTCTAAGTTTGTGGGTTTCCCATACAAGTGTTACACATGTCTTCTTAAGTAATGAATACTTTTCTTCATAAGGCAACATCTTCTTACTAATGTAGTAAATTGCATTCTCCTTCCTAGACTCTTCTAGGTATTGAGTAAGCAAAGCCCCCATTGCTGTATCCGTAGTTATGAGATACAACAATAATGGCTTTTCAGGTACCAGTGGGACGAGTATTGGTGGCTTCATCAGATAATTCTTGATCTTTTCAAAGGCTTCTTGCCATTGTTCATTCCACTCTGTAGAAACTTCCTTCTTGAGCAATCTAAAAGTTAGTTCACATGTCATGGTGAGTTGGGCTATGAACCTACTGATGTACTGTATCCTCCCCAAAAACCCTCAGATCTCCTTTTTAGTTCTTAGAGGCTTCATTTCTACAATGGCCTTGATTTTGTCAGGGTCGACTTCAATTCCCCTCTAGCTTACCATAAACCACAATAGCTTTCTGGATGTGACTCCGAAAGCACATTTCTTTGGATTCAATCGTAACTTGTAGATCCAGATTCTTTCCATAAAGCTGGTACATGCCCTTCACAATCCTTGGATTTCACTATCATATCATTAACATAAACCTCTACTTCTTTATTCTTTATAGATCAAGTTATGCAGCAAAGTAGTGGCTCCACGTTGGTAGGTAGCACCAGCATTTTTAAGGCCAAATGGCATGACCTTGTAGCAATATGTCTCCTATGGAATAATAAAGGAGGTTTTCTCTATATCTTCTGGAGCCATCGTAATCTGATTATACCCTAAAAATACATCTATAAATGATAGTAAGGCATGCCCAACTGTATTATAAACTAGAATGTCAATGTGAGGCAAAGGAAAATCATCTTTTGGGTTGTCCTAATTTAGATCTTGGAAGTCTTCACACATTCTGACCTTTCCATCCTTCTTTGGTACTGAACCACATTAGCTAACCACTTTAGATAGTTGACCACCCTTAGGAATCCTACGTTGTACTGTTTCTCAACTTCTTCCTTGATCTTGAGGGTCCACTCTGGCTTCATTTTTCTCAACTTCTGCTTGACCAGCTTCATGGTAGGATCTATTGGAATGCAATGTTGTACTATATCTATATCAATCCCAGGCATGTCTTCATATGACCATGCAAAGACCTCTTTGAATTTTGTCAGCAGTGCTAATAATGTATCTCAATCTGAAGTGGTTATGGTATTGCTTACTTGTACATTTTAGATTCATCATCAGGTCCCAGGTTAATGGGTTAGGTTTCTTCTTTTATGGGTTCTAGGTGTCCTTGTTTTAATTCCTTATTATTAAGAGTTTCTTTACCAATTTCATAAATAAAAATATTCAAAGCAAATAAATAAGTAGAATAAAAAATCATATTATAAGGAAAAGAGTTCTCAACAGACTCAATAGAGTTAACTAAATCAGACTCAACAGGAATACTATCACAAACAGACTTAATAGGAATAGGAATAGGAATACTAGCAGAAATAGACTCAATAGGGACAGAAACAATGTTCTTGGCAGGATTGACTAGCTCGATGGTCTTGATCCTCTTGGCAAGAGTGACTAACTTGATAGTCTTTATCTTCTTCACAGAGACCTCCATTGGGTGGGCAGCTCCCTCCCATGCCCAGTTCTTTAACTCGGTTGTGACTTCAATAATGGCAGGTGACTCCTAGTAAGTTCCTTCTTCCCTCAGCATCAGTACTATAGGATCTTCATCCATATAATCTGTGGCTTCATCATCAATCTCCATATTTGTGGGCTTGTCGGTCACAAAGCATCCAGGCGCTCTATGCTATCCATCCACTCATCAAACAGATCTTTCTTCCCTTTGTTGTTCAAGTGAGTGTGTTAAGGGAGATGTTCTAATGCGCTCCCTTCAATCTTTTCATTACCACCTCCATCATTCTCAAGTGTCATGATTTTGAGACTGTGGGCCATCAGTTTTTGATCTAGAGCAGCCAATCTAGCATCGATGTCATCTTCTTCTTTGGTGTGTGGGGTCAGTGAGCTTGGTTCTGAATTTTAATATGACCTCAACTCTCAAATCTCTCTACCATTCTTGTTATATCGAGGACCAGTTCTTGAACTAATATCAGTAATACAGCTCCAATCTAAGGGACGCCCATAAGGGTAATCATCATAGTTTACATCATTAGCTTCTCCAATCTCCTTCCTTGCATCTTCTAATACATTTACCACTTGTATTGGTCACTATCAATGTTGTTCCACCTATTAGCTTCGACATCATCCTCAATATCTTTATCATAGTAGTCTACATCATCATTATACTCTTCATAATAAAGAGCATCACCTTCATGTTCTTCATCACTAGGGGGTTCTCCCCAATATTTGCCACTTTATTGACTATCATAATTTTCACTATTGTTGCTCTTACTATCATTGTTGTTGTTATCATTACCATCTCCGCTATCACTGCTGTTGTTGTTACTACTACTATCACTCTTGGCATCACTTCATCATCATCATCACTAGGGGCTATCTCCCCTTCTTCATCTTCATCATTGGCTTTTCTTGCTTCATACGAGCTTTTCAAGGCATGTTGGCAAGCCTCCCAGTATTCTTGTTCTCTGATATTGCAAATGGCATCTCCAAGGAGTGTAGTCACGGCATCAGGGTCCATATAATCAACCCAGTCAGCAGGAACCCAAGTTGTCTCTTCCTTCTTTGGTTCTAGAAGCTTGTTGTTGCATTTAAGTAGTAGCTCAAATCTAGGCATCATAGTTCTGGTCTCAGGATCAAATCCTGGTTCAAGAAATCCCCAATAGTGTTGACTATCTCCAGCTTTGACAAACTTCCCATTCAATGTAGGAGTATAGGGCCTTAGGGGTTCTAGAGACAAGGAAGTCCTTTTGCTTTGGCTTTGGCTTTGGCGCGGGCCATTCTTCTCAATTTCATCTTTAACAAGTCATCATCAGTGGGCCTATAGCCTAGCCCAAAAGGTGGTGTAGCAGTGGGAATCATTAGGACTTGAACAATAGGCTTCTTTACAGTTCTCCCCAAGTTCATTTTTGGAAGGTAATTCATTCTCCTCATGATTGCTACGGCATTATTGTTTCTATAGGGAGCAAAGTCCATCAGGATCTTCTCCACTTCTTCTTCTCTTTTTTCAAAACCAGGCCTTTTAATCTCAAAGCCATCTAAGGTTAATAGCTCTTTCTCAAAGTTGATACCAAAGACGGGCTTGGGTGCAGTCAAAGTATCACCAAATATGGTTACAATAGCTCCTTCATGTGGAAATCGAACTTTTTGGCATAAAGATGAAGGTACAGCCTCTATGTCATAGATCCATGGTCACCCAAGGAGCATATTGAAGCATGATGCTATGTTCAGTACTTGAAACTCCACCCTTTTAATCATCGGCCCTATCGTAAGCTCTAATGTTATGATTCCCTAGACCTTTCCTCTATTATTGTCATATGCCCTCACATGCTGGTCAGTTGGCACAAAATCTTCAATTCTTAGACCCAAGCAACTCGCAGTCTTTAAGGGACACACATTTAAGGCACTTCCATCATCAATGAGAACCATCGGGATCCTCTTGCCTTTAACGTCTACAGTAATATGCAATGGGTCATTATGATGCTTTCCCTTCTTTTTTAGATCCTTGTCAGAGTAGGAAATAATGAGTTCCTTACTTATGGACCCAATCATAGCATTCAGATCTTGAGAAGTAGTGGTTGTAGGGACTTGGATTTAATTGAGAAGGTCAACCAGATTTTGGCGATACTTGTATAAGGCGGTGATTAAACCCCATAAGGATATGTTGGGTTGTGTCTTCGTAGTTGCTTGAAGACCTCATCTTCTTCAGTGAGCATTTGTTAGGTGGCTTTGTTCAAGGCTTCTACCGGGTTGCCACTCTCTAAATGTGGGAGTTTGAAATGTCTCCCCCCATTTGTAGGTGTTGAGCCATTTGATTGGGATTTGAAGTGCCTCCCCCCATTTGTAGGTATTGAGTTGCTTGACTGGGGTTTAAAGTGTATCCCCCTATTTGTGGATGTTGGGAAATTTGTTTGGGGTTTGAATTGTCTCCCATCATTGGTAGGTGTTGGGTAATTTTTGGTTTCTGGTTCATCTTCACTCCATATATCATATTTTGTAATGGATGTTCTATCCATCAATTCCTCCCATGTCATTATAAAGCAACTAGGTAGGTCATAGATTAGGATAGATGGGTCTTCTTTACTCTCCTCTTCAGTCATCAAGCAATTAATCCTTAGTCCTCTCCCAAAGTTGTGGTTAGGTAAAGGGTTATTAGTGATACTAAGCCTTGTAGGCGGTGCAATCACCTTATTGTCTATTAGGTCTTGAATTGTATGGCGAAGGCCAAAACACTTGTCAGTATCATGGCTAGGCCTTGGTGGTAGGCACACCTCTTACTTACATTAAACCTGGAAGGCAACGAGTTTGGAATGGGTCGTAGGTCAAAAGGTTTCGATAACCATTTTTCTTTCAACTTCTCAAATACTTGGCCCATAGGCATGTACAACTCATAAAATTCCCTCCTAGGCCTTGGAGGTTAACCTTGTGACATTTGCACGAGTGCAATGGGTGCAATCAATTGATAATGATCATTTTTATGAATATCAAAAACTTCTGCATCATTAGAACTAGATCTGAAATTCTTTTTAAATCTTGGTGGATCATCATTATTTATAGTGCCATTATTTATTGCATCCTCAATTTGGATTCCAGCAGCAATCAAAGCTTTAAAATTAGGGAAATACTAAGAAAACAAGTACTTAAGATATATAGGTAATAAATTCTTTACAACCATAGTTAATTGTTCTTCTTCACTTGGCCTATTCATTATCTGTGCAGCATTGGACCTCCACTTGGTGATGAAAGCAGAGAAGGATTCTTTCAGCTCTTGCTTCGTAGTCTCAAGATCTCTCCTTGTTATGTCCACTTCTATGTTGTACTTGTAATTGTTTATGAAACTCACGGTAGATGTCCTCCCAACTCCTTGCTCTAGCATCTTCCAGGTTGAGGAACCACCTAAGAACGGCTCCAGTCAGAGTCTTTTGGAACATTGAGCAAGAAGTTCCTTCATCCCTCCTAGGGGCTGCATAGCCCTTATGTACATCTTCAAATGGGACTTTGGGCAGTTGGTCCCGTCAAACTTGTCCAACGTTGGCATCTTGAACTTGGGAGGCAATCTCAGTTCAGGGAAAAGTGAGAAGGATTCGTAGTCCATGAGATCTTCCATCTTCTAATCATCTCTTCCATTTTGTTCATTCTTTCGTTAATCTTCTTCTCATTCCCTGTGGTTATTGGATTATGGTCAATCTTATTCTCCTCTTGGTTACGCTTCAGTCTTTGAAGCTGTTGCACCATAAGGTTCATGTCGTCCCTTAATTGGATTTGACCAGCTACCATGGTGTTAAGTAACTCATAAGTGTTCATGGGCTCTTCAGTATTCAGATGTTCTCCCTCTAGTGCCATGGTGTTACGAACTTCAAGCTTCTTGTGGCTTAAACTATCTTGTAGGTTGAATATGGGATTGTGATGTTGCAGCAGCAGAGTGTCCTCTATGCTCATGGGCTTCAGTACAGTGATGGGAGTGATGGGCTTGGAATTGGAGCTACTGGCTTGAGTGTCAACTTTAGGTTCTCTTTGTAGCCTTCCTTTAGACCTTGACCAAATTCTCCCCTAATGATAGGCTTGGTCGAGTTAATCAAAGCTAAATCCCCATCTAATACCTATCAATCAAACAATCACACACAACATGCAATGCAATTTTAACATGGACCGGCCTAAGGTAGGTTCTAATCCATTACGTTGTAGGGTGGGTTTGTTGTTTCATTGTTTTCCATAGCTAGGACGTTACACCTCCTAACTTGTAATGTAATGAACATTGTGTTGGTCTGAATCACATAATATATCCTTTACAAACAACAAGACATGATCCAGTGACTTTAGGATATGAGTTGGTGAGTTCGCCTCTAGGTACCCGAATCTAAGGAAGACTGGTAAGCCATAGTTACTACCACCACAAGTTGTTGAAAGGGGTGCATACATGTTTGTTTTGATGGCACACACTATGATAGTTAGGGAAAGCTCTTAACAAATAATACAAACAACAAAATATCATACAATATCTTAACAAACATAAATAAACAAACAAACAACAATATCATGCAAGATCATGCAAAAACAAGGGTACATATTTGGTCACTTAAGTCTAATACGAAGCTTAACCCTCGACATCCCAAGTGGAGTTGCCACTGTAAGAGACCGCCCTAAATTGGGGTTTGCTCTCAAAAAAGAGATTTTTGGGTGCTTTTTAAGGACACCTCTCTTTTTGGGTAAGTGGTGTAGAGTCGCTACTTATTTTTTATACAAAAAAAATAAGAAAAAAATAAAACAAATTTACATGATTGAAATGCCTCATTGTTATTGATTGGATAAAAATTGATACAAGGTTGGTAATTGAAGATTACATAACTTTGGGTCCTAGTTACAATCTACCAAAAATACATGGATTTTTATCCTAATTACAATCTACCCAAAATAAAATAAAGATAAAGCCTAGGTCTACCTATCGAAAGACACTAAATCTGGAAGCTAGGTTACGAAATGGGAAGGTGTTAGACATCCATTCTGCCCAAACAGAGTCTGGCCTTTTAGACTCTCGTGACTAATGTACCCACTTTATACATGACATGAATGATATGTTGCACACAGAAAACACTTAACTAAACTAAGCAACATAAATTTATTTATGAATCTGTCCTCTTCTTTGTTAAAAAAAAATTAGATCTGTTGTTGTGAAAAATTTAGTTTGATTTGTAAAAAATATCAAATCTGTCTTTGGGAACGAGAAAAATTGGTTTTTGAGTCTGTATGTAAAAAGATCAGATTTGTTTTTTAGGAACTAAAAAAATTGGTTTTTGTAGAGAACTAAAAAAATCAAGTCTGTTTTTTATATGTATTAACAAAAAAGAATTTTTAGAAGAGAATTGCATTCATGAAATAAACCTATACTATTTACATCAAATAAAACACTACTCATGGCTTACTTTAAAAAAAATCAAATCTACATCTAATGAAGATTTAAATCAGTTTTTGTTTTTGTTTTTTTTTTTTTAAATAAGATCTACGTCTAATAAAGATGCAAATCAGTTTTTGATTTATAAAAATTCAGATCTACATCTAATGAAGATGTAAATTTGTTTTTCAATTTAGATAAATTCAGATCTGCATCTAAGGAAGATGCAAATTAGTTTTTTGATTGAGAACAATATGATAACAAGCAGATCTTTGAAACAAAAAATAGATCTTGACAATAAAAAGTGAAAAACATATTCCAATAAAGAAAATATTGACAACACATTATATGAATAATGCAAAATCAAAACTGACGAGTAGCATATAATGGTCATCCATTACTTGCAAACTATCCATGACAATGACGAGTAAGGGTATGGATGAGCGTATGTGCATTAACTCTAGGCAGCAATCAATGATTGGGCAATGAATAGCACCAAACCGTTACCATCATCCATGCAGAATTAAGGACTGGTTATGAACGGAAAATGTGGGAGTTAATTTGCAATCATTAAGCATTAATTACCTAGCTGCAACATAATGGTATTATGAGTATTAGCTTAGCCTAAGGTTATATAAAGCCAAGAAAAACTGGTAAAACGAGATGAACACATAACTACTATACAAATTACAGTTTTTCCAGAGAGAATAAGCTAACTTAAGCATCGGAAGGTCCTTGGCAGGCCCTAAACTGGTGCCCTTATCTCTTGAGTGTTTTCTGTGACACAGGTTTTACAGATCGTCCATCATACTAACGAGGCAAATTCTTGCTTCATCAGCTTGGCGCCGTCTGTGGGAAACGATTGAATTGCAATTCTCTCAAGAAAGTCATCGTATCTCTACCAACAAAGTTGCTCGAGACACATGAACACTTCCACTTTATCACCTTCTATGGACCCAACCGTAATGGCCCAACAAATTCAAGCACTCACTACTAACGATGACGAGGCCTATAGTCTAGAGAATAGCAGAAGGGATACTTCAAAACATACCATGCAGTCAACTTATGGTAGTGACCAAATGATGAAAAACATGAGAAAGGAGTTGGACAAGGTCAAGAATGCCATGAAGGAAAAGACAGCAATAAACTTGGATGGCATGATCAAGAGGACCGACTCACCCTTCATAGCTAGTGTTCTAGAGTGCCCCTTGCCTTCCAAATTTTGTCTCCTTCAGCTGGAGGTCTATGATGGCACTAAGGACCCTCTGGACCACATAGAAGAATTCAAAACAATTCTGAGTCTCTTGCAGACCCTAAATGAAGTTATTTGCAGGACATTCTCAGCAACCCTTAGGGGAGCAAAATGGGTATGGTTCAGCATAGCATCTATTGCAAACTTTAACCAACTAAGTGACTCTTTTGCCTGTCACTTCATTGGAGGCTAATGCCATAAGAGGCCCACTTCTTATTTGCTAACTATGAAACATCAGTCCTAGAAATTAATAAGGCTAATGAGCAAGTGATAATGATGACCTTCTAGGTGAACAGCGTCCATGTCAAGCACCCAATGGCAAAACATTGTCACATTGGGAATGATGACATTATCTTCTCTGAGCAAGATGTGAAGGGGATCAGGCAGCCCTAAGATGACCCCTTAGTCATTATGCTGGCCATTGAAGGGTTTAACACCCAAAGAGTGCTGATGGACAATAGGAGCTCGGCAGATGTGATGTATATGATGGCTTTCCAGCAGATGAAGTTGGATCCAAAATGCCTCAAGCCTTTCAAATCTCCGTTAGTTAGCTTCAGCGAAGACCGTGTTTATCCAAAGGGCATCATTGCATTACAGATTACAGTAGGGACCTCCCCGGTTAAGTGACGAGGATGGTAGATTTCTTGTTCGTTGACTACCCTTCATCTTACAATGTGATTCTTGGGCGATCAACCCTTAATCGCCTTAAGGTAGTAACTTCCACATATTACTTAAAAGTGAAATTCTCGACCCCCCATGAAACTAGAGAAATCATAGGGGACCAACTTTTGGCTCGGGAATGTTACCAGATGGTCTTGGCGTCTAGGGAAAATCACACTTGGATGGTAAAAGAAGAACCACCCAAACCCGTGGAGGAGGTGGAAAATGTAGTGCTAATAGAAGGAGATCCATCTAAAACCACTACGGTAAGAAAAGAGCTTCAACAAACTTTGAAGGATGAATTGGTGAAGTTCTTAAAAAAGAACTTGGATGTCTTTACATGGAGCCATGAGGACATGCTAGGGATCGACAGACGAGTGATAGAGCATAATCTTAATGTCAACCCAACAAAGAAGAGATGAGTATTCGTTCCAAAGCGAAATAAAGCAATCATGAAAGAGGTGGAAAAGCTTTTAACTGCTGGATTCATTAGGGAAGTCTACTATCCAAAATGGCTTACAAATGTTGTTATGGTAAAGTCCAACGAAAAATGAAGAATGTGTGTGGACTTCACTAATTTGAACAATGCATATTCCAAAGATAGTTTTCCCCTTTCCATAATTGACTAGCTTGTTGACTCAACGGCTAGCCACGAACTACTAACCTTCATGGATGCTTTTTCAAGTTATAACCAAATCCTAATGAAGGAAGATGACCAGGAGAAAACCGCGTTCATCACTTGCCAGCGCTTATATTGCTACAAAGTCATGCCGTTCGGACTAAAGAACACAAGTGCCACCCATCAAAGATTGATGAATCAAATGTTGAGCAAGCCGATAGGGAGGAATATGGAAGTCTATGTAGATGATATGCTCGTAAAAATCAGGGAAGCTAAAACCTATCTTGCAGACCTTCAAAAGGCGTTTAATACCTTGAGAGGGTATAGGATGAAGCTTAACCCTGTGAAGTGCCTTTTTAAAGTCTCATCATGAAATTTCCTAGGCTTCATGGTATCTCAAAGAGGAATTGAGGCGAACCCAGAGAAGGTCAAAGCCATACTTGACATGGCTTCTCCTAAGACAGTCAAGGAGGTGCAAAGACTGACGGGGCGAGTAACAGCATTAAACAAGTTTGTCTTAAAGGCCACTGACAAGTGTCTTCCCTTCTTTAAAGTTCTTAAACAGGCTTTTCAATGGATGAAGGAGTGTGGGGTAGCCTTTCAGAGCCTTAAGGAGTATCTGGTTAAACCTCCATTACTAAGCCTATCAGTAGAAGGAGAAGATCTGTTTTTATACTTGGCTGTATCACCAATAGCCATCAGTACCGCTTTGATCCATGAGGAATCCAAGATATAAAAGCCAGTGTATTACACTAGTCAAGCTTTTCAGGGTGCTGAAGCTAAGTATCCACACATGGAGAAGATGGCCTTCTCATTAATTGTGGCTTCAAGAAAGCTTCATCCATACTTCTAGGCTCATACCATTGTAGTCATGACAGACCAACCAATTAGAAAAGCAATGAGCAAACCAAATGTTGTAGGTTATATGGTCCAGTGGGCAGTTGAGCTAAGCCAGTTTGCCATTTAGTACAGGCTAAGAATAGCAATCAAGGCATAAGCTTTAGCAGATTTTATTGCGGAATTTACTCTTTTAGACCCTGATCAAGAAGTAGAGTATTGGGCAGTTTGCTCAAATGGCTCGTCTGTAACAAGACTCGAAGACGTCAGTGTCATAATGATATCGCCAAAGAATGATGTCCTTAAATATGGGGTTTAACTCCAGTTTCCAACAACAAACAATGATGCAAGTATGAAGTAGTCCTTGCTAGCTTGAGGGTTGCAAAAGCTTTGGGAGTCAAGAATTTAAGATTGAGCTTTAATTCCAAGCTGATTGTTGGACAAACAACCAATGAATATGAAGCAAAGGAGGAAAGAATGAAGAAATACCTACAGTTAATGAGCTAGCTTATGGACGAGTTTGATAGCATTAAACTCAAGCTAAACCTAAAGGAAGAAAACTCAGCTGCTGACAAGATCGCTAGACTTGCGTCAACCGAAGATGCTTCAACAACGAAAGGCTTGCTCATAGAGGTTTAGACAATCCCCAGTATTGACAAACTGTAGACCCTTTCAATCCAGCAGCAAAGTAACTGGATGGAACCAATCATATCCTACATCAAAGATGGCCAACTTCCATCTAACTAATCAAAGGAAAAAAAGGTCAGAATACAAGCAGCAAGGTTCACTATTTTGAACGGAGAACTTTACAAAAAAGGATTCTTGATGCCATACCTAAACTGCTTGGCCCCTGAAGAAGGAACATATGTGCCACGAGAAATACACAAAGGTGTCTGTGGTAACCATTCCGAGCCTCGATCCTTGGTGGGAAAGATGATTAGGGCAAGCTACTTTTGGCCAACTATGCAAAAGGATGCAGCTGAACTTGTGAAGAAATGTGATAAATGTTAGCGGTTTGGCAATGTGCAGCATATACCTAGGGAATTACTGACAAACATCTCTATACCCTGGCCATTTTCTACATGGGGAATAGACATCGAAGCCATTGATTACTTCACCAAATGGGTCAAAGCAAAACAACTAGTGGTATTCATCGAAGACAAGATACAGACCTTCGTTTGGAAGAACATTTTTTGTAGGTTCTGGATCCCTAGGATGCTCATATCTGATAATGGTCGTCAGTTCGATAGTAAAAAATTCAAAGAGTTTTGTACAGAGCTAGGGATACAAAATCACTATTTGTCACTTGGGCATCCACAAGCTAATGGGCAAACAGAAGTAACAAATCGTACTTTGCTTAAACTCATCAAAGCACGACTTAAGGGGGCAAAGGGTGCATAGCCTAAAAAGTTGCTTGGGGTTGGGCTTATAAGATGACAGTGAGAACACCAACAGGAGAAAATCCATTCAAGTTAGCCTTCGGCACTGATCTAGTTATCCCAGTCGAGATAGGAGTCTCTAGTCTTAGGCAAGCTCATTAAGGTAAAGGTTCAAACAATGGCAAACTAAGGTTCAGCTTGGATTGTTTGGCTGAAGTCAGAGATAAGGCAGCCTTGAGAATGGCTTGGTATTAACAAAAAATGCAGAAATACTATAATCAAAGGGTAAATCTCAAAAGGTTCAACCCCGATGACAAGGTGCTGCGAAAAGTCTCCCAAGCTACAAGGGATCCAGTGCAAGGGAAGTTAAGGCCTACTTGGGAAGGCCCATACAATGTCATCCATTACTCTAGACGAGGAAGCCATTATTTGAAGGATTTGGAAGGCAATCCACTTCCTCATCCTTGGAACGTGGAACATCTCAAGAAGTACTATCAGTAAAAGCTATTGCTTAGTCGAATAAGATCTGTTTGTAAGAGCACCTCGCTTGACGACACATTAGATAAGCGAGATTTAATTTCTTTTTCTAAGTATTTCTTTTCCTTCAAGTATTTTGATAAAGCTATTTTCAGTTTGCTGTTTCCTTGTGGTTTCCTCATATATGAGGAATGCATGAAATAACAAGGCTTGTACAGCCATTCCTTTTTTCAATAAAGTTTGACAAAGTGTCAACCTAAGTTCAATGAAGAAAAGGAAGTATTTGAAACCTAGCAACAAGTTCAAACCACAAATGTGATAAGAACACGAATGGTAAAAGCTCGAATGACAAGTGAAAATCATAAGTGTGGTAAAAACTCAAAAGAAGAGTCAAAATCACAAAATATGGTAAAAACTCAAAACGACGAGTTAAAATCATAAATGTGGTAAAAACTCACAAGATGAGTTAAATCATGAACATACGGTAAAAATTCAAAATGACGAGATGAAAATCATAAATGTGCTATAAACTTACAAGATGAGTCAAAATCATGAAATAGAGTAAAAATCATAAACATGGTGATGACTCTAGCGATGAGTTGAAATCACAGAACATGGTGGAAACTCAAATGACGAGTTAACTTCTTAAGCAGGGTAATAAAAGAGCAAGCATAAATCATTAGCATAATAACTTCAAAGTTCGAAAAAAATGTATTGCTTCTAAAATAAAAGCCTTAAAACAAGAGGCACCCATTGTTTCTCAAACAAAAGCTTCAAAATAGGAGGCATTCATTGTTTCTAAATTAAAAGCCTCAAAGCAGGATGCATCCATTGTCTTTAAAATGGAAAAAAAAAAAAAAGTTACTTAGATTTTTACTTCAAGAAGCACTGACAATATCCTCAACAAGGCCTGCCTCTGTTTGAGCCTCGTCAGTAGCTCCTCCTATAGTAGCACCTTCACCTTTAACAACATCAGTAGCTTCAGCAATGGTCTCAACTTCCTTCTCATTAGCCTTGTCAGTAAGGATCTTAGTATTAATAGTTTCAAAGTACAAATTTGCAAAATCTGCTACATGGCTATGGTGCTTCATCATCCACCAACAAAGAAGCTCGAAGCCCTTGAAGTATTGCTTGAACTGCATGTCGGAGAAGCGATCAGACTCCAGGAACCTGGCAATCACCTTTTCACATTCCTCATCCATTCTTAGAAGGGTAGCTTGGACTTCCTTGTCTTTCTGAATGACAAGCTTTTTCTCAACCTTCAGTGCTTCCTTCAATTCCTTCATCTTCTCCTTGACCTGGGTCGATTGGTCCATAGCTTCAATCAGATCCTTCCTCAACTTTGAGCTTTCGGCCTCAATAGAATCAACCTTGGAGTTAGCCACTGCTACCTTCTCCTTGCTGTTCAAGTAGTTTGTCGTCAAATGAAGGGACTCACCAAGAACTTGAACAGAGAAAGAAAGGTTAGTAATGTTTAACAGGTGTAAACACTTAATGACGTAATGAAGAAATGTTAAGTAAAATACCTGCACTAGTTTGTGAATATGGTGGCTAACCAGTTCGTAAGAAGGGATGGATGAGAGACCCTTAAGCTCATTATTAGTAATGACATTAGGAGCTCGTCCAAGGGCGGCAGCAAGGTCATCCCAAACACTCTTGCCAACCTTGGCCTTCCCTTTAGAGAGTATGGTTGAAGGACTGAAGGTCATCATCTCGAGAGAAGGAGTGACAGGAGGACAAGAGTCTCGTCCTTCCTTTCATCAAGCTTGCGTTTCTTTGATCCAGGGGTAAAGTGAGATAGGGTTCATTCTTCAAGCTCTTAACACGGGCATATTTGTCTTTGCTATACCTAGTGGCCATTTCTGCAAGAAGAAGGTTAGTAGGGAAAAAATCTATAGGGTAAGACAAGAAAGGACGAAGAATTAAAGACCTACTCTTCTCTACCAGGGCTATTTTCTTTAAAACGTACGCAGAAGGCTCGGGTCCAAGGAAACACTAGTACAGACGACGAGGATCAACTAGCTTGTCGAAATCGTCAACTATAAGGGCAAACTCAAGGGCAGCCTTAATTCGTCCTTGATAGCATTCCTCCAGCAAAGGACGATTAGCAACTAGAAGAAGAAGAAAAAAAAGAATAGAAAACTTGAAACAACTAGTTTAATGAAGAGAAAAGAGAGGCACACCAAAAAAAGGGATTTCCCATTTCTGTAGCAACCATGGGATTTCACCCCACAGCTTGTCAGACATGGCTTGCCATGCAAAACCAAAAATGAAGAAATATAGTGATTTCCAGTCACGAAAGGAAGTAGGGAAGCTACGGATGATTCTAGACTTTCTATTCCAAGGTAGAAATTCAAAATACCCATAGTGGGTGGAAGGTTTCAAACAGTACAGATAAATAAATTCATTTAAGGTAATCATGTCCCCATCATGGACAGACACCCAAATCGACATACAACCAATAATCGTCCTCCATGCGTTTGGGACGAGCTGGCCTAGTGCAACATTGAGAGTAGAAAGGAGTTGCATGATAAACGGATGAAAAGGAAAACAGAGCCGCAGGAAAAGGATGCTTTGTAAAAACTCACCTTGCCATGAGCAAAGGTGCACACTTTTTCATTTGGACAAGCTAATCTTATAGCTACCCCTTCTGGAAATTGAAACCTCTTGCAAATAGATCTCAAATGTCTCAAGTAGTAAAAACAAGACTCAAAGAGAGCATGAAAGGGGATTGAAGACGAAGGAATTTTTGAAAAAGATGAAGGTTGAAGATGATGGGGGTTTTGCACTACGATTTCAAAATCTTTATCTATGGACTCACCATTTGAAGACAAACTAGTTTCTAACTCGCTGGACCTAACGTCACTGTCTCAGTACTCTATGGTAGTTATTCTAGATTATGGGTAATTAAAGATCAATAGAGTAGAAGGTAAAGGCTAATCAAAATAGGCCTAAAAGCCCTACAATCTTGAGGCACAAATAAACCAACGTGGGGACGACAACCACTAGAAGACTCAAGAAACACTCCTAGCCTAGTGAAAAAGAATGAAACAGAGGGAGTTTCCTTCTTAATGAAATCAAAATCAACCGTTAAGGGAGGAATAAGGGTCATACTATACAGAAGGTGCAGGAACTCTCTTCTAGTTTCAGACTCCAAGCTCAATGTATAACGAAGAAGAAGAAGAAAAATATGAGAAGGCTTTTTGATTAAAAAAAAAAAAAAAAGGAAATGAATTCAATGTGTGGGAAACTCAAGGAAGACACACTTGTGTGGCCAACACAAACATGGAACGTGGCGATCAATTGACAAAAATGTTGCCCCACAGTAAATATGATGGGACAAGAATCTCGAGGCACGTACAAAGTGATCCACCCAAAATGGACTTTCCATATTCCTTAGCTCATCCAGATGATAGATGACAAAGGAATAAGGGAGGCAACTGACGAGTAGCATATAAACGGTCGTCCATTACTTGCAAACCGTCCATGACAGTGACGAGTAAGGGTATGGGTAAGCGTATGTGCATTAACTCTAGGCAGCAATCATTGACTGGGCAATGAATAGCACAAAACCGTTACCATCACCCAAGAATGTAGGATTAAGGACCGGTTACAAACAGAAAATGATGGAGTTAATTTGCAATCATTAAGAATTGATTACCTAGTTGCAACATAACGGTATTATGAGTATTAACTCAGCCTAAGGTTATATAAAGCCAAGAAAAACAGGGAAAAGGATATGAACACACAATTGTTATACAAATTATAGTTTTTCCAGAGAGAATAAGCTAACTTAAGCATCGGAGGGTCTTTGGCAGGCCCACAACCAATGCCTTTATCTATTGAGTGCTTTCTGTGACATAGGTTTCACAAGTGCTCCATCAAATTGACAAGGGGCATACTGACGAGGAAAATTCCTACTTCATCAAAAACTAAACAAATATTTATTCATGCATCACAAAATTAAAGGAGACAGAAGAAGAAAAAGAAAAAGAAGAAGAAGAAGTAAAGAAAAGCTACCTCTTGCATGGATGTTCTTTTCTCTTGAGAGAATATTTTAGGGTTCAAAGAAATTTATGCAATTATCTTTGAAACCTTAAAATCCTTGCTTACAAAAAAAAAATTCTTAAGACTGAAGTCTCTAGAACCTCTTTAACATAAGAGAGAAAATATCAGAAATAAGAGTCAAAGAGATGAGAAATCTGAGAGCATGAAAAAGTGTCTCTCCCTTATAAAAGGTTGGGAGACTCAAAAAATTAGCTACACGATCAGAACAAAAGTTGGGACACGTTCTTATCTCTAAAACATCGAAATGGCTGTGATTTAACTCAATTCAAATGCCCTCGGGCTGGGGCCGAAGTTTATGCTGTTTAACACTCCAAAAGAGTTGAATGGGGCTTTCGGGTGCCAGGCTTGTTTTTGAGTTTGAGTCCATTTCAGACTCCTTTTTTGAGATTTTTTGAGCTGGGACTTGTACTTGGAAGCGTTTTTAATCCATATTCTAAAAATTAAACTCTTTTCTAGATAATTCAACTCTTTTCAGCAACAATTATCTTGTAGATAAATACTCTAAAAGTTTTGATAAAATCTGAATTATCTACAATTTTATTGTTATCCAATTTTCCCCTTTTACTCTCATGCAAGTAAGCCTATTTTTTACACTAACTAACAACCAATCACAAAATTATTTAATTAATTTTAATTGTTTAATCAATTAGAATTAATTTAAATTAATCATGCGTGATTGATTCTACCTAGACACAATGCATGCTGACCGTGCAAACTTGATCATGCGATATCTTTCGATCCGACGGTCCGATTTGAAAACCAGCCATACCGTTGCGAACGTCAGAATCTCAAGATCATGTTTATGATATGCAATGAATGAATTAATGCATGTAATACAATCATGAATATTGGGGTACATGAATGGTCATTTCAGTCATCTTCCTTGATTAAATTATAGGTAAAATCGAGTGTCTATACCAGGAATAGACACCAGTAGAAAAGGATTGGCAATAGGAGCACATAAATACAATGGGAATGACTTAACTATTTTCCCATGCGATAAGTAGCACTGTTTAATTTGTTTGTGGATTAGTAAACTTAAGAGAAAACAATGAGTGAGATGTAATGAACTATCTAACAATGTTTATTTAAAAAAAAAAAAAAATCTGACAATGCAAATCGTCTTCTAACAACTTGGTGTAGGATTGAATCTAAAGGAAATCCAAGATGGTTGAATAGGCCTTTCCCCTTGATGTTCTTTAAATCACTATACTCTTTTATCAACTTATGGCATGCCAACTTTACCTTAATGAATATCCCAATTATGAAAGTCATTCAATATTCTGTATTTTTATTGTGAAAATTCACAGCTGCAAATATAAGAATAATAAAGCCAAATGTTATTAGGTTCATAGTTAGATGAAGAAATACAGGGGGTCAAATTGATACTTTAGTAGAATATATTTTGTTATGCCAGAAACAACCAATTTTTTTTTTCTTTTTCTTTTTGTGGAAGTATATTCAATTGAAAGAAATTAGATCTTTCATGTTTAATTCAAGTAGTGTCATGTTAATACTTTGATTTGCCTAGAATTAGGAAGAATAAAAAAGATGGAAATACAAAGGAATTTCCATTACTTTATCTTATTTGTTTGGTGCTAATTATAAGTTGCTTAATGTTGGAAATTTTACCCCCTGAGCATCTTAATTGTATAAGAAAGGATTTGACCATTGATCTGATGCAAAAAGATTGGATTTGTTTGGATACAACAAACTTGAGGGGGAAAGTGTTAGAAAAGCAATGTTAAATTTTCATATTCATATTCATCCCATATTTTTTATTTTTTTCATTATTGCTTGCTCAATCTCCCTCATTGATTGGTTCTTCTACTCTTCTATCTTACTTCAAAAAACAAAATACTAAAATTTTTGGGTTTTATGTGGATTCCTATATCATGGGCCGTGGAAGATGCAACTATCATGGCCATTGCTCTTGCACATGGAGGGGTACCATATGACTTCAATTTTTTTTTTTTTTTTTCTCTATCTTTTATATTAAGGTTAGCAATATGACCATCAAACCAAATGACCTAAAACAATGAAATAAATATGAATCTAGGCTTACTTTTTCTTGAGGATTTTCAGTTTTTTTTTTAAGTGTAACTAATGGTGAATCATGTTATACTTAATTTGTTTTTGCATTAGTCATTACATAGATGAAGTTGAAATGACATTTTGAAATTTCCTAATTAGTCAAATTCAATTCTTCAATCAAATTATTTGGGGAAAAATCAATTCTTCAATAAAAGTTTAGATTATCATTACTTTTTTGGCATCTTGATCATTTTAATAATGAGAACAATGCTGCCAATGCAGCAGTTGTTCTTATGGCACAATTGGCCCCAAAAGCCAAGTTCTTCTTTGGAGATGTAATGATATTTTTATTTATATTGTTGATGGTTATATAGTTTGTATTTGGTGGTGAAAGTTCTATATTTAATTCAATTCCAAAATTTTGGGCATGATTAGTTTTACTTTATGATTTTTAGTACTTGGGTTGAAAGACATATAATTTGTTGTTTTGAACATCACATAAGTAATAAAGGAAAAGTAAATACTGAGGCTTCGTAACATGCTTGTAGCATTTGCATGCATATTTTGCAGATGGATTTTTGAGTCTTAGATCCAAATTTGATATTAGTAAAATCTTAGAATCATATTATATAGTCTGAATATATATACATGTATGGGTGCATGTGTGTGTCTTAGATCCAAATTTGCATGCATATTTTGGAGATGGATGTCTGTGTCTTCGATCCTAACTTGATATTTCTAAGATCTTAAAAGTATATAATTTAGTATGAATATTTATGTACGTATTTATGTATATGTTTGTGTGAGTCTTAGTGTTAGACCCAAAGAAAGTGTATGTAGGAATTTCCATCTTGGGTGGACGAACAATTGAAGTTTTTGATTTGGATGATGAGCAATCAAAGAGGAAAGTGAATGGTTCAAATAGAAGTAGCAAAACTCTAGGGGGGAATCCAAAGGGAAAGTACCTTAGCAAGTTGCAATATACTACATGCGAGGGTTAAGATGTGAGAAAATTTTAAGTTATCTACTCAGCAAAGCAGTGGCGGCTCTAAGATTTTTTTTCTAGGGGGTCAGTAAGAAGATACATCTTGAGTAAAATATGAATCTTATGGTTTACATGTTTTCCAAATTTGTCTATCGTACTAGTAATAGAATAAAAATAAATTATAGGTTCATCTGACATATTTTTTCTTAATATAATGAACATGTTAATTATGTTAGGTGAATTTTAATTATTACTACTTAAAATACTTTTATTTATGAGTTTAAGACGACTATATGTTCACATTGTACTATCAATGCAAGATTTACATTGTAGACAATTATACTTTACACGTTTGTTTAAAATCATTGTAAGATTTACGTTATAGATGATTATTCTATACACATTTGCAAAAAATATACAATATTGTACACATTTGTTTAGAAACAATGTAAATATTACATTAATAGTACAAGGTAAACTATGTATTTTCTATTAGTTTATTTTAAATTTGTTAAGATCTAAATGAGTTTTTTTAAGGATTTAAGATGAAAAAAAAAATTACTTTTGTTGTTGGGCTTACTATTTTTCCCAGATTTTAGATAAAATTGGTTCATTGTTAGGCGTTTTTTTGTGCTTAAAAAAAAATCAAAATATTGTTAAGAGGATCATAATCAAACTTATTTCAAATGGGTTTAAAAAAAAATTAGAATCAGGGTGTTCAAATTTTTATTTTATGAGGGTAAAATAAAAAAAAATTATATATATATATATATATATATATATAAAAGTGCTAGCTCAGGGGGTTCATTTGAACCCCCTGAACTATACATGGTGCCACCCATGCAACAAAGGATTATTTGTTTTCTAATTATTTGTTTTGCGTTATTTTACGAGGTGAACATGTATTATCAACTTATGTTCAAAATGTAATACTAGCTTTCTAATTATTTGTTCATGAGTAAGCTATAAACACAAATGTTCTAACTTTGTATTAGCTTGAACCACATAACATGTCTAAGTGTTTCAACTAGGAAATTTATGGATGCTATTGTACCAAAAAAATATATATATAAATAAATAAAAAAGCCCTTAATGGGCACTAAAACATATTCTATAAGCTTGAACTCACATGTTTCATAGCAAAAACTACTCAGATAAATCATTAACCTATGCATCGCACGGGTTGGCGACTAGTTTGTTAAATAAACGAAACAAACAAACACTACAAAAAATGCGGTCTATAGCCGCGTTTCAAAAACGGGGCTATAGACCCCAAAAAAGCAGCTATAGGATATAGCCGCATTTTTTATAGCCAGATTTACAAACCCGGCCTATACTGCGCAGCAATAGCCCCTGTGGGTCTATAGCCGCATTTTTATAACTGCAGCTAAAGATCAGACCTATAGCCGTGTTTTTTAACCATGGCTATAGACTACGGGCCTATAGCTATGTTTCTGAAAATGTGGCTATAGGCTGAGACCTATAGCTGCGTTTTTAAAAAACGCTGCTATAGACCCAACTTGAGCTGCGTTTATAACCGTGGCTATAGGTTTTATTAAAAAAAAAAAAAAAATTCTAGCATTTTTTTTCCCCCAAAAAACTTAAAATTCAAAGCAAAAAATTTCAAAATTAAACGTAAACCCAGAAAATTCAAAATCAACTACAAACCCAAAAAATTCAAAATCAAACACAACATATTCACAATACAAACATACCTAGAAAATTCAAAATCAAACACAATATATTCATAATACAAACATAACATGCTCCAAAATATAATAACACAAACCCATGAATCTCCTCTCATTCAACAAAACCAACCCAAATCTAACACTAAATCCATTCAAGGAACACAAAAGCACAAGCTCAAAAGCACAAAAGAACAAGCTCAAGAACACAAACCCATTCAAACATAAGCACAATATCAACAACACAATAGCACAAATTCAAGCACATATCCAAAAAATTCAAAATCAAATAATTCCACCAATGTAAAATCCATCCATATAAACACATAAATATTACTCCCAATGCTCATAAAGCTTAAATAAAAAATAAGCTCTAGCAAAAGTATAATACCCATAAGAATATTAAAATTTTTTTACCTCAAATAGTAGAGATGAGTGAGCCTTATCTTTTCCTATGAAGATTTCCGTTCATCTTTACTGGAAAAATGAAAAGAATATGTTGTGTTATGTTGTGTTGAGAGAAAAAGAAAAGAATGGTTGTGTTGAGGGAAAAAGAAACGAAAAGAAAGGAAAAGAAGAGAAGACCGGCCACAAAGAGAAAAGATGAGATATTTTTGAATTAAATGGATGACAGCAAATGGGGTAGGTGGGGTGTCAGGTCATCCCTTTTTTTTTTTTTTTTTTTTTTTAAAGGTAGACCTATAGCCGCATTTTTAAAAACGCGGCTATAGGTCCTCCTTTTTAAAAAAAATTAATATTTTACTCGGCTACATATCTGAAGGCAATCGTTTCTTGGTTTTTGTGTTACCTATGGCCGTGTTTTGAAAAATGCGGCTATAGGTCCTCAGGTCCTCCTTTAAAAAGCATATGTTTTAGTCCGCATATGTTTTAGTCCGCTGGTAACACAAAATATTATTTCATTGGACCTATAGCCACGTTTTTGAAAACGCGGCTATAGGCCCTTTGAAAAAACGCAGCTAAAGGTACTTAAAACGCACCTATAGACCTAACTTGTAGCCGCGTTTTTGAAAATGTGACTATAGCCCCTCCTTTATAAAAAAATATTTATTCGGCTGTATATGCCATCCTTTCAAAAATTACTTTTTCGCTGGCCCTATAGCCGCGTTTTTGAAAACGTGGCTCTAGCCCCTCCTTTATAAAAAAATATTTATTTCACTGTACATGCCATCCTTTCAAAAATTACTTTTTCGCTAGACCTATAGCTGCGTTTTTGAAAACGCAGCTATAGGCCCTTTGAAAAAACGCAGTTAAAGGTACTTAAAACACGGCTATAAACCTAACCTATAGCCGCATTTTTGAAAACGCGGCTATAGGTTTGGTCTATAGCTGCATTTCTTAGTCAGGTATAGCCGCATTTTTTGCAAACGTGGCTAAAAAAAACGCGGCTATAGCTCGCGTTTTTTGTAGTGAGAAAGATTATTTTTCTCAATTCGAGCTCCATCTATTCATATATAATTGGGTTCATTTATAAGTCTTCTCATTTACATGATGTACAATATCATGATGTTCAACTCAACATCTTCAAAGTAGGCAAGTTGTCCAGATCTAGGGTGACCCAAATTGCTTCAGTTGTGAACCACCCAACGAGCTTATATCTGTCAACGTCGCAGCAAACACATAGACCAAATACTTGTTCGGCCTAAATAGATCTACCATTTCCCACCCGTGATCTCTCACAAACCATCACATAGAACAAATCGACTACCTCCGGCGACTCCAAACTATCTTTTCCAATCTTCAAATTCCAACCCATGCACTTCATGCTTTTTCCCCTACGTCACATGACTACATGAGCCGCTCTATATTTTGTGCACCCCATGATTCATGCACTGCTACATGTTCTATGCATTACATGCGTTATATCAAATCTCCACTTCACTTGAAAATTTAGAACAATGATGTTATCTTGTCATAAGTCACACATATCTTCATCATGCACGCCACATGTTCTACACACAACATGTTCCATGCACCACTACATGTTCCATGCTCTATGTGTGCCATATAAAATGTCCACTTCATGTGCCAAGTTAGAACAATGATGTCATCTTGGCATGAGTCACACACATCTTCATCTACTTCAACCCTAGCCATGAGTCACACGCATTTGTGCCATGTTAGAAGATTTTGCCACATCAACGCCTTGTCACCTTTATCATAAGCACCATATATTAGCATCCTTTGCCTTGTTAGTGCCTCATTAGCAGCCTCTACTACAATAGCAATACTTGCTCTCAAACTAACCTGACCTAATCAAAACCTTAAATTGGGTCACTTGCTGAACCACTTAACCTAACCAGACCAAATATTTAAACTAGATCATTGAGCATGCCATCAGGGACGAACCCACAGTGGGGCAAAGGGGGGCCATGCCCCCCCCCCCCCCTAAAAAAAAACTAGTATATATATGAAAATGTGTTTGTGCTTGAGACCAATGATTGTTTGAGTGCATTAGATTTGGCAGCACTATTAATGCTGAATTTTGAGTATGCATCATTCTTTTCGTAGAAGCAAATAGATGAAATATACATGGGAGGCATTATTTGATCAAAATAGATATTAGACAGTGATTGTAAAATTCTTTGGTACTGAGTCCTTAAATTTTGTCTCTATCACTTTGTGTGGTGTGGGCCGTGTGGCTAATATATTATATATATGAAATTGTGTTTGTCTCTTGAGATTTAATTTAATTCTTTGTGTAATTGTGATTTAAGTCTTTGATTTTGTACATTAAAAATGAGATTGCTGCAAAATTTGGTATAGAATCAATCATAGACGACTTTAGAGATTTAAAAGAGCGTCAAGTTCCATTTTGATAATGTGTTGAAATGTTTAAGAAACACTTATTTTGTATGATATACTTTGTTGATGTTTTTATAACATGAAATGTTTAAGAAATACTTATTTTGTATGTAGTATTTTGTTAAATATGAAATAAATGTTAGTTTTTATTTTCATAATTTTTTTTTTTTTTGGTTTTAAGCTTTGGCCCCCCTCATGTTTGAATCCTGGTTTTGTCCTTGCATGCCATAGACTAAACTTTGATCGAGTTGAATTTGACCAGTTGATCAAAGTTGGCTTTTTCTAATTAGCTCTACCTTGATTCGTTTTTCATATAGATTTATTTTGGGGTCCGTTTTTACCACATGAGGCCCGAGTCACTCAAATTGGCCCATTTCTCATTATTATTATTTTGGTTTAATATACACAATTTGTCAACTCAATCGTATTCATTCTACAATGTGCTCCGATCATCATTGATTCAATTCGGTTATTCATGATCACTGTCAAGCCTCTACCTTGAGTTTGAGGGAGAATGTTAAATATATTAGTTTATTTATGTGTGTGTATCGATCTGATAGGACCAATATATTCTAAATGCCATGTAGCTCTAGTCTTTTGTGGCGTCCTACAGCGGTGGGACATAGAACTGCCACAATATATATGTTTTAGTAGTGTTAACTTAAATATAACGGCACTCCAAAATCCCGCTGTAATAGATATATCATTTTACTCAGATACGATAGCAGCGGTATAGAAAACCGTCGCAATATGTACCTATTTTTGCGGCCCTTTTTCTTAGTTATAGCGGTGGGTTGGACTGCTGTAATAGACCTTTAAATTTCCCTCTACAGCCCAAAAAATTTCCCTGAGTTTGTTTTGCCTTCCCACTTAGGTTTTCACACTTAGCGCCATTACACTCTCAAAATCTCTCTCACACTCTCACCCTCTCCAAACTCTTCACTCACAATTTCTCTCACTTTAGCCAAGCTTCCGCCATTAACTCCATCTCCGCCGCCGCCGCCGCCTCGCGTCCTCGCCATCGCCACTCTCTTCAAGTCTGGCTCCGACCCTAGCCTAGGCTTCGCATTCGCATTCTCTCCCACTGACAATTTTGAAATTTGGCTCGTCGGAGACTAACCCACTCATTTTTGGTAAGTTTCATTCCTTCCTTCTTTGCATTTTATCATTCTTAACTTTCCTTCTCGATGCTTCTTCTTCATTAGATCGATCTGTAACTTATTTTATTTTATTTTCTTTTTTATGATTAATGAGTGCCATTTTTTTTATTTTATCTATCTACTTCTTTTATTTTTATACAAGGAATGTACTTTTGGAGCTCCATGTAGAACCTTCCTAACCTTCCTAAAGCTAAAGCCACTTATTTCCATTCCAGGTACTACTCCCTCTCCCTTTTTTTGGTTGCTCAGAAACCAGGGTGATTTAAGGTTTTGATTGCTGAGTTGGTGGTTGGATTCATCAATTCTGTGATTTTTAGGTTGGGTTTTGGCTGATTGGGGTTGCCTCTGTTTGTGATAATTTAAATGTATTTGCTTTGTTTTGATTCCCAGCAGTGAGATTGATGTTATGGTAGAGGTATAAGAGTATTCATATTGGTTTGTTAATTAGGGGTGACAACAAGTTGGAGTTAATTTGATTTATGGGGATTTTTGTGATATATCAATGTAATTTGATTTTTAGGGTAAAATGGGGTCTGAGTATTTGGATGAAGGTACTCCTCATTGGATTGGCGCAAAAATTTTAACATTAATAAGCTTTTCATTCGTTCAATTTGTTTAGTTGGGTCTAAGGAGGCATAAGAAACCATTTAATTATCTTGTAGACTTATGGGATCTTAATTTTCATTTCTTTCTCATATTCCTTGTTGGCAATTATTAATGGCAGTTTGGTTGTCCTGTTTCTGTTAAAGATGGTGGTTATACTTGTTTGTGCTATGGCAGTAACTTAATGATATTTCTCAAAATGTGAATGCAATGCTATTGTTGTGGTTGATGCTTAATAGGGTGAGTAATGCTGAATGTGATAATTAGTAATTTATGATAAGCATCTTTTTTTTTTTTTTTGATATTGCTTGAATTCATTGTACCTTTAAACATTTTTGTGACATCAAATTTAGGATCTTGAACTGAAAATCGATAACCTTAATCTCAGTCTCTCTATGGGTCATGGTGATTTTAGGAATTTTATCATGAATATTTTGAATGTATTTATTTGGCTTTATGAATTGACTTAGGTAGAAATGGTGTAGCCTTTTTCTTTCTCCTTTCCTATTTTCCATTGAGCTGATATTTAGTTAAGCCATTAGGTCTAACTTATTTGGCTTTGCTGAAAAACTGTTGTTTATCCTTAGTGTGTACTTAGCATACTAAAATGCACGCGCACGCACGCGTGTGAGAGAGAGAGAGAGAGAGAGAGAGAGAGAGATATGTGGATGCCAGGGATTTTTTTTTTTTTTTTAATGAGCCAATCTCAAGTTATGCTTGGTAATTTTTCCTAAAGATTGGCTTGTTTGTCTACAAGCGGAGAAGTAGGTCAAATGACTAGCTTCACAATCTCAAGCCAAGCTTCAGTAGCTCAATTTATCTTATGCCCCTGTGTTTAGGAGAGTTTTGGGTTAAAACTAGATAAGTATCTAGGATATGGTGTTAGTCTTGCTATCTTGAAGAGTGCAATTTAAGTAAAAGCCTCGATTTGTAGATATTTTTCAAAGTGATCAAGTAAAAGGAGTAAGGGTTGGACTTGCAATATGTTTCCACGTCCAAGAACAGTGGGAAGAAAGTTGTAAAAGGAAGTAAGAATAGAGGGAAATTGCACTTGTGAGCTATGTGCTAGAGGCAAGTCCAACTTGTGGTTGGAGATACAAAGTTTTCATAATTTATTAAAGTAGTAACTCATTAACTTACAAGAGATACAAAGTTTTCATTATTTATTAAAGTAGTAACTCATTAACTTGTGGTTGGAGCAAGTTTACTTTCACGTCAATCTTTCATTAACACTACTTTTATTAGGAATGATACTCTCATATCTACTTTTTTTACACTTGCTTTCTATGTTTTAAACCTGAATATTTTATTCTCAGGTCCACTTTTTCACATCTAATTTCATGTGATCAAAGTAAGTGAAGTTGGTGAAAGACTTAAGGTGCTCTCTCTCTCTCTCTCTCTCTCTCTCTCTCTCTCTCTCTCTCTCTCTCTCTCTCTGTTTGTAGTGGTTTGTTGAATTGGGGCAAGCAAGTGGCTTGCATGGAGTAATAAGGTGGTTTTAGCTAATATTGGGAGTGTTGACTGTTTTGTGTAATATTGGATGACTCTTGTTGAGTTTTTTTATTTGATTAATTCATATTAGGGGTTTTTCTCTATCTTTTTCACACATGTGGAACACTAGAATAGAATTGGATATTTAAAGAGATGCCCATTCCTAAAGACTATTGCTAGTAATGATGTTATAGTTACCAAATGTATTGATAACTTCTCTATGCTTTTAAATCCATTGTTTTCTTAGGAACATAGCTAAAAGTGAATGATTAAAGATGATTTGTTTCTTAAATTACAATGAAATTCTCTAAGTGAAATGTGTGTTAACTCTTGGTTTGAGCTTTTATGAAATCACACTATAGGTATTTTTTGTAAACCACTTTATAGCAATGTACAAGAGTTGGATGACAATTACCAATAGAAGGTTGTAAGAATATTAAGATGGAGTCCAACAGTTTCTGAATTTTGCATCTAACCATGCACACCTGGATGGAACGATTTCATGTCTATGTAGAAAATGTGTGCATGCAAATTCGTGGCCTATAGATGTTGTACAAGCACCCTTAGCGTCAAAAGGGATTTGTAGGGGTTATAACCCTTAGGTTTTTAATGGGGAATCATCATCTGCACAGACTTCTACTGAAATTCCTAATAGTCATGTCCAAGAAAACCCAATAGAGTATGCTAATCTTTGTGACATGTTGCATGACCATACAAGATATGGCATCTGGGCCAATGGAAAAAGTCCTTATTGTGCAACAACCCATAGAAGGTCTTACAGAAGGTCCTAATGAAGATGTACTTCGGTTTATGAAATTGCTTGAAGATGCTAATCAACCTTGTTATGAAGGTTGTAAGAATTTTAGCAAATTGTCAACTATTGTGCATTCGTACCACATGAAGTGTCTTAATGGTTGGACCAACAAATCATTTACCATGTTATTGCAAATTTGCTTGATTTTCTTCCTTCAAATGCTAAGTTGCCAAAAGATTGTTATGAGGCTGAGAAGATTATTAAGGATTTGCGCTTAAGGTATGAGAAGATTCATGCTTGTCCTAAAGATTGTATTCCATATTGGGAGGAGAATGCTAACCTTGATGCTCATCTAAACTGTAACCTTTAAAGGTGGGAGAGTAATGAGTCTAAAGGTCAACAAAGTACTAATGCTTACTCCAAGAAAAGAAAAAAGAAAGCTGCAAAGATCCTAGTGTGGTTCCCCTTAAAGCCAAGATTGCAATGACTATTTATGTCTCCTAAAACAGCCAATCATATGAATTGGCATGCCAATGGTCGTTTGAATGACGGATCCTGCTAATTTTGAAGCTTGAAAATCATTTGACTCTAAGTACATAGAGTTCTCATCCAAGTCTTGTAATGTGAGACTTGGATTAGTAACTGATGGATTTAACCCGTATGGAAATAAGACTCATAGTAGATGACCTGTCATTTTGATCTCGTTCAATCTCCCTCCATGGATGTGCATGAAAAGGTCTTCTTTCATGCTATCATTATTGATTTTAGGTCCAACCTCGCCCAAAAATGATATAGATGTGTATTCACAACCCCTAGTAGAAGAACTGAAGGAGTTATGAGATGTTGGAGTAGAAATATTTGATATGTCTTCCAAAAAAATCATTCCAAATGCATGCTACATTATTGTGGACCATAAATGATTTTCCTGCATATGGTGATATCTCGGTTTGGAGTACCAAAGGTGCTCTTGCATGTCCCCCTTGTAACTATGATAGTCAGTCTCGTTGGTTAAGACATGGAAGGAAATTTAGTTACATTGGACATAGGCGATTCTTGGATAGTGATCATAAATTTCGTAAGCTAAAAAAAAAAAAAACCATTTGATGGGCATGTTGATATGAGATCAACTCCTATTAAGATATCCGGAGGGGAAATCATGTTACAAATGGATTCTGTATCCGATCATGTGTTTGAGAAGAAAACAGTTAATTTGACCAATAAAAGAAAAAAAAAAAAAAAAGAAAAGGAGAAAGCCTTAACTGTATGGAAGAAGAGAAGTATGTTTTTCACCTTGCCTTATTGGGAGGACCACGTGCTGCGTCACAATCTTGACGTGATGCATATTGAAAAGAATGTAGTCGATAATATAATCGACACATTGTTGAACTTGGATGGCTAGACAAAGGATAATTTGAAGGCACATCAAGACTTAAAGAATATGGGTATAAGAAGTGAACTTCACTTGGAAAAGTTTGGGAATGATCAGGCACGCATGCCACATGCCTGCTACCATATGAATGCTAGTGAAAGGGATGGTTTTCTGTAAGTTTTGAAGGATGTAAGAGTGTCAGATGGATATTGTTCAAACATCTCACATTGTGTTAAACTCAAAGAACACAAGATTAGTGGAATGAAGAGCCATGATAATCACATATTAATTCAACAACTTTTTCCGATAGCAATACGCGGATCTTTGTCCCTTGAAATGAGTAGGCATTTAATTGACTTATCTGGTTTCTTTAGGGAGATATGTTCCAAAGTACTAAATGTGAAGGAACTTGGGGCTCTTGAGAAAAGAATTGCAATGACATTGTGTGAGTTGGAAAGGATATTCCCTCCCTCTTTCTTTACAGTGATAGTACATCTAGAAATGCATTTGGCTAGTGAAGCAAAAGTTGCTTACCCAGTTCATTATCGTTGGATGTATCTCATAAAGAGGTAACATATATAGTAACTTGGTCTATTTGGTTTTGTTTAACTTATCAATTTTCCGTTGTTGATCTTGGGTTTTCCAATAGGTACTTGTCAAGACTTAAGTCTTACGTTCAAAATAAAACTTATCCAGAAGGCTCCATTACAGAAGGGTCTATAGTAGAGGAATGCTTAGCATTCTTCTCACGCTATTTTAAATCTATTGAAACTAAATTCTATCAGCCTGTAAGGAATGTCGAGGAATCTATAGGTGTGGTGGTGAGCATTACACTGGATTCAAATTCATGAATCCAAGCACATCGTTATGTGCTATTCATATAAAGAAATCACCCTATTTCACGAGTAAGTAATATGTTATTGTGTATCCTTTCATGGCATTCAAGTATAATACTCTAATTTAACACTGACACGTTTGTCTACATAGTGTAAACATAACGGAGATCAAGGCTATTGTCCCTTTTCATGTAACCGATGATGTTATTTAAAAGTAGCACATGGAGAAATTCTGCAGCTGGCTTAGGAACTATGTAAGTAAAGCATATATATAAAACTTTATTGTTTATAATAGGTGATGCCAATGTCTGTATATAAAACTTGGTTGTAACACTTTGGATAGCATAGTTATAATAAATGTCATTGTCTATAATAAGTGATTTCAATGGATGTATCAGAGAAAAAGAAACACTCTGATAAAGTCATATGGCTTTCTTGATATCTAGATAATGAAGCATCCAGATAATGAAGCAAAACAGTTCAAGCGTTATATTATAAATGGTTTGAAGTTTCGCACCAAATACTCTAAGGTAACTAGGAAAACTCAAAGCAGTGGAGTTTGTGTTATTACTGAAGGTGGTGCTACTTATTATGGTTTACTAATCGATATTATTGAGCTGAACTACTTTGACAAGTATCGATATGTACTATTCAAATGTCAATGGATTGACGTTATTAGTGGGAAAGGATACAAAAAAGATGAGTTTGGATTTCCCCTTGTCAATTTTTCACGACGGATACACACAGGTGATCGATTGATTGACGAGCCTTATGTATTAGCATCTCAAGCTTTACAAGTTTTTTACGTGGAAGATGTGAGACATAAATATTGGGCGGTGGTGGTTAAAACAAAACCTAGGGAGGTGTTTGATGTTGGTATTAATGCTTCACATGATAATGATGATGAAGTGGGTACCTATCTTAAGAATGTACCTTATAATATAGCTACTAATAATGCATGTGATGATGCAAATGACAGCCATGCTTGGGCTTGAGTTAATGAAGAAAGAACCATTTATGATACACCATCGATTAGTGAGGATGAATTGCTTTAACAAGACTTTATCGATGATGAATCGCTTAGCGATGATGTTTATGAGTCTAATGATGTTGAGTCCAATGATGATGACTCCAATGATGATGAGGCTAGTGATGATGAGTCTAGTTAATACTTTTGATATCACTCATTATATTTTGCCTTAATGATTAGAGTTTCAAAACCTCTCTCTGGTTAGTTTCTTCTCCTTAAAATTATATCTCAATTTTTGTGTGTTTTTTCTTAATGAATTCATTACGTTCTAATATAATTATTTGAGATTTGGTTGTGTTAAGATTGAACTAATTGTTTGAAATTAGTTTTGTCCATGTGATTTGAAATTAAGCGTACTGCTTCAATATTCAATGTTGCATTTTATTGAATGCAAGTGCTGGATGTACTAAAAAAAGTGCATTTAAATTGATTTGTTATAGGAAAGCAATGGTCTTTGTTTTCGGAAACAAGGTAATAGGATGGACTAGTTTATAATTATTAAAGAAAAAAAATGGTGAGGAAAAAATTAAATACTCTATTATATTTATAATACACTTTGTTTTTGGAAGGCAAAAAATTGTACAAGAGAGAAAAAATTGGTTTTTGCATGTGGGTTTGTTTGATTTTGCTGTTTGGGATTCATGGGGTATGCAAATAAGTGATATTTTAAAATGCTACTAATGTAGATACCAAAAACCTGGGTTCAATCCACACTACCTGGTACATGGTTCTGGGTACTTTGCTATTGCACACAATTTTATCTTCTATTGTATAGTCTTTCTTTATAAATAACCAAATCCATATCCATGTCCTTTTCTTTTTTCTCTTTTTCTTTTTTTTAATCTTGTGCTATCAAATGATTGTGGACTTTATGCCATTAACTTTGATTTTCCAACAATCCTGAATAGTCCAAGCATTTAGAAACAGCAAGGATGCGACCATTTGATATGTGGATTGATTTTGTAAACTTGCGGTCTGAAGAGTATAGTGATAATAGCCACATTCATACAAATTTATATATTATTATCTCGCCAATTAGTATGTTATGGTTTGGTATCATGTGCTTTGACATTTGTGCCTAAAGTTTTTTAAGTTTGTGGATTACTGGACATTGAATTATTACTAATGAACTTAATATGAAAAAAGTTTCCATAACTTATAATAATGCTTTTCTATATGTTGGGTACTTCCTATATAGTGCTAAAAAAGTTTTTTGATAAGAATAAAAGGTTTTAATGAATTAATGAGAAGGTTGATTGGCGTGTGTAATCAAGTTCATTGAGAGAAGAAAATAGGGTTTTACCCTAGTACAAGAATAAAAACAAAATGTTAGCTTCTAAAGTGTGACATGGCATTACATTCACAAAAGCTCAAAGTCTAACCAAATGTTATTACTCACATTTTTGATACTTTCTAGTTTTAGTTCTTATTTCTTGGTCTACTTATCTCAATCTGTGTCCATACAAATTTTAGATTCAGCCAAAGGGTATAATTTTGATTTGCTTTCTGGTTGATGGTTTCAGATGCTCGTTGATGATATTGGAGACGTGACAATTACTAATGATGGTGCTACAATACTGAAGTTGCTATAATTTTTTGATGGCTTTTTGTGTACAAAAAACTACATTTGAACAACCGCATTTTTTGGAAGTGTTGAAGGATTTGTTTAAATACTTTGGAACTTTGATTGTGGTATTAACTTCGAACTTTGATGATGGATATAGACAATGTTATGTATTTGATAATATATTTCTATATTAATATAATGTTAGTTTGGAGACATTTGCATTGTTGTTAATTAGTTACATTTGTGGAATTGTTTCAGTAGAACAAAAATTATTACATGTTGTTTTTAATAGGACTATGGTTTTAAAACCCAGGGAAAAAAAATTAACCTATAGTGACAGACCAAAACCACCACTAAAGATCTAAAATTATGTTATAACTGAAGACCTATAGCGGCATTTATAGACCACCGCTAAAGCTTCAAACATATAGAAGCGGGCGTCACCGCCGCTAAAAGGTGCATATGTTCTATTGTATATGAAGACCTATAGCGGCATTTATTGCCCGCCGCTAAAGGTTGTCACTTATAGCAGCGCACATATCCTGCTGCTAAAAGGTCACTTGACCCGAATGGTACGTAACCTTGTATGGCAATGGTTTTGAACCCACCGCAATAGACCAAAAGCGCTGCTAAATGGAAAATCTATTACGGCGCTTTTTGTTACCGTCACAATAGACCTATAGCGGCACCACAACAGTGGCGGGAATAACCGCCGCAATAGCACCCGCCACTAAAGGTCAAATGTGCCTTTAGCAGCGATTTTGGCCCACCGCAATAGTACAGATTTCTTGTAGTGTTCTTTACATCTACATCTATTTTACTATCTTTATTTTACAAGATTTCAACAAATACAATTTTATCTTATATACCAAGTCAAGGACTAATGATAGTAAGTATTTTTGATTGGCCAACTATGTCCTAAAATGTTTATGTGACATTTAAGTATGCACATGTAGCTTTTTTTTTTTTTTTAGAAAGAAATACAATCAGTAATATTATTCAAGAATTATAAAAATTAGACAAAACAAAAGACAAAATAACCGGTGGAACAGACTCCAACCAGATTAATAATGGAAAAGAAAGCCCTCTTCTCTAGGCTAAAGCATATGCAACTGCATTGCTTTGCCGGACTACGTAGAGAAAGAAATACTTTGAAAAGAGTTGACATGGGACAAAAATCTTTAATGAGATGCCCTCCCTAGGAATTTTCCATACCCTTGCTTTGTATAAACTATACTACAGACTCAAAGTTGCCTTCACAAACGAAATTTGTGAAGCCTGATTCTGCAGTAAAGTTCACAGCTCTCCTAGCAGGCAAAATCTCCAGAATTTCCACTGTAGGAAGTTTCACAATCTTTTTGAAAAGGGTAGCCAAAACCTTGCCTTCATTGTTTCGGATTACTACACCAATCCTAGCCTCATCAAATTCCCTGAACATAGCAACATCATAATTCGTCTTCACCAATCCCATGACAAGAGAATGCCACTTCCTAGGAACAACTTGTAGGCTATTTAAAGGAGTACATACCAAAATTTTAAATTCATGGATGTAATCCCGTGCAAAAACTGCAATATTTTTTAGCGGCAAAGAATTCTCTTGGAGGTGAGATTAATTACGTTGAAACAAAACTGACCACACTGGTGCTGCAAACAAAGGAAGAAAAATAGGTTTTTCTTGGATTTTTTGTGATAAATTCGAAAAGGAGCCTGAGCTTGCTCTAAATTTGTCCACCCAGCCAAACTCAGAATCCCAGACCACTTTTAAACATTCACATCCCCACAAAGCATGCAATACATCTTTTGAATCTCTAGAGCAGTGATGGTAGAGCGATTCTTGGAGAATTTCACGATTCATGAAGTTTTCTTTTGTTGGCAGTGAGTTTGTGTAGGCCTTTCAAAGAAAATGCTTTATCTTTCCTAGAACCTTCATTTTCCAAATGCTTTTCCAGAAAGTCTTGTGAGAGTCTGAAACTTGAGGTCTATTTGAATTAAGATCATGGACTTCACAAAGTAACTTATATCCTGACTTCACTAAGTAGTTTCTCGATTTTTCTTTTGGCCAAACAAGAGTGTCAAGTTGGAGGGTAGAGCACAAAGGCAGCGACTTGTAAGTTGAGCTTTGGGTGGGTAGAAACATAACTCAATTAAGATAATGTTCCACCATCTCGTGACGGCACTTATCAAAGAATCCACCATTGTATCAAATGCTAGATGCAGTGGAGAAGAAGTAATTCTGCCTCCCTCAAATCTCAGCAGCCAAGCATCCCCTATCCTCCAAGATGATCCTTTATCAATTAAGTCTCTAGACCAAAGAATACTCTCCCATGCAAAAGAGCTGAAAGAGAGATTTGCTTCAAAGAATGAACAATTTGGGAAATACTTTGCCTTGAAAACTATAGAATAAAGACTCCATATCATAAATCAAGCGCCAAACTTGCTTAGCCATCATGACTTTATTAAATTTGCAAAGATCTTTAAAACCTAACCCACCCTTCATTTTTGGATTACACAAAACCTCCCCTTTTGCCCAATGAATTTTTCTTCTGTCTTTCCTCCGTCCCCACCAAAAATTATAGATGAGCATCTCAATATCTTGGCAAAGGTCAACTGGCAACCTAAAGCAACTCATAGCAAAGGTAGGAATGGTTTGAACCACCGCCTTCATTAAGACTTATTTGCCCGCTTGAGAAAGTAATTTCTTCTTCCACCCCTAAAGCTTACCCCAAACTCTATCTTTTATAAAATTTAGGCTCGCCTTTTTGTTTCTTCAACCACCACAGGTAAATGTAAGTATCTTTCATACCCTTTTTTTTTTGGCACACCTAGCAGATTATTGACTAACTCTTTTGCAGTATTAGAGGTATTGTTACCGAAGAAAGAGTAGTCTTGTCTGAATTTATTTTTTTTCCCTAATATCCACTCATATATTCCCAAAATTTCCTAGATTTTTCCCACATCCTCCACTCTTGCCTGGCAAAAAAGGAGACTATCATTTGCAAAAAAATAAGTGAGAAATTTTTGGACCATTTTTATAAAGAGAAAAGTCTTCAATATGTTTACCATCCACTGCATGTTCAATCAACCCATTTAAACCTTCTGAATATAAAAGAAAGAAAAACCATTGTAATATATGTTTCAATTTCTCTTATGCCTGATGTAAAAAAGTTGTTGAATCTAATAATTTTGGTTTGCTGTTAACTAAAAGAGAATAGGTAACTAATTTTATGCATTCCAAAATCCAGCCCACCCAAATAAGATGAAAACCCATTTTCTCCATGATACATTGAAGGAAAACTCATTCCAAACAGTCATATGATTTACTCATATCTAGTTTTAAAGCTATAAGCCTAACTTTCCCTTTTTTTTTCAATTTCATATATTGCAAAGTTTCAAAAGACACTGATGATACCAAAAATTGTTCATGGGTCGCGGTTCTCACGTGCTCTAGACAAAACCTGCGAAACAAAAACAAAGAAGACCTTGTAGAGAGTACCAATATGGTACCGGTCAAATACCCTCTGAATGCCAAGTTAGAGAGAATTTCTACAACTCTAGAGTACTAAAGCTGGGAAAATTATGCGTACCTTGATTTGGGAGGGTTTTGGGGTTTTATAATTTTGTAGAGCAGACCTTCGTTTCTTAGTGGAGAAGGCTTTTCCTTGTAGGGAAAATCCTCATTAATACACATATTTTGTGGGGTCCTTTCCTTTTAGAGATGCCTTTGATTAGGGTTAGTCCTGGGATACAAGATATTTCCTTGTATAGATATTTGTGGGCATCAAGCTAAGTCATGCTAGACCCGTTGTCCTCTTCATCCCGTCAGTCAATTGCCTCATCTGAAGTCTTCTCATCAGCTTTTATGGAGTCGCCCGTCAGGCATCATGGGTTCGTCGGCTTCATGGTGTCATCCTTTTAGACCTCCGTCTGCATATGGGAAGCTGATGGGTCCATAGGGACCATCGGCTTCCTTGTGTTATGCTGTGAATGAGAACACCATTATCAGCCCCCAAAATGTTATCAGAAATAGCTCTATCTGATTGAAAAACACTTTGAGATTCAGAAATAATCTAAGGTAAAACTTTTTTAATCCTGTTTACTAACACTTTTGAAACAAGTTTATACAAAATATTGCAAAGGGCAATGGGGCGGAATTCAATAACAAATTTGGGACTCTTCACTTTAGGAATAAGAGTGATAAAATTATGATTCAAACCTGCCAAGATAATACTGGAATTTAGGCAAGATAGTACTGCTTTGACTACATTTCCTACTCAATAATGTTGGAAAAAAATTGGTGGCATTCCATTCGGACTCGGGGCTTTTCAAAGAGGTCATTTGCTTCAAAGCTATCTCCACTTCATCTTTGGAGAATTCTCCATTGAACAGCTGTTCGTGTCAACCGTCACAACCTTCTTAGTAAACTGAACCACCTCCTCTATTTCACATCGGCTGGAAGAAGAAGATAGTTGTTTATAGTAATCCACAATCATGGCCGAAACATTTTCATCCCCTGAGACCAATCTGCCATGTGAATCCCGAAGTTCTGATATGCTGTTTCTCCGGTTACGCTAGGAAGCCCGGTTAAGAAAATAACTAGAATTTGTCACCCGAAACCATCCATTGTACAAGACTTTGCTGCTGCCACATTTTTTCCTCCAGCCTAAGCAAATCGGCAACCTCAGATTTTAGCTGAAGGAAAAATTCCAAACTCCCTCCTTTCACTGCTGCTTCCTCCGCTTCCTTCAAAAAAATTTTCTTCTCAATTAACGTGTTGGCGACATTGCAAAAAGACTGCTCACTCCACCGTTTCAGTTGAGTTTGACATGCTTCCAAGTTTTGCATTACCCTTCTCATCGGTGGATCTGAGGAGACAGCTTCCCAAGCATTTGCTACAGTATCTGCCTGTTTATTAGATATTATCGAAATGAAAAGAAAAAAAATTAAGGAAAAGCAAATAAACAAATATTTTTAATAAAAATTTAGAACTAGTGAGTAATTGTATCACAAATAGTCATTCAAAACTAAAGCATATCTTAATATCATAAATAATCAATCACAATATGTCAAAGAAAATAAACAACAACTAATAAGTTTATAAAACTAGGGTTTGAAGGGTATATTGATAAAATATCATTTAATTAAACAGGTCACACAGGTCAAACAGGTTTCATATGTTAAACACTAACCCAACTCATTTATTAAACGGGTCAGTTGTGTCAACACAAATATGACATGAACCCATTAAGACTCAAACCATAACCTGCTAATTTCATGTCTTGTCAGGTTTGCAGGTCATGTCCAATTTTTCCACCCCTACCTAGAAAGTGCAATTAATAGCTAATAAATTAATGTCGATAATCCAAAAACAATTGAGAAAAGGTAGAAAAAGAAGATGCTAGAACCCAATGCAAAAAAAGGTGTACTCCTAAGCACCCCAAAGCGCCTTAATTTGCCAATCGATTTATAGCCCCATTAACATCTTACTGTTTTCTCTAGCCCTATGTCACAAGTTCGACTAAGCTTTCCCCTTCCCTCTTGTGGACGCCCCAAAAAAAAAAAGAGAGCTTGTTGAATGCTTTGCTTTTTGGTTTATCGCATATTGGGTCCTTAACAACATGACTGTTTGTGTGCATGTGTTTCTAGGGTGAAGTGTGTGTGTGTGTGAAAGCCCATATTTGTATTTTAGGATCCACTACCAGCCATTGGTTTTGTATTAGGTGTGATTGGCCACCTATTTGTCTAATTTGTTTTAAGTTACCTAATTAACTAAACCAAATTTAAGGGTTTATTAACTAAGGTAAACCAAAAATCTCGAATCAAAGATCTTGGACTCTGAAGTTCAGTTATGTGTGGGGAAGGTGTTAGGCACCCCACACCATGTATCCAAAGGATAGTGCCCCATTTTAATTTAATTCTAATGTTACCTTTTTTATGAAGAAATTAGATACTTGGCATTTTGTTTTGTGCTTTTTTTTTTTTTTTTTAAAAAAAAAATTGTACAAGCAATATACATATATATTTTGTGGACGCCTAAAAATTTCCCCTACGGGGGCCATTGGTGGGATGCAGTGAATTTCTTTTCTAAGTTGATCACACATTGGGTCTTTGACAACGTTGTGCTTGTGATTCTAAGGTGGGGTGTGTATGTGAGTCCCTTTTTCTTATTTTTATTTTAGGAGTCGCTACCAATCATTGGTTTTCTATTAGATGTGATTCGTCACCTAGGGATCTAATTCAATTTATGTTGCCTAATTAACTAAACCAAAATGTGAGGGTTCATTAGTTAAGGCAAATCAAAAAGTTTCTAACCAAAGATCTTGGATTTGGAAGTTTGGTTACATGTAGGGAACAATACCTCATAAATACATATATATATATATATATATATATTCATGTGAGTAATTATTCACCATCTAGCTAGCATGTGAATATTAACTCCAATGAATATTTACAAACAAGACATGTGAAGTATATACATAAGTAGCATGTGGGAGAGCATACAAAAATAATCTAGAAGAGCTTGTGAATAGAATACTTAATAGGTAGGCAACATGTCAATGTTAACTACTATACTCAACAACAAAAAAGAGGGAGTTGGAAGAATAGCACCTTATTGTCATCCACAATTTTCTTATTTTTTTTTATCATGCAAAAAAGATGACAAGTAAAATACGTTAGTGCCAAAGAAATGAGAGGGACCATGTAAGCTTGTTTGGTGTTCAAGGATTCAAGGAAACGAACCTTGGACACAAATCTTTAACAACACTATTCTAAGGAAAAGTTTAAAATCATAATGTATGAGCAAATTTTACGACCATTTTTTTTTTTGAAAGGAAGATTGAAAAAGACACATTTTTATTGAAAGGTAGAATTTTATTGAGAAATTTTAAGAAAACTTTTTTCAACACATTGTTTTTTAGAAAAATTCCTTTTGAACAAGCAAAGTTGCAAAGGCAAAATAAGTTTTTTTTTTTTTTAAGAAAGTTTTTGAAAAGTGCCATGATTTAAAAAAAAAAAAAAAATTTGAAGAGAAGAATGTTGTTTAAGTTGAAAAGATTTCTACGAAGAGTTCATGGGTTTTTATTTCTTTTTAAAAAAAAAAAAAAATGGGCTTTAAGAAATATTCCATGATTTTAATATACAAAGACAAGTTTCAAAAGACTTTACTTGTTCAAAAGATTTTTTTATGAAAGAAATTCCAACATGGTAAAAACATTTTTGAAATCATTTTTTTTTTTTTTTTTGCCCAACACAATTTTTTTGGATTTGCTTTGGAAAATCGAACATTCTTTTAAAAGCATTTTTCAATGTGGTAAAAACACTTCCTAAAAAAAAACATGATTTTCAGATTTTTTAAAGAAAAAGAAACACATCTTTTGAAGAAAAACCCAATGTGGTAAAAAAAGTTTTTTTTTTTTTTTTGAAAATGAATTTTTTAAAACACATTAGAAATTCCAATGTGGTAAAAACATTTTTGAAAACATTTTTTTTATGTATTTTGAATACAATTTTTTGGATTTGATTTGGAAAATCAAAAATTCTTTTTAAAAGCATTTTTCAACGTGGTAAAAAATTTTCCTAAAAAACATGATTTTCGGTTTTTTTTTTTTTTTTTTAAAGAAAAATAAGAGAACGCATTTTTTGAAGAAAAACCCAATGTGGTAAAACAGTTTTTTTTTTTTTTTGAAAATGAATTTTTTAAGTCACATTATTTTTGTATTTTGCAAGAAAATGAGAAAACATTATGTTTTGAATGCTTATTTTTAGAAAAAGACATATTTTGAAAAATGGAAGGATTTTTTTTTTTTTTTTAAAGAAAACTTTAAAAAGAAAGACATTTTTTTTTAAATATTTTTATTTTAAAAGAATGTTTTTCATAGAAAAATGAAGGAACAAAGAAACTCTATTTTGAAAAGCATTTCCTTAGAAAAGTGTGTAAAGAAATTGTTTTACCCAAGAAATTTTAATTTATGGCAACATTATTGATGAGAAAGGTAAAGGGCAAAAGTAAAGTGCAGAAAAATAAATAGCAAACTAATTAAAGTGCTGAAATTTAAATGACAATAAAGTAAGAGAAGAAAAGTAAATGACATAAAAGTAAAGAGTTGAAATTTAAATGACATAGTAAACAGCTGAAGTTTAAAGTGCAGAAATGTAAATGACATTAAAATAAAGTGCAGAAAATATTGTAAAGGTTTATTGGAGAAGGTTTTTTTATGTCTCTCTTAAACAGATTTTAATCACTTTCAAGCCTTATGGGTGCTTTGTCATAAAGAAATGGGAGTTCTAAGCTTTCAACCATTCTTATGAGACATAACTATATTGTGTTTTATTTGAAGTTTAAAAACCATTCAAATAGGAGATAATAGAAAATTTTTGTATTTATTTAGGTGTCTAGATATATATATATATATATATATATATATATGTGTGTGTGTGTGTGTGTGTGTGTGTGCAAATAAAATAGAGGGGGGGGGGGATGGAGCAAGAAATTAAAGTGATGACATAAAAATAAAGAGGAAAGGATTACTTGAAAATAAAATGGATGACATAAATGTAAAGCAAGAACAAAAGAAATCCCTAGATGCCTAGATGGAATGAGATTTCTTCCCCCTAAGAGTACTTCCCATATTGAAGCTAGGAGATGGTTCAATACCCATCTAGGGAAACAATCACAATATCACAAACAAGCAATAACAATATAGACATAAAGATAAATAGACATTTACACAACAATATAGCAAGTAAAAAAGAGAGACAATGTAAAGAAGAGAACTTCATAAATATATATATATATATATATATATATATATATATATATATATATAGATGATGTTTACATGTGAATAAAAAGAAGATGGGATGGCTGTAATTATTAAGAAACTACTCCATTCCTACAAGCTTACCCACAAAATTACAAGCAAAAATTGAAGAGGCTTTTTTTTGTGGTGGGTTTCCGAGAGAGAGAGAGAGAGAGAGAGAGAGAGAGAGAGAGAGAGAGAGAGAGAGAGAGAGAGAGAGAGAGAGAGAGAGAGAGAGAGAGAGAGAGAAACTTTTTTCAGAATTTCTAAAAGGTTTTCTCAGAAATTTTCCACCATTTTTCTATTTTTTTTCTCTATTTTTCTCTCTATTTTCCCGTAAAAAGTTCCTATTTTCGGTTCCTCTTTTTTAAATAATAATAATAATAATAATAATAATAATAATAATAATGAGGGGGGTATTTATTGGAGGGGAAATGTAAATGGGAGGCTAGCTGAAGTGTAACATGTTACAATTCAGCTAGCCTCCCATTTTTGCCACCTCATCGGGCAACTTTGTCTTTTTCTTATTTTCTAGTCCAATCTTTGTGTAGCCTTTTGGAGGCCTTTCCAAGCTTTGTTTTCTTCAAAATTTACATTCTTGGAAAGCTCTGGATGTCTAGTTTATAATTGTCCTAACCTTGTTGAATTTGGAGCTACGGTCATCAAGATATTGCGCTATCGGAAGGAAGGCGACGTAGTGCTAAAAAATTCTGTGACGACGTAGTGCTAAAAAATTCTGTGACGTTTTTCATTAAAAACTTGTATCTTCCAATCTGGAGTAGATATCATCGAGCCCTTTTTAAGAAAAGTAGCCAAGACCTTTTTCTTTAAGATGGTTCAGCCGGATTGCTCTAGTTCTTGCCCAATTGGTACAGTTTATTGCGTGCAATTGGCCCAAAAACTACTTGTTTTTCTTGGGGAAAAAAAGTGAAGATTTTATTAGGTTTTTTTGGCATTTTGGCAATACCTCATCCATTTTAACTCTGATTTTAGCCTGTAAACTATTATTTCAAAGGGAAAAATATCCCCTATGAGACGGTTCAAAATTCAACTCAATCTAACGGTTGGATCAAAAAGTCAACTTTTTTACCATACCCGGTTAGAATTTTGGCCTCAATTGCTATAAAATGGTTTTTCAAATGTTGAAATCTTTTGACCCACTATCCAATCACATTGTATTTATTTTTACCCTTTTAGGCTTTGAAATTTGAATATTTGCACATTGTTTTGATTTTTTTTTTTTTTTTTTTTGCATTTGTTTTGATGCGTGAATCGAGGCCAAACAAAATATGGTATCGACATATTCATGTAAATATATATTTATTTGTTTAAAACATATCATGTGAATATTTATTTCAAGGATTTATTTACAAATAAAGCATGTGAATAATATACATACATAGCATGTGAGAATCATCTTACCACGTTGTAAGAAATAATATATATAAGAACATGTGAATATTTATATACTACATATTTAGCATGTGAATATCTATATACTACATATTTAGCATGAACATATTTATATACTATATATTTAGCATGAATATCTACAATGTAAAAAGAAAAGAGGGAGAATAAGAAAGATAGCACTTTGTTGTTATCCACCATATTTATCTCATTTATCATGCAAAAAAACACAATAGAAAAAACATTAGTGCCAAAAAAGGGAGAGAATCATGTTAGCTTGATCAATGTTTGTTGATTGAAAGAGAATTTTGGAGAAAGATTGATTTCAAAAAGTTTCATAGGTTTTCCTTTTAAAGAACAGAGTTTGGATTTAGAAATTCCATGATTTTTGTTTTGATAATAAAAGTTTTAAGCAAAAGGAGTTTGTTTTGAAAATATTCTTTCTTAAAACACCAATTTCGAAAAAAGAACTTTGTGGAAAATGTTGATAGTTTCATGAGTTTTTCTTTTAAAGGAAAATGGTTTGGATTTAAAAATCCCATGATTTTTATAATAAAAGAAAGTTTGTATTAAATACGCTTTTGTGAAAAGACCAATTTTGAACAAAAAGAACTTAAGAAAAGAATTGATTTAAAGAAAATGTTTCCGTGGATTTTATTTTTTAAAGAAAAAGGTTTGGATCCAAAAATCCATTGATTTTTATTATTCTTGAAGAGAACATGGTGCAGAAAAATTATTTCTTTTTTTTTTTTATCAAAAACTCTGTTTATTCAAAAGGGGGGGGGGGGGTTTAAGGATTTTTTACATAGTAAAAGAAAATCATTTTTGGAGAGAAAGATAAATATTCTTTTTTATTTTTTAGAAAACTCTTTGAAAGATTTTTAGGGTTTTAAAGAAAAAGAAGACCTTTTGAAAAAAATTTTTTTTTTTTTTGAAAAGGAGTAATTGTTGAAACCATATTTTTTTTTTTTAGAAAAAACACTTTTAGAGATTTTTTAACCCATGCTTTTTATTTTATGGCAACATTACACATGAGAAAGAATAGAGAGAAACAAGAATAAATAATGGTGCTAGAAATTAAAAGGCAAAAAAAAAAAAGTGTTTTGAAAGTAAAGGACTTTAAAGACAAGACATTAAAATAAAGAACTTGGAATGTAAAGGGAATTTAAAGACATGACATTAAAATAAAGTGCTTGGACTTTAAAGAAATGGAAAGACAAGATAATAAATATAAAGAGCTTGGAATTTAAAGGAATGTAAAGACAAGACAATTAATATAAAGATTTTGGAATTTAAAGAAAAAGACAAGATAATAAAGTAAAGTTTATCGGAAAATCATTTTTTAGAAAAATTTTCCTAAATAAGTTCTAATCTTGCCACATCAAGCCTTATGGATTCTTTACCAATAGAAGAAATGGGAGGCAAGCCATCACCATTTTCTAGGAAACATACCAATATAGTGCTTAGAAATAAGGTTTAGAACCCATTTAAGAAAAACTCACATATGATAAAGCTTTAATTTCTAACTAGAATAGTCGTGCACACAGCCTAAGCTATTGCATACCATCTAGTTGGAAATGTATAGATTTGTCATAGATGTTGTGGTTACTCTCTCCAGTGAGAAGGTAAACAAAAGAAAAAGTGGTAGAAAATGTTTTTTAGGTTTTGAGAGAGAGAAAGAGAGAGCGAGAGAGAGAAATGAAGCAATATAGAGTACAATAAGTAAATATAAGGAATGAACTATATATATATATATATATATATATAGATGAGCAAGTAAATAGATGCAACAAGATATATAGAAACAATAAATAAATAGATGAAAAAGATAAATGAACAACAAGATAAATAGATATATGAACAAATAAATAAGAGCAACAGGATTGTTTTTCCTAAATGCCTAGACTTGATGAGTCCTTCCCCCTAGGGGTACTTCTCACATAGTGTCTAGGAAAATGTATAAAACTCATCTAGTAAAAACCTACAAGCTAGCATATAAATATTCAACAAGTAAATGAAACAATAGAGCATCATATACATATACAAATAAATAAGAACAACAAGATAATAAAGGAACAAGTGAATAAGAACAACAAGATAGTTTTTCCTAAATGCCTAGAGTTGATGAGTGCTTCTCCTTAGGGGTACTTCTCAAATAGTGTCTAAGAAAAGGTATGAAACCCATCTAGGAAAACCCACAAGCATATAGATATACAACAAGTAAATAAAATAACAAATATAATAAAGCATTATATAACTAAGACAACATCTAAAGAGCAATAAATAAATAGGTTAAGCAATATAAAGATAGAATAAGGAATTAAAGTGCAAGAATGTAAAGAGACAAAAAATGAAAGAGGCAATTTTGTAGCCTAGAGAAAATTTTGTAGGTTTGTGTGTGTGTGTGTGTTTTACAAAAAAAGTGAGGGGTATATATAGTAGTTGAGAGACCATGTCAGGGTGCTAATGTAGCACCTCCCACATGGCCCCATGGTGTCGTGCGTCTATGTGGGGTTTGTTGCACAACACCCCACATGCTATCTCATGATTTCTCCTCAAGCTGTCCTATTTCATCATTTTTCCATTTTTTGTCCAATTTTCATATTATTGTTTAAAGGCCTTTCTGAGCTCTGATTCCTTCAAATTTGATATCCCTGAAAATCTTTGGATGTCTAGTTTCCATAAGTCTTTACCTTGCTCAATTTGGAGTTTTGGTCTCCAAGATATTGCATCTAGAAGAGAGGTGACGTAATGTAGGAAATTTTGCAACACTTTTCTTGAAAAATTCATTTCTCTCAACCTGTGGCAGATATCGTCAAGACCTTTTTATAAGAGGTTAAGACATCATACTTCAATCTCGTTTAAATGGATTGTCCCAATTTCTTCTATGTTGGTACATTTTTTATGCAAAAAGGGCCCAAAACAACCATTTTTTACCTGAAAATAGTGAAACATTTACTTATGGTTTTGGTATTTTATTAATATCTCATCCATTTTAACCCATAAATTGTCATTTCGAAGGGAAAAATATGACCTACAAGATGACCCAAATTTATCTCGATCGGATAGCTGGATCAAAAAGTCAATTTTTTTACCGTCCTTAGTTAGGGTATTTGATCTTCATTCTTGTAAAAAGTGACTAAATTGGTTGCAACTTTTTGCTTTACCGTCCGATCATGTTGCATTTATTCATTCCCCCTTTATGGCTTTAAAAATCACGATTTCACCTTTTTTTGAACTTTAAGCATTATTTTGACGCGTTAATCGGGGCCGGATAAAATAGGGTTTCGACACTTCAAAAAAAAAACCCTAAATTTACTAATCTTCTAAAAAAGATAAAATTCAGTGAGCAAGTCATGATTATAATAAATCAATATAAAATTTATTTCATTTTTTTTTTCTCAACTTATTGAGATGGTAGATGAGAAAAATAATGATAGTGATGGACCTATATTCCTATTAATCACAACTTACCATTTTAGAAAGTTGTGGAAAAATGCATGAAATGAAGTAAGAAAAGATTATTTTAACTTTTAACCTTTATAATCCACTTGCTATTAAGAAAAAGAAAGTGAGTATATGCAAATAAAATTACCAATAAAGTGTCATCATAGCTAATGAAGCTGCTGGAACCCAATGCAGCAAAAGGTGTACTCCTCATGCACCTCAGAACACCTTAATTTGTCAATTGATTTTTTGCCCAATTGACACCTATCTCCATTCTCTAGCCCCGTGTCACAAGTTCGACTAATCTTCCACCTTCCTTCCAAAAAAGGCAAAAAATAAAACATAGAAATGTTGATTTACTAATCTTCTATAAAATGACAAAAATATCCTTTACATAATAGTTGTGGCTGACTAGTTAGCAAGTCACTAATATAATAAATCTGTGTACAATATTTATTTTGCAAATTGTTCCACAACTTATTAAGATGGTAAATAAGAAAAATGATAATAATGATGGACCTATATTCCTATTAACTACAACTAACCGTATTAATATGTTAGAGAAAAATGCATGAAGTACATAACCTATCGTCTATTCAGCTAAAATTTAGGGCATAAAATTGAGAAGGAATAAAACATGCCTATATAGTCTATACCATACCATAAAGAAACAAGGTAACCAAAATCAATCTCATACGTATGTGGTTTTGTGAACACAAAAAAAAAAAAAAAAAAAAGAATCTAATCATTTTGGTTACTTAGATTATCACCTCTAATTCTCACTCAATTTCACAATTGCAAACACACTCATCAATTGTGGCCGACTAATGAGCAAGTCACTATTATAATAAATCTATGTACAATATTTATTTTGCAAATTGTTCCAATTAATGCAGCTTCAAGCAAATTGTTCCATTGCTTATTGAGATGGTAAATAAGAAAAATAATAATAATGATGGACCTATATTCCTATTAACCACAACTAACCATATTAATATGTTAGGGAAAAATGCATGAAGTATATAATCTCTCGCCTTTTCAGTTAAAATTTAGTGAATAAAATTGAGAAGAGAACAAAACATGCCTATATAGTCTATGCCATACCATAAAGAAACAAGGTAACCAAAATCAAGCTCATGCGTTTGTGGTTTTGTGAACACAAAAAAGCTAATCATTTTGGTAGTTAGAATATCACCTCTAATTCTCACACAATTTCACAATTGTAAACACACTCATCAATTGTGGCCGATTAGTGAGCAAGTCACTATTATAATAAATTTGCGTACAATATTTATTTTGCAAATTGCTCCACAACTTATTGAGATGGTAAATAAGAAAAATAATAATAATGATGGACCTATATTCCTATTATCCCCAACTAACCTTATTAATATGTTAGGGAAAAATGCATGAAGTACATTGCCTCTCGTTTATTCACCTAAAATTTAGGGCATAAAATTGAGAAGAGAACAAAACATGCCTATATAGTCTATACCATTGCATAAAGAAAACAAGGAAAACAAAATCAAGCTCGTATGTTTGCAGTTTTGTGAACACAAAAAATGCTAATCATTTTAATAACTTATTAATATGTTAGGGAAAAATGAATGAAGTACATTGCCTCTCGTTTATTCACCTAAAATTTAGGGCATAAAATTGAGAAGAGAACAAAACATGCCTATATAGTCTATACCATTGCATAAAGAAAACAAGGAAACCAAAATCAAGCTCATACGTTTGCAGTTTTGTGAACACAAAAAATGCTAATCACTTTAATAAGTCAGATTATCACCTCTAATTCTCACACAATTTCACAATTGCAAACACACTTATCAATTGTGGCCGACTAGTGAGCAAGTCACTATTATAATAAATCTGTGTGCAATATTTATTTTGCAAATTTTTCCACAACTTATTGAGATGGTAAATAAAAAAAATATGATAATAATGATGGACCTATATTCCTATTAACCACAACTAACCTTATTAATATGTTAGGAAAAAATGCTTGAAGTCCATTGCCTCTCGTTTATTCACCTAAAATTTAGGGCATAAAATTAAGAAGAGAACAAAACATGCCTATATAATCTATACCATTGCATAAAGAAAACAAGGAAACCAAAATCAAGCTCATATGTTTGCAATTTTGTGAACACAAAAAATGCAAATCATTTTAATAAGTCAGATTATCACCTCTAATTCTCACACAATTTCACAATTGCAAACACACTTACCAATTGTGGCCAACTAGTGAGCAAGTCACTATTATAATAAATCTATGTACAATATTTATTTTGCTAATTGTTCCACAACTTATTGAGATGGTAAATAAATAAAAAAATATGATAATAATGATGGACCTATTTTCCTATTAACCACAACTAACCTTATTAATATGTTTGGAAAAAATGCATGAAGTACATTGCCTCTCGTTTATTCACCTAAAATTTAGGGCATAAAATTGAGAAAAGAACAAAAACATGCCTATATAGTTTATACTATTGCATAAAGAAAATAAGGAAACCAAAATCAAGCTCATATGTTTGCAGTTTTGTGAACACAAAAAATGCAAATCATTTTAATAAGTCAGATTATCACCTCTAATTCTCACACAATTTCACAATTGCAAACACACTTACCAATTGTGGCCGACTAGTGAGCAAGTCATTATTATAATATATATGTGTACAATATTTATTTTGCTAATTGTTCCACAACTTATTGAGATGGTAAATAAAAAAAAATGATAATAATGATGGACCTATATTCCTATTAACCACAACTAACCTTATTAATATGTTAGGAAAAAATGCACGAAGTACATTGCCTCTCGTTTATTCACCTAAAATTTAGGGCATAAAATTGAGAAAAGAACAAAAACATGCCTATAGAGTTTATACTATTGCACAAAGAAAACAAGGAAACCAAAATCAAGCTCACATGTTTGCAATTTTGTGAACACAAAAAATGTTAATCATTTCTATAAGTCAAATTATCACCTCTAATTCTCACACAATTTCACAATTGCAAACACACTCATCAATTGTGCCAACTACTAAACTACCCCCTTAAACATACAAACAAACAAGTGAGTTCTAGTTAGCTCAAGTCGTAAATTAGTGTCATGGTATGATGATAATAAATAATCACCATGAAGCAAAATGTCATAGTTTTGAAATATTATGTATTTATAAATAAATAAATACACAAACACATTTGTTGGTCATCAAAGTGTTGGGAAATCTGGTTTTATATCTCATACAAAACACACAACGGAAGTCACAAACATGAATTTATTTCATTCATGATTGATAACATACACTATGTAAATTTTAGAATTTAAGAATAAGATTACGTACCTGGTGTGGTGAAATTCAAAACAAAATATTAAAAGTACTTGAGAACATTTTTAATATTCACTCCAATTCCACTTTATTCCCAAGAAGTATGGTCTCTCAATCAATTTCCAAGGGAGAATAAAGAAGTGGCTTCACTCACACATACACACCATTTCATAATGATGTTTCTCTCTTATAAAATTTTTTTGTATGTTTCTCCATTTATATCTAACTAATTATCTAATTGGGCCGGCCTATTGGGCCTTTCCAATTGGGCTTTAGTATGTTGCTTGGAGTGTGACCAAAAGGAACTAATAAGACACTAGCTCCAATGGGTTTTGGATTTTTTTGTCAACTCTCGATAAATCCAAAGTTACCATTAATTATATTTAATATCACTATATAAATATAATTGCACTTTAGGCCTTATTAATAAACTATATCCCAAGACTTTATTATACATACAACCCCTTCATAAAATATTCGTAGTAATACAAAGTCATGAATATAGACTGCCACTTTGAAAATTACTACATCTTAATTCCTTAAATACCCGATTTAATCCTTTAAATTATTCATCATTTATTTATGAAACTCAATTCTATAAATATATACTTTAGTAACTCTTTACTAAAGTGGTTAGGCCTAACACTCTGAATAACCAAATCCATTAAACTTATCTCAATAGAATATTTTATATCTCCGTTAAAAGACTATGAATTCCATCTTAAGAATATATGTTCCATCAACATTAAATGTGGCTGCCTAACATACTGAGGTTTTGATCGTGACTTTAGACCTCACTTTTGATATATCAAAACAACCTACACTTCATGATCAGATCCATTATCTTTTCAGGATTAAAAATTCATGTAAATAGAAGTCATAAGTTTATTATTCATTTGACAGTCATTAAGAGAATAATAAATATCACAACGGTCCAGTTCAATATGTTTTAACTTTTAAAATATACAACATACCAACTAAAAATCTCTATTTCCATGATCAAGACAAATCATCTTCGTTGATATGTTATAGCCTTCACAGGTGAAATACTCAATTTCATCACCAACTACGAACTACAATTCTAAGTTTACAAAAAATTTGTAATTTATATCTTCTATGACTAAATCACATACTATGCATCTCATGGAATATATGATAATATCTCAATATTCATGTTACCATTATTTTAGATAATAATAAAACAACTTTATTAATCACAACATTAAGTCAAACAAAATGTCATACACAACACTATACAATAGGATTTAAGGGTACATATCCTAACACAAAGTAGGCTGAGTTGGTCTCCTGCATACACTAGTGAGGCATAGCATAGTATAGTTGCTAAGAGAATTATCTATGAATGTATGTGAATGTAGCTCATTAAGCTGAACTCTTTCTCTAATACTTCCATTATTCTCTACATTTACATCAATTTTACTCTCCTTATTTTAAAATATTTCAACAAATACAATTCTATTTTTTATACTTACTCAAGCCAAGGCAATCGTCCTGCACATATCTTAACTCAGTATGCTAGGAATTTAGTTAGTTTGGTAGTTTGGATGGAGAATAATCCAATTATGATTGAGTTGGCTTTGGCTCAAGATGTAATGTGTTTATCTCATCTTAATAAAGTTATGATCTTCCTATCAAAAAAAAAAAAAAATTGACAATAAGTATTATATAATTTCTTGTTTGATTGGTCAGTTGTGTCCAAAAATTCTTGTTTTCTCTATTAGTTGAATACAGGTTGAGGCCAACCTACATTGAGCTAAGAATACCAATACAAGATTATACAATTCTTTTCTCTTCTCTTCTTCTTTTTTTTTTTTTTTTTTGGTTGTCTTTTTGGAGTCAAGATTATACAATTATGAGCTACACATAATTCCATCCAAAGTAGGGTGGGAAAACTACCCTAATTTTTAGGCCTAGGCATTTATGACAAATTAACTTGTTAAATATACTATGTTGATATCTATAAACTATAATGTGCCCTATCAAAAATAGAAGAAGATATCTATAATGTACATAAAAAATAAAATATATCTATAATGTCTTGTAGTTGTTAATTTGTCCCCAAAAAATAAAATAATAACTCCCAAGTACTTTAGATTATACTCTTATCTAATTTGTGTTGTTATTTTAAGCGACATTTGAAGATACTTTTAACCTTTAATCTCTATAATCCACTTGTTATTAAGAAAAAAAAAAGTAAGTAAATGTAAATAAAATTACATAGAAAGTGCAAAATTTTTTTTTTTGAGAAACATAGAAGGTGCAATTAATAACTAATGAATTAATGTTGATGATCCGAAAACAATTAAGAAAAGGCAAAAGAGAAGCTGCTAGAACCCAATGTAGCTAATTGTGTACTCCCCCATGCACCCCAAAGCACCTCAATTTATCAATCGGTTGATAACCCAATTGACATATATCTCCGTTCTCTAGCCTTGTGTCACAATTTTGACTAATCTTTCCATTTCCCTTTAGCAAAGGCCAAAAAAAAAAAATGGTTCAATTTATTAATATTCTAAAAAATGACAAGAATGCAGGGAGCAAGTCACTATTATAATAAATCTGCATACATTACTTATTTCACATTTTTTTCCACAACTTATTGAAATTGTAAATGAGAAAAATGATGATAGTGATAGACCTATATTTCTTTTAATTGCAATTTACCATTTTAGTAAGTTATAAAAAAATTCATGAAAAAATTTGAGAAAAGATGCTATTAACTTTTAAACTCTATAATCGACTTGTTATTAAGAAAAATAAAGTAAGAAAATGTAAATAAAATCACCCAAAAAATGCAATTAATAGCTAATGAAGCTACTAGAACCCAACGCAGCAAAAAGGTGTACTCCCCATGCACCCCAAAACATTTGTCAATGGATTTATAGCTCGATTGACACCTACATTCGTTCTCTATCCCCGGATCACAAGTTTGATTAATCTTCTACCTTCTCTCCAAAAATGACAAAAAATAGAAAATAAATCTGGTCAACTAGTGAGCAAGTCGATATTATAATAAATCTATGTACAATATTTATTTTGTAAATTGTTTTGATAACATATTGAGACGGTAGCTAAGAAAAATGATAATAGCAATGGCCAGTGGGCGTATATTCCTATTAATCACAACTTAACTTACCGTAATAATAAGTTATGGGAAAAATGTATGAAATACATCATATCTTGTTTATTCACCTTAAAAGGCTAAAATTAAGAAGAAAGCAAAACACGTGCCTTATATAGTATATGACAAAAGTTAAAGAATGCCATAAGAGTATTTATTAGTGAACTATTTAAGGAAATTTTTTATTAGAAAAGAAAAATAAGCAATAAAAATTTAGACAATTTTTTTATTCCCATAAAATAAAAGTGATATTAAACTTTCCTAAAATGATTCATTTTATTTATAGCCTAAAATGGTTCATTAACAAATGCCACTTGATAACCAAATCTATAGAATATACACCATAAGATAAAGGAGCTAGGAAACCAAAATCAAGTGCATATGAGCCCGTTTGGTAAGAGATTTTTAGTAATGTTGTTGTTGTTTTGCGAAAATACATGCGATTGAAATAGTGTGTAAAAATACGTGTAATATTGTTTAAATGTTGAAAACTGTTGTTTAAACAATAGTAAAAAACACCTCCTCTATGTTTGTGGTTTTGTGAACACAAAAAACACTAATCATTTTATTTGGCCTAATTATCGCCTTTAATTCCACACAAATTTCACAAGTGCAAACACACTAATCAATTGAATTAACTACTAAGGAGGTGTTTAGTTTGTGTTTGCAAACAACTATTTTAAGTTATTAAACATTACACATATTTTCACACGTTTTTACTCATACATATTTTCACAAATATTTTCAAATAATTTTCTGTTTTTAAACACATGTAACGGCCCTAAACTATTTTTTTTTTTTTTTTGGCTGATACTAAACTACCCTCAAACACACACACGTGTCGGTCAACGAAGTAGGCTGAGTTGGTCTCCTGCGTACACCAGCAAGGCATGACATAATAAATAATAACACCACACCACACTAGCGAAATCTAATAATAATAATACTAATAATATTACAATTACAATTACAAAATAGAAAATAGAAAATAGAAAGAAAGAAAATGAAAACTTTGGCAAAGACCACGAGGTTCGCAGCCTCTCTCAAAGTCTCTCAACCCCTCTAAAAAGGTAAGGTAAGCAAACCCACACTGTCTACACCACCTTCACTATCCAACCAAGCACCAAATTCCACAACCGTGTAAACCCTTTTTGTTTTTGTTTGTTCAGTTTATTGGGTGTTGTTAATTCTTGTTTGTTTGTTTGTATTGTTGGGTTTGGACTTTGGAAGAACAATAGCAATGCCGGCACAGAAGCGAGGTGTGGAGGAGGAGGAAGAGGAGGAGGAGTTGGTAGAGTTGGATGATCCAGTGGAACACGACCACAGTAACCATGAACAACACCAAGAGGAACCGCAAGGTATAGAGTTTGTGTACTACGTACGTGGGTTTGCTTGTCTTTCTTGTTTAGCTTAGCTTGTTCCCCCAAAAATTCATAAACCTCAAGCAAAGCAACCACCGAGATTTTACTTGTTGCACATTCAGAGAAAATTTTTTGATTGTTCATTTCCTTAACCATGTTCTTCGTTTTCTCAGAATCTGATAGAAGCCATTCGTCCAGTAATGGAGACAACAAAGACGAGTACGTTTTCTTTTATTATTATTATTATTATTCTTTTCGTGCTATTCGTCCTTGGGTTTCTTTGTTGGTGTGAGTGTGTGAATTATAGAGGTTGGTGTTGTTTGATCTGGGATCTGCGTGCTTCGTATGGTGCTGGTGCTTCTGTGTTGTGTTTTCTCGAGGAAGTGGCACATGGGTGTTTCAGTGAGTGATAATTTTGAGTGCGTTCGAATTGTTATCGTTGTGTTTTTTGGTATTTCTGAGATGGGTTTTGCTCTCTTATTGTGGACGAGTTCGATGGAGGTTGGTAGAGTTGGGGTTTTGGTCATCTGGGTCGTGGTGATTTTGACTCAGGATTGGTATATATGCATGAGACTTTGTTGCATGGTAGCGTCTGTGGCAGTTGGGTTTTGGGATTTTGCTACTGTTGTGAAATTTTGCATGTCGATGCTTATCAGGGCTCTTGTACCTGCATCGTGGTACTTGATTACGTTTATACATGTACTTTAATTTTATTATGATTTCGTAGATTGGTGCAGAGGTTGGTTAAAATCGTTTTTAACAATTGGGGACCTGAATTACTGGTTTTGTTGAGGAATTTGGATGATGAAAATTTTTGTTAGGCTAAGAAGGCTTGTTGAGTGTTCAGTGTCACTCTGGGCCTCTGGGTTGCTGATTAATATGTTTATTTTTCAATTACCAAATCTTGAAGGTTGGAACCATTGTCCTTTTTGTTTCTGGGAGCTCTGCGAGTTTGGCTGTGATCTGCTTTGTGTTAGGATATACTATGGTTATTGTTTTGACAAAGAATTTAATTCATCTGAAACCTCAGGTGGGTTAATTGAATCTTGTGCATGTAAATTGTATTGTTCAACATCACACATTACTTAACCTCATGGAACAGTGAATTGATAGGTATTTTCCCAAGAACTCTTTTGTTGATGTCTGAACATCACCCCTCTGTAACATTTTTATGTACATGACCCAGCAGGTTTTTTTCTTTTTCTTTTTCTTTTTTTTGTTAAGAGATTGATATGAATGCATCTACCTAGTCAATATTTATAAAATTCGTATACAGCAAATAATGTTGTGAATGATATTTTGGTTACTGTTCTACATCTTGGGACCCAACTTAATTATTTGACATGTCCAATAATTATTGCATTCAAAAGCCTTTTTGGGTGTGTATGCTAGACCTAACATGTAAGCCTGATGGTTTTGTCAGAAAGTATAAGTCAGAGAAAAACTAAAATGGTGCCATATTGTTTGAGAACCTGATTAGAAGAAACCTTCTCCTTGTCAATTGTGATCGGGTGTAAGTCTACATGGCAATTGTGATTGGGTGTATTAACATGCCTAAGACAACAACTGTCAGTGTAATTGTTAGGATTCAGTTCAGCTTAATGTTTGACAAAAAGGGACTTTTGGGCCCTGGATATTCTATTTATGGGAAACAACCATTCTTGATACTGTGGTTCAGAATGGCATCTCAGCAAAGCATTTCCTCTAAATTCCTCCTCGACAAAGGAGTTTGACTTGCTTAAACAGTGTTATCTGGAAGCTAGAATATTTTCCTCATGCTCATGAGTTATTCTAACATATTTGACTTGACTGCTTTGGTTAGACCATAAGGATCATATAGAGTATTGAATCTCTTGTTTATACATAGCTGACAACCTGCTTCATATTTATAGAATTATACTGAACACCTATTTCTCACAACTGTTTTTGTGAAAGTATGCAAGAAATTGCTCCAAGAAATTAAGTACATTTATCGGTTGGTATTAAAGAAAATATAGTTTAATTGGTTCAATGATGAAATAAAATTATTAGAAGAGGTTGAACCTCTTTTGTTCACGTTTTGTCGTGGGAGGTGGGGTTAACCTGAAGGTCAAAATTCTCTTTCTTTCTATCAATATGAGCTTTTATGGATTTGCCATTACATTTTATAAAACATACTTTGGTCTGAAAAAATAGAGAAATGTATACAACCAATTCTCCTTTAATTATGGTTGTATGGTAACCCTCTGTCTTGCTGTTTTTTTGCAGATTCGTTGTGGTGAAACTGTCAGATATCCGCAAGGAAGTACAATGCCCAATCTGTCTAGGTATAATTTTATTTTATGGTATAAAAAAAAAAAAATTAAATGTAAGAAACATTCACTTCCTAGTGATTTTGAATTGCAAAAGATCATAATAATTTTCTGTCATATGCAACACCCCCCCCCCCTCCCCCCCAAAAAAAAAGAAAAAAAAAAGTGGAACCCAAAATCTAGGGGTCTTGTCTTTCCATGTGGAAAGTTATTAATTTGATTTCCAAAACCATCTTAGATACTTGCTTCTATGACATTTATTAGTAGATATATCTGTTGTGAAACTAAATAAATAGAGGCAGATGTCTGGAAGGTTATTGAAGCATTGAGAAGAGTGCTTTTTAGAATTGCCCTCATTTGAACTTTTTATTTATTACAAAACTTATACCAATGTGTCTCTAGTTGCACACCCCTTTGATTACATAGGCATGCTGTTTTTGGTGGTTTATAAGAGCCACATAACATATCAATTTGACCATTTAAAACATTCAGTCAAGATGTGATAGTCAGGTACTTGATACTTGACTATCTTGTGGGCATTACTGGCCAATGTACTTTAGGGTATCTCATATGCTAGATGTATACATATGGAAACTACTCTGTTTTCTATGTGATCTCCTTGCCAAAGTCCTTCACTGGAAAATATATTTATGAGATTATCTGCATTGTTAATGATTATATTTTGCTTTGGATTCTTGACAGGCCACTCTTTGCCTATGTTATTCTCAAGGAAATTAACGCATCAAATTTCACATGCATGTGTTCTTTATCTTTTTCGCTTGTGTGAATGTGTCTTTTTCTCCATCTGCAAACAATGGGTGTACTTCTTGCTAGTGCTACTGGAAATTTGTATTGCATTTTAGTCTTTATTCAAATTTAGCAGTGATACGTGGATCTACAAGGCTAGAAAAAATTCACTACACCTCAATTGCAGAGAGTATATTTTCTCTTCAGAAAAACCCATGGTTCATGCACCCTTGAATTTTAAATGTTATTTGAAGGAATTTTTCATTTTTTAGTTATATTGCATTTTTTATGCCATTGTTAAAGATGTGAAGTCATTGATTCTTCACTGTTTTGAATTACTATTATATGGTTTTGCAGAGTAATCATCTTATATAGGGATTGTAATGGTTGTAAACAATTCAATTCAACTGAGCTCAACTAAGCCATGGAAGCATATGCTTAGCATCTGCTGTGGCTTTGAATAGTTTACCATTCAACCTATGGCCTTAAAAAATGGATGAACTTGTACAGCATTGGATTATGTGTTTTTAGAATATGATATTTATCGATATTCCCATTTATCTCTTTCAAGGGCCAGGGACTCTCTTAAGTCAAATTAAATTGTACAGTTTTTGAACTATCTAGATGTCCCCATAACACCCCCCCCGAGGTGCATCCAATCACTCGCTGGTCTTGCACAAGTTAGGAAGCAACCAAAACATTTTTGGGGGAATAAATTTGTTTGTTGATTCAATATTATGATGAGAGTGCAGGCCTTTAGCTTGTTAGCCTTTCAGCATTTTTCTTTAAGTTTCATGGCTCCTTTTCCTTCTCCAGATATCAAATTGCAATAAATAAATAAAAAACATTGAATTTCTTTGTTTTCATATGTATAGGGATCATTCGTAAAACTCGAACAGTAATGGAATGCCTGCATCGCTTCTGCAGGGAATGCATTGACAAATCGATGCGGCTTGGGTATGTCATCAAACTGTCTTCCTTATTAATATTTGATTAATTGAAACCTTGGGACCAAATTTCTTCTGTGGTGTTGGTTTGGGGTGATCATACAAGTTTATTAAAAATTTTGAAGTACAAGCTAAAATATTTTTTATTAATCAAATTGGTGATTGATATTCACTGCAGGAACAATGAATGCCCTGCCTGCCGAACACATTGTGCTAGTCGTCGCTCCTTGAGAGATGATCCAAAGTATGATGCCTTAATTTCAGCTTTGTATCCAGATATTGACAAGTATGAGGAAGAGGTATATTTTGGTGGCCACTATTTTGCATGTCATTTTAGAATCTGATTTACTGTATCATCTTCTAATTTCAAGAACTCATTATTGAGCATCTGCCCTAGGAATTGGCTTTTCATGAGGAGGAAAGGGCTCGCAATAAGCAGGTATATTTTTCAAAGTTTTAGCTTTGAAGCCTTATGCCCTACTACACACATCCATCTATTTTGGTATTGGCAAGTTCAGGAAGTGCTGACTGTCACCAAAAGAAAGAGAGAAAAAAGGGGGGTGTGAGGACACCCTAAAAGAATTCTTGTTTTTCTTGTAAAATCATGGCATTCTTCTGTGACTGAAACCACAGGGACAGAAAACTCTAGATGATAAATGCCTTTATTCTTTTTACATGAACACCTAACTAATGTGTTTCTATGAATTAAAGCAGTACAGTGCCTTGTGGTAGGGTAGTATAATGGCCACAGAATCATTGATTTTTACCATCCAAGTATTAGGCTTTTACTTCAAATTGTTCACCAGCAGAACTTTTAGATATTTTCTCTCTCTCTCTCTCTCTCTCTCTCTCTCTCTCTCTCTTATTTAGTGATTCAAGTCTTATATTTATCTTAATTTGGGTAGATACAAGCCTCCATTGCCCAAACTTTTCGGCGGCAAGCAGAAGCTCTGGGTAGGAAGCGGTCAACAGCTAAAGCCACAGCAGCTGCATTTGTTAGGAGATCAAGAGGCTATCGAAATGCTCATTTGAGAGGAAGGAGAAACTATCGAAATGCTGCTGAAAGTCAAGGATCTGATGACAATGAGGATGCAAATGTTAATGATGGAGGCAAAGATTCATCTTCTGCTGACGAGCACACAGAAGTCAGACCCAAAAGAAGCAAGAGATGGGGAGGAGTTCGATTTTCTCTGCCTTCTCCAGCAGCTGCTAATGCAGATGGAGGTGGGGATGAAAATGATTCCGAAGTAAACAGAGAATCGATAGGTGTGTCTGCTGGACTTGTTGGCAGTTCAGAAAGGCTTGCGTGGGGTAAAGGTGGCATGCGGAGTCACACACGATATGGCAGTATGAATGGTGGAAATGGTAAGAATGCCCGGAACAGCCGCCTCTCAAAATTGGCCGAGTATCTGCGGAACTTAGAGGAAAATGATAATGAGGTAAAGTAGATTTTGCGGGATGATCTTGGGAATCAGCTTTGATAAGGAACTGTGAATTACGTTGTTGCTTCAAATTGCCTCAAATTCTTGGCTGTACTAGTCTCTAGTTCACAGTCTTTTTATGATGGCTGGGATCACAATATCATCATTTTTGTCTTTTTGAGATATTATGTGCTTCTTGAGCTCTCAATTACACTGAACTTGAATAAAATATGCTCCTTGTTATTTCAGTTAACGATCAACCTCATGCTTGTTTCTTTCGATGAACAAAGTATACCGAGTTTGGAGAGGCCCTACCTTTGCTGCAAGCCTACCCTGTCAGTTAGACAACTGCGCAAGGTGTCTGTTTTTCTACCTTATACTGTGATTTTCATTTGATTGCACTTCACCAAAAGCTTCTGTTACCACTACTGGAACTGGTTCTCAATTGCTTGTTCAAACAGTATGTTGCTGCCCAAACTGCATCTCAAGATGATGAAGTTGCATTATATTTGGTGAATGAATTGGATTCCAAAATCAACCCTTCAACCTCTTCGAGTGAAATACTGTCCAAGTCTCGTGTAATTAATCCAGGCAAAGATAAATTGAGAATTTTAGGGGAGCAGGAAACCTTGGCTGGACTTACAACAGGCAATTTTGTACATGGCTATCTGGTAAGCTTTTCTAAAATTTATGGTTATATACTTTGTGCAAACAGCTATCACCTACACAGTATATAGAAGAATACAGATTTAGTTTTGTATACAATTAATTATGAATTATCTTTTAGTTTGTACTTGGAATACTAAGTCAATCCGTTGGTTTTTACTGCGATCTTTCAGCTTCTGGCATACGAGAGAAAGCAGTGGCACTCAGATTTTCTGATGGGTTTGTCATGAAGAACAAGGTCTGTCATCTCTTCTTTACCATGGTGTGGTATATAGTATACTGACAAATGGGAATCTAGTTAGCTCCAATATTGTTAGTTTCAATGCTAGCACTGCAATATGTATCACAGAAAAATGAAAAGCTTTTACGAGGTTGAAAGTTCACAGAAAATGAACATGTTAGAAGCTAGAAATTCCATACTTAAAAATTTGTTACCACTTTTAACAAGCATCTATAGCCTGCCTAACTGTGATTAATTTTTTTCAGGGTAAGTTATCATAATCCATTGAATTGTATGGTATTTACTCATTTAACGAGTTCAAATCACGACTGAGCCCTTTGGCTCAAGTGGTTGCTCTGCCTCTCTCCCATGAGGAGAGTGAAGGTTTGAATTCCAGGGACCTTAGTCCCCCCTTAAAACTTTCTGGAGCTGAAATCAGGACGATAGAGCTCGTGTCCTAAGGAGTCAGATCAAATCCTTGTCTGCCTTATCTTTTATAAAATTATGTCTCCAGAATTTCTATGAACCACAAACATTAACGTGGGACATTGATACAACAGAAAAAGCTAGTTTGTTGTAGTGAACTAGTGATGATCTGAGGCACAAGCAAAACAATGTTGCCCATGTGTGCGTCGCACCATTTAATTAATTTTCATAAATTTTTTTCCTCTTTTTAGATGCGGTTCAAATTTCCGAATTTTCATTTATCTAAGTTAGTAAAATTCATGTGGAACTTCTGTGCCCCCACATGGGGTTCGGGGGACTTACCTGGAAGGCATAGTCCCTGGCTTGTTGAAAAATAGTCCTTGTAAGTGGTAACACTTACATGTGGTTGTGGCTCTCCGACTTCATCTATTAATATAACTAATCCCTAACTTGTGCGTACACGAGAAAAGTATTGAGAATGATATATAATTTAATCTTGGTTTATTTTACTATAATCGCAAAAATTGAATTTGTAAATGGCACTATATAGCTAAAACATGTATTAGCAATTATATGATTTCTCTAAAAATACTATAGAACATTAAATAATAAAAAATTTATTACAAATTAACAGAATATGTTAACACACCTGGAAACTGGAATTGAATATGTTCCTGTATATAGCTCTTGATCTTTTTACTTTATTGTATTTTTAAATTGATAAGTGTAGCTCTTGAATCTTGATAAAATAAAATCTACAGATTAGGAACTCAACACGTTAAAAAAAATTATATCCCTAAACTTAATGTTTAAAGAGTGTCTATTGTTGCAACTTGCCCTTAATACCACATTATTATTTGATTTGAGAAATTTGTTAATATCCATAATTCATAATCTATAACTCATAGATTCCCAATTTAAATAAATAAATAAAAACAAACAATAAAAAAAACATCAAACATGTCAAATTCTATACCCTTTTAACAAAATCAATTTCATATTTAATATTTTCTATTTATTTAACAAATAGATAATCTCTTCTATAATATACAATAACAAGACCTTAAAATAACCAACTTAAAATTTGGAATGGTGAATACTATTAGTGGATAGTAATAACCACAAAGGCATAAAGATTATCCCTTCTAATTGCCTATAAGGATAAATGACTGTAGTAGGTTTTTGTATATAGAGCTAAACTAAATGACCGGATCAATAAATTAAACATTTTCACCAAAAAAAAAAGAGAGAGCAAAATAAAAAATAAAAAAATTTTATATAGAAAATTCAAAGAAAGTTTTTTAAGAACTAGAGACCAAGAACTTAATCTATACAGAATAATATAGCTTTCACCTAATAGCTAATATGATAGGTAACATAGTTGGGTTTATATATTGATTGTCTGTTAGGCATGGAGCATGTTTTGTCGTGTGTGCTTGTTAGACATTGAGCATGCTCTGTCATTTATTCTATAATTGATTAGTAATATTGAGAGCCAAACTCGAATTCAAGCTAATGAGACCTACAATAATGGACATGGGACAAACTCTAAATTCAAGAATAGGAACAAAACAATCAAGTATTTGTTAACCAATTTTTTGCTTGCAACATAGAGTCTCGTTAATTAAGTCCACACCAAAATAGTAAATAAATTGTTTTTAGAGGGGTGATTGGCAGAGAGAGAAACAAATCAAAGCTCAAAAAAAGAAAATAGCCAAGCACTGAATTACGAGGTGAAATCAAGGTGACCTAATTTTCCTCTAATTGGGTTAGATAGAGGTCGAGAAAAACAGCTGGGAAAAGGAGATTGAATATTGATCATAATAATAGAGGGATACAATGAGAAGGGTGGAGAAGAAGGGGAAAAAGAGAGAGAAAGAGGAAAAGCAAGCATGCCTCAAAGAATAATACCGAAACCACCACATGGTTAACAAAGAATACCAATGGTGGAAGTTGTAGGGAGCAATTGTTGAAGCAAAAGTTATTTGCGCGTAGGGTTTTAGTGTTTTTAGAGACGAAATCTAGTAATCGGGTTTTTCCAAAGGGTCCTGTAGTAATTACCAATTAGTTAAAAAATTATATAGATAAAAAGTAAAAAAAATGATGTGTAAAATTGAGAAGTTGCTAAAGTTTATGTAGCAAAATATTTGAAGGTCAACAAATAGTCAAACGTCTCTAGTTTTATAATATTTATTATATAGATGGGTCTTCACCTATTAATATAACTAGTATGGAACTTATGCTTACGCACGAAATTGATGAATTATAATGGTGCTATTGATGTTAGTTTGGGTTATTAAACATGTATGACATAGTTTGACCACGACATTTGAAGGTATTAAAATAGTTTTTTCTTGCAATTTTCATGATATTAGTTACGCCAAGTTTCCCATTACATTGCTATTACATATGTAATTTTGAAAATTACTATTGAATACTACATATACAATATCAATTCACAATTATTGTCTGTGAAATTCTACTAAATACAACACAAAATAAAATAATAAATTAGCTAAATGGCATCTCCTAAATTGAATAGGGATAGGTGCATAGGATCGTTCAGTTCAATTACAGTTTGTTACGTTTAATATCTTCGAGCAAAAAATATCTAAATAGCAACTATATGAAAAATATGCTCACTAGCTAGTATAGAGAAAAAATAATAGCAAAAATCTAAACATTTTAATTTATATGGAAAGCTAAAAAAAGCAAAATCCAATTTTAATTATAATTGAATTTTTTCTAAACTTTGGTTTATAAATAAATAAATATATATATATATATATATATATGTATATAACCTAATTAGTAATGGACGGTACATAGTCATGGTATATTACATTAATGAATTATGAATTTGAATTATTTTTAGTTACATGATTAGGGTTTTTTTATGATGTATTTATATCGAACTCCTTATTTTCTACACTAAACTAATTCATTTGGCACAAAATCAAAAAACTTATATTAGATGGGACACATGACGCAAAATTAAACTTTAATTGAAATCCAATTTTTATACTAAATTAACTCACTTGGCATAAAAATTTAAAATTTAGATTAGATGGGACATATGGAGCAAAATTAGACTTTAATTGAATTCAAATTTGAAACCTAATAGATTTTCTCTCAGCTTTACCTATTAAGGCTAGATTTTAATTTTATGTCTTTGGTCCATATGGTGGATGTTTTAGTCAAAAATTTTTGAGTACATATATTTTGGTAATTTATTGGTTTTTTATATTTGTAATTATGTATACATAAATCAAATAATGGATTAAATGTTTTCTAAAAAAAAAGGATTAAATGGGCAAGTCGAAGATTAAATGAGTTGGGTTGGTAACAAGTATTTAATATTTAGTTAAATGTGTAATATATGAGTAAATGGGTAATTGCATTCATGACCCAACCCAAAATGCACCCAACCCATGAGAAATTATTATTCACTTCGGGAGGACCGCTACTGTGGTCCTCCCTAACTAATGAAATTATGTAATTTATGCAAATGTATATGTGAGCTTTCTAATCAATATAAGAAATAAAAAATAAAAATTATTAGATGATGGCACCTTTACATAAATAATAGAATTTTATTGGTTAAGAAGTCAGGAAAGACCACATCAGCAGTCCTCCTAACGGACCTAATAATTTTCCCAATTATAACCATAATATAAGGAAAATTATTGAATACTTTGAGAGTATAATAAATACTTACTCCTTTATCTCACATAAATTGTGAATCCCACCATGAATTTAACTAGTGAGGCTCACAATTATGTAAGAAGAAAAAGTATACATTTTATGGTACTCAGAGAATATTCAATAATTTCCCTTAATATAATGCAATTATGACAAATTTTGTGATTAGTGAGGATTAATGATAGTAGAAGTGGGCACAATGATTTGGCTAGTTATTACTTCAAGATTCGAAATTGTTTATACTTGGAGCACTCATATCAATGAAACTTGTGGAAATTGTCCATACTTAAAAATGACTTGCATTAATGAGTGTATAATTATATAGATTTACAAATGTGTTAAAGTGTAATTTATATTGACATTCTTTATTTTACATTTTTTTTTTTAGAGGAGAATGAATAATGATGACTGTATATGAATAAAGAGAAACAATTAAAAAAAATATTTTGATGATATATAATATAAAATAAATAATCTTTGAAAAATAAGTATGTAAAATTAAAAAAAAAAATTGTATTAAAATAAACAAAATTTTGGACAAATGCTATTATACGACAATATACATGTAATTATTAGTCAAATCTTTGCCTTCAAGCAGCGTGGCTGGGAATCACTAACACACACAATCACAATACATGTAATACTAGTCAACCTATTGCCTTCAAGCAGCCTGGCTTGGAACCACTAATACACATACAACCGATAGTGTTGTTATCAACAAGACCCACGAGTCCAGGTCTCACTCGATAACATATTCACAATTGAGTCGACTCTCTTTCCAAACTAATATTTCAAGCTTTAAAATCTACCTGCTAGTAATATTTTCCTATTTACCAAGTCTAAAGTAGTCAGTTCACTGTAATGTGATTTTAATGTTATACACATTAAAATTTTTAATTCATTTTATTTTTTTTAACATTGTTATAAAATATATGATATCATCTTAATCTCATATTCTTCTTAAACGACATTATATTAATGTAAAATTACAACAACATTATAATCTAACATCTCCACAGACATATTACAACATAACATTATAATAAACCAAACACACCAATAGTGTTTTTACATCCATTGTCCTCCCTATCACAAATTATAATTCACATTAATAATGGTCAGTTAAAAGGTGGAAAAAAAAGGGGTCACATCAGGTTGGTAAACATCGCATTTCTCATTTTTTTTTAATCCATTATTATCCTTTCTTATCTTAATTATGATTTGTGTAGGACATATGCGTTTAATATAATCAAAGACGAAGGGACCACCATGCCTTTCCCAAAGTCATTGATTGAGGTTGCTGCATTATTGTCCTTCTGCTTCCTAGTCCCATCTTATCGTTTCCACGTGGGTCCATACCGTGTATATTCATTAGATTTTCTTTTAAAAAATGCAGCATCAAGATAACCCTTGAACTAAAAAATAATTAAATTATACAATATAATAAACCCACAAGGATAAACATCACTTCCTCTCTCAGCAAGAGCAAAAAAAATCACTTCCACACTTTGATATGCAGTACTCAAAGATCTGATTACATCTGGAAAGAACGTACACATAATGGGATTTATTTCATTAATAAGGAAAGTAGCTGCCGGTCATGATGATCATCATCTTTTAACGAAGATAGATACCACTTACAAAATTCATTTACCGTGACACCATTTCTACAACGTAAAAGCTTACATTACTCACACACAGCTTACATATATTAATAGTCAGCTAGCTTGTTTAAAATATATATATATATATATATATATAGTCAGCTAGCTCATCAGAAACCAAGCCTAGTTAGGACAGGTACTCACGTTACTATTGAAACGACACGTCCGACACTAGGAAACAAAACAAAACAAAAGCGCTATTTACATGCAATGCAAGCCTTGCTCGGTAACCTGTCACCTCCTCAGCGATGCTCGCTCTTGGTCTCACCACTGTAGAGCCTGTGAACACATAAACAACCCACTTCATATTAGTAATCATTCAAATCAAACCCAGATGACCATTTCAAGCCCTCTAATCATAAAAAGATCAACATAAAATTCTCTCATCACCGTGAGGAGCTTGTATCTCATCTATCGGATAGATGTAAGAGTATGATACATATATCTAATATATGAGATAATTACTGCTTCGCAAAGATAGCAATTAGATCCGGTGGATAAACAACCGGTCCAGATCAACGCGCTGCCAAGTAGCATGCAAATATTTAGATATGCAAGTGCTATGTAGACTACGTACCAGTCATAGACAGTGGGAGAGTTAGGCTGTGGCTTGTCAAAGTACTGATTACCAATTCTCTTAGTGGCAAGGTTGCTACCTGGGTGGAACACGCTCCTCCAAACGTTTTCCTTACGGGCCGATGCTGGAGTTGTTGGTGTCACAGGTATAGCCGGGCTTGCTGGCATGGACAACGACCTCTGGAACTTGCTTCCCTCTCCAATATCCGCATCTAACACCATGAAACCAAATAATATATGTAAGCACAAAACTTCCATTATCATATACATAACATTAAAGCACATACTTTTATCAAGAAACTTGTAACTCAAATGACAGTTTTTAATGTTTTCAACACGCTCAGGTTAAGTTTCTCCTTTCTCAACTATTGAATTTTCTTTAATATATACATATATATATATATATATATATATATATACCTGGGGCTGGGATGTTGATGGCCTTGGTGGAGATCTTCCTTAACTTGCCAAGGCCACGTTCAGGCTGAGGTCCAGCCACAACATCATCCCAAAGCTTCTCTAGCAGAACCATCTTTCTCTCTTTGCTTTCTCTTTCTCTTTTTTTTTTCTTTTTTTGTTTGTTTGTAATGGATCAGGTTTTCCTAACTTACATAGGAGTTTGTGTTACATTTATAGAGAAAGATGACGCATAAATATCTCTTTACCCTCAATTAAAAGTTGCAATTTCTAGATGGATCTTTCTACTATTCCAAGTGTCTTTAATATTTGTTTGTGATAAAACTGTGGGTTTCACAATTATACAAACAAATTGAAAGTATGTGTCACTAGCAGAGGGAAAATGATGAGTGGAAATAGAGGGTGGGGTGGATAAGGATGAAGACTAGGCAGAATGTGCGGGGTCCGCTAAATAATATCTCTTCAAGATCTGATTGGAGTCGATTGGGGATTGTTTTACAAGTGTACCCCTGTAATTAGACAATTGTTTTGTCCTATTCCTCAGAGCAACATGGCGTCTACCTTGATGGCTGACAAATACTGTGGATTGTGACAAATTGGGCCCCCTCACCTTGATCGAGGGATTCTAATTCCAACAGTATAAAATGCGAAAAAAAATGTGAGGTACACTTAAAATTACTTCATTCTTTATCACAAATTACTATGTCACGAGTTCTGAGAGGCTGAGAATAAATAATGAGTCTATTTATATATCATTCAAAACTTATCACAGGATGAGTCGTGGCAAAACTTGTCTGAGCTTTTATGATCTTAGCATCCATAATAAAATGCTCAATAATAGAGTGATTTTCACTCTTTTTTTTAGGAAACAAAAAAACAAATAGGAGATTGATAGTTATCCTATCCCATCTAACTCAAATCTTATCTAATCTTCTAGTTACAAAAACTTGAGGATTTACCATTTGCTTAAATGGGAAATTCTACAGTAATCCTATTTTTTTGGGATATGGTACCCATAAGTTGTCAAACTTTACTAAAACATCATATTTGATAGTTTCAATGATACATTAAGTAATAAAAAATATTACATATGATTATACTATTGTCACATTTGGTGATTCTTTTATTTTATTTTATTTTATTTATATTGTATGTTGCTAACTTCACATTGGACAATATCAATATCACAAATGATTGTACAATTGTTACATTCGGTGATTCTCTTATTTTTTAGTCATTTTGAATAGTTTCATTGTCAAATTAGTCAATACCAATATCACATATGATTGTACTTTTATCACATATGATTGTACTTTTATCACATTTGATAGTTTTCTTATTTTTTACTCACATATGATGGTTCTAATATCACATTAGGTAATACCAACAACACTTATGATCGTACTAGTATTATATCCAGTGGTTACCTTGTTTTTTTAGTCACATTAGGTGGTACCATCATTACATATGACCACACCATTGTCACATTCAATAGCGTTTTTTAGTCACAATAGAAGGTTTTAACGTCACATTGGGCAGTACCAACATCATATATGATAGTACCATTGTCACATTTTGTGATTTTCTAATTGATTAGTCACGCTAGATACTTCCAATATCACATTAAGCAGTACCAACATCATATATGACTGTACCATTGTCAAATTCTGTAATTTCCTTACTTTTTAGTCATAATGGATGATTCCTTCCATTCAAAACTCTGTAAATAAAATTTTGAGAGATCTAATGAAATTTTGATTATTTACATTAAGTAATTTTTATTTTTCCATAATCGATCTTAATCTTTTCATTCAAATTGAATATTACTCACATTACATTGGATAGTTCAAATATCACATACGATAATACTTATATCACATTTGATGGTTGTTGGGGAGTTCAATCTGGAACTCGACATTGAGCCGCATAGACCAATGGCTTCCAGTGCCTTTTTAAGCCTACAAAATAGATAAAGCCCAAAGTCTTAGAATCATGCTAATGGTTTAAATAAATAAATAATATATTTAATTGAATAGTATTGATTAAATGATTAGTTGAACATCATTATTATGTTTATTAAGTGATGTTCAATATTAGAAAGTAATTAATTGTCATATATCCAATAATGGGATAAGCCCTATAGGGCCAATGGGCTCAGGAATACGTGTTGGGTTGGCCCAAGACTGTTTGTTGGGCCAGGGGCCCAATCCGAGGATATTGAATGGACCGATGATGTGGGAATATTAGCCCAAGAGGCAGTGCTGATGAATGAGGAGATAAGGTCTGATTAAGATTGTCCGAGACGGTGGTCCGAGGAAAATAATGTCCTCAGCCAAGTATAACTGAGGTAGGAAAGACTTGTCCGATGTTTGAAGGCGGTATTCTAGAAGATTCTATAAGTAAGATAAGCATGGTGAATGCACAGGATAAGAAGAAGAGTTATGAAATATCTAGGATAAGACTGCTACCACCACATTAAATGTTCTACAACTAACTTTCTGACCGCATTAATGGGAAAGTGATGCCTGAGTATCAGGGTTCAACCTTACAGCTACCTCCAAAGACTTCATGGATGGGCTAATGGGACAAGTATCTAAACGAGTAATCTGATCCTTACATGGAGAATGAGGTGAAGAAGGAGGAGGATATAAAAGGCAGAGAAAGACATTCAGGAAGGGGGATCGGAGAAAAGAGAGAGAAAACACTGTATACATTAGCATCCATAGTTGTAATCTATCTTTGAAAAGAGAAAAAGAGAATATAAATCATCATCGGCTTGTGTCTGAGGACAGTTTCTAGTATGTAAACAATCCAATATGTATGATGTTACAATCTAACCCATCATATTTGTCATTCACCATCACTAGAACCTAAGTTTCAAGCTCACTCTCTACAAATTTCATTGTATTGGGCTATTTGGGCCTATCCTTTACTTACTGTTGGGTTTGGGTGCAAACTGAGACCTTACAATTGGTGCATTCTATGGAAAATCTTGTGTTTAAGGAAGGTTAACACTATGATAGGCTCAAGTTCACACCATGCAGAGTATATGGGGTCTCAGCGTGAAGATCAATTCTTGCATCTTGAACTAAAAAGAGATCGGGAAGGCAGTGTGCACACAACGCACACTAGTATGAGTCATTTACAAGGTGGAAGTAAAATTCCCCATGAGAAAAATACTAAGGTCATGCAGTTGGAGATTGACCACTTGAAGAAGAAGTTGCGCCGCGAAAGGCGAAGGCGAACTTCCTCCTTTTCTGACCCTTCTTCTAAGGATATCCGGGATAGTAGTTATAGGCCCAAGTCAAAAACACCTCCTAGTGAGTCTTTTTCTATCGAGGAGGATTACCTTCATGGTCATGAGGGCAAGAAGTCTTCCTCCAAAGGCTTGGAAAATGATGCTATGAGTAGGACGTTGCACCAAATTTTCAAGTCACCTTTCACATATAGGGTGGAAAAGGGAAGCTCCCTTGGCGATTCACCCAACCTACATTCACCATATATAATGGCAGAACAGACCCTATGGCGCATGTGAGCCATTGCAATCAGAGGATTGCAATGCACGCCAAGAATGAGACTCTGATGTGTAAAGTCTTCCCATCCAGCCTAAGACCCGTGGCGATGAGGTGGTTTAATGGCTTGAGGGCAAGTTCTATTGAGTCCTCCATGGAACTCACTCGGGCATTTGGATCTCGCTTCATTATATGTAATCGAGCTCCTCAGCCTCTAAATTCATTATTGTCTGTGGCCATGCGAGAAGGGGATTGATTCCTTCATGGAACTCACCCAGGCATTTGGATCTCGCTTCATTACATGTAGTCGAGTTCCTCGGCCTCTAAATTCATTATTATCCATGACCATGTGAGAAGGGAAAACCTTGAAAACATACTTTGACAGGTATTAGGAGATGTTGAATAAGATCGACGGAGATTTCGATGATGTGGCAATAAGGACTTTCAAGGTTGGCCTACCTACTGAGCATGACTTAAGGAAATCTTTGACCAAAAAACTCGTGAGAAGTGTACGTCGGCTCATGGACCGCATAGATGAGTATAAGCGGGTTGAGGAGAATCAGCAACAGGGTAAGGGAAAAGCGAAGGTTATCTCTCAAGAGAGGAGGGATTTCAAGTCGGACATATACAACAACAACAAGCCGCAAAGAGATTTTTCTGAACAATCCGGTCCTACCACTCCTCAGGTGGTTAATACTATCTTTCAGGAACCGGTGCATCAGGTGTTAGAGAAAATCCAGAATGAACCATATTTCAAGTGGCCCAACAAAAATGGCAGGGGACCCTATAAGGCGTAATAAAAATCTTCATTGCCAGTATCATCGTGAAAGAGGCCATACCATCGAGGATTGCAGGACCCTATGGAATCATTTGAAGTTGTTAGTTAAGGAGGAGAGATTAAAACAGTTTCTGTTACGTAAACAATCCAATATGTATGATGTTACAATCTACCCATCATATTTGTCATTCACCATCATTAGAACCTAGGTTTCAAGCCTACTCTCTACAAATTTCATTGTATTGGGCTGTTTAGGCCTATCCCTTACTTACTGTTTAGTTTGAGTGCAAATTGAGACCTTACAAGTCCAATAGTCCATACTCAGCTGCAATTCATGATTTATGTCCAACATAATAAGTGTATATATATCCAGTGATGGTCTATGTCCAAATGATGTATGTCAAACATTTCATATCCAGTCGTGGTTCATGTTCAAATAATATATGTCTAGTGGTAGTTCATGTCCAAATGATATATGTCAAATAGTTCATATCCAGTCATGGTTCATGTCTAAATAATATATGTCCAGCAGTGATTTTATGTCCGAATAATATGTCCAATGATGGTAGATCAATTTATTAATATATATATATATATATATATATATATGTTCATTAATAAAGTATTAGCGAGATCATGTTTTATTAAATAGTGAGATGATATTAAAGTAACTTGCATCCAGTGGTACAATGATAATGAGTTAACATGTACTTAATAATGTAATCTTAAAGATAGAAAAATTTTGACTTATCTTGTATGTTTCTGACTCTAGTTGTACAGCATCACTTTGTTCTTTATATGAGTTGTGGCTCCTGCCGTATAGCGTTAGTTAGTTGATAACATTTTAATGGCAAAATAATATGAGTATGACAGTGCAATGATACTAAATTAAAATATACTCAATATTACAATTTTGGAGATAAAAATATAATGACTTATCTTCATAGTTTGTAGCTCCAGTAGTATAACATTAGTGGACTTATAAGATTTCAACAACATGAGAAAATAAGTCCAGCAGTACAATATGATATTATGAGTCTTTTCATAGTGACTTTATAATTGAAGGGGAAAAATTGGTGCAACTGGAGGGAGAGAATATGTCTAGCCGTGTGCATAGGTTGGTTAAGTTTATCCCCTTATCATGCACTTAAATGATTTTCTCTATGTAATATTCTTTTAGTTTTTTGTCAAATACAAGTGATATTGCCTTCCATGAGAAGGGCTTTTAGCATTATAATTATATATTTTCCATAAAAAGAGCTTTTGTAACATGTTATTGGAAGAGTGTTTGATATCTTTCAAGATGTATGGAGATGGTAAATAAAATATATGTTTTGTGAGACATGGTGTTTGTAATATTTATAGGAATTTTTTGTAGACACTTTGTTGAATATGAATCTTGTATGTAATAACTTTGTGAGACATGGAGTTTAAAGATATATGAGAAGTATGTATGGATATTTTGTGAGGAATGTGTTTAAAAAATATAGGGAAGTATGCGATAGATAATATGAAGGTTAAATATAGTAAATACATAAGCTTATAGTTGTTGCTAGAGTGCTTTTTTGTGTTATGAAATTGGTTATGTTGCTTTCTAAGAAGAGAGGTAATGTTAGAAAAATAAAGAAATAGATGAAGATGTGTCTATGGGCAGCAAAATGATGATATTTCAGAATAATAGAGTGTGGAAGAGATGGGTAGTAGATAATGGTGTGTTGTAATATGTGTGTTGTGTTGTTATCTATGAAGAGAGATTTTGTTAGAGAGATGGAGAAGTATGAAAATGTGTATATGGCAGCAAAATGAATGAAGTTTCAGAATAAGAGAGTGAGAGAGAAATGGATAGTGTATAATGGTGTGTTGTAATATGTGTGTTGTGTTGTTACTTGGTCCTCTTTATATAGAGCCAAGTATGTAACTAAGTTTGAATTAGTTGAAGGAAAAAATAAGCAAATAAAGAAAGGTTTTTGGCAAAACAAGTGATTTTTGTAGTTGGTTTTTAGCTTTAGCTAACAGAAGAAATTCTAAGACTTTAATGCTGCTATTGCAGTTGTTAGTCATAGCTATCAGCTCTACAACAATAGCTGCTGCAGTAGCTAACGCTGTTGGATAATGTCATTTGAATGACATCTTCTACTGGAGGAAAATATTTAGCATTAAATTGATGGTTTGGCTGAAAATGATAAGATAACCTTGATGAGACCTTCCTATTTCTGGTACTGCAGTTGGAGGCTAAGGATCTTAACTTAAAATGGTAGGATTTTTTTTATGAGATCCTTACTGCTTTTGGTATAGCAAGTAGTTGCTGGGATTGACCATTAATGGGCAAGTGATATCATTTTAGGACATGTATCAACTACCTAAGTTGCTACTGAGGCTATTGCAGTTGCTGCTAGAGGTTCTACAGCTTCTGCTAGAGCTATTGTAGTTTCTGCAGGAGATGTTGTAGCTTCCGCTAAGTTAAGCAGTCTCTGCTAGAACTATTGCTATTATTTTTGGCTAAGTTTCCTCTTTTGAAAAGTTGTATGTTTAGTATATGCCTTTATTACAATATAATTTAGGTAAGTAATAAAATAGTTGGTTGATATTTGATGAAATTTTAGAGCTATAATTATGGTCTCTTTATGTTTTGACCAAATCTTGGAGAGCAAGGAGAGTATTTAATACTAGATATGAGATAATAATATAGATTTAGTCATGTGCTTGGAATTGATTTAAATGAAAATAATAATATAATTTTTATGAAATAATATAATTGCATTTTTAAACTTATATTATCTAATGAACATTAATTTTTATGTAAAGAGCTCAGAGAATTTTATCATTTTAAGTGTTATGTGATATGAGAGACTTATTAGATGTTACCTATTACACACTAACCCGTCAAAATTCAGGGAATTGGGAAAGACATGCCAAGCAACATGTTTTCTTTTATTAACTTTGAACCTCTTAGGCTTTACTAAACATACTTTTAGACCCTCCAAACCACAACTCTCAAAATTTCCTCGATGAGACTCATGAACTTGGATCATGAGCCGAAAATGAGATGTTATGCCATGAGCTTGAACTATGGACTTTGATGAGATAATATCACCATGAGTTTTGGACCATGAGCTTCGACGTCATGTTGTTAATATGGCTCTTTTGGGCTTTAAAAGAGATTTTTCCAAAATCCATAATTTGTTGATGTGGTGCGAGTTGCCAATGAAATAAATTTCATGTCTTGTGAAAATTTGTCCTCAACAATGTTCCCCTTATATTTTTGGTCATATTCAATGGTGCCGACATTACAATTGATAATACTAATTTATTATCTACGTCACATTAGATGGTCCCCTTATAATGCAAGATAGAAGATTATGGTGTTTTGGTTTGTAAGTCACATTACCATCAAATTCCATTCCGAGAACCTAATATTGTAATACTTGGTTTTTTTAGTAATAATTAAAATTTTAACAGCAAATTGTCCCAATATAGTCACAAAATTTAAAACTAACAAAAATACCATGGTAATTAAGGATGTCAAAAAATAGTCCAAAAATCTATAAAATGACAAAATACCACAAAGCTTGGAATATGACCAAAATTTTCTCTTTAACAAATAAAATGATTAAGATACCACTTAAAAACTTTTAAAATGACCGACATATAATTGAAACCTCAAAATAAGCGAAAGACTAAAAATATATTTTTTAACTTCAAAATGACTAAACTACTTACAATTACTTTGAAAAGTATCATAATAGTATAAGAACCATTAAATTTGGTCATTTTATAGTGATATTCCAGTTTTTATTTATTTATTTATTTATTTATTATTATTATTATTATTATTATTATTATTATTATTATTATTATTATTATTATTATTATTATTATTATTATTATTATTATTAGTGATTGTAAGAATATTTTAGTCGTGTTGGAGGTTTCAAGGAAAATTTAGCGATTTTTGACATCCTAATGGTATTTTAGTCATTTTATGTTTCAGTGGTATTTTCCATCAGAAAATATTTGCCAATGAAACAAACAGTTCCTTAGGCTGTGTTTGGTTTGATGAAAATTGATTTCCAGAAAATATTTTATACATTCACAGGTGTTTAGGGAAACAAAAAATGTTGGTCAATTGGAAATTGTTTTTCAGTTGACCATAAAATAAAGACATTTATGGTAGAAATTGATTTACACTTTCATTTTCCTTCTTATCCAAAACTTATAAATTGAACCTCCACCCCCCCCCACCCCCACCCCCACCCCCACCCCCACCCCTCACTATCTGCCACCTAACCACCACCACCACCACCACCAAAGTAAAGTTCTTGGTCTCCAATGGTGAAGACACCTCATTTTGTACCTCTTACGACTCAAGCCCCTGTTCTCTAATGACAACATCACTTGAAGGCTTAGGATTGATTTAAGGCCCAATCTCGTAAACTTTGACTTGAAGGATGATTTTGGCGAAGAAAATGTGCAGGCAAACCCTAAGCATGCATACGCATACTCGCATATGCGCACACATGCCATCAAGTATGCTTATGCATACATGGAGCATGCGCACACATGCCTCGAGTATGCACATGCATGTAGGGTTTCATAATACCTGCAAGGAAATTTTTTTGATATAAATTCATGTAGAGTGAATCTCACATCATTTGGGAGCCACCCTACACCCCTTTATGATCATTATAAAAAGACCCCAAAGACTCTCTTATCAAAACACAGTGAATTCACTAGAAAATAGTGAATTAAAAAGGGAGTTTTTATACTAAAACATCCTCAAGTTAAAGTTTACTTGGTTTGGACCTATTTTGATCTTGACCTTTGAGTTTTAAGCTTACTAACCTTCTTGGTTTTATTCTTGATTAGATTGACTGTGGGGGGAATGGTCAAACCAAAGTTCTAAGGAGTTCTAGTATTAGAAATAAAGGTTCAAAATTTGTCTCTTTCATTTTTTAGCCTGGTGTGGGTCTCCTTCTTGGGCCACCCGCTGGTTTGCTGGCTGCTCAATACTACTACCCTGCATTGGCTACGCCACGTTCCATTCCCAGACAAAAGGAATTTTGTTTTGTTTTGTTTTATTTTCTTGCTTTTCATGGCATTTTCATCCGGATAAGGGTTGGACATTCTCTCTTACTAACTCTTATGACATGCACTTAGTGATTTCAGCTCATCTTTCCCTCTTTTGGATGATACGTCATCCTAGTAGGACATTTCCCCCTAAAGAGCTTAAGCAAGAATTCTAGAATAGGTTTCCCCCTTCTCCCCACCTCTAGACCATGCTCTCTCTTACCTCTAACCCATGGTCCACCAAACTTGTATTGGTTGGGTACAAGTGGGTAGTGCCTGAGCCTTATGCATGCTCCACTTCCATATGAGTTAATGGCTTGTCTGCTATTCATGCATTTGCCATTGCCCGAGGTTTGTTTGGCCTTGCTGCACCTTCTGCTACTTATTTTTAACCCTTGTGGCATGGGTGAGTCATTGGATCTTCATTCTTTGTATCTCGTTTCTTTTCTGGGCTGGGTCTTGCTTGAGTATGGGCCATTTCTTCTTCAATTCAGCCTTGGTCTCCTTTTACTATTGGTTTATGGGTCGACTAATACTTTTACCACACCACTGCATTGCTTCTGCCATGATATTGCTTAACTGTGCTTGTTGGGCCTCTTTTGGGCCTGCCGTGTATTTTTCTTCACTTAGTTCACATTGCCCAGTATTTCTGCTAGGTTAGTTTTCATGTCATCTTGGGCTTCCTTGGCCCATTTTATTTCTCTTGGCATCCTTGATCTGCTTCATTCCTTTGAATATTCTTGGTCCATTCCATTCTTACATTCACATAGGCTTTTGTTAAATCTTTCAGGCTTCTCCGGCCCAATCATTATATCCTTTGTTGTTGGGGTTTGTTGGCCTTTACACCAACCCCTTTTACTAATTCCTTTCTTTGGGCTCCTCTTGCCCATCTTTGCTTGCTTTCTACTTCTTGTGATTCTCATAGGCTTACTACTTCTTTCTCTGGGCTCCCCTGGGCCCGTTTTCTTTCTTTGGGGCCTTTCTTACTACTTTATAGACCTGTGGACCATTATTTTTACCATTCGAGCTTCATGGTTTTTCTTACTTTGCTAATTCTTCTTTTTTTACCCCATTTGTATTGTTGGGCTTTTTCTTGTTATTAGGCCTTTTTGCCAAAGTGGGCATCAACAATCCTTAAACCCATTTTTATGCATAATTTTAAATTATAAAAACTTGAACTTTAAACATTTGATTGATTGCATAGTTATTAATCTTTGATTATTTTGAAATTTTGTAAGTATGGAGAATATATAAAAGATGGTGTAATCCAACGATGGATTTATCAAAATTTGCATCTAGTAAAAAGATACTGACTATGTAACATTTCTTCAAGTTATAGTAGGTTTAACCCCTTTTTTTTTTAGGGGGAAAATTGAAGGAAGCATGTAATGGTAACATGTGTCCCATTTAGAATTTGTTAATGAGATTAGCAAGGTAAGGGAATCGAAAGGGGCTCATAATCCAATCCTACGAAAAAAATTGTTCTTGAACTATTGTTGAGATTCTTTAGATTAAGTTTGTGTTGTATATGAAAATCTCCCAACAGTTACCTCCTACATTGATCACCATATATTTCGCCTGGTGTTTATTGATCATATACACCTGCCCCAATTCATAGGTATACCATTTTACTATCATGTTTTGATTTTCTATTTTAACTATTATCTTCTTCTTTTTTGTTATTTTTAGCCGGTTGATTTTTATTTTTATTTCATTTAGAGTTTGATAATGAAATTTGGTAAGGGAATTGAAAGGGGGCTCATAATCCCATCTTGCACAAATGATTGTACAATGTACATGAACTATTGTCGAGATTATTCAGATTGAGCGTGTTCTATATGAAAATAAGAAAACTGATCTTTGAATTATTTGCTTTAAATGTGTTCCTTACTTCTTAGATTATACATATTGGATTTTGCACCTCCACCTCAAGTTTGATGAGAAGCCACCATCATCCATCAACTCATACATAGGTGATGCAATGGAGTCACCTCCACTTTATATTTCTCATTTGAACTCCAGTCACTCTCTCCTAAAATTCTTTGAACTGTTCTTACTAAATTAATCTCCTAGATTAAGCAATATAAGTTTCACCTATCTTGCAAATATTTTGGCCATTTTTTTCATTTCATTTTGATTTTGATTTTTTAATAATGATGGAAATCTTGAGGATAAGTTGAGATATATAAAAAGTTAAATAATGCAATTGTCGGCTAGATCCTTATGGTGCAGAAATTTTCAGTCAAATTTTAAAAATATTATACTGTAAGCCTTGCAAATTTCTCTCTCTATGTTTGCAGCATAATGAAGGATGCTAAAGCAAAGAACTTAAAGACGTTCAAGTCACGATTAGTATGTTCTACCAATATGATGTAATGATTTCATAAAACAGATAATGATCAACCAGGTCACAAAGCAGTTGGAAAAAACATTCTGGGAGAAATTTGAGGAGATAATACCATTTAAGGAATCATAATGAAATGCTCATTTAGTTTAATAAGGTCAAAATAAGTGTATTTAGGCTTGAATGGAGATATAAACGTATAGGGAGAAAGTGAGAAACCAAAAGCCAAAGAAGAGAGAACTGTTGTTCACATTTATGAGTAAAAAATAAAACTCATTTTTATATTGAGTAATGCTACAGACACAAACTATTTTACAACATTTTTACAAACTGTTGATATGTCAAATTCTTACTAGTTCTAATATAGGTCCATCACTAACATCACAATTTTACTTACAATAACATTTTGAAAAATGATAAAGTCACATCAACAGTTTGTAAAAATATTATGTCTGTAGTATTACTTTTATTTTGGGTGTAATATGAATGGTTGTGCACATTAATGTGAAAATGGAAGGGTTTTTTTTTTTTATTTTTTTTTTTTTTTTATAGATAATAATGAGACAAATTAAGAGTATATATTTAAGTAGAATCTAATAGAAAGTTATTGGGTGGTGTAACTTGAACTCAACCCGCTATATATATTCACTTGCGAGTAATGAGATTGAATAAGTAGTGAAGTTCCATATTGGATATTAATGAGAAAAAATAGTAGTTAATATAACATAATTAAGCTCATATCTATTGGATTTAAGCTTTTGGGTTAAGTGGTGTATCTACACGTTATAGTAATTACTTAATAATGAATCTTCCCAAAGTGTATTTTTTTTTTTTTTTCAACAATTGGTATCAAAGCGGATGGTTCCCTTGTTCTCTCACCTGTGGTTGAGTAAAGGGTAAAGGTACTACTAGGTGCATGTCAAGGGCAAGTGTTTTTTAGTGGGTCCCGCTAGGTAGAATGAGGAAGACTCCCATATTCTCTCACTTATGGTTGAGTAAGGGTTCTAGTGGTGTCTCTATATGTTATATTAATTACTCAATGAGTCTCTATAAAGTGTTTGTTAGTGGATTCCACCAAGTGGAATGAGAAAGATTCTTATGTTCTCTCACTCGTGGTTGAGTAAAGGTTTTACTAGGTGTGTGTCAAGGGCAAGTATTTGATAGTGGGTTCCACCAAGTAGAACGAGGAAGACTTTCATGTTCTCTCACCTATGGTAGAGGGTTCTAGTGGAGTGGAGTGGAGTGGAGTGGAGGGGAGGGGAGGGGGGTAAGGCACTCTATTTTGCCGTTAAAAATTAATAAGAATGAGCAAATTTTAGGTAACCCACTTCATTTAAAAAAAAAAAAAAAAGTATAATTGCTCTTTAATTTAATGTTGTCTCATTTATTTTCCTTTTAATATTGAATTTTTTTTTCTGTCATATGTAAATCATTAATTTTAGGAGCATCTGCAAATCTATTTAGCAAAATATTATTTTCTGTTTTCCAAAAATAAAGTCTTGCATTTATATTGAGAAAGTTAAGGCTATTAATATACAATGATACATTTAGCTTGGCTCCTCTTGTGAAAATTTTCTAGCTCCGCCATTGGTGGTGAGTCGGGACCTCATATTTGTGCAAGGAGAACTCCCAAGTCCACCTCAAACATGGTTAAGTAAAAGGGCACACCATTGGTGCTAGTAATGCATGACACTTAGATTGTTAAGAAAAAAGCTTTCATTCAAGGGGGAGACTAAGCGAGACTAACTGAAGTACTACAAGTTAAGTCTCATATTAGAAACTAATGAAAAGAAAGAGTAGTTAATATAACATAGTTGAGCTCTTAAAAAAAAAAAAAACATAGTAATGCTCATACCCATTGGGTTGAATTTTTTTGGGTTAAGTGATGTCTCTATATATTATAATAACTATTCAAGGAGCCTTTCCAAAGTGTTTCTCACCCCAACATATATATAAGTAATGTTACATAATTCAATAACTTGTTATTCAATTTATATATGAAAATTCTACCGTTGGATTACATGTTTTATATGTTCATAACATACATATCAATTTTATGACAATTTGGTGTTATTAACATTCGATCCGTAAACTCATCTTTTATGCATTATTTTAAACTACAAAAACTTGAATTTATAACATGGCTATTGCTCTTTGATCACCATGAAATTTTGTAAGTATGGAGAATATACGAAGATAAATACAATCCACAGGTGGATTAGTCAAAATTCACATCCAATTAAAAAGTATTAAGTGGTTTAACATTGCTTAAAACTACACAAAGTATAACTTCAATCTAACATCTCTCTCTCTCTCTCTCTCTCTCTCTCTCTCTCTCTCTCTCTCTCTCTCTCTCTCTCTCTCTCCATATATATATATATATATATATATATTGATTGCACTATTTATGGCCAGTGATAGCTATACATTCAAAACGAAGTCATTTTGTGACTATATAGACTTCGAAACGGCATTGTTTTGTGTAAAAAACAACAGGTTTATATTTTGTGCCATGAATTTAAAAACCAGAACGGTTAAAGAACCGAAAAATTGTCCAACTCCTAGTTTTTACCTATTAAACCACTAATTTACCGATTCTAACTGTTTTTACCTACAGGTTTATCAAATCTAGCAAACAAGTTGTGTTGGCAGGCTTGGGTATGACCTAGCCCAACACCGGTAAAAAAATAGGTCCAATTAAAACGAATTTATATTTTTATTACCCATTCAATATTTTATGGGTCAGACCAACCTTACCCATATGGTTTTTGGCACATACAAAAAAACGATTAAAGAAAAACCTCAAACATAGTTTTTAACTTTTTTTTTTTTTTAATACATGTAAAAGTAAAAAAAAAAAAAAAGGTTCAAAAATGAATATTGAAGAATATAAATAGGGGTTTGGCTTACCTCTAGTACTTTTTTAATTGAAATCTTCTTCTATTTTAATGAGAAACTGCCATATCATCCACTAACTAAATAAAATGTAGAGATTAAAACTCAAACTACTTGCCATTGTATATTTAAAATAAAAAGAACATATCCAGTTAAAAAAGTGTTGGGTAAGTCAAATTCTATAAATAAATCGAAATTCTACTCTTACCTAATCTAAGTATATATGCGTGTGAAATTCCCTCTTGGAGACTTGAACTCCTGCCCTTGCCTCCCCGCACTCTACAAACACTTATATTTGCGGAATGACCATCGCACCAAGAGTGTGCGGTTGTTATAAATAGATACTAACATGGTGTAACCAATAATTTCTTTAAATGTTAAGAACCTAACAAAATTTAATCCACTCATTTGTAAATGGAAAGAAAGGTTTTAACTTTTAAAAAGTCAGAGTTACCCTAAAAACACTAGATAACTTTAGTCACAACCTCTTAAGCAGTCTAACAAAATCTCAACATTATAGACAATCCAACTAAATCGGGAATAGTAATGGAAATACGTGTTGATGAAAAAGTGTATGAAAATACATGTAATGTTATTTAAAAATTGAAAACATATATTTAAACACATGTACCAAACGACCCTAAATAAACCCAAAAGTTTAAGTCTTTAAGCATTGGGCTTACAATGCAGATTGCATGCTCAGTCAAACGAAATAGATTTTGCTTGCTTTTAATAAACAGGCATTAACATTGTTTCGGCTAATTGGACTGATCTTGAGTCTTGGCACAGTTTTGAGAGAGCACCATTGACATTGACATGATCGTGTTTTTGCCTATAGACAGGAATTGTAGCATTAGAGCAACCACATCAGTCCGTCTAAAATTTTCGTCTATTTTACACTTAAAACCTATTTTTTCTATTTTACATTATTACATTTTCAAAACAACCACATCAGTTCATCTATTTTACACATCTATTCTAATTAAATAATATTATTTATTATTATTTATTAATAGTCACTCTCGCACTGGTTCCTCCACCTTTATATTTTTCAACTCTCTCAATCTCACCCGTTCCTCTCCTTCCCTCATTCTCTCCCTCACAGCCGCCTCACCTGGCAGCTCGCCGCCTCAGCCCTCCTCCAATTCGGCCTCCCTCTTTCCTTCACCGTTCCCTCTCTCCTCCACCACCGACCCTTCGCCTCCCACCCCCAATCGACAACCCTTTGCCTCCCACCCCCAACTGACGACAGTAATGGAAGATCCGGCAGCAGCAGTGGAAGACCCGGTGGCAGCAGATCGGGCGGCAGCAAATCGAGTCTGGACTGTTTTTGGGTTGGGTTTACCAGTGTGTTTTGATTTATTTTGAGTTGGGTTTTCAGTGGGTTTGTTTTGATTTTGAGTTGAATTTTCTAATTGATTTTGGGTTAATTTTATGTTGATTTTAGGTTAATTCTCTGTGCTAGGTCGTGGTATTTGGTGGTGGCGCTGCGTTTGGTGGTTATTTTGGCGCGGGTTGTTGTAATGGCTAGGGAAGAGAAGTAGTCTGACAGAGGAGAGTAAAAAAAACGAATAAAAAAATCGTTTAAAAGTGAACAGTAGCCGTGTATATTTACATGGTTACTGTTCATTTTTACAGACAAGTGTATATTTTGCACAACTTTACACCCACTGATGTGGGTGTTTTTTTGAGCAAAATGTGTAAAAAGAGTTGTTTTTTGCATTTTACAAGAGTATCCATGGATTGATGTGGATGCTCTAAACTTTCACATAGCCCAAGTACTTTTACTCTCTCATGTAAAAAATGATAGCAGTCCATTGACAATGATACCATTATTTTTTGATACAAAATCCTTCTTGGAATTTCCACCCATATACTAAGTATTTTACTCCTGAAATTGTGGATGGAACATTGTGTTAATGATAGAGCATACAAAGCCAATTCTCCACTAACATTATACCACTGGTCGTTCATTGAATTGACTCAACATGTCATCCTCGTACGTATCAGCAAACTCGGACTACATTTGGAAGTACGTGTTAGAACATATTAAAATTTAATGGCGCAAACTTTTTAGTATTACCGTCCACGTTTGAGAACAATAGACAACAGGTTCAACATAAGATTACACAAATCTTTGGTAAATCCACCAAAGAGATTAGGAAACAAAAACTCACAAGTTGCTTGTAATGATGACATGAAAACTATTTTACTTCGAGTCACCTTACACATTTACAATCATCAGGTATAGCATCAAAACAATTAGGATAGCTTCTCAGCTTGATCACTTTTACCTTCATTTTTAATAGGAAAATAAAGGCGGCAACAAGTGAAGAAGAAAAACAAAAGCTGCAGAACAAATCTGCACTTCCAAGCAGTATCCAGTTTTGCACATACAAAAGCTCTGGACACCTTCAAACATAGTCACATAATCAATGGCAACCAAACTGCGAAACAAGATATCCAAGGATGCTGCACCAGATAACAGTTCAGCTGAATCACTCTCCTTTGCTGGTCTTGTATGTATTCAAGATCAGCAATCACAATCACCTAATATCAGCGCCAACTGAATCAACAAGCAAGATCCAGAATTTGAATTTGGCCGCACTAGACCAGATTTGAATGCTACCGATCCAATTAAATATTTTCCAGCTGATCTTTTAATGTCTGATGATAAGATCCAGCCAGAAGCTTTCCTACTTCAATCAAAGCGATCTCATCTGATCACTCAGTCCTCCCAAGACTTGTTGTTGGCCCAAGACTCATTGCCAGCAACCCGTAGCAGCAGCAGGAGATCAAGTGACAACACAAGTTGCATGAAAGTCTCTGATAAACCAAATCACATGGTGAATAATCAGGAAAATAAGCACACTGCAGAAAGGTTGTCATTTGGCCGGAAGCTATTCCAGACATTTCTCTCCCCTTGCAAGCAATGCCGTGCAATTACACCAACTGTGAAAGCGCATACCGTTCCCAGTCAAATTTGAAGTTCCATTAACCTAATGGCCTCTCTTTTCAATTTTATCTTTTAATTGAATTCATTGGGAATTCATTTTATTTGGTTGGGATGAAGCAATTTTTTCTTTTAATTGAATTCATTGGGAATCCATTTTATTTAGTTGGGATGAACATTTTGCTTAGGAAGTTATTATGTTTAGGCAGTTCTTAAGTCTTCAATTCTACCTGAGGTATTACAGTAAGCAGCACAAAATTAAAATTTAGACATGGTTTTTCTTTCCTAAGATTGTATGACATAAGCACTAATGACGAGAACTAAATAATTCGTTGCACATTTCTGCATCCCAATCTCTTCTCACTTTACACAATTACAGTTGCATGTATGTACATGGCCCCAGCAGCCAGCAGTCTACTGAGAACAGCCCTAGACCTATAAATCAATATAATTAAGCACCAATACACACTTAAGAATAATTCACCAGTTCTACCCTAATCTCTTCTCACTTTACATAATCTCTTCGCCACCCACTCTTTATCTAAGAACTTTTGAAATTTCAACTTCAAGTTATTTTTTCTAAACCCTCGCTTCCCTATTTTGCAATATCCCATATGCAATACTATTACATTAGCATTTTATGAAACATTTTATGGCAGTACAACACATAAAGCTAAAAAACAAGCACACCCTAAACTCAGCAGTCATCATATAACATAATCCAATTAGTTAATGGGTGCTCATAGTTGCACGACTCTTTAGCACACTTATTTTTCCACCTCGTTTTAAAGGAAATTGTTCCTCATCAATTCACTGAATGACTGCTTATAGAAATATAGTATATCCTGGAGAACAATTTTTACTAAAACTAAACCCAATATACTGCATTTTCCCACAAGGTCAAAAGCTAAACCCAATATAATCTATTTACCTCTTGAGGCTTAAATATCCTGCATCTTTTAGCATTGTATTTTTCCTACTATTCTTATAGACAAAAAAATTTAGTCAACAGATAACAGGGACCATGGGTCCTCATCTTGAATATGGTTAATTAAGTCTAAAGGAAATACTACAAAGTATTAACCAAAAGACAAATTCTATATCATCAGTGACTTTTAATTATTGATGAACACCAGCTTAAAATAAATAAATAAAAAAGGCTGTTTGACAGAACCTAAAAAATAGTGTACTGTGAAAACACATTCTGGCAACATGCATTGGGGGTTTAAAATTGAAACTTAAGAAACCAAAGGCAAGGCATAATAAAAATGTGATAAGTACTTCACTCCACAAATATCCAAATGCATGACGTAATAAAAATGTGATAAGGACCTCACTCCACAAATATCTCCAGATATAAGCAACAAAACAATGCAGCAAAACGTGCACATATTATCTATAAACACAGGAATATAATAACCACAACTAGAAAGCATGAAAAACAGAACTAATTATCGAACAGCAGTAAACCTCAAATACACTGCAACCTATATATTGTAACTAGTTTATCCAAAAGTTTAAATGAGCATACATTTCAGATATCTACACGACTTTCAAGGAACCAGTTCATTTGCAATTCCAACCTAGTATCCTACTTGCAAAAATAGTCCAGATGTCCAGTGATGAGTTCTAGCTTAGCCTTTTTTGATGAACTAGCATAGCCTAACAGAGAGCACATCAAACAAAGAATATGTCGTGAAACTCTATGAATGAATGAACACAAGACCGTAAGGGAGAGAAGGGAGTGTCAAGAGCTGCTTTGCATTTGCTCCCCTAACTAGTTAACAATAGTATTGAGATGCCTTCCCTTCCAAGATAAATTGCTGGTGGAACCATTCTTTAAAAATTAATAAATAAATAAGTCATTAAATGAAACATCTGTGTGTGTACAGAAAACTTGTTGAATGCTTCCCATGTCAACATTAATATAATATCCATATGTCAACTCCCTAAATAATATTTAATATTTTGTTTCCATATTTTCTTATCATTTTCATCTTGTTGGCAATCAAACTTGTGAGAGAACAAAATCCCTTTTAGGATTTTTTCGCTTATTACTTAAGCTTTTAGAGTTTAAAAATCCGAGGTGAATAAATGAAGCCCAAGGAAAAGAAAATATTATATTATTTTGTTAGAAAAAATCAAAAGACACCCAAGAAGTTTGAATAGTTTTTCCAATCTGCAATTATATATTTATAAATACTTCCACATTAATTACTTTTCTTTATTTATTACTAATTAACATATAATATTTCTATGAAATTTCCCTATTTGTACTTTTTTCTTCTAATCAAATGATTAGTTAAACATACATTTAGTAGTTAGATTGAATATATAACTTTCAACTATGCTCAAAATTATAAAGTAATTGCTGCCAATATATTAATATGACTTTTTACTTACGTTGCAATTATCATTTATATTACTTAGTAAATGTTTACCAAAATAATTATCTCAATCCTCCCCATTCATTCCCTTAGCTTTCATCTCAGTGTTAGTGTCAGCCTAGCAAAGTGTTTTCGTCCTTTCTAATCTTTAAGCATTTCACCCCTATCGTACTCTAGCTTGGTAGTTGCCACCACTTGTCTAGGGTTGAACCCTAGGATTTGACAACAAACTTAAAAAGCCACCTACATACGCTTTACATCAAGTCATTCTGGATAACATTTGCATCACCTATTACAAGCACAGAGTTGGTGCTATTTCTTGGATGCCGTCACTGCTTCTTCTCTGAAAAAAGAAGTTGACCATAGGCCTTCTACCTCCACACGGCTACACCGTCAGGCTTTTGCCCATTGTGAAGAATTCCCCTACTCCCGGAGGAGTTTGGGTAGTGTCTCAATCCAAGTGTGGATGATCATCCTCTTGGACCAACTACTGATCATCGCCTTAGAAAGTTATTGCCTCACCAACTAGTTAATCATACGCGCTTCTACCATGTTGGGTTATTAGAAGCCAATTAAATTTAACAAGTCTCTTATGCAATAATAATGTATTAAAAGGAAATAATACAACTAATTCTTTTATGCCTTAATTAAGGGCACTTGCCATCTAAGGCCCAACCTCTTCCTTTCATGACACAGCCTACTGCAAAATTGAAAGAGAGAATATGTACAGTTTACTCCAAAATGGATCAAATTACAAAAAACACAAACGATTAATGAAGAAAAACACTCAAAGGGAAACCAACACATATCATGTTGTCTAGTTTAAATTCCATAAATAGCCTCAGACAAACTTTTGATGACTTCCAATTCGCTGCAAGTGTATGAAACTGTACAAAGAAAAAGCACTTAGCCTAGCATCTCAAGATTTGCCATATTTATCAACGTATCCCTGCAAATTAAACATTTATGGTCAAATTCAGGAACAAATTTTGTTCCCAAGATTGAATTTTCCAGTATATTTTGTTTCTAGATTCAAGACACTAACCTCAACAAGTTTTGTAATTTTCGAACCAAATGAAGAGAGATATTGCTCTACTAATTCCATGGTGGGTGGAATTTGGTGAGACTGTAAGGTGCTAAGAACCTTGTCAACCACTTTTTTTACTATCATGTTGTGTGCATCTTTACTGAGATGACCATCACGCCATTTTGGTTTCAACAATTCTTTCACCAAATCTATAAGAGCAGCACGAAAATGTCTCTGTGCTTTTGATTCTTTGTGCACATTTCCATCCATCTTAGGGCCAACATCCATTTCATTGTCCTGTCTAGCCCTGCTCAATTTCAAGTCCTTTTTGTGTCTTGAACCATCATTTTGATGACTTGAAGCATGATCATCATTGAGCTTGCGCCTTTTTGTAGTAGTATCATTGGCATGAGAGGTGCCGCAGAGATTCTCTTCTTTAGGCAATGTCCCATTTTTCCAGTCAACAGAAGTTCCTCCTGTATCTACCTCAGTAGCAAGAGAATCTCTTTCAATTGCATGGCAACTTTTGTCCAACACATTGTCATAATATTTATTATGAGAAGATACAGAAGTCGTATCATCATTACATTCTGGTCCCAGGGTCCCAGGTAACACAGAATCACCATATTTCTGCAGATCTGATTTGTCCATGATGGATGACCCATGACCATAGAGAGAAATGTTAAAGGATTCATCTCCTATCTTGGGTGACTCAGTGCTATCACGAAGAGGGTCATACTGGCTTCCTGGAGATGATATACTCCTAGGAGGGATAAAAAAAGATGGTCGGAAAGGTACAGAAGGCTCCCAATCATTTGAAGAAAATTTTGTTTTATGCTCAGCAGAGCACAACGGTACATTGGTTACATGTAAATTTTTTGATTCAGAAGTAGGGAAGGGAGAAGAGAATTGAAGCAAGGAAGATGACCTAGAAGCATGGCACTCTTTCTCACCATCCAAAAGCTTTTGAGAACCAAGATGACTTATACTGAAAGAGGAAAAAGTAAATGGCGATGAAGATGCTGTCCAGGTAGAGATAGAGTGAGATGGCAACATGCCAGTAGTTGGAAGAGAAGTATTTGAGCTCAAATTTCGAGAATGGCTCTTAAGGGGTAAAGTAAAGTCATTGTGTTTATGTTGGCTCCGAATACTAGCCATTTCCTCCATACTGCTTGAATGAGAAGAGAAAATCCCACTGTGGTAATTCCGAGACAACAGATCAGAGCCACTTGAAGAAAACCCATACTCAGGAAGCAAGCTGTTCCTTACCATAGAACTTCCTGTGCCGTTTGAATAAGCATGGTCAGCAGGCCAATTTAGTGTCTGAATATCTCTTCCTACATTCTTAAACCTGGAGACAAAGCTAGGATCATCTTTAGATGAAGGTAATTGCTGGGAGTCAGGGGTAATGCACAAAGATGAATCCTCTTTCTTAAGCAATGGAAGCTTATGTTGTCCATGAAACTCATTCCACCTTTGGCTTTCTCCAAGATCCTTAGGCAGGATTGTTTCTAGATGTGAAGAACTATTTCCAACTGAAGAAGCCAGTTGCTCAGGAAAACCAGGTGACATTGATCTCTCACTAATCTCTCTCAAACCTGTTACAGGAAATGGTGCTTATCAGAATCGTCATAGCAGAGAAGGATCTTGAACATCTATACTCCACAAGATAATGATATACCTTCATCAAGCTGAGCTTCTCTTTTCCAATTCACAGAAGCTACATCTGCCTCATGCTTTTGGGTAGTACCATTCGAATCACCTTTTTTTATATGAAGAAACCTACATGAACTACCTTTGATGCACCACCCTTTTGCAAAAAAGTCACAAATAACCACCGGGCAGTCGTTTCCATCTTTAATCTCAGCACCAGGGGACAAACCTCCAGCCCTTGTATCAGGAGCAGCCAATCTGGAAAAACCTAATGGTTAGTAGGAACTGGCTCAAGTGTTATTTTTTGAAATTGGTGGCAACATCCCACCACAAAAGAGATGATAAGCAGTTTAAGCCAACACTTTGGTTGTATGATAGGAAAAATCAAGAATAAATTGCACCAGACCTTGATGCCAGTCGCTTTTTGTCATCCCCTGATTGCAAGTCAATTTGCTTCATTTCCTCAGAATTCATCACACCATTGGCCTCCTCGACTGAGTGACTACTCATTGGGATGGTATCAGTCATCTCATTTCCATTGATGCTAGAAAGAAAGCTGGTATTAGCATTTAAAATCTCCTTGTTACACAAATGAGCCTTGGTATCGGAATGCGATTCACTGTGGTCTTTAGAGGCCTTCTCTTCTGGAAGGGCCTCAACACCTTTCCCATCAACCATATCTAGGCTTCTGCTGTCCTCAGCAGTACCCAGATCTTTTCCTGATTTTATGTTCTTCATATCCTTGTAGTTCAAACCCGATTCCTCCTTTTTTGTTGTCAATGGCTCATTTGAAGGACTAGAAAATATGAAATTACCACCACTTTCTTTCACAGCACGGGTGTTGGATGGGATCTTCACTTCAGCATTTTCTAGAGTAGAATGCCCTGATCTCAATTGCCCATCATTCCCCTCAGACTCCATAGCTTGACTAACATCTACATTGAAGAAAAGCTAAATCAAGAAATAGAGAAAAACAATCCTCCTATCTAAAATAAAAGCTCAGAGCCAGTATACATTTTTGGATAATAGATTAGATCCTAAAGGATGACTCTCAAGTTATGAGTATCGCTATAGAAATGGAATACGAACATAGGCTAGATAAAAAATGAAATGCATATATAGTCAGAAAAATCTTTTAAAACGTAGATGGCAGGGATGCAAGTGATAAGTAAACGTTGATTCTATTTATAAATGACAAATGGCACTTCTCCCCCCATAAAATGAGGTAGAATGAGGTTATGGGAACTTAACCGGTGAATGTGCATCTTGCTAATCCAAATAATAATAATAATAATAATAATAATTTGTTATGTTCTATGGTAGCACTGTTTACTACTCCCTCCATCCCATTTTAGCATGTCCCAAATTATGGTTCTCTTTGAAAAGTCAAATGCTACTTTCCCGACTTATCATTTACTTTACTCAAAAAGTCAATACCTTTTTTTATTACTTTTATGTGAGCTTGAATTAAAAAAGGTTGTTTTGGAACTTATACCTTTTTATTTGGAAGCAGTGCATTAACAGATGTTTCCTTAAAAAGTTGATTTTTCTAAACAATAACTCAAAAGAAAATGAAAAGAGTGTATCCCTAGTGTATGGGAAGTATACAAATGATACTCATTAAAGGAAAACGGAAGTTAAGATACAAAATTTTAGAGATCCAAAAAAGACAAGGAAAAGAACCAACCCTTAATTGTGCTCATCATGAAAAATTAGTCTTAGGAAAAGTTGCCAACAAGCTCTAGCTCAATTGGCATGCTCCTCCTCTTATAACTGTTAGGTGGATGGTGAGGCCATGGGTTTAAGACCACTGGGGGAGCGTGTGTAAAGTACCAATTAACTAAAAAAGTAGTCTTAGGAAAAGTAACTTCAATATAATCAAAGCAAACTCAATTCTATTAAAAGACGACTCCTTCCAACCACAAAATGGAAGGAAGAACTTGTTCGTGACAACCAAAACTATGAATTTCTTAGACCATCTTGTATACCTAGCCAAGAGAGGGGGGGGGGGGGGGGGGGGAGGGGGGAGGAGAGAGAGAGATCCATGCAACCCTTGCCTCTATGCACTCAATTGCAAAGGCCCTATCTCCTTCATTCCACCAACTCCCTCCAATGGGTTCTAACCCCAACCTCCTTTTACCTACCAACCAAGTTCCACCCAATTAAACCCTTCACCTTAGCCTCCTACCCAGCCTTCTCACACCATCCATTCCTTTCTCCTACACACTTATTCCCAACCAACCAAATTCTGCCCCCAACCTCTTCACCCCATCCCCTCTACCTTTCACCACAAATCTCTTCGCCACCACATGTTCCTTTGGTTAACCAGATGCCACAGGTTCCTCTACCCGCAAAAAGAACCCAAAGCCTTTGTAGCAAAAGAACTTCAGTTCCTAGGGAGAAGGTCAAGTGGTGTTAATGTTAGCATGGCCACTTATTATTATTATTATATTAGCCTTAAGGGGCATTTGATTTTCCTTAATGTGATAAACATTACAACCACATTACTGTAATGTGAATATTAGGGTGTTTGGTTTGTTTATTTGTAAACAACATTACGGTATTGTAAGATTCCTAAGAATTTCACATTACCATAAATTATAGTAATTTGATTACCTTATTAAATAATGTTAATCTTGTATTACCTATTTATGGAAATGTGATCATTTTTTCAATTGACAAAATTGCTTAGGCCACTAAATTTTGATTACAAAATTGTCTTGGATATATTTCTTTATTTCACGATCGGAAATGTCTCTTTATTTTTATTTTTTATAAGTAAAAAGTTTGTTGATATCAAAAATAGAGGTTGACCACCCTAGTACATAGGGAGGGTACAAGGGGTCAAACAATCAAGAACAAAAATTACAAGAATCTAAGAAATCAAGAAATGATGAAAAAGATTGGTTCCGCAAGGCAGCCATCCAATCCATTAATGTTCTAAAGAAAAATAACTTCAAATATGATATGGATCTCTCCTTATCTTCAAAGCACCGACTATTTCTCTCCCTCCAAAGGCACCACAATAAGCAATGGGGAACCATAAGCCATATATACCCATTTCGATGACAGCCAAAACTACCTTGCCAACATGCTAGAAGCCCCACTACAGATTGTGGCATAACCCAACTCACCCTAAACAAACCGAACACCATAGCCCACATATCCATTGCAACCGGACAATGAAGAAAAAGATGATCAACCGATTCACCATTACACTTACACATATAGCACCAATCCAATATCCAAACCTTCCTTTTTCGTAAATTGTCAATCATTAAGCATTTCCCTAAAGCGACAGTCGAAACAAAGAAAGCTACTCGAGAAGGAATCTTCTAGTTCCAAATGTTTTTCCAAGGAAAGCAATAGTCATTAGAGCACACTAAGAGATTGTAATAATCCCTAACCATGAAGCCCTTCTCTCTATCAGATTTCCAGCACATCTTATCCTCACCAAGCCCTTTCACCGAAGCATCATATATGATATCTATGAAACCGGCCAGTGCCTCAAGTTCCCGTGCATGCACACCCCTAAAGAAACTTACATCCCAAAACAGGATTCTGTTATCAAACTTCATAACCTCAACCACACTAACCTCTTGATCTCGGCAAAATCTAAACAATTCAGGATAGTTGACTGCAAGAGATATTTCACCACACCAACTGTCTTGCCAAAATTTCACCCTAGGCCCATCCCTAATATCATATAGAATGTGGCAAGAGAAAGAAGGCCATCCCCGACTAATATTTTTCCACAAGGCAACACCATATGAACCATTAGTAGACCTAGTACACCAACTACCCCATGCACAACCATATTTCATGGTTATCACTTGCCTCCGAAGGGCAGCCTTCTCCATCCCAAATCTCCATAGCCACTTCCCCAACAGAGCTTCATTAAAAAGTCTAACATTTCTTATCCCCAAACCACCCAAAGCAATGGGAGTGCAAACAGTAGCTCATTTAACCAAATGGAATTTTGGTTCATCACCAATGCCACTCCATAAGAAATTCCTCTGAAGTTTCTCAATTCAGTTAGCCACAGAAGCAGGAATAGGAAATAAAGATAGAAAATAAGTGGGTAAATTAGATAGAGTGCTTTTAATTAAAGTGACTCTACCTTCCTTGGAAAAGTACAAACATTTCCATCCTGCTAATCTCCGTTCTATCTTCTCCATAATTGGGTTCCAAATTGTCTTATCCTTGAATTTAGCTCCCAAAGGAAGGCCTAAATATTTTATTGGAAGGGTACCTTGTTTACAACCAAGGACATTCAACAATAACTCAAGATTATGCACCATACTAACAGGAACTAGCTCTGACTTGCCCAAATTTATCTTTAGACCAGAAACCGCCTCAAACCAAATGAGAATCATACGGAGAAATAAAACCTGATCCAAATCAGCATCACAAAAAATTAAAGTGTCGTCCGCAAAGAGCAGATGTGACACCTCCAAAGATCTTCCCTCTAAACAACCTACACCAAAGCCTGACATGTGACCATCATGGAAAGCCTTATCCAACATTCTCCCAAGGGCTTCCAACACCAAGACAAACAACAAAGCGGACAATGGGCCAACTTGTCTCAACCCCCTAGAGCTCTCAAAAAACCCACAAGGAGAGCCATTTATTAAAATAGAGAAGCAAACTGTAGATATACAAAAGAAAATCCACCGCATTCATTTAGCAAAGAACCCACTCCGTTCTAGTAACTACATAAGACCCCAGTTGACATAATCAAAAGCCTTCTCAACATCTAATTTGCAAAGTATCCCTAGCAAACCAATTTTCACTCTACTATCGAGGCATTCGTTAGCAATAAGCACAAGGTCAAGAATCTGCCTGTTCTTCACAAAAGCATTTTGAGAAGAAGAAATTATATCTTCCATGACCATGCGAAGTCTGGTGGCTAAGACCTTAGCAATGATTTTATAAACCCCCCCAACAAGACTAATGGGGTGAAAATCCTTGATTTCAATTGCTGGATTTTTTTTAGGGATGAGAGTGATGAACGCCGTATTCAAGCTTTTCTCAAACTAACCTTTAGCAAAAAAATGGTGAAATACAACCATAAGATTAGTTTTATGAATACCCCAACATGCTTGGAAGAAGGCCATTGGAAACCCATCTGATCCAGGCGCTTTGTCACCATTAAAATTCTGTATGACATCAAAAATTTATGCCTCCTCAAAGGGTCTATCTAGCCAATCAGCATTATCACTGGATATCCTAGGAAATGCCAAGACTTCTAGAAAAGGTCGAACAACTTGCTGCTCACAATATAAATTCATAAAGAAAACAAGATTCCATCAATCATAAGGCTCTTAATACCGTTGTTTCTTCTATTGGAATTAGTCATTCTATGAAAAAATTTGGTACTTGCGTCCCCCTCCCTCAAGTGTAGCACCCAAGACTTCTGCCTCCAACTAATCTCTTCTAAAAGAGTGAGCTTTTCAATCTTGGTACGGAGATTAACTTGTTCTAACTTCTCCTCAGCTGTTAAAGGTTGAGTCTCCTCTCTAACATCCAAGTCATTCAACTTGTTCCATAACTACTGTTTCTTTAAAGTGACATTGCCAAACTCCGCTTCGTTCCATTTTTTTAGATCCAACTTCAAAGCTGCCAACTCCGATCCCACATCAATACAATACCTCCAGAAGCACCTTCTGAACCCAAGTACAACCAATCTACATATGGACAACTCCATATACTTATGACAATTCCTCTAGTAATCCATTCAAGTTTAGTCTCCTGCAAACATGCAATATCAGGTCTCCATGCACGCAACAAATTACGAATCTGAAGTCTCTTCCCTACCTCATTCAATCCTCTTGACATTTCAGGAAATCATCTTCAGGTTCATTTAGGAACAAAAAGAGCCCGCTCCCTTTTAATACCACTGCACCTAGTTGAAGTAGAACCATAATTAATCGAGCTAAATAGAACCTTTAGCTCTCTAATACCTTTCACTCCAGAACTCTTCAAATCACGTGCTTTTTTTTCCAAAGCCGTGCCACGATGTAATTCAACCTCAACAGCCAATAAAAAGGTGGTTGCTTGATTTTCCAAACCTTCTAGGGACGTGCCCAGGAAGTTATCAAACCCTTTAAATCTACTTTGGAACCACTCAAAGTAAGCGTCTCCCCTCAATGGATTCTCCACACCCAACACTTCCTGCCCTTCCATTGCCAAGGGTAGAAAAAAGACCAGTGGTTCCACAATTAGAGGCGACAAACCCCCTACGTTAGGTAGCTCAGCAGACTCTGAACAAGTGTTTGAGATTCAATCCTCCACAAGTACTTCATTCCCATCAACTTGGGCTGATGACACCTCCACAACATCTGAACACTTCAAAGGGACCAAGGCCAATTGGGTTTGCCCTTCCAAAACCTTTGTGACTTCACCTGGCTGATATTTCACGATTGGAAATGTCAAACCCTAGTCTAACCACTCACTCTCTCTCTCTCTCTCTCTCTCTCTCTCTCTCTCTCTCTCTCTCTCTCTCTCTCTCTCTCTCCAAACTCAAATCCTTGCGTGGTGAGGATAGTCCAAACAACAATGGAGGCTAAGGAGAGAAATTTGGGACTAGAGATTAAGGTGTAAGGCATGGTAGAGAATCTGCCATTGATTTTATCGAACATGGCAACTGAGTTGGGTCACCAAGTTAACCACTTCCACTTGCAAAAGACAAGGATGGCTATGCAAATCTACAAACCGAACCCTAATCCTGCTGCGATTCTCCTTTGGCATTAGGAATCAAAGCAAGGAAAAAGCAAACATCAAGTTATCAGAGGCAATAAAGCTGAAATGGAGAGATTTGGGCTGTTAGGAAAAACAAAGCAAGGAGAGAAGTATAGACGCCATTGATTGAAAGTTGAAGCAGAAAGCTCAGAGACAGAAACATAGTAGCAGAAGTTAGACCTAGAAAAGCATTCTAATTTTTTGACTTTGTGATGAAAACAAAATTTTGTTTATTTTTTTGTGGATCTAAGCTATTTGGTTGGTGAGAAAGTGTGGGAAAGTGAAACAGAATTTTCTTTAGTTGTTTTGTGGTTATTTGTTCGTGGATATGGAGTGTAAGTGTTTGGTTGGAAAGAAAGTGTAAGAAAGTGAAAGAAATTTGGGTGAGAAAGTGGAGGAAAGTGAAATAAAATTTTGTTTAGTATTTTGTGGTTTTTTTTTTAAAAGGGTTGAGCCTTGGTGCAGTAGCAAGTGCGTCTCTCCCAAATTGATGCAGATTAGTTATGGGAGAAGAAAATATTTTAATATTTTATGTTGTTTCATCTTTCCTAGTGGAATTAGGATTTATTTTCTTTCAAAATATGTTCTTCTCCCTTAACCAATCTACGTCATCCACTAGGAAAGATGAAACAACATAAAAAATTAAAATATTTTCTTCTCCCTTAACCAATCTGCATCACAAACTCCGTAAAATTGGGAGTTTTGTACATTGAGTAAGACCTTTTTTGGTTATTTTGTGGTTTTTAAAATTTTGTCTAGTTATTTCAAATTGATTTTTTGGAAATTTGTTATAAATATTGTAATGATTACTATGAATCTTAGGAACCAACCAAACAAAGCAATGTTACATTCTTGGAAGTTAGAATGTGATGGAAATGTAACTAATGAATCAAACCAAACACTATAATATTATATTCCTGCAATGAGATTCCAAGAATCTAACACTACAAACATTACGCGAACCAAACGCTGGCCATGGCAGCCCAATACATACAAACATATATATCTTATGCCCAATACATACTCACATGTTATGAGGGGATTGAATAGACACATAGGTTTAAGAATGAAGACAATATGTCTTATGCCTTATTGATATATATATATATATATATATATATCTCTATCAAAGAAATTGGTTTCCTTCCATAAAAAAGAAAAAGAAAACAAAAATGGAGTCTCAGTGTCTTTCGATCCAATCCAAGAGACATTCTTAATACCCTATGAACCAATATTGTGCAATTAGGGATGGCAAGGGGTGGGGCATGCCAAAGTAGGGATGAAAAATATAACCCAACCTGCAGGTACCCAATCTGACCCGACCCGTTAAACAATAGGGTCGGGTTTGGATTTTAAAAATCAAACCTGAAACGTGTTCGGGTCGAGTCCGAGTTTTATGCATACCCGGCCCGAACTCAACCCGTATACATATATAATATTAAAAAAAAAAATTTTAAACCCTAGTAGCAAAGACGAAACAGAGGGAGTTTGAGTTGCCTGCTTAGAAAAAGAAAATAAAGGGAGGCGGGAGGGGTTTACAAGAACTACGGAGCTTATTTAGTTCTGTTAATTATGACTCTTCTTCAGTTAGGACTTGCAATTTTAGTAGGGGGAGGACTTTGATTGTATCTAAATGAATTTGAAGATTTTATCTTGGAATGTGAGAAGCCTGCATGAAAGGGATAAAAGGCTTCAAATTAAGAACCTTATCAGAATGAGGCAAGCTAATATCATATGTATACAAGAGAAAAAGATGGAATTGATTATTAGGGGATTTGCTAGAAGTTTATGGGGTTGTCACTATGTGGATTGGGTGTACTTGGGTTCTTTAGGAGCCTTAGAAGGGATTTTAGATATGTGGGATGGTAGATAGTGGAGAAGTTAGAAGAAGCTGTCGGGCACTACTCAATTTCTTGCAGATTCAAGAATGTGGGTGACAATTTTGAATTGCCATTCATTGGTGTTTATGGTCCTAATGTGGACAGGGAGCGTAGATTGTTGTGGGAGGATTTGTCGGGTCTTCATAGTTGGTGGAACATGCCTTGGTGTGTATCAGGGGTTTTCAATGTTGTTCACTCCCCAATAGAGCGATTCAGGGCTGTTAATTTTACTCAAGCAATGCATGACTTCTCAGATTTCATTTTTGTGCATGGTTTGTTAGATATCCTTATGGTAAGTGGTAGGTATACATGCTGTTAATTTTACTCAAGCAATGCATGACTTCTCAGATTTCATTTTTGTGCATGGTTTGTTAAATATCCTTATGGCAATTGGTAGGTATACATGGTCCAATTCCATCTCTGAATCCAGGATAAATCTTTTTCCTTTTTTCTCCTGATTGGGAAGATCATTATCCCAATATGTCACAAAGGTGGTTGGCTAGAGTCTTATCTGATCACTTTCCAATTATCCTGGAGGGTGGTGCAATTCAGAAGGGGCGAAGACCTTTTGTTTTGAGAATATGTGGCTCTAGGTGGAAGGTTTTGTGGGGAAAGTGAAAGATTGGTGGGATTCTTATCAATTCCAAGGTACACCTAGCTACAAAATGGCCATGAAATCAAAAGCCCTAAAGGAAAACTTGAAGAAGTGGAACGAATTGGAGTTTGGAAACGTGGTTGTGAAAAAAATACAACTGTGGAGTGATTTGAATGCTTTGGATGCAAAGGAGGAAGTGATAGTTTTATCAAAAGAGAAGAAGTTAGAGAAGGCAAGGCTTCAAACATAATTTTAAAAAATCAGCCTTTTGGAAGAGATTAGTTGGAGGCAAATATCAAGAATGCTCTACTTGAAGGAGAGGGACAGCAAGACAAAGTTCTTTCAGCAAATGGCTAACTCACATAGAAGAAAAAATTCAATTACTAATCTCAAGGTTGATGGGGTCCTGCCTTCTGATCAAAAAAGTATAGAGCCGCATTATACAGTTTTATAAAAATTTATTTCTAGAACATAAAGTCTATTGCCCACATCAGGATGTGCTGAATTTTCCTAAAATCTCCGATGACAAGGTTGGCTAGTTGTTGAGGCCTTTTAATGATGTAGAAGTTTTTGGGGTAGTTAAAGACTTTGAGGGGGTATAAAGCTCTGGGCCCAGATGGTTTCCCTATGGCTTTTTTCCAAGCTTGATGGGATGTTATCAAATCAGATCTCGTGGAGCTTTTTCAAGTTTTTTTTTAGAGAGGTCAGTTCAAGAAAAGTTTAAATGCAACCTTTATCTCCTTGATTCCCAAAAAGTCAAATGCAGTTAAGGTGAAAGATTTTCGGCCTATTAGTCTAATAGGGGGGGTTTACAAAATTATTGCTAAAGTATTGGCTAATAGGTTGAAAGAGGTGATTGGGGATGTTAATTCGGAGTCTCAAAATGCCTTTGTTAAGAATAGGCAGATTCTAGACTCATGTCTCATTGCAAATGAATGTTTGGACAGTAAGCTAAGATCAAGAATTCTGGGGGTGTTATGCAAGTTGGATGTGGAGAAGGATTATGATCATGTGAACTGGAGTTTCCTAATGTGTATGCTTGAGCGGCTTAGGTTCCTAGAAAAATGGAGAAAATGGATTTTTTTACTGTATATCCACCGTCAAATTCTCAGTTCTGATTAATGGAGCTCCATGTGATTTTTTTGAGAATTATAGAGGCTTACGACAAGGTAATCCTTTGTCTTCATTATTATTTGTTGTTGTTATGGAGGCAATTAGCACAATGATGGATAAGGTGGTGACGGAAGGTTGATTGTCTAGATTTAGTGTGGGTACCTCCATAGGTGATCACTTCCAAGCAACTCGTCTTCTCTTTGTAGATGATACGTTGGTTATGTGCGATGCTGATATCGACCAAATGTTGTTTTTGTGCTTGATTTTGTCATGGTTTAAGATTGTATTGGGATTGAAAATTAATTTGGATAAGTCTGAACTAGTTCTTGTGGGAGTGGTTCCAAATTTTGAGATGCTATTTTATGCGTTGGGTTGTAAGCAGGGCTCACTTCCTATGAAATATTTAGGTCTTCCATTGGGTACAAAATGGAAAAATAGAGCAATTTGGAATCCCATCATTGAGAAGGTGGAAGGAGGTTAGCAAGATGTAAAAGATTGTATCTATCCAAAGGGGGGAGACTTACTCTCAGAAAAAGTACTTTATCCAATTTACCTACTTATCTCTTTTCCATTTTTCCAATTCCGGCAGATATAGCATACCGTATAGAACAACCTCAACGAAATTTTCTTTGGAGTGGTCTAGGAGATGATTCTAAACATCACTGGGTGAATTGGTCCAAGATATGCTCTCCTATCCAGTTTAGGGTCTAGCAATTCAAAATTTGAGATACTTTAATGAAGCACTATTGGGAAAATGGTTGTGGAGATTTGGGTATGAGAGAGAAGCGTTATGGAGAAGGGTTATAAGTGCTAAATATGGAGTTGAGGAGGGAGATTGGTGCTCGAATTCTATTCCAGGCTCCTATGGGGTGAGTTTATGGAAAACTATTAGTAGTGGTTGGTCTACTTTTTCTCACTATATTCAATTTCAGATTGGAGATGGGACTAGAGTGAAATTTTGGCATGATGTCTGGTGTGGGGATAATCCTTTGAGTACATGTTTTCCATATTTATTCAAAATTAGTAATGATAAGGAGGCTCACGTGGCTGATCTTATGCAATTGCCTAGCGGGGTTCTTTTTTGGGACTTAGAATTCTTGCGAAGAAATTCATGATAGGGAATTAGATTCTTTGTCTGCTTTTTGGAATGTTATATATGGAGTCTCATTGAGAGGTATTGGTGAGGATAAAATGTGTTGAACACCTGCTAAGAGCAAGGGCTTTAAGCAGTTACTATTAGGCTTTGTTGGGTGTATGTACTCAATCCTTCCCTTGGAGAAGTATTTGGAAGCAAAAGGTTCCTTTTAGAGTTGCATTTTTTGTTTGGGCTGCAGCTTTAGGAACTATCTTGATTACTGATAATTTTCATAAGAAGGTGTTGATTCTAGATTGGTGTTATATGTGCAAAAGTAATGGAGAATTAGTAGATCATCTTTTACTACATTGTCCTATTGTTTATGAGTTGTAGTCTATGGTGTTCACCTTGTTTGGTATCCACTAGACAGTGCCAAAGATGGTAGTTGAGCTCCTTGCTGTTGGCAAGGAAATTTTGGTCATCATTGTAATGGTGTTATTTGGATGGTTGTCCCTCATTGTTTGATATGGTGCATTTGGCAGGAGAGAAACAATGGGCGTTTTGAAGATTCTGCAAGGACTATAGCTAAAGAAGAAGAAGAAGAAGAAGAAGAAGAAGAAGAACTTATCAAAAAAAAAAAAAAAATTCTTCTTTAAAACTCTATCAGACTAGATGTCTATCATAGAAAGTCATTCTATTTTTTTGGTCTATGATTTGATGGACGCTTGTAATTTATGTATTTAATTATGTTGGACTTGGTCCCCTTCTGTATACTTCCTGTATACTTGGGTGACTTGTTATTAAGTTCTTGAATAAAATTTCCTTTACTTATCAAAAAAAAAAAAAAAACTCGAGGAAACTCAATTTCAGAGAACTATCCCCACACCAAACACCATGACAAGATTTTACTATTAACCCGTCTCCAATATCAAACTGAACATAACAAGAAAAATTAGGCCATCCACTTCAGATAGATTTCCATACACTTACCCATAAGGACTGAGGTCGGACTTAGAGCACCAACCTCCCCCCTGACTTTCATATTTAACCCCTATTACCCTTCTCCCGAAAAGCATCTCTCTCAGTCCCAAATCTCCATAACCATTTTCCCAACAAAGCTTCATTACAGCATCTCATATTTATGATCCCTAACCCCCTAGACTGAATAGGAGAGCATACAGTAGATCCCCTATTGCTTGTGCTTTTTTTTCCCTCTATATTTTGACTATTTTCTTTTCTTCTTTCAATGAAGTTATTACTTATAGAATAAAAAATAAAAATAAAAAAAGGGGGAGAGCACACCGTAGACCAATTCACCAGATGATTTTTCAAATCATCTCCCATACCACTCCAAAAAAAATTTAGTTGTAGTTGTTCTAAAAAATTTGCAATATCCATTAGTATAGGGAAGAGGGAAAGAAATATTAGATAAAGTACTTTTTATTAGAGTAACTTTATCTCCCTTAGAGAGATACAACCATTTCCAACCTGCTCATTTCCTTTCCACCTTCTCAATAATTGGATTCCAGATTAATCTATCTTTAAATTTTGCACCCAAAGGAAGACTTAAATACTCTTCCCAATAAACTCTTTTTTTTGATAGGTAAAGAAAACTATTATTAATGAGAAAAAAGAAGAAGGAAAGTACAAGATGTTCATGATAATGAACAAGAAGAAAAAAGACAAACAGCACAACAAAAACAAATTAGGAAACTAAGCAAAGAGAAAACATAAACTCAGAGAGAGAAGAACAATTAGTGAAACCCCAACAACGAGACCACTCCAAAAGACTACGTTGGCACAAAACCTTTAATTCATCCAACGTCTTCTCCTTATCCTTAAAGGAACGACGATTTCGTTCCAACCACACAATCCACATTAAGCACCCTGGAACCAAATTCCATATGTCCGAATTATGATTCCCAAGCCATTGATACCAACAAGATAACAAACCCGCCACTGAACTTGGCATAACCCAATGAATACCAAAAGCCTGAAGCATAAAAGTCCATAGGGAATGAGTAACAGGACAATGAAGAAGAATGTGGTCAACTGACTCCCCATCACAACAACACATACAACACCAAGAAGCCAACGGGCGACCCTTAAGCATAAGATTATCCAAAGTGAGGATCCGACCATGAGCGGCTGTCCACAAAAAGAACGCCACACGCCTAGGAATCTTTGGTTTCCAAACACCTTTCCAAGGAAACAAAAGATTCGAATCACCCCGAATCGCATGGTAATAAGACCGGATGTCAAACTTACCATTTCCTTTTAGCCGCTAGCCAAGAGTATCATTCCTATCACCCCGAGGAATACGAGATTGGATAAGCCTGAGAAGAGAATAGGAAGCAGCTAGTTCCCAATCTTCAAAAGCTCTATAAAACCTTAAATCCCATACTCTAACAGTACCCCCTTCTGGAGTCCACAAAAACTCAGAGATATAAGCATCCTTAACTGCTGAACACACATAAAGCTAAGGAAAAAGATCTTTTAGAGCATAATCACCGATCCACCTATCATGCCAAAAGCGGATACGGGTACCTTCACCCACTACAAAAGACAGATGCTTAGAGAAGCTCTCCCACCCTCCATTAATGCTTCTCCAAAGTCCACACCCATGAGTCCTCCTACACACTTTAGTACACCACCCCCCTTGCCCCTCACTGTATTTTGTGGAGATAACTCGCCGCCAAAGATGGGAAACTTCATGACCATATCTCCATAACCATTTCCCTAATAAAGCTTGGTTAAACGACACCAGACTTCTAATCCCCAAGCCACCCATCTTGACGGGTAGACACACCTTTTCCCAAGCCACCAAAGGATATTTGAAACTCCCCTCAGAAGACCCCCAAAGGAAGTTCCTCTGAATACTTTCCAATCTAGCAGCCACAGATTTAGGGATAGTAAAAAGAGATAAAAAGTACGTTGGGAGGCATGACAGAGTACTCTTTAGTAACATGAGCCTACCACCTTTAGATAAATAGAGACGCTTCCAACCAGATAGCTTCTTCTCCACCTTCTCCAAAATAGGATTCCAAATAGAAGCTGTTTTAAAATAAGACCCCAACGGCATCCCCAAATATTTCATAGGCAAACTACCCACTCTACATTGAAGAATATTAGCCAAAGAATCTAGATTATTCACCTCCCCAACAGGGACAATCTCACTTTTCCCAACATTGACCTTCAAACCCGTAAAGGCCTGAAAACAAGCCAATACCAACCTTATGGACAGTAACTGTTCCCTAGAGGCATCACAAAATAAGATAGTATCATCCGCAAATAACAGATGGGAGATACGCACACCAACAGAATTCGCAGAGCCCACTTGAAACCCCCGAATAAGATTACACTCCTCTGTCTTCTTCAAAAGTCTACTCAAAACCTCCATTATCAGAAGGAACAAAAGCGGGGATAATGGATCCCCTTGTCTCAAACCACGAGAACTACCAAAAAAACCTTCAGGGGAACCATTTACCAGAACTGAAAAACGGACAGAAGTAACACAAGCCTTAATCCACCCCCTCCATTTCAATCCGAAGCCCATCCGGTCCAGCAAATAAAACAAGGCCTCCCAGTTCACATGGTCATATGCTTTTTCAATGTCAAGCTTGCAAACCACACCCGGTAGTCTGCTCTTCAACCTACTATCCAGACATTCATTTGCAATAAGCACTGAATCCAAGATCTGCCTTCCCCCAATAAACGAATTTTGAGACTCGGAGATAAGATTATCCAAAACCGCCCTCAACCTATTAGCCAACACCTTAGATAGCAACTTGTACACACTACCCACCAAACTAATGGAGCGAAAGTCCTTAATGTTAACCGCATTACACTTCTTTGGAATTAAAGTGAGAAACGAAGCATTCAAAGACCGTTCAAAAACAGAGTGCCGGTGGAAGTAATCAAAGAAATCCATGACATCCTTTTCCACTACACTCCAACATTTATGGAAAAAAGCCATGGTGAAACCATCAGGACCAGGAGCTTTATCACCCTCCATCTCCCTTAAGACCTGGAAAACATCCTCCTTCGAGAACTCCTTCTCTAAGGACAACCTCTCTTCCTCTTCAATGCAAGCAAAATCTAAACCATCCATAGAGGGACGCCTCTCCTCATGTTCCTTATACAACCCCTGGTAGAAAAGAACTAGTTGAGATCGAACATCATCCTCGTCCTCATAAAGAACATCCTCCACCTCTATTCTCTTAATTAGATTAGTATTTCTATGGGAATTTGCTAATCTATGAAAGAAACGAGTATTATTGTCTCCCTCCTTCACAAACAAGGCACGAGACTTTTGTCTCCAGGAAATTTCCTCAAGAGAAGCCAAATGCTCTATGTCCCCTTTGAGCTGACGGCGGCGAATCTGATCCTCATTCGATAGACCTACCGACTCCTCAGTAGCATCTAAATCCATAAGTTCAGTCAGCAAAAGCTTCTTTCTAAAAGCCAAATCACCAAACACCTCCCTATTCCACTTTTTTAAATCTGCTTTCAAAGCCTTTAACTTTTGAGCCAAAATAAAACTTGGAAAGCCCGTAAAACTGTAACCAATCCACCATTGCTGAACTCTATCAACAAAACCCTCAGCTTGCAACCACATGTTTTCAAATTTAAAGGCACTACGGCCTCGACAAACAACACCGACTTCCAGCAAAAGCGGGCAATGATCTGAAATAACACGAGGAAGCACCCGTTGGGATATATTCCCAAAGTGTTCCTCCCATTCTAAAGAGACCAAAGCCCTGTCAATTCTTGACATTGAAGGGATGCCAGAATCTCTAAACCATGTATAGGAAGCCCCCTCTAACGGAAGATCAACTAAAGAATTACTCTCTATAAAGTCTGAGAAGGCAAACATAGCAGGACTGAACGACTCACAGCCAAGTCTTTCACTTGGGTACCTGATGATATTAAAATCCCCTACTAAACACCATGCCATGGGCCACCTAGCGCGCACTCGAAATAATTCCTCCCACAAAAGAGACCGTTGACCGTCATCATTAGGGCCATATACACCTGTACAGGCCCAAACAAAATTATCCACCACCCCTCTCAATAAGACACTGACAGAAAACTGTCCAACAAAATCATCCATCTTTTCGAAAACCCTTTTGTCCCAAACCAGCAAGACCCCTCCCGAAGCTTGGACAGCATCCAAAACAACCCAATCAATGAAAGGACTTCCCCATAAACTTCGAACAAAGGCAGCGTCAATAGAAGCTACTTTCGTTTCTTGAAAACAAACGATATCACATTTCCACTCTTTAAGAAGATTTTTACAAACCTGTCTCTTCCGGGGATTGTTAATCCCTCTTACATTCCAAGAAAGAAGGCGTAAATTCATTTAAAACAACCAACAACCCCCACAGCATTCGAAGGAGCTCTGTTCCTACTCCTAGAAGAGACACCATCGTAATTAACATTAGAAATAAGCCCCTTCAGCTCCCTAAGACCCCGTGACCCTAAGTTTGTAGGATTCTTAGGCGCCCCAACATCAATCACCTTTAGACATTCCTGTTCAAGAAGGCGGAACAAAGTCAAGCAATGCTCTTCATGTTTCACAATAGGAAAACCCACCAAATTACAAAAATCTTTCATCAACTGGGACACCCAGCTTGAAATTGGTTCAGTTTCTGTCACCTGGATCCCTCCTGCTTCATCCTGAACCATCGATAACTTCCCAAGAGTATTGGGGTCCCACCGAGTCAAAGGATTACACTCCAAAAGACAAATATCCTTCGCCCCACTACCACCACCACAAATATCGACTCCATTGATGTCCCACGGCAAAGAAAGAGGCCCCGAAACATTATGGCACAGACCCACAGAACTGACTAACCTCGGCTGTACCACCACTTCCTGGTAGTCACTAAAAACCTCATCTCGATCTTCCCCTTCCCCAAACTCAGTTCCCAATAAACTCTTCCCAATAAACTCTTACATGTGTATCATAGTCAATGACCACCTCTCACTGAACCTTCTCTTCCATCTGGAGATTCGCTTACTGGTTCTGATTCTCTTCCTATTGATTTACACAAAGGTACGCATACGTGTACCTCTCATACTACTTCTCAGTTTGAAATGTATGTACATTTATTTCCATCACTTCATGTTTTTATCTCTTTTATGTCTTATATGAGTTCTATGGCTATTCCAACGTCTATCGAGGAGACCTTGTCTATTCTAGTATTGAGGCAAGCTATGGAAGAAGAGATGTGAGCACTTCATCAAAATGACATATAGGACTTAGCTAATCTTCCATCAGGGAAATCTTGATGGGTATATTTTTTGAATAAGAGATGTGAGTGTAAAGACTCCTATGGACCAGGGAAATCTTGATGGGTATATATGTGTTAGATATTCTAAAAGAAATAGGCCTGTTAGGTTCTACACAATAGTGCATAGAGACTCCTATGGATCCCAATGTGAAACTGTAAGTAGATCAAAGAGGGATGTCATCACTTGATTGGCAAGCTAAACTATCTCACCATTACAAGTCCAGACATATCTTTTGCAGAGAGTGTTATGAGCAGTAAATGGCAGCTCCTCGCCTTCCATATTGGGAGGCAGTTGTACAGATTGTAAAGCACCTTAAAGCACAACCAAATTATGAAGTATATAGCTAATGGTCATCTACAAGAATAAGCATTTGAATATTCAGATCAGGTAGGATCACCATCAAACAAAAGATCTACTACTGGATATTGTACCGTTTTTGGGGAAACTTGGTCACTTGAAAAGTAAGAAACATAGTATTGCATTGTGTCCCAATCTAGCACAAAGGATGAGCATGGAGCCATGCTCATACAACATGTTATGAGCCATAATTCATAGGTGGAAGCCTATTAGGTATAATGTGAAGGGCCAGGTAAGGATAAAAGCAAAACACGTTGAATTGAAGTTTCACAAGGTAATGGGCCGAAAGAAGATGGAGTTAAGACCTCAAAGGCAAGAAGCCCACAAGCATCAGTAACCAAATGGAGGACCTCAATGTCAAGAGGAATTCGACGTCTTCCAAGGAGTGGAGAATCATCTGCAACTGTGGGAAGTGAACTTATCATCAATGATTTAGGATGGGATGAGTATTGGAGAGAGTTTCTCATAGCCAGGCGTCGTTTTGCAGCTTTTGCTTATGGTTGAAGGAACAAATATGCTACCAGTGATTCCCGTGAAGCCGATGGTGGATACTACCAATGATGTAGATTTGGCGAAGGAATTAAGGCGTGGGAGACACGTATACCTCTTGGATCAATGTCAGGAAGTGTTGGGATTAGATTCAGGCTTCAAAGGTTGTTAGAGAAACTACAATACTAATGCAGTTCTGTAGAGCAAGGTCACTCTTCCTAATTCAGATTTTTATTTTCTAGATTCTGCTAAGGTTCACGAAGGGGATTTGACCATCAATGGGAATGTTGGACCCACTCCCACCACTGAGTTGGCATTGAAGGTGTGTCAACAGCAAATGAAGAGAACTCAAGGAATCAATCGAGCCGAATCTCTTACACGTGATAACAATTGTAAACCCCAATATGGGAATCAAAGAAGGCAATAACAAGGGAAGCATCAGAGTGGTTTCAAAACAAATTAGAAATCTTAGCAAATCCCTAGGAGCACCAGTGGATGGATTTGAGGAGCAAGCAATAGCATTGCACAAAACAATCGAGATGGTGTGCAATCCTCAAAAGATGCGGCTATGAAGTGTAAAATTGCTTCCCAATCTGCCAAGGTGTTAGGGAATTCTAAAATATTGAACCCTTAGAGAAGAACGATGCATGCAAGCAAGAAATGGTCAAAAGATGTCATCAATCCAAAGCTGTTAAGCCTACCAATTCATTTTCAATGAAGATTTGAATCATCTCATGGAATGTATGAGGGTTGAATCACTGCTCCTAAAATCACCAACCAACAAACAGCTACATAGACCTCAAAAAACAAATAAACAAAAACTATACATACTAACGTTTATTCCCATAACAATGTTGTCATTATCCTACTTTTACAGTTTTCATATCCAACAGTATTGGCATTAGCAATCAGACTAGTGTAATAAGTACTTGCATGAAGTAACATCAACCATACTGAAAAGTCCTAATAAATTAACAAATGAAAAAAAAAAAAAGAAGAAGGTCAACTTAACAAAAACTAACCGTGATGGATGATGAACAAAAGAATTTAAGTGCAAAGTAATTATGTCTTCATAAGTCTTTGTGCTCATTTGGGACAGCTTACTTTCATTGTTTATTTAACTTGAAAAATAAGCCAAACAAAAGACCGGCCCTTTCACTTTCCAAGGCACAAGGATGGTGGGGGGGACAAAAAACCCTCATAGACAAACAAACGAAAAAACCCATACTCCAACACCCCATCAAACATTTAAGAGCTCCATAAATCCATCACATCATCCTAACATCACCAATCATCCCAAATTCACTTGACCTTAATATCCAAAGATTGAATGGAAAAAACTTCAACTTAAAAACGAGGTAACATGGAGTTCTCCCTTCCTGCAGACTTTCATCAAATTAACTTACGTTCCTCTCCAAATAAATAATCCACCTCCAACCCAAAAATAAAAGACCTTATTTCACCCAAAGGATGTCCTCTCAATTAAACTCCTCAAGAAACTCAATATAATAGTGCAATAATTAGCCTTCTCCACAAAGCCAAAAACATTTTCTTTGAATGTAAAAATAAAGGCTGAGTTTAAATGATTATGTACTGCTTACTTGTGACTCACGATATATCATTGATGCTTAAATGTACACAGTCAATGACATTTCTTGGGAAGCATTGAGCTTCTTGGAACCACTTTCCCAGAATCCCTCAACCTTTGAGCTAAACTTTCTAATGTTTCGAACATACTTCAACCAAACTCATCATCCTATTTACAACAACTGAACCAAGTAAAATGTTGATATCTAAGCATGTTTAGCTCTAGTAATTGGCTAATTTCAGAGGGATCAGACTGAATTATACAAGTGAATCTTTAAAATCACATGTTCACAAATGATTACCTCACTATCCTTGTTGGCTACACCCAAACAATGAAAGGTAAATCAAGCAATACAACAGTTGAATAACTTTAATTGTAGGGCCGCAAGATACATTTCCACTTAACCTCATTCTGGCCATTCTTCACTACAAAAAACTTACAAACTCACCATGTAATGGAGCACTTAATCACAACTAAAACTGCTCAACATCTAAATTTAATTATATCTTCTTGAAATAAAAATAATGTTCCTGATCAACAAACACCACCCGGGAATGTATTATTAAATCAGTTTGCTCAATGCATTTGACCCCCAATTACATCAGTCTTGCTTAGTAAAATTTAGGCTTAACCAAACTCCAAAAATTCACAAATTCATTTGATTGTTCAGTTGACTGCATATATCTTCCTGCAGTGCAGCATGCATTGTTTGCTTGAGGCAAGGAACAGTAGACAACAAGCTTCCGAGACCCCAACTCACATGGGAATCACACACAGATATCCAAAAGAAAAGAGCCAGACTTCAATGAAGATACTAGCAACATCCCATTGACTTGTCCCACCTGTTCCATCACCAATCACCTTAAAATTAAACTACTCTAATCCAGGATGCACCATAAGTTAAGCCTAATGGCTAATAGAGCATTCCAACACCATATTATTCCCACCCTTGGATTGCCAGTAACTCCTATATCCTCCAATACAAAATCTAAGTAAAATTTGCTAAACAAATCCAATTACTATCATCATCTATGCCTAATTTGATTCTAGAAGCTAATTGTTCTTATCAAACCGCTATATATTTAAGTTTAATATATAGCATTTACCCCTAAGCCCTTCTCATTACCTCTCTTCTCTAAATATCACAAAATTTCCAATATGAAATACAATCATTCATTGACCATATTAAAGAGAATTTTCTCACAATATAAAAATGCACATAAACACAAAAAATTTACAGCATGAATCAGCAAAAAGAGAAGAAAAAAAAATTGAAAAACAAAGAACTAGAATCAAAGAAAGCAGCAATGACAAGAAGAGTAGGCATAATCAAGGCGTATAAACAACAATATCAGAACGATTAGCTTAATACAATATGAAAATTAATCAATTTATATATTAAACTAACCGTTGCGATCTCCATCGGCGTTGATTCGCGAATCGGACACATCCATCTCCACCTCCTCTTCCTCCTCCTCCACTTCTTCTTCTTCTTCTTCTTCTTCTTCTTCTTCTTCATACTCTTCTACTTCTTCGTATTCTTCAACCTCCTCTTCTTCCTCTTCTTCTTCTACTTCTTCGTATTCGGGTTCTTCAGGATCGTCGTTATCGGAATCGGAGGCCGCGGCGGGGGTGTGGACCTCGCCGTCGTGGGAGGGAGGCATTGGGATGCGGCAGAGTGTGTGTGGGTATTTGATTCGGACAATAGATGATTGATATGATTATGATTATGATTATGATTATGGGCAGAGTTCTTCTGTCTTTGTTTTTTTTTGCGAGGAACGGGCGCTGCTGATGCTGTGCTTTGAGTTGAGTGACTTCCGAGTCGGACTCGGACCTCGCTTCTATGTGCGAGGGGCCCGCCCCCGCTGCTACGTCCTACGCGTTACACGGCGCGTCGATGACCTTTTATCTTTTTGGGTTTAGGTGGGTCTCGCGAGTTGGGATACTGGGATTAGAGATTCTTGGAGAAAATGGGCAATTGGCCACAATTTTTCAACAATATAGTTAGTAAGTATCAGAACGAAAGCATATACTATATTAACATCTCGACTCTTAGAGAGTTGATTTTGCCTTAAGAAATCGAGTATCAAACGGTCGATTTCCTTACTCTGGTCAGGTCCGATGTGAAGATTTTCCACGTGGTAGCCACCTGGAAATCGAGTTTATAAAACTCGATTTCCATGTGAAGAATTAAAATACTCCATTATATTGGCATTTGAGCCACGTGGACTCCAACTAGAAATCGAGTCTTAAAGACTCGGTTTGTATAAAGTAAAATCGACTCTTAGAGAGTTGATTTTCAAGCTGTAGTCCAATTATGTCATGTAGTTAGGGCATCTGCTCTTTAGTCTCCCATTTTGTGTTTTCTGGATTCTGCCGTTTCCCACACCATATTCTATTTTCTGAGGCAGCAGCTCTCTCTTCCTCACTCACTCTCTCTCTCTCTCACTCTCATACAAAACTTCAAATCAAACTCACCCTGTATTTACACATCCTCATGTCAGGTAAGGTTTTTTATAGCATACACTCTTTCTAGTTGTTAGGTTTTTTTTTTTTTTTTTTTGTTGAATAGTTGTTAGTTACATATATGTAATGTTAGGATTTTTTAATGGGTAGTTGTTAGTTACATATATGTAATGTTAGATTTTTTTTGTGGGTATGTATCATGAGTTTTTTTGTTTGGTTTGTTATTTTTCTTTATATTTTTGATAGCATGATTGAAGATTTGTGTGTTTAGTTTTTTTTTTTTATTTGAGTATGATTAATGGTTTTTTTTATTGTTTAGAAACAAATGATAATGGTTGAGTATATATGCAATTGTAGGGTTTTTTTTTTGCATATGATGTAACTACTGTATATATTTGGTAGGCTTTTTTTTTTTATAAAAAGTAAAAAATATTTAAGATATATTTGTATTGTTAGCCTCTTTTCATGGCTATTTTTGTTGTTGTTTGGTTTGATATTTTTCATTATTTTTTTGTTAGAATGATATGAAATTTTGTAGTGGGGGTGAGTTGTGTCTTTAGTTTTTTTATTTGTTTGAGTAAAAAATGATAATGATTAAGTGTGCTTGTATGTGATGTGGAGTGAGTATATGCAAACGTGGGGTGTGTTTGATATAAGAAGTTGTAATTTTTGTACTTTGAGTACATAAAAAGTTTTGTAATTGTGTTAAAATATGTCACTAACATATTGCCTTGACTTTAATAGGTTCACAATCTCTGAAGAATATTGACATAAATGTATACTACGGTGGATCCCTTTTCAATCCTGAACAGATTGACGGATTCCCATTTCAAGGGCCGAGTATTGAATGCTATTACATGATGATACGTCGTAAGTTGAAGACATTGAATAATTTCAAGATGAAAATAATGGAAGAACTGAGTTTGAGCCCTACTTGTTATGACATAAATATTATTTATCGTTACCCACAAGAAATCCTTCATGACCAGATAAATTACAAGTATATGGCGATCAAAGAAGATAAACATGTAAAGGTCATGTTTAATAGGATCCATAAAATGCCCCAAGTAAATGCTGCTGAGTTGTACGTAAGTTCCGAGCGGCTCTCAGAAGTTGATGTCGACGAGTTGCAACAAACAACTACATCTTTGCAACTTACAGCCTTAGATGATGGATGCACTATAATGGGAGGTTACACACTCTCATCTCAAGATTATGCTGCCAATACCTGTGAAACACTCCAACCTCAAGAGACATATTTAGGGGTGGAGGACGAAAATCATTTTGTGAATAATGATGAAAATCTTGATGATATGGATGAGTACGAAGAGAGGATTGAGCGAGGCGACTTTGAGAAGGATGTGGATGATCATGAACTTGCTCCCAATTTTGAAGAGGAAAATATGGAGTGCCATGATGAAGGTGATGCGAATGAGGATATTGGAGTCCAGCATGTTACAAATATGACCACTGTCTACACACCTCCTGCTGAGTCATTCTACGCAAATACTTGGAAAAATATGGTTGATCCTTCACGTCTTCAGATACCATTTGTTTCTACTTGGGAAGATGGGATGCATTTTAATAAAGGGTTGACTTTTGCAAATAAAGAGGCGGTGAAGCATGCATTGATAATATACGTAGCAAAGGATAATAGGAATTTTATAATCCAGAGGTCAACCAAAACTAAATTATGCACCGCATGCATTGACACCAACTGCAAGTGGTATGTCGGGACATTCAGGAAGGCTAAACTTAATGGTCTGTGGATGGTCACGTCCTATGTGGGTCCACACAGTTGTATACCCTTTGGCCTGCGAAGAAACGGTAAAATGATGGATTCTAATTTTGTTGCAACAAAAATTGTGGAAAAATTGCGACAAAAGCACACTGCTCGTATTGATGAGCTTTGGGAGGTCATACATACTAAGTATAATCATGACCTTTCTTACTATAAGGTATGGGACGCAAAACAAAAGGCAATTGCTAAGATATATGGGGATTGGGAGGAGTCTTACCAAAGGTTGCTAAAGTTGTTATTGGCATACTTGGATCAGGATTTGGGTACCCAGTACAACTACTGGACCATACCTAGGCCCATAGATGGTACTACGTTACTGCTATGTATTTTGGGCATTTGCTCCATGCATTGCTGCATTCAGATATTGCAGGCCAGTGATCAGTATTGATGGGACTCATTTGTATGGTAAATATCGAGGGGTGTTGATGATTGCAATGGCAACCAATGCTAACCAAAAGGTTTTGCCTCTCGCCTTTGCTGTTGTGGACAAGGAGTCAGGGCCTAGTTAGGGGTGGTTTTTAGAGTGTCTCAGGACTTCAATAGAGCATGTGATACCAAACGAGGGCATTTGCATTATTTCTGACCGACATAAAGGTATCAAATGCGCCATTGCAAAGTGGCCTAGAGGTGAGGACGGCACAAAACAGGTATCTCACCGATATTGCCTTCAACATATTGTTAGCAACTTCAACACACACTTTGATGACTCGACTCTAAAGGCATTGGCCTTGAAAGCTGGATATGCGACAAGTGAAGCTAAATTTGAGTCCATAATGCAAATCATTAAGGATGTCGAGATTAATGCACTTAGGAGTGTAGACCTTGATGATCCTCATCTTGGACGCTATATGCCATACACATATTTAATGAGTGAGGATGTGGAGAAATGGACCCAGTCACATGATGGTGGAAGACGTTACGGGGCAATGATAACCAATATCTCTGAGTGCTTTAATGAGGTACCTTAAGGTGCTCGCGGCTTGCCCATTGCTGCAATGGTTGAGTTCACTTGGTGCAAACTTGTTGCATATTTCCACGATCGACATAAAAATATTACTTCTAATCTCTCTCGAGGTAAGGTGTGGAGTGATTATGCAGTGGAGATCTATACTAAAAATGTCGATAAAACTTCAGGACACACTCTGAGGGAATTTAATCATGAAACTGGTGTATATCAAGTGGTTACCCCATACAACGATCATAGAGGTGGAGGGGAAACCACAGTCATGAAGTGCGCGTATTGGATAGAACATGTGGTTGTGGAAAGTGGCAAAACCTTAAGATCCCTTGTTCACATGCAATTAAAGTTTTGCAGCAATTGCATCTCGAAGCGACCAAGTATATTAACCAATGTTACAGTTTGGACAACGCCATTCACACATATTCACATCAATTTGTGGTGCCAAAGTCAGAGTCTGAATGGAGGGACGTTCGCGGACCACGGTAGGTGCCTGACCCAAGTTTGTTGCGGGCCAAAGGTCGTCCTGTGAAGTCAAGAATAAGGAATGAAATGGATGGGGTACGGTTAAAACGGGGAAGCCCGAACCCAGATTCGGACTTGAGGGAGATTCAACCGAGGCAACGATGTGGAGTGTGTCATGAAGAAGGGCATAACCGCAGAAGATGTCCCAACTCCCGTGGGGCTTCGACAAGCGGTTCCCGTGGGGCTTCGACAGGCTGTAGTGCTACAAACTAGGCAAGTGCCTTTGCTGTTTTGATATAATATGCTCAGAACTTCATTTGGTTTTTGTTCTTCGCATTTAGGAATTAACAACCGTATTTTTAATGTTTTCCAAGCGAGCAGATGCTCGATTTTGGAATGGCATTGTATGTGGGAGTTGTGGTTATCTTCAGCATGGACAAGTGCTAGGCCAACATGTTGTATAAGTATGGACAAGTGTTAGGCGATTATGTTGACTATGTTGTATCGAGTCAGTTGTTATTTTCTTTATTGTTGAATGTTGTTGTAATTGAACTAGTAGCTATTCATGTACTCGTAACATTAGTTGCATTGTGCAGCTTTTGCCTATAATGCCAGCTCCGCTAGTACTTTTAGACGTGGTTAAATTTGTATGGTTTTGACCTAAGAGGGCAACTGTAGTGCCAATGAACAGTTACTGTCTTAATGTAGTGGCTGATGTATTCTGGATCTGGTTTACAACAGGGGAATGGGAAAACTCTTTGGTTTACTGTTGCAGGGGAAGGGGTAAGCAACCAAAAAAAAAAAAAAATCCCAGTGGAAATCGAGTCTCTAAATCTCGATTTCCATTGGGATGGCATTAGTGTAAATATAATTTCAACAAATCGAGCTTTAAAGACTCGATTTATGTAGGACTAATTTACCAAAACGCCCCTGCAATGGAAATCAAGTTTCAGGAAGTCGATTTCCACTGGGAATTCTTCCAGTGGCAATTGGCCGTAATTATTTTTGAACTCTCGGCCTAGCGTACTCGCCAATAGTAAACTCGAGTACTGATTTGAAAATCGACTGTCTAATAGTCGACTTACACTGGAAATTTTTTTTTTTTAATTGTCAGAACTGTATTTGAAAATAACAAAAATATGAAATTTAACTTGTACCTACCTATCTTAAACTTTCAATGTGTAATATGAAACTTTTGGAATTAAATAGGTTACGCGCCATGGCATCTTCATAATGAGGCTGACCATAATTACACACCGCAACAATGCATACTACACCAGATCATACATTATTATTATTATTATTATTATTATTATTATTATTATTATTATTATTATTATTATTATTATTATTATTATTATTATTATTTACATTTTATTTTAGGTTTCAAATTTATTTGGTAAACCGAACTTCTTATCGTAAAATCTTTGCAAAATATGTGATTGGATATACCATTTGTCACACTAACTCCAACTCATATATGTTTTAAATTTTAATTTAGTTTTCAATAATTGTTACAAATCAAGTGTGGGGGATTCGAATCTTGAACCTACTCATAAAAAGATCAAACAACACTTCTTTCCTAAGCTTTAAACTCTTGACAATAGATAAACGATACAAATGGTTCAAAATCTTTCGTTTCACATTCTAATTATTTTTCAGCAACATTGCAGCAAAATCTTTCGTTTCCTACGCAGTAAATCATTACATTAGAACTTCTACCTCTGTTGCAAGCTAACAATTTCACATCGGTTTGACATCAATAATGCACTTGGTTAAGCAACTGTCAGCAATACAGGTAGTAAAACGGGGGGGGGGGGAACATTTTGCAAACTTCAGCATTCAAAACAGGCTTGCTAACATGCAATTGTTGTACCGAAATAATGATACATGGAACACATCCGGAAAATAACTGGCTCCCCTCTCTTATGTTAGGCTTTGGATTCCAAAGATAAAATTATCTTCTTTCATGGACCCTGAAACCAAACCGAATTGAACCTTAGGAATTGATATTAAAAAAAAAGAAAAGCCACACTTCCGCCAATAGGAAAAGAACAAAATAAGAATAATAGTAATAACAACATATGATTGATCACCAACAAGCCTAACAGACCAAAAATGATGGAATTCTTTTAGAATTTGAACTTTAAAATGTCTTGCAACAATTAGCATAAATACATAATACAACTGCAGAAAGAGGAAAGAATTTCAGAAGAATGCATTGTAATAACAAAAAGGTACACCTATGGGTGAAAAGATTAGATAAAGTAAGTTGTAATAACTTGGATAGACATAGCAAAAGATCATGGCTACTGCATTAGCATGTGACTGATCAGACAAATAGATCTTTCTTTGTAGAAAATGGCAAAGGAAAATGACCAAAATGAAGAAGGGGATAAGAAGCATTGCCAGCTGCAACTTTAATACTAGGCAGAGTTTAGTCAAATGATACATTCTATATTCTACCGAATCAATAATTTCTGATGACAAACCACATTATCAATATAGCTCAACCTGAAAGAATTATATCTGGACAACAATGCTAAAAACGTCAAGTCAGAAAGACTTACCCAAACTGATATTGGAGTCATTCTAAAAAACAAAACTAGAAGATGCTACAACACAACCCCAGGAAAAATATTAAGAACCAAAAACCTCCCCCCTCACCAAAATTTACATCAGAATACACAACATCAAGAAAATATGCACATATTCCAGACAGAGCTATATATATCGAAATTAAATATAAAATCCAGAAAATTTTAGAAGCAAACCTAAAGTTGATGACTTCTCATACAGATACTGAGGACATGTCCTTGGGGAAAACACAGACACACACACACAATTGCATGATTAGTTAAAAGTTTCGTGATATCACCAAAACCAGTTGCCAACCTCAATAAATCAGGACTAAAGGCAATTGAAAGTACAGCTTCAGTGTGACCTGCAGTGACAAATACAGATTTAAGAAAACCAATTAAATGATACTAAACTACATGCCAACAAAGACATTGCATATAACGAGTAAATCTAAGAAAAGGGTTAAGCATACAAATTGAATTCATTAGCTGAATTTAGCTCAGTTTGGAAGCCAGGATTAACATCAGAGACCAAAGGAGGGGGGGTTGATAAAGCACAGAAAAGTGTCTTTGTTGATAAAGCACAGAAATGAATATAAGTTTTCAACTGAAAATTCTGTTCAGGTTGATAAAGCACATAAATGAATATAAGTTTTCAACTTATCATAAAATCTCCATGATTAGGACCATAGAAACAAATAGCTCCATCATGCTAAAAAGAGATTAAAAGCGATGGAGAGGTGACTTTTTACTCATAAGGAAAGGCCATGCAAAGCAGAAAAGTTAGCAATAAATGTTCCAAATATGCACGTACAGGCACACGCACACACAAAACCCAAAAAGGAAGACAATGAATGAAAATTAGATAGCACACCTATTCCAGCAGAATGGTGCAGGGCTGTGGCCCCTAAGTCAGTAGGTATAGCAGGATCGGAAGCAAACTCGAGAAGGTATTTGGCAGTATCAGTATGTCCTTGCCGAGCAGCATGAATAAGAGGAGTCTCACCTGTAGATAAATTACAAAAATCAATGGATTAGCCAAAAGATGACGGAGATGACGGAGACATATTCAATACCCTATTCCTAAAAGAATTTTTTCTACATTGCCAACATTGAAACACTGAATGTACCATATTCGACATCACCCATTTCACCCCAAAAGCTGCAAACACAAATGACCATCAATCCCTTCCTATTGGACAATACAATAGGAAATTATCAACTTATTCACCTGGGGGTTTAATAAGATTTTCTTTGATGAGTAGGTTTAATCAGAATTTTTTTTATAGGGAGTATTGTCCCTGATGATGCAGTCCACAAAGAAAGCTACACTAAAAGACACAACCCTATTGCCTTCCAATGAGGGCTGATACAACAGGTCCTCTTAATTTGTCCTGAATACAACACCTCAAAGAAATTGGTGAACATCTCCAATTTCCAAACTAAGGCAGGCCTCACAAAGTTTGGATACCCCACCAATTATTAACTCCATATAGATAGACATCAAAGCATCTATTTGCAACTAGTTATCAAGAAATATTGCAATTATAGAATGTGATCTTATTACATCAAGTATCTTATAAAGTTTGAAGTAAACATATTTTGGTCTTTTTTTGTCCATATGTAAATAATTTTGCGCAAAAAGGAGGCTAAACTCTAAACAATTTCATTAAAATATTACTAGATAACAACTTCATACACTGTAGCATAACTTGCATTCACAACCAAAACTGAAATCAACTAATTTCCCTTCCTTCCTTTCTTTCCCACTAGTTTCTTAGCAACCAAACAGAAACCAATACAATAAGAATAGATTTAGAGGTAATTACCTTTTTTGAACCTTACGCCGTCTCGTATAATGAGGATGAGGGGTCTTGCATGTTCTTCGTCAGATGCCTCGGGCCCAACTTTGTGTCCATGTTTGTGCCCCCCTGTCCCACAAGGAGGTGCCTTTGATATGCGTTTCGGCCGACCTTCTAGCTCTGCAGGTAACCCAACAGCCTGCTCAGGCCTAACATGGGGTGGGTCGATGCCCGAAGAAGCGCCAGTGGACATACTGTAGGAGGGTGGCTGCGTGTGCATGTCAGGAGGGGTTGGATCAAGACCTAGGTCAAAGAATGGAATGGGTGACAGCTTAGTAACTGACCTTGGAGTGGGTGGATGGATGTCAAACCCAGGACATGGCTGTGGGGTGGGTGAAGAAGGGCCAGTGGACGTACTGTGGGAGGGTGGCTGCGTGTGCATGTCAGGAGGGGTTGGATCAAGACCCAGGTCAAAGGATGAAATTGGTGACATCTCAAGAAATGACCGTGCGGTGGATGGACGGATGTCAGACCCAGGACATGGATGCAAGGTGGATGAAGGGATGATGGGGCTAGGGAATGGATGTGAGGTGGGTGAAAGGATGGTGGTGGGGCTAGGGGATGGATGTGGGATGGGTGACGGGATGGTGGGGCTAGGTAATGGATGTGGGATGGGTGGGTGGGGATCGGGGGTAGGGACAACTCTCGGGGTAGGAACAGGCGGACGAGAGCCACGTCCGGCAAGAGCTCTGCTCGTGCTTGGCCTCTCAGAAGTGCTTGGGCTCTGAGTAGACGGTGCTGCAAGAGTAGCTGCCTCCTCATTCGGGCCCTCAGGGATAGGAGGTTGTACACGGCCAATCTCCTGCACTGCCTTCAGCACACCAGTAATTATATTGTGGTCCTCTGTGCCCACTGGGTGACGCCTCAACAAATGAGCGTATCCTTCAATCTGGACATGAAAAAACCAGGTATATTAGTAATGCAATACAAAATCAACCATGCTAATTAAAAATTGAAATGAACATAAATTTAAACTTACCATTAGAATCAATCTAGCACCGAGGACATTGATGAACCTCCGAGTTACCCTTTTGTACCAATCGAAGTACTCGTGTTCTGGAGGCATATGACCAAGCACTGCTTCACAACGCCGTTGAAGGCGATTACCCCACTCCATAATATGTGTAGCATGTTTCTGCATCCAATCAACGCCAACCTTCCCCCGCAAGTCAATGCCATGAAGTACTATATCGGTGTCAACATTACAGGGAACTTCTTGGATCATCCCGAATTGACGAACGACACGATCCGGTGTGTGTTTCTCTACTAGATGGAAACATACAAGCGGCACCGTTGCCGTCCATACAGCCCTTCCTGCAACGCACCACGGCGAAAGGTCCTCCAAATCAACGTCATACGGCTGCCACACCACCTACAACAACCAAAAAACAAGTACGCAACACATTAGCCAACAATGTTTATATTTTGAAGTTCACCAAACCTAGATCTTGTTCCTAAACATGTTAAACAAGGCATTTTCATACCTGGCCTGGCAACATGGAAGCTATTTGCTCGCGAAACCTGTCCAGGAAGATGTGGGCAGGCCTGTTTTTCTTGTTTGGGACTCACAACCACCTACAATCAAGATCAAGGGATCATTAACTTTGTACAACTTTTCCACTTAGAAAATAATATAATTAAAACTATAATGTAATCAATCTATGGATGCTCAACTTAATGGATGCTCAACTATTTATTACCTTAGCCTACCCACTAGCTTTTCAACTAATCATTACAAACATACTTTCTTGTGATGCATTTACAATATGTTTTCTAATAAGATAGTTAATCTACTAAAATGAAGCTTGGTTAACTAAGCAGCTTTTATATACTTATAAAATAATAAAAAACTATAAGTAACAAATATATTAACCTAATCGTATAAATATAGAGTATATTCATCAGAAATGGTATATATGGGACTCATTTGTTTAAAATTGTTTAATATTGACTTAAATAATTCCTAGTAGCTTTGAAAATAAATAAATAAATAAATTGAAGTTACGACATGTATGAGGTATAGACTTACTTCAGGGACAGTGGACCACGCATTGGAGGACCATAAGCACCCACTGGCGGGCCACGTTCAACCGTCGGGCACAGATATGGGAACCTGGCCCTTGCCCAATACTGCACCAACAGCAAGCACCCACCAATCTGATTAGCTTTCTTATCGCTTGCCCTACATAACTCCCGATACAACCATGCAAGGCAAGCACTTCCCTAACTATACCTTCATGGGTTGCGAAGGTCTTTCTACTGCTGCATCCACATTAGATGCACCCTATCACCCGATTTGTCCATGAAGATTATGTCCCCTAGTAGCGCTAGGATGTAGCATCGTGCATACTTATGTAGCTGATCCTCTTCAGCATTAGGCGGCAATGGATTCGCAACAGCTTCCAAAAGCCGTTGGATGAGAATCCTCTGGCCATGAAGTTGCTTTCTTTGATCATTTTTAGGTCAGAAGCTAAGGAATTCCTCGCACACATTATCCCAATCTTTCTGCGTGCTCCCTGTAATGGCCTCGCCATCAACAGGAAGCCCGAGAAAAACCTCCACATCTTGCAATGTGATGGTGATCTCACCATGTGGCATGTGGAAGGTGTGAGTCTCCTGCCGCCACCGCTCCACTAAGGCCGTTATCAGGCCGTGGTCAATCTCTCTCCCTGGGGTCCTAAGGACTCCCTCCAACCAAGTGCCTTAATGATGTCAATGACTCGGTCGTCCACCATTGGCTCTCAATCGGAGAACTCTTCAGTATGGGCACGACATTTAAAGGACCCTCGATCCTGCACAGAAAAAAACCATGGATTAATACAAACTAGGCAAGTGCGTGTACATTGTATGAATTAAATGCGTGTACATTAATTAAATCTTTACCTGCCCATTCCAAATAGTTTCTGACCGATGGTTGGGTTGCAATGTCAACACCGACGGGTCAATGGGGCCAGGCTGCGCATGGTCAATCTGTCCAGCATTTGCAGCAGCCATACTGCATAAGAATGATAATCAATTAGCACAACAATTCTTTGTACTAGGATCCCAGTCATGATGTCCGTGATCAGTAAGCCATTCATCTCTAATTCTTAAGATACTATCATCATGTGAAAATCTTTATTAGGGGAGAATTTAAACCTCTTCTTTTTATTAGGGATAATAGTTGAAGTAATGATACTCATGACATGACACTATAGATTGTTAGATCTAAAAAATAATCTGATTTACCAAATGGACTCTATCCATCTTAATGCAATGGAGAGGATATTGTTCTAACATTAGAAGGATAATTTCTTATTTATAGGACTATAAATAAACCATACTATTTCTTGGAAATTTTATTTTATTTTTAATTTATTTGCTAAATGAGCCAAACTCAAAGCCAAGTTTAAGCCCGATTTTAAATTAAACAAGCCAAGCCATATTTAATTTATTAATTATTAGCATTGACTTATGATGAGATCAGCTTTAAGGATCTGAACAACCTCGCATTTGTTCAACAAAAAAAAAAAATGAGGTTGAACATAAAATTAATTTGTTGATGAATTCAAAATAATTCATATTTTAAATAAAATTAGATGAACAATTCTAATTTAAATTGACTATGCTTGACTCATTTACAATCTGAGAGAGAGAGAGAGAGAGAGAGAGAGAGAGAGAGAGAGAGAGAGAGAGAGAGAGAGAGAGAGAGAGAGAGAGAGAGAGAATATAACAGTTTCAGAATAGTGTTAAATTGCATAAAAAACCCTTCATATTTGTCTTTGTACAGGTTCTCTTCTGAATAGCATATTTTAATTTCTTACTTTTGACACTAGTTATAGGGAGATAAATTAGTACAGTTTGTTCTTGTGCCTTCACTAGGATCTTGTTGATGCCATATTTCTTCGGGGTTGGTGGTTATATTCAATCTTATTCAAATATTTTCCAACAAATAATTGTGACATTATTTTGGGTATAGTTAGTTTGTGCTTCACAATGCTGAAATTTTTTTAATGTTTGGTTTTGAATCATGAGATCTGACAATGCTATTTCTAATATATTTGATGAAATGGCCTTTGGCATTGATTTTTGAGTGAGCGGCACTGCTAGGCATGTTTCACAGTCAGATTACAAGGCTCAAATTCAAGTCACTCCTTTTCTGTAATTTTCCCCCCGTGTCTGCAAGTCCAAATTACACTTTGGAATGTAATAGATTTTTAGATTACCTTTTATTTGCAAATTTAGAATTTCCTTGAACAACCTTCTAAGCTTTGAAATAGAATTGCTGTTTTTCATCACTTCAAGTTAAATAGTCCAGTACAAAAAAAAGAACTAGTGATTAAGCTTGAGAACTGAGTGAGAGTGGAGAGAGACAATCAAAACAATCATCATTTCGAACAAACACCACAAACCCACATGAAAAAATCACATGAAAATCATACCTGAGAGAACTGAGTGAGAGTGGAGAGGGTGCTTAAGAGTGGAGCGGGTGAGTGAGAGAGACGTGAGAGTGAGTTACGGTGCGAGTGAGAGAGTCGTGAAAGTGAGTTACGGCGCGAGCGTGAGGGTGGAGAGGCGCGATGACGAAAGGTGGAGACGGTGTGAGAGAGGCGTGAAAGGGTGGAGAGGCACGATGACGAAGGTGGAGACGATGTGAGAGAGGCGTGAGAGAGTGGAGAGGCGCTATCACGAAGGTTATGAGAGAGACATGAGAGGGAGAATCAGAGGGTGAGTGACAAAGAGAGGCAGGGAGGTCTGTGCGAGAGTGAGGAGGCGTTAGACTTAGTCCCATTTTGAAAAAAACCCTATTGGAAATTGAGTCTCACAGACTCGGTTTCCAGGTGGCTAATAGCTTGTACACGTCACACTCAAATCGAGTCTTTAAGAGTCGATATATAAATCGAGTCTTATAGACTCGATTTCTAGGTGGACGAAAGTGCCACATCATACCAGAATAGATCATTGAAACCGAGTCTTTAAGACTTAATTTCTTAAGGCAAAATCGACTCTCTAAGAGTCGAGATGTTAGTATAATATATACTTTCGTTCTGGTGCCTACTAACTATATTGTTGGGAAATTGTGGCCAATTGCCCATTTTCTCCGAGGTTTTGCCTATGGCATTCTATGCCTACAATAATTTTATAATAAATTTTAGGTTTTGTTATTAAATTCTAATTTGAGTTTATTATTGAAAATTACTTCATTCTTTTTTTTTTTTGGCACTAGTAACAGGGGTGTCAACATAACATCTAAATATTTTTATGAAAATATTGTGAATAAAACATTTCACTTTAAAATATAATGTGCCTATTACTGCTCAAACTCAAATTGGCAATTAAAGGGTGTAATTTCTTGGGGAACCCAGAGATGTCATGGGAACCTCAAGGGCTTTTGATTAGTAAAGTAAACCCGAAGAAATAAACACAACTAAATAAATTTATTGAAATTTATGCTAATCATAACAATCAAAATAAGAGTAGAGCAAATAGTTATAGAATACTTTGAGAGTACAATAAATGTGAAATATTCATTCTCAAATAATAGTAGGTTCTACTAATTAAACTTTAGTGAGATTCACAGGGGATATTTGCAGACTAACTTAGTGATTGGATCTAATATAGTAAGTTAAAACGTGTTTGAAAGAAATTTAGAAACTAGCATTTCGAGTTTTCAAAACTCGAGTTCCATATAAAACTCGTGTCTTAAAAACTCGCTTTCTACTTGCTGAGTTGGCCACTATTTTGTACTATTACACCACATAGACCTTGAGTCTTTAAGACTCGATATCCACAAAGCAAAACCGAGTCTGATTTTGAGTCTGCAAGACTTGATTTCTATTGAAATAAACCTCTCATTTTCTAGCTTGGGGTTATCTAGAAATGAGGGAAAAACAAAATTCCCAGTCGACAAGAGTGCGAGACAGTGAGAGACTGTGCGAGACAGTGAGAAAGCTGAGTGAGAAGTCGCCGATGAGAGGAGAAGAGAGTTTTCTACCGCCGATGGGTTTTTTATCGCCGATGGGTTTTCTACCGCCGATGAGATGTGCTTGACTTCGGTAGAGGGAGGTTTGCCGATGGGTTTTCTGTCGCCGATGAGATGCACTTGTCTCCGCCGATGGGTTTAGGGTTTGAAGGAGAGTAAGTGTTCTAGAGTCTCCACCAATGGGTTTGCCGATGGGTTTGGTGTTTGAAGGAGAGGGAGTGTTCTAGAGTTTGGTGTGAAGGATAGTGAAAGTGTTCAGTCTGGAGGCTTAAGTGGATGAATACGATCACAAATTGAGTATTAGAAACTTGATTTCAAGATCACAAATCGAGTGTTAGAAACTCGATTTCAATGTGGCTCCATCTGGAAAAAAATCCACATCAGAGGTTTGTAGCTGAGGATCTCGAGTACTGGAAACTCGATTTCTACCTGTCACTCGAGTTTTTAAAACTCGAGATGCTACTTTCCCACTTTGTTTTGAAACTGGGAAACTAACGAAATTCTTACCAATTTAATGGTAAATGGAAAAAAAAAAATTCGAGATTCACAATTTGTGAGAGAGGAGAGTAACTATTTATGGCACTCTTGAAATATTCTATAATTTTCTAAGTAAGACATGAATGAAATAAAACAAACAATAAGTATAAAGTAAACTTGCACATTCACGTGCATAATTAAAAAAAAAAAACAAGTGTAATCCCCATAAGGTCATTTGATAGTTTTCTTTGTGTGACTTTCAAAGGTTTGCAAGTGATTCAAGAAGTCTACGCCATCTTGTGGTCATTTTGAAAGTTTTGGGGATCCTTTAAACATTTTGGTTATTTTAAGGATATTTTTTATGATTTAGGTGGTTTTAGTAGTATTTTAGTCATATTTGACGCTTTGAAGGTCATTTTGGAGGTTTCAATGTTATTTCAATCATTTTGTAGGTTCAAGGGCAAGGCCAGGTCCATGTGTATGCCAGGGTGGTCACAAGACTAGGGATGGCCATACCCATTGGGTAATGGATATCCAACCCTACCTGATCTAAATATTCCAGATAATACCTGGTTCTTCATGGGTAGAAGATAATTAGGTAAGGTTTGGATATTACCCAAATTTTTCAAGTAGGATTTAGATATTACCATTTTACCTATTATTACCCATTTAACTAATTACTTCAAACACAAACCCAACTCAACCCAATTATTATAGGTAAACCCTAAACCTTAAAAATGACCAAAATCAAAATTAGCAAATTGCCCCTAAAACTTCAAAATGACCAAAATACTCCTAAAAACCTCTAAAATTGCCAAAATACCCCCGAAATCTAAAAAATTAATGAAATACCCTCAAAATAAAAAATAGGACCAAAATAGCCCCCGAAACTTTAAAATTACCAAAATACCCACTAAACCTTAAAAATGACAGGAAATACCCCCAAACCCTAAAACATGACCAAAATACCCCTTAAAACCTAAAAATTACCAAAATACTCCTAAACCTAAAAAATAACCAAAGTACCCCCTAAACCTATAAAATTACTAAAATACCCCTTAAAACCTATAAAATGACAAAAATAACCCCCCTTGAAACCTATAAAATGACCAAAATAACCCCCCCGTGAAACCTATAAAATGACAAAAATGCCCCTAAAACCCAAAAAATGATAAAAATACACTCTAAACATAAAAAATGACCAAAATACTCACGAAATCTTAAAAAAAAAAAGAAGACTAAATGACCCCGAAACCTAAAAAATGATAGAAATAACCCCAAAACCTAAAAAAGCACTTGTGGAGATTGACTTTTTATGAACAAAGATGGAAGATGATCATCAAGCTCTATTTCAATTCACAGTTAATGAAGAGTAATGTTGTGAGTTAAACTAAAATTATGTTGTTTTAATTTGGTCATTTTTGTTTCATCAATGAGTAATGTAATATATTTTAATTATAGATATTTCTTAGAGATGTTTCTTAGATGAGTAATGTAGGCTTGTAACGTAATGAGATGTTTCTTAGATGGTTAGACCTATTGCTATGTAATGAGATATTATAAATTGTAAAGTTGTAATTTACAATTATTATCTGTTAGCTTTAATTCCGTGCCAAATTTGATTATAATTCTATTCAATCTTTTGTACCCTGTATTTTATGTGGGATTTATTTGTGAGGGTTGTATATGAGAGAGAGAGTGTGTGAAGACTCAAGGCATCTATTGAAGACAAAGGAGTTTTCGTGGGTAGCTCGCGACTAGCCATCCTATGAAGTGATGCATGTGCCCAGCACATGACTGGAATGCAAAGATTCATGACAGATGGTGACAGCTGGTTTTCGCGAGTGTCTCGCGGGTAAGGCCTTCCTGCGAGATGCCCACAAAATAATCTGTTTTGCTATTTTGTTCTATCTGCTTCACTACATCCTCATAGACACTATATATATCATCATTACACATATATTGAGTAGAGAGCTTTTCAGAGAGAAAACCCTAGCCTCAAACCCTAGAGAGTGTGAGATTGTCATACCCACAATTCTATACACCATCCATTGTGGTTTTTCTCTACTCCTACCTCTCCATTTCCAAATCCTTGAGAGGTTGATAACCCAAATACTTACCACACTTATACTGAGTTTTTGATGAGGTTTTGGTGCTGCTGGGAAGTATTGGAAGAAGCGAAGCTTTGGCGGATGCAATCGAGCGCATTGCGGGATCCGGAAAGCTAGACAAGACATGGTTCCAAGAAGTCTTGTTGGAGTAGGAGCTTGGAAGGCTTAGGTGCACTGGGTAGATTAGGCTTGGAGGATCTCTTGCTATTCGTGTATCCCAAATTATTGTTTAGTGGATCGATTTACCGCTTGGAGGGCGGCGGAGAGGTTTTTCGCCATGTTCTTCGGTTTCCTCTTCGATAACACATCGGAGTGTTATCTTGTGTTTGCATCTCTCTTCCTTACTCTTTTAGCTTTCATTTTACTGTTGTGATTTGCTAAATATGGCTTAGAGTAGTTTTATTGTTTGTTCGCTCGCATTTACTTTATTCTGCACTTAGTTTAAGTTAGAGTAAAATCAATTGAGCCGTTATTTTTTAATTTGGGGGTTAAATAGCTCTTATGTTTTTAACACAAATCCAAGTGTTCATAAATCTTTTTGATAAGTGATGTGATGATGATGTTAGGTCATAAGAAGTAATGATGATTCTGATCAAATTATTCAAGCTCAATGCCATTACACTCAAGTAGAGGTTGATGGTCAAATTCTTTATAATCTTTATGATGATGCTCACGTTAAGGTAAATTTTAATTTGAAGTGCTATGCTATGTATTGTATATTTTATTTTGATAGCCTAACTTGTATTTTTATTTGTTTGTTTATTGTGCTTAGGCTATTGAAGGAAAGCTTAGTTATATCTGCAAGATTGTGGAGATGTTTGAGGCTATGGATGGAAGTTCTTATTGTATAGCTCAATGGTATTATAGAGCCAAGGATAAGGTAAGTATCATCTTAACACCATCTCTTAAGTGATTTTGGTCCTCAATATTTAGCTTGCTAATGCCTAGTTCTAATTAAATTTTTTTTCCATGAGTCATACAGAATTTTCATAATCTTATCGAGAGCAGGAGTGTATTCTATTAAAAAATCTGGTACGATAACCCATTGGATGTTTGGTTGAAAAATTAACAATTGTTAGGATTCCTTTGAATGTATGATTTCAAGTTCTTATATATGTTCTCTGATTTTTATATAATGTGATAGTAATTAAAGTTTGTTTTTTAGGTTGATCTAGCAGAGAGAAAGTCAATTCCCAATTATGATTATTATTGTGACATGCTCTATTTATTACTATATTCTACAAATTTTTTTTTGAGAGAGTTTCAACTTATAGCGTCCGCTTCTTATTATAGCCCTTTATATCATTGACCAAAACACCAATCGGTTTTTGGTGTAGGCGAGAATTGAACCCTAAGTCTCTTATTCAACTATCAGAGTCTTTTCCAATTGAGTTAATTGAAATCCACGACATTTGTTAAGTTACTGCAGGATGGAATTTTTTGTTATTTGTTATCGAATTTTTTTTGTGTTTTTAAATTTGAAAGACCTTATTTTCATTTCTCCTATTTTTTTCCTCCTTATAAACTTGCAAAAGAGAGGCATAGTAATTGTGAGGCATCATCAAAAATTCCTTGTGACGTGATATGAATGAGGTTGAACTTGAAGAAGTTTCTAAAGCTCAAGATCACCCTAAGCTAGACGTGACATTGCTAGGCCCTAACTCCAGTTGTGATGCTATGTTAACTAGGATATGTCTTGGAGATGATTTGTTCGGTTTACATCTTGTTACAGTAAGTTCTATTCTTTAAATCACAAAAATATACTATTGATACCATATTTTGTCCAGCCCCGATATATGCATCAAAACAAATGCCAAAATCCAAAAAAAAAAAAAAAAAAAGTGAAAAATTGCAAGTTTCAAAGCCAAAAAGGGTAAAAAAAAAAACCAACATGATTGGATAGTAGATTAAAGGGTACACAACATTTAAAAACCCTTTTGATAACAATTGAGGCCAAAACCCTAATCGAGTATGGTCAAAAGTTGACTTTTTTATTCAGCCGTCTGATTAAGTTGAATTTTGGACTGTCTTATAAGGCATATTTTTTCCTTCGAAACAATAGTTTATGGGCCAAAATCGAGGGTTAAAACGGATGAGATATCAACAAAATACTAAAAACCCTAATAAATACTTCACTTTTTTTTCTAGGAAAACAAGCAGTTTTTGGACCAATTTCGCACAAACAAACTATACCTATTGGGCAAGAACTGAGCAATCTGGCCAAACCAACTTGAAGTATGAGGTCTTGAATACGTCTCATAAAAAGGGCATGATGATATCTACTACCGTTTGGGAGAAACAGATTGTTTAAGGAAAAACGTCACAGAATTTTTAACACTGCGTCACCTTCCTTTTGAATGCGATATCTCAACAACCGTAACTCCAAATCTTTCAAGGTCAAGACCAATGGAAACTAGACATCCAGATCTTTCCAGGGATATAAAGTTTGAATAAAACGAAGCTCGTAAATACCTCCAAACAGCTGTATGAACATTGGACCAGAAACAAGGAAAAAGACAAAATAACCTGATGAGGTGGCAAAAATGGGAGGCTATGTGTTGTGTTTCATGACACACTACACATAGCCTCCCACTTTTTTGGATGTCCTATAAATCTTTTCAAAATTAACAACTTCCTTTTGCTAAAATGAATTTATTTGAAATTTCAAATTTGTCCCCCAAATTTTTGATACCCCTAAAAAAATGGTCTTTTCAAAACTTTTCTTTTAAAAAAAAAAATGAAAAACTATTTCCCATTGCAAACTTTTCTTGTTCAAAAGAGATCTTTTATTTCAAAAAATGTTGAAAATCGTTTTTAAAACTTCTCTTAAAACAATAAAAATTTTCTTCAAAGATATGTGTTTTCTATCAAACTTTTCTTCCAAAAATGAAAATAGAGTTAACATTGTAAAACTTGTTCATGCATTGTAATTTAAAAATTTTCCTTAGAATAGCATGCTTAAGGATTTGTGCTTATAGTTCAATTCCATTGAACCCATAGGCACCAATCAAGCTTACATGGTCTCTTTTTTTACTTTGGCTCTAACATATTTTTATTGTCATCTTTTTTGCATGGTAAAAATGAGAAAATTGTGGATGAAAACAAGATGCTACCCTTCCAATTCCCTCTTTTTATTTATGTTTGGTAATTTATTTGTATAGTAGTTAATACTCACATGCTATCTATCTAGTAAATATTTTACTCACATGCTATTGTATACTATTCCTTTATATGCATGCTTCCTCACATGATAGTAGTTAGTACTCACATGATATCTATCTAGTAAATATTTTACTCACATACTATTGTATACTATTCCTTTATTTGTATGCTTCCTCACATGATATTTATGTATATATCCCACATGCTTTGAATGTATATATTCTTTGACATTAATATTCACATGGTATATTATAAGTAAATAAATACACACATGTATATGTATATATATTGTTTGTTCAAAACATTTTCAAAATCGAAATGTCAAGTATTCTATTTCTTCACTAAATAGATAACGTTGAGTTAAATTAATATAAGGTACTATCCTTTGGATATGCGTTGTGGGGTGCCTAACACCTTCCCCACACGTAATTGAACTTTCTAGTCGAAGATCTTTGGTTCTAGACTTCTGGTTTACCTTAATTAACAAATCCTTTAAAATTTATTTAGTTAATTAGGTAACTAAAATGAATTAGACAAATAGGTGACCAATCACACCTAATACAAAACCAATGGTTGGTGGCAACTCCTAAAATAAAAGTAACAAAAAAGGACTCACAAACACACACCTCACCCTAGAAACACATGCACACAAATAGTCATGTCACCAAGGACCCAATGTGTGATAAACCAAAAGAAATAGGAGAAAAGCCCTAAACCAACTTTTTTCTCCTTTTTCGGAGCATCCACATATACTAACTTGAATTATATGTCAACTTATCATCATCGTTATGTCTTGGAACTAATTTCTTTCTTTTGTCTACTACTATAGAGATGGGCAGTTAACTTGAACCAGTATGCTTGTGAAAGTCTCAAGTTAAACCATCCAAAGACAAAAGTAGATTGTTCAAGTCTATTTTCTTCTATTTATGTATAGGCAACTTCATGCTTAAGTGCAAAGCTCTAATATTAGTATATCCTTGGCAAATCAAGTTAGAAATGAATCTCCAGAGGATTTTTTGTTGTTGCTAGAGTAGTAAATATTATGTTGTTATCATTCCCAAATTAAAAGTAATGATGTTCCACAGAAGTATGTGGATCTATTTGGAAAAAAAAAAAATACTAATAGTAATGGTGATGATAACTATAGTGATGAGGCTAATGGGGAAGATGAGGAAGTGTTTGAAGTTGAGAAGATATTAAGAGTATGTTATGGTGACCCCAAACATATAAAAAACACACGAATTATATTTTAGAGTATTTGAATTTCAAACCAAAATTTAAAGTGATTTGTGGAAAATGTTTGCCAAGTATGCTATTTAGAGCCAGTGTATCAGTCTCTCCTTTTATAACTCATGTGAACTCTGCACTTGATTGAAGGTTAGGAATACAAGTATGTCATTGTGCACTTATGTTGATATAGCTGCACTTCATTACTAAATAGTTATTTACTCAATAATGTGTTTGCAGTCATTTGATTTTTTTATTTTATTTTTGACAATAACAAATTAGATTTGAAGACTTCAAATGGAATTATAGATATTTTTTCTATGTTTGTCTACAAAACAATTTAGAAAATATTGATTGATATGTCCCAATTCATGCACTTTACATTCTTAAATTTGCCAATATATTGCTAAATTGAAGCCTACTATTATGTTAAAATATTTACATGGAAAAGTTAAAATAAATTCAATCACGTGCTCTCCCTAAAATGGTAAGAATCTATTATATTTAATGAAATGCTATTTTTTGGTTCATGTAAGCATGAAAAAGGGTTGTATGTTTTTTGAGTGCTTGTGGTCTATGACTATGATTATTACTCAATAAATTTTAAACTATATTGTTTGATATCTCATTTTGTGTTTGAACTTTCCAATGTATGTAATATTGTAAAATTTCAAAGGTAGTACAAAAGTTTAAAATTCAAAGTTTTTTAGAATGTGCAAATTGTTTGTCTTTTTAGGACAATTGGGTCTCGTCATCTCTTGTATTTAGGTTCCCTAGAAAACTTATGGAGCTGATGAAGACACTTAAGAGCCAATTAAGGGATTGATCTATTGCACAAAATTGAATTTTATTACATTTTTATGGGATGTGATATTTTCTTGCATATTTTTCTAATTATGCATGTAGATATTTTATAGTTACGCTCCATTTAACAAGAATTGTATTAAGACTATAAAGGAATTTGTCACCGATAGTTACAAGTTAAAGATCTTAGCTTTACCAGTAAGTTTGTCATTATTGGAATTATTAGGGAAATTTAGTTGGGTATGCTGCTTATTTTGCAATACCCATAAAATATCCCTACATATTTCAGTCACAACAATCTTATTGATAAAGGTAAGATCTTTGACTTGTAACCATTAGTGACAAATTCCTTTATAGTTTTAATACAATTCCTATTAAATGGACCATAACTATAAAATATCTACATGCATAATTAGAAAAATATATAAGAAAATAGCATATTCTATAAAAATGTAATAGAATTCAATTCCGTGAAATAGCCAATCCTTTAATTGGCTCCTAAGTGTTTTCATTAGCTCCATAACCTTTCCAACAAACCTAAATACAAGAGATTATGAGACCCAATTGTCATAAAAAGACAAAAAATTTCTTATTCTAAAAAAATTCGAATTTTAAACTTTTGCAATACTTTTAAAATTTTACAATATTACATTCATTGGAAAGTTCAAACACAAAATGAGATATCAAAAAATATAGCTTAAAATTTATTGAGTAATAACAATAGTCATTCCCATAAAAAAAAAATAAATAAATAACAATAGTCATAGGCCACAAGCACTCAAAAAATGTACAACCCTTTTTCATGCTTACATGTACCAAAAAGCAGCAATTCATTGAATTTAACAGTTTATTACCATATTAGAGAGAGCACATGATTGAATTTATTTTAGCTTCTCCATGTAAATTTTCTAAGATGATAGTAGACTTCAATTTAGCAATATATTGACAAATTTGAGAATGTTAAGTGCATGAATTGGGACATATCAATCAATATTTTCTAAATTATTCTATAGACAAACATAGAAAAAATATCTATAATTCCATTTGAAGTCTTCAAATCTAACTTATTATCATCAAAAATAAAATAAAAATATCAAATGATTGCAAGCACATTATTGAGTAAATAACTATTTAGTAACAAAGTACAATTTTGTTAGTGTAGGTGCACAATGACATAGTTGTGTTCCCAACCTTAACTTCAATCAAATGTAGAGTTCACATGAGTTATAAAAGGAGAGACTGATAGACTGGTTTTAAATAGCATGCTTGACAAACATTTTCTATAAATCACTTTAAACTTTGGTTTGAAATTCAAATATCGTAAGATATAATTCATGTGTTTTTTTTTTATATATCTTTGGGGTCTCCATAATATACACCTAATATCTTCTCTACTTCAAACTTCTCATAATCTTCCCCATCTGCTTCATCACTATCATTATCAACACCAATACCATCATTAGCAACATTTTTTGTTCCAAACAAATCCACATACTCTTGTGGAACATCATTAATTTAAATTAGGGAAAAATAATAGCATAATTTTTCCCATTCCCCTAAAAACAACAAAAAATCCTCTACAGATTCATTTCTAACCTGATTTTCCAATGATAAATTAATATTAGAGCCTTGCACTTAAGCACGAAATTGACTATACATCAATAGAAGAAGATAGACTCGAACAATCTACCTTTGTCTTTGGAAGATTTAACTTGTGACTTTCATAAGTATACTGGTTCAAGTCAACTGCCCATATCTACAACAATAGAAAAAAGAAATAAATTAGTTCCAAGGCATAATGATGATGATAAGTTGACATCTAATTGAGGTTAGTATATTTTGTGGCTTAAAGAATTGAACTTATCGTAACAAGATGTAAACTGAACAAATTAGCTCCAAGACATAACCCAGTTGACATATCACCACAACCGAAGTAAAGGTCTAGCAATGTCACCTTTGGCTTAGGGTGATCTTGAACTTTAGAAACTTCTTTAAGTTCAATCCCATTCATATCATATCACAATAAATTGTCGATGATGCCTCACAGCTACTATGCCTCTCTCCTACAAGTTTATAAGGATGAAAAAATAGGAGAAATGAAAACAAAGTCTTTCAAATTTAAAAAACATAAATACAATTTGATGTGAATAACACAAGATTCCAAAAAGTTGGTAACTTAACAAATGTAGAATATGGCAGCAAATATAGCATGTCATAATAATAATCACAATTAGGAATTGACTTTCTCTTTGCAGGATCAACCTAAAAAACAAACTTTAATTATTATCACAATATATAAAATTAGAGAACATATATAAGAACTTGAAATCATACATTCAAAGGAATCCTAGCAATTGTTAGTTTTTCTACAAAACAATCCAATGGGTATCATCCTGGATTTCTAAATAGAATATGCACCTGCTCTCGATAAGATTATGACAATTCTGTATGACTTGTGAAAAAAAAAAATTAATTTGAACTAGGCATTAGCAAGCTAAATATTGAGTACCAAAATCAATTAAGAAATGGTGTTAAGATGACACTTACCATATCCTCAACTCTATAATACCACTAAACTGTAAAATAAAAAAATTAAAAAAAAAAAGAAAAAAAGAAAAGAAAAGAACTTCCATCCATAGCCTCAAACATCTCCACAATCTTACAAATATAACTAGGCTTTCCTTTAGCAGACTAAACACAACAAACAAACAAACTAAAACACAAGTTAGACTATTAAAATAAAATATATAATAAATAGAATAACACTTCAAATTAAAACTTACCTTAACTTCAGCATCATCATAAAGATTATAAAGAATTCGACCATCAACTTTTACTTGAGTATAATGGCATTGAGCTTGAATAATTTGATCAGAATCATCCTTACTTCTTATTAACTAACATCATCATCACATCACTTATCAAGAAGATTTATAACATCTCATTACTTAACAGTAGGTCTAACCATCTAAGAAATAGTTCACTAAATTACAAGCCTACATCTATAATTAAAATATATTACATTACTCATTAGTGAAACAAAAAGGAAAAATTTAAACAACATAATTTTAGTTTAACTCACAACATTACTCTTCATTAACTGTGATTTGAAATATAGCTTGATGGTCATCTTCCATATTTGTTCATAAAAAGTCTATATCCTTAAGTATTTTTTTTTTTTTTAGGTTTTGGGGTATTTTTGTCATTTTTTAGGTTTCAGGGTTATTTTCTTAGGTTTCGAAGGTATTTCAGTCATTTTTTATTTATTTAGGGTGTATTTTTAACATCCTATAGGTTTTAGGGGCATTTTGTTATTTTTTAACTTTTGGAAGTATTTTGGTCATTTTATAGATTTTAGGGGTATTTTCGTCATTTTATAGGTTTACGGGGTATTTTAGTCATTTTTAGATTTTGGAGGTATTTTGGTTATTTTTTTTAGGTTTAGCGGGTATTTTGGTAATTTTAAGGTTTCAGGAGGTATTTTGGTCACATTTTAGGTTTCGAGGGTATTTTCATGTTATTTTTAAGGTTTAGTGGGTGTTTAGGTCCTGTTTTAGATTACAGGGCATATTTCGGCAATTTTAGAGGATTTTAGAGGCACTTTGGTCGTTTTGAAGTTTTAGGGGCAATTTGGTAATTTTGATTATTGGGTAATTGGGTGGGTTAGGGTTTACCCATGATAATTGGGTTGAGTTGAGTTTGTATTAGAAGTAATTAGCTAAATGAGTAATAATGGGTAAATTGGTAACATCCATACTTTACCTGATTACCTTCTACCCATTAAGAACCATGTATTATCTAGAATATTTGGATCAAGTAGGGTTGGATATTCATTCCCCAATGGGTATGGCCATCCCTACTCGATCCAAATATTTTGGGTAATACCCGGTTCTTAATGGGTGGGTGTGTGTATGTGTGCGTGCGATATATATATACACTAAACTTACTTGTGTTGACCACCCTTACTTTTTTTTTTTTTTTTTTTTTATATACAAGATAGAATTTCTACTCTAACCTAATTTAACTGTATATGTGTGTGAAGACTTAAACCTCAGCCTTTATCCCTCACACCTATAAGTATTTATACTTATGAAATGACCACCGCACCAAGGGTGTACAGTGGTTAACCACCCTAACTTGAAAATCACAAAAATTTAAGTTTAACAAAAATAAGAGTAATGCTATATATATTTACAACATTTTCAAAACAATTTCACAATAAATCATATGTGATAAGTTGTTACTACTTCTAATTTGGGCCCAATATTGATATTAACCCACCAATAATAAATTGTTGCATAAGATTTTTTGTGAAAATATTGCAAATGTAGAATTAGTCTAAAAATAATTCTGTCTCCTTAAATATAATTCTTAATCCCTTAAACCAACAAAAAAAAAAAAAAAAATTAACCCCAATAACAACAAAATAAAAACCCAAACAAAAACCTCACTAGACCAAATGACAATAAGTGAACAAATTATTCAACAAGAAGAAAATTCAAAAACAAAAAAATAAAAATAAAAATGTCTGATCATTAATTGAAATTTGTAACTCATTCAATCAATTACATAGTGGAACATTTATCTATAGCTACTAATTGAAATCTAGAATCTTTTATATTCTTTGCTCTCGTACTTTTCACCTAATGCATAGTTTGTTGAAGTACCAAAATGTTGAAACAGATAACTTAAGAAAATCTATGCCCGAAAATAATTCTTTTTTACAAAAATGAATTTTAACATTTATGGGTGATCCTTTGAAGAGGGACCTTAATATTGGATCTAATATGCTAGAAGGATATCAGATCCAATATTATGGGTTTGCCTTGCAAGACTGTGTTTCCCATGGGAGTATGACACCTTTGGTTGCACAAAAATGATTTCACCTTCAGATCGGGTAGGATGAACCGGTTGAGATATAAAAGGTGCATACAAGATAGTGCTGAATTCTACTCTATTGGCATCAATGCCAAGCTGCAGAAGACCAAAACTGTCATACCCGTAGGATGGATTAAACCACCTGAGGGGTGGGCTAAAGCTTAATACTAATGGGTTAATGACGGGAAGCACAGGCATGGTAGGGGGCGGAGGCGTGATTCAAGACCATGATGGGGAATGGCTGACAGGATTTGCAAGACCACTTGGACACACTAACAGCTGCAAGGCAGAGCTTTGGGCTCTAAGAAATGGCTTGGTGCTGGCAAAGGAAATGGGGTTAAATAGCCTTATAGTGGAGATAACTCATGACTAACAATAATGTAAATTTGCTAATGGAGCCCTTATTGACTGATTGTAGGAACCTGTTGAGGGAAATCCCCAATAAGTAGATTGAACATGCATTCCAAGAAGCCAACCAATGTGCTGATGCATTGCAAAAATGGGAGCAACTTCTTTGTCTTCTTTTGTTGTCTTTTTAAACCCACCGCCTGCGGTAGGTAGTATTTTAGCCTATGACAAGGCAAATATGTTTTGTAATAGACTGGTTAATTCCTAATTTTATGCATCTATCATGGTTTACCTAAAAAAAAAAAAAAAGAATTGAAGCATTTGTGGCCCCCGTTATCACTTAAATGAGTTTTGGGTACCAAGATCTAAAAACCAAAATATGAAAATTCTTAGTTTACATTCTATTTTCAATGTAAGATTTACATTGCTAGTACAATGTAAACTTATAATTATCCAAATTAAAATTTTGTTGTGGTCTCAAGCAACAAGCTACCAACCGAATAATGGACCATGTAAATTATTCATCAAAAGAAAAATACGAAAGTCTATATTATCTATAGTTAATATTAGGGAAATGCTAACGAATGCCCTTAGGGCATTGGTTAACAATCCATTTAAAGAAAGTTTTTATGGGAAAATGAAATAAAGCAATTAATGTTTTGACAGCTTTTTTCATTTCCCATAAAAGTAGTGTTAAAACTTTCCTTAAATGGATTATTAACCAATGCCCTAAGGGCATTCGTTAGCATGACCCTTAATATTATTATGCTGAAAAGAAATAAGAGATATTTGGAATGTTTGAGCACAAGTGAATCTGTACGTAAGCAACCAAACTTATGGTCTACATAATATACTACTTCCTCCATTCTAACTTGTTTGTTTTGTTTGAAAAGTCAATTTTTTTAAGAAAACATCATTTATTATCTTGTCTACTTTATACAAATGTATAAATTTACAAAACTGCCCTTAAATAAATTTATCAGTTTTTTTTAAAGAGATATTATTAATGAGGCAACTAAAAAGGTGCTTCAATTAGATTAATTTTTTAAATATTTGTTAGTTTTTCTTTTCATATAGTTTTAAAAATGAAGTAGGGGTATAATAGGAACATTAGTAAATTAATGACTTTTATTTTTAGAAAAATGATAATATTTTTGGACATTCTAAAATAGAATACAAGACAAACAAACTAGGATGAAGGGATTATAAGATTATTCCCGGTATGATATGGATTAGTTGCAAAGTAGTAAATACTTAATTCTGGCCTAGGAAATAGACAAGTTTATCTTTAATGATTAGGAAAGAAAGAAGCGCTCTTGGCTGATTGTTTGGTAATGGCTATTACTGCCTATGTTCAACTAAATTGTCTGTATAAATATTTGAGATTTTTTTTTTCATTGATTAATGCACCTGTTTATGAATCGGAGAACTTTGTTTTGTTGTAACAGAAATACCCATTTTTGCAATGGAATATGTATTCTATCGTAAAACCCTACCCCAGCTCTACTGTTACAATACCTTGCATTGTAAATATTAGCAAGTTCCTGTAATTTGACAAGCATGAATAGGCTTTTTCCAACCAACTAAATGGTTCAGTTGCAAACTGCAAAGAATCATCTTATGAATTCAAACTTCAAAGAGAGCTGAATGTAACAATTTTACGGGCAGAACAATCCACAGATTTTGTAAACTTTTTGAAACGGCATGAATATATTGCAAGAAAAAAAAAAAAAAAAAGAAGTAGAAGAAGAGTTTTTGTTGTTGTCCTTAATTTGCAGAGAGGGGGAAGCCAAATCCATGGCGCTTCGTAGGAAACGCAACAAACAACATTCTGCTAATGGCACCAATTCCAACCGGCAATCTTGTAAGAATCTCTTGGGTCTCATCCGATGGCGTTGGGAAGAAGCAACTAACCACATTCTTATCGAAGAGTGCAACTGCTACAAATACCAGGATTGACATGAGAGCATGCATGAAATCTATAAATCTTAGCCGATAGTTTGCAGCAAGTTCAGGTGAAAGGGTAGCTGAACCATCAATGACCCACAATCCTTGGGTGGTGGCAAACCCATAAAAGATGTTTCCCTTTTTGTCCCTGAAGCGATCAGTGAAGCTTCGTACGAAACATGACACCCCACAGAGGGTCACAAGTGCAGCAGTCATGAACCGGCTGGTCGGGCCACAGATGCCTTGATTTGTGAAAATGGGTGACAGAAGTGGAAAGCAAGGACTGATCCAGTGGGCAAAAGATTGGCCAAATGAGCTGTCCAAATGAGCTGTGCTCTGAAATGTCTGACTAATGGCTTTCTGTATCAATGTTTTCTCTACTGTTTCAGTTATGTCTTGCAAGAGGGGCTGTTTTGATTCATCTTGATGCTTGAAATCAGATTCTACCTTAATCTCCATGGCACAAAACCTTTCATTTATCTTTTCCTTTGTTTTGATCTCCTGTTAATTTGTATGGACATGCATGTTTCTTGTGAGGTAGTGTTTTATAAGTAGTGGAAAGAAAGAGAAATTGAGTGGAGGAAAAGGGTGGAAAGGTTGGATAGGCATGTCTTGCAAGAAAACAATAAGATGAGGGATAAAAAACGCAGCTTTCTCCAGATTTTGGAAAGGAGAATTTTGGGTTCGTGTCAACGTTGAAAAGTAGTTGGAAAAGTTTCCAAAGGTTGCCAAATGTGTCTACAAAGCTTTCATAACAGTTGGGAAAGTTGTAAGTAATCATAACCATTATGAAACTTTGAAGCTTTCAAAAAGTTCGCTGGAGAGAGATAAGAGTTACATGAGTTCCAATAATAATGGTGAAGTGTGAGTTGAGCGGCATAGTGGTTTTTGTTGCTTGCGTCATGTTATTTGTTTTGCTGAGACGCAATGGCTACAAGCTTGGCTATCATAAAAGAAAGCTTTTGCTTGTTGGTAGCGTTTAAGGTGAGAGACTCTTTCCAAGAGAATATATTTTTAGTGGCAATAGTTGCCGCCATATAAATGCTCTTATTATTTTGAGAGGCCTTTTGTGGTAACTTATATGGTTGATGCCGAAAGATTGGCAAGCGTGCCAGATTTTACGTTAAAGTAGAGGGATGGAGAGGGTTTAATGAACTTTGAATACCTTCTAAATGGAGAGTGTTAGGCCAAAGATATAATTTATATAAGTATTACAAGTATTACACCTGACAATATCCTAGCCAACATAAATTTATTAAAATTTTAAATGTATATTATAGGAGATATTTGAAATCCCATGTCATTGACATGTTCGACAATAAAATGATTCTCGGGTCAAGGTTTATGGAAATGGAGCAATAACAACGCGGCACATGGTAATGAATAAGATTAAATGTCAAAGCCTCATATATAAATAGGAAACACTTTCTCACACAAGACACACACAATCAAACATCCAAACCAAAGACATTGGCTCTCTTGTATCTGGAATCTGGGATTAGCAGAGTTTGTAAGTTACAACTTCGTGCGTGTAAGTGGGTCAATTTTGCCTTGCATGAATTAGGCTCTTTGTAACTTAGGCATTGCAATCTCACTATTATCGACCAAGTATTTTTAATTTCCTTGTTTTTATTGTTAATTTGTGCATTTCTCAAAAAGTCCTATTGAGACAAATTGTACTGAACTCATTCCTCTTTGTGAGAAGTAGAATTCCCATCCTTGAGTGGTAATCAATTACTTCAAGCGGACTAAATTGGGTTTGTACTTCAAAAAAAAAACAAAAAAACAAAGGAAGTGTTTGAGAAGATTTGGAAAAGTATATATTTAAAATGATGTTTATGTCCTTAACATAAAGTTAAATTATGGTTGTAAAATTTAGTGTCTCCGTAGAGGTATATTCCCACTAAAATTAAGCTCTTTGTATGGACCAGTAAAATAATCCGTCAAGTCCTTATTTATGGGTAAACTCTCATTAAAATTGAACTGTAGCCACGTCATTTCCTGACTCTCTAGAAATTCGTATGCCCTATCTTATTGAATTTTTTTATTTATTTATGTAGCATTTTCAAGTGAAAAAGGAGAAGCATAAACCCAAGGACAAGTCTGTACACAAGTGAAGGGAAAGGAATGATTGCATTCGTTGGGGGTGGGATATACAGCGGTATGGCTCTATGAATTTTTGTTAAGGGAATTATAAAACTTAAATTATATAAAATCTAATAAAAAGATAATTTTATATATTAAAAAAATATATGTAAATATATAAAATTTTATAAGTTCTTTTTATGAATTTTCTTATTTTGAAATTGTTGTATAATTATCTCATTATCAATGTTACAAGTTACATATTTTTCAAAATTTTCATTCAATAAAAATTTTCTTAAGCTTTTCTTATTTTGTTTGTAAAAGCCTAATATATTGTTCAATGGAGCAAAGTTTGATCACAAACTTAGTTGTAATTTAAGATTACAACTTTCACTAAACATATTAACATGACTACATATTTTGAAATTTTAATAGTTGAATTGCATATTTTGTATGCTTTTAAAACATATGTCAATTTTGATGTTAATCAGATGTTATTTATTATTTGATCCATAAACTTATTTTTTATATATAATTTTAGACTACAAAAACTCAAAATTTAAACATTTGATTGAAAACATAGTTAATTTGTCTTTGATTTTATTGATATTTTAAAGGAATCGAGGATATAAGAAAAAAAAAATGTAATTCAATGATAGATTTGTCAAAATTCACATTCAATAAAAAATATATATTAAGTGGAGTTGTATCATTTATCTACAACCAAGTTTGTTGACAAACTTTGTCGAAAGATTATTTATGTTGGGCCTAGAAAAATTTAGGGTGATAACAAATTTTAGTGGTAAAAAAATCATAAAACTTTTAAAATTTATATATAATAGTTTCTTTTGCAAGCTAGGGTGGTCCTGTCACTACAAAAAAGTGGGTCTATAGTGGTGCCACAAAATACCACTGTTGTACTGCCACTATAGGTCCATACCCTCTAGTGTTGTTTATAAAACACTGCTCTAGGCCAAATTTTTTTTTAACTACACTATAGCAACATTTTATAAACGCCACTGTAGCCAATAAATAAATAAATAAATAAAATTATAGGGTATAGACCTATAGAGACCTATAGTAACCTATAGACATGTTATCAAGTATCACTATAGGGTATAGACCTATAGTGGCACTTTACAATGAAAAAATAAATAAATTGACCTATAGTAGCGTTTCATATGTCACTATAGGATATAGATTTATAGTCGGGTTAAAATGCCACTATAACCAATTAAAAAAATTAACCTATAGCATCGTTTGATAAACGCCCTTATAGGCTATGGACCTATAGTAGTGTTTTTAAACGTTACTATAGGCCAAAAATTTTTTAATTGGCTATAGCAACGTTTTAAAACACCACTATATACCCTATAGTGGCATTTTTATAAAATGCTGCTAGAGGCCAAATTTTTATTTATTATTAGGCTATAGTAGCATTTTACAATGCCACTATAGCATTTTACAATGCCACTATAGGTGTCAATGTAGAGCCACCCCTAGGTATATAGTGTAAAGGGCAAAACTTAGGTGCAAACATGCAGTAAATTAGGTTTTTTAGTTAAATTCAAACACATAGTTATATTGATTTTAATTGTTCTTAGAAAAGAAAATATTATTTGTGTTTTATTCACCAATATTTTAATTCAATTTGCAAACCTAATGTACTCTACCAAATTTTATAATATTTTAAGTCTATGGTTAATTGTTCTTAGAAAAGAAAATATTATTTGTGTTTTATTCGCCATTATTTGAATTCAATTTGCAAACCTAATGTACTATACCAAATTTTAATATTTTAAGTCTATGGTTAAGGATTATCAATTAGAGAAGTTTGTCCCAAATGACAAATGGGTCAAATTATTTATGGCCAATCATTGTTATGTTTCTCTCCTAAGAAAGTTGTTATGCCTTTTTTTTTTTTTTTTTTTTTGATGAGGAAAGTTGTTATGCCTTGTAAAGTTGTAATATCCATTGTTGAATGTACCAATTCCAAGTTGCCAACAATTAAGAAACACACTTAATAATAAATACAATAAAACTCCAAACATGGCATCGAAGACATCGCACGAATTGTCACCACTTTTGATATCACATAAGACTTCCAACATTTTGGTCTGCAAGTTTCATAATCAATCACCAAATACATAATATTCCTATCATTAGAATGATAAGCCAGCGTTGAGACATAAAGACAAGGATATTTCTTTTGTACATATTGTGTAAGCCAAGGAGATTATTTTTTTCATGAAACCATTCAATTGAAATACACATCATGCTCCAAACACCATTGGCTCTTCCAAGATCACAATCCTTGAGATCCCAAACACATGAAAAGGCACCCTCAAATGAAAGGGGTTAGAAACTTAGAACCTTGAAATTTGACATATCCTCAGGCACCCCTAACGCACTCCATGGCAATCAAGGGGCCATTTGGAATGGTTATTTGAGCAACACTTTTCAGTTTTTAAATAACATTACACGTATTTTCATAGAATTTTTCACCCACAAATATTTCCAAAAAATACAAACAATGTTATAATAGAACAACATTACTAAATGACCTCCAATTTTTCGAAATGGCACCATTTCTGTAGGCTGCTCAAAGGATCAACAATAGTTGTTGTTGTACAGAACAAACCCAATAAGGTAGGCATCAATATCAAACCAAAAAAGAAAACCTTTATATGCAAAAGCGGGAAAGGGATATTGAGTAAATAAAAATCTCTCAAAACAACACCACTGACTCACTACAATATTGGCGTAAAAGGAGAACATATGTACCTTAAATTAAGTTAACTTGACACAAATAAGGAATGAGCACCACCCTACAACTGAGTACCTTTTTAATGTAGTCACATGGTGAACCCAAATAAACGTGCACAAGGCATTGCTTGGTGATTGGATTTATCACATATTAAACGCTGATTGGACTAGAGTCTAGACCCTTCATCATCACACACCATATCTATGTATTTGCACACCCTAAGAGCAAGTCATTACATGAAGATCAAGTGAAAGACAATTACTATGTGTAGATAAGTAGTGAGAGATTTCAATTCCAGTTGGTCAAAAACACTTAGGAGGTGGAGATGTTTGTTTAACTGGTAATCATGGTGTTGGAAGAGCAAAGTTGAGGGCTATGGGTGTGTCTAGGGATGGCCATACTCATTGGGTAATGGATATTCAACTCTATCCGATTCAAATATTTCAAATAATTCCTGGTTCTTAATGGGTAGAAGATAATCTGGTAGGGTTTGGATATTACCCATTTTACCCATTTAACTAGTTACTTCTAACTCATACGCAACTCAACCTAATTATTTTGGGTTTTATTATGGGTAAACCCTAACCCACCCAATTACCTAATAATCAAAATTACCAAATTGCCCCTAAAACTTCAAAATGATCAAGTACTCTTAAAATCCTCTAAAATTGCCGAAATATCCTTGAAACCTAAAAAATTACCAAAATACCCCTGAAACCCAAAATATGACCAAAATATCTTTAAAAACTAAAAATTACCAAAATACCCCATAAACCTTATAAATGACAGAAATACCCCTGAAACTTAATATATGACCAAAATACCCTTGAAACTTTAAAAAGGCAAAAATACATCCCTAAACAAAAAAAAAATGACCAAAATACCCCACAAAACCTAAAAATTACCAAAATACCCCGTAAATCTTAAAAATGACCAAAATATTTGCGAAACCTAAAACATGACCAAAATACCCCCTAAGCCTAAAAATGACTGTAATACCCTTGAAACCTATAAAATGATCAAAATACCCCCAAAACCTATAAAATGACAAAAATTCCCCCAAAACATATAAGATTATAAAAATACACCATAAACCTAAAACTGACCAAAATACCCTTAAAACCTAAACAAATGACCAAAAGACCCTAAAACCTAAAAAATGATAGATATACCCCAAAACTTCAACCAAAAAAAAAAAAAAAAACACTTATGGATATTGACTTTTTATGAACAGAGATGAAAGGTGGCCATCAATCTATATTTCAAATCACAGTTCATGAACAGTAATGTTGTGAGTTAAACTAACATTATGTTGTTTTAATTTGGTCCTTTTTGTTTCATTGATGAGAAATATAATATATTCGAATTATAGATATAAGCTTGTAATGTAATGAGATATTTCTTAGATGGTTAGACCTATTGTTATGTAATGATATATTATAAATCTTCTTGATAAATGATGTGATGATAATGTTAGGTCATAAGAAGTAAGGATGAATCATAGGGATTGCAAAAAGTATGCGACCCACAAGTATTCGGCTTAACCCAAACCTAATGGGGAGGGTTTAGGTTCTAATAATCAACCTGTATCGAGTTCGGGTCGGGTTCGGGTATTATGCATACCCGACCCACACATACACACACACACACATCTCACACTTCCAAACCCTAATACCCTACCTCATTCTCTCAATCTCAGTTATCTGAGTTGCCACCCTCTCTCAATCTCAGTCACTCTCACCAACCCACACAGTCTCACCGCTACCCCCATTAACTCCTCAAGCCACCACTCTCACCAACCCACATAGCCACACTCACGGACTCACTGCCTCACTGCCACCCCCTCCCCCCAATCACTCTCACTCTCCTTCCCCCCTACGTCTTCACCTCGCTATCGACGCCAACTCCCTATGTATCAACAACTCACCGTAATTCACTCTCAATGATTTGAATTTGTTCTCCACCATTTTATTGGGTTCGTTGTCATTCTCGTTTCTTAATGATATGTTCTCCTCTTCTTCTTTTTTTGTGATTTCTGTGTTTGTGTTGGTGTTAGGATTTATGTTTGTGTTTGTGATTTTGAAAGGGAAAATCATAAATCTTAAATTTTTGTATTTGTGATTTACTGTGTTTGTTTTTGTATATTTGTGTTTGTGTTTGTGTTTTGTGATTTTAAAAGGAAAAATCATAAATCTAAAATTTTTGTGTTTTTTATTACTATGTCTGTGTTAGGGTTTGTGTTTGTGATTTTGGGCCGAGCATGATAGGACGAGGCTTGACGAGGCGGGTTTGGGGGTTAAAAAAACACCCGTTTATTAAACACGGCAGATTCAGGTAACAAGGGCTAGACCACAAGTAGGTTCAAGTATAAAGAAACTCACCCCGACCCGTTACTATTCCTAATTATTCATTCTGATCAAATTATTCAAGCTTGATGCCATTACACTCAAGCAAAGGTTGATGGCTGAATTCTTTATAATCTTCATGATGATGCTCACATTAAGGTAAGTTTTACTTTGAAGTGCTATGCTACTTATTGTATATTTTATTTTGATAATCTAATTTGTGTTTTTGTTTGTTTGTTTATTATGTTTAGGCTTCTAAGGAACGTTTAGTTATATCTGTAAGATTGTGTAGATGTTTGAGGCTGTAGATGGAAGTTCTTATTTTACAACTCAATGGTAATATGGAGCCAAGGATACGGTAAGTATAATCTTAACACCATCTCTTAATTGATTTTAGTCCTCAATATTTAGCTTGCTAATGCTTAGTACTAATTATAAAAATTTCTCACAAGTCATACAAAAATGTCATAATCTTATTGAAAGCAAGCACATATTTTATTCAGAAATACTAGATGACAACCCATTGGATTGTTTGGTTGAAAAATTAACAATTGTTAAGATTTCTTTGAATGTTTGATTTCAAGTTCTTATATACATTTTCTGATTTTTATATAATGTGATAGTAAATATAGGTTTTCTTTTCAGGTCAATCTAGCAAAGAGAAAGTCAATTCCCAATTGTGATTATTACTGTGATATGCTTTATTTATTGCCATATTCTACATTTGTTAAATTATTAGCTGCAGACACCTCATTTGTACCCTTTACGACCTAGGCCCCCATTCCCCAATGACGACAATACTTTGAAGCCCAATGTTGATTTAGGGCCAGTCTTGTAAAACCTTGACTTGAGGATTATTTATGGAAAAAATAACTTATTTTTGGAAGAAAAAACCTATTTTTGGAAAAGAAAGGTTGCAGCAAACCCTAAGTATGTGTACACATACACGCGTATCCGCACACACACTCAAACCATGCGCATCTAGGTTTCTAGAAACTATGAAAGGAAAGCTTTTTGCACATAAATTTGTGTAGAATGAATCCCACATTATCTGGGAGCAACCTTACACCCCTTATTTTACTACTATATAAAGCCATAAAATGCACTTTTTTAAAGGGGTGAAACATACAGAGGATTCACTAGAAAATTGTGAATCAAAGAAGAAGTTTTCAAAAAAACATCTTTAGGTCAAGTTTTACTTGGTTAGGACCTATTTTGGTCTTAGACTTTGAGTTCTTAAAGATTACTAACCTACTAGTTTTGTTTTTGATTAGATTGATTGAGGGGAATGGTCAAATCAAACTTTAGAGAGTTCTTGTGTTGAGGTAAAGGTTCTAACTTTGGCTCTTCACTCTTCTTTGTTTTGTAGTTTGTTTATATGTTTTTATCCCTTTAATATGCTTATGTTAGTTTAGGCTTTCTTTGTGTTCGTTTTATAAGCATGATAGGTTGTTAATTTCTTGTTTTCTTTGGTTTATGTTCTGTGTTGCTGGGTTTAGGGTTCTAAGCGTGTATGCGCTCATATGTTTCATGCATGTATATGCATACTTGAAGTGTGCATAAGAATACAACCAGGATGAGTACGCATACCCTATGTATGTTCACGCACACTCATACCTAGGAACCCAAATTTGGTTTTTCTCTTTTTTTTTTTCTTGTTTCTTTTGCATGTTTAGTCTCTATTTAGTATTGTTTCACATGTTTTGAGATTCTATTTTAGGGTTTAGTTGTTCTTGTTTTGTTCTCTTGCTTAGATATTGACTAGGGTTTGTGCCCTTGTTGAATATCATGAACAAGCATATGGGTATGAACATGGATTAATTCATAGGTGTTGTATTGCAATAAGGTAAGCGAGGTAAGTCATGCATAGACCACACGGACATGTAATTGAATGTTTGAGCTTTGAGTTGCTTAAGATGCTTGGTTGATTGCCCTGAGTTTTGATGTGATGCTTGAATGTTTAGATATGCTTATTTGAATTTGCCTTGGGATGTAGCTACCCTTTTGTCATGTTGTTTGTTTCTATGATAGATGAATGCTAGGCTTTGGGACGATATGTCATGTTGCTTGCCTTAGATGCATGATAAAGTGTGTGTGTGTGTGTGTGTGTGTGTGTGTGTGTGTAAGTCTAGAATAACATGTTAAAAGACTCTTTAATGAAATTAAGACTTGGAATATAATGAGTGGAAGTCAACTCACGAGTCGGGTGGGGTTGGGTGCCTAATACTGCCCCATCCTCATACCTAAATTCTAGACACATATTCTAGTAAAGATCAGTCATTCCATAAGGGCGCTATATAAATGGTTCCTAGACATATTTAGGTGGTGACTCTATCTACACCGTTTGCCATGGTCCACCCTAGGTAAGGCATACTTTCTACGACAAGAACCAAAAACTTTCGTCGTGAGCGCTTGCACCCACACCAGCAAGTTGGAATTTTATGTTATTCGCATCATATTGTATTTATGTTTCTAAATGTGAATACTTTATTTTCATTTCTCTTCTTCTTCTTTTTTTCTCCTTATAAACATGCAGAAGAGAGACATAGTAGCTGTAAGGCATCATCGACAATTTTTTGTAAGTATGATACAAATGGGGTTAAATTTGAAGAAGTTTCTCAAGTTCAAGATCAACCTAAGTCAGAGGTGACATTACTAGACCTTTACTTCGATTGTGGTGTTGTGTCAACTGGTTATGTCTTGGAGCTAATTTGTTTGATTTACATCTTGTTATAGTAAGTTCTATTCTTTAAGCCACAAAATATACTAACTTGAATTAGATGTCAGCTTATCATTATCATTATGTGTTGGAACTAATATATTTCCTTTGTCTGCTGTTGTAGAGATGGCAGTTGACTTGAATCAATAAGCTTATGAAAGTCTCAAATTAAAGCATCTAGAGACAGAGGTAGATTGTTCAAGTCTATTTTCTTCTATTGATTTATAGGCAATTTCATGCTTAAGTGCAAAGCTCTAATATTAGTTAATTCTTAACAAATCGAGTTAGAAATGAATCTACAGACGATTTTTTGTTGTCACTAAATGAGTGGTAAAAATTATGTAGTTATTTTTCCCTAATTAAAAGTATTGATCTTCCATAAGAGTATGCAAATATGTTTGGACCAGAAAATGTTGTTGATTATGGTAGTGGTGATGATAATGATAGCGATGAGGCTAATGGGGAAGATGTGGAGGTGCTTGAATTTGAGAAGATATTAGGAATATGTTATGGTGACCCCAAAGAGATAAAAAAATAATAAAAAATAAAAACACGCGAATTATATCTTAAGGTGTTTGAATTTCAAACCAAGTTTAAAGTAATTTGTGGAAAATTTTTGTTAAGCATGCTATTTAGAACACGTGTATCAGTCTCTACTTTTATAACTCATGTGAACTTTGCATTTGATTGAAGGTTGGGAACACAAGTATGTCATTGTGCACTTATGCTAACAAAACTGCACTTCATTAAAGTTATTTACTCAATAATGTGCTTGCAGTCAATTGATGTTTTTATTTTATTTTTCACAATAATAAATTAGATTTGAAGACTTAAATGGAATTATAGATATTTTTTCTATGTTTTTCTATAGAATAATTTAGAAAATATTGATTGATATGTCCCAATTCATGCACTTGACATTCTCAAATTTGTCAATTCACTATCATGTTAGAATATTTACATGAAGAAGTTAAAATAAATTCAAACATGTGCTCTTTCTAAAATGCTAAAAAACTGTTAAATTCAATGAAATGTTGTTTTTGGTTCCTGTAAGCATGAAAAACTGTTAAATTCTAAAATGCTAATTAAGGGATTTGGCTATTGCACGAAATTGAATTCTATTACTTTTTATGGGATATGCTATTTTCTTTTTCTTTTTTCTAATTATACATGTAGATACTTTATAGTTACGATCCATATTACAGGAATTGTATTAAGATTATAAAGGATTTGTCATCGATGGTTGCAAGTCAAAGATGTTACCCTTACTAGTAAGTTTGTCGTAACTGGAATTAGTAGGGATATTTGGTAATGAAGTGTAGCTTTGTCAACATAGATGCATAATGACATACTTGTGTTTCCAACCTTCAATCAAATGCAAAGTTCACATGAATTATAAAAAGGAGAGACTGATACACGTGTTCTAAATAGCGTGCTTAACAAACATTTTCCACAAATCACTTTAAACTTTAGTTTGAAATTCAAACACCTTAAGATATAATTCGCGTTTTTTTTTTTATCTCTTTGGGGTCACCATAACATATTCCTAATATTTTCTCAACTTCAAACACCTACTCATCTTCCCCATCATCCTCATCACTATCATTATCATCATCACTACCATCATCAACAACATTTTTTGTTCCAAATAGATTCGCATATTCTTGTGGAATATCATTACTTTTAATTAGGGAAAAATAACAGCATAATTTTTCCCACTCCTCTAACAACAACAAAAAATTCTCTGCAAATTCATTTTTAACTTGACTTACCCAGGATAAACTAGTATTAGAGCTTTGCACTTAAGCATGAAATTGACTATACATCAATAGAAGAAAATAGACTCAAACAATCTACCTCTGTCTTTAGATGGTTTAACTTGAAACTTTCACAAGCATACTGATTCAAGTCAATTGCCCATCTCTACAATAGTAGACAAAGGAAATAAATTAGTTCTAAGACATAATGATGATGATAAGTTGATATCTAATTCAGGTTAACATATTTTGCAGCTTAAAGAATAGAACTTACAGTAAAAAGATGTAAACCAAACAAATTAGATTAAGACATAACCCAATTGGCATAGCACCACAACCAGAGTAAAGGTCTAGCAATGTCACCTCTGGCTTAGGGTGATCTTGAACTTGAGAAACTTCTTTAACTTCAACCCCATTCGTATTGCACTCACAAGAAATTGTTGATGATGCTTCATAGCAATTATGCCTCTCTTCTGCAGGTTTATAGGGAGGAAAAAATAGGGTATATGAAAATAAAGTCTTTCAAATTTAAAAAACATAAATACAATTTGATGCGAATAACACAAAATTCCAACCTGCTAGTAACTTAACAAATGTAGAATATGGCAATAAATGGAGCATGTCATAGTAATAATCATAATTAGAAATTGACTTTCTCTTTGTTGGATCAACCTAAAAAACAAATTTTAATTACTATCACATTATATAAAAATTAGAGAACGTATATAAGAACTAGTAATCAGATATTCAAAGGAATCCTAGCAATTGTTAATTTTCCAACCAAAAAATTCAATTGGTTATCAATTAAGAAATGGTGTTAAGGTGATACTTACGGTATCCTCGGCTTTATAATATCATTGAGCTGTAAAATAAGAACTTCCATCCATAGCCTCTGATAAAGATAATTGTGCGATTAGTCCACGATGAAGCCAAAGGCAACGAGTATAGCAAGGTTGTAAGCCTCACTCATAGAACTACCTTCTCATGAAGTCTGTAACTCCATTTCATACCTAACGGCATCATCTTCGGCACTGTAAGCTGAAAGCAATAAGCTGACGACATCAAGGTGAAGGTAATAAGCTGATGAGCCTAAAAGATGGACGACGCTGCAGGCTGACGAGAATAAGTTGAAGAGGTTAAACAAACCTCCCTCCACAGCTTTACTTGATCTCCACGCATATGTGTATAAGGAAAGATCTTGCATTATACACTTAACTTTAGCTAAAGAAGACTCCTATAAGGAAAAGAACTCTAGGAGATATGCAAGATCCACAAGTTATTCTCCTAGAAGGAAAAGACTTCTTGATCAAGGTATGGATGTCAATCCCACATTACTATAAATACACCAAAACCCTCACGAATCAAGGAACGCATAATTGATCCCAGCTCTGGTACTCTAAAGTTGTGAACAAAAGATTTCTTTAACTTGACCATCAGAGGATATTTGGCTGGTACCACACCGGTACCCCTCTTAAGGTCTTCAGCTTTTGTGTTGTGCAAGTACTTCATCGAGGGCACGTGAGGACAGCGTGGCTCACTGACGACTTCCGGCATCATCAGCCTCAAACATTTCCACAATCTTACAGATCTAATTAAGCTTTCCTACAGCAGACTTAACACAAAAAAACAAATAAACAAAAACATAAGTTAGATTATCAAAATAAAATATACAATAAATAGCATAGCACTTCATTTTAAAACTTATCTTAATGTGAGCATCATCATTAAGATTATAAAGAATTTGACCATCAACTTCTACTTGAGTATAATGGCATCAAGCTCAAATAATTTGATCATAATCTTTGTTACTTCTAATGACCCAACATCATCATCACATTACTTATCAAGAAAATTTATAATATCTCATTACATAATAGTTGGTTTAACCATCTAAGAAATATCTCATTACATTACAAGTGGAAAAAAATTTTAATTAGAACTAGGCATTTGCAAGCTAAATATTGAGGACCAAAATCAATTAAGAGATGGTGTTAAGATGATACTTATCGTATCCTCAGCTCTATAATATCATTGAGCTATAAAATAAGGACATCCATCCACAACCTTAAACATCTCCATAATCTTGCAGATATGACTACGTTTTCCTTTAGTGGCATAAACACAACAAACAAACAAACAAAAACACAAGTTAGACTATCAAAACAAACTATGCAATAAATAGCATAGCACTTCAAACTAAAACTTACCTTAACGTGAGAATCATCATAAGGATTATAAAGAATTTTACCTTCAACCTTTACTTGAGTGTAATGACATCGAGCTTGAAAAATTTGATCAAAATTATCCTTACTTCTTATGACCTAACATCTTCATTACATCACTTATTAAGAATATTTACAAATCAAGGAAGTCAATATCGTACCAATACCGACCTTTAAACAGAGACTGGTATTCCTCTAAAATGTACCGAAAAAAAAAATACAAGGTTGTACTAGACTATTTTAGTTGTACAAGCCAATAATGGCATTTCTGCCAATATAATTAAAAAAAAATTGAAATCAATTATTAAAAAAAAAAATTATTTAATCGAAGATTTTAGTTAAGGTACTTAAAGCTAATATGTAGGCTTATAAAATATTTAGATTTTAAATATTATTTTGATAAATATAAAAATTCACAAATTCATACTTACATAAATAATACAAATATATATATGTATGTATGTATGTATAGAAATATATAAGTAGCGGTAATCTTGAAACAGTACACAAGATCAACTAGTACCGAAATATTTTGTTACCCTGACCAAACCGAAACAACATTTGGTACAAAATTGACTCCCTTGTTTATGATATCTCATTACATAAGAGTTGGTCTAACCATCTAAAAAATACCTTATTACACTATTTGTAGAAAAAATTTTAAATTAAAACTAGGCATTAGCAAGCTAAATATTAAAAACCAAAATCAATTAAGAAATGGTGTTAAAATAATACTTACAGTATCCTCGACTCTATGATACCAACGAGTTGTAAAATAAGAATTTCCATCTATAGCATCAAATATCTCCATAATCTTGTAGATATAACGAGGCTTTCCTTTAGCAACATGGACACAACAAACAACAAACAAAAACATAAGTTAAACTATCAAAATAAAATATACATAAATAGCATAGCATTTTAAGCTAAAACTTACCTTAACGTGAGCATCATCATACAGATTATAAAAAATTTGACCATCAACCTCTACTTGAGCATAATGATGTTGAGCTTGAATAATTTGATTAGAATTATCCATACTTCTTATGACTTAACATCATCATCACATTATTTATCAAGAAGATTTATAATATTTCATTACATAACAATCAATCTAACCATCTAAGAATTATCTCCTTAGATTACCTGTGGAATTTTTTTTTTAATTAGAACTAGGCATTAGCAAGCTAAATATTATGGACCAAAATCAATTAAGAGATAGTGTTAAGTTGATACTTACCATATCCTTAGCTCCATAATAACATTGAACTATGAAATAAGAACTTGCATCCACAACCTCAAACATTTCCACAATCTTGCAGATATAACTAGGTTTTCCTTCGACAACCTAAACATAACAACCAAACAAAAAAAAAACACAATTTAAACAATCAAAATAAAATATACTATAAATAGTATAGCACTTCAAGCTAAAACTTATCTTAGTGTGAGCATTATCAAAAAGATTATAAAGAATTCGACCTCAACCTCTGCTTGAGCGTAAAGGCGTCAAGTTTGAATAACTTGATTAGGATCATCCTTACTTCTTATAACCTAACATCATCATCGCATCACATATCAATAAGATTATTAATATTACATTACATAATAGTAGGTCAAACCATCTAAGAAATATCATATTACATTACCTGTGGAAAAATTTTTTTATTAGAACAAGGCATTAGCAATCTAAATATTAAGGACCAAAACCATTTAAGACATGGTGTTAAGATGATACTTACCGTATCCTCAGTTCTATAATACCATTGAGATGTAAAATAAGAACTTTCATTCACAGCCTTAAATATCTCCACAATCTTGCAGATATAATTAGACTTTCATTCAACAGCCTAAACACAACAAATAAACAAACAAAAACACAAGTTAGATTATCAAAATAAAATATACATAAATAGCATAGCACTTCAAATTAAAACTTACCTTCACGTGAGTATCATCATAAAGATTATAAAGAATTTGATAATCAACCTCTACTTGAGTGTATTGACGTCGAGCTTGAATAATTTGATAATAATCATCCTTACTTCTTATGACCTAAAATCATCATCACATCACTTATGAATAAGATTTCTCATTACATAACAATTGGTCTAACCATCTAAAAAAGATTGCATTACATTACCTATGAAAAAACATTTTAATTAGAACTAGACACTAGCAAGCAGAATATTAAGAACCAAAAAGCAATTCAAAGATGGTGATAAGATGATACTTACAATATCCTCCGCTCTACAATACCATTGTGTTGTAAAATAAGAACTTCCATCCATTGCCCCAAACATCTCCACAATCTTGCAGATATAACTAGGCTTTCCTTTAGTATTCTAAACATAACAAAAAAATAAACAAAAACACAATTTAAACTATAAAAATAAAATATACAATAAGTAGCATAGCACTTCAAATGGAAACTTACCTTAATGTGAGCATCATCATAAAGATTATAAAGAATTTGACTATCAACCTCTGCTTGAGTGTAATGATGCCGAGCTTGAATAATTTGAGCATAATTATCCTTACTTCTTATGACCTAACATCATCATCACGTCATTTATCAAGAACATTTATAATATCTCATTACATAATAGTCGGTCTAACCATCTAAGAATTATCTCCTTACATTACTTTTGGAAAATTTTTTAATTAGAACTAGGCATTGGCAAGCTAAATATTGAGGACCAAAATCAATTAAGAGATGGTGTTAACTTGATACTTACCATATCCTCAGCTCTATAATAACATTGAATTGTAAAATAAGAACTTCCATCCACAACCTTAAACACCTCCACAATCTTGCAAATATAACTAGGTTTTCCTTTGACAGTCTAAACATAACAAACAAAAACACAAGTTAGACTATCAAAATAAAATATACAATCAAGCTAAAACTTACCCTAATGTGAGCATCATCATAAAGATTATAAAGAATTCTATCATCAACCTCTGCTTGAGTGTAATTGCGCCGAGCTTGAATAATTTGATCAGATTCATCCTCACTTCTTATAACCTAACATGATCATCGCATCACTTATCAAAAAGATTTTTAATATTTCATTACATACTATAATAACATTGAGCTGTAAAATAAGAACATTTATCCACAACCCTAAACATCTCCACAATCTTGCGGATATAACCAGGTTTTCTTTTCGCAGCCTAAACACAACAAATAGACAAACAAAAACGCAAGTTTAACTATCAAAATTAAAATATACAATAAATAGTATAGCACTTCAAATTAAATTGCATTATCGTAAAGATTATAAAGAATTTAACCATCAACCTCTACTTGATTGTAATGGCATTGAGTTTGAATAATTTGATCATAATCATCCTTATTTTTTATGAGTTAACATCATCATCACATCATTTATCTAGAAGATTAATAATATCTCATTACACAACAGTTGGTCTCACCATCTAAAAAATATCTCATTACATTACCTGTGGAAAAATAGTTTAATTTGAACTAGGCATTAGCAGGCTAAATGTTGAGGACCAAAATCAATAAAGAGATGGTGCCCAGATGATACTTACCATATCCTCAGCTTTATAATTCCATTGAACTGTAAAATAAGAACCTTTGTCCACAACCTCAAACATTTCCACAATCTTACAGATATAGGCTTTCCTTCAGCAGCCTAAACAGAACAAATAAACAAATAAAAACATAATTTTGATTATCAAAATAAAATATAAAATAAATAGTTTAGCGCTTCAAATTAAAACTTACCGTAACGTGAGCATCATTAGAAAGATTATAAAGAATTGGACCATCAACCTCTTCTTGAGTGTTATGGCATCGAGTTTGAATAATTTGATTAGAATCATCCTTACTTCTTATGACCTAGCATCATCATCGCATCACTTATCAATAAGATTTTTAACGTTTCATTACATAATAGTAGGTTTAACCATCTAAGAAATATCTCATTACATTACCCATGGGAATTTTTTTTAGTTAGAAATAGGCATTAGCAAGCTAAATATTAAGGACCAATATCAATTAAGATGGTGTTAAGTTGATATTTACCATATCCTCGGCTCTATAATAACATTGAGTTGTAAAATAAGAACCTCCATCCACAGCCTCAAACATCTCCATAATCTTGTCCATATAGCTAGGTTTTCTTTCAGCAACCTAAACACAACAAACAAACAAATATACAAGTTTTATTATCAAAATAAAATATACAATAAATAGCTTAGTGCTTCAAATTAAAGCTTACCGTAAAATAAGTATCATCATAAAGATTATAAAGAATTGGACCATCAACCTCTTCTTGAGTAATGTTGTCGAGCTTGAATAATTTGATTAGAATCATCTTTACTTCTTATGACCTAACATCATCATCGCATCACTTATCAATAAGATTTTTAACGTTTTATTACATAACAGTAGGCCTAACCATCTAAGAAATATCTCATTACATTACCCGTGGAATTTTTTTTTTTAATTAGAACTAGGCATTAGCAAGCCAAATATTGAAGACCAATATCAATTAAGAGATGGTGTTATGTTGATACTTACCGTATCCTTAGCTTTATAATAACATTGAGCTGTGAAATAAAAACCTCCATCCACAGCCTCAAACATCTCCACAATCCTGCGGATATAAATAGGCTTTCCTTTAGTAGCCTAAACACAACAAATAAATAAACAAAAATACAAGTTAGGCTATCAAAATAAACTATACAATAAATAGCATATCACTTCAAATTAAAACTTCCCTTAATGTGGCATCATCATAAAGATATTAAAGAATTTAACCATCGACCTCTACTTGAGTGTAATGGCTTCAAGGTTGAATAATTTGATTAGAACCATTTGTAGTTCTTATGACCTAGCATCATCATCACATCACTTATTAAGAAGATTTATAATATCTCATTACATAACAGTTGGTCTAACCATCTAAGAAATATCTCATTACATTACATATGGAAAAACATTTTAATTAGAACTAGGCATTAGCATGCTAAATATTGAGGACCAAATTTAATTAAGAAATGGTGTTAAGATGATACTTACCATATCTCTGGGGGTATTTCGGTCATTTTTTTACTTTAGGGGGTATTTTGGTCATGTTTTAGATTTCAAGGGGTATTTCTATCATTTTTAAGGTTTAGGGGATATTTTGGTAATTTTAGGTTCCCAGGTATTTTGGTCATGTTTTAGATTTCAGGGGTACTTCTGTCATTTTTAAGGTTTAGGGGGTATTTTAGTAATTTTTAGGTTTGTGGGGTATTTTGGTTATGGTTTAGGTTTCGGAGGTATTTCGGTTATTTTAAAGATTTAGAGGTATTTTGGTAATTTTTTGATTTTGGGAGTATGTCGGTCATTTTTAAGTTTCAAGAGTATTTTGGCAATTTTAGAGGATTTTAGGAGTACTTTGGTGATTTTGAAGTTTTATGGGCAATTTTGTAATTTTGATTCTTAGGTAATTGGGTGAGTTAAGGTTTACCCATAACAATTGGGTTAAGTTGGGTTTGGATTAGAAATAATTAGTTAAATGGGTAATAATGGGTAAATGGGTAATATCCAAACCTACTCGAAAATTCAAGTAATATCCAAACCCTACCTGATTATCTTCTCCCCATTAAGAACTAGTTATTACCTGAAATATTTGAATTGGGTGGAGTTAGATATCCATCACCCAATGGGTATGATCATCCCTACGCGTAGCGTCCAAAGAAGCAACATTGATTGAAATAAGAAGATGAGATTAGAAATCATAAGCGATTTGATACAATCTTACGTTGAAATACTGATATTTCCACCAATGAACAGCCTTGGAGGTTATTTCAATGATCCATGGGATGGGAGAAAGTTCTTTGATAGACAATATTTATTTTTGTATAATTGCCTCTATATTATACATGATAGGCTATTGTCAAAATTCGCCTCTAATAAAAAGTTATTAAATGGCTTAAAGTTACACATAGTGTAATTTTAACCAATGTTATACCACCAATAACTTGTTATGAAATTCATCTTTTGAAAATTCCACCATTGGATTACATGTTCTATATTTGTTAACATGCATGCCAATTTTAATGTCAATCAAATGTTATTTACCATTTGATCTATAAACTCATCTTTTATGTATTATTTTAAACTACAAAAACTTGGATTTAAATATTGATTGATAACACAACTATTTATCTTTGATTATTTTGAAATTCTGCAAGCATAGAGAATATGCAAAAATAATATAATTTAGCAATAAATTTTTTAAAATTCACATTTAATTAAAAGTGTTTGGTGGTGTAACTTGAACTAAACTTGTATATTATTTATTTTTTTCTATATATAAAAAGTGCCAATGTGCAAATAGTGTTTTTGCATAGTGCATTTGGTTTGTTCAACCTACGCTATGAATTGGCCTTCCTATTTTTTCGCTAGTTTTGTTTGTGCCTTTTTGTTTTTTGTATTTTCTTTTAAATATTTATTATTTATATGTACATATTCAATTACACCGACTGTTAGGGTACTTTTTTTTTTTACACCTAATTTTATTTGAGCACCACCTATTTATTTTCAAATACCACTAATGAGTTATTAGGTTTTTCCAAATATTTTTTGCTCTATTATTATGTTAATCACAAATGTTTCATATCTCATTATCTAAATTGGTTCATGATATAAACTATCACAAAAAGTCCAAAAACTTATATTTTATCTAATTTTATTATCATTATTTAGCTAAGCCTAAAACCGGCCTATGAACCCAATACACACATCCTATTCTATTTAAAGCCCAAGAATACTTATGCTTGGCAATATTTGAAAAACCCATGATTTAAACCCATGGCAATTTTATCAATGGAATTCAAATTCATAATCAAAGCCCATATTTTAAACCCATAACAATTTATTTATCCAAAACTCAATTTTCATTGGCAATAGGAAAGCCCAGTTCTCGCTGGCAATATTTAAAGCCCAATTTTCACTGACAACATCAAAGTTCAATTCTCATTGGTAATATCAAAGCCCAGTTCTTGCTGGCCATATTTAAAGCCCAATTTTCATTGGCAATATCAAAAGCCCAACTTACATTGACACTATTAAAAGCCCAAGCTAATTACTTGATATTATTTTATCAAAAACCCAAGGTTATTAATACTTTGCAAAATACTATATCATAATTATTTCACTTAAAAGTCCAATAATGAACAATACTTTAGATTTTTAAACATACTATTATAATATTACAAGCTCATGGAATTTGTGAATTATCTATTCTCAAAACCCATGGCAATCATCTTATAAAAGCCCATGGAAAGTTATAATTATTTATCTTAGACCCATGACATTTATTTATTTCATATCATATTATAAACTCATGTTCACTATTTATCTTACATCACAACATTCATAACATTTATTTCCAAAACTCATGGTAATTATTCATCCTACATGTCCATTATAATTATCTATAGAAAAACCCGTGAGAATATCACATTATTCCATTATAGTAGTTATTACCATATTTATTTAAAACTCATGGATATTGCCTCTATTTAAAACCTATGGTAAATATTATTCTTAAGAAAATATCGGAAGTCATTATTTAAGAAGCCCTAAAGAAAATATCATTTACAAAGTAATCCATAGCAAAAATTATGATAAAATATACAAATTTTTATTTAAAGCCCATGGAAATTAATACCCAAAATCTATCATAAATATTTATTAAAGCTCATGGATTCATTTAATTTCTACTAACAACTAAAGCCCATGAGGAGTAAAAAAAAAAGGCAAAGCATGTCTTTAATGCCCATTTTGTAGGCCCAAGAATCTCATGGAGTAGGGAACAAGCCCAAGCAAAGAAAGGGTCATGTGGCCCAACTAAAAGTGCTGAAATGGAGCAAAGCCCAGCCCAAAAAGGTCTCCGACAAATCATAAATTCAAGCTGAAACAAGTCAGCCTAATCAAGTCCACCACCATCGAAAGGTTCCTTCACACCTTTAGGAATGAACCAAGGGATTGTCATGGCAGAATTCTAACACATTTTCTATTGAGAACAGTAGCTAATAACTATTCCTCGTAGCTAGGAAGCTGATGGGCAGAGATGCATCATCATCTCCCTCAAGGTCCTACCTCCAGTTAAAGCTAGTGGGCAATAAATATCCTTCTTCTCCAAGTTTCGGTCACAACTCAAGGAAGCCATGACCAAGACTCATGAAATGCTCAACTAAATAGTTTATTTTATTACTAGAAATATATGTTACCAATTCACGAACCAAGCCCATGAATTCCTAAAGGGAAAATTTGGGAACTAGTGGTTTGGAGGGGCACTAGGAAAGCCTCCAACAGAAGCATGTGGGTGGCCTTAACACTTGACACTTGGCTTAGGGGTGTTAAAGCTCATGTCAATGCTTCAATCTCAGTGCAGCCAACTAAAATCCTCTCCTCATACTTGCCCAGCCCTCATTAGCCCAACCAGCTCCAAGAATCCTAGCATTTAGTGAGGGAATGTGCTGGATTTGGGTCATGTGTGACATTGCCCAAAGAGGCAAGATATTCCTTAAGCCAAATCACCCATGTTAGGCCAAATCCAGATTATTAATTCAGCTGTCCTGCTCCCCTGAATCAAACCTACATTTTTTGGATTTTAGCTAATTAATACTTACTCTAATCCTCTCTATAACAGGCAAACCACTCCAGCTCCTAAAGGAGAGACAAAAGCCTCTCTAAAATGTTTTGTCACTAACTACATTCTACAGAAATTCAATCCCTCTTAAGCTATCTTTAAGCTTCCCCAAGCTCTCTTAAGCTCACTCACAACCTTTCTTAGCCTATAGCCACCATAACACCAATATTCCCCACATTGCTTACACCTTCCTACTCCATAAACGTCCCATAACTGACCATAACTAGCCTAAACTCCCTCTCTGAAACTTGGCCAAGCTTCCTCTTAAGCAACTTCTCATAAGCTCACACACTCACCTAACAAAAACCTTCACCTTACATACCACCCACATTCCCTTAAGGATCTTGGTAACCACATGTTGCACTGAGCTAGCATTCCTTCTCTCCCTTCATACCATGCCAAATAACTCCTTTTTCATCACTATGCACCTCCTAATACTTACTTATTGTTTTACAATAGGAGGCTATAACGTATTTGAGACTTTTGAAATTTTTTCTTAATATTGATGTAATGATGGCTGAGAGCATTGTAGACCCTATTGAACAAAACATACAAGAATTCCCTAAAGTTAATACTTTATTAAATTTATTTAATAATTGAATATAATTTACCCTACCACTAGAGATAATACTGTACTGCTGGAAGACTGATTTGAACTGTGATGTTATAAAATGACTAATAATATAACAAACTAACAACAGTAATATACTATTGAGCTTTATTGTTATCTTCTTGTTAGGTTGCAGCCTCTGTCTCTTACTTAGGCGGGCTTACACAACACCGAAAGCCTTTGGGCTTTATTTCAAGGGCTTATTGTCGAGTTTCGGCCTAGTTACCCCATATTCTATTTGAGAACATCAAAATTTTCCCCTCAACACCGACTTAACAAATTCTTACAATATTTTCACAATTATTTGACAATTTGCACCATTCATGAGCCTTTATTTTTTTTCTTTTTTCTTTTTACTTTTTTCTACTGCATGCAGGTTTTGCTTGTGCTCTTTTTGTCTTTTTTTTTTTTTTTAAATATTTATATATGCATACATAGGTACACTGACACAACATATTCTTACAATATTTTTAAAATTATTGAGGTGTCAATTTTTTAAAGGTTAAAATAAAATAATAAAATAAGAGACTGAAAATTACTACCATCTAAAACTTAAAACACGTTAAGAAAATTTTGGGGATGTTAAAATTTTGTGAGAATATTTAAGACATTACACAATAAATATTTTAAGAATCATACGCTTTTATTGAGATTAATAGAGATAATAATAATATGACATATTTGTTATTTTCAAAAATATTAAAGGAAAAATTGTTTGATTTTAAAATTTTAGGAGTAATGTTATGTCCACAACATTTTCACAATAAATTTTATGTGGCAATGTATTTTTGACGGATAAAAAGGTGATATCAGTAGTGAGCTCAGTTTAAAACCAATAACAACTTGTCATTTAAAATTTGTTTTAAAAATGTTATGAATGTAACATTTTTCTCAAATAAAATAAAAAAAAATATCTATTTGGATCCTAAAAATGAAGGCATTGTGATATTTTGTTGTATTCTTAGAGTTCTTTTTTAATATGGTCAAATTGGGTGAGCAAAAATTCATGGTTTCATACACAATTCTCTTGTGTTGTATTTTTGTTTGTTTTTTTTAATGCATAATTTTAAAACTAGTAATAATTTTTCACCTAAAATTTGTTGTAAAAATGCTGTGGACATAAAAAATAAAATAATAATATCAAATTGAGACCTACCATAGTTGGGAATAAAAATAAAAATTGTGAAAATGTTGTGACATTTTGTTGTGTTCCTATGATTCTTTTTTGTGTGATATTTTGTTGTCTTCCTAGGCTTCTTTTTTTGTTTAGTCAAATTTGGTAAGCCAAAATTCATTGTTTTAGGCACAATTGGCTTTTTTTGTTTTTTTTAACACACGGTCAAAAGTGGTTAGCCTAATTTAAAACCAATAACAATTTATCACCTACGATTTATTATGAAAATGTTATGAATGTAGCATTATTCTAAAATAAAATAATAAAATATTATATCAGAACCCAACATAGCTAGAAATAAAAGTATTGTAAAAATATCGTGACATTTTGTTGTGTTTTTAGACTTCGTTTTTTATTTAGTCAATTTGTTGAACCAAAATTCATTGTTTTATGCATTATTTTTTTAGGTTGATTTTTTTAAAGTTGAATAATTTTCTCCTTTATATTTTGTAAATGAGCATATACAGTCATTGTTTCAAGTGGTAGACTGGTAAAAAAAAAAAAAAAAAAACACATTGTTTAAATCTTTTAGACTTATAATTTTATTTAATTACATGACAAACACACACACAATCTTTTAGACTTATAATTTTTGACGACAAATGTCTTTTGTAGCACTTTTCTCCTTTATGTTTGGGGTAGTTTCATTCCCCCCTAAATTAAAGTTGAATAATTTTCCCCTTTATATTTTGTAAATGAGCATATACTTCTACTGTTACTCTCTTAGTTAAACCCTAACGAAATCTTATAATTCCTAAAATATTCCATTATGCAATGTCTAAAATACTCATACTAAATTTTAATGTCCCACAAAATTTCTTCTTGTATTTTGAATATTATGTGATAGACTGGTAGTCATGCTTGGAAAGTTAGAATGATAATATATGGTGTTCTATTTGTTACGTAGAGAACACTAATTTATTAGGTTTAAATCTTCTAGACTTATAATTTTATTTAAAAGAAACTTTGATGACAAATGTATTTTGTTATTTTGTTATTTTTTTAAATTTCTTTTCCTACTTAAAAGGGTGTTCATTAAAAATAAGTAAGCTACTGTCCTAGTTAGACTCAAAAAATAAGATAATAAAGAATAAATTATGAATAACAAAATCTTCATTGTAGATGGTTGCAAGTATTTAATTTGATGAAGATTTTTAAAAAAATTGTAGCATATATCATTATTCATTGCGAAAATTTAAATATTGTGAAAAGATGATGACATTCATTATCATTCCTTGTAGTATTTATTGGTGAGTAGATATTACATTTAGTAAATAGGTTCTAAGAAATTGTCACAGTAAATACTAAATAGATATTCAAATAGCTATTTTAAATTTAATTACATGATTTCATACTTCTTCAACTAAAAAAAAAAAATCTATATTAATTTTATCAGGGCAGTCTATATATAAAACAAGCCAATGTGTTCTGCGCTACAATACTTGTGCTACAGTGCTTTGTTTTTTCAATCCCACTGTTGAAAGAGCCAACGAGAACTTCCGCTACAGTACATGCACTGCACTACTTTCGTTTATTCAATCCCACTATTATGCTTATGTAGTTATACTTGCCTTTCTGTTTTTTTTTTTTTTTTTTTTTTTGCTTATTTGATAATAATAAAATATTGACACAATAAATTGCCACACTATTTCACAATTTTTAAGATGTAAATTTCTTATATATTAACGTTCCGTTTGTTTCGATAGAAAACTTTGTGTAAAAATAGCTTTTCATGTTTTCTAGTGTTTGGTAACATAAAAAAAGATGAATCAAAGGAAAACTATTTTTGTTCAACATAAAAGGTATGGCTTATTTTTAGAGATTGTTTTCCATCAAAATTTTTTGGAAAACAATTATATCTCACAGCAAGCTAAATAAGGGAAGTTAGGAGGTTGTTTTTCAACTCATTTAAAGTTGCTTCCAAACATTAGAAGCTGAGATAGTTTTATAGAAAATACTTCTTGGAAAATGACTCATTTTCTAGAAAATATTATTGCTAAAACAAACAGAGCGTAAAATAAAATAATAAAATATCATACTAAAAGCAACTACAAATAAAAATAAAAGTATTGTGAAAAAAGTTACTACATCTATAATATTTTTATAATATTTTCATAACAAATCTTACGTGGTAAATTGTTATTATAATATAAACTTACCAATCTATAGAACTTTTGTTTATTCAATCCCATCGTTATACTTATACAGTTATACTTGCCTCCTCCTCCTACTTTTTTTTTTTTTTACTTGCTTATATGATGATAATAATAAAATATTAAAATAATAAATTGCCATAATATTTTCACATTTGTTGAGCTGTAAAAAATATTTCAAAATAAAAAAATAAAAATATCATATTGGAACCAATTATAACTAAAAATAAAGGTATTGTGAAAAAAAAAAGTATTACATCAACAATATTTTCACAACATTTTCATAACAAATCTTACGTGGTAAATTTCTATATATAAAAAGTGTGAATGAGTAAAGGAACAATGCATTTGGTTTATTCAAGTGGCACTATTCTGCCGCCTTTCTTTTTTATTTTTTGTTGTTAATATAGCCTGTTCAATTTTATTAAAATAATAAATTATCACAATATTTTCACAATTGTTAAAGGTGTTATGTCCTTATAGATCAAAATAGAATAATAAAAAAATCATATACTTGGACCAACCACAACTAAAAATAAAAGTATTGTAGAAAAAAAAGTGTTATATCTACAACATTTTTCATAACAAATTATAGTAATAAATTGGAATTGGTTTTACTTTAAATTTCTATATATATATATATATATATATATATATTTAAAGTGTAAATGAGTAAAACAACCGTGCATTTGGTTTGTTTAAGTGGCATTGTTCCACTAACCCCTTCTTCTTCTTCTTCTTCTTCTTCTTCTTCTTCTTTTGTTAATATCACATGTTGAACTCTATTAAAATAACAAATTGTTACAGTATTTTCACAATTGTCAAAGGTGTTAAGTTCTTATAAGTTAAAATAAAATAATAAAAACATCATACTAGGACCAATCATAACTAAAAATTGAGGTATTGTGGAAAAAAAAGTGTTACATCTACAATATTTTTTGCAACATTTCCATAACAAATCACAATTTGTTCTAATTTAATCTTTTATATAAAAAGGGTCAAAGTTACAGTAGTTTTGGTGTTTCACTAGCTTTCTTTCTTTTTTTTTTCTTTTTTTTTTGGAAATATCCCTTATTGAGCGCGCCTTTTTTTTTTTTTATGATGCAATGAAAATCAGTAGGCTGCTTCGGATTCGATAAGTCTACTGATTGTCTCGATGGCCAGAAAAAGAAAGAACAATTATCAAAGGTGACCGGGGTTGCTAGCCAATAACCCTCCGATGACAAAGTTAGTTTCTTCTCTACTATTTTGGAGTTCCAATTTTATCGGATGTCATTGAACGCACCTTTGTCTTGTCTGAATTAGCGTCGTTTATATAGTGTCCTGAAGACAGTTACCACACTCATAACTTCCCCTAGTTTTGAGGAGGTATGAGAGTTCAAAGATAACTTCTATAACCGCTTAGGAGTTACGTTTTTCTTATGTAACGGTCACTAGAAATTATGTGTGTAATAAGGAGTCGTAGTATACATTTAGGAATTTTTTCCAAGTGCTAAATTCTCGTCCAGCGTTCCTCGTCCATAGACAATTTAGTCAAGCATACCTCGTCCTAAGGTCCTCCAGTCGTGCATACCTCGTCCACAAGAGAGGTTCTTCCTTTCCCAGACTCTTGTGAACATGGTAGGTGGTTCCCTTGGACGACATTCCCTAGTGTTGACCTTTGACAGTGCAACGCCTCGTCCCTGCACTTTACTTGTTCTGGACGATCTCCATGGACGAAATTGGAGTTGTATTTTATCAAACCCTATCAGTTGCCCCCCTTGTCCATGGGTCGTCTAGGACTCACATCCACTCATGTCATCATTTGAACAGGTGTTATTATGTCAGCTGCTGTAGGTGCCACATGTCATGATCTAATTGGTGACCAGTCATGTCAACTCATTTTTTTAAGGACGTGCCATTTGTCACATTTTGACTTGTCGCGTCGCTTCGTGTACTGGGGTCAATGCCTATAAATAGTGGAATTCCTCTGCTACACTCCTCATTTTCTCAAATTTTCTTCCTTGACATCCTCGTCTTAGCGCCTCGTCTAGAAGTTTTATGCGTCCGTAGTTTCCTTTCGTCTAGACTCAGGTATTTTCTCCATCCTCGTCATCAGGTTTTAAGATTTCTCAAAATTTTTGAGGTAAATCTTTCTTCATTTAGCAATAGTATTGACAAAGCTATAGACGAGTATCATGACCTTAGTAGTTTTAGTGGGTTTAGTGATAGTAGTAGTGATAGCAATAGCAGTAGCGAAGGAAACACCACGGACGAGTATACGTCTAGTGTTCCTGGGATTCCCCTAGAAGTATTTCAAGAAACCCTTAGGAAGAGGGCTGAGTCTGGTTCTAGGGCTGGCACAAGAAGAAGTGGTTTATAGTTGTGCTATAGGGGTAGCTTCTAAGATAGACGAAAGGAAGTTAGACCTCCTTAAGACTTGGTATCAAATCCCATAAAGTATAAATCCTAGGGTTCCTGTGCGTGATGAGTGGTGTTGTCAACCCCATTTTGGCGTTGGCATTTATGAGGCTTACCTTTTGGGGGTTTGAGGTTGCCCTTAAATGTTTTTGCCAGGGAGTTGCTTTCTAGGTTAGGCTTAGGTATTTGTCAGTTTAACCCTAATACATGGACGCTAATTGTCTCTATGGAAGTTTTGTGGAGGGAGGTATTTAAGGAAGATCGTCCTCTCACTGTGGACGAATTCCTCTTCTGCTATAAACCCTCCAAAATTTTCCAATCCCTTGGCTTTTATCAGTTCACTGCCAGAGGGAGAGATTATAGGATAATTAAGTCCTTGGCCACCTCAGATAGGAAATGGAAGACGGAGTTCTTCTTTATCTCTGGCCCTTGGGCTGGACGCCCTATTGAGGTTGACAGGAATCCATTTCCTTCGTACACCAGAGAATTAGGAAACCTTCGTCCTGAAGGTATGGCTAGCTGTCCCTTTACTTCTTGTTATACTTTTTATTGTAGTCGTCTAACCACCCCTTTTTTTTTTTTTTTTTTTTTTTTTTTTTTTTTTTTTCTGCAGGTGTTAGATGACCTCACTTAAGTAGGTTTTATCTTGAGTGAGTCCAGAAAGCTCGTCTACACCCTGAGAGGGACTTCCACTCCTTGGTCACTCTTCAACGCCTCGCTACCTGAGGACTTGGTCCTGAGCCTTTTTCTAAAGCTATAGCCCATGAGCACACCGTCTGTAGGCGTAAGTTTTTACTTAGAATTATTTCTCTTTTTTTTTTTTTTTTTAAAGGTGATTCTAACAACTTTCTCTGCAGGAATGGCTACCATGAAGGAGAATAAAGGGAAGGAGATAATGGACTAGGAATTGGGGCAAGATGTTTAGCCTCAACCTTGTCCTATTCTCGGGGAATCTCAGCCTCGTCCTTCTACTGGGGACAAAAGGAAGAGCTTGTCCCTTAGAGTTGACTTAGGGAATCTTCCTAGCAGGCGTAAGGAAAAGAGGGTTAAGCGTAAGCCGTCCAAAGCTAAGGATGTTGGTGCCCAGGACGATCAACCTGACGATTCTATCAAAATTTTGGATGTTGACTATGAACCTAAGGATCCCTTGTCCTTGCAGATCCTGTCTAGAGTTGGCCCTCCTTTCTCGTCCCAGACTTCTCAACAAGTACCTCGAAACCTTATTTCCAATGAGGGCTTGGCTTGGGAAAGGTTTGAGAAGGCTGTAACGGACGAGAATGTAATGGCATGCTATGACATGTCCTCAAAGAATTTTGAACATTCTGGAGTTCATGACCTTTTTAAGGTATGTATTTTTATTTATTATTTTTTTATGCATGTCTCGTCTTGTCAGTTATGTATATGTACATGTTATAATAAAATTTTAACTTATGCAGGCAATGTTTAAGTTTATTGCTACGTCTAGGAAGGCAACTGACCTGGACAAGACGAGGATTCTGTTGGAGAAGACTGTCCAAAGAGGGAAGGACGAGTTTAAGAGGTGGGCTGAGACGGCTACCAAGGTTAAGGATGAAGCAAAGAAGTTGAAGGGCAACGTCGAGGAGTTGAAAACAAACGTCAAAGACAAGGACCCTCGTCTTGAGCTCCTCCAGAAGAAGAAAAACGAGCTAAGTGCCCTTCGCACAAAAGGTAAGGGAGACGCAGTTACAGAGTTTCAGGTGTCTACTCAATTCACCAACCTACTAAACACCAACTATGCAGCTGGGTTTGAATATTTCAGGATGGAGGCAGTAGAAAAGTTCCCTAAAATTGACTTCAGCCTTATTAAACTTAACCTTGGCAGAGCTGCTTCAAGTCCCTTTCTTCAGACGAGCTCAAAAGACGACAATGTTGATGACGATGCCTCTACGAAGCCACCTCAAGACGATCCTAATGGCGACGCCCCTCCTGCTTGAAGACGATTATTATTTTGATCAAGTGTTTATTTTCCTTTTTACTTTGTCCTCTCCTCTTTCTTTTTTTTTTTTTTAATTGAAATGTATTTGAGTACAATTATCTCGTCCGTAGTGTTTTGGACGAGTTAATTAACAGTTGCCTTTTAAGGCTTACTTTATAAGGGTTTTTGGACGGTGGTCGTCTACCCTTTAATGAATGTCTATTTTCATCCATTATTTGTTATTGCATGGACGAGTTTACTTTCCTTGTCACTGTTGTTATTTGAGATATGCACACTTCTCAAGTGTTTGAGGGTCGTCCTTATGCTTTTCTTATTGATGATGTTATTAGTTTGTCCACGTGCTTTTTCTTTGGACGATGCTTGAATTTTGTCCATTCGTCTTTTTTTTTTTTTTTGTGGACGACCTTTTTACACGGACTATTCAAGATAGCAGTGATTCTTGTCAATGTTTGCCTTGTCCATAGGCTTAGCTTTCGTCTTTTGTCAAAGATGTTTCTAGTGTTTGACTCGTCCTAGAACACCTGGATGTCTTGGTCAAATGCTCGTCTATGGACTTGTGCTTCACTATATAGCTTTTTGTGCCTTAGCTTATTTCTTACTTTATCCTCGTCTTGAGAAAAACTTATGAACGTTACATCCCTGCGTCCAAAGATTTTCATTCGTCTTAGGGTTTTGCCCCCCTTGTGGGTATTACCATGGAAGTTAGATTTTATGCACAAAATACATTGAAAATCCAAACTATATCATTATATAAACATTGTTCACTAATATAGCACCCGCTTAGAAGCTAGTGCCTTATGAAAGTACTTAGGAAAATACTTAAAATACATAATCTCGTCCTTCACAAACTTGTCTGTAGATGGTGCAAAAGTTTAAGAACTAGTACACTTTTATTCTTAATACACACCATACACCATAGTAGTAATAAAAAACACAACAGTTAGTACTAGTAAACACATTAGTTGTGACCTTATCCATCTGTTACCTCGTCCAAGCTCATTACTGGTAGTACCTCCTCAGATGTTCCACGTTCCATGGATACTCTAATTTTCGTCCGTTCAGAGCTTCCAAGTAGTACGACCCTGCCTCTTGCAGTTGATTACCCTATATGGTCCTTCCCAATTGGGTCCCAATTTTTCATGAGCTGAGTTCCTAGTTGCTGAGGATACTCTTTTGAGAACGAGGTCCCCTACCCTGAAGTGCTTGGGTTTCACCATGGCATCATGCTGCCTAGCCATAAGATTCTTGTATTTTGCTGTCCCTTGCTCCACATCCATCCTTATATCATCAATGAGATCGAGGTCAAGATGTAGTTCTCTATTTCTTTCTCCTGATATTTCATCACTCGATGGTTAGCCATATGAACTTCTGCAGGTATGACCGCTTCACTTCCATAGGCTAACATAAAGGGTGTTTCTCCTGTCGCGGTTCTCACGGTCGTCCTATAGGCCCAAAGAACACCTGGTAACTCGTTTGGCCATATCCCTTTTGCCCCCTCGAGCTAAGTTTTGATGATTTTCAGTAAGGATCGGTTTTGCTACTTCTGCTTGTTCATTCGCTTGTGGGTGAGAGGGTGAGGAATAGTGATTCTTGATTCCAAAATGTTCACAAAAGTCCCTGAATTGTGCATTGTCAAACTATCGCCAATTGTTAGATACCAGCACCCTCGGTACTCCGAATCTACACAGAATATTCTTCCAAACAAAATCCTTAATGTTTTGCTATGTAATTTGAAAAGGGTTCGGCCTCCACCCACTTGGTAAAGTAGTCAATCCCTACTACCAAAAATTTCATTTGTTTGGTTCCCGGGGGAAAAGGACCTAGGATATCCAGTCCCCATTATGCAAAGGGCCACAGGGCCATCATTGGGGTCTGGTACTCCGACGGCTGCCTAGGGACGTTGCTATAGCGCTGACACTAGTCGCACACCTTGACATAAGCCTTAGCATCTGCTTGAATAGTAGGCCAATAATAGCCTGCACGAACGATTTTATGGACTAGCGATCTTGCCCCTGAATGATTTCTACATACTTCTTCATGAACATCTCTTAAAACATAATTGGATTCGTCCGGAGCTAGACACCTTAGGTAGGGCTAAGAAAAGCCTTGCTTGTATAGCACTTCTTTTATAAGGACATATTTGGCTGCCCTGACCCTCAGCTTTCTAGCTTCGTTCTTGTCTTCCAGAAGTCTTCCATCCTTGAGATAAATTATTATTGGACTCATCAAATTTTCTTCCTCTCCAATTTGCTGTATTTCTGGGAGGTCTATACTCGGCATGTATTGGACCTTGCCATACTCATCTATAACTCCTCCTGCCGAAGCTGCTCTTGCCAAAGCATCTGTTTCCATATTCTCATCCCTTGGGAGTTGAACAAAACTCACTTCTGAAAATTTCTGTACAAGCCTCCTCACTTTGCTGAGGTATCTCTTCATCCGATCTTCTTTGGCATCGTACATTCCATTCACTTGATTGATAACTAGCTGAAAATCTCCTCTAACTATTACCGACTTTGCTCTTAGAAACTTAGCCAATTTCAGCCCTTTGAGTAGGGCTTCATATTCAGCCTCATTATTGGTGGTTTGGTATTGTAGACGGGCTGCATACTCCAACGAATCACCCTCTGGGGACTTAAGTATGACTCCAATCCCTCTTGCATACATCGTGGATGATCCGTCCACATTGATAACCCACCTTTTTGTTCCTTCGTCTTGGCTTGGTGTGAATTCCGCATTGTCGTCTGCTAGCGCCTACGCCTTTACTAAATTCCTCGGCTGGTATTTGACATCAAACTCGCTAAGCTCCACTGCCCATTGGACTAGTGGTCCTACGACTTCCAATTTATTCATTGCTTTCTTTAGGGGATGATCCGTTAGGACAATAATAACATGAGCTTGAAAATAGTGTCTCAACTTCCTAGAAGCCGTGACCAAGGCAAAGGCCAACTTCTCCATCATCGGGTACCGTCCTTCCGCTGCTTTAAGTGCCCGACTTGTATAATATGCTGGCTTCTGGATCCATCCTTCTGCTCTGATCAACGTCGAGCTTATAGCGTGTGGGGACACCGCCAAATATAAATACAGTTCTTCATCAGGTACAGATGGACTTAGTAACGGTGTAGTTATGATGTAAGTCTTCAAATCTTGAAAGGCCCTCTGACACTTGTCTGTCCACTCAAACGCCTTCTTGAGGACTTTAAAGAACGGCAAACACTTGTTAGTAGCTTTCGAAACAAACCTATTGAGAGTGGCAACTCATCTGGTAAGAGACTAGACTTCTTTGATATTCTTTGGAGGTTCAATGTCGAGTATTGCTTGGATTTTGTCTAGATTCGCCTCGATTCCTCTATGCGAAACCATGAACCCCAAAAACTTCCCCGATAAAACTCCAAAAGCACACTTTCTTGGATTCAGTTTCATATTGTATCGCCAAAGTGTATCAAAGGTCTCTTGAAGGTCGTCCAGATGCTTCCCCTCGTCCAAACTCTTTACCAGCATATCATCGACGTAAACTTTCATATTTCACCCAAGCTAAGGACAGAACATGTGGTTCACTAGTCTTTGGTAAGTCGCCCCCGTGTTCTTTAAACCAAAAGGCATTACCTTATAGCAAAATAATCCTTGGCTGGTAATAATCCTTGGCTGGTAATGAATGAAGTCTTCTCTTGGTCTGCCTCATCCATCTTTATTTGGTTGTAGCCTGAGAAGGCATCCATGAAACTCAGCAACCTGTGACCTGCCGTCGAATCCACCAGTTGGTTAATGCATGGTAATGGATAACTGTCCTTGGGGCAAGCCTTGTTTAAGTCAGTAAAGTCCACACACATTCACCACTTGCCATTGGCCTTCTTTACCATGACCACATTTGCCAACCAGTTCGGATAATAAACTTCTCTGATGAACTCCGTGGTGATAAGCTTCTGGACTTCTTCTTTGATGGCGTTGTCTCACTCAGGAGCAAATACCCTCTTCTTCTAATGCACTGGTTTGGAGTAGGGACATACATTCAAACGATAAGTAATTACGCTCGGATCAATACCTGGCATGTCCTCATGACTCCATATAAAGACATCAAGGCTTTTCTTCAAAAACTGGACCAATGTATGCTTTGCCTCTTATTCCATGCTTGCCCCAATTTTAGTAAACTTATCAGATCTGCTATCGTCTAAGGGACATCTTCTAACACCTCAATGGGTTCCGCTGTGATTCTTCCCTTGTCTATGCTCATTGTCTGTACATACTCGTCCGTTGCCAATATGCCAAGTAGCATTCTTTAGCAGCTAACTGATCTCCTTATACTTGACCCACGTCATGCTCGGTTGGGAATTTGACGGACAAATGGTAGGTAGAGGTTACCGCCTTCCAGCTATTCAAAGTTGGCTTTTCGATAATAGTATTATATGATGATGAACAATCAACTATAAGGAAGTTTACCTATTTGGTTATCTGTTGTGGGTATGCTCCAACCACCACTGGCAGTGTGATGGTGCCCACCGGTTCTACTTTCATCCCTCCAAATCCTACCAAGGGCAAATTCACTAGGCGAAGCTGATCTCGTCCTAACCTCATTTATTGGAAAGCGGGGTAATACAAAATGTCCGTCGAGCTGCCATTGTCTACCAACGCCCTTCTAGTGGTATAGTCAGCAATGAGTAGGGTAATGGCAATCGCGTCATCGTGGGGGTGATGAACTCTTCTAGCATCCTCGTTTGTGAATGTGATAGCTTGCTCGTCAGCTTCCTTCATCGTGGGAGATCGTCCTGATAGTTGGACATTTTGAACCACCTTTAGGTATGTCTTCCTCGATTTGGATGACTGAGCTGTTAAGGTTCCTCCTATAATAACTCTTATTTCTCCTAGCGGGGGTTGTGATGACTCTTCCACCTTGGCCTTTAACTTCTCGTCCTTGTGATCTCGTCCAAGGAAATTCCTCAACTTTTCCTGCCTGATGAGGTTCTCTATTTACTGCTTCAAATCGAAACACTCGTCCGTGTTGTGCCCATGGTCCTTGTGAAAGCGGCAATTCTTGTTCCTATTGCGCTTGTTAAGATCTCTTTTCATTTTCTCTGGCCACTTCAAGGACGGATCATCCTTGATTTGCATAAGCACCTACTCTAGTAAAGTATTTAAGGGAGTGTACTGCTGACTTCTTATTGAGGAACTTGCCTTTTTACTGTCTCTATCCTTTTTCTCATCTACCCGAGCCTTGTTGAGATGAGGACCTTGATCGGGATGACGCGGGTAACCTTCCGAACGTTCTGCTCTTTTCCTCTTCTTAGCTATAATCGCATCCTCAGCATTCATGAAGTTTTGGGCCGAATGGACAAGTTTGGTCATGGTCTGAGGCTCTTGCTCGTAGAGCTTATGAATGAATAAGTCAGAATTGACCCCATTATGGAAAGCGGCCAATAGCAATTTGTTGTCCATTTCATCCACCGTCAAGGCCTCTCTATTGAAATGGGTAATGAAGGACTGTAAACTCTCATTCTCCCCTTGCTTAATAGTTAGTAAACTAGAAGAAGAACGCTTGTGGCGTTGTCCTCTAATGAAGTTATTGACAAACATCTTACTCAACCACTCGAATGATCTGATAGAGTTTGGGGGTATTTTGCTGTACCACAACCTTACTGGTCCCTTAAGTGTAGTGGGGAATGCTCTGCACATAATCTCGTCCAGAACTCTTTGAAGGTGTATGGTGGTCTTAAAAGTAGAAATGTGATCACATGGGTCACAATTTTCATTGTTTGAATCCAAGGAAGGCATTTTAAACTTAGGGGGTAAGGGATGACTATTGATGGAAGCTGAGAAAGGGGAGTCCGTTCGGTGAACCAAATCTTTCACGAGGTTCACCCGCCTCATGTTTTCCTTCATTTCATCCACGGCTTTTCTCATCTGGTCCATTTCCTTCTCCAAACGTGGCACCTTTCTTGAAGTAGTACCTCTTGACTGACCTTCGGACTCAACGTTTTCTCCTCTACCCTCTTGACTCTGGGCTCGCCCTTCTGCATGCCCGTCATAGTGTTGCCTCCTCAAATTGATCTCTCTGTTCAACTCCTGATTTTGGCGGGTCAGTTCCGCCATAGCGGCAGCCATGGACTGTATATGTTGAACAAATGATGGTTGCACAACAGGTGCTGACTTACGGTCACAGTAGGGGTTACTAGAAGCATCCCTACTCTTCTGGTGGCCTGGGCTGGTAGCCCTTAATCTTGTCCGAACCACCATTTAGCTTTTTGTCTGGGAAAGGCGAATTGCCGCAAACGAACGATCAAGCGAAAAGAACACGAGAATTATTTTCTTCTGAAATTGATGTTTCCCATAGATTGCGCCAACTGATGATGCAATGAAAATCAGTAGGCTGGATGCTATGGATTCGATAAGTCTACTGATTGTCCTGATGGCCTGAAAAAGAAAGAACAATTATCAAAGATGACCGGGGTTGCCGGCCAATAGCCTTCCAATGACAAAGTTAGTTTCTTCTCTATTATTTTGGAGTTCCAATTTTATCGGATGTTATTGAACGTACCTTTGTCTTGTCTGAATTAGCGTTTATATAGTGTCTTGAAGACAGTTACCACACTCATAACTTCCCCTAGTTTTGAGGAGGTATGAGGGTTCAAAGATAACTTCTATAATTGCTTAGGAGTTACGTTTTTCTTATGTAACGGTCACTGGAAATTACGCGTGTAATAAGGAGTCATAGTGTACATTTAGGAATTTTTTTCAAGTGCCAAAATCTCGTCCAACGTTCCTCCTCCATAGGCAATTCAGTCAAGCATACCTCGTCCTGAGGTCCTCCAGTTATGTGTACCTTGTCCACAAGAGAGGTTCTTTCTTTCCTAGGACGAGACTCTTGTGAATGTGGTAGGTGGTTCCCTTGGACGACATCCCCTGGTGTTGACTTTTGACCGTGCAACGCCTCGTCTCTGCACCTTACTTGTCCTGGACGATCTCCATCGACGAAATTAGAGTTGTATTTTATCATACCCCATCACTACCTACCCCAAACATAAAGGATGAAAAGTGTTTTTATCCTAAGTTATTTATTTATTTATTTTTGTGTGTGTAAAACTATGTGTTTTTACTTAAAATGGTGCGTAAATATAAAAATACAATAAAAAAAATACAGCAAGTCAACACAGAAAAACTATATGTGAAATAGTAAATTTTGGTTCAACAAAGTTGACTAAACCAAAAAAAAAAAAAAACTAGAAACACAACATAATGGTACAACATTTTCATAATACCTTTATAATTTTGTTATATTTTGTTTAGACCGATAAAGAATTGACATTTTAGTAGTTGTGAAAATATTATGATGATAACAAAATGTCTTAATATTTTCATAAGAGAAATGTTATGTTTACAATATTTTCATAACAAATCTTACAGTAATAGGTTGTTACAGGTTGTTGTTGTTGTTGGTATGCAAAAAAGTAATTTTATTGGTAAGTTTAAATTTGAATCAATAACAATTTACCACTTATGATTTGTTGTGAAAGTGTTATGAAAAATGTTGTGGATGTCGCACTTTTTTTTTCACAATACTTTTATTTTTAATTGTGGTTGGTTACAATATTATATATATATATATATATTTATATATAACCTATAACTAATTAAAACCTCAACAATTGTGAAAATATTGTGGCAATTTATTATGATAATATTTTATTCTTTTAGGGTAACAGCTCATATGCAGATAAAAAAAATAAAAATAAAAAGCGTGTTCAATGGGCAATATTTCCACCCAAAAAAAAGCTAGTTTTCATAGGAGAAATGCTACGTTCACAATATTTTCACAACAAATCATAAAATAATAGGTTGTTACGGATTGCTATTGGTAGGCAAAAAAGTATTTTCATTGTTAAGTTTAAATTAGAACTAATAACAATTTACCACCTATGATTTTTTATGAAAGTGTTGTGGAAAATGTTGTGAATATTGTACTTTTTTTTCACACAATACCTTTATTTATAGTTGTAGTTGGTTCTAGTATGCTATTTTATTTTAGCCTATAAATAATTAATATCTTAACAATTGTGAAAATATTGTTGCAATTTGTTGTGATAATATTTTATTCTTTTAGGGTAATAGCTCATATGCAAATAAAAAGTGATGGGGTATGATAAAATACAACTCCAATTTCGTCCATTGAGATCGTCCAGGACAAGTAAGGTGCAGGGACGAGGCGTTGTATGGTCAAAAGTCAACACTAGGGGATGTCGTCCAAGGGAACCACTTACCACATTCACAAGAGTCTCGTCCTGGGAAAGGAAGAACCTCTCTTGTGGACGAGGTATGCACGACTGAAGGACCTCAAGATGAGGTATGCTTAATTGAATTGCCTATGGACAAGGAACGTTGGACGAGACTTTGGCACTTGGAAAAAATTCCTAAATGTACACTACGACTCCTTATTACACGCGTAATTTCCAGTGACCGTTACATAAGAAAAACGTAACTCCTAAGCGGTTATGGAAGTTATCTTTGAACCCTCATACCTCCTCAAAACTAGGGGAAGTTATGAGTGTGGTAACTGTCTTTAGGACACTATATAAACGTTAATTCAGACAAGACAAAGGTACATTCAATGACATCCGATAAAATTGGAACTCCAAAATAATAGAGAAGAAACTAACTTTGTCATCAGAGGGTTATTGGCCGGCAACCTCGGTCACCTTTGATAATTGTTCTTTCTTTTTCAGGCCATCGGGACAATCAGTAGATTTATCGAATCCGAAGCATCCAGCCTACTGATTTTCATTGCATCATCAGGTAGTTCACCATTTCTTCTTAAACTTTAAAATCAAGCAAATTTTCCCCTTAGTATTTTAAAAGAGCAAAGATGTCATATTATTATTCTCTTAGTTAAACCCTAATCAAAGCTTATGACTCTTAAAATATTACATTGTGTAATGTCTAAAATACTCCCCCTAAATTTTAACATTCCAAAAATTTCTACATGTATTTTGAGTTTTAGATGGTAGTAATGCTTAAAAAGTTAGAATGGTGATATAAGGTGTTTTATTTATTACCTAAAGAACATTGATTTTCTAGGTTTAAATCTTCGAAACTTATAGTTTATCTAATGGGAAATTTCATGATACATGCCTTTTGTTATCTTTTTAAATTTTTTTTTTCTTGCCTAAAATGGTTGTTCATTAAAAATTAAGGAAGCTAAATATTGCACCTAGACTCATGTAAACTGATAAAGAAGAAAGTATGAATGAAAAAAATTTCATTGTGCATGGTTAAAGGTATTTGATGAAAAACTTCAATTGTAGCATATGACATAATTAATTACGAAAATTTAAATATTGTGACAATGTTTTAGCTAAGACACTGTCACAATATTTAGATTACCACAATAAGCAACTGAGTTTTGCTATTGTTTGTTTTGAAAGATGATATTCGTTATCATTTTTAGAAGTTTTTAGTGAATAGATATTGTCTTTAGCAAATAAGTACTAAGAAACTATTATAGTAAAATAGATATTCATATGTTAAATAGTTACCATAATTTCGTGTGTGATTAATTATTAAAATTATTATACGAATAAGATTAACTTTGTATGACATATATTATATATATATATATATATATACACACACACACACTTATATATATATAGTTTCATACTTCTTCAAATAGAACCCAATGGAGTTGACCAAGTGATTGGACATCTGTTGCAAACAGTGATTAATTTCTGGTTGAAAGTTTTGAAAAAATAAAACCTAAAAAAAAAAAAAAATTCTTCAAATAGAAATTTTATTTTAATATTCTCAGAGCTTGCATCACCCTACCTACTATATTAAAATAGGGGGAGACTCTGGATACAAGTATACAACCTCCCCTTTTTTTTTTTAAGAATTGGTTTTATTTATTTTTTATTTTTGAGAAGGAAACACCGAAACAGTATTGGTTCGAGTATGCCGACAAAGAGAGAATATTATAATATACAAAAATAAGAATCACAAAAAATAAAAATGGCCTGCAGACCACTCGAACAAAAGAAGGGTGTGTGTGTGTCAAAACAAACGAAGAGCACTCCGAAATTTCCTCCCATTTTCTTAACATACCTTCGGTCTTCACCACCCAAACCCAAACCCAAACCCAAACCCAACCCCCCACCACCTCATCTCTCTCTAACCTTAATCTAACCGTCATTACTCTTCTACCTCCTATAAGCCTAACCTTACATTACACTTTAAGAAAAAGTCAAAACTTGTAAGAAAAAATATTCAACATCAACCTTAAATAATTAATCTTAATAGTAAAAACTGAAGGATATATCAACTTGAACAAAATATCTCTCTATCTTCCTTTCCTGCTATCAAAAAAGTCAAATTTATCAGAACACCACCCAACACACAGACTTACAATACAAGTAGAGAGAAAGGAGCAAACTTGTGTCTGTTTCTGGCTTTTTTTGATCTCTTGGGAGCTAATTCAAATTCACCAAATAAAATCTATATAAAAATTTACAAAAAAAAAAACTGAGCTTGAATTCATAAAAATCTTCGATCTTTCAATGGACTCCGATTTCTGGACCTCTCGTCTCGCCGCCGCCAAGCGCCAATACACGCTTCAGCACCACCATCAGAGCTCCCACTTAGGTGAGTACCACCATATCCGATCTGGGTTTTTATTTTTTATTTTTTAAAGCTTTGGTTTTTTCAATGTTTTTTGTTTTGTTTTGTTGGGGTTGGATTTAGATCGGTTGGGTATCGATGATTTTGAGGTGGAGGACGAGGTCCGACCCGATTTCCCATGTCCGTATTGCTACGAGGACTTCGATATCGTGTCACTGTGTTCGCATCTAGAAGACGAGCACTCGTGCGAATCCAAAGTCACTGTACGTGTTTCTTTACATATATACCCTCATATTTGTACGTTTTGTTTTAGTTTGTATGTTTGGTCTGTGAGAGAGAGTCAAATGATTTTGCTTTCCCTATTTGGTTAATGTTGGAGAGTTTGATCTTTGTTGGTAAAGCTGTGTATGCCCATTTTGATTCATTGCCGTACTAATATTTCTTTGCTTTCATTGAGTGCTTCATTTTTATTAATGTCTTGCAAATCATGACGCGTTTTCTTTTTTTTTTTAAACACCCATCAAAGAAAAGGAAAGAAAAAAAAAGTTGTTTTTGTTTTTTTTGAAATTTGTCTAGATAGTGTAAATAAGGACTAAAGGAGGGACTTAAGAACCATTAATTTCTGTGATTTACATTTATTTGTGAAAATGATCATTTTCATTTATGCGGCACACATACATATACAATTGTACAATAAAACGGTTGTGTAGTAAATCTGTCGTGCTCCAATGATATTAGTATTAACAGAGAATCTGAAATTACATCTTTAGGCGTGGAGGCACTATATTCATCTTCCGGAGCAGTTGTGATTATTATTATTTTTTTCTTTTGCACTGTTTTTTCTTGAGGAAACTTATAGATTGGTATCATTAGAATATTTAATTAATTGGTTAGATGCATATAAACAAGGAATACCAGAATATTAGGAGTTTGAGTAGTGAGTTTTGTGGTGGCTGATGGTCACACTGTTGGCTATTATTCTGGAGCTTTTAGTGGTTGATGATCTAGGAGAATTTTAAATAAAGTTGTGTGTGTACTAAGCCTGATGTATCTAGTAAAATTTTGGATAATGAAAGTGTAATATGAGTTTGATGGATCAGAGACTGTTTACGTGACAGATACTTTGATATCTGCCACCACCCCAGCCATGCAGCCTAGGTCTGTGGGTTAGTTCACCTTTTGATTTCATAAAATTATACCTAGGAAAGCATGGAATCAGCAATCCGTTAGAGAATTTCAATAAGAAAAGCCATTGTTACTTCTTACCTCCTTTCTTTTCACTTTGGTTGGTGAGTTCTCATGTTCCATATCAGAAGTACTGGTGGTTTACATGTACAATGTACAGGTGAAAAGCAGTGGGCACTGCAACTGTACTTAATACAAAATTTGATGAAGGTGATATAAGCTAAGTCAAAGAGGAATGATATGATTCAAGTGTCAGATGTTACATGCACAGCCAAAAATCATAATAATCTGGTTTGAGTTATCTGCATAAGAATTGGTGGCTCATCATTTAACTAGCATCTGGCTGTAGACAAAGCATATGCCAATATAGGGTTAGGATATATAGAGCTAGAGACATATCGGGAACAACATTCTGGCTTTGAAGCATAAGCATTGTGAGATACACAATCATGAAGGATCCATTTTTTTATTATTGGTAAGTTACACACGCATTTAATGGGTCTTGAACTCACTACCTTACCCTTAATCTAGAGCTTTTAAGGGAAGGAGGTGCCAGTTGAGCTAGAGCTCATTGGCACAACAATCAACATATTGTAACAATTACTGGCCTATCTGATTGTTTTGGGAGTTAGTAGAGGTCCAATGACATTATTGTTTTCGTAGCTTCTTCCCTTTTATATTTTAAATTATCTTTTATGTCCACCGTAGTGCATAATTTATCCAACCCCTTCCAATACTCTAGCAACATTAACTTGAACAGATTTTTTGTGAGTAAGTAATGATTGTGTTGAAAATTGACCGAAATTCTTTTTTTATTTTTATTTATTCGGTAACCTGTTTTAGTATTCTTGGTGTGGAAGGAAAGTTTTTCCCTTGTCAAAGAAGTAATTTAGTATTCTTTGACTGCCAAGGAATAGGAATTGGAGTCTTATATGTAGGCATTCTGTTAAGGGTTTGGTGGCTTATTCTAATGGACCTCGCATTAGAGAGAGGAGAAGACTCTAGAAGAACATAGAGTGAGTTTTATCAAAGATTAGTTTGTCATTCTGTCAAAGTGTTTCTCCAAATCTTTTCTTTCAAAAGAGCAACATTTCACCAGCAAAAATTCTTGTCGTGCTACTTCTGTATAATGAGCCACAGAGCCAAGAAATTCACTATGGATGATAGTGAAAAAATCTTCTAAAGTGAGACACTGGGCTGCTTGTGTAAGTAGAGTTTATCTTTTGTTTGAGTGAGAGAACCCCCAAAGGGTGTACTGGGGTTCTGGGATTGTGAGGTTATGTTTGGTAACAATTTTGTTTTCTATTTTCAAAAACTTGCTTTTGGAAAAATAAAGAAAACATAATTTTTTTTTTTTTTTTTTGTATTTTTGAAATCAAAAACATGTTTGGTTAGTTGAATTTTTTTTTTTTTTTTTTAATTTTAAAGAAAAAAAAAATAGAAAATACTAAAATATGTTGTTACTAAGGTTTGAACTCTAATGCTAATTCATTAAATGAGATAGATTCATTAAATTAAATGTGTGTTTCATTGACTTTTGAAAATTAGAAATTGAAAACAGCCTTGTACATGTTTTCAGTGTTCTTCACAAATTGAGTTTTGAGAACAATTTATGTTTTTAGTCCATTTTAGGTTGCCAAACAAGGATTTTAGTCTTAAAAATAGAAAATTGTTTTTGGAAACAGAAAATAAGGAGAAAAAACCATTACCAAACATACCCTGAGTGCCTCATTTGTTCATTAATTTGTATTGACAGCTTGTTTTGGGTGCAATGGGATGTGAGTTAATTTGTGTTGTGAGAGGTTTTCAGTGTGTATTTTGTGTGGTGTTTGTGAGAGTCTGTTGCTTGCCTTTTATTGTTTTGTGTGTTTTCACAAAACATTGTGTTTTCAATCTATTAGCAGTTATTATTATAAAACACAGCTTATATGGTCAGTGTTATGTAGTCTATATTGCTTCATTTTGTAGATTGAATCTACAGGAGATCCTCCATATACATATATGAATGCTATATGCCTAAATCCCAAGATTTGGTGATGGATGAATTCAATTCTTAGATCATATCTGTGGTTGATGCCCTCAATGTGGGGAACTTATTTTTCCTTGTACTCAAACCAACGAGAATACTGGCTTCTTTGACATAGTTAAAGTTTTTCAAGTCCAAAATCAATCAAGGAAGAGGGGAGGGGGTGGGGGGGATTTTTTTTTGATAAGTAAAGAGGGGAAAATGATGGAAGAGAAATGAACAAAGTGAACATCTTGTTGTAGCTAATTGATTGTTACTGTCATTCCTGCTCCGTAGGATTAAGGGAGGATGGCTTGTTAAGTACTTGACTACTTTCTAGTTTTGATTGATGCTTTCATGTTAATAGTCTCATTCTGATTCCACTTTTTCCTTGCAGGTTTGTCCCATTTGCTCTGTTAAAGTTGCACGAGACATGCTAAGTCATATCACGCTGCAACATGGACACTTGTTCAAGATATCCTTTTAACTGAAAATTCCATCACTGTTGTTTCTCTTCACATGACTTAATTGGCTTTAAAAGAGTATGCTTGTGTATATGATCGGTTTACTAATTGATGTCAAAACTGAATGGCTATATAAGTTTCCTTTAACTGAGGATTACTTGCAGAGACGACGCAGGTTACGTAGAGTTGCAATTCCTAACAGTCAGGCACTGTCTCTTCTGGGTCGGGATCTTCGTGAGGCCCATCTGCAGGTGCTTCTAGGGGGTGGTGGATATCGGTCAAACAATGCTAATGTGTCTACTGCAGCTACTGATCCATTCCTATCATCACTTATTTTGAACTTCCCTGCATCTGAAGCAGAAGAGATTTCAAAATCTGTGGTAAACAGTGCTGAGGACTCTTCTGTAAAGAATGTAGCACCAACACATATATGGAAATCAAGGTACTGATATAGATCTAATTTCCTTTGTGACAGGATGCTTGTTATTTTAATGGTATAATGTTCTAGTCATGGTTATGGGTTGGAAAAAAGACAACCATGAAATTCTTATCCTAATATTTTTGATAAAATCATTGTCCTTCGGTTAAAATATTTAGAATATTTAAAATCAAGTATTAACCTAGTGAAAATAGTCAAATAGTATGTACCTGTACAATAACTGAAATCATGATTGAAGTCATGATTTCAAACTTAAAAAATTGTGACTTAAAGTCACGATTTCAGTTGTTTGCAGTGTGTGTATATGTATACACTATGTGCAGCTGCCAGCAATCACTACTTTTCGTTGTGGTGTCCCATGTTCCTTACCTCCACCCACTCCTCCCCACAATTTACCTATCAAATATATATATATATATATATATATATATATAGAGAACATTTTTGGAGGGAGATGGGCCGGCTGGCCCAAATGAGATCACCGTCCAGAAAGCAATTCTTAATTGTTTAGTTAAAATATTTAAATAATCGTCAGAGTCACCAAGAGCCTTAGCTCAAATGACACCTTCTTATGTTTCCAGTGGAGATGTTCATGGTTCAAATCCCCTCTCTCTCATTGTAACCATCAAATCATCAAAAAATAAAATATAATTGTCAAAGTCTAACAACCCTGTTGTACTTGCGTCTTGCCAAAATCCTCTTGTGAGATGTAGTACCCTTCTAAATGATTTTCATGATTTCTAAATTTTTTTTTTCCTATTTTAGGCATGACTTGAAACTTGGGACCCATCCTTAACCATGTGAGCCAGGGCTCACAAGCATGTTTTTCCTTTTCTTACATCAAAATTGTTTGCCGGAGTAGTGCATGCAGTGGGATGAGGCAGGATTAAGGATTCCTCTATCATTTGGGCAAAATATGTTGGACAAATATATATATATATATATATATATATATATATATACACATTGCAAAATATTTTTTGATGTCTTGATCCACCATATCTGTATCCAACTAGACTTATCATATAAATTAAGAAGTAATTTAGTCACAGACTTTGGTGGTGAGGAAGCTCTTAGTCTTGCCCAATCTATTTGATCCATTTAATTTATGCTTTTGTAGCTTTTATCCAACTATGAACATCTCTCCTAAAACCCTTCTTTTGGTCCAACTATTAACATCTCTCTCTCCCCTTGCAGCTTCGATCCTTCTTTGAGTTATGAAGAGCGGGAAAAAAGGATGAAGCAAGCTGCTGGAAGAGCAGGTTTTATGCAAGACCTGCTTTTCACAACTCTGTTAGGCGAGTAATAGAAGCAGTAAGTTACTTCATAAATAATTGAATGTGAATTATTTAGAATTCTTGGTAAGGGGGTATACTTGGGTGGGATTGTGATAGTTTACGTTGTTTGGTAATGCAATATGTGCCTCATATGGATACCGAAGCAGTACTATGAGTGCCTGATAATTAGTTCCCATTCTTGTTAGTGCCCTCTCCGCCGGAGATGTACTTACATTCTGAAGAAACATTCCAAAACGATCTATTAGCTTATGAAAAACTTCAATTTATGAAATGGTTATTCTATTGTTTTCTAAACTCTTTTATTAAGAAAGATTCCAGCACAGAAAAGATGGAGCCTATGCTCTGCTACTTTCCAGGGGGGCAAGTAGATGTACTGAAGAGGGAATTTCATGATCCATCCAATGAAGTACAACAATTCAATGAATTATATTCAAGCAGCTTATGGAAGGGATAAAAAGACAATTTTGATGAATATTCTAATTCATTTTGTAGGCGTCAGAATATTTTTTAGAACTTAACATTTTGTCATTATTTCATATGTAAGAAAGCATTCCAAGAAAGCTAAAATTGAGATTTCAAAACGATTTTAGTGCAAATTTGAAATTCTAATGCTTAAATTCTGTTTGAAAAACACAATTTTCAAAAGAGAAGCTATTCTCCTATGTAATTTTACCAAAACACAATTAATAATATTTGCTCCAATGCTATAAGTCTATCTTTTTTTTTTTAAAAAAAAATACTATTTATAATAATAATTATTAATAAAATAATATTATTTTTCCAAAAACTCCGACGAACCCTTTTATTAGTCTTAGCAGCTGATGAAATGAATCAATCAATTGTGTACGTATATTTTTACATACTTTTTTACTCACACGTATATTATAAACACTCAAACAACATAACTCAAACTCTTCAACCAAATACCCCTTTAGTGTCTAAAATTGTGTTTTCAAAATTAAGAATTTTTAACAGAGGCTATTCTCCCCACACAATGATATTTTTATTAATTATAAGTGTGCAAAGGTGGGCTCAAGTGCAACGTGCCCCCACTTGACCCAATTAGAGAGCGCAAACCAGCTCAATATCTCCTTAAGCGTACCTTTTAGAGTGCTTGAGGAGTTACTCCCAACCTGGTAATTTGACCAAATACTTGATCAAACAATTTTGTGGTACGAGACGTAGAGGGGCCATTGCCCCCGTGGAATTATGGTAAAGGCAAGGTAAAGGCCGAGAAGAAAAGGCAGAAAATGAGTTGTCACCTTCACATTAATTAATTTCACCTATGGCTAACTGTTAACATTAATGGCCTGTTTGGAAGTTTAGAGAGGGAGGAGAGTAGAGGGGAGGAGAATAGTGGAAAGGAGAGTAGAGGGAAATGATTATCCTCCACCTTGTTTAAATGTTTTTAAAATTAAATAAGAGGAAGGGAGTAATTAGTCTTTTTATTTGTAATTTTGTTAATATAAGAAGGACAAATTTGGTAATTCATTTGGTCAAGTATTTTTATCTTCCACTCTCCCTCCAAATCTTTTCAATTTGGGGGAGTTAGAAGTGAGGGGTTAGAGGGAGTTGAAACCCCTCCAAACTCCTCCCCCTCCTCCCTTAAAAAACTCTAAAACAAGGTAATTGAACTATTCTCCCTCCCTCTACTCTACTCTCCCTCCTTTTTTTAACTCCCAAACAGGCCATAAATGCCGAATGACACATCTGGATATAAAGAAGTAGCACTAGGCCTAATTCCATTTGTAGACCTAACAACAAGGATGATTTGATGGAAACCCACTATTTCACCCGCTCATACTTGGGAATTTAGCCCCTTCTCCCCTATAAGTAGAAGAACTTCCCCCACTTCTCCTTAGGCTAGAATCAGGAATCAGCATCGAGAAGGGGGGCAGTTGAAAGTAGAGACGAGTTAATTGAAGGTAGCGAGTCTCGGGTCTTTGTCACTAGTCTTTCTTCCCCAAGTTAAGTCTAAGTCTTTTTCTTCCTTTGGGCTTGCGAGTCAAGGGTCTTTGTACGAGAAGGTTCCAATTCAAATGCTCTAAATGAGCTTTGTCACGACCTGAATTCATGGAACATGAATTTAGATGCATAACTAACTTGCTGATCTTACATAACTCAATAAACATAATCCTATAAACTACAAATAAATAATGCTCTTAATAAATCTCTTACAATACTAAAATCCACAATTTATAAATAATTTTCAAATACTGTAAAATCTTAAGTGAAATAAAAATAATTAAAAATCCTTAAAAACTTCAAGCATGACGTTGCCTAAAAACTCTCACACTTTACCTTGCACTTTCTGAAAAGATCCAAAGTTTTGGTTTCCCAATTAAACTTTAATATGAAAATTATAATTGATGGGGTGAGCCACACATCTAGTAAACAATTATACACAATACACAATAGAATAGAGTCAAGCAAAACACAAGTACTTTGATTTCACAAATTCACTTAATGACATCAAATATAGTTTTCAGAACATATAATGAACCACTTACTATATATGTAATCAAATCTTAAAATCATTCATAAACACATACAGATAATCGATCAGAGCACAGTGTCACATATACATATATCATATATTCTCACATACAATCCTATGAGAGGATACCAACATCTAATCCTTGCTAGCGAGAAATCAACACTTATTTTCACATACAACCATGTGCACGGGCTTACACATATACCTGATCAATTCTAAAAACACTTATTTTGAGTCATATATCATAAAAACAAAGTTTATACAAAATAAAATAATTTTCTTAATATTAACAATTATTTCAAATATAAAAGCATATTGAATATCACAGTATCGAATAAAAACATAAATCAAAGGACGCTTGATTCTCTCAGGGAACGAGTAGGAACAAAGGAGTTTATACAAGTATTTTACAATTCCTGAGTAAATCTGAAAATTCAATTTGATAAAAGAAACATTTTAAATACCATTTGGAGAATAGGAATATGACTTTGAAATCACTTGGTTTTACAGAAATTTATAGAACAAGAACCTTTTTAGAAAATTTACATCGAAACTCAATTCTATCCAAAAAATAGTTTAGTTTAGAAATTGTCTTTTAAATGAGATTTGAACATTTAAAACGCTATTTAAAATTCGAAATTTCTCTTTAACACATTATTTAAAAGTCAAAGTTTCTTTTTCAATGATATAAAAATGCTTTCAATAAACTTTAGAAAACGTAAGCTTAAAAACTTAACTTTTGAAAACTTTTAACTTTTAAGAACTTAAAGAACAAAACTTGTGCATATTATGCATCATTACTTATAGTACTTGAATCATTTTGAAAGTTCAGCTAAAACACCTTCCAAATAGCCTTAAAACACTCTTAAAAAGGACCTATAATCAACCATGGAAATTACCTAATATCCTCTACAAAATATAAAGCTTATCAAATTATACAAACTGACTCACTAGGATTATACTTTGCTGAACTAATATATTCTAACCAATAATGTTTCCTTGCATTGGGTCAATTCTCATATTACCATTAGAGAGGCAGTAACCTAAATATTCTAGTCCTTAGATTTAATATTCCCATTGAAAGCGTAAGGATACAGAGCCACCTTTAAAATTAAAAGTTATAATTATGAAGTCTGTAGGCAACTTAATGAAATCATGTACCGACTATTAGAGATTTAATCTAATATATATAATCCTTTGTTAGACCCAAGGTCCTCAATTTCAACAGGTAACCAATATTAAATACAAAAGTACCATAACTTAAGAGTATTACAATCGGATCTTTACATGAATAACACTTATATATATAACATTTGTTCTAGGATACTTGGTGTGGCCAGCTTTGGATTTAAAACCATGGACACACAGGGGGCAAATCACTGACTTAATATATATCCAAAGGAAAAACGTAAAAGCCATATACAAGATTAAGATTTGTAATTCCATGGTTTTGTTCTAGAATGAAGTCTGTAAACACTAACCTAAAAGTGTAAACAACCATTCTAGGAAATATCCTTTTTGAAAAATTTAAACATCACTAACGTTCCAAAGATAAAATTCTAACTCTTTTAATTCTTTATTTCTAATCGTGAGAAATCATACCTTAAACAATTGGGTTGACTCTTCAATTATATGTGCTCTAAATTCCAAGGAAAAAATATACCTCTTAGCCTCTTTAGTGATGAATCCCTTTCTATGAAAAACTGTCATTTATCTTTCTCTACCACATATTTAACGCATCAGAGATGTGGGTTTAGTGGGGGTAATGGGTTGCAATTACTAACAAAAGTGCTTATGACCCATCAATTAAATATATATAAAATATAAATAACCTCAAATAAAAATATGTGGGGTATTACACCTAGGGCTTACTCAAGAAAGGAAAAAAAAAAAAGAAGAAAAAAAGAATATAGAGAAAAGTAGAAAACTTAAAGAAAAAGAAAGTATGCGAGAGTGGAAAATCGAGTAGAAGAGAGGAAATCTATCCTCAGAATTGTAATCCTCGAGCTTTTCTTGAAGGTGGCTTCTCTAATAGAAATAAAATAATAAATTCATTGTGCTGAGTTAAAATGATCCTTAAGCTTTTCTTAAAGGTGGCTTCTCTAATAGAAAAAACATAGACTAAGATGCAAAACCCACCTTTTACGTTTCACCAAAATTTATTTTAATTCTTTAACTTTGCTTTCATTCATTTCAGTTCTCTATCTTCCAAGTTATTCAAGTAAAGCATTTCCATTAACTTTTGTTATATGTTGTGGTTACTTTTCCAATTTAAAAAAAAAATTTTCTTCAAATTTTTTAAATTAAAATAAATTCAATTAATGATGGAAAAGTATTTTCTAAAACAAAAGTTAATAAAAAAGTCTTAATTGAATAAATCTAAAACTTGGAGGACTGAAATGAACAAAAGCAAAGTTAAATAATTGAAATGAATTCTGACGAATCTTAAAAGCTGAATTTTGCATTTTAGCCAATAAAATAATAAATTCATTGTGCAAAGTTAAATCCTTGATTCTCATTTTTTTTTTACCAACTACAATAAATAAAATAATATTATTTATCCAAAAATCCCGAGGTTCATCAAGAAACAGTAATGCCATTGCCACCTAGATTTTACTCCCAAAAGGATAGTGGTTTCCTAGATATGATTAACATTGTCATGCCTGAATGGCTTTGCTTGCGCAAAATAAATTGCTATTGAAGCTGATTTTAAATACATAATGTACATTTTCAATAAGGGAAAAAATTGATTGTGCACTTCCCTGTTCGGTTTTCTCATATTGAATCCTCGGACATTATGGTCAACAATGAGTATTTCACAGTTATTGAGATTTTGCCACCCACTACATGGAGCTTAGCTCCGGTGACCACCCAATATCCTGGCGGGTCCTCTGGACCTCTCACCATTTCCATCGTATTTACAAAGTTTGACATCTTTGGTGCCTTTGTTGGTAAAGGAGGGCCTCCTGGATAAACTGCTGAATTCATATCGACTTTAGCCGGTTTCTCAGGTGGATTCAATCCTGCGCTAAATCTTGTGCTGATCATCATTGAGATGAAACCTGATTTTCGAGATGACGTTGTGGGTCCTGCCCATGCAGATCTCCGTATCTTTGCAGATGCCACCATGGAGTACCCAAGTCTCAGGAACAGAATTTTTCTCATTCCAATAACCTTAACTTCAAACCAGGCCTTTGTAACAATACAAGCAGACTCACCAATGTGGGCACCATTATACTCTACTGGAGCAGTGCACACGTGTGATAATATGTTCCACTTGACAGGTACAAAGTAGCCTTGGTCCACTGGTTCCTCAATGGGCTCATAACTGCGATCATCTGCTAGTTGGAGGATTTTGGGAAGAGTTGCGAGATGCTGAAGATGAATTGCAAGACGGTCACTTTTTTTGCCTTCCAAGTATAAACGAACCCCTGTCACTGGCCGATTTCCAGAGTCAACCTGCCAATTGTGAAATTAAATCAGGAAGTAACAAGGAATTTAGTAAAATGGGAATGTATCAACATGCTTCATTAAAGGAAATAGATTTATAAATTTGTTATAGCATATAACTGAAATGACCAGTATCATGCGTCACTATGAGAACAATATGGGCACTGAGATAGTGCTGTACTACATACAATTTCTTTTACGTAGGAGTAACTAAACCCTAATTAAACTTTAGTTTGTTCTTAAAAAAAAAAAAGGAACAGTATACTAAACAAGTCACAAGGCCAAACTTCATATAAATTTTTTGTTACCAAAGTGAAAACGGCCTTGCTGCACCAGGATGAAATCCCATAAGCTCACATTCTAGTCGATAGAAACAGCAAATCATATTTATCCCCAGACCTTACTATGTCAATTCCCTATTGCATGGGGCTATAGAAAATAAGCAGCAGGGTTCTTCCTTTGGGACCAACTAAAACAATCAAAATAATGAGATCACAATTTGCTTGCAATCTCTATACCAATACCTATAAGTCTGTGAATTCTACAAAGTAATCCCAATAATGAGATCAAGGGTAATTTGAGAATCTAAACTTAATGGTATCACTATTTTTATGAGCTGCAACAGAAGGAATTACCTGCGTGGTGTTGACATAAAGCTTGGGGCCCATAAAAGTTAACTGAAGCGATGGGGAAACCTGTTTTCTGTGCCTTAGACCAAGAGGCAAATCGCCATACATTGGAGCCCACTGCCGAGGCAATTGAAATTCTAAAAATTGATGGAGTTCCTCTATTGGTGGCCTATCTGCATGAGTTATCAACCATCAGAGACCAATAGAAGTACTGAATGAGAGGAATAATAACAGTGATTTAAATAGATATGGTAATTTCATATACAAAGATTCACAGATGGAAGACATGCAGACTCATGTATAGGCTACATCCAAAGATTACAGTCACAAAAAAATACTAAACTCAGTTTAAATGTAATTGTATCCATAGTTTCTGCAGACTAACATAATGATACCATCTGACATCAAGTTTGATGTAAGTTTAATTGAATCCATAGTTTCTGCAGAAGTACATAGTGATACTATCTGACATCAAGTTTGATATATAGGTACCAACAGGTTAAAGCAATGAAATAAAAAACAGAATTATACTGCCAACCAAGCATAGAACTGAGCATAGGGAAAGATAGAAGGTCCATTAGGCCAGGTCACACTAATATGCCAATAAAATCAACGATCACAGATTACGACCAGTGCGCTCAACGCAATTTATATCAGCGCTAAGGCTATTATATGATTATATCCTTCAACAGTGTTATATTCATTATACATCCATTAATATATACATATATTAAACTTCACTAAGTTATATCATTCTAAAATCACATTCTGTGTTTTAGTGAATGCAAGATTGGACTGAACTTGAAATGACTTTCAATAGGCTTCAATGTGCATGGGATACAGGAAAATTAATGCCCCCCAATACTGGAATAATAATCTTTCAAGAATTCAAAATGGGATAATAATAGTGATCACATGAATATTTAGCCATAGAGAGATCAAATAAACAGATTATAGGTATGCATACTCACATCTAAGGTACAGATTCACTGCATGACCCAGAAATCCATTGCCTCTGACACCACTCAAGAGTGAAGTTATAGGCACAAAGGACATTGATATGACATTAGGAAACTGTGATATGGTTGACAGCCACTGATTATGACTTTGACCAATATCAATGCCCCCCCTTCTGATACAGATCCGCACTATATCCTGTGTTAAAAATAAATAAATCTTAATTTTTTTTAAAAAAAGTGTCCTGTTCCCCATAGGGTTCAGTTTCAGAAACAGCATCGGCATTAGATAGTATAGACTTACATCATTCTTTGAGTAAAAGACATCAGGAGGCCTAACTGAGGCATTACGGGGATCCCAGGGCATTACATTTTCTTCCTGAACAATAATAGAAACATTAAAGCAGAACGACTCTCCTCATTATTTCCCTAAGTTTCCCCTTTGTTGTTCATGGTTTCAAATTTAAATATAATGGAAATCCATTATTACTTCAAAAGCCTGAAAGTAAGTCATCTAAGAAGGAAATAAAATGTGAGATCCACTAGACTTGTCAAGTCACATTTTAACTCAAGAGAAAGGAAACAATTGTTGCAATTTTTTCAGAGTAAATGATGACAAAACAATAAAAAACTTTGTTATCTTCGGAAATTAGGATTCAAGTGCTCAATTAAGAAGCTGCCACATACAATATCTGAGCACATACAGATCAAGTACCACATGTATGGTTTAATGGAAACAAGTTTTACTACAGCAGACTCTGTTATTGGTAACAGTTTAAAAACAACAAAATTTGACATGCAATTAAGATAAATATAAGATTGGGCAATAAAGAGAAATAGAAAATGCAAAGAATTATAAAAATTAGTTGGGACTCATACTGCATAAATGATGTGTCAGGTTGATGCAGACATAGGTGCAATTGGAATTTCTGAGAATCTGGAGAACAGCAGCAGTGCAAGCCTCATAGTAGTTTACAAATGATATTTTAAGTTTTATTTCCCAGATGATTTCTAAGTTTATGACATTTGTCTAATAACTTTAAGGTAAGCATTTAAGATAAAAAGTAGAAAATTACCCCAAGCTTGGGAAATGAGAATTCACAAAATGTTTTTTGGACTTCCCTTAGGAGCCAAACTTTACCACATCCAAACAATTTGTTTGCTTCCTTATTTCTTATAACTCACCACTTTGATGCATCTAACTATTACATTCCCATTTGGAATAACTTATTTTCGACTTATTGTTATTTATTTATTTATTTTTAAAATGGGTTTGTTTGAAAAAGCTATAACTAGAAAAAATTGAAGTTTAAAAAACCTTTACTTTCAAAAAGTGTGGCTTGAAACCGCTTTACCAAACTGGCACTAGCAACGATGTTACCACATGACAATGATAAGGATGTTAGCTTTAAGAATATATATACCTTCATTTTTCCTGATAATTCAGCAGGGTTTGATAAGAAACTTCCATTCTCATCTTCAGAAAATCTCTTATCAGCTAATTGCTTTAACAATTTCTGCACTTCAGTTGGCTGAAGATTTGAACCTTCTAATTGCTTTACGTGAATTACATCCTTACCTCCCATCTTTACCCCAACAATAACATGAGTACCATATTTATCAATGAACCTGGAAAATCAAGCTATTAAACGTCAAAAATTGAAATATTCTAGTAAAAACTTACAACTTAACTTTAATTTCAACTGTATCATTATGCTACAGACGCAGTGGACTTCCACACTTATCATTTTTAATATACAACTTTCTTAGCATTAACAAATTGTGAGCCCCCCCCTTTTTTTTACCCCTGGAAACCCGGTTCCAAGGTGGAGTGCTTGACTCCAGCAAATTATCAATGTTTATTCACCGCAAATGCTGAGAGGCGGTCAATTATGAAGTATCAGTTTACAAAATCTTACTCAGCAAGGGCAGCAGGGTCCCATGAATTAGGCACTTCTTGCTTGACATGTTCGGACAGCGTTATTTGTGATCTATCTAACTCAATATTATAAAGACTTATGAACCAACCATCCATTGCAAGACTCCTTGTGGCAGCTGCATCCATCTGCCAGCAGCCTCTGAAGTCGAACATTGCATTAAATAGCCCTGATGGAATTTTGCCTGATAAAGACATTTCCTGATTGAACTGCTCTGACATCTGGCATTTAACACATGTAGCGAATGTTAAAAAATGCCTCACACACCATTGTAATAATTGAAGTTCAACTCAATCGATAACAATTTGATTATAAGTATATAACCACTTATTATAAATAATCATAATAACAATGAGAAAACCAATGCAATGATTGTTAGTTCAACTCAACCAAATGTAATCCAAATTTCAAGGGGTTTCTACTTTTTTTCTTTTCTTTTTAATTTGAACCACACATTTCCTTATTAATTTTTTCTTTAGGCGTGGAACCTAGAAGACACAGAACAAGTCAGACTAAGATCCACATGTAAAAAAGTTTCATTGAGGAGATGATAGGGATGATCTTTTTTTTATTTATTTATTTGGTTTTTCAAACCAAGCATACAATAAGTATAATCATCAAAAGATTTAAGCATAGTTTTAAAACATTGGGGCAACATGAATAGAGAACCAGAATTACAAAATTGTGCTTATAGTTAGTGTCATAATAACACTTTTTTTAATAGATATCATCAGATTTGAACGGCTTTCGATGATTGTTCTTTTTATTAAGATACAAATAACTATCCTTTTGACCCAAGCCTCTTATTATTCGAAGTCTAACTACAAACTACTCGTTTACTACGACGACCAAAGCAACTTCTCAACAACTATCTTGTTCCTTAAAACCACTTTAAAAAAAACAACAAAAAATAAAAAAATAAAAGGGGGGTACCTAGTACCAACCTGATGAAATGAAACAACATCGGAGCGAAACCTGGTACGCTCGCCTTTATCGCACTTGATGGAGGTGGACACGTGTGGGACAACAACCCCACCTGGAATCAAAAGGTCTCGGACCTGGGTCTGATCCAACTCAATCAGTCTCGACCCGGGCTGACCCGACTTGCACGCTGACAATCGTATATCGTTGCAGAGATCGTAGCCCAATCCGATAGCCGCCACCGCCTTCTCGGCCGCGAAATGGGGGTTCAAGCGAGGTGCACCCAGAGCCATTATTGCTTGCTTTTGCTGATTGAGTTTCCTTCTTTCTCTCAATCAATCGCTCTGTCTAAGCTTTAGCGTCTCGCCAGGGATTTTAAGCGTTGAACATAGAAAAAGAAGAAGACCCATTGCAGTGGTCTTTGGGTTTTCTTTTCATTCAGCTTTCAAAAAGTCCGAGAGGAGTTTTTTTTTTTCAAGAAAAAATTAATTTACTTTTTATAATTTGTCGGTTTTTACTTCGTTTTTTACAGCGTTTCCTTAATAAGAAAGCGACAGGTTTGCCTTGCTTGCTATTTCAAAGTTCGGACTTAGGACATTGGGCAGTGGGAACGTGGACTAGGAATTGTAGGCGGCTGGCGGCTGTCTGCCACGTGTTTTTATTATAACTCTGTGTGTATCTATATTATTATTTAAGAAGCTTCTCTTGTTTGAATTTCACATTTTTTAGTTTAAAAATACTCTTACATTCTTATATTTAAGTAGAAACAAAATTAAAGGATAATTTGGTAAAAATGCAACTCTAACTCCTATTAAAACATTGCCTAAAAAATAGGACTACTCTCCTATTAATTTTTAAATTGATTTATTTACTTATAAATTAGATTTTCAAAAGAACAAAGTTTAGTTACATAATTGGTTGTAGTTTAAGGCTATAAACTGATGCAATAAAATAAATATTACTATATATTTTAAAAATCTAACCGTTGAATTGCATGTTCCTTACGCTTTTAATACACATGTCAAATTTTGTGTTAATCGGATATTATTTACTATATAATCTATAAATTTATATTTTATGCATAATTTTATATTACAAAAACTTGCAATTTAAAATTTTATTGATGACATAGCTATTAATCTTTAATTTTCTTGAAATTTTGCAAACATAGAGGATATATAAAGAAGATGTAATCCAATGGTGGATTTGTCAAAATTCACCTCCAATAAAAAGATATTGAGTGAGTTTGTAGCCTAAGGCTACAACCAATTTTGTAGCTAAACTTTGTCATTTTCAAAATAAAAATTATAAATGCATATAAAATAAAAAAAAATACAATTTTTTTCTACAAAATACGACTACTTAAAAAATAAAAGCTTCACTAAACCAGCGAGGATAAATATGTAAAAAAATGGCCAACTATTGTCATGTTCAATTTAAGATAACTGTGAATTAGATTCTCAAAAAAAAAAAAAAAAAAAAAACTAACTGTGAATTACTATCTTAACTCCCATAAACAAAAATGCCTAGAAAAAAGGAGCCCACTCTCCTGGTCATAAACACAAATTCAATGAATAGTGCACTCTTCTAATTCTTCAGTTTTCTTTTGGAAAAAAAGAAAAAGAAAAAAAGAAAGAAAGATAGATCTTCACTTTTGACAAAAAATTCCTCATTCTCTCCCGTGGTGGCTGTCCTTATTTCCTCTTCATTAGATTAATGGCCATTACAATGGTGGTGAGTGTTTTGATTCAATTTTTTTTACATATTTTTTAGATGTTGTCATTGGCATTGTTGTTTTTGGGATTTTCGCATAACAAGATATCAATGTGACGAGGGTATGTTATATTTTGTCAAATTTCTCAACAGTGGTGGGTCTCTTATCCTATTAACACACATATCTCCTTTGCACATCCAGCCCATTGGTGAGGTATTGGCTATGTTACCATGAACACACATATCTCCTTTGCACATCCAGCCCATTGGTGAGGTGTTGGCTGTGTTACCATGATTCTATTGTTTGGAATTGTTTGATAGTAGCCTAATTGTTACTGCATTTTTTGATGTGGCCACGCAGAACACGCTTGATGATACATCAAGTAGGGAATTACCAGGGCTACTAAGGTAATTTACTACTTATTGTATGAATTGGCCTTATTTACAATGTTGTTTGATGTTGAATGTTGTGCTTGCCTGATGGTAAAATAATATTATTTTGTGAATTTGGAATCTATTTTTTTCTATCTTTTTATTTTTGTTAAATGAAAAGCATCCAAGATCCACGTTTGTTTTTGTTTGGGTGTTTTTTTTTTTCTTAATTTAAAATCTCCTTGCTGCTATTCTTCTTCTTCTGCTCACAGCCATACAAACTCTATGGCCTCTAAAGTCCATATTAGATGTTACATACCTTATAAAATACAATTAGCCTCTGAGCATGCGCTCAGGCGTGTGCTCAGAGGCTCTTCTATTTTTTGGGTAAGGGTTAATTTAGAGCATTTATTATAATTTGGGATTACTACATTTTTCAATCACAAAAAAAAAAAAAAAAAACTAAGAGTGTGATGAGTATTATGTGTGATAAAAAAAAAATCTAGGGGTGTGAAAAATTATTTTACCACACATAATAATCATCATACCCCTAGGTTTTTTTTATTTTTTTTTTTATTTTTTTTTTTTTTTATGATTGAAAAATGTAGTAATATCAAATTATAATAAATACTCTAAATTAACATTTATCCAAAAAATAGAAGAGCCTCTGAGTACGCGCCTGTGCGCGTGCTCAGAGGTTAGTATATATATACCAATGTTACTCACACAATTAAAATTTTTTTTTTCATTGAAAATCGTGATCGAATTCATAATTTTCAAGTTATTAAAGTGGAAAAAGTGTATATATAATTGTGTGATATTAAATGTGCACTAGTATTTACCATATTTTATTTATCAATTTCTAGATATAAAAATTGAGTAATTTTAATGGATATGGGTTAATAATCCATTTAAAGAAAATTTTTATATAAAAAAAAATTATATTTTGACAACTTTTTTCATTTCCTATAAAAGGTGGTGTCAAAAATTTTCTAAAATAAATTGTTAACTATTATTTTAAGAGCACCCATTAATATGACCCGTAAAAATTTTACTAAATTTATTAAGGATAAATTAGAATGTGAATAAGTAATGTTACCTTATCAATACACCAATCAAAATAGGCACATTAATAGTTGTGATTGGTATAATATTAGGATGAAACCAATTTTATTATATACAATCTCAACAAATAGGAAAGAAAATCTATGAAAATCGTGTCAATAAACTTTTTATTTTTTAAAGAGCTTGACAGGTAATTTACTTCTCATTACTAGCATAAGACATTCAGCAATTTTTTTTTTCTTTTTTAGGCAGAAGTTATTTTTCTTCTAAAAAAACAATAATATTTTATCTAATATAAAGTAAAGGCTAAAATGTAAAATTGACTCTCTAAATTTCACCAAAAATTATTTTAGTCTTTTAAATTTGCATTCAGTCAATTCAGTTCTCTAAGTTTCAAAGATGTTCAATTAAGTCCTTCCGTTTGATTTCGTCAATTGCACTGTTAGTTTCATTTAAAAAAAAAAAAGTGGTTAATTTCTCCATTTAAAAAATTCATAAAAATTATATTTTGAAGAAACAAAAGTTTTAAAAATAGAACTTCAATCTCTCTTTTTCTCCTCTCTCTTCTCTTTTTATAATTTGAATCTCTCACACTCTCCCTCTAGGCCGGACCCAAGGAGCTCCTTTCCAAGCTTTGTTCATGGTCGACCACCAAGCTCAGCCGCTCTCCGCTTCTCGCCGGTCACTGTCCGACTATCATTACTTGGTGGTAGTCATCTTTCTCTTAGCTCAATTCAACTAGGCTAATCTCCTTCTCTCTGCGTTTTCTTGTCAAACCCTCATCGGAGTTCCAACCCACCGCTGGGCTGTTGTGTTTGCTTGGTTTCAGAGTCTTTTGTATTTTGCGATCAACTTGGTGAGCTCTCTCTCCGATCTGATCTGGGTCTCTTGATTTTTTCTCTCCAATCTAATCTAGGTCTCCTTGGATTCTTTCTCTCTCTGATTTGATTTGGGTTTTCAAGTTCATTTTTTTAGTCAAATTTGTTCTTAATTCTGATTTTGTTTGTAAAAACTAGATGTACCCCAAAATTGAAAAACCCAGAAAAATCGATTCATTGTTGAATAAATAGTGAATTTGTAAATTGTATGTGATATTGATAATTGATGTTGGATCCTTTTGTTCGAGTTTGTTGTGCTTTGTTTTGAATTTCTGTATTAAAATTTTGTATTTTGAGGCAATTTTTGGTTGTAAACAATGTAAAGAATTTTTTGTTGTTGTTCGTGTGCTGGGTTTGTTGTTTTTGCGGTATTTCTTCATTTTGTTTTATAATTAAATTAGTTTTTTTGCATTTTTTTAATAATTAAAAAACTAAAAGAAAAAAAAGTAGAGCGTTAATGGAAGTTAGTGGAAGGCTTGAATTGAAAACTTTTGAAGCTAAAAGCACCATATTGATAAAAGATAAAGTTAAACTACTTAAATAAATTTTAGTAAAGTTTAGAGAATCAGTTTTACATTTTAGCCTAAGATAAATTACATTATTTAAAAAAAATGTAGATAAAATTTTAAAAAGATTAAAATATTATTACTTATACTGTTACTACTATTAAAAATTTTTAAGTAAACATTGCAGTCTTCTCCATGGTTGTTACGGCACAATGACAAGAAATTTATATTTATTTATTTAAGGAGAACGACAAGGAAGACTTTATCTAACCGGACACCTTTGTGTGATGAAGAGTTGGAGTTGGACCATAAGAAAGATAATGTTACGATATTAATGAACAACAATCATTAGTCATAACAAACAAAGGCATTGGAATGTGAATCCGTGTACTTCTTAAATCTATGTCGATTGAGTTTGACTGTGACCTCTATTTCTTCTTAATTACCCAAACAAATGAATTGAGTCCATTATAATTATGGGACCGGCTCACAAATGCATTAGGACATTATTTCATGGACAATCTATCCATTTTTTTTTAAAGGTGTTGGGTGTGATTATTGAACCGACTCACTTGAACCCACAATACACATGACTTGGTTACTTCAAGTAGCAATAATATTTTAGAAGCCGTAGATTTTTTTCTTTTTTTTGAAAATGTAAAAGCAGTAGTTAAGTCAAGTAACTTCACCAAATTATAATAAGCTTTTAGATATATAAAAACATCTTATTATTCTTATCAATTTTTCCGCTATTGCTTTATCAATCCTTTGAATAAATACTTAGTATATCAACTTTTCTTTCTTTCTTTTTCTTTTTATATATAAACTATGACTAAGTTTTTATGCATTATTGTATTACAGAGTCCAAATCTTTTGTCTCATTTTTCTTGCTCCACTTTATATTCCTCAAATAAAAACTTGAAACATAGCCACCAACTTAATTAAATTCTAATTTTCTGACTTTTCTTATTTAACTTTCTAAAAGAAAAAAAAGTAAATAAAACCCCAACGCATCACCTCTAGTCCTCCACCACTGCTATTTGCGCAACGAACATCCATCACTGAGGTCGGAAAAGTTAAGCTTTTGTCCCCAATCCCTACCAACTTTGACCACCCATAGTCCAAATCTTTCCTCTGGTCTAACCTAAAGTGTTGTCAAAGGACGAAGAGTTCAATAGATAGTGACCCATCCAAACTCTAGGCCTGTGACATCCAAGTTAGCCACCATCATCAAAAGTTGATTTGCTGCAAATTTGCAATGCCATTTATACGATTGAGATCCACAAACTTTGGCTTTTCAGAACCGTGCCTTGTTTAGCTTTTCGGATCCCGCAATGCGCCCAATTGCATCCGCCAAAGTTTGGCTTCTTCCAATACTTCCCAGTAGCACCAAAACCTCATTAGACACTCAGTATGGGTGTGGTAAGTGTTTGGGCTATCAGCCTCTCAAGGATTTGGATATGGAGAGGTAGAAGTAGAGGAAAACTGCAATGGACGGTGTAGAGGATTGTGGGTATGATAATCTCTAACTCTCAAGGGTTTGTGGCTAGGGTTTTCTCTCTAAAAACACTCTACTCAATATGTAGATAATGATGGTAAATATAGTGTGTATGAGGATGTAGTGGAGCAGATATGACAAAATAGCAAAATAGAGTAAAGGTCTTACCAGCGAGACACTCGCGAAAACCAGCTGTAACCATTTGTCATGACTTTTGCATTCTAGTCATGTGCTGAGTATATGCTTCACTTTGCGGGAAGGCTACTTGCGAGCTACCTGCGAAAACTTCTTTAGTCTTCAATGTTGCCTTAAGTCTCCTACATAAAATATAGGGTACAAAAGATTGAATAAAATTACAATAAAATTTGGCACAGAATTAAAGTCAACACAAAATAGTTGTAAATTACAACTTTACACAAGTAAAAGGAATCCTAGTTCTTAATACCAACCTACAGTTGAACCCTTACCTCAATACTCAATTGGACTTGTATTGTAGTGGCAATCTCTCCTTTCAATGCATGAATCCCAATACGTGACTAACCAATGATGCAAGGATCCTAGTACGTGACTAACACATCAACTTGAGAAAGATATTGTTTGCAAAGTTCTTCAATTCATCAACATAAAGATCAATAAATTCCCTGGTCACGAAATCCTTGGAGTAAAGACGCAGTAGCTTCTTCAGAGAAAAGATGAATTAGAGCAATTTCTGTCTCTAGTCACAATATGCATGTATGGATTCAAAAAATACTTGAGACGGCTCTTAAAATAATCCTTATATATGTCTAGGGTTGTGAGAAAAGAAACCCTATACAAATACTAAAGGATATGAGTGTTATCAGATTTAGAAATTTTGATTTCGTAATTCTCGACAGATATAGCTTGTGTCAAGATTCTATTGAGCTTCAACATTAAATTTTGATAGATAGGCTTCTGTCGAGACATCTGCCGAATTTTAATGAACAACATTTCTTCACTTGTTTCTTAGACAGATTTGCATGACTTAACACTGGACTTGAACAACATGTTTTTTGAAGTCTTAAACCATTCTAGATTTATCCAAGTACAAATAATGTGTGTTTTGTCAAAAGATTAGCCAATTACATCAAGTATGTCCTCAACAATCTCCCCTTTTGATAATACATGACAAAACCACAACAAACAAATGAATCATGAGAGAAGTCTTAAATCACTAAACTCATAAGCACTTGTTGAAATACAAAATAAATCTAACCCTAACACAAACTCTTGAAAAACTTATTCAAGAAGAGAGTTTATGGCAAGATAGATTTTCACAACCTGTTTTTCTGGAACACTTAAATAAGACTCATTAAGACATCATATGTGAAACAAAAATAAAAGATTGCATATATAAAGAAACATGTGTATAAAGAGAAAAAAAAAAAAAACAACGCATGGAGAGATAAGTGAAGAACATACATCATATATATATATATATATATATATATATATATATATCAAAAGATAAGTACAATGTATGTCAAAAGATAAATGGTCACAAGACCAGTATATATGAGGTAAGAGTAAAGAAAGAAAAGAAACACATAAGAACCTCACTATATCCCTAAAAAATGTATAAACACTCTCCCTAATAAAAATGTCCTATACTAACTCTCCCCCTCAGTACAAGACTACTCTCAACCAAAACTACTCCCCCTTTTTGTCATAAATGACAAAGGGCAAGTCATTGAGAGGGGGTCATCTCATCATCACTGGAAGAGTTAGCATCCTCATCACCATCATCACTACCCTCATCTGCCGACGCCTCTGAAGAAGGAGATAGAGAAGTGGTGAAACCACCAAGGTGAGCCTGTCGTCATGCTATATGACCGATACGGGTGTTCACCTAACACAACTCATCAATGACAGTGTCAAGGCAAGCATTCATGCGTTGAAGTTGTGCCATGATAGCCTCTAGGGTCACATCACCGGCCGAGGAAGAAGGAGCTGGGGTGGAAGGAATAGCAGACATTACAGGATCGGTGACTCCACACGTGGCCGCTTCAGTTGAAGTTGAGCCTCGCTCCGCTAAACAAATTTGGCGTCGATGGCACCTATGGTGGTAAAGTAAGGAGAAATAGGAATGAGAATGGAAAAATGGTGAAGGATACATGTGATAACCGAAGGAAAAATGAGCTTATCATAGGTCACCATATCTTGATAGATATCAAGGATAGAAGTGATGAAGTGAGAGGGAAAATCTGTAGAGAGGTCCTCTAATAAAGATAAAATAAAACGAGCACAAGGCTCTGTGATAGAGTTATAGTGAGACAAAGGAGTAAGAATGAATGTCATCACCATGTTAAGGAACCTCGGGGCCTTTGGCAAAGCCCGAGCATGGGGTGTTTAGCTTACCACCCTATGTGGAAGGTTTCTTACAAAAGTGAGACAAAAGCTTATCTCTGGACACAGTCCTAAGACGCTCACAGCCAGGGTAATTAGGATGTGTTACCCTAGGTATATGTAGTATCTCGAACATAAAATCTAGGGTAACTACGATACGTGTATCTTGAATGAACGTAGTAAACTAAGGCACAGAGGTATTGATGCCCTGTATATTGAAGTAGAAATCTTGTATAATCATGACGGGACACCTCAACAGACTCTTACAGAGAGAAGCCCAACCCCGAGTCCGAATGACGGTGGGGAGAGGAGTGTCTAAAAAAATCCGATAGAATAACTTGGCGTTTCGGAAGAATGCCACATCGCTGAAATTTCTTCGAGAAGTCCTTTTGGGCCTTCTCATCACGGAGCAGAACATAAAGAGGGGGAGGATAAAAAAAAGAAGACCCAGAACCTTGAAGAGGGAGAGAGAAACATCACAACCAGAAAAAGAAAGAAAAGAAAAGGTACATATACATGAAATATGCATGAACATGTGATGTGCATATTTTAAGTGCATTATGGGTAAAAACCCAATCCAAACCTACCAGCACGCAACCCACATTTAATCAAACACACATCTAAAATGCATGAAACATGGTTATAATGCAATGAGAATGCAAAGCATGATAATATAACATCAATTTCACAAAGCCAACCTAAAGATTTCAAGAAAAATCCAACAATCCCAAAAATTTTGAAAGACCCCAAAACCTAGGTCTAAATGCATGAAATGCATGTAAAGAAGAGATAAAGATCACTTACCAAAGGAAGGAGACTTGATCTAGACCGAAAAGGAAGCGGGTTGGAGGTGAGTGAGGGAAAGTGTGTTTGGGAGAGGAAAAGGTGTTTTCTGTTAAGAGAGAGAGTGAAAATTGAAATATGATTCGCGCTCAGCTCCTAAATAGAAATCACAACTTGATGGATTAGAGTATCTGTCAAGATCTGTTGAGCACTAAATCTTGACAGAAGTGAATCTGTCAATGGCAAAAACACTTCGATGGATTGAGAAATTGTTAAGAATCTATCGGCTAGACAGAAGGTTTCTCGATGGATCGAAGAAGTTGTTGAGCATCTATCGAAAAGAAACATAGAAACCTCGATGGATCGGGTTTTGTGATAAGATCTGTCGTGATAAGATTTGTCCAGACAAGAAGAAGGAGGAGCTCGATAGAAGAGAATCTATCGAGGATCTGTCGAGAAGCTATCAAGCTTGAAGAAAAGGAGTTTTTCAAGGAGGAAAAACAAAAGGTGATGAATGCAATAAGTAAGCTACTCAAACATAAATCCAATCAACATATTAAGCTCTTAAAACATTTCTCAACATATATACAAAGCATTCAAGATCCAAAACACACACACACATACATACACTAAACAAGTCTAACCAATTTCATTTTTTCAAAAACAAATTAAGATAGTTTAGTGAGCATATATTTGTTGAAGTCTAAAAAATAATGACACAAGGCTCAAAGAAATAGCACATTGAGCCCATGGAAGGTAAAATTAAAAAAAAAAGGGTTGAGCTCATAAAAGAAAAAGATAGTAGGCCTAATAGACTTGAAGCCCAAGATCTATGAAAGGGCAAGTTTTAGAATTTAGGGAACAAAGGGAAGAAAGAAAAAGGCCCAGCTTGCCAAGATCAGAGGACCAAAGAAAGTCCAGTAGAAAGAGCTAAGCAGGGATCCTGGAGACTGCCAAGGGCCTGGGTTCCCTACGACGTGTAACACAAACCAAAGAGGGATCAAGACAGCTCAAAAGGGAAACCAAAAGGCACAAGAAATGAAGGATAGACGTGTCCTTCTCAAGCACTCAGTGATGCAGCGCAGAACCAAAGGACATGGAGAGCAACAACTCATGAGCAAAAGGTCAGTACCTCGGGGAACCTAGGAAAAAAAACCATAAAGGGAAGTAGTTGAAAAAACCTTCAACTTGGTAGGGAAGGATTTAGCTCACTAGGAAAAAATGACAAAAAGGAGGGGTGGCCAAAAAGCTAAGTCTGGAAAAAGAAAGATAGAGAAGCCTTGGAGGAAGAGAAATTGAAGGTCAGCTCCTTTAAAGACCCCTAAGAATGGAAGGTCAACAAGGGGCTTTTAAAGAAAAGGCACCCAAAAGAAGAGAACTATGAGAAACAAGGAATGTGTTGGCCACCAAAGCTATTGGCATGCTACGGGCTCTATTACCCAGGAAAGTAAAGAGAGGGAACCAATGGTACTCCGGAGCTCTGAGGCGACGGTATAAAAGGAGGAAGTAGCAACAGTGAAAGGCATTATTCGGCAAAAGTGAAATCATAAGAAAATCATTGAGAAAACTCTGTCAAAACTTAAAGGAAATAGGGAAATATCTCTCGGTATGCCAGAAATAGCTATTATAGTACATACTTGGATTCAAAAGGATTCAAATTTTGCAAGTCTTAGAGGCTTAGATAGTCATCTAAGTTTGTAATTTTTGAGCTTATATAGACCTTGTATCACATCTTAGTGAGCACATTGTAATCATAATTAAGAAAACTAATAGAGTATTTCTTATTGAATTGAGGATCCTTAACAATTATTTTTGTGCGTTGTCTTTATTACATTGTCTTCCTTTGCTGTTTTTCTTGTCGTTCAGTACATATATTCTCGCTTGTTAGTGTATACGTATTGTAGGAATCTTGCCTTGTGCACCACTTGGTTTGTAAACAACTCATTTAGCTGCAGGAAACCAAGCCTAATCTCTTCAAATTACAACAAGAGGTCCAGAGGTCCTTGCTTAAGCTTGGGCCGAGACACCGTCAAAAAGTGACCCTCATAATATTAATACATGTATTCCTTGTGATGACCAACTCACATTGTACCTGCACATGTATCAAAAGTAGTAAAGAATTTTTGCCTGTTGTATGTGAAAACATAATAAATTTGCACAAGCTTCTCATATTATAACGATTTGAGATATGAGAGAATAAAAAAACTCACACATAATCATAACTGTTTGATGGAGACTATCACCTTCGAGATACATTTTATAACTCCTATATCTCCTAGAAACACGCTTGCAACCATATTTAAAAGCATTTTGATTCTTTTTGCTTTTGATTTTCTTTGCATATTTTTTTTTGAACATATCATGCATGGGCATATATAGAGAGAGAATAAATACCTAATTATGTAAATCAAAATATCACAATTTGGCTATGCCGAAGCACATAGATGTTATACATGATTGGCGGGCTTTAGTGGTAAGATGGTTATTTATATATTTCTCTTAGGATTTTTTAATCCTTCGTATTAAAAAGAGTGATATGAGTGTTAAGTATAAAAGATTACTTAATCATACTCATCACAAACATGAGCCACAAAGATCATTTGCTTTTTTGTGCATTAAAGTGCTCATCTAAGTTATAGGAGATACAAAGTTTAGAAAACTTTGTTTTAATGTCCATCCAAGGTACACAAGTACTAATATACACAAACACACTATTTTTGTATTTTTCTGATTCTTTAAATTTTTTTTTTTTAATTTTTGAAAAACAAACAAAGCAAAACTGAAAACAAACAAATAAAAACATGTTAAATAAACAAAGCATAAAACTAGATTGACTCTAAAACAAGAAAGCAAAACAAACAAGTAATGCATAACCATAAGGGTAGAGAGAGAAAAAGTGACTAAATCACTTTGAGCCTTTTTCCTTCCATACCTTGGAAGAACTTTTCCTTTGAGTGAACCTTTGATCCTATAGAGAGTGGGAAGAAATGAAACCGTTCAAGTCCGAAAGGAACATGAGGGCCTTAGGAAGATCTCCAAGAGGAGTTAGAGAGGATGGAAACTAATTCTGGTTTCCGGATGAGAGCATACTATTTCTTTGTTGAGTGGCTAACCACTTGTAGCAATTTAGAGAAATATGCCCTGAAGCTCCACAGTGATGACAGAATGCGGCTTCTTTGGTTGAGATTTCTTATTTTTAGCCTTATTGTCTTTCTTAGCCTTAGGGTTTCTAGTCTCTTTCTTCTCTATCTTAGAGGGTGCTCATAGAATAGATTTTCCCTTGTCTATGGTCTCATTAGCTATATCGGTTTTAGATTCAATGTTCTCAGAATTAACATTTTTAGCAGGTGAGACAAAAATAGTTCTACTAGAAGAGGCAATATTAGAAGAGTTAAAAATTTCACACCCCAAGCCGATTCTGTTAGAAGTTGATTTCTTGAGGTCCAGCATTTCATCCAGTTTTACACTGGAAGTACTCTCCAATTGAGCTTGAACTTGGAACAACTCTGTTTCAAGCTTCTTGGTTCTTTCAGCCAAAAAATTGTTCTTAAAACGCAGTGCTACAATGTCTTGGTTAGCTACATTAACCTTGTTAGAGAGCTCCTTTCGTTCCAACTCCACTTCACTAAGCTTCTTAGTGGACAACCAATACAATTTCTCATACTTTTCAAACACCTTGTATAGCTTTGCATAGGCTGTATAAATTTCATCCTGATCATCCATCTTCTCGAACTTGGATTCCACCAAGTCATTTTCTTCATCCACTTCTTCTATGATCCCCTCAGTAGGACCAACTGTAGTAGTGAAGCCATTTAAAATTCCCTCATCATCACTGTCCTCTGACTCGGTATCAGGTTCGGTGTCACACAAAGTAGCAACAAGTGCCTTACTTTTCCCAACTGACTTGAGATATGTTGGAAATTCTTGTTTCATGTGTTCAAAACCTTGACATCCGAAGTATTTTGGTCCAGAGGGAATAGTGTACTGACCGCCATCTTTAGCATCCTTCTTTCCTCTATCTTGGCTCTTGAACTAAGAAGAACTGGATTGCTTATGGTCCTTATCAAATCCTTTCGCATTACCATTCTTTATGAACTTCTTGAAATGCCTAGTGATGTAGGATTTCATCTTGGAATCTTTGTCATCTGAAGACTCATCAGTCTCATTACTTTTGGCCTTTAATGCCATGCTTTGGCCTTTAATGCCATGCTTTTGCCTTTGCTTCCTTTCCCAAGTCTAGTTAAACCCAATTCATAGTTTTGCAAGTTCCCAACTAGCTCCGTTAAAGGAATAGAATCAATATTCTTTGATTCTTCAATGACAGTAATCTTGGCATGAAATCTCTCAGGTAGAAACCTTAGCACCTTTCTTATAATCTCGGGTTCGAGAATGGTTTCCCTAAGATTAAAGGCTGAGTTGACTATGTCCTTCAGCTTGGCATAGAACTTATCAAACGATTCATCCTCCTCTATTTTTTTTCTCCTCAAAGCTAGTAGTGAGCCTTTGGAGTCTTGAATCCTTGACAGCCATAGTCCCTTCATAGGTTGTCTGAAGGATGGTCCATACTTCCTTAGCAGTTTCACTTGAGGATATCTTCTTGAACTCCTCATTGGTCACCACATTGAATATTGCATTCAATGCTCTGCTATTGAAGTTTGCCACTTTGATCTTGGCATCATCTCAATCAGCTGGTGCTTCATTTTTCTTAGTCCATCCAATCTCCACAGCTTGCCACACATTTTCATCTAAAGACTGCAAGAAAGCTCTCATACGTACTTTTCAGTATGCATAGTTAGTGCTATCAAATAAAGGAGGTATAGTAAGAGATTTTCCTCTATCCATGACAAATAGGGGTCAATGGATCACACAGTAAAGATTAACCCTAATCAGAGTGTGTCCACTTTGATACCACTTGATAGGCTAAAAAAGTATTGACCCATTTGGCAAATTAATTAATTAATTATCCAAGTTAATTAATTAAGTCAATTTAACATACAATAACATGGTAACACAAACAAATCACCAATTAAACTAAATATAGCGGAAAATAAATTTGACATGGTGATTTGTTTACAAATGGGGAAAACCTCCGAGGCAAAACCCCACCAGGTGAATTTAAGGTCACCACTCCCAAGAATCTACTATTATCAATCACAAGCAGTTACAAGTAAAAGGAATTCTAGTACCTAATACCAACCTGTAGTTGAACCCTTACCTCAATATCCAATTGGCCTTGTGTTGTAGCGGCAATCTCTCCTTTCAATGCATGAATCCTAGTATGTGACTAACAAATGTGCATGGATCCCAGTACGTGACTAACACACCAACTTGTGGAAGATGTTGGCTGTAAAATTCTTCAGTTCATCAACATGAAGATCAAGAAGCTCCTTGGTCACAAAACCATGGGCGTAGACGCAATAGCTTCTATAAAGAGAAAGATGAACTAGAGCAATTTCTGTCTCCAGTCACAATATGCATGTATGGATTCAAAAAAACCTTGAGACAGTTCTTAAAATAATTCTTATATATGTCTAGGATTGTGACACAAATACTTAAGGATATGCGTGTAATCAGATCTGGAAATTCTGATTTCCTAATTCTTGACAAATACAGCTTGTGTTGAGATTTTGTCAAGCTTTAACATTAAATCTCGATAGATAAGCTTCTATCGAGATATCTGTCAAGCTTTAATGAACAACACTTCTTCACTTGTTTCTTAGACAGATTTACATGGCTTTAACACTTGACTTGAACAACATGTTTCTTGAAGTTTTAAACTATCCTAAATCTATCCAATTACAAGTAAAGTGCGTTTTATCAAAGGATTAGCCAATTACATCAAATATGTCCCTAACACCTTCTTTAGTCACCTTGCAAGGGTTGTTTGTCATGTGATTAGTAACGAATGTTGTACTGACTTATTGGTTTCTAAAGCTCAACTTTGCAGGCACTGGTAGTGGATGGTCGTTGGAGCTAGTGAAAGTTGGTGGTGGTGGCTAGTTGTCTAAGAGAATGTGTTGGGGTTTATTTATATTTTATTTCTTTTAGGAACTTGAAATAAGAAAAGACAAAAAATTAGAATTTAATTAAGTGGATTGACATGTGTCAAGTTTTTATTTGTGCAGTATATAGTGGAGTAAAAAAAGTGAAATAAAAGATTTGAAAGAAGATTTTGCTAAAACTGAAAACTTATTGTTGAAAGTACTATAAATAAATGTAAAAATTAATTGAAATAGTATAGTGGGGTCCATGAACAGTACCAAAAAGTGCAGTGAAGTCCATGGATAGTAACAAAAATAAGTTGAATAGTAAAATAATTTTAATTTTTTATTCTTATCCAAATGCACACTTGAATTTCACGTGAAGCTTAATAGTTTTATTTTTTTTTTAATTTCCGTTAAGAGTCACAAACTCACAATTTTATCCTTAATGCACTACCTTCATTGTCATTCTCCTTCTCTTATCATTGTTTAGATTGATTGAAAAGCTAACTTCATTACAATTTGAAATTTATGTCTAATTAAACTCTTCCAAGTTTACAGCATGAGTTTTGCTTTCAATTGTGAATTATCGTCAATTTTTTTTAATGTTTTTTTGAAATACACATGTTCTATTTTTTGATTAATAAAAAAATTACTACGTTCAGTTTTTTATTAGCATTTTTTTTTTTTTGATAAATGACTGTTCAAGTATATGTATATCCAATTTCTCAAAAAAAGAAAAAGAAAAAAGTATATGTATATCCACATGCTTCACATAAACCATATTTAGATTAGATTCTAGATAACAAGACAGAATTTAATGGAAGATATTTCATTGAAACTTTATTTAATGTTAAAATCAATCAAAACACCAAATAAAAACTATAAAAGCATGAATATCTTATGCCAAATAGATGTTCTTTTGCTTCAAAGAAAGGTTTTTGAGAATCTCAAATTGTCACGGGCACTTTGAATGGGCATAATGGTATGTGTTAATATTTTTGCCTTACTGAATTGCATTTTTACTTCTTTCGTTCTTTATGTCAATTTATGTCATCAAGAGCAGCTCCACGTTGAGTCCAGGTTGTCATAGACCACCTTAACCTCGTAAAAAAGAACTATTTTATACAAATAAATAAAAATTTGTGACCATCCTAAATGTTTTTAGGCCTAACATAATAAAAACTTTGGACAAAATATAGTAACAAATTTGGTTGTAGACAAAGACTACAATTCCACTTAATGTCTTTTTATTAGATGCAAATTTTAATAAATTCACAATTGGATTACATTTTCTTTTTATATCTTCCTTACTTGTTAAATTTCAAAAAAATAAAAAATCAATAACTATGCCATTGATGAAATGTTTAAATCTCAATTTTTTGTAGTCTAAAATTATACATAAAAAATAAGTTTATGTATTTAATAGTAAATAATATTCGATTGGCATGAAATTTGGCATGCGTTTTAAAAACATAAAGTATATGCAATTCAATGTTAGATTTTTGAAATATGTAACCATATTAATATGTTTAGTGATAGATACAATAGCTAATTAGCTAAGGATTTTGGACCATGCGATTGTGAAAGAAAAAAAATTGAGAAAGTAAAATGGTAAAAAAAGTTAAAAGTTAAATTTTTTTATCCAAGAGTTGAGAAGTAAGTCTTTTTACTTTTAATCTATACCATCAAAAGTGATCTATACCATCAAAAGTGCTATCACATGGTGCAATAGCTACCATATTTCAATCCGGTGGTATGGATATAGAAAATTTTGAGCAGTTGTAATTTGAACATTTGATTGGAGTCTTGGGGTATAATGCATAGGAGATTTAAATTTTGCTTGATTTTCATGATTTGCTAGATGCTTAGCCATGATTTTAGTGAATGCCTAATTGGTAATTTCCCGTGTGTATTCTTACTTAATGCAAACTAATTTGATAAACATTATATGAAATTAGAAAAGAAACGAAAAATTAAAACTTAAAAAGTAAACTTTTTTACTTTTTAGAGTTAGAGATAGATTCAAGTTATTCCTATGTTTGATTATTTATTTATTTCTAGTAGTTTTTTTTTTTTTTTTGAATTCCTTATCGAAAGAGACTTTTCTCTTTCAATGCTATCCAATATCCCTCTCTTTTCTAAATGCTTTTATGAATTCGTATTAACTTTCGTTAGAGCATCTCCAGCAGATTCTCCAAATTTTTGTATTGTTTGGAGAATGAACAGTGATATTTAACTTTTACTTACCTACTTTTTCAAATATACTTTCCAATAGATTCTCTATCATTTTCTCCATCTCATTTAAATATTATTTCTTCATTTCTTCATTATTCTTTTTTTTATCATCATTTATTTTTCCTATATTCATTCCTAACAATTATATTTTTTTAATAAAAAATGTTATATCCACAACATTTTTCGCAATATTTTCACAAGAATCACATCAAAATCTTATATGGAAAGTTGTTACTAGTTCTAATTTGAACCCACTGTTGAAATTATTTTTTTACTCACCAATATTAGCTAATAATAATCTATTACTTAAGATTTATTGTTAAAATATTGTGGTAGTATTTTTTAATTTCCATTTCTTATTTTTTATATTATTTTTCCCTTCACACCATCTGTCATCCATACATTTCTTCTTCTTCTTCTTTTTTCTTCTCTTGGTTTTTTCTCTTGTTTTTTTCTTCACCACACACATATCCCACTCCTTTCCTCTATCTACTTTTCTTTTTCTTTTTCTAGTTCATTCCGGACTCTCTTTCATTCTCTAGCTCTCTCTCTCTCTCTCTCTCTCTCTCTCTCTCTCTCTCTCTCTCTCTCTCTCTCTATTTCTACTTGATTCTAGAATACTCTCTAGCATGATCTTTTGACTTCTATTTCTACTTCTATTTTCTTTTGTCTTCAGTTCACTTCGCATACACATAGCCGACATGGCCTTCGTCTATCTTCTTCTTCTTCTTCTTCTTCTTCTTCTTCTTTTTCCTTCCTTCTTTTCTTGTTCTAATTCACTTTGTTGTTACAATAGAGCTTAGATAGGCTTTCATGCTCTTGATCCGTTGTTTTTGTTTTGATTTTAGATTTGTTGTTCTAATTAAATTTGTATTTTTCCCTGTTCTTGATCTGTTATTTCTATTTTGATTTTAGATTGTGTTTGTGTTTTGATTGCGTTACTGTTTGAGAGAGAGACAGATGAACAAAGAAGAGAGGAGGAAGAGAAAGATTTTTTTTTTTATTTAGCCGGGTATTTTTTTAAGATAAAATAATGGTTTGGAGTTGCTATAGTGTTCTCTAGAATAAGAGAACTACTGTAGCAATTTCAAAAAAAAAAATGGAAAAGTTTTGGGTTTAGACATGCTGTTGAGGCATGAATAGTAAACTTTTTTTTTTTTTTTTTTCCAAAAAGTAGAGATAGAGCATCTATTGGAGGTGCTCTTAGAGCGCTAAAATGTCTAGAGATCGAAATAAACATCAACGGCAAAAGCACTCTTCTAAGCTGACATGTGCATAAATTAAGATAACTCTATGATTGCATTGACTTGGTCCAATGGATCTTTTTTCTCATTTTTATTAGATATATGATTGAATTTAATTTGTTGAGATTTAGATATGTTTCCCTTCAAGATATATAGCGTGTGTTTGGGTTACGATTGAAAGCCAAATTTTTCTTAAATTTTTTTACTGATTATGGGTCCCACAGCAAATAATTTCCATTCTAATGATATTAGCTTATTTCTTCACACGATTTTTGGTCAAGAAGCTACAGCCAAATACTATTTATGGGCCACATTCTATGTTTTTTTTTACCTTTTTGCTTATCTTTTTTTTTTGGTTACTTCAATACTTGTAGCAAAAAATCAATCATCTTATTCTATTTAGCTTTTATCTTTTAACTACAGTATTTTTCATTAAAAAAATTAGATAAATTATTCCCAAAATAGACATATAATCTAACCTTTTGTTAATTTGACATAGATTGGATTTTATTAATTAAGATAGCTTCCATATTTACTTTAATTTCACCAATTGATTAATTGTCCTTATTTAATATGATTTGAATTGATTTAATTACTGATTTTCTTAGTTGATTAGATTTGTTATTTAATTCCAAATTTAAATTAAAAGCTATATTTCCCTTTACGTTTGGATGTGATTTTTCCTTATATATTCATTTATTTAATAATTGTATGTAGGAGTGTCCGCGGTGCGGTGTAGCGCGATTTTGGGTCATTTTTAGCAACGCACTTTGCGGTGTGGTTCAGCCAAAATCATAATCGAACCGTATCTTATTTTTGCGGTCACATATGCAGTGTGGTATATAAGATGCAACTTGAATGGTTTGGAGCAAGAATATTTTACAAATTTTGGGCTTTTCCAGCCTAGTCCAAAATTAATTTTTCCCTTTATTTTGGGCTAAGTTTTAAACTATTTAGCTTGTTTTTCTTTATTTTGGGCTGGCTTTCCTAATCAACACTTGTTAGGTTGGTTTGGGCCAAGCCCATGACTTTGTTTTCAAGAACCATAATACATTTGGTATATAACAAAAATTGAACATATATCACTATCTCAACCCATAATAAACCTGCTATATAAAAATTCAATATATATATCATTATACAATTCAACATATAACAGTAATATCACTATCTTAAATTCTCAAGCATATATCAAACAATTAAATGAAGTCAAGTAATTTGAACAAGGTATAGTAGCGAGCAACTTAAATGTTTTAACTATCAAAATCTAATGCTCTTCACTTTAGATAAAGAATATGAAATAAAGAGTTTATGTGAAACACCAGGTACAGTACAAAGCAAAAAAGAATTATGTAGACTCAAACCAATGCTAGTCATCCCTACAAATACAAAACAAGTTTTAATTGTAAACCCAACAAGAAATTGTTTACATGAACATGAACACAACGAAGAGAGAGAAGTGGGTGTGAGTTTGTGAGACTTAAAAGAAATAAACCTAAAATCGAGAGATTGGAGATCCAAGAAAGAGAAAATGACTTAGTGAGGCAGTGAGGTTAGTTCGATGCTCGGTGGTGGGAGATAGGAGAGAGAGGCAGTGGCAGTGTGGCGACTAGGGTCTAAGGGCTGAGAGAGTGATACGATTTTTATTTTTATTGAGAAACTGATACAGTGAGATACGACTAGGGAGCTGCTACTAGGGTATTAAATTATTAATTTATAATGAATTTGATATTTTGTCATTATAATTTATCAATATATATAATATAAAATAAATAAATAAATATATATATATATAGAGAGAGAGAGAGAGAGAGAGAGAGAGAGAGAGATGGCCACAGAGATGCTACTATGGTATTAAATTATTAATGTATAATGTATTTGATATTTTGTCTTTATCATATATATATATATATATATATATTTAGTGGGTGCGGTGTAGTGTGGTTTGTGCGGTTTTCAAATAAGATATGAACAACCAATTTTTGAGATCACGATTAAATTTCTTATTGAAATTTTTGTTTGAACTAATCATACATTTTTTCTTTTAGGAAAATCTAAATTAATAAATGGATTGGAAGTGATTTCAAATGTGATTTAAGTAGAATTGGCCCTTCGAGTTTGTTGATGTTATCTCTATAGAGGTAGAAGCTTACCGTTGCATTCCTATTGATTAATAAAATCCTTTGTATTCATTTTAGTTTTAAAAAAAAATAAAAATTTGAATTGACATATAACATAAAATTAGACTCTAATTGAAATTAAAAACACATTTTGAGAAATAAGAACTGCCCTTCTTTAAAGGCCATAAAGGATTGAGATAGGTTATTTCCAGTATTGGGTAGTGGAAAAAGTGTCCTATTGGTTTATGTAGAAAATCCAATGAAAAATACAGAGGTCAGGTCTCTTAAAATATCCAAGGCCCAAAGATGATACCTATCACTCATGTCCAGTATGGAAAAAAATATTTCCCGGGCAATCATTGATTGGTTCCAGATATATTCCAAAATTTTTAAGATTAGCAGTAAGATATGAACTATGACAAAATAAGGGCTCTTTTTTGGATACTCCTTTAAAAAGCAACACCACTGAGAGTCAATTCATTATCTTTGGCAAAAAGTAAAAACAAAGAGCATGCTTCCAATAAATCTTGCTCTAACACTTAAAGGGAGCAAATGCACTCCAATAAGAAATATCACAAATCAATATATAATAGTTCAAATTATATTTTGACTTAATGCTGCTACAAAGGTGAGCTTGGCGGTTTACTTAACCATGGAAGAATTTTGCACATTGCCTTCAACAATGTTGATATGAATATCATATTAATCATCATCAGCTTTTAGATTCAACCTTGTAGTAGGCAGGCATAATTTAATCTTGCATTTCAATTTTAAGTCGTAGATATAATACAATTTTTTAGTAGGAAAACTTTATATCACTTGCACTTGTCTTGCATTTCCCATTTCTAACTTCGAAGGGGGGAAAAACAGTATTCATAATATTTTAAAAACCAAAAAAAAAAAAAACTTTTGTTTTTGCACATTATAATAAGATAATGAAAGTCATAGCAACATTGTAACATGCTAAAAATGTAGGATAAACAAAACGCATTCATTAGAGGCACAATGATGCAAGCGTCTGTCTTATAGATCTATATCATAGAATGGATGTGAATCATATCATAGAATTATATGATACTGAAAAATGGATGTGAATCATATCATAGAATTAAAGACAATTGGATATAGATTAGATGTATGATTGAGTTTTTAAATTTTTTTTTTTTTTTTTTTAAGTTTTAAGGTTCGTTAATATTGGACTTTTCTTTCTTTTCTTTTTATTTATTTAATAACTCACTTGATTCGAAAATTAAAAATCTTAAATTAGGCATGTGGTACAAAATTAGACAATAGTTGAAATCCAATTTGAAATCTAATTGGATTTTCTTTCACCTTTAACCTTATATATATAAAAGAAAAATTACATTTTACCACCTTAAACTATACCTCTACTTATACTTTGCATCCCAAACTTTTCAAATGCATGTTTTGTACCATAAATTATGGCAATTGTTACACTTTCACCTATACATCAAGTTTGTTGTTAACTTGGATGAAAATGCATGACACCACATGAAAATATCTAAGTTTCTCTCTTCTCAATCCCTTAAAAATAAATGAGAAATTACACTTCACCACTTTAAACTATTCTCCCGTATACACTTTGCACCCTAAACTTTGGATTTTCGTCAAAATTAATAGAAAACTTGATGTCATAATACAAAGTGTAACAATGGTTATAATTTATAGTGCAAAACATGTATTCGAAAAGTTAAGAGTGTAATTTGGAGTATAGTTTAAAGTGGTAAAGTGTAATCTTTCCAAATATATACTAGCTTGTAACTTTATGCATCTACATGGAATACATTTACAAATAAGCATAACTAAATACGTATTAAATTTTACCAAGTTTATATTTAATATATATAATGTTTGTATATTTAAAAATATAAAAAGCTAGTAATAAAAATCATTTAAATTGTTCTCTATGAAATTCTCAATTTTAGTAATAATAATAATAATGATGATTATTTTTTCTAAGGTTTATTAATTTTGATTCTATGATTTTCTCATGTAATAACTCATTTAGCAAAAAAAATTAAGAAAATTAAAATGGTCTCCTTAATTTTTGTAGTGTAATAAATAGTTGCATAAAAATTAAGAAAATTGGATGGGACACTTAGTGTGGGTGCCTGAGGATCGAGGATGAAGATGAAGAGTTGCGGTGTGGGGTGGGAATGCAACAGGCCACGGGCCCGAAGAGGAGGGTTGCTCGGGGAGGTGAAGAGATAAGTCAGAAAGACCTTAAGGCGTACCAAGTGGGAACCAGAGATCATGGGGGAAGTTTCTAGTTTGGGGTAGCCTGTAGCCTCCGCATTGAATGCTTTGCATTTAACCTCCTGGCCGCATTAAATGGTGGGTAACAGTTTTATCAGCTGCATTGACGAGAAAGTGACCTAAACAGTGCAAGTCACAGTTAAGCAGACTCCTTCCACCACCTTCTTCAAATGTAGAAAGACACAAGTGTCATGATAGAAGGCTAGTTAGGAAGGGATGGATGGTTAAGATGTGAAGTAAAGGAGACTATATAAGGAAAAAAAGTTTTCATAGAAGAGGGATTCAGACATAAAATATCATTGCAAAAAGATCACTGAGAGAAGAACATGAATAGTATATTTCTTTGTGTAATTTTGGCCTTCTCAGGCAAGCTTGTATTAATACAATGACCTACATATTTTATGAAATAGGGCATTCCACCCTTATTCTCATCCTCGGGCTAAACCCTCTTTTGTTGTTTGATTCCCTCTTTAACAAATTTATTGATTTAGGCCTAAGTTGAATCGTACAAGCTCATTATTCTAAGTGGGCTTGGGTCGACAATTTTTGATCTTTATAATTGACGTCGTTTGTGGGAACAACAAGGGGTTGTGGATTCAGCTTGAGTGTCTATGGCTAATGTGGGCTAGGATAGGGAGGAATCAGTTGGCTCACAAAGGAAGAACCAATTTGTTAACTGGGAGCGAAGGAGGGACAGACAACATACTCCAAGTGTTATGGTGGAGTTTTATCATACTGAGCGTACTAAGTGGATTCACTCAGGGACTAGGAATCATATCTCACATGATTACGAGACATGAAGGTTATAGTAGGAAGTTGATCGCTTGCATGCCAGGCTGAGACGTAGTGAGCGTGATAGGAGAAGTCCTTCCTCCCCACCAAGCGATGGTTTTTGGGGGAAGCAAGGACCGTTCATATTGTCGTAGGTCTAGAACTCCATCTAGTGAGTCTTTTTCAACCTCTTCGCATTAGAATAATTGGGAGACGGGTGGTCATAAACGTGAGAGAAGGCATTCTCACCATGGCATAGGGAATGATGCAATGAGTAAGGCCTTACAGCAGATTTCTAAATCACCCTTCGTTAGGAGGATAAATAAGGCCAAGATTCCTTGTCTGTTTTCTTAGCCGACATTTGCCATTTAAAATGGAAGAACTGATCCCGTGGAGCACGTCAGCCACTTTAATCATAAGATGGCGGTCCATGCCAATAATGAGGCCCTTATGTGTAAGGTATTCCCTTCTAGTCTCAGGCTTGTGGCTATGCGTTGGTTCGATGCCTTGGAGGAAAGGTTAGTAGGGTCTTTCAAGGAGCGAACGAGGGCATTCGGGGTGAGATTCATAACGTGTAGTAAAGTCCCTAAGCCTTTATACTCTTTGCTATCTATGGCGATGAGGGAAGGAGAGACCCTCAAGACCTACTCAGATAGGTATTGGGAGATATATAATGAGACTGATGGAGATTTTGAGGATGTGGCTGTGAGAATTTTTAAGATTGGGTTCCCTGTCGAGCACGAGTTGAGGAAGTCATTGATAATGAAGTCTGCCTTGAACATGCGCCAACTTATGGAGCATATAGATAAGTACAAGCAGGTGGAGGAGCACCAGATACAAGGAAAGGGTAAGGCTAAGATGTCCTTGGATAGGAGAGGTTCTTGGGGAGGGGGATATTGGGGTAATTTCCCTCGTAGGGAGTTTCTAATCATCTATCATCTGTGGGAGATTAATTGGTCAACTCCTTGTTTAAGGAGCCTGTGTATCAAATATTAGAAAAAATTAAGGGTGAACCTTATTGTCAGTGGCCCAATAAGATGGGTGGAGACTCGTCCAGAAGAAATCAAAGCCTCTATTGCCATTACCATAAGGATGGGGGACATACCACCGAGGATTGCAGAACATTGCAAGACCACCTGAGCCAGTTGGTGAAGGCGGGGAAGCTTAATCGGTTTTTGCATCAGCCTGTAGAGCAGTTTAGTCACTTAGGGGTTGAGTTTAGTCGGGATAGCACTTCTCGACCAGTGTTAGGTACCATCAATGTGATCTTTACCAAGCCCAAAGGCAGTGTGGGCTTGGGTATTTGAGTGATGTCCGCAGGTGAAGGTTGCGATCTGAAGCTCTTTATTCAGTCTTCTAAGAGAGCCAGAGGGATGGTCATCCCTACCTTGGGTTTCTCCGAGGAGGATAAGGAGGGAATTCTTTAATCACATCATGATGCATTGCTGGTTACTATTAGGATTAGGGGTTATGACATAAGGAGAGTATTGGTTGATCAGGGAAGTACAGCAGAGATAATGTACCCCGATTTGTACCGGAGGCTAAATTTGAAGCCCAAGGACCTAAAGAGGTATGATTCACCGTTGGTAGGCTTTGATGGCAAGATGGTGGTCCCTTGAGGAATGATAAGGTTACCAGTATAGGCTGGGGATGAGGAGGTGCAAGTTAACTTCATTGTAATGGAGGCTTTTCCCCCCTACATAGCTATCCTAGCCAAGCCCTGGCTTCAGGCTATGGGTGCTGTGTCCTCAACCTTGCATTTTTAGGTTAAGTATCCTACTCAAGGGAGAGTGGGAGAATTGGTGGGTAGCCAGGCCACTGTTAGGCAGTGTTTGGTATCAGCAATGACGAGGCAGTCCTCAGATCCTATTACGGTGGTCAAAGATCCAGTCCCATAGCAGCTAAAGGACCCTGCAGGGGGCAACAGACGAGGACATTTGGAGAGTCGTCTGAGGATCTAGAGAAAGTGATCCTACGACAGGATCAAAAACAATATTTCCAGGTGGGATCCCAGTTGTCATCCTTGGAAAAAGCAGGGTTGGTGAAATTTCTAGAGGCCAATATTTATGTATTTAATGTACTTATGATGTCTCAGGGATTGACCTTGGATTTATATGTCATCAATTGAATGTTAATCCCGAGGCTGTACCACACAAACAGCCTCCTCAGTGATCATCCAAGGATCACACCGAGGTAGTAAGGGTGGGGGTGAACAAGTTGAAGTAGGCTGGAGCTATCAGGGAAATCTTCTATCCCGAATGGTTGGCCAACACTGTGGTGGTTAAGAGGAAGAATGGGAAGTGGTGAGTCTGTATGCACTTTAGTAATTTGAATAAAGTTTGTCCAAAAGACCCCTTCCCCATCCCTAGAATTGACTAGTTGGTGGATGCCACGGTGGGACATCTCTGGATGAGTTTCTTGGGTGCCTTCCAAGGTTACCATTAGATACCCCTATCATTACCTGATTTGGAGAAGATGACCTTTTGTGCTCCTAATGGGAACTATCATTATCGGGTGATGCCCTTTGGCCTCAAGAATGTAGGATCTATGTATTAGAGAATGGTGACGCGAATGTTTGAGTCATAACTGGGAATGAACGTGAAGGCATACATTGATGACACGGTGGTGAAGAGCAAGTAGATAGGAGAGCATTTGGCTAATTTGGGGGAGACATTCTCGATCCTAAGAAAGTATAAGTTACGTTTGAACGCTTCTAAGTGTTCTTTTGGGATCAGCTAGGGCAAGTTTTTAGGTAACATGATTACTCACCATGGGATTGAGGTCAACCCCAAGCAGATCAAGGCTATTAACAATTTACATCCCCCTCAGAATCCCAAAGAGGTGCAGAGGTTGACTGGAATGGTAGCTACCTTAAATAGATTCATCTTTAGGTCGGCGGACACGTGTTGTCCTTTTTCCAGCTTCTTCATAAGTGGAAAGATTTTCAGTGGATGAAGGAGTGTATAACGGCTTTTGAGAATCTTAAGCAGTACTTGTTAAGTCCTTTAATACTCTCTAGGCCTAAAAAAGGAGGATGGGGTCCAGAGGCCTGTCTACTATATTAGTAAGTCCTTACAGGAGGCTGAGACACGCTATTTACCTTTGGAGAAGGCAGTTTTGGCCATAGTGCATGCCACGAGGAAGTTGCCCCATTATTTTTAGGCACACACTGTGGTGGTGCTCACCCAGCTCCCTTTGCAAGCTCTTTTAAGGAAATCAGACTATACGGGCAGAATTGCTAAGTCGGGAACCATGCTTAGAGCCTACGATGTCAAATACATGCCTTCAACTACCATAAAGGAGCAAAATCTAGCAGACTTTGTGGCAAAGTTTACTGAAAGTACAATAGAGAAGGAAGAAAAAGGATTAGGGATGATGGTTACATTGGCCATCAATGTCCTCCCTTGGGAGGTTTATACGGATGGGGCATCTAACTGAAAGGGGGCAGTGATTGGGATTGTGTTAATCACTCCTGAGAAGTTGGTAATGGAGAAATCGTTGCAGTTGGGTTTCCTAGCTACTAACAATGAGGCCGAATACAAGGCTTTGTTAGTAGGAGTAGCAATGGTTAAGTAGTTAGGGAGAGATGTGGTGAAGTTGTATTCTGATTCTAGGTTGGTAGTGGGCTAGGTTAATGAAGAGTTTGAAGCTCGGGATGAGAGAATGCAAGGGTATCTTGCTAGGGTACAACGTGTTCGGGCTCAATTTAAGAGTTTTGCATTGAAGCAAATCCCTAGGGGCCAAAACTCTTATGCAGATTCTTTGGTCATGTCATACACTTCTCTGGGGTTAGGACTTCCTCTGGTTATGGTTGTTGAGGAGATGAATAACTTGTTGGGATATATGTCCTTAAATCTTATTGTATGATGCTATATATTTTATTATGTGTGACATTATGTATGACGTAATGTTGTGATTAATAAAGTTGTTTTATTATTATTTGAAAATAATAGTAAATGAATATTAAGACATTATCACATAGTCCATGAGATGCATAGTATATTATTTATGTGATTTAGTCACAGAAGATATAAATCACAAGTTCTTTGTAAACTCAGAATTATAGTTTGTAGTCGGTGATGAAATTGGACATTTCATCTGCGAAGACTATAACATATCAACTAAGATGATTTCTCTTAATTATGGAAATGGAGACTTTTAGTTGATATGTTGATATGTTTTAAGAGTTAAGACATATTGAACTAGACCGATGTGAGATTTATTATTCTCCTAACGACTGTCAATTGAATAATAAACTCACGACTTATATTTGCATGAACTCTTAATCCTAAGAGGATAATGAACCTGATCATGATGTGTAGGTTGCTTTGATATATCAGGAGTGAGATTTATAGTTACGGTCAAAACCTCAGTATGTTGGGCAGCCACATTTAGTGTTGATGGAATATATATTCTCAAGATAGAATTCATAATCTCTTAACAGAGATGCAAAATATTCCGTTGAGATAAATTTAATGGGTTTATTATTTAGAGAATTGGGCATAACCACTTTAGTAAGGAGTTACTAAAGTATGTATTTATGGAATTGAATTTCATAAATATATGATGAATAATTTAAAGGATTAAACTGGGTACTCGAGGACTTAAGATGTAGTAATATACAAAGTGACAGTCTACTTTCATGACTTTGTATTACTATGAATATTTTATGAAGGGGTTACATGTATAATAAAGTCTTAGGATATAATTTATTAATAAGACCTAGAGTGCAATTATATTTATATAGTGATATTAAATATAATTAATGGTAACTTTGGACTTGTCAAGAGTTGACAGAAAAGCCCAAGGCCCATTGGTGTTGGTGTCTTATTGGTCCCCTTTGGTCCCACTCCAAGACACATATTTAAGCCCAATTGGAAAGGCCCAAAAGGCCAGCCCAATTAGATAATCAGTTAGATACAAAAGGAGATATACACAGAATTTTTCTGTGTAAAGAATCAGTAGAGAATCAATAGAGAATTCGTAGAGAGAGTTTGAAAAACACTTTTGTGAAGTGGTGTAGAAAAAGTGTTAGACACTTTTTGATATTCTCCCTTTGGAACTGATTGAGAGACCACACATCTTGGGCGTTAGTGGAATTGGAGTAAAGATTGAAAGTGTTCCTAATTGCATCTGATCTTCGAATTTTGAAATTCACCGCTCCAAGGTACACTCTTTTGTTCTCAAATTCTGAAACTTATATAGTGCATGTTAACTTTTATGTATGAAATAGAACCGTTATTTTTCCGTTGCGTCTACTCTGATGCGATACAAGCATGTTATTTTTCCATCATAGCTCAAGTCTCATAGCGGTATCCTTGGTTGGGGTTTATAGCCTCTATGTGGGGATGAGCTAGATGGACCCTATAGTAGCCATTTTGATGTAGGGAATGTTGCCTGAGGACAAGTGTGAAGCAGAGAAGGTGCATAGAATTGCCCCTCGCCATTGGCTATTTGGAGACTAGAAGTTGTATAAGTGCTCTCACTCAAGGCCATATTTATTGTGCGTGCACCCTGAGGCAGTGGAGCCTTTATTTGAGGAGATACATGAATGCATATGTGAAAGTCACACAAGAAATAGGTCATTAGAGCATAGGGCTCTCACCCAAAGATACTGGTGGCTTAGCATGCAAAGAGCCTCCCAGGATTATGCAAAGAAGTTTGACCAACGTCAGAGGTATGCTTCAAACTTTCATCAGCTAGGGGGAGTCCTGAATCCGATATCTAGCCCTTGGCCATTTGCTCAATGGGGCTTAGACATAGTGAGACCATTTTCCCGAGCTATAGAAAATCGAAGATGGCTCCTTGTCGGCACGAATTATTTTACTAAGTGGGTGGAAGCTAAGCCACTTGCTAATATCAGGGATATGGATGCTAAGAGGTTTATCTGAAAGAATATTGTCACAAGATTTGGAGTCCTTCACACACTGATCTAAGATAATGGTCTTTAATTTGATAGTAAAGTCTTCCAAAGATATTGTGGAGAGTTAGGTATTAGGAATAGATATTCTCCACCCACCTATCGTCATGGGAATGGAAAGGCTGAGGCCACCAATAAGGTCATAGGATTTGGACTGAAGAAAAGGTTGGACAACGCTAAAGGATAATGGGTGGATGAATTGCCCTATGTGTTATGGACCTATCATACCACACCCCGAAGATCAACAGAGGAGACTCCTTTTTCAATGACTTATGGGGCGGAGGCAGTAATCCCTTTTGAGAGTGGATTCCCAACTTTGAGAACAGATCAGTTCAATATTAAAGAGAACAATTACTTATTCCAATACAGCCTGGATGTGGCCAAGGAAAGAAGAAAGGTGGCAATGGTAAAGATGGCACATTACCAACAGAAACTTAAGCAAGGCTATGATAAGGGGATTAAGTCAAGGCCCCTGGCACTGGGGGATCTGGTCTTGAGGAAAGTGGTAGGAATAGCAAATAACCTTGCCCGGGGAAAAATGGGTCCTAACTAGGAAGGGCCATATAGGATCACTTTCATTACTGGACTTGAGGCTTATTACTTAGAAGATCTAGATGAAAATGTAGTTCCTCGCCCTTTGAATGTAAACAATCTGCTACTTTATTGTTATTAATGTTATCAATTCTTTTGCCATTCCTATCTTTCTTAGTTTCGTTTCATTGTGGATGTATTAGCTGCAGCAATCAGTCTATGAAATATTCTAAGTGTTAAACAGAACCTAAGCCTTGTTTGGCTTCATGTTAAACAGAATCTTGGCCTTATTTGGGTTCTCGAGTCACCAGCCTAGAGTAAATTAACATTGTATAAAAAACTCTAAGTGTTAAACAGAACCCAGGCCTTGTTTGGCTCTTTAGGTCACAAGCCTAGGGTAAATTAACATTGCATGAAATATTCTAAGTGTTAAACAGAACCTAGGCCTTGTTTAGCTCCTCAAGTTACAAGCCTAGGGTAAATTAACATTGCATGAAATATTCTAAGTGTTAAAAAGACTCTAGGCCTTGTTTGGCTTCTTGAGTCACAAGCCTAGGGAAAATTAACATTGCATGAAATATTCTAAGTGTTAAACAATACCTAGACCTTGTTTGGCTCCTCAGGTCACAAGCTTAGGGTAAATTAACATTGTTTGAAAAACTCTAGTGTTAAGCAGAACCTAGGCCTTGTTTGGCTCCTTGGGTCACAAGCCTAGGCTAAATTAACATTCTTTGAAAAACTCTAAGTGTTAAACAGAACCTAGGCCTTGTTTGGCTTTCCAAGTCACAAGCCTAGGGTAAATTAAAATTGTTTGAAAAACTCTAAATGTTAAGCAAAACCTAGGCCTTGCTCGGTTCCTTAGGTCACAAACCTAAAATACGTACTGACTAGAATGGGGGCCTTGAGTGTTTCCTAAGGTTTCAGGATTCAAGCTAATGGATCTGCTGTGAGTTACCAAGTCTAATTTGTAGCCACTGTTGGTTGGAATTTCTCCTAAGTCCCAGGAGTTGGTTTATTAATTTTATTACAACTCACTCCAGATTAGATAGAAAGATAAGAAATATTTGGTGAATGAATTACAGGTTAATGTGATGAAATTGCTATAAAGGAGGTACAAGAGTGTAAGACATAAACTAAAAAATATAAATTACACAATTAAAGGAGTATTAAATAAGGCATAAATTCTTCTTCATTAATGTTTGAAAAATTGAGTACAATAAAAGAAACAGGGGCCTATCACATTTGAGCCTCATTACAAAATGGCTATCTGTCTCTTGACCCAAGGTGGAGTTATGTTGATGCTTCCTTCCTTTTTCCCTTCTTCTCCTGATCTTTATCTTTCTTCTTCTTTTTCAGCTGGGCCATCTCTGTTTTTTCCTCCTTCTCTACGTCCACCACTTGGGTCTCTTGGGGTTGCTCTTGCTTCTAGTTTTGGATAGGGGCAACAAAAGGAGTAGAGGTAGGCTGGTTTGAAGAGGAGGGGGAAGCCGAGCTGGGATCAGCTAGAGGCTAAGAAGGAGTAGGCGCCAAGTGTAAAGCTGAGGGATAGGACACCTTCTCAAGAGCCCTAAGCGCTAATTTGGTGCTAATCCCAGTAGCACTCAGGGCTCTTGAGAAGGTGTCCTATCCGTAAGGCTTTTAGCGGCCTTAGTCATGCCCACGTCATAGGCCGCCTGCTCGGCCTAGGACATCTTTGCCTCCTTAGCCTCGAGCTACTTTTTTGTCTGCTTTAGCTCTACCACGGTTAGTGCAATTTTATTCTTGACCTTTCTCTGGGCCTCCAAGGCTTCAGTGGCTTTTGCAAAAACTTTTAAGGGCCAATTCAACGTTCTTCTAGGCCATTTCCACCTCGGATAGCTGGGTAAGAGTTTCTTTGAGCTTCTTGTCCACCTCTGTATGGGCTTTTTCCGTAGTCTCTAGCTTATTTTCTGCCTTTCTTGCCAAGCCAAGGAATGGTCTACCCATTCTTCGGCCATAAAGGCAGCTTGCACAGATTACAGCAAAATATAGTAAATGTCAATTAAGATTTATACAACTTAATGTGGCAGGCTAAGGAAAGAAATTACATACCTTGGCTAAGTCCTTCTTCAGAGATAGGAAGACCTCATGCTTCCTAGAAGACCTCAGCTTTGCCATGTCTTCTTGCAGGCATAAGGCCTTCTCTAGACATTTGGCCACTAGACCTGAGCTTCCCTTTTCGGGGTCCCTTAGATTGGTGTCATTAAGTACTAGATTGCCAGAACTAAGGGTAAAAAAGGCCTCCAAATAGAAGGCTTCTTAGGCTGGTCTCCTCCAAGCTCCTTGGTAGTCCCTATGGAGGAGGACTTCTTTTGTTGCACCCTTCTTGTTCGGGCTTCTTTGGAAGGGGGCTGATGGGAGTACTGGATAACCTCCCCCTCCTCGGCACCCTCTATGCCTTTGCTTCCTTAGGCTCTTTTTCTTTTCTTGTCCGCAGTTTCAATGGATGATGTGCGCGTCGCAGCAGGAGTAGGAGGTCAAGGCACCACCGCCACGGCTGGGGTGTTACCCCTAGCATGGGAATTAAGCAGGGCTAGAAGGTTAGGCATTTTCTCTTCAAATCCCATGCATTCTGGGATGTTTGTGGCCTCTTGATTGACGCTAACTTGTGCAGGTTGTAGGCATTTACGTGAGGTGTTGGGAGTGTCTACGGGGTCTTCTTATTAATAAAAGACCTCGAAGTCCTTGTCAGTGACTCCCTGGAAGGCAGGCTTGGGTATGGACTCCTTGGCCTCGTCATTCGATGGGATGGGGAGATTCTTGTGAATAGAGGAGTCTGACAGCTAGTGGTGCTGGAAGTTAGGATTCCTAAGTTTCGGTGAAGGAGATTCGGACAGTAAAAATCCTGCAACGGCTACGTCTATTAAAGCCAACCGAGGGTCCTTTGCTTTAATGACATTCTTCGGGCATTGAAAACGCTTGGTGGAAGGTTTGTATCCAAGGATGACGTGAGCAGCTTGGAGTTGACCGTCCTTGTGTCAGAAGATCTCTAATTTGAGAATTTGGTTTAGATCCATGAAGTTCACCAAATGTTTGGCTGGGGTGGTGTTGTATTCGTCTGTCAAAGAAAAACAATAAGAATTGTGAGGAGTTGAGGAAAAGAAAGAAAGAAAACTTTTACACTGATGAAATTAGGTAACATCCTATGTGCGTCTATAGTTCTTGGGAACCCTACTTGGTTCCCCTTCTTGGGTGGGACAATGCAGTCCATCATGCCAATCTCTTGAAAAGATAAAGAAGTCCTCGTCCATACCTTTACTTGAGTTAGGTAGGCAGTAAATTAACCTAACAGACGGGACTCTACATTTAATGTAGTACTTAATGTTTGGCCCATCTAGCAAACTCACTTGGCCCACACAATTTGGCCCATCTGTTACCTAATGTTTTCCCTACTACCCAACATGAACCAGCCTCCATTCATGCATCTTCTCCATTGCCTCCAATTTCAAGTTCTACACAGCAACCTTTAGCATTTGCCTAAATCATTCCTGCCACTCAAGTTCATTTACTAGTAATCGAAGCCTCTTCTCATCCCATGGTTACCTGATCCAAGAACCATATTACCAAACCCAAGAAGTTCACAAATGGTATTGTTCAGTATCCTCTCCCAAGTGCTCTCCTTGCCGATGGTACTAGTGCCATTTCACTCACTAAACCAACATGTTACACCTCAACTGTGAAGGACCCAAATTTGCGTGCTGCTATGAACCTTGAATTTGATGCCTTGCTAAAAAATAAAACTTGGATGCTTGTTCCTTCTCACCTTGCTCGCAATATCGTTGGTTGTAAATGGGTATTTCGGATTAAACAACATGCTGATGGCTCCATTAAACGCTACAAAGCTCGCCTAGTTGCTAAGGGATTTCATCAAGTACCTGGTGTGGATTTTGCTGAGACATTCAGCCTTGTGATTAAACCCACCACAGTATGTACAGTTCTATCCCTTATTGTTTCTAGAGGATGGGCAATTTGTTAATTTGATGTTCAAAATGCATTCCTACATGGTCATTTATTTTAAGATGTTTATATGTCTCAACCTCTGGGTTTTTCACACCCTCAGTTTCCCAATCATGTCTGCAAGTTGAAAATGGCAATCTATGGCTTAAAACAGTCTCCTAGGGCGTGGTTCTCTTGCCTTTCATCTCGCCTATTTGCCTTGGGATTTCGAGGTTCAAGGTTTGATTCTTCTTTATTCATTTATCATAGTGCCATTGTCGCCATTTATTTTTTGATTTATGTGGATGACCTTATTGTCATTGCATCAAAGCCTTCGTCCATTGATGATCTTCTCCGCCATTTAAAAGTTGATTTTGCTATTAAGGATTTAGGCAATATCAAAATTTTCCTTGGTGTTGAAGTTTAGCCTAATTCTAGCGAGTTTATGCTATCCCAGAAGTGTTACATTCTGGATCTGTTAAGAAAAAAAAAGATGCTGGAAGCCAAGCCCATTGGTTCCCCTATGGTTCAATCCACTAGTTTATCTACTTTTGAAGGAGATCCTCTTGATGATACTACTTTATATAGAAGCACTGTTGGGGCCTTGCAGTATGTCTCTCTTACTCGTCCTGACATCACTTTCACAATCAACAAACTCTCCCAATACATGCAACGCCCCATATCTCTTCACTAGCAATCTGTCAAGCATCTTCTGCGTTATCTTAAACGGACCGTTCATTTTGGTTTACAGCTTAAACGCTTTAGATTCCATTCTCTCCAAGCCTACTCTAACGCTAATTGGGTTGGCTGTCGTGATGATCAACGTTCAACTAGGGGTTTTTGTGTTTTTTTAGGTCATAATCTCATATCTTGGGGCTGTAAAAAGCAAAAGACTGTGGCTCGATCAAGTACTGAAGCCGAGTACAAAGCTCTTGCTAATGCAGTTGCAGAGGTTAAATGGTTGCGTTCTCTTTTACATGAGCTTGGGGTACCTGTGTCCAGTTCTCCAGTTCTTTGGTGTGATAACATTGGTGCCACTTATTTATCCTCTAATCCAGTGGCGGCTCCAGGAATTTTTTTCAGGGTGTTCCTCAACAAGTATAAATTACACGATCTAATAAAAAGAAAATTTTATATATTGATAACAACAATAAAAAAACACGTAAATATATAAAATTTACATTTGCCTTCTACGAGTTTTCATATTTTGAAATCGTTGCATGATAGTCTCATTATCAATGCTACAAGCTACATCTTTTTCAATATACACAACCAAACAATCATTCATCCACTGATCTCCCATTCGATTTCGCAATTCATTCTTTATATATTTCATTGCTGAAAAACTTCTTTCTACTGTTGCAGTAGCAACAGGAAGGGTCAAAGCTAACTTCACAAGCAAATAAACTAATGGATAAGTCTCATGCTTCCTTGTACTCACTAACTTTTCAGCAAGTTCACTAACTCCTCGAAGCTCTAAAAACAAGTCATTGTTGCGCATATCAAAAATGAAATTCTGAAGCTGAGAGTCAAGTGCCAAGATATCTGTCCCAGAAAAATCAGATGGATAAAACTTTGCTAGATGTATCAACTTTTCCTTATCAAAAGCCACAAATGAATTACTTGGATTCAAGCAAGCCATACAAAGTAGCAAATTGGTATTCGCCTCTGAAAAACGGTTGTTAAGCTCTTGAAGTTGCATATCTATGACTGTGTAGAATAGCTCAACACGATAATGATGTAAATTTGTATTTTGTTGGGTGTTGCGTCGCGGCCTCCCACTAACTACAAATATTTCATCCATGTTCAAGATAGGAATATCATGTGTGGCACAAAATGAAGACACTTCAGTCAATAAAGATATCCATTCATCATCTCTCATCACTTGCAATCGTTGCTTAGACACTTTAACAAGATCCATAGCATTTACTATATCTTGATTTTTTTTTTGCAATGCTATTGACAACTCATTTGTGATCCCTAAAATGTTTTTCATCAAGTGTAGAGCAAAAACAAATTCAAAAGATAAAATTGACCTCATAATAGATCGAGCTTCAATTTTTTGGTCGGAGAGGCCATATTCTTCAATAATCTCAAGTACATCAACAGCAGCAGAGAACATCAAAATCAAGTTAAGAATAGTTCCATAATATGATCCCCACCGTGTATCACCAAGACGTTTAAGATTTGTCTCTTGATTCAAACCTCGCCCACTTCTACGTACACCCTTCTCTAAATCTTCTGTAATTTTGGCAAATTGTGCATCTCGAAGAGCATCTCTTCTCTTACAAGAGCCTCCAACAACAGTTACTAAATTACTAACCACATTAAAAAATTCAGCAATGTTAATGTGATTTTTAGCAACGGTAACAAGTGTCAATTGAAGTTGATGAGCAAAACAATGGACATAAAATGCTGACTTATTCTCATTCAAAATTAAAGTTTTGAGACCATTAATATCACCTTGCATATTACTAGCTCCATCATAACCTTGCCCCCGTAGTCTCGATAAACTCAAATTATGCTCACAAAGTAAATATTCAATAGCACATTTGAGTGACAAAGCGGTGGTACTTGCTACATGTACAATACCAAGGAATCGCTCTATAATAATTCCTTTTTTGTTCACATAACGAAGAACGAGGGCCATTTGTTCTTTCACTGAAATATCACGTGACTCATCAACTAATATTGAAAAGAATCCGTTGTCAAGATCCTCGATGATGGCTTTGGATGTTTCACGTGCAAAACAATTGACAATGTCTTTTTGAATATCATGATGGGTAAGCTGGCAATTTTTCCAAGTTTTTTGCAACACTTCATTGATAGATTCATTGTGATCCCCCAAAAATTGTAGAAGCTCAAGGAAGTTTCCTTTATCACTTGAATCTTGAGATTCATCGTGACCATGAAAAGCTAATCCCCGACATAAAAGGAATCTTACACAATCAACTGTTGCATTTAATTGAACCCGATATTCAGCTTTATCTTGATTTGATTGCTTAACCAAGACACTTTGAATGTGTTGTTTTTCCTTCAGTAGATCTTCACTCTTCCTCACAGCTTGGTTATGAGCACTATTAAATCCTCCAACATGGGAATCTAACTTCCCAAGCTGATTCCAAAGTTTGAATCCCTTCGTTACAAAAGTGTCACCTCCTCCTTGCTTACCAACATCTTGCCCAAATAGGTAGCAATAAAAACAAAATGCTGCATCCTTGGCTATACTATATTCTAACCAATTTCTATTTACATACCATTCGGCTCTAAATCGACGGGGCTTTCCAGAAAAATTTGATAAAGGGTAATCACAAGGAGGTCGACAAGGGCCTTTTCCTAAATAATGTCTTCTTATTTCATCATGATTATTAGGATGATAAGATGATATCTTTTCTCGTAGTCCAGGATCTGAAGGAAGATTTTCTAAGTTAAAGTTAACACGAATTCGCTTAGAAGATGAAGATGAATCTTGCACAGGAGATGAATCTTGCACAGGAGATGAATCTTGGGTACGTGGTTTTCTTATCAAGTATTTGTCCATAATTCTAGCAAAAAAATAAACAATAAATTATAAGTTTATAAGTTTATTTGAAATATTAATAAAATTATTAATTGTTGTTTAGTTGTTTCATTAATTTGTTTGTCTTTTATAAACTATAGTTAATAATTGTTGTTATAAAATTATTAACTGTTGTTTAGTTTAACATAATTTAATTTGTTTGTCTTTTATATTGTATTAGTTAATTAAATTATTAATTATTTTTTATTAATTGTTTTTCTCAAATAATTATTGATTAATTAAATTATTATTTATTAGTTACACATTACACTAAAAGAATAAGTTTATGTGCTGATGTGCACATTACACAAACCTGCCAATCAGAAAATTTCACAATCACAATTTCACAAATCACAATATACGAAATTCAAAAAATAAAATCAAGATAAGAACAGTCCAATTTTACCGGTCACCAAACAGTCCAACACAAACACAACACACATTGACTGACCAACAAACAGATAAGAACAAAAATAAAACCAAAATGCGAAATTCAAAAAGAAAAAAAATTATTAAAGTTAAACCCCACTGAGTGCTTTAGCCAAGCTGTCAGCCAATCACTTTTTTTTTTTTTTTTTTTATTGGAACGTGCTTCAGCCTTTAATAAAGAGAGAGGCTTTTATTTCATATGTTCATCAATTTTGAGAGAGAGAGAGAGAGAGAGAGAGAGTCAGAAACTTCGAGAGAGACAGAGAGTTAGAGAGAAGAAATACCTGTTGGAGCGATGAGGCCGGAGATGGCGCGATGAGGCCGGCGATGAGGCTGGAGCGACGGCGCGAAGTCCTCTAAACCGACGTCGTTGCTCTGGAGCTGCGCCGATTCCGATGGCGCGTCGCGACGATGAGGCTGGAGCTGGGCCGATTCCGATGGCCGACGGCGCGAAGTGGTCCACTGGAGCTGGAGCGACGCTGCGACGGCGCGAAGTGGTCCACTGGAGCTGGCGCCGTTGCTTTGTATTTGCGTTTTAGCCTTTTAGGTTTGCTTTGCTTTAGTGCTTTGCTTTCTTTTCTTTTCTTTTTTTTTGGAGCAAAGCTTTAGTGATTTTTAGTGATTTCTGATGTTACTGATTTGAGGTTTTTGATCTGTATTGGGGTTTTTTTTTTTTTTTTTTTTTTTTTTTTCTTCTTTGAGAAACCGTGGGTTTTCTTCCTCTGTAATCTTATGGGCTTGCCGTGGGCTTGATGTTGGGCTTGCCAGTTGCCGTCCGTTGTTTTGCTCGGTTACACTTTTTTTTTTTTTTTTTTCTCTGTTATAATTTTTTTTTTTCCAGATTTTAGTTGAAATTTTATTTTAGGCTTTTTTTTTTTTTTTCTGCTTGAAAGTAGAACAAATATATATATTTTTTTAATTTCAGGGTGTTCCTCATTTTTATTGAGGGTGTTCCTATTTTTTTTTTTTTAAGGGTAAAAAAAAAAAAAAATTTATATATAAAATTTTTTTTTTCAGGGTGTTCCCAGGAACACCCTGGGTATAACGTGGCGCCGCCACTGCTCTAATCCGGTTTTCCATGCTCATACCAAGCATGTTGAGATTGATTTTCACTTTGTCAGGGACAAAGGTTGCTAATGGTTCCCTTCTAATTTGTTTTCTGTCTAGCAGAGATCAACTAGCCGATGTCTTTACCAAACTACTTTCTTCCTCCAGATTTGCTCTTTTTCGGACCAACCTCAATGTCCTTCCAGCACAGTTGAGCTTGCAGGGGCATGTTAACGATAAGAGCTAAAGATAGGATAAGATGAGGTTGTTTGTAATTTAAACTCTCTGCTGAAGTTAATCCAGCTATTCATGGCAGCTGTGATAATTTCAAATATGAATTACAAATTGTAGATAGGATCTGATGAAGATAGGATAAGAAGCTGTTTGTAATTCAAACTCTTTTATATCTTTGAATCTTTGTATCTATAAAATTTTATATATAAATGAAAACGTCCTAAGCCAAATTGGTTAGGCTGAAAATATTCCAAAATATTAGTGTTTACAGTGAGAGATAATTAGATATCATATCCAGCCCAGCCGACACACCGCACAAAAGAAACTACGCAGTTTCAATCATGTCTCTCTTAGGTTGGAGATGTGGTGGGGCGCTATTGTTGAAGTTGAACACCCTAGCTGCTGCTTCTTCTGCTACTGCTACTGCAAGTGCTAGTACTACTTCTTCTTTCCTCCTAAATCTAATCAGTAAACGTTGCATATCCTTCACCAGCAACCATGAAGAAGAAAAAAATTGTCATTCTCAATGTCCTCATCAGCACAGCAGCAGCAGCAACAGCAAAGCCCGAATCTTGGTACGCGGCCACAGCCGCGGAGATAAAGGTATGGATTTTTATTCTGCAGAGATCCTGAATAAGGGAGGCAGCGTTAACACAGGACCCGCCACTCTTGTTGCCACGGTTCCTTTTGACTATCTTTATGGAAACGATGATGAATATTTTAAACTCGTCAATGGTTTTCTTTGTTTTCAAAATAGGGAAGCTGTAAATATCTTGAATGTGAGCACTCCTCCACAGACTTTGGCTCTTTGTAGTCCAGTAAGCGACATTCAATTTAGCGGTTTGGGCTTTGATCCTTTGTCCAACCAATTCAAGTTCTTCAGTTGGCGTTGGGGCAACAGAGAATCTCCTAGCATTTTCACGTTTGGTAACTGCAATGGCAACGACAACGGCAATGGAGGAAGCAATAGTTGGAGACAGTTAGCTCCTGAAGAATTCTACGGAGCTGACTTATTATGTAGTAAATTTTTTCTTAACGAAGTTGGTGTTTCTGCTAATGGTGCACTGTATTGGCTTACCGATTGGGTTACCAATTGTGACAGACTGCCACCCAAAATAGTGGCATTTGATCTCCACGACGAGATTTTTAGATTAGTCCCTTATCCTGATGGTGATAAATTAGACGTACACAGCCATGATGGACATCTTGCTATGGTTTGTAGACGCTTGGCTTTCATAGAAAAGTTGCAGCCTGACAAATTGAATATTTGGGTATTGGAGGACTACCACAATTGCAACTACTCTTGGGTTAAACAAACTATTCGTTTTCCTTTTGATTGGTCTAAACTGAAGCTATTAAGTCACATTCTTGGCATCAACACTAACACCGATGTGATATTTCTGAAATCAGATGTTAACCATTGCTCTTTAGTCTATTATAATACAAAGACAGAGAGTATGAAGCGACTTGAAATCACGGATTGCCTCATTGGTTGGAACCTGTCCATTGCAAATTGGTCGGCATTACCTTCGATGATGAGGGAGGGTAAGTTTCCATTCAATATCCAGGGAGAATTAGGTGGTGTTCAACCAAAAACTAACGGGAAAATTTCATGTAATGGGATCATGTTTGCTTGTTTGTTTATGGTTTGGCTTTAGGAATAAGATCTTGCTGTTTTGCTGCAATAGCATCTAAATGGTCATATGTTTGTATTTAAATTTAAAATATACGATAAACCAATCTAGAATTTAAGGAAATGATATTTTTATGTGAATGTTTTTCTTCATCATGGGCACTTAATTATGATATTTTTGAACTTTCTTTGTTTTTGCATACTATTTTAATTTTTGGGGTTTTATGGTGTATGGTAGTTTTGTGTTCGGGGTTTGAAGTACTCCTCTGTTTTGATGAGTATGTTGTGCAATTGAACTTGATATTACTAATATTGAGTTCCACATGGCCATTTTTACTTAGAAAAGCCACATCAGAGATTGCCACTGTGACGAAACACCCATGAAACTCAATATTAGTGAAGTCAAGTTTCACACAGAACTGGAATTTAGCAATATTGAGTTCTAAAAGAGTGGTATTTAGCCATTTTCCCCGTTATTTCTTGCTGTCAGATGTGGGATTGCTAGAACAAAACTTAAGTGAATGCGTTGAAACTTCAGGACCTGCTAGACATAAATTTTTACTTAACCTTTTATTTTGTAGGCTTCTATTTGGTTTTTGAGTTTAAATTGGGTCTGGTCATGGCCCCATTTAAACTCAAAAACCCCAAATCTCATCTCCTCTCCTTTTAGCATTGGAGCTCCAACCTGCCACATACACTGCCGCATACGTTTTGCTGAAGCCTTAAAAATATGTTGGAGCCATCGTGAGTGTGGTGTCGTGGCCTCAAGGAATATTCTTTTATGATTTGTTATTTTTCCAAATTTTAGATTTCGAAATATTGATGGGTTTGGGTTGTTTTTTGAATATCAATCACTTGATTTGGTATAGGCTTTGCTGTTTTTTTTTTTTTTTTTTTTTTTGGGTTTTGATTGGATTCTTAAGTGGTAACCTAAAAAAAAATCTGATTGTGAGAATATAACAATAGAATTAGAAGTACATTGGCAGATGCTAATGACATACTTGATAAAAACTTGAACATCTTTCTAGATGTTCCAGATCTGTTGGTGAGAATGTCAAATTAGGGCTGATGATAACTAACCAAAAAAAGAAAAAAGAAAAGAGAGTACATTGATGACAGCAAGCATGACTAAAAGTTTCCCATGAGGTTTGGTATTTCTATTGCTTTGTTGTGTAGTTGTGCCCTTCGTTTTGTAATGACTTCTTTTCTCAAGATTCAAGTGGGTTTTTAAGTGTTTTTATTGTCTAAATTTTTCTGCTAATGTTGGCTGCAGCTTAATTTTTTTTCCCAGCTGTGATGCAGACAAGATGATTTTGAATACTTAAAAGGAAAACTGCCCTACTGTCTTGACTGAAATCTTGGAGTATGAGGCTAGAGTTGGTGAATAATCTTTCATCCTATGCCAAAATGGAAATAAAGCCTAAAAATCCTGTATTTTGGAAAACAACTGAATCATCAAAACTTTCATATGAATGTATTGTGAATTAGAAACTTTTAGGAAGAATTGTGATATGTTTTATTTCAAAGGTATTTCCAATCCTATGATCCTCTCTTTGTACAATATATCCTGACAAGTTTTATTTTATATGAATGTGTTCTGAATTAGAGACTTTTAAATAGAATTGTGATGATTTTATTTTCTAATATATTCCTATGTAATGGGTTATATTTAAGATTAAATAATGGAATTAAAAACTTTCAAATATTGTATTGAGTACTTACCAATCTCATGATCTTTTAAATATTAAATTCATGGTCCTTTAAATATTAAATTGTGACAGGTTTTATGTTACATGGAAAAAATGATTAAAATTTTTTTGAGACGCATTGATAAAAAATTTAGCGAAAAATGTCAAGAGACCCCCCTAAACTTTGGAGTAGTGGCCAAGAGACCTCTTGAACTTTTATTTTAGTCAATTTACTCTTTGAATTATACTTAAAAGACAAATTGATACATCTGTTTAGTTTCCATTTAAATTGACTAAGTTTGCTCACATGACACGCACGTGCAACTTGCCAAACACCCAAACTAATGGATAGAGGGAGAGAAAAGCTAGGTTCAACGTCTCTGGTCTCTTCCACCGCCGATCTATGCCATCCTTGACTTTCACCGCATGGTTTCCAACAACTAATAAATAGAGAGAGAGATTCAAGCAAGTAACCTCTTATAAATTTAAAGATTGAAAACTCATCAATCAATTAACTTGACTGTGCTAAGTTTGACAAAAATAAAATTGTTTTTTTTTTTTTATAAGTAATAAAGATTTATATTCAAAAACACTACCCGATGCAGAAAACATAAAGCAAAGAGAAAATTACAAAGAGAAAAGAAACGCAAGAGAGGAAAAGAAACTAATTACAAAGAAGAGAGCTAAGGAACATGGGGAAAGAATCACTAGAGGTTAGTCCCCAAGCCCTAGACCAGTCAAATAGAGAGCCACTGAAAGAAGCCAATAGCTGGTCATCCGAACTTTCCATGTCCTCGAACGTCCTCCTATTTCGCTCCCTCCAAAGACACCACATTAAGCACAACAGAGCTAGATTCCAAATGCTAGACGAGTGCTTCCAAGCTAATTCTGCTAGCCAAAAAGCATATCCACAACTGATCTTGGCAAGACCCAATAAATCCCAAACATTCTAAAGACCAAACTCGACAACCAATAAGTTTTACCACAATGAAGTAGCAAATGATCCACCGTTTCCCCATTACAATGGCACATAATGCACTAGTCAAGAAAATCCATCCCTCTACACCTCAAACTGTCACCTATAAGGATCTTATCCCATACAACAGTCCACACAAAGAAGGAGACACGCCAAGGAACCTTAACCTTTCAGACTCCTTTCCAAGGAAAAATTATGGGTAAGGGACTTCATAACTTATTATAGAACGATCGGACATAAAAAAACCCCATTCTTAGTCAACTTCCATCGCAAATGATCTCCATTCTCATTGGGAGGTAAATTTGAAGCTAGAGTACGGAGAAATTCCTCCACTCCACCCATTTCCCAATAATTTGGTCTCCGAATAAACCAAACACCCCAGCTTCTTTGTTCCTCTATCCCTATCTGATTAAGAGAAGAGGCCACCGATGCCTTTTTATTGGAGGCAATCCCATACGCACTCGAAAAAATCAAATAAAGTGGAGAATCCCCACACCATTGATCAGTCCAAAGCTTAACTCTATCTCCTGCCTCTATCTCAAACCGAATATTTTTGCTAAATTCCTCCCAACCCATACGTATACTTCTCCACAAACCGCATCCATAAACCCCCTATCTAGCTTGAAGGTCCATCCCCCCTATTCTACCCCAAACTTTAGAGCTACAATCCTTCTCCAAAGCCTTGTTTCCTCAATCCCAAACTGCCATAACCACTTCCCTAGTAGGGCTTTATTAAAAGTAGTTAATTTCCTTACTCCTAACCCACCATTTTCCAAAGGTGCACACACCTTGTTCCATCCCACCATTTTCTTGGAATCCCCCCACAAAAAATCCCTTTGCAGCCACTCAATTTTATTAGCTATATGCGTAGGGATGGTAAAAAGAGAAAGAAAATAAGTAGGAAGACTCGCTAATATACTTTTAAGCAACGTCATTCTTCCACCTGTTGACAAATACATCTTCTTCCATCCAGCCAACTTACGCTCAATTCTCTCCAAGATAGGATTCCAAATGGTAGGAGACTTGTGGGATGACCCCAATGGCATACCAAGATAGGTCAAAGGCAAAGACCCAATCTTGCAGCCTAAGATTTCTACTAAGACATAGACATTAGGAACCTCCCCAATGGGAACCATTTCACTCTTTAACGCATTAACCTTCAAACTTGTCATTGCTTGGAAACAGAGAAGAAGCATTTGGACATGTAGAATCTGTTCCTCAGCTGCATCGCAGAACAGAATCTTGTCATCCGCAAACAAGAGATGCGAGTCGTATACCCCTCCACCCCGTTTACCATTAGCCCTGAAACCTCGGATCAAACCAGCCCCTTCAACTCTTCTCATTATCATACTAAAGACCTCCATCAGTACTAGAAACAACATGAGAGATAGCAGGTCCCCTTGTCTCAATCCCCTCGAGCTCCCAAAAAAATCATTTGGAGACCTATTAAACAAAACAGAAAATTGGATTGTAGATATGCAAGTGTGGATCCACCTACACCACCTCTCCCCGAATCCCATTCTCTTCAACAAATCTAGAAGAGCCTCCCAATTCACATGATCGTAGGCTTTCTCAATATCTAATTTACAAATAACTCTCGGAATCTTACTCTTCACCTTACTATCAACACACTCATTAGCAATAAGAACTGAATCAAGTATTTGTCTACCACCCACAAAGCTATTCTAAGACTCAGATATCAGTTGATCCAAAACCTCTTTCAGGTGGTTAGCCAACACAGCCAAAATCTTATAAACACTCCCCACCAAACTAATAGGTCTAAAGTCTCGAATATTGGAAGCATCATTCTTTTTCAGGATTAAGGCAATGAAACTTGCATTAAGAGATTTTTCAAACTTGCTGTGTTGATAAAACTCTTCAAACACAGTTAAGACATCTCTTTCCAAACTCCCCAACAGTGGTAATAGAAGGCCATAGAGAAACCATTAGGGCCTGGAGCTTTATCTCATTCCAACTCTTTGACAACTCTAAAAACCTCCTCCTTTTCAAACCTCCGTTCAAGACAGTCCCTCTCCAACCCCTCTATTTGATCAAATTCCAAGCCTTCCACAAAAGGCCTCCACTCCTCCGTCTCATTGTACAAGTTTTTGTAAAATTGTACAGTTTGGTTTGCCATCTCAGATTCATCCTCATAAATAACCCCATTCACCTCCAACATACTAATATGATTATACCTTCATCAAGAATTGGCCATCTTGTGGAAGAATTTGGTATTGTTATCTCCTTCCTTAATGCAAAGCATCCTCAATTTCTGTCTCCATGAGACTTCTTCCAAAGAGAGAAGGTTCTGTATTTGAGATCTTAACATAGCCCTCTCACCTATCTCCTCTTCAGAAAGGCCATTCACCCCTTCTTTAGCATCCAATAATTTCAAAGCCTCCAACAGTTCTTTTTTTTTTTTAACAAACTACATTTCCAAACTCATTACGATTCTAGTGAAAAATATCTTCTTTCAAAGCCTTTAGCTTCTTGGCAAGTACAAAACTAGGAGTACTTGAGAAGGAGTATCGATTCCACCAAGAAAGAACTTTATCTTTAAACCCATCCGTTTTTAACCACATGTTCTCGAACCTAAAAGGACTTTTCCCCCTTAATATCCCTTCTGCCTCCACTAGTATGGGAAAATGGTCTGAAATAGGACGAGTTAAAACCCGCTGGATCACATCCGGATAATGATCCTCCCAGTCACGAGAAACCAAAGCCCTGTCTATCCTAGACATTGAGGGTGGATCCGAACTACTAAACCATGTGTAACTCCCTCCTTCCAACAGCAAATCTATCAAACTAAGTTCCTTAATGAACTAAAAAAAAATCTCCATAGCTGGGGTAAGGCGGGATCCCCCCAACTGTTCACTTGAGAAGCGAACAATGTTGAAATCCCCTATGTAACACCATGGAACTTCCCAAAGTTGTTGAATACCAATCAACTCATCCCACATCTGTCCCCTCACGTTATTATCATTTGGGCCATAAACCCCAGAACATGCCCAAATAAAACCATCCCCCATACCCTTTCACCGGACTGATACGGAAAATTGACCTACCATTACCTCCAACTTTTCTAAAGCCCTCCTATCCCACATCATCAAAACCCCACCAGCTGTTTGATCCACATCCAATGCTACCCAATCTACATAGGGACAACTCCTCAAGCTGTAAATCAACTGTCTATCCATGCCCGCAAGCTTAGTTTCTTGAAGGCAAACTACATCACAATTCCACTCTCGTAATAAATTTCTAACCACCAACCATTTCTGAGGATCATTCAAACCTCGAACATTCCATGACACCATTTTCAACTTCATCGAAACTGAAAACTCCCTCCTACAACCTTAGAAATGCGGTCAGAGAAAACTATCTCCCATCATAATTAACTAAGGAAATAAAATTCCTCAGCTCCCTCTTCCCTTTATCCTTAGAGACCGCTTTTCGGTTGGTAGCATCTTTCCTATGCATCAGATTAGCAGCCTCCATTTCTGTTTCAAGCTTTTGTAAAAGCAAAATACACATCTTCTCATGTCGACCCAACGAAAGCCCTATCATCTTACTGAAACCGGGGAGTCTGTGTTTCACCCACTTAGATATGTGGCCTGGTACTTCCAGAGAGATATTTATTTTTCCCTATAAGTATTAAGTAAATATAGGAATGCAAGATCAACAACATACTGAGTATTGATGCATATCCTAGCACTAATAACGACCAGCCATTCTTGAAGTGGAAAAAGAAAAGAAAACCACTTGAACAAAAAAAAAAAAAAAAAAACAAGAAGTGTGGGTTTGATTTGGCTTGAAATTCGTTGAAGCCTGATCCCACTAGCCCACAATAGGGAGAATCTTTCAAGCTCAACATCAAAAGATATCAATTCGTGTTGTAAATTAATTAGTAATGGGTTTTCGTGTGTGATTTTCCCTTTAGCGGTTGTTGTCAGATGAATCTCTCCCTAATCTCTATTCATCAGTTGTTGTAAGAAACCATGAGCGCCAGCGGAAGCAAAGGATGGCAAGATCGGTGGTGGAAGAGAACAACGGCGGCGGGACTAGGAATTCCAACAAGCCATAGCCTTTCTATGCTTTCAACTACACTCTGTCGTTGAACCTAGCTTTTCTCTCCCTCTATCCATTAGTTTGGGCATTTGGCAGGTTGCACGTGCGTTTCTCGTGAGCAAACTTAGTCAATTTCAATGGAAACTAAACGGATGTATCAATTTGGCTTTTAAATATAGTTGAAGGAGTAAATTGGCTAAAACAAAAGTTCAAATGGTCTCTTGACCACTACTCCAAAGTTTAGGGGGTCTCTTGGCATTTTTCTCAAAAATTTAAGTTCTATTTACCTTCCTGTAAACTAGGGATCCCTTCAACAAATTAACATAGAGAAATAATTAGTGGAATTCTATCTTAGTGACAACTTAAGATTTAGTAGAGAAACAATTGCCACTAGAAAGATCTCTAAAAGATTACACTGTGAACCTACACAGTGCACACGTACCAAAGTCTCACGTTGCGTTATCCATTGCGGGAGATAAAAAATAAAAATAAAATAATAATAATAATAATAATAAAATAAAGGGTACAAAAATCATGTTCTTTTGCTGAATATCCAAGATTGAGTTTAAATTATTTTTTGTTTTTCAAATAATTTGCAATTGCTTGAATGAGAATTAAGTTAAAGAATGAAAAACGTTAACTTTGAAATACTTCTCGGATAGAATGGTTATGGATATTAGGTCTAAATTCTTACTAGGTTACATGTATGGTTCATGTTTTTGTAATTTGTTTAATTACAAAAATTAAATGAACAATTTATTATTTACTTATGCTTATATTTTTAGCAAAAGAAGTCTACTAACCCCCACCGGGTACTCAAGTGGTGGATTCATTGGTCGGGATATAACGTAAACTTGGAGGTCCCATGTATAATCCATCATTGGTCCTTGGGGTTTTGAGGTGTCTTATAAGCAATGAGTAGAATTAGTCTAACCAAAGATTGGGACACTAATTATATATATAGTAGTCACAAACCCCTGCAATGTGTGAGAAAAATCAAGGAAGAGGTGATGCCTTAGGAAAATTATCTATATAAATAAATTGTTTCCAAACCGACTCTTAATAAACTGTTTATTGGGACACTATATAAGCTATTTGTTAGGACACTAAATTAGCTATTTCCAAACAGACTTTTAATTTAATTATCTACAAGTATGATATTTTATCATCTTCCCCAACCTTTCACCTTCCTCATCTTCTTTTTGTTTTAAATATAAATATGTTCTCTCTTTATTCCTCTTGTAACCAACAAGCCTAGGAATTTTGATGATTAATTTTTTTTACAATTGCATTTTTTTTTTGTTCTAAAGGTACCCTTCCCTCTCTCTCTCCCTCTCTCTCTCTCTCTCTCTCTCTCTCTCTCTCTCTCTCTCTCTATTAATTTCTAACCTTATTCTCTGATTTGCTTTAATACTTTTTATTTTACATTTTTTTTTTGTATATGGAATTAAAGATTGAACAATATTTAGTGCAAAAGATTGATTTATATGATTTAATTTTTTTATTATTTTGAATATATGCGAATAATTTTTTTTTTTTTATTTTGGTGTTTTGATTAGTGGGTGATTTTTTTTTTTTTTGTTAGGAGAATCAATTAGGAGGTGATGTTCTTTTTTTTTTTCATATAAATTTTTTCCAATTTTGATCTGAATGTTTATTCTTATTTTTTTGATGATTGTGGAATTCATTGTGTATATGAAAATTTCTAATAGTTGTATCAACATTTTTGTACCCAATATTTGTGTTAGAATTTTTTGTAATTATCCTTAAATTTTTCAAAATTTTCCTTTCATGTTTCAAATAAGAATTTTTATCTTTGTTTCAAGTGCAATCTCCTAAAAAATGGTTACATATTGTTTTAATATTCTTATTGAAACTTGCTACTAACATAAATGTTAAAAATCAACACTCTACATAAAATGGGAAAAAAAAATTAGAAGTTTCATTTTCCCCTAATTTGTATCTCATTATCAATTATATTTTACTATCATGTCTTTTCCTTTCCTTCACATTAAGAATGATATAAATATTGTAATATAAATACTTTATATGTTCTAGTATAGTCTCAAATTTTATATAATAATCTTTATAAGTGTTATATAAATAATGTTAACATTATTAACTCAAATAATTTTATTTATTCATTATTTCATTGATAATGTCTATTGATTGGTAACAATTGGAAGAAAAACAAATAACAAGTTTTTTTTCCCAAGATTATGATTATATTTTTGTTAAATTCTTACTTTTATCTAATATTTTAAATAGAAATACTTATAAGTTTCTATGGATCACTAATAATAATAATAATAATAATAATTAAAATTTTTTTTTTTAAAGCATGCAACGCACAAACTTTTCATTAGTACTACTAATAACAGGATTTTATATTTGGGTTTCATCATTTTGCATATTGTTGTAGTATAGTCTCAAATTTTATATAATAATCTTTATAAGTGTTATATATATATATAATGTTAACATTATTAACTCAAATAATAATAATAAAATTATTCCTTATTTCACTGATAATGTTTATTGATTAGTAACAATTGGAAGCAAAAAAAAAAAAAAAAACAAGTTTTTTTTCCCAAGATTATGATTATTTTTTTGTTAAATTCTTGCTTTTATCTAATATTTTATTTGAGATTCTATGGATCACAATAATAATAATACTAATGAAAAGAATTTTTTTTAAAAAGTGTGCAACACATGGACTTATCATTAGGGGCAAGACTAAGGTATAGTACTTCCTTAGGTTCCTTTTTTAAAATTCTGCCATGTGGATTTTTTGTCATGGGATGAAAGCGTATTTTTTAGTTAAGTAGCCACATGATTGAATCTTAAAAGGGAAACCTAAGGAATAATACCTAAGTTTTGTACCTAAATTTTGTCCTATCATTAGTACTACTAATAACAGGATTCTCTATTTGAGTTTCATCATTTTGTATACTAAAATATCCTTACACAAATTCTAAAATTCTATAAAATGCCCCTATCTTTTAGTTAAATAATTTAAAATAAAAAAAATACAAACATGTTAAAAGAGTAATTTGACACATCCAGTAGGTTTGAGAGAGAGAGAGAGAGAGAGAGAGCGCTTGTTTGAAAAAAAATTATTTGTTTTTGTGGAGGTGATGGGATGCTTTCAAAATTTTCATTCTCTAGATCCATACTACAGTAAAGATGAAAAATCCTAACTCAAAATTCTTCTGAAAAAAAGTTTAAAACCAAATAAAAGTAATTTTTTCTGGTTTTTTATTTTTTTTACTTAAAATTAAAATTGAGGAATTAAAAAAATTAATGTTTTATTAATTTAAATTTGATGTGGCATTTTAAAATGCAAAATAATTTTTTAATTAGTATTTTAATGGCTACGTCAGTGCCATGTCAACAAGCAAGTGCCTTTGTCTACCACGTAAGAGATTTCTGTTAGTGGGTTGACAACAGAAACCAAAATAGAATTGATTTTCCTTTTTTAGGGACTACATTAGTAGCAAAATCAATTTTTGGACCAAAATGAGAATTGACCCAAAATGTAGGGACCAAAAGTGTATTTTTGCCTTTATTTTATGTAGATTTTATTTGAAACCATTTCTTATCTATTTAAATTAATTTGGATTCTTTTACTAAATTTATTATTAGTTCAAATATAAATTTCAATGAAAAAATATACTAAGTTTTAAAATTGGGTTCATCATATCGTATTGAAAAAATGAATATGTGGGATAGATTTATTGCATCCTAATAAAAAAAATTAATTTTAGAAGTAAAAAGATTTTTTCCTTTGTAAAATAAATAAACATGAATGACAATATGTATATTCTACCAAATACATTCTTAAAAGACTTTTTTAAGAGTTCATAAAATTTAATAATGATAACCAATAGTATTTGACTTATATAGGAATTTAATCATTATCAAGTTTTTTTTAGAGTATGCATGAGGTTAAAAGCTAGATAAATTAAAATTATTTACAAGACAAAATTTCCACTAGCAAACACAACGCCAAATAGTCTTATCAATTTTCCTCTACTTTAAATGGAAAAACGCTGAGATAAATAGGGTGGGTGAAAGGAATTCTAAGTAGAGATTAAAAAAAATATTTATATATATAATAATAGGTAAAGGTGAGAGAAAATCCAATTAGATTTCAATCAATTTTGTGTCATCTGTCCTATCTAAACTTTTAAAAATTTTGTGCCAAAATAAATATTACATTAACACCTAATACAACAACCAAGAAGACCACAAAAATATCCTAAATAAGAACATTTCATCTGGACACTTTTATGTAGACTCTCAAGCTCCTCTCTCTCTCTCTCTTAAATGTTTCTCTAAATATAATATATATATATATTTATAATAATAGGTGAATTTGAGATAAACTTAAATTAAGTGTCAAATGAAGTTCTAATTTTGCACTATATGTCTCAATAAATTTTTCTAAATTTAGGTGTCAAATGTGACCACACCATAAATACATGTTCAGATTTCCTTAGATCAAGAATGATTATTTGGGAAATTGTTGTGTACTCTCGGAGTACCATAAATGCGTACTCCCTCCTCTCACATGAATGGTAGGTCCCACTAATTAAATTCATGGTGGAATTCATCATTTATGTGAGAGGAAAAAATACACATTTATAATACTCTAAGAGTATTTAATAATGACTCTCTTTGCTTCTCGGCTCTTCCCGTTTTTGTTTTTTGTTTTTTCACATTAATCTCAATCACTCTAAAACACATTGTCTCAGTTCTAAAGAGAACGTCTCTTAGTGACTCTCAAAAAGAAGCCTCTCACCTTCGCTGAATCTCATATTAGAGTTCCCTCTTTTTTATTTTTTCCAGAAAAAAGAAGCAAAAGAAGGAAGATGAAGCTGACTTTAGTATCAAGAACAAAAAAATTCCCCTTCACCCATAAACAACACCTCCAATGGAGTTCCAGAGCTTCTTCTTCTCTTAGGTCTAGGATTTTTTATTCTTCTCCGTAGCTTTCTAGAACCTTCTCTGCTTCTTCTTCCACTCCTCCTCTTGTGTTCAGTTACCGATCTCTCAACTTCTCCTCTGTGGTTCAATCTCTCTACTGCTCCGCCTGCCTCCATGGAAGGTACACTCTTTCTTGGCTCTTTTTCTTTTGCTTAAGTTTTGTTTGGTTGCCAAGAACCAAAGAATTTTCTTTTGTTTAAACGTTGTTTGGCTATCAAGAAAATAGGATGAAATAAAAATGGAACTGTTATATTTTTATACTTTCTTATTTTGGTAAAATTCATGTTTGTTGGCTAGAAAATGGAGAAATGAAAATAGGATGAATAATTTTAGTTGAATTGGTGATTTTTTTTTTTTTTTTTTTTTTTTTTTTTTTGTGCAATTCTTGCAAGTGATCTCATTTTGATAGGATATTTCTTGGTTTAAGAGCTTCTGACATCTCCCCCTTCTCTTCATTTGATGCATTGTTCAAATTTTGGGTTTGTGTAAAGGTTATATCATAGTAAAGGATGTTTTTGAGTTTCTTTTTAGCTATCTTGAATTTTGGCTATTTTACTATTTTTTGGAGGTACTAGAGAAGGTTTGCGTTTTTTTTAGCAGACTGGCCAGTATGTGTCTTTCTTGCAGGTTATACTCTTGATTATTTTGGCGGTCCCTTTTGGCTTAGAAGCAAAATATATATTTTATTGAAGCTTGTGTCTGGAATAACAAGTGTTGGAGGTGTACTTCATCTTCCTGTATACAATTTTGATGCTCCAGTCTCAGTTTATGCGTACCACTTTTATTTCCAAGCTCTAATTTTAACAAGGCGAAAAACCTATTTTAGTCTCTATATTTTCACGCGATTCTTACTTTAGTCTCTAACTTTTTTTTCCATTGCTTTTAGTCTTTATCCTGGAAAACACCTCTTGTTGTAGTCCCTGACATTACATCAGAGACGGAACTTGCTAAGTTGACAAACGGAAAAAATTTGAAATATTAAAATAATACGTACTATGGCCACGTGGCTTTCCACGTCAGCCTCTAAATTAAAAAAAAAATATTAATTTATTAATTCTAATCAAATAAAAAAATTAAAACCAAAAATAAAAACCAAAAAATTAAATTCAATTTAGAGGCTAATGTAAATTTTTTTTATTTTTTTTAATATTTTCAATTTTTTCCGTTTGCCAGCTCAGCAAGTTCCATCTCTAATGTAACGTCAGGGACTAAAACGAGAGGTGTTTTCTAGGATAGGGACTAAAAGCGGTGGAAAAAAAAGTTAGGGACCAAAGTGAGAATCACTTGAAAATGTAGAAACTAAAATGGGTTTTTTGCCTTTTAACAATTCTCTGTGATTGTAATTAATCAAGGTTAATACATTGTTGTGCATCACCTTCAATAAGTTATGTCTTCTTAAATATATGTTTTTTTTTAGTACAAATTGAAAGATAAAAGGTATAACTTTCTTGGTTTTAGTGTTCCTTTGCTCTGGCAAAAACTTAATAGCATTTTATTTTTAAAAAGTGAGAAACCAGGCTAGACCTTAACATATGGTCTTAATCATTTCTAATCTTATTGTTTCTTTATCAGGCTAAGGGCAAATTATAAATACAAAATGGAAAAGCATACAGCCATAAACACGAGTACTTTCACAAGCACCTATGGGAGCCAGTCATATCTGCATCTTGGCGCAAGTTTACTGACCTTGAGAACATGCATGTCTTAACCCAATTCCTTGAAGTTGACACATTGAGTTGCAAGATTCATCCATAATCTATTATCTTAGAAGCTTTATATCAGCTGTGCAATTACTGTCCATTTTCAGGGCCCATGATTCATAGGCAAAATTGGTTGGTTAGTTACTAGACATTGTTGGTTAAAACGTTGAAATTAATTAGTTATATGCATTTTTGCAAAGTGAGAAATGGCGTGGAATTGGAATAAGAAATTAAGGAAATCAATGTTACGATCTATTCAAGCAGAGTGTAACAAATGAGTGAATATGATTTCTTTGTCAAGAGTATCTTTGTTAGTGTTATAAGTATATAAAATTCATACCCGAGTTTTTTTTTTTTTTAATAAGTCATACTTAAGTAACTTCATCATCCTAATAAGCTAAAAAAGTTAGGATGTGATTTATTTGTTTGTATTTTTGGCCTATAAAAGAATATTCAATGCTTTGATGTTTGAGTACCAAAAACAAAATTTGGTTTAACTATTAAATTTTGGTAATGTTTATGAATTTCCACACTATTGGAAAGGATGTGAATTCCAAACAAGAATTCTCTCTATCAAATTCCGTTAGAATACTTGGATTTCTTAATATTGTCTTCAGCTATAATGTTTCACGGTATTATGGTTGATGTACTCCACATAATTTGTTTTTGTAATACAAGACTCACATGCATACTATTTTGTAAATTTGCAGAGATGCAAGCAGAGTTGTCTAGAAGAGAGAAAGCAGCCAATACTATGCCTTATCTAGATATTGAAATCTTCATGAAGGTGTGTGGGTGCCTTTTTTCTAAGACACAGGCCCAAGTATGAATAAGGATCTTGAGTCCAATACTTATTGTTTTAAGGGACTGAGCTTGGTTCACTGCAGCTAGATGGACTGATTACGAACTAGATGGTGCATAGAACATAAATCCTACAACACATACATGCTGGTAAACCAGAAATATATGCATTAAACAACAAGAAACAAATAAAGGGACAATGTAATAGAGAAAGACAAAGTGAAATATTTCATTACTTTCCCAATTGTATAATATATTATGCTCACTAGAACATGTTACAAGGTCCAAATAAGTTCAAAAATTACAAACTTAAATGGCTCTTCAGGCCTCTAAGACTTGCAAAGTTTGAATCCAAGTGTACTCTCTAGTGACTGCTTGGGGATACCAGGCGGTATTTTCTTTTCCTTTTCTTTTCTTTTTTGAATTCTAATAGAGTTTTCTCAATGATTCTATTTTAATTCACTATTGCTGAATATCCCTTGTTATTGGTTGTTCTTCCTTTTTATAGTGTCATCCTAGGGTTTTCGGGGTACCACTAATTCTCCCTAGTTGTCCCCTTGGGTACTAGAACAACGTTGTGCCAGCAACATTGGTGGCTGGTCCCTTCCATATTTCTTATAATTTTCTGCTTTCGGTGCTTCTTCATCAAAAGTCTCTTACTACTTTTCCATTTTGGGATGTCTTTAGAGAGTTGACTTTTGGCTTTTCTTCCTTTAATGCTTCTAAACCTCACCTTTTTAGATTCAACTTTGGGCTCTTTTTCCCTTTGTCATTTTTCCCAAGTTAGCTAATTCTTTTCTGCGAAATTGAAAATTTCCCAGCCACTTTCCTTTACAATTCTTCTTTCTGGATTCCCCAAAGTACCAGCCCTTTGTTCATGGATCGTTGGTACCAAGTCTTTTGATTCCTACCTGCGTCATTGGGTGGCTGATAGGGACATGTCTATTCTCGTTCCTTGCGTTTCTTGGTGCCCCCTATGAGCTGTTTTAATCTAACCCTGGCTTTGTCGCACGTCCTGAGGAGCTCTTTGAGGGTGAAAGCTCTTTTGGGTCTGCACAGGGCGAGGCGCAGGAGGTTGTGGAGCACCTAACTTTTCCTTTACGGGATCCCTAGTACACCCCCAACCTGTTTTTTCCTCATGTATCTCACAGTGAGACCCCTCATTCTCCTCACACATGGGTGTTTTCTGGCTAGTCCAGGTTCACCAGTTCTGCCTAGGTTCCAGATCCTAGGGAGGTTTTAGATCTACATATTAGGCGAGGATCTCGTGAGGTGGTTCCCATTTTCTTTGACTTTATTCTAGGGAAGATCACCATTGGCCCATTTGGGTGGACCAGGAGCTTTCCGATGATGAGTTCGTCAGTTGTCTGGAGTGTGCCGGAATCCAGAAATCGGTAGCAATTTTCAAAAACCTTAAAGGCTTTAGAGACGCCAAGGGCCTTAGACACTTGGTGCCCCGTTGGTGCCCTTCCCTTTACACTTTCTTCTTTTCTGTTGGCGAGCTCACTATCACTTTGGAGGATGTGGTCAACAATCTTCTTCTCCCACTATTTGGTGATGAGAATCCTTTTGTTATCAGTCTTTTTAGCGAGGATCTTGAGTTGGAAGACAAAATTTTCAATCACTTCAGTGGGCGCACTGCTTCTTTTGGTAGGAAACTGGCCAGAATAGGCAAATGGGTCATGAACCTTTCTCGAGAAAAGGACAAGGCAGTTAGGTGAGTTAGGTTTCTGGCGCTTTGGCTCAATAAGTTCTTGTTCAGCGAGTTCCTCGGGTATAGGGTTAAGTCTGTTTTCTTTCCTTTAGCAATCAGATCAGCCCGGGGTGCCTAGTATCCTTTAGCCCCCATGTTCTTAGGCCATGTTTACTCCCAATTGGATTTGCTTCATGGAGATGAACTTGAAGGCAATTCATGCTACGCTATTACCTCGTCCCTTCACTGTGCCATCCTCTGAGTGTTCATGTGGGACCATTCTCCCGTTACTCTGGCAAAGTGCAGGAATTTGAAATTCGTGAAGGAAAAATTCCAAGGATCCCCAGATATGATTAAGGGTCTGAATGGTAGTTCTACTGATAACCACCCCATCATCTTTCGCTGGGCCAATTTGAACGGTGGCAGCCTCAATTTGGTGGAGCTGTTTCATCAAGCAGGTCATTTGAGTTGGCTCTCTTCTTGGGAGTTCAGCCCTGGGTTCGCCTGCGATTCTGTGTTGGCCTCTTTCTTTAGCTCCCTGGGGAATACTTTTGATCTACGTAGGGGAGATGAAGGAAGCTTGGCGTATTTGGCTTGTATCAATCCCTTATGGCTTCTAGTACCCTCCTTTAGTGGTCCCAAGTATACTCACTACTTAACACACCAAGTCTTTAGGCAGTTCCGTTTTGACCAGGACATCCCACCAGTGTTCAAGGAAGTGGTGCCTTCTCTTCCTTCCCTAGATTTGTTTATGAGGTCTCAAGTTTTTTTTATATTGGTCATGTAGGAGCCCTTAATTTGTGGTGCCAAACTCCTAAAGGGGAGTCTTTGCTTCTAGTGGTTTTGCTGGCTTCTGGAGAAAAGTTAAAAAATCCTTTTTAGATTTTGTTGGTTCTGGTAAGATTGCAAAGGTTCTTGATTTTAGTCTTTTCTCTACCCCCACTTTCAACAAATGTCTATCCCTTCCCACTGCTGGCATTGTTTCTGCTGTAATAAGTAGTAAGACAAGATTTGCAGAATGGCATGTTGCCAGGGGAGGTCAAGTATGCTATGCGCAAGATTTTTCTGAGGCTTGGTCAGGATGTGACCTTATTGTGGGCACCTTTTCTGGTGTGCCTATCAAGAGAGGGGTGATGGAGGCAATTGGTGTTGCGACCCCTATTGATAAAGGTAAGGAGAAGCAGATCAAATAGGAAGCTATTAAGAGGGCCGAGCTTGAAGAGCGTGTTGAAGGTGCTAAGGTTGGCCCTAAGACTAAGAAGAAGAAGACTACTAGATCCCGCAAACATTCAGTCATTTCTGAGGAACTCGAGAGAGTGGACCCCTCTTCAGTTGGAAAGGAAGTTAGCCACCCTTTAATCCTAAATATCTGAGTGAAGACTAAGGTAGAGTCTTCTCTCTCTCAGGTTCCTGTGAGTTCTTTAGCCTAGGCTTCTTTGAGGTCCTTTGATTTTGTACCCCAGTCTCCCTTAGGACCCTTTGGGTGTACTCTTAGTAGGCAAAAGACCATTGAAGAACTTGTAGAGAGAGAGAGAGAGAGAGAGAGAGAGAGAGAGAGAGAGAGAGAGAGAGAGAGAAGGGCAGGGCTTCTTTCCTTTTTTTTTTTTTTTTTTTTTTTTTTTTTTGTTACATCTACCCATACTAGTTCATTGTTCCTATTGTGTTTCTCTTCCTCTCTTTTTTAACTAATGAATGACCACTCCTCTTTTGCAGTCTAACCGCAACTCAAGCCCCAAGAGAGGCAAAAGTCAGTCGTCTAATGATGATGTGGTATGATTTTCCTTCACTTGTGTTTTCTTATTGCTTGCTTTCTTTCCTTTTCTGGTGCTATGTACATATGCATTTTGTGATGCTCTGCCACATACTTCTCTTTTCCTTTTGCAGGTTGAGATACCCCCTCCCACGACTAGTGGGAGCCTAGTGAGAGAAGTGGTGACAGCTCAATCTGCTGCTGCCTCAAGCGTGGAAGAGGACCTCCCGTGTGGTGATGTGGCCTAGGAAGTCAGGCAGGCAGTAGAGGACGTCCAACCCATTTTGCCTTCTATTCCCCCGGCTATTTGGGACCCCAAAATTTTCCTGCCTCTTGTTTCCCAAGATCCCAAGCCCGTGCAGACTCCCAATCCTGCCAAAACTGTGCCACTTCAGCCCACAACTGAGCCTGCATTGGGCAACAAGTCCTTGGGGGGTGCGTCTTCATCCATACAAGCAAGTGAGCCTTATCCACTCTTTATTAATGTTCATCCTTACCTTCCTTATGCTTTCTTCTTGAGAGTTCTTGTTTCCTTTTCCTCTTTTAGGTCAAACCAGTGCCCAATCTGCTCCTAAGGCCGCCCTTTCTTTGGAGTCAAAGGGTTCTAAATGTGCATACTGCTCACCATCGTTATACCCCCCCCCCTTTTCCTACTTTTTTTTGTTTACCTTTTTCCCCACTCTCTTCCATTCTTCTTCCTTGTTTTTTCCTCCCATGGCGAAGGCCCTCATATCCTTCCTTTCCTTTAGCAATTTTGCCAAAGTTTCCTCACCTTTTCTCCAACGTGTTGTGTGTTCTTTCATAGAGTCTTTTGAGAAGTCAGAGGAGCATAAGGAAAAGGCTTTGCCATAGGGAGTTGACACTGGTTCTCTAGCTTTTCTTCAATTTCCCAACTTTATATATTTTATTTTCTTCTTTCCCTCTTGTGACGTTGTCTGCTTCTACGAGTGCAGAGATAAGCGCGAAGGATCTTAAGCTCGCAGGTGTTGAGGTAGTTGTGGAACTTGCTCCTAATGTCCCGGTTGTTGAAGCTCAGGCAAGGATCCCCCAAATTATCTAGAGGGTCGAGAGTTCTTTGCTTCCTGAGGGTGGAGACACAAAAATGGAGGAGGCTCCAGGGGTAACTGTCTCAGATCCTAGCATAGGGCTCTCTACCTTCTTGTCCCGGTTTGATTCTTTGGAGTTCGGCAGCCTCCCTGCGAGCCATTTTCACAGTTTTAGGCCTCCTTTTGGTAACTTCCTAAGATTCTCTGTGCTTGTTGAGGGTCTGCCACTATTAGAGGGGCTATTCAAAGCTCATAGGGGCTTCACCAGTGAGTTCAGGGGAGGCATATTGCTGGGCAACATTCTGCTGGAGTTCCTGTGTGCCGTGTTGATTTCTCTGAGGGATTCCTCTCCTGATTCCCTATCTAAGGAGAGACTTTTGGAGTGGAAAGTGGTGGTACAAGACCTTGTGGAGGCCAAGTTCAACCTATCTTTCCTGCTAGAGTACCTACGATCTTTAGCTCACATGCTGTTCTAGAGGAAAGTTTCTAAGAACCTTGATGCCAAGATTGCTGTTACTGAGGAGGCCCTGGCTCGTGCTCATAAGGTTCTACAAGATTTGAAAGTTAAGAAGTAGAAATTTCTTTCTTCCTCACCGATGCTTGTAATTACGTCAAGAGGCTCTTTGCTGGCTGGCTTCATACCTTAGCTCCTTTGCTTTCTTTCTTCAATAGTTCAAATGTATAATTTTTTTTTTAAAGATAATTGGGGCTGTATAAGTTTATCTCTATTTCACACTTTTGAACTCTACTCCAAACTTTTCCCTCCAGTGTAGATCTGTTCTCCTTTTAAGACTACTTGTAAATTTAGCAGTACATGGATTTTCTTAGCATGCGTATTCTGTTCTCCTTATTTTCTTGGCTTCTCTTTTTTTTTTTTGAACTAAGTCCTGGGCCATGGTCCCTACAATTCTTGCAGTAGGTCCTGGACCAGGTACCCTGGTGGTTATGTTCTTGCACAGGCACTGAACTAGGTACTTTGGACATTTTTTTTTTCTTTTAAGTCCCAGGTCATGAGCAAGGCAATCCCCTTTTAGACAAGTACTAGGCTGGGTATCCTAGGTGAATACTTCTGCCCGTAGTCCTGGGTCATGTACTTGAACTAATTGTGGCATGAGTCCTGGGTCATGCGCTCAGGTTTTTTTTTTTTTTTTTTTTTTTTTTTTTTTTTTGCGTTGGCCCAAGTACCCCTCTCGAATTTGTCTATATCTAGGTTATGTAATACTACACAATTGTGTACTTTGATCATAACTCAAATTTTTTTTTTAAAGGAAATTTCATTGAATCATAGCATAATTGTCATACCGAGAAACATAAGAGAATTTGACAAAGACAGTAAGGATCATAAAATGTCCTTCTACCACAGGCTCCTAAACAACAAGAAAAGGAACTAAAAACACAAACCAAATAAAGCTTAAAAGCAAAGAATGATGAAATAGTTAGCGGATTGGAGAGTTGGAAAAGGAAGGGGGTCTCGGTGTACTGAAAGCCCTCCCCTTTTCAAGTGCAGTATTGTTTCAGCCACTTCCCATTTATAGAGTCTGTCAGGATGGTCCCATCTTCCTTTGTAAGGTAGTAATATCCGCTATTATGGGCTTCCCTGATGATATAGGGCCCTTCCCATTTTGGAGCAAACTTGGAGGGTCCTGGGACATTCTTCCTCAAATGCTTTGCTGCTCTCAACACTAGCTGCCCTTCTGTGAAGGCTCTTGGGTGTACCACCTATCCATATGCCTTAGCCATCCTCTGCTAGTACCTTTGACTCCTTCTTCTGGCCACCTCTCGTTCTTCCTCTAGCTCTTCAAGGTCTGCCAGCCTCCTTTCGCTGTTTGTGCCATCTGCGCCTTCTTGAATTCCTTTGAGTACTACTGTTAGCACAGGGATGACTAGTTCTATGGGACTGATGGTTTCCATCCCATAAACCAAGGAAAATGGTAAGAATCCTGTAACTGTCTTCAAGGAACTCCTACATGCCCAAAGTATATCTGTCAGGTGATTACTCCATTTTCCTCCATACTCACGATTCATTTTTTTTAAGGATTTTTAGTATCGCCTATTAGTATCTTCTGCTTGACCATTTCCTTATAGATAATATGGCGTGGACTTCCCATGCTTGATGTAATAGGCCTCGGTTAGGTCCTTCATGTCTTTATTTATGAACGGACTTCCATTGTCACTGATCAACCTTCTAGGGATCCCAAACCTTGTGATGATGTGTTCCCTAATGAAATTTGACACAGTTGCTCCAGTGGCCCTTTTCAAGGGGATGACCTCCACTCACTTTGTAAAATACTCGGTGGTTACCAAGATCCATATATAGCCATTGGAAGGAGGGTTTATGAGTCCTACAAGGTGAAGCCCCCAAGTGTGGAAAGGTCATGGTGTTGTCATATCTTGCAGCATATTTGGATGAGTATGGATTGTATCTCCAAGTACTTGGCATGCATGATATGTTTTAACTAGTTCCTTAGAGTCCCTTTTCATTGTGGGCCAATAGTACCACAACTACAACAACTACCTGTAGAGCCTTCTTTTCCCTAGGTGACTTCCACAATCATCGGAGTGGACTTCCCTGACTACTTCTCTGGGCTCCCTAGGCCCCAGGCATCTTAAGGGATCCCTGTTATACACCCTTTTGAACAGGATTCCATTCTGTAAGAAGTATTTAGTGGCAAGTTTCTTGAGCTGGTGTGCCAATGTCCTATCAACTAGCTAGATCCCTTGAGCCAAGTATTCCATGAATGGAGTTCTCTAGTCTTCCATCACAAACATAGCATAACTTTGCTCTTTGTCCACCGAAAGCCTGCACCTTTGACATTCTTCTTGTAAAATTACAGCTTCTTTGTTCATATTTGGCCAGTAGTACCCCATGTGCTACATCCTTTTGTATAGACTAATTTTCTCTGCAATCCCACAGATTTGGTTGTACAATTCTTCTAATCTCAGCTTCACTCTGGACAGGATCCCTTTACGTAGCCTCCTGTATAGCTCTTCTTCTATCGCTGTGTAATCTTTTAGTTCTTTGATACTTCCTTTATGTCCCTACTTTTCTATTTTCCCTTTCATCTCATCTTTCCAATCTTCTTGCTCTAGCTCCTCAGGGAACATCCTTTTGAGGATCCCTATGATGGAATGCTCTTGCTTACTCACTTTTATCAAAGTGTCTTGTCCTTTAAATGGCATTTTGGATCCCAAGGTGGCTAGTGCATCAGCGAACCTGTTTTCACTCCTTTGGGCGTATTCCACACCGACGGTCTAGAATTTCTGCACTAGCTTTTGCACCCACGTTCTGTAAGCTGCCAAACTTTGCACTCTTATTGCAAAGTCACCCTTCACTTAGGAGACCACGAGGTTGGAGTCTCCTAAGACCCTCATATGTTTCACTCCTATACTAAGTGCTATAGCCAGCCCAATCAAGTACGCCTCATACTTAGCAGTGTTATTTGAGCAGGAAAACCCATGCTTGAAAAATAATGGCATGGTATCCTCATCTTCGCAACTTAGCACAACTCCTAGGCCATTCAAAGTTGTTGTTACTGGCCCATCAAATCTCATTGTCCACTTCTTTCTTGGGAGTTCTGCCACTGCCACCTCTCTAGGGATCTCCTTGCTTAGCGAACACTCTTCTTCCCCTAGGAACTGGGCTAGCAGATCTATTATGACTTTGATTTTGACAGCTTTAAGGGTTCTGAGGTCAATGTCATATTAAGAGAGCAAGACTAGCTACTGTAATATTCCCCCCGTTAGGAGAGGCTGATGAAGGAGCGACTTTATGGGATGTGACTTCGTTATTAAGAGGATTTGATGGGCTAAAAAGTATTGTTCTAGCCTTTGAGATGCGTAGATCACCACTAGACATGTTCTTTCTATATTAGGGTACCTGGTTTTTGCATCTTTAAGTGTCCAGTTCACATAATAAATGGGTTGCTCATTCCCATCATCATTTTCATGTGCTAGTAGGGCCCCTATAGCCTGTGAATTTGATGCTAGATATAGCAGCAAGGGTCGCTTATGTACTAGTGCTTGTAGGGTAGGAAGATGATTCAGAATCTGCTAGATCCTTTGAAAGGTTTCCTATTGTTCAGTTCCCCACATGAATTTAGTCCCATTTTTCAACAGTTTGGATAAACCAACTGTGATAGAAGCTAATCCCGGCACAAACCTCCTGATGTAAGATACCTTTCCCAGGAAGCTTTTGAGCTCTCTAACCATTGTAGGCCTTTTCATGGTTACATTGGATGTAGCCTTAGCTGGGTCCACGCTTATACCTCTGTGATGTACCAGGAACTCAAGAAATTTTCCAGCAGATACTCCAAAGGAACACTTCATGAGGTTCATACATAGTTTGTACGCTGGTACGTGGCCCTTGCATTTTTAAGGTCAAAGGGCATCACGGTGTAACAGAATTTCCAATCGGGGCCTAAATGCTATCTTCTCTGCATCCTTGGCAACCATACGTATTTGGTTATACCCACTATATCCATCCATAAATGAAAATATTGAGTTTCCTACAATTGAATCTACAAGGTCAATGTTAGGCAGGGGAAACTCATCTTTTGGACATGCTTTGTTTAGATTGTGAAAGTCTATACAACATCGGATTTGACCATTCTTTTTCTTCATGGGTACTATGTTAGAAAGCCATTTGGGATGCCGAATTGGCTTGATGAACCCAGTTGTTAGCAGTTTCTTGACTTCCTGAGTTATTTGAGCCTTTATATCAATGTTAAAGGCTTTGGCTAGTTGGACTACTGGCTTTGACTTCCGGATCCACATTGAGAGAATAGATTACCAATCCTGGATCCAGACCTGGCATCTCGTCGTATGTCCATGCGAACACATCCACATATTTCCAAAGTAAGGCTACTAACTGTTCCTTTTCCTGTACTGTCAACTGACTGCAAATAAAAATAAGCTTCTGAGTTCCCAAACCAGCCCCTAAGTTCACCTCTTCCAACTTCTTCTCAGGCTGGATTTGTGCTTCTTTGACTGGGTCCTCTAGGATTTCTTCTTAAGCTGTCATATAATCTGGTGGTTTGGGACCCTCCTACACAAAGCATTCAGGTCCCGCGCTCCTTCATAAACGATATATTAGCCTCCCTTCAGGCTCCTGTACTACTATGCACTCCCGGGATCCTGAAGAGCTGGTCTCCCTCTTTTGCCTTTTTTTTTCCAAGAGGTTTTTTAGGCCATGGTGCCGCCTCTTTATTCTTCTTCCAAAACAGGTGCCCCTAGGGTCCTTAGCGCGGGGCTCTCATCATCTGGTACTAACTCGTCATAAAACATCGTCTCCACAAAGTTCACTGTCTTCAGTGCTCTTCTGACTTGGACCCCGTGTCTACTAGTTCTCTTCTGACTTGGACACCATTTATGGTGGCCATTAGATAAAGAGGTCAACAATGGTTTGGATGTTCCACTTCCATGTCTTCATCTGTGAATGCTATTGCATTAGTAGTTTCCAAGTAAGCTCGACTGGCATGAGATTTTGCTGTGAAACATTCCATTCCTGAATCTGCTACTATACTCATGAGGGATTCTATGGCCACCCTTCTTGCTTCTGGCCCAAATCCCAATTGGTTGAATAGTGACCTAAACTTGGGGTTAATCTAAAGGGTCTTGACTGTGCTTGGATGGAATGATCCTTCAGATTCGTCTACTTCTACTAGGTTTCCATGGATCACTCTACCACCCTCTTCCTTTTATGATTGGGTAAAGGGTTCCTTTGCACCTTGGGTTTCTTTTGAGTGAGCTCGAGGGTCCCCTCCCAAAGCTTTTTGTGGAAAAGTCTACGGAGGGTCCAGTAATCCTTGGTAGAGTGCTTGACATAGTTATAAATCCTATAAAACAAAAGATTCTTCTTTTCTTCTTCAGTAGGTGACTTGGATACAGTGAATGGCCTAAAAATTTCATCTCCAATCCATTTATCCAAAACATGATTCAGTTCTTCTGCAATACATGGGATCACAAGTGGTTCTTCGGCCATCTTTCCTTTAGGTCTCTTCCTTTTTTCTTCCACTGATGCTGCCATGGCCTAGGGTACTAGCACTCTCTTTTTCCTCATGGTAAATTTAGTCCTCCTGGTTCTTTGTAGTGGGTCAGCAAATTGGGTTATACATAGGTTTTCAAGATTAAGCCTGTAATCAAAGGGCATGTTGGATATGCAGGTTTCTACGAGTTCTTTTTCTTCATGATCTCCATAGCAATCTAGAGAGACATCCTCAAACCTTTTGATGAACTGGACAAGATCCTTTCCAGGCCTTTGCCTTGTCATCTAAAGGCTTTGGAAGGTGACCTTTTCTTCACCTGGATGGTACTTTTGCACAAAACCTCTCAATCATCTCATCCCATGTCTTGATGGATCCAGGCCTGAGAGTGGTGTGCCATGTATATGCTTCATCCATTAGGGACTTAGCAAACTCTATTAGACACAGCTCCTTGTCCCCTGTGTAAAGGCCTATGGTGTGAATGAACCTACTCACATGCTCCATAGCACTTCCATTTCGTCCATCAAAAGCATGGAACTTTGGGGGTTCATATCCTTTAAGATAAGGTTTTCCAAGGGGTTCTGGCAGGAATGGGGGATCCCAAGAAAATTTCTTGGGGATCCCCAAGAGCTTTTCCCTTTCTTGTTCCAAAAGGGCATTGACATCTGTTAACGTGAAATACTGGGGGTTAGCTCCTTCTCCTACTGTTGACCCTACCTCTGGTTGGGCTTTTGTCTTGGTTGACAATAGGAGGAGTGTTATCCTTGATTTCTTAGGTCCTTCCTTCTTTGAGGAGGAGAATCGCCTGTTAGAAATCTTTTAGCATTTCTGCCATTTGAGCCACAGGGTGTAGCTCCTGCCCCGAATGCCTCTGTCAAGAACTACTTCCTACTCCATCAAAGGTGCCTCGTTCCTCTGTCTAAAGGCTACTTCATTTTCTCCTACAGGCTCAGATGCTGTAGGTGGCCTATTAGTACCTTTGCTATTTCTTGGTCTTAGATTCATGCTCTGCGAAGGGATTGCTTCTTCCCTTTTTTTACCTAATCCCCAGTGAAGTCGCCAAAATGTGTGGGTGCCTTTTTTCTAAGACATATGCCCAAGTATGAATAAGGATCCTGGGTCCAATACTTATTGTTTTAAGGGGCTAGGCTTGGTTCACCACGGCTAGATGGGCTGATTACAAACCAGATGGTGCACAGAACATGAATCCTATAACACATACATGCTAGCAAACCAGAAATATATGCATTGAACAACAAGAAACAAATAAAGGGACAATGTAATAGAAAAAGACACAAAATAAACGTTAAGGGTCCTTAAGATAATGTGAAATATTTCATTACTTTCTCAATTGTATAATATGTTATACTCACTAAGACATGTTACAAGGTCCAAATAAATTAAAAAATTACAGACTTAGATGGCTCTTCAAGCCTCTAAGAATTGCAAAGTTTGAATCCCTTTTGAATCCAAGTGTATTCTCTAGTAGCTGTTTGGGGATACTGGGCGGTATTTTCATCTCCTTTTCTTTTCCTTTTTGAATTCTAACAGAGTTTTCTCAATGATTCTATTTTAATTCACTGTTGCTGAATATCCCTCACTGTCGGCTTTTCTTCCTTTTTATAGTGCCATCCTATGGTTTTCAAGGTACCATTGATTCCCCCCAGTTATACCCTTGGGTACCAGAATCAATGTTGTGCCAGCAACATTAGTGGCTAGTCCCTTTCATATTTCTCATAATTTTCTTCTTTCGATGCTTCTTCTTCAAAAGTCTCTTACTGCTTTTCCATTCTGGGATGTCTTTAGAGAGCTGACTTTTGGCCCTTCTTCCTTTAATGCTTCTGAACCTCACCTTTTTAAATTCAGCTTTAGGCTCTCTTTCCCTTTATCATTTTTTCCAAGTTAGCTGATTCCTTTCTGCTAGATTGAAAGTTTCCCAGCCATTTTCCTTTACGGTTCTTCTTTTTGGGTTCCTCGAGATACCAGCCCCTTGTTTATGGATCGTTAGTTCCCAAGCCTTCTCATTCCTACCTGTGTCATTGGGTGGCTGATAAGGACATGTCTATTCTCTTTCCTTGCGTTTCTTGGCGCCCCTTTAAGATGTCTTAATCTAACCCTGGCTTTGTTGCATGTCTCTAGGATCCCGAGCTCCTGGCAATCCCTAGGTATTCCGGCCTAATTCTTTCCACTGGGTTCCCTAACAATTTTCTTGCCTTGGCAGGCTGGGCTTTCCTTCTTCCCTTCGTTTCATTAGTTCTAAGGCTTACCCATTCATGGATTTGGGTTCTTCTTTAAAACCCTTAATAAATTTGGGCCTACCTCCTTCTTTCTTTATTGCGGGCTCAAGCATTTTATTATTTTTATGGAGTTCAATTTTTATGTGCCCCCTTTTGGGCCTTGGCATAGTATTGTGGATTTTTTAGACCTCAACAGAAGGTAAGAAAGAAGTTGTTGTGAAGGACTTATTCTCTACCTCAGTAAATGATAGATAGTCTAACTCAAATTGTGTTTTTATCAAAGCCTATGCTCAAAGTAAGATTTAATATATAGACTCACCTTTTTTGGTCTAGAGAAGTCACATTCGTTGAGGTTGACAAGTTATGTGGTTTTATTTTGGCTTCTACTATTTTAAGGGAGCATTAACTGAAGGCCAAGAGGCAAGCTAGCAACATTAGCATGGAATGTCAAAGTTCCATAACAGTTTTTCCCGATTTATCATTTATTTGAGTTCACTTCATTACAGGTATTGGGATTTAAAGTGTACACTATTACCATGGTTGGAGATCAAATGTTAAAGGGGTATCTCAGCCTCAGGAGGACAAAGAAAGTGTGTTATAGCAGGTAAACTAGATTAAGAACACCAATTTACCTTAACTTTTGTAAATTGAAATAATTATGTCTTTGATAATTAAATGAAAGACGAGGTCTCTTGCTCAAAAAAAAAAAAGTGAAAGTTGAGATGTTGGTTAGACCAGTAAAAGCACTGTTTATGTATGAGATATCTATTGATTTGGATTGCTTGACAACTTTTCAAATAGTGAATTTGCTTAAATAATGTATTCACATTCTCCATTGAGCTCCTGTCATCTCACCCCCTTTAGCCAACACTATAAGAGACTTTGATCTTTTTGATGATATTATTCTCCCCTTTGATGGCTAGATTGTGAACCAAGGTCCTTGCAAACTCGAGCTTGATTTTTTGAATCCATGGACTTTAAATGTCTTGCAAGGAAAAGTGTGGCTAACTTCTTTCAAGAAGCAGGTGTAGATATAGGTTTTTTTTGTTTAATATGTACCAATAGAAATGCTTGATCTCTGAAAGGTGAGCACCACATGGAGACTCTCATTAATCCATATGCATAATAAAATGTTTATAAGTGGCATCACATAAAGACCAAAAGCAATATTGGGCATGTCAAAATGAACCTTACTATTTTGTTGAATTTGTTGAGGCATTTCAATCATTCCATGTGGGAAGGAGTGTAATTAAATTTGAAAAATAATTAAGGTCAGTAATTAGTTTATGCTTTGTTAAATTGTACGCATACATTGCTTAGATTGGCATTTGCTTTTAATTTGTGTTTTTTATTTTTTATAAAAATGTGGTTTTTGATGCATTTGTTTTTGGTGTTTAATGATGGTATAGGAATGCATTGATTCTTAAGTCAGTGACTCGAGTGAATAAATTGAGGAAATTGGGTATGTGCCTCTTTTTGAGAAAGTAGAGAGTTCATTTCTTGGTGGTTTTTGTTATTGTATTGTATTTTCACTATTTTGTATGGAACGAATGATTCTTGTGAATGTTAAATTTGCATTTGTTAGGTTGCATTTAGGTTTGAGGATTTAAAACAAGGGTTTTAAGAATAGTTGTTTGAATAATTGTTAGGTGATTTTGTCCAGCCAAAAACACTTGCAATATTATGAATTTGAAATGATATCTAAAATCTAATCATTTCATGTAAGGTGACTAACCCCAAAAGGGGGAAGAAAGCGTCATGCTTGAATATTAGATTTCTTTTGTTCTCAAAAGTGTTTGAAATTGAAAATTTTTTAGATCCAAACAAGTCATAAAATTTAGTTTGGCAATTATCCCTATTAAAGGATATAATAGTAATAGATATTGTTTTGCATTTTCCTTTCCACCTTTCTGAACAGCAAACAAACTCAAACAATTAGTTAATTATTTTTCTCCATGCAAAAATATTGTGTTGTTAACTCATACTTTCATCTACAAGTGGTTAAAATGAAGGTCACCATTCATTGAGATTTATTTTTGTTTTTGTTAAATGTGGAATATATTTTTAAAATTTTGTGCATGTACCTTGCCAACATGATTTTACTCTTATATCATGGTCTTTTTTTTTTTTTTTTTTTCTTTTTGTTAAATTGAAATATATTTTTAAAATCTTGCGCATGTACCTTTGCAACACGATAGTTTACTATCTATGGGGAATTCCAATTTCAAGTGAATAAGTGATGGATTTTTTTTTTTTTTTTTTTGGTGGTATTCAATGTTGTGTTGTTTTAGGCCCTTCAAAAAATTGAATTTTTGTATAGTTGTAGTTTTGAAAGTGTATCTCACAATTTAGAGTTGTGTTTCTATTGTACAAATCCATTTATTTTTCCTTTGGTGTCTAGATTTGCTACCATCTCTAGCCTGGTGTGTAGCTTTGTATATGTGCAATTTTGTATTTTCACTTTTCAGTGTTTTATATTGTTTTGAACTGATTGTATATAATTCTTGAGTGATAAATCAACTGATTCATCAAAAGAATGAATTAAAGGTTTAAGGTATCTAATTTTGGTTGCTAAGAAGGGTAGTTGGGTTGCTATAATTTAATAAGTAACGTGGACATTAATACTCTCTCTCTCTCTCATGTCCTGTATGTTTAATAACCCAAGCTAATATCAATTATACCTCTACTATTGACCATTCCTGTGCATAAGCAGATGCTCAATCGACCTTGAAATATTTAAGTGGATTAATAGGTTATTTTAATTCTCTTTTTTTTTTTCATTGTAGCACGACTCAAATAATAAAATGCAATATTTTGTTTTTTTATTCATTATTTATCTAATGCCATCCTCCGAGTGATAAACCAAAAAAAAAATTACCAATAGCATCACTTAGATAATAAAATGCAATATTTTTTTTCCATTTTTTAATCAAATTATATCCTCCATATGATAACCCAAAAAAAAAAAAAATCAATAGCATCACTACAATTAACCATTCATGTGTGGTAATATGGGTTACATAGTAGTATATCATAAAGGAAAACGCTATGAGATGAATAGTGTATATGGAATACATTCTGATTACAGACTAATTTTGAATAGAGATCAACCTAGGATTATGGTGCATATAAATGATACATCTTACAAGAATTGAACCCAACATTACGCATTGAAGATACTCTGGTTGTGATGCATGAACTTAACAAGGAAATATGATCATCAATGGAATTAAAAGCTTCACGCGTGAATGGTATAGAAATGGACATGGCAACTACAAGTCCAACGACAATCATTTCTGGAATAAGAAATTTTAAAAAATAACTCATTAAATAAGTTAATTTAAAAAAGTAATAACAAAATTTTGGACATAACAAAATTTTACAACATTTTTACAACACTCTTATTTCATTTTATTTTGACCTATGATTGATTGTCACCTTAGTTATTGTAAAAAAATAAAATGTTATAACATTTTAGTTTGTCCATAGAATAATTAGTAAAAAAATAAAATGTTATAACATTTTAGTTTGTCCATAGAATAATTAAACTCATACCTCTGTGGTAATTAGATGTAAGGGCAACAAGGAAAGTTGCTAGAGAAAGGAGCCAAATTTATTGAACAAAGAAATCTATTGGAATTTTTTTTTTTTTTTTAATTTGCATCCCTCTCTCTTCATGAAATGATAATTATTAAATAGGACACCCATGGCTGTTAACAAATTCTGTGATAGAAATTAGGAAAAATCAAACCTTAAATCTCTTTAGAGCCATATTTTATTTTTGGATGTTTTAACAAACTCATAATAATTGTAGAAAACCAATAATAAAAATATGAATAGCAATAACATAATACCAATAACAATAACAACAATACTAATAAACATAAACTTGTTTATATTTGTTATATTTTTCTGTTGAAAAGCTTATTCTAACTAAAATTTGTGAGAATAAAAGTATTAATTATTATGTATAAACATAACATAAATAATTTGAACTTGGTGTATTTTGAAGGAAAACAATCATAACAACTATTTTTAAAAAATGAACACAATAATTATCATGTATATTTTGATATTTGTAGGATATGACATAGTACGTTTTAAGATAAAATTTAATAAGGTGTTGCTATCTTTATCCAAGGCTAGGGATTAAGGTCATGGTTTCTAAAACTAGTACGGTCAAAAAACCAATTTTGATCCCAGTTCTTGGTTTTGGAGCTTTTTACTAGACCGATTGATGCTCGGTTTCCGGTTGAGCCAATTGTACCGTCTAGACTGATTTTTAAAATTATGACTAAGATCAAGGTAAATCTTTTAAAAGTATTAGTATTGCGTGTGGAGTAACTTTACATTTATTTGTCATTTTTATCTATTTCTTACACTACAAGCTTTCTTTTGCATTGTGCTTAGTTGTTTATATATAGATAAAAATTGAACCTCTTGAATGGTTTTTTTTTCACTTTATATTTTCTTTCTTGTTTGATCTAGGGTGTAGAGTATTTAAAACCAAACCATACCATTAATTCAACCACAATTTTTTTTTAGAGAGAGTTTCAACCTATAGCGTTTGCTCCTGATGATAGCTCTTTATCATCAGACCAAGACACCAATCAGTTTTTGGTGTAGACGGAGATTGAACCTCATATCTCTTATTCAACCATCAGAGACTTTACCAGTTGAACTAGCTAGAACCTACTATTCAACCACAAATTCTGTAAACTGTGAATTACTCCGTAAACTATGAATTACTGTAAGAATTCCTACTCAAAGGCGTTTAGTCTCAAAAAATTGAAATTATAACCCCTAGAGGTTAAGATTTAACTCAAATATCTTAGTGATGCTAATCCTTAGGGATTGAATTCCAAGGTATTTGGAATTTTAAGCAATATGAGTTGAATTTTGAAATACTAGGAACTGCATGCTTTAGGTGTTAAATTCAAAGATCTTAAGAATTTTAAGGCGTAAATGCACTTTTGGTCCCTACATTTTGCACTTTTTTTTTTCATTTTGGTCCCTACATTTTGTTTTTGCCACTTTTAGTCTCTAAACCAACTAACACCTGACATTTAGGTCATTTCCATCACCCAACTAATGACAAAATCTGATGTGGCTGACGGTGGAATAAAAAATTAATATAATCACGTCTAAAAAACAATTAAAATAAAATTCTAAACTTGATTTTAAAAAATAAAATCAAATCAAAATAATTAAAATAAAATTTTCTTTTCTTTCCTTTAATATTTAGGAATACATGTTCATGTTCTTCTTCCCAAAACGTGATTGTTCATGTTCTTTATGTTCTTAGCATATTAATCCTTGTTTTATTTTCTTTTCTCTGTTTTTCTTGTATTTTCTTTACAACCAAACACATTAAAATTCAAAATTTAGTTCAAACAATAATCAACCAATATCAATAGACAGATCTATAAATCTGAAATTGAACCTAGAAACCGAACCTAGAAATTGAATACAGTAATTTGAACCCAACATACACCAATCAAAATCAACAGACTTGCATCCTCTTTGTTCACAAAGTCAACACCAATCTCCAAGTTGGAAACCCACCAATCCAAATTAGAAACACAAAATTAGATCCAATTTGGAGACACAAAATCTAGCAATCATCAAAACATAAATCCAGCAAATCAAGCACTCAAAAAGGCATAAATAACCTATAAACAACTATCCACATTCCAAATAACAACAAACCCAGAATCTTTAAAGAAACTAGCTGACCACAACTATCCTCACCAACACCAAACCTAGAAATTTCAAACACAAACCCAGAAAATCAAACACAAGAACACAAGAAAATCAAACCCAGAAAACACGAGCACAAACCCAGAAAATCAAAAACAACTCCCACCCAAATTTGAATAAAATACGCACAAAACCATTAACCCAGCACACCTCAAACTCTTTCTGTCAGAAAATCCCCTTGATCAAACCTTATGCCCTCCTCACCAACCCAGATTTGAACAAGGTGAAAACCCAAATCAACAAATATCATAAGCCACAAACCCACCATCAGAGTGTGCCACCACCTGAAATCTCCACCACTGAGTTGAGAGATAGAGAGATCAAATAGAGAAAGTCTCACTGATTTGAGGCAAAAACCACCCACTGATATGGAGTACCGACCAATCTGAGATAGAGACCCACCAATCTAAGAGAGAGAACCATTGATCTTAGAGAGACACTTATATGCGAGAGAGAGAGAGAGAGAGATGGAGAGCGAGAGAGAGAGAGAGATTTCGGGTTCTCATCTTGAGTGAGTTTGAGATATGAGAGAGTTCAGGATGAGAGAGACGAAGATATAGGAAAATAAGTAAATAAATAACAATGAGAAAATAAAATTTTCTAGGCAACGAAGTGTTAGGATGTGTGCCCTTAAATCCTATTGTATGATGATATGTATGACATTATGTTGTGTTTAATAAAGTTGTTTTATTTTTTATCTAAAAATAATGGTAACATGAATATTTAGGCATTATCATATAGTACATGAGATGTATAGTGTGTGATTTAGTCATAAAAGATATAAATCACAAGTTCTTTATAAACTCAGAATTTTAGTTTGTAGTCAGTGATGAAATTGAGCATTTCATCTGCAAAAACTATAACATATTAACTAAGATGATTTGTCTTGATCATGGAAATGGAGATTTCTAGTTAGTATGTTGATAAGTTTTAAGAGTTAAAACATATTGAACTGGACCAATGTGAGATTTATTATTTTCCTAACTACTGTCAAATGAATAATAAACTTACAATTTCTATTTATATGAACTCTTAATCATGAGAGGATAATAAACCTGATCATGAAGTGTAGATTGTTTTGATATTTCAGGAGTGAGGTCTAAAGAAACGATAAAAATCTCAGTATGTTAAGCGATCACATTTAGTGTTGATGGAACATATATTCTCAAGATGGAATTTATAGTCTTTTAATGGAGATACAAAATATTCTCTTGAGATAAGTTTAATGAGTTCAGTTATTCAAAGAGTTAGGCATAACCACTTTGGTAAGAAGTTACTAAAGTATATATTTATGAAATTGGATTTCATAAACATATGATGAATAACCTTAGAGAATTAAACCGGGTACTCAAGGAATTAAGATGTAGTATTCTTCAAAGTGGTAGTCTATATTCACAACTTTGTATTACTACGAATATTTTACGAAGAGGTTGCATGTACAATAAAGTTTTAGAATATAATTTATAAATAAGGCCTAGAGTGCAACTATATTTATATAGTAGTATTAAATATAATTAATGGTAACTTTGGACTAATCAAGAGTTGACAGAAAAGTCCAAGGCACATTGGAGTTAGTATCTTTTTGGTCCCTTTTGGTCCCACTCCAAGCCACATACTTAAGCCCAATTGGAAAGTCCCAAAATGCTAGCCCAATTAAATAATCAGTTAGATACAAAAGGAGAAATATACAGAATTTTTATTGTGTGAAAATAACAACACTATTGTGAAATGGTGTGTAAGAAGTGTTAGACACTTTGACATTCTCTTTTGGAAAACTGCTTGAAAGACCACATTTCTTGGGTGTTAGTGGAATTGGAGTGAAGATTAAAAATGTTCCCAAGTGCTTTTGATCTTCATTTTTTAAATTCACCACATCAAGATACACTCTTTTGTTCTTAAATTCTGAAACATATATAGTATATGCTAACATTTATGAATGAAATAGATCCGTTATTTTTTCGCTGCGTATATTTTGTATGTGATACAAACATGCTTTTATCCAACACGAAGAACATGAACAATCATGTTCTAGAGAAAAACACATCTTCCAAAAATATAATAAAATGAACAGAATATTTTATTTTATTTTTAAAAAAATCCTCATAAGTTTATTTTAATTATTCTAATTTTTTTTTATGATGTGGTTTTTTTTATATATTTAAAATGCTAATATGTCATTTATTATTTGTCAAACAAATTTTATTTATTTTAAGGTTTGTTTTTAATTTAATTAATTAATGTGTGTGATTATATTATTTTTTTATTCCACCATCAGCCATGTCAACTTTTGCCATTAGTTAGGTGACGAAAAAGACCTAAATGTCAGGCGTTAATTGGTTTAGGGACCAAAAATGGTAAAAACAAAATGTAGGGACCAAAATGAAAAAAAGTACAAAATACAGGGACTAAAAGTGCATTTACTCCAAATTTTAAGCAAGAGGAATTCAATCCCAAAATACATGAATTATAAGCACTTGAGGTTTAGTTCTACAATCTTGGTAATTCTAATCACAAGGGTTTTAACCCCCAGAAATGAGAATTCTAAGCACAAGGGGTTTAATTTTGTGATTTTGGTAATTTTATGCAAAAGGAATTTAACACTAAGAATTGTGAATTCTAAGCAATAGGAGTAGAATTCCGCAATCATAAAATTTTAACCACAAGGGTTATTGCCCCCAAGAAATGGGATTTCCAAGGACAAGAGGTTTAATTTTGAGATATTGGCATTTGCAATCTCAATGAAGAATCAATATTAAATGAATACATGAAAAATAAAACTTGCATCTACTCAATTTTAAGAAAACACACAATGATTGTTTTTTTAATACATTTCAAGTTAATTATTCATCAAAGTGTACAAAATCTCATAGTAATTTTCTCTGTCTCCAAAGCTAAAGGCTATCATAAAGTGACTTATATAAATAAAATGTTATCATAACCTATTTGGTACCTAATCCAAAGCCAAAAGAAAATATATTTATATATATATATATATATATATATTTATAAATTAACTTTCATGACAAAAAAGATAGCCAATTGACTACGACAATGAGAGAAAAATAAGATTTAGAGAAATTGTAAATTCAAAAATTTGTGTGAAACTAGCTCATTTTGGGCACTAGGGTTTGGTTTCTCAAAATAAATATAAAAAATAAAAAGCTCATTTGATCAAATTTATTGAACTAACTCTAAATTATGTTTTACTGATCAAAACTACATTAAAAAAAAAAACTTTATTTTTAAAACTAAACTTGTTCCCCGTTTTTCTGATCTATATTAACCCAGACATACAGAAATAAAGAAAATAAGAGTTCCAAAGTTTAAATATATTATTATCAAGAAAACAAAATCATTAATAGGACTGATACTAGTTTTTTTTTTTTTTTGAAGACTGATACTAGTTGTTGTACCTTGATTTTGACCGCATTCAGCATTCCACACAACCACTGAGGGTTCTCACAAGGTGACATGTGTTTATTGTAAAATGTGTGACATTGTGTACAACACTAGGGTTATGTGGGTGTGAGTGAACTTCCTTAATTTTTTTCATTTTAAGGAGTTGATTTTATTTCCTAAATTAACTAAGAAAATCCTAAGGGTCCCTAGGCTAAAATAGAAAATAACAAAATTTCTCGAACTAGAAGATATGGATTTGGAAGCTTAGTTACTTGTGGGAAGGTGTTAAACACCTTACCACACTTATCCAAAATAATAGTATCTCGTTTTGAATTTAATATTAGATATCACAATTTATATTACAACTAAGTTATTTATCAATTTTTTTTAGAGAAAAAAGTATTTATCATTTGATTTTAAAAGAATGAATGTTGTGCATGTGCTTGTGCATGAGCATGAGCATGAGCAATTAAAGGAAGCAAGCTTATCATAGGATACATATGAGCATGTAGACATGTGCAAAATGCATGAACGTATGAATGATCTATTTTAAGAATACAAATTACATTATTATATTAATTACAGCTAAGGCAAAACAATGATTTAAAAGGCATTTTTGTGACCTAAAAGACCTGTGCAATTTTTGGAAGTTTTAGACGTCATTTTGTAATTTTGAAAATCTTGAAGTCAGATGCTAATTTTAGAAGAGTTTAGGGTAAAAAAATGTAATATTGTGAAAATTGGAGGGTTAAAATGCAATTTGGAAAGGTTTTGGGGTTGAAAATGAAATTTTATGAAAGTTGAGCTGTCTAAATGCAATTTGGAAAGATTTTGGGTCAAAAAGTGTAATTTGGAAAGTTTTCAGGTTGAAATTGTATTTTGGAAAATGTATGGGTCAAAATGTAATTTTACAAAAGTTTAAGGTTTAAAATTTGATTTGAAAAGTGAAAAGGGTCAAGTTTAATTTTTGTGAATCAGAGGGCAGCTCTGTAATTTTATTATATTTTTGGAATTAAAAATTTGTAATTTTTTCAAAATTGGAGGGTTAGAATGTAAATTTGAAAACTATTGGAGTCAAAAATGTAATTCTGTTAAAATTGGACGGTTAGCAAGTAAATTTAAAAAGGCGAAAACCCATTTTTAGTCCCTACATTTTCACGCGATTTCTACTTTGGTCCCTAACTTTTTTTTCCACCGATTTTAGTCCCTATTTTGAAAAACGCCTTTCGTTTTAGTCCCTGGCGTTACATCAGAGACGGATTTTGCACAGCTGGCAAACGGCATACACTGTTGATCTGACGTGGCCATTAAAGTAATAATAAAAAATGCCACGTCAGCATTTAAATTAAAAAAATTAATTTATTAATTTTAATTAAATAAAAAATTTTAAAAACAAAATTAAAAACTAAAAATCAAACCTAGCCCAGAAATTTAAAAAAAAAACAAGAACAAGAAGAACAAGAACAAGAAGAACAAGAACAAGAGACCCAGAAATTTAAAAAATCAAACCCAGCCCAGATCTACGACCCAGTAGTTAACTTCAATAGTTATAAAAAAAAAAAAACAAGAACAAAAACAAGAACAAGAACAAACCCAGTAGTTATAAAAACAAAAAACAAAACAAAAACATCAACAACAACAACTAAAACAAAAACAAATAAATACCGCCGACGGCGTATACGACGTTGCCTGGTCCGAGTCCCGCGACTCGCTCCTCATCGCCGCCGTAGCCGATGGCTCTCTCAAGATCTACGACCTCTCCCTTCCCCCGACCTCCAACCCCATCCACTCCCTCCAAGAACACTCTCGCGAGGTCCCGTCCGTCGCGACTCCTACGCCGCCATCTGGAACCCCCGCCACGCCGACGTCTTCGCCATCGCCTTCGGTGACTGCACGCTGCGCGTGTGGGACGTGCGCGAACTCGATTCGACAATGGTGGTCGCCGCTCACGAGTTCGAGATTCTCTCTTGCGACAATGGTTGTTGTTGTTGATGTTTTTTTTTTTTTTTTTTTTTTTTTTTTTTTTCTGGGTTTGTGGAACAAGACCGTGTGCGCTATGTGATTTGATTGGGTTTATTTTGTTGTTGTTGTTTTTTTTTTTTTTTTTTTTTTTTTTTCTGGGTTTGTGTTGTTCTTGCTCTTGTTCTTGTTGTTCTTGATCTGAGGGTTTGGGTTTTTTTTTTAAAATTTCTGAGTCTCTTGTTCTTGTTCTTGTTGTTCTTGATCTGAGGGTTTGGGTTTTTTTTTTTAAATTTCTGGGTCTCTTGTTCTTGTTCTTGTTGTTCTTGATCTGAGGGTTTGGTTTTTTTTTTTTAAATTTCTGGGTCTCTTGTTCTTGTTCTTCTTGTTCTTGATCTGAGGGTTTGGGTTTTTTTTTTTAAATTTCTGGGTCTCTTGTTCTTGTTCTTCTTGTTCTTGTTCTTCTTGATCTGGGCTGGGTTTGATTTTTTAAATTTCTGGGTCTTCTTGTTCTTGTTTTTTTTTAAATTTCTGGGCTGGGTTTGATTTTTAGTTTTTAATTTTGTTTTTAAAATTTTTTATTTAATTAAAATTAATAAATTAATTTTTTTAATTTAAATGCTGACGTGGCATTTTTTATTATTACTTTAATGGCCACGTCAGATCAACAGTGTATGCCGTTTGCCAGCTGTGCAAAATCCGTCTCTGATGTAACGCTAGGGACTAAAACGAAAGGCGTTTTTCGAAATAGGGACTAAAATCGGTGGAAAAAAAAGTTAGGGACTAAAGTAGAAATCGCGTGAAAATATAGGGACTAAAAAGGGGTTTTCGCCATTTAAAAAAGCTTGGGGCCAAAAATTTAATTCTGTGAAAATTGGAGGGTTAAAACAAAAAATTGGGTTGGGTCAAGAATGGACCTGAGCTGATGGGTTTGAATTGAGCCCGTTGGGTTCAGACGCTGAGCTAATGGTCCAAATAGGTAAAGTCTAACTCGACCCAGCTCTCCTTATCTCCTCAGCGATTTCCCACTTCCCTCTAGAAACTTTCCTTCAATCTCTCTCTCTCTCTCTCTCTCTCTCTCTCTTTTCGAAAATTTTCTCCTCTCTCAACTCTTTACCCTCTCTCATCACCAAAACCTCTCACTCTCAAACTCTCATCTTCTCTCAAATTCAAATCAAACTTACTCTTCTCTAAAACCTTAACTTCATGGCCGAAGCTAGCCATAGCCACTCTCTATCGTTTTTGGTTGTTTCTCATATTTTATGATTATTCGGTTTATTTATGTAATCATATAGGTATATAGGACGATTCACAGTTTAATAGAATGTGTTAGCTCGCGTACAATAAGATTTATATAACAACAGCCACCATTATATATATATATATATATATATATATATATATATATATATTGAGGACTCTCTCTATATCAAAAAGCACATTATATGTTTCTCTTATCATAAGAGCATTTTTATCAAAAAGTTACTTTATTTATTTTAACAATTCACTTTACAATACACTCAATTCCAAAAGTTTTATTATTTTACCACTTTATTTAAATATTCTTTTTTTATTATTTCTTTATTCTTTATTCATTAATCATTTAAATCAATAATTACACCCATTGCTGCTACAGTGTTTCTTTAAACCAACATTTTTTTTAACATCTTGCTACAGTGGTAGCAGCCCACTGTAGCTAAATTAATAACATCTAGCACCTTTAATGAAGGATGCTTTTTTAAAATTTGATGTTAAATTATATTATTTATAGCATTTGACATCTTTGCTAAGAATACTCTAAGAGTGACATCCCTCGAGTACAAAGCCAAGATTTTATCTAAGGGAGGGAGGGGGAGGGGGCAAACCGGAAAAGTTTAAACTAAGAAAAGACAGAAAATTATTTTATAATACATTTAAATCAGTTTTTTATCAAAATGAAATTCCGCATTTATTTTTTTAAAACTTTGAAAATAATCTATGATTGATGTTATACTAAATTTGTAGCAGATTTTGTTTCAGTGTACTTTTTTTCTTTTTTTTTTTGCAAAACTTATTTTTGACAATATTTTGTCATATAGTTATTGTAAGGACTAAATAAACTAGCAGCCCAAACCCACTTAGAATAATGAGTTGTACAGTTCAACTTTGGCCCAAATCAATAAAACTTGTAAGAGAGGGAAACAAACAACAAAAAAGGACTCTGCCTGAGGATGAAAATAAGGAAGAAAGGGCTGATATTATAGAATAGATGAGCAAATGTCTCCACTCATACCTGCTCGAGGAGGCAAATGTTGTACAAAAAGTTGCATTGTTCACTCTCTTCTCTCAATGTTCTTATTGTTTCTTGCTCTTCTTTTTTGATACTTGTGCTTGTCCTTTTCTCTGAAAACACTCACTTTTTTATATACTCCCCCTCCTTCACATCTTGACCTCTCATTTTTACCTAACAAATCTCTCCTCATAACTTTTGTCTCTTTTTACATCTGAAGAAAGTGGTAAAAAGAGTTTGCTTAGTTGTGATTTATATTATTCAGGTTACTTCCTCATCAATGCAGTTAATAAAGTTGTTGCCCACCATTTAATGCGATGGCAACAGGCTACTCTAAACTGGAAACTTCCCCTATTTTCACAGATTCTCTCTCTTCAGACCGTTCTTCCCCCTGAAACACCTCAAAGTCCTTTGTCTGATCCCCTCCTCTTCTCAAGCAAATCTCCTCTATGGGCACGTGATATCCCTACATCAGTACTGCAACTCTTCAATTTCGTCCCCAGTCCTCAGGCACCCACAGTTATAATATAAACAAAAATGTAATTATTAGTACAATCACTTTAATAACAAGTCGATAGATTGTTAATATATTCATTACAAAAAAGTAAAGATAGATTGTTGATTTTTTAATCCTTTTCAGCCATTTGGCACCAAGAATAAAAAGGACAACATGTGTCCTACAGATCTACCACCATCGCATAAACAATTTGAAGGGGAAAAAAAAAAGAAATATACACCTATACACATGCATATAGAAGATCAAGAAATTACCTTAGAATAAAAATAATAAAAGAAATTTTGCTTCAGGTCATTATAGTCTCTAAGTTTGTTTTTAATTGTCTATTTTTTAAAATAAGGTTTTTTTTTTTTTTTTTTTTTTTTTTTTTGCCTAAAGAATTTTAGCAGGGAAAATATGTAAGAAGAAGGAAAGAAAAAAAAATTATGCAAGACTTTGGAACTGAAAGCTCTGTCTCATGTAGTAATAGGGAAGCAGGCGAGATGCACAGATGAAAGTTCCTGCGTGAGAGCTAAATGTTTGCCTTATATGTCATTAAAATATGTCTTGTGATTGCTACCACTTCACAACACATGGCTAAAAACCTTGCCTGAAGGAGTGAAGGGCAACTGGGTTACTGTGTAATGTATTTCATTATTACTTGAATAATTTATCTCTCTTTCCAGGAAATTTTAAAAATAAAGAGTGTGGGTTGGGGTGGGGGAGGCTCTCTATTATGCTAGTATGGTGCAATATTATATCAGGCCACCGAGTTTCTAGAAAAAAGCAAAAAAAAAAAAAAATACTGGGACTTCTTGATTAATATATAGTCAATATGTTCTTGGATTTTTGTCAATTAGCCTTTTACTCCATGTGACAAAATAAATAATTAAATAGGAAATTGTGGCATAGCTTATCCTAACAATTATTGAATCTAGTCACAGAAACAATAAAAAAAAATTTTAAAAATCAGCAAAAAGAAATTGAAATTTTGAGTGAAAAAAAGGTCAAAATACAAATGGAAATAGCATTAAATATGTATTGTAGGCCGAAATTGGGTTTGAATATATCTTCTTGTTTTTTTGGTTAAAAGGTTTGAATATATCAATCGCGTGAGGTATGGTCTCTAATCCAATCCCTGCATTATTTTATTATAAACAGAAAAGCAATATCAGTATTAAGTCCAAGCAAACTCAAATTTGATTTGATAGTCAACACGCTAAATGTGTGTGTGGATTCAATTTCATTATCAACATGCAAAATGCGCCATTTTGACTTTAAGGACCTTTCAGAAACAGGCAAGCAGTTACGTACTATGTACCTTGCTTTCACTTTCCATTATTTTCAGGGTTTCACATTCCTACATTAATATTAACTGGTCCTTTCACCTTTTTTTTTCTTTTTTTTTTTCTAAATTGCTCGCTTAAAATGTTGCAACTACATGGAAAAAGAGACATGTCGCCCAATAAAAACACGTGGTTTTCGGTCACTGTTTTTCTACTCGGTTGTTCATAAGATGACAAAAGAATTTAGATGGCTACAAAGTGAAGTGGGTGAGGCTTGTGAGTTATGATTGTCAACACGTAAAGGGTGACCTTCAAGTTCAATCTCTTCTTGTCAATATCCACTAATGCCTAATCCGACACCATCTAAATTAACCTCGACACGTTTTGAGTTTTGTCTTTTATTTATTTTCCTTTAATAATTGTAGTGATACAAAATGTTTTATGATTTTAACTGTCAAAGTAAATTTCTTAATTCATATTTTCTATAAAGGAAAATAATATGATTTCAAGTGCAATTTATCACATCAATGGTTTTTTTTTTTTTTTAAGAGAAGCTTCACATCGATAGTTGTTAAAAAGTAGTTCTAAGTTTTTTTTTTAATGATTCAATAGTTACCATGAAGAGTGATTTAAAAAAAAAATCATGAAATGTGAATTTGAACCTAGACATCTACATTTAAGACATAAGTAAATGTCAAATAAATTACAAAATCTTTTAACATAATTTAATATCTTATGAACACAATAATTGAATGCTTTCGGTTAACGGGTTCCTTCAAAGTATTTGATAATAAATTATTTTAAAAATATTTTAATATTATTTTCATAAAATATAAAAAAAATTTTAAAAAATTTTAAAAAATATTTATTAAATCAATACTCTTAGAGGATTTGTGGACATCTCACTAAATTAAATATAAAAGCTTTTTAGTACCTCCCTCGCAACTTACCAAGACAATTGAGAAAATGTCTGAAATTTGGGTGTGATTACACGTACTGTTTTTTTCTTCGTGTTTTAATTGTGGATGTTATGGACAGATATCCAAACTCCAAAGTCAATAAGTCAATCCTGAGGCGGATAATTGATGGCGTCCTTTATACCAAACTCCGGCAGCAAAAGTAAGTACCAGATTTTCTGACGGCAAAGAATCTGAAAATAAATAGGCGGCTTTTTTTTTTTTTTTTTTTTTAGGCGGCTTGAATAATTAGGTATAGTTGCGGTGGTTGTTTTAGGACAGAAGTAATGAATTTTATATTATGTTGTATTATTTTTTAATTATTATGGTACATCAATATCATATGAACAATGATGAATAGATTATATATATAAAGATGATAGATTATGTTAAATATAACATCTTTATATATGGACTTTAAAAAATAACAGATCAAAAAACTTCTTTTGTATGAAACCACCTTTTTATCATGTATTTACTACTAAGAATCACAATCTGTATAATTGTAAAAAGTAGTAGTGAAATTTTTGTGTATCATCAGAGTTGTTGAATGCAGTCTTTCTCTTATTCAATCCAAACCGGCCAAATGGTCCAAATAAAAATTAAAATAATACACGTTCTTTTCAATGATTGTCTTATCGTTTCGTTGCACAAGCAAAATCGACAATGAGGATAACCTATCAAAAAAAAAAAAAAAACAATGAGGATAAAGATAAATTCAAGCTCAGTACTCATGCACGCGTATAATTGAGGAGGAAATGGAAGTCTCTTTCTGCCACGGTTGGTGTAGTGCAAGCTTTAAGACACCGAGGTGGTTCTTTTATTATGGGATCCCAAATTTCTTTTTTTCCTTTTTTTTTTGGCAAGTGATGATTAAAATATCCTATTCTTCTGTTCATGATTTGCCCAGAGAGAGAGAGAGAGAGTACTTTTTCTAATTTAATTATCCAGTAGTGAGCCCTACAAATGGGTCTCTTTGCATGAAAATTATATTTATGAGAGGGAAATATGTAAAGCACCAAATGTACAAAACAAATTCTCCTATTTCCATTAAAAGAATTTGTGGATAGGCAAAACCAGTAAATGCATGGCATATTATAAGACTATAGCTTAAACTAGACTCAAGAATGGGTTGCCAGGTCGTGTTCAGGTTCAAGTCGAAATTATCTGCAAAAACAAAAAAAAAAAAAGTCGAAATTATCTAGATTTAAATGTCATTATTTTTAGGCCCTTGACAGGTCTACAAGAGATCGGGTTCCGGTGGTCAACCTATGGATCCTCTCTCTCTATAAATATTAAAAATATACTAATTGTTGATCTCTCTCTCTCTCTCTCTCTCTCTCTCTCTCTATATATATATATATATATATATATATTAAGAGTTGGGTTGAAGTTACATTTGGTATTAACTCTAAGTAACATGACACCAATTAATATTTTTTAACTGTATGTGAATTTTGGAAAATCGACCGTTGAATTACATCATTTTTATATATTCTTCATATTTGTAAAATTCAAGATGATCAAAGATTAATAGTGATGTCATCTATCAACTATATAAATCAAAGTTTTTGTAGTTTAAAATAATGTATAAAAGATGAGTTTATGAATCAAATAGTACATAACATTTGATTAGTATGAAATTGGTATGCATGTTTAGAATATATAGAACATGTAATCTAATGGTGGAATTTTCAAAATATAAATTTATTAACTAATTATTGGATGATGTAATATTATTTAGAGTTACACCAGGTGTAACTCGAACCCAACTCATATATTAATTGATTAATTACTTTTATGAAAATTATATACCATCAAATATCCCCAATATTAATTCTTGTAACTCAATTGTATAAGCAATCAAAATATAATGGATCATTCATAATATGATGTATAAAGTTGTACAAGTTACCATCTGTTGTTGATATGATTAATAAAATGTGATTGAGGAACTCGACGGTTTATTTGTATGAGTTCGTTATGCTTGGAGTTTGAAACTTTCTTGAAAATATAAATATTTTATCTTTAATTTATTGTTATTTTCTATTCTAATTATTTATTATTTTTTTGGTTTTTGAGACAAGAGAGACTGTAAATTTGTAGGGAATTAACAGAAAATTCTCAAACTTGTGAGAAACAAAAAAATAGAGAAAACACATGCCAAAGAAAAAATAATTACACGCACAAGATAGTATTTAAGTGGTTCAGCAATTTACCTACGTCTACAAAGTTGCAAGAATTTCACTATTATCAAGGAAAAATACAAAGTGCAGCCGTACAGTTTTTCACTCTCTCAAAAACAACAACAAGAAACCCTAATCACCCAAACAATGGTTTTTACATCTTACTCACAAAATTCACAATAAGCTACAAAACGGGCCAAAAAAAATTTCTAGGAGGCATTGCCCCCGGACCCCCATGAGCGCAACAACTTGGGCCTACCAGCCCAAACCTCCGCTCCATAGACTACGCCTCAGAAAATTTCCCATTAAAAACCACGCAACATTATTTCAGGTCGAGTCGTCAACCAAATCAAACATAAATAGGATGCATAAAAGCCCAACAAATTTTCATGGTTTTTTTTTTTTAGCTCAATTAGAAATCTTAAATTTAATGAACCTAATATACTACTTCCATCTCTTCCCATTCAGGACCACTTGAACTTAGATCCTCAAGCTCCACAATCCTTTGAGGCTTGGGGAAGTACCACTCCACCCATGGCTTGTTAATTGAGTAGAAAATTGAGCTTTTCAGAAGTTAATTAAATTTATAGTTTTTTAAACAATTCTTAATTGGTGTATCTCTTTGTTATTTGTTGGATATATAATTATTATATATGCTAGACATGTATTAGAGCATCCACAGCAATGGAGCTAAAAATTTAGCTTTTTAACTTTACAAAAAGTTACTTTATCTATTTTACCTAATCACTTTACAAAACATGCTGCAGCATGGATCTATTTTAGCTTTCAACACAATAAAATAATATAAACATCACAATAAAATAATATATCCACTAAAATAAAATAATATATCTTTTACAATAAACATCCATCACAACTACACATACAACTATAGCCGTCGCCGCTGCCACACCACCACCACCACCACCACAACAACAAAGAAAAAGAAAATCAACCAAGCCCACAACCACAGCCACCACCACGAAACCCAATCGAGCCACCCAGCGACCCACTCACGAACCACACTGACCCACCACACCACAACCCACCTACACCAATGAACCCAACCGACGCCAATCTACCCACCACGGCCCAGCGACGTCGATCTACCCACCACAGCCCAGCGACTATTCAACCACACCACGGCGATGTTGATGATGAGTCGAGTTGGTAGCGGTAAATAGAGTGAGCTTGAGAGATCGGAGTTAAGAGAGTGTGCTTAAGAGAGATGAGCTTCAAATGAGACGAAAATGAATGAGAGAGAGAGAGGCACAATGTGATAAAAGAATGAAAAAAAAATAAAAAATAAAAAGAAAAGAAAAGAGAAGAAGCAAGTTGTATTATTTTAATCCCCAGCTAGAATAATTTTTTTTTTCTTTTTTTAGCTCTTAGCTACAGTGCACATCTATCTATAGATGTGCACTGTAGCAATGTAGGTAAAAAAAATAGCTATAGCTCTACTGCTAGATGGTGTTTTTTTGTGTATTGGTGGAGCTAAAATAGTTATATAGCTCCACTGCTGTAAATGTTCTTAGATGTATTTCAAAAGTGTGTTATTATTATCAATAGTAAAAATATTCACTCTTAAAAGTAAAAATTTAAATATTTGAGAGGTAGAAATTTCAATCAAGCCAAAAATCATGATACAAAACAAGAGGGGTTGAAAAGCAGAGATCAAGAAAAAGAAGACATGAATAGGACAAATACATAAGTACATACATATATATATGTGTGTGTGTGTGTGTGTGTGTGTGTGTAGGGGGGGGAAGGAATTTAATAAGATAGTCATGCCACTTGTCATACCCACGGCCGAGGAGTCTAGTGCAATTCTGAGGAGACCATCCCCTCGGACAGTGAGGCTAGAGAGGCAAGCCATGGCCACGTCACTAGCACATCATCAGAGGAGGCCACACTGTAGGGGAAGAATTTCAGAGAGGAGGTTTACCTTGTTGTGTCTGAAGGAATGGAAGCTACCACCACATTAATTGCACCCCACCAAACCCTCTGACTGCATTAATGTGGAGAAGACTCTTGAACAGTGTCATCTTGGTTGCCACAACTTACAAAAGCTAATAGGAGAATGAGGACTCACCCTGAGATTGGGTCAAAGGATTCTGAAGGTAAATTCATAGGGTACTCTTAAAATAAGAGACCTCAAACACATGGTACCTTTCTACTAAGTGTTTTGCTTGTCTCTAAGGACTTAGACATTCCTGTTGATTATACAATTTTTAGTACCAACACATAGTTATTTTTCTTACAGTTTACATGGGCTTGATTTATTTGGATTAACAATAATTCATTACTATTAGCTTTTGTTAAACTATAGGCGTTCACCCTTAGAAGCATCATCAATCTAACCTTTCAGCAAAGGACAAAACAGTAACTACAGCCAATCAGAGACAAATATTGCAGGAAAAACAAAGGTTCATAAAGTAAAAGTTAATGTCATTCCATTGAACAAAAGAAAGGGTACATCATAAGCAATGGTAGACTGCCACAACAAAAGAAAAGTACAAAAAAAAAAAAAAAAAAACCTTAATCTAAACCTTGGCTGGAGGAGGGTCTTCTCTTTTCCTAGCTGGCTGAGAGACAAGGAGATCAGCAGTCTTGCCCGAGGTGGCCTTGTTCTCCTGGGCAACGGCTTGAGGCTTGACTATCTCGGACTCCTTTTACTTAAGAGCAGCATCCTTTCCTAGGTCAGCCTCTAGGTCCTTGGCCTTTAGAAGAGCTTTAGCCTCCTTGCCCTTGGCCCCTTCCACCCCACAACTTTGGTCGCCTACCTTGCCAGGTCCTTCGGAGGTCTCAAGAGGGGGAAGAGAAGCCTGGGTACCAGGAAGCTACTCAGGGGTAGTTGCTGCAACAGCCGCACCTACTTCAGAGCTCAAAGGTGTTGCAGGAGCCTATCGAAGGTCTGATGGGTAGTAAATGTTTTCAACCCTTCTCCACTCCGAGGCAGCAGGGACTCCAGCCAAGTTCAGTACCTCGATTCACACCTCTTGGCAGTAGTCCCTAAAAATCTCAGCCAACTCCTCAGTCAAGCAGGCTTTGGTCTCTTGCACCCCAAGTTCATAAAACTTCTGCTCCAAAGCCTCCGTAACTACCTTAGCCGCCTAAGCAACCTCCTTGGCCTTCCCCAACTTTGCCTTCAAAGCCACGACCTCTTGTTTGGTCGTGGCCTACTCTATCTTAGAATAATGGAGCTTCTTGCACTACTCCTCAACCTGCACCTGCACCTGCACCTCAGCGGTCTTGAGGTCAACTCGGCACTTTTTCGATCCTTATCCACAATAGCCAGCTTTAGAGCCAGCTCCTTATTTTTTTGCTCGGCAATGCCCAATGCCTTAGTGGTCTTCACACGGATGTTTTCCTCAAGCCTAACCTCGTTCTGGGCATCTTTCACCCACTCTTTGGCTGAAAACAACTCCAGCATGGCCTGCACAAAAAGACAAAAGAACGCTCTATCAAACAGGAAAAAGATAACCAAGCATGAAATTAGCAAGGCGTGCAAAAAGACTTACCAAGACCAAGTCCCTCTTCAGGGATAGGAAGAGATCCTGTTGCTTCACATTCTTCAGAGCAGTCATATCCTTTAGCAACAAAAGGGGCCACTCCAAAGCGTCAGTAACATAATGAGCGTTCCCCCTCTAAAACTCCCTAATGGAAGAGTTCAAGGTTATCGCTGTGCCATCCAGCTCCAACCGGGGGTTCCACGTGGGATTCGTAAGGCGCACCACGGCCATATTCTCAACATCCTTACTCTCAACCGAGGAGGCCCACCCCTTGCCCTTGGTAGTCTTTGAGATCTTAAGGGGAACCCCTTCATTGTGTGGAACCAGCTCCCCCTCCTTGGCCACCTCCTTGTCCTTCTTCCTTTTCTTCAGATTCGCTGGTGCTAAGGGGTTAACTAGAGGAGGAGGAAGGGTAGGAAGCTCGAAGCCCGAGGCATCTCTAGGCCTCTACTTCTTGGACCTTCTTGCAAGGAGTGCATAGAGACCTGCCCTTTTCTTCCTCTCCAATGGCATATCTTCTTCTTCCTCTTCTTCTAAGCTGATAGTTATGTGCGCAACAATGAGTCCGGTGGACCTAACACTTGAGGATCTGTCAATTTCATCTTCAGAGTCCTAGACCTGAATCACAAGCTCCCCTTGTTCCTCCATCGCTTCCTTAAGTCGAAACTAGTCTATCTCCTCCTCAAGGGACGATCGTGAGGAAGCTGTCTCTTCTCTCAAAACTGCTGATTCGCGAGGAGAATGGTGGGAAGGCAGTTCAACTTGCACTATGTCTTCTCGGGCTCGGAATCCGAGCGCCAAGATGTCAATCCAAGCCAACTGATGATCGCCTGCTTTGATCGTGTTGCTCACATCCTAAAACTTGTCAGACAGAGGCCGGAAGTCAAGGATGAGGTGGACAGCTCGCAGTTGCCTGTCCTCGCTTACAAACACCTCGGATCTTAGCACTTTGTTGAGATTGGAAACGTTAACGAAGTTGATATTGGGGGCCACATATCTTTTATCTGTAAAAAAGCCGAGAAGCAAAACCACCGTTAAAAAAACGAGTCATCAATCGAAAGGAAACAAGACACTAAAGAAATGAAGAACAAAGCAAGCTACAAAACTAATTCCCTTGTTAGAAGACCTAAACCTAGGATACCCTACTTGGTGCTCCCTTTTGGGTTAGGCAGTGAAAACCATCATGCCATTCACCCGAGATGATTAGAAAGTCAACTTTCATGCCCTTATTGGACTTAGAGAGGCACGAGATGAGCCTAATGTCAGAGGACCTAGACTTAAGGTAGTAGCCTAAGTCTGCAAGCAAATGGTACTCGTACATGCAGAAAACATCGTGCTAGGTGAGGCCCAGTCTCATATGCTCGTTAAGAGCATCTACGCTACCTAAGACTCTAAACAAGTTGGGCGTGCATTGGTGAGGGCAAATTCTATGGGCGATCAGGAAATCCCTAGTCAATCTACCTATAAGAAGCCTTATTCCCCCCTCTAAAAAGGAGATTATGAGAATAACGACCTCCCCTTCTTTTCTAAGAGTATGCCAATTGCCCAGAGGGCAATACCATAAAGAGACCCCATAGGGAATGCAATACAGGGCCCTAAACCCCTTCATACCTGCGGGGGTATCTACTAAATGAGCCAACCTATTCATCTAAGCAGACTAAGAGGAAGCGAAAGAGATATTTGTGAAGAGAAAAACTAAAGACAGAAGGCCGAGGAGACTAGCCGAGGAGAAAAGAAACCTAAGAATAAAGGAACTTACTAAAATAAGGGCAAGGATCACTTCAGGAGCTTCTTGAAAGTTTGAAGATTTGGAAAGTCTTGAAAGTTCGAAAATTTGGAAAGTGGGAGAAATGAATCCCCTAGGCACCTTATATAGGAGGCAGAGTTGGGCGGGAGTTACCCCTCCCCAAATATTAAGGAGAAATCTCAGTCGTAGGATCTCCATCTCATCGCGAGACATGGGAGACAAGGCGCCGCCTAGAGCATTTAATGATGAGTTGCAGATTTTGAAGCGTCAGGAGCGATTATAGGGCATACTAAATAATGCTCTCACATGGGAAATCAAAGAAACATGTGGAGATAATCACCCCGGGGTCAAAACCCCATTTTTTTCTCCTCAAACAGGAGAGAAAAATTGGAGTTTTGAGGGGCTATTGTGGGGCACAGGAATTTAATAAGATAGCCATGCCACGTGTCATATCCATGGCTGAAGAGTCTAGTGCAATTTCGAGAAGACCATGCCCTCGAATAGTGAGGCCAGAGAGGCAAGCCATGGCCACGTCACTAGCACATCATCAGAGGAGGCCACGCTGTAGGGGAAGAACTTCAGAGAGGGGGTTAAGCATATCGTGTCTGAAGGGATGAATGCTACCACCCCATTAATTGAACACTACCAAACCCTTTGACCGCATTAATGTGGAGAAGAACCTTGAACAATGCCATATTGGTTGCCACTACTCATAGAAGATTTGAGAAAACGTCTAATGGGACAAGCAGTAAGGTGGTGGCCTACATGATCAACAAATGGAGGGTCAAGATCAACGAAAAAAGGCTATATAGCATAAGAAACCCACCAGAACAAGGGGGTAGGGGAAAATTGTAGAAGAGGACATTGTAGCAACCAAATAGATGGTCAAGATGGGTGCAAAGTATCCCTTGAGAAAAAAACCATTTTTGCCCACGCCAATAGAGGATTTTGTGACTGTACATTGCTTCTATAAAAACAGAGGATACTATACCATTTTGTAAAAAATTAAATAGTAATAGATAATCGGATGTAGGGGTGATTTTGAAATAATTTATGAATAGTTCTTAATGGACTAGATATGAATGCCTGCACTGACAAGGGGGGCTCCCCTAGGTTTTGAATAACCCTTCCTCCTTATTGCAATTTTTATAAAAAAAAAATAAAAAAAAATACTTATTAATTTTTACACATTCTCCCTTCCAAGAATATAGTCTGACTTTACCATATTCTTGCCCTTATTTCTTAATAAATAGAAGTTTTTAGGTAACAATAGCCATAATGTTTTCCGTACAGAAAAATATTTTTTTTTAAAAATTTCTCACAACAATTTTTTTTTTTAAAAGCAAAAAGTAATAAATTCAATATCTTCCATTCTATGTACGTTGTACGAAAAATGAAAAACTTTGAGGGTGCATGGGTCTAATTCGTATAATTTGTTAGCCAATGTAATACGACTGATATCCATTTTTTAATCATCACGTAAATCTCTTAGCCTCTAAAATCACAGGTATGATACCCCAATCCTCTTTATTAAACAGAAGAAGACTACCATTACTTTACAAGACCACTGGTGCAGACGCTTCAAAATCGACACTGATTAAATATGAGATGATTTTTAGCCAATGGTCCTTGATAATAAGTTTATTATTATTATTATTATTATTATTATTATTATTATTGTGGGGGGTAACGGCGCCCAGGCACCCTGTGGGCTTTGGGCCTAGTCCAAGGGCGCGAGTTCCGCTAGGTGGGCCGCATGACGGGAGCAAGGCCCTCTAACACTGGGGCCCAAGGGTCAGCCTACCCAGCCACCAGAGACGAGCCGAGGATGACGTCTCCTCGGACGTGGAGTTGAGAGCAGGACACTGCAGCAGAGCACCTGGGAAAGCGTCTCCGGACCTCGGCAGGCCACCCCACGCCCCAATGATACGCCGAGGGGGGGGGGACAAGGGGGACATGCACTACACAGTGTCCCTGCCACCGCATTAAAGACTTCCCACCTACCCGCCTGGCCGCATTAATGGGGAAACGACTTCTGAAGGGACGGGGAATGGCCCTGAGGGCATTGGGGAGTGTTTTCTGGGAAAAGACAGGTAAGAGCCAGGAGTGGGAGGTATAAATGGGGGGGGGGGGGAGATACCATGAGAGGGGATCCGGAATTTTTAGGGAGATAGAGGAGGAAGGTTCCCTCCCTTGAAGAACAGAACGACAACCACCACGGAATCTCCTCGGCGCGCGTCTGGGAAGGGAGTTAGTCCACCCCACTAGCCAGCCACGTCTCAGTAGCGCATTTGGATCTTACATTGCGCCCTTCCATAGTACCGGGAAGTCAGGGCTTAGAACCCATCCTCTACAAATTCTATTGTAAAGGCCACCTAGGCCGGCCCAGTCATCCATTCGGGCCCAAGTCAATTTTGTGGCCGTACAATTATTATTATTATTATTATTATTATTATTGGCACATTGTAAAACCATGCGACAGATCATAATTAATATACAAATATTTTTGCATGCCAAATATATAAAGAATCACATAATATTAGTGTGATGACCCAAAGTCATGTTAGTTTTAAAATAATTAAAAAAAAAAAAAACAATAGAATTCTTTGTACAATAGTGTTTGCCATTGTAAAATATTTTGGATAGGGTATATTTCCTCTCTTTTCCACATCGAATGGCTAATTCATCATGGTGGATTAGGGACCATACATCAAGGTAAAACAAAATTAATGACTGCAGAGATTGATCACCCTTCAACCAACCACAACTTGTCACGTGGGTAAGTTGTCGCCAGAGTTGTAGTTTTGTGTGAATATTAAGTACGGGACTACGTACCTTTTCAAGACGTCTGTCTTCAAACCTTATTTCTGATACTAATCTTTTTTTCTCTCTTTTTTTTTCCCTTTTTAGATACATCTATCCACATTTAATCTACAATAATTCGTATTTTCCCAAAAAACCAAAATCCAAAAGTATTTAGCTACATGCGTCTACATTCTTTTAAGGGAAAAGCTACATATGTCTGCATAAAGATTGATTTCGCACTAAAATTAATTAATCATTTCCACTATGAATCGCACATTATGAGTTTGATTCTTTGAAAGGTAAATCCAAAACAAACTTAGGCTCAAATTGTTTCCACATTAACATTCTTTAAAAAATAAATTTTTTTTGAAAATTTATTTTTTAGAAAACTATCTCGTTTTCCTATATTTAGTCGTAGCCTTAAAATGAGTTGTAAAACTATCTCTTGACTTCTCTTATTTAGCTTCATATAAAATAGAGTTATTTTCCTTATTTAGCTTCACGTGATAAAGAATTATTTTCTAGAAACTTTTAGTGGAAAACAACTCTATCTAATACCAAGTTAAATAAGCGAAAGTTGAAAAATTATTTTTCTTTGACCTTTTTTTTAGAGATTAAATTCTTTAAAGATGTGTAAAATCCCAATTTTACCTCTTCAATCTCAACATACTACATTATCTTAATACATATTAAAAAATAGGGACAATTACATTCAATCAATTTTAATACCCACTTGAAAATTTAACTTAACTATAAATTCACTGAGATGTTATTATAAGTGATAAAATGTATTGAATTTTAAGTAAACAAACTAATGTAGTAATTTCTTATTGGATGAGGTGTAAATAAAAATTGAGTTTTACACTCTATCTTTACCAAATTTGAATTTTTTTTTTTATTACCAAACATAAAAAAATAAAGTATAAAAAAATTATTTTTACATAAGATTTTGTTATTAAAATAAACACAGCGTTACTAACAATATTGACATGAACCGCACTTATAATTAAACAAAATGTACATGCTCTTAACATGATCATAAACAAACTATATTTTTATCAAACTTAATTTATAAACCTAATAAGTTAATGAAAATAATTTTCTTAAACGGGCACTTTTTTATTTTTTGAATAATTGTCTTACGAATACGGAATAGTGAAATACCCTCTATTGCTAAGAGCACATGTTATTCGAATCCAAAAAGCAGAAAGAAAAAAGTGTCGCAGAAAAATTAAACAAGAAATGCAGTGGCGGGCAGATTTTAATAATTTTTGGAAAGTTGGACGCGTGTAAACCAGGAAGATAAGATAGGCGCGTGGAGAATAGATTATAGATATTTCTGTCAAAAACCCACTCCCCATGTGTAAGCAGCTGACGTAGGGGGCCAAAGGTTGCGTGAGTTTTCACCGCTTGCCATGAACACGCGTAAAGAACAATGGGACACGTGTCGTTCATTGATTGGAGGAGCTGCCTAATGCCGGTTGGTCCAAAGTCTCAAGCGGTTCAAAGGGACACGATGATAAAAAGAAATGATATATCCACAACATTTTCACAATATTTTTACAACAAATCCTATATGGCAAGTGGTTACTGGTTGTTATTGTTGGGGTAAAAAAGTAATCTTCATGTTAGGTTCAAATTTAAACCAATAACAACTAACCACCTGTGATTTGTTGTGAAAATATTATAAAAATGTTGTGGACGTAGCATATCTCCGATGATAAATAAAGCGGACTGAGTGAAAATTTACAGAAAGAGAGACCAAAACCAAATCCACCTCTAAGCTTTAACAGCAGCACTCATACGAGGAAAAAATATAAAAATAAATAAATCAAAACTTTTATAAAAAAAAAAAAAAAGAAGAAAAAATTATATATATATATATATATATATATAAAAAAAACGATCCCAAGTCACGCGGCGAGATAGCAGAATATGCCGACAACTTGTTCAACCGGTTGTTGTTTCACAGACACATCCAAATCTTGAAATCTTCTCTCTCAAGCCAGGCCGCTCTTTAGACCAAGGACCATCCTATATATAATCATGGTCCAATTTCTTTTTTGACTACTCATGGTCCAAATAAATAGTACACATTGTTTCAAGAAAATTTTAAAGTTTTATTAGTAGTAGATCATTTACCCAAATTGTTCAAAAAACCAGAATATTTTGGTCCAATTCAGTGAGCATTGAAATCCCATCAGGCCCTCTCATAAACTCATTTAAATGTCAACTTATCGAAAAATCAAGTCTCATAATCAACAAACAAAACAAGAACAAAAATTAAATACTAAAAGGCACTAACTAAATTAGCGAGTGGAGGGAGACGCGCTTGAAGACCGCGTAGAATAGTGACCGCTCTCCCCCGCACGCAAACGACACTACAATTGCAGCCGTTAGATCATGATGATGACGACGACGATATTTTTTGATACAACGCCCATTGAGTCTGCTGGTTCGACAGCCCACATGCCACGTAATTCAAAAACTTTTAAAAACAAAAAAAAATTTAAATTACAATCAAGCTCTGTTTTAAGCTTTATAGCCGCCCCTCATTCTTTATAAAAAAAAAAAAAATGAAAAAACGTTTCAGTCAAATCCTTGGTTGACTGCGACCATTTCTCTCTCTTATAACTGCTCTATAAAACCCACCTTCGTCTCCCACTTTGTAATTGCGAAATCCGCCCTAGTCATTCTCCTCTCTTATCATCAAATCCATTAGCATACCAAAACAAAACAGTTGTTTCCTTCAAAAATAATAAAGAAGAATTCATTTTTTTTTTTTTTTTTGCCTATTACATGGCGCCGAGAGAAAGAGCTGTTGTCAAGGGAAACGGTAACGGTAATGGAATCGGAAAGGAGGTGCATTTTAGAGGAGTAAGGAAGAGGCCATGGGGGAGATACGCGGCTGAGATTAGAGACCCGGGGAAGAAAAGCCGTGTCTGGCTTGGAACTTTTGACACGGCTGAAGAAGCCGCTCGTGCTTACGACACGGCTGCTAGAGAGTTTCGTGGTGCCAAAGCCAAGACCAACTTTCCTTTTCCTATCGAAAATGCCAACGACGTGAACAACAACAACAAGATCGATAACAATTATAATAATAATAATAATAATAATGTTAACTGTCATAGTAACAGCCAGAGTCCGAGTCAAAGCAGCACGGTTGAGTCTCCGACGAGAGACCCATCGGCTCTTCTCGTTGAATCCTCGCCGTTGGATCTCAATATTGCTCAGGGTCATGCCTACGGTGGCGCCGCGGCGGGTTTTGGATCTGTTCCGTTGAGGTTTCCTTTTCAGCAGCACCACCACTCAGGTTTCTTCGCCGGAGGTCTGCCGGCGGCGGCGGCAAATCACATGATCTACTTCGACACGGTGGTACGCGCCGGGATGCTGCCGAGTCATCCGTATAGTCAGCTGAATTTCGATCATTTCCAGCCGGCGGCGACATTTTCCGGTGGGGTCCAGAGCGACTCGGACTCCTCGTCCGTCGTCGATCTCAACCACGGAGATCAGAAGCCTCAAAAACTCGGAATCCTCGGTCTCGATCTCAACCAGCCTCCACCACCGGAGTTTGCCTAATTTTTTTGCCGATCACGAAAAAAAGAGAGAAAGAAAGTCATCGGATTTTAACTTTCGCTTCCTTTTTTGTTAAATTATAATTATTTTTTTACCTTTTTCTCTAAGCTAGGGAAAAATAGCCAAAAAAAGAAAAAAGTGAAAAAATACGGTAAGACTAAGAATTATCCGAGGTCGATGTGAATAGGCAGTAGCTGATCTCTTTTTTGCAACAGCTAAACGATGCGTTTCTTGCTGTTGTTCTTAATTTTACTTATTAGGACTCTTTTTTCCGTTGTAATATTTCATTTTCGGCAGTGTTGTCTTTTGCTGGATTAATTAACACTAATAATTTCTCAAATAAAATTATATTTGAATGTTTAGAAAATTATATTTCATTTCTGATGCATTCTGTATGTGTTGCTATTATTGACGGCAATGGTACGTGGGATCCATGTCAGTACGGACAGCACACGAGTTTTGCCCTTCATGTTTGTTTTGAGGAAAGTGTAACTTTTGCTGACGATCTAAGTTTTTCCCAGACGGTAAAAAATTGTCTTGACTACTATTTTACTGTCACGTGTCACTGTGAATCTTTTTAAGTTATTTCGTTGGTGGGGTCTACTATTATGTGAAAAAGAAGAGTCGAAATATCATAAATGTGTACTTTCTCTCCTCACATGACTAATGAGTTCTATAATGAATTTAATTAATAGAATCTATTATTAATGTGAGAGTAAATAATACGCATTTATAATATTCTGAAAGTACACAATAATTTTTTCATGCACAATATAATGAAAGGTGAGGACAAGTGTCAATCTTCGGCTTTTTCTATGGTGTTTATTCGAAGGTCCATAGTTTTATACTTGATGGGTGGATTGTTGTCAATGCTCCTTTATCTTAGTAGTGGATAACAAAATTGATGTTCTCATCCTACATTAGATCTTATCTTCTACTATATTATTAAAATAATGTTTTTTTTTTTGTTAATCTTATTAAAATAATGTTGAAACATACTTTGATTTATATAACGTGTCTCTCTGTGTGATATATAAATATATTACTATAATCAATATATAAATATATTACCATAATCAAACGAAAAGATGCCACTTTTTTGGCTGGATGTGATTCATGTGAAGGGGTCATAATATTGTTTTTCTATAAAACATGTATGGAAACAACTTGATGTACGTACATGATTCCACTGTTAGATTTTCGATTCCTAAACTGTTTTGCCTTTAGTGACAATACTTGACACTGGATGTACAATTGAACCCACGCCAACTGGATTCATCTACGCATCATATTTGTGCTAGATCTTGTCTCTTTAAACAGCATTAAGGCAATATTTTGAGCCCACAAACCCATTTTTGGTATGTTGTGTCTAACAAATCACCTATCATATACACTATTAAAATGGAAACTCAAATAAGAATTTAAATTATTTTCAAATCGCACTCTAATTTCGTTTCAAGTATTTAATTATCCAATAATTTGATGTCCTCTCTCTCTCTCTCTCTATCTCTCTCGTAAGTGTTTAGATTTTGAATATACTTTAATTTCATGCCAAATTTCTGTTTGTTTATACACTAATTTTGTGTCAATTACATTTTACATGTAAATTAATGCATTAAAACCGTATCAATATAAAAAGACCCAAATAATAATATACTATACTTATATACAATATTATGAAGAGAAAGATTTAGGTAAAGTAGTTAGGCGTTGTTCTTTAAGTTCCTCTTTTAAAATTCTACCATGTAGATTTTTTCTTATGAGATGGAAGTATATTTTTTTAATTAAATAGCCACATGACTGCATTTTAAAAGAAGAATATAAAAAATAGCACCTAAGGTACTGTATTTAAGTTTTTTTCTATTATAAATATGTGCATTATGTTAGTAATTCTAGAGAAGAGTCATATGCGTGTGAGTGCCTATAAATAATATAATTGTTGTTTTTTTAATTTGCACGTATGCATATGTAGATATTAAAACTTATAAATTGAACTCATAAGCCGTAACATTATTGCTAGCTTCTTAACAAGACGTTGGAATTATATTCATATTATTTTTATTAACTTTCTCAATTTACCTTTATGTTTTTAATTTTTTTATTCTTAAATAATTTCAATTAATTAATATGATTAAATTCTGAAAGTAAAGTTGACACCAAATAATTCTATTTCAACTATATACATAGATCAAACATGGATTTATTTATTTTTTCAGAAGGGTGTTGCTCTAATATAACTTATTTACACTGGTTTGTTTTTCTTTAGAAAAAAAAAATGTCTACCTATCAAAGAAAAAAAAATTTCGAAAAACGATTATATACTTTTTAATGTTTAAGTAAGGCTGAAAATAAAATGATGTGTGTGAAGGGGGGAAAGATGACTAAAGCCTTAAGACTCTCGTTTGAGCCACTTTATATATGAACCTCATCATAAAAAATAAGTAAACCTTGAATGTGTTTTAGTGTTACCCATAAATACCTTTATTTAATTTGAAAGAGTAAAGAAAACAAAAAAGGGCTGGAAAGCATTCTAGAGAGTTTGTCGAATATACTGACATGTCCATAAGCAAGTTGTTCACAGAACTGCCATATATAATTGGCTGGCTGCCAACCTTTTCTTTCAAATTACAGTGTGAAAGCAAAGGATTTGTTGTATAATGAGAAAGCTCCTAAAGGTCAAATCGATTGGAATTAAACTTACTATTACAACCACCAGTAAATTTATTCTCACTTTATTAGCTAGGTTAATCTTCTTTTAATCAGTTCCAATCGTTGAACTCATATGAATCAGGCAATTCTGTGGGCATTCATGGTCCTCCAAACTGTTAATAATTTGCCAACATTGTCATGTTTGACCTGGACGTACCAATAGAGGGAAAGTACTGTTACTATGGTGACTGCCTTTTAAATAGCAAATTATAACGATTCTCATTGTCCTCTATAAAGGGAACTTTTCTGAGCGAAGGGGAATGTAAGTTAAGTAATAATCATGCTTTATAATCACCTTTTTGACCAAGATAAAACAATAGAAGACCTCATTATGACCTTAATTAATTCAATATATTAATGTGGATTGCCAAGAAACAACCTGCATCCACGTGATTAGTGCTTGTAAATTAACGGTATTTTTTTTTCTTGCCTCAATTATTGACATAAAATGTAGTCATTAAAATGTATTTCTGATTCAGCCTACCATGATAATGTAATTACAAATCATGTGTGATCATGTCTTTAATCATCTTCACTCTTCTTTAGGGTATTTGTGTGAGCAACAAAACTAGAAGGAACGTTTAGGCGCGTGATGAAGAAACAACGAATATTGACAAGGGGGGGAAAAGGTCGAAAGGAAAAATGATGGAATATCAATCAAATTTAAAAACATATAGGGTTCCCAAAAAAATACAAGTTGCCTTGTTATGAAAGCTAAAAGATGCTCCTCTGGAGGATTGCTACCAATGTACTGCCCCGCAGAAGTTATTTCCAATGGAAGTTAATACTGTATCAGAAGTCATTTTAGTTTGGATAAAGAAACAAAATATTTCAACAGTGATCAATATCGGTCTATATATATAACCTCAAAGAATTCGGTACAAAACCTCTCTGTAGCCTTTTCAAGTTGGAAATTATCCATTAATGAATAAGTTAAAGTACATGAAAACACATAAACCCTTTAAATCTAAGCTACCCAATGTAGCTGGGCCTTCCAAACCCTAGCTACCAACATATTTCTTAGAGTCCTATCTTCAACTACCTTTCTAGATCTCACAACACCACCCAATTGCACCACCCAGCCTCACCGGCTGAAGAATACCTAACTTCAATGCTTGCCAAGCTCCAAGATACTCACAACACTAAAATTGTGTGAAGGTTGTGTTTAGGTAAATCTCTTCTCAAGGTATGGCAATGAGAGAAGAAAGAGAGATTGATAAACTAAAGTGTTTGGCTCTCAAAATGAAAGGCACAATTCTCACACTCTCAGGATGGGTATTTATGATCTATAAAACCCTTAATCTTAATAGAGGAGGAAAAAGATGCACAGTTGGTTTTAGAATATGAGTTGTCTAGAGGCACTCGCAAGTCACTCACGAGTTCCCCAACTCCAACCATTATCCAAACTTCCTCATGTGCTCCTCACATGAAAACTCATGGGTGCTGCCAGTCACAAATAACTCTCAAGTCAGTCTTGAGTTCCAATTATTTAGCAAATCTTCACCAACTCTGAACCCGACCCAAGTACATTAAATTCCATAAAATATAAGGAAATAAATGCATGAAATTATAACAAATTTGGCATAGAATAAAGCCAACAAAACACTTATGAAAATTCTCAACTGAACTAGCTTTTAGGACTTTTGTATGCTAAAAACCAACTTTTGGTTCTTGAAGTTTTTCCTCAAAGAGTGTGTGCTACTTGGAAAAAAAATAAATAAATAAAAAATCTTTGGAGGCCATACTAACCATTGGCAAAGCCAAGGGGGACAATTGCCTCCCAGCCTCCCAAAAACTCCTTTAATATATGATTTTTAAATTTTTTTTTTTTTTTAAGATTTCATTGCCTTCCACACCACTTGAATTTTTGGAAATTTTCCCCATGAAAACTAATTATTCGCATCTTTGAAATCCCACAATTTTAGTAACAATTCAAATGAAAAAGGATTTAATACCAAAAATAGTTCACCCTAACAAAGATATAAGTATATTATATGTTATATAGGTCTAGTTACCCTTAGAGAATTTGTTGATAAATCATTTTTTAAAAGTTTTAATACTACTTTTAGAGGAAACATAAAAAGTTGTCAAAAAATTTAGTTACTTTTTTCTTTTCTCATAAAAAATTTCTAAAACAATTTCCTAAACCAATGCTCTTAGGGTATTTGTAATCTTTTCACATGTTATATATACGAGAAATGTTACATCTATAACATTTTCACAATAAATTTTGGGTGCTAGGCTCATACTAGAACTAGTAACGACTTGCCACTTATGATTTGTAGTGAAATTATTGTGGACGTTACTCTCTCTCTCTCTCTCTCTCTCTCTCTCTCTCTCTCTCTCTCTCTCTCTCTCTCTCTCTATCTATATATATATATATATATATATATATATATATATATTAAGGGCCCAAATACTGTCTTATAAGGGGTATTCAGTGCCCACAATTGTTTATGGGGGTATGGGCCTAAAGAGACCTGAACGACCCATCTGCAGGGGTTTGGCCCTGAATGACCCAGACGGCTTGCATGACCGAAGCCCAGGATCGTTGAGCTAGAACCATCCCACTAAAAGACACACTAGGATCGGGACACAATGGTCAGTAGCGCCTCTTTGACTGGGGTCATGTCTGGCCCAGCATAGGTACTAACCAAGTGGCCTGACAAGAAAGCAAGGTTGGTTACGAGGGAACGCTAGATAATGCCCTTGGGGAATTCACCGCCAAGTATTAGATGGCGTCTAGAACAAGTTATGAGGGAATCCTCTAAAGTTATGAGGATCCTTGGGGATTTACATGGACATTGGAGGACGTGTGTAATAGGAAAATAATACCCACTAACTAGGTTCTATAAAAGGTGGAAGAGGCAAAGAGTTAGGGGGTTGGAAGAGGGAGAAAGAAACTAAGGGAAGGAGAGATAGAGAGCAAAGTTAGAGGGAAACACTTGGGAACTAAGGGGAGTTATGGGGAGGGTCTTAGATTAGGGCCTAGAGAGGATGAACCAGACTAAGCTAAGATCCCCATTAGTAGGATCAAGATATAGCCCACATATAAATTAATTAGGGGCCCAAATACTGTCTTGTAAGGGGTGTTCAGTGCCCACACACACGCATATATATATATATATATATATATATATATATATATATATATATTGCAACAACAAAAAAATAGATAATATAAAACTTTAACAAAAGACACTTTTTGTCCCTTGGAGGAGCAAAACACAACAGTTAATCTTTTACAACAATTGAAATTTACTTTTTCCATATCCTGGTACTTTTTAATTTCAAATCAAAATCATCTACCAAACCTAATTAAAAATTTCTCATGACACTCTAGCTCCAAAGTCTATTTTTTAAAATTATGTCTTATTTTCTCGTGATATTAATCCCTAATTCCTCCATTCTTCCACTAATCATTTTTCCTCCTCAATCTATTAACTCTTTCATAGTTTTAAACTTCGGGTTGTGGCAATAAATTTTGTGTTCTCCAACAAAGAATAGCGATAAAAATTGATTATGAAATTGATTGGAGATTATTAGATGAATGATTGATTAGTTACATACATATATTTTGCATATGTCAGCTAATATATTGTGTTTAATTTTGTTTCCAACTTTGACTTATAAGTTTGCCCCGCTCTGAACAGAAAGTCCTAACTCTGTTGTTGATAGTATCCTTAATCTTATATTTAAGTGTGTGTCCATTATAAATGCACATAACTACCTGCTTAAGGTGAAAAAAATTTACATCATTATCATTTGTACGTAGAATAATTTGAAGACTTCTTTTTACATTTTATTTATCGTTCTTTCTTTAGATGTGAAAATATATTATATGAGTGTGTGTATTCTCAAATTACATTTTTTTTTCTTGAGAAACAAACACACACACACACACACACACACAAGGGAGAGGGAAAGGGGTTTCAATACAAAGGCACACCACAAATTCACTAAAAAAACCATGGTAACTTTTAAAGGAAGGTGGGGAAAGTTATTCTCAAATTACATGATCATTTACTTTGTGATTTTTAAGCCACGTGAATATTATTACATTAAATGGACCAAGATTATTAGTAACAAATTGTAGACACATGATCAGAACAATTGAAAACTAAATAACATAATAAAGAAGGGGTCATAATTTGAGAGATATTATTACATTGGCTAAAATGCAAAACTGACCCTCTAACTTCCTTCAGATTTCATTTCAGTCATCTAACTTTGCTTTTGTTCATTTCAGTCATCTAGGTTTCAGATTTATTCAATTAAGACCTTTCCGTTAACTTTTGTTAAAATTTTTATAAAAAATCTGGAAAATATTTTTTAATCATTAATTGAATATTTTGTAATTTATAAAATTAAAAAATTAACCACAATATATAACAAAAGTTGATGAAAAAGCCTTAATTGAATAAACTTGAAAATTAGAGGATTGAAATGAACAAAAACAAAGTTAGAAAACTAAAATGAAATCTGAAAAAACTTAAAGAGTCAATTTTACATTTTGCCCTATTACATTTTCCACACACACACAAAATAAAAAACACTACTAGCTTTAGCAAATTTATAAAATATATATACACACATATGGCATGTATTTTATGGGAGGACTATAACTTACACGGCTTGAGCATTAAAAAAAAAAAAATTGAGGCATTATCTTTTGTAAGGGATATACTTGTAAATAAATTATACTATGTGGGGAGGAATATAAAGGATTTCAAAAAGTTCGGCTCCCATGGTGGTCTACATTCATTAGCTCCATCATAGAAAAAGCTTGGGTGGGGATTACGTTTTTCTTATTGTTATTTTGTCTGCTGCCAAAAAAAAATATAATTGAAAAATAAAAATAATAAAGGCAAGACAGAGAGGAAGTAATTTCCATGTTTGACTGTCCAGTCCTCGAGATTCGAGTAGGAAAGAATAGCCGTCCGATGGTGTGCGTGATTGACATTGTTCTTGTTTTTTTATGAGGTGCGGCGAAGAAGTGAGAAGGAGACCAAGTTGGCCCACGTGGAAGTGGAAATGGAAATGGAAGTGGGAAGTAGTGGGGAAGCGCGGCTGCCGCTTTTTTGAGTGGGCCCCGTTCTTTGGTCTTCCCATATCTATGCCCAAAGATTTCGCTTTTTCCCATACTAGCTATTAAGCTACTAACTCCCCCCATTTATTTATTTATTAATTCATTCATTCATTCATTAATTAATGCTAACATGATGTTAGTTGTTGTGCCCACTTGTTATTATTAAAGTTCAGGGCCGCGCGCGTAAGCATTCTCTGCATGATTAGCTTTGTTAGCTAGCTAGCGTTACCGGAAAAAGAGGCACCACCCGCATGTACTGTTTAACAATAATTCAACACCTTTTTCTCTTTTTTATTTATTTATTTTTTTACGTCTCCATATATATTAATATATATATATATATATATATATAGCATGATTTGAATTGTATCCAAATGGTTTATATCAAGTGGTTTGTGCCTCATTAATCTCGTATGACTTTAACTTACCTTTTCTTTGTCTCGGCAATGATATTTTTCTAAAAAATAAGTTATTTATTATAAAATTGTCTCTATTTCTTATGTTTTATAACAATTTTAATTAAGTTGAAAAAAAACTCATAATTTTTCTTATTTAACTTGTTGTGAGATAGAGTTTTTTTTAAAAAAAAAATAAAAACAATCTCTGAAAATAAGTCATACTTTTATGTTGACTAAACATAATTTTTTTTTGACTCATTTTTTCTAATGGTACTAAACATTAAAAAATATGAAAAATTATCTTTACATAAGGTTTTTCATCAAAACAAAATGTTATTTCCCTTTAATGATTATTATTAATATTGTCCTCTCTATAGTCTAAGCTGGATTACATAATACTAGAAATTATAAACTTTTCTCTTCTGTGTTATAATTGATATAGGGTGTAGAAGTAGAAGTTCTTGTTTAAGTAGAATAAAGTAGGAAGCTGGCAAGTTATTGCTTGAAAATAAGAGAGAGAGGGCAGCAAAAATACAACTTCCACATACTAATTTAAGACAAGTGCCTCATCTACCCCTTTGAACGCGTTACCTAACATACCAAATGAAATTATTATAACGTAATTTAAAAATTAAATAAAGAAAAAGAAAAAGGCATATCCCTGGGCTTGACAAAGAGTTAAATGGTTCAAGTCTTTGTGTTAGTCAATTCTACATGATTAATCCAAAGCCGAAACCGCAATTTTCAAAAAAAGAATAAAAAAAAGAACTAAAGAAAGAAAGAAAGAAAAAAAAGGAAGTGAAAAGGTAACAAGTGAAAAGCAACATAAAAAATTTGCTCTCTTTTAGACTGCTCATGATATGGCATGGCATGCATATGCATGAGCTAAAGACTAAAAGAGTAAACCTGTGTGCATGACTGCATAAAAAAAGATGACTTTAACACGCGTGTAATACACACTTAAATGCGTCGAGCCATTATAAGAAACCACCACCATTTGAACTCTTTACGTTGGATTCCATTTTTATATTAGTCCTATAGTTCATCTTCCTTAAAAATGTGACCATTAAATATTAACTATTAAGCATTGGTTAACATTTTTCTTAGAGATATTCACTCTCATTTTCTTTTACTAAATAGTAGGTTTTAATATTAATTGGTGTCTTAGTTTTATGATAAAGAGCTATCATCAGGAACAGATACTATAGGTTGAAACTCTCTCTCTCTCTTTCTCTAAAAAAAAAATAGTAGGTTTTAATTAATTCAAATAGTAAAATCTCTAATAATTGAATAAGAGATTTAAGGTTCAAACTTACACCAAAAATCGATTGATGTTTTGATCTGATAGTAAAAAAAACTATAATTTATAGGTTGAAACTCTTTAAAAAACAAAACTTAATAATAAACAAATTGCTAATTTATGAAAAAAGAGATCAAAAAATTTATTAATTATTTATTTTCATTAACACTTAACCGACATATTACTAATATGAAACTAAATATAAAATCAAACGAAAAAATAATAATTGATGTCTATAACCTATATGATCCATTCATCATAATCATTTAATTCAAGATCTAGGTCTTGGTTTGATGATAATTAATCAATGTCTATAACTTACACAAAAAAATTAATTAGTATTGTAATCTAATGATAAAAAGTTATTATCAAAATCTTGTGTCATAAATTAAAACTTTAAAAATAAAAAAAATAATTTATCGAATTAGAAAGAAAGTGGTAATTACAAGTAAAGTGACAACAAACAAATGGGGTAGTACCGTAAAAAAGAATTGCTTTACATTGGTGTATGAGTATATCATAAAAAAGAGTACGGCGCAAAGAGACAAAGTGACGTGTCGGATGGGGACAGACAGTAACACTAGCGCCGGCGGGTCGGCATGTTTGCGTAAAGAAGATATATTTGGCGGTGGTGGGACCCAATTCCCATCTCGAGAGAGATTCCCTCGTGATGCGCCACGTTTCACTTCCAAGAGAAGGAACCAATTAAATAATTGTAATAATAACTGTAAAAGCAACCGCCAAAATATAAATATGTTAGGTGTGGGCGGCGGCTGCTGCTGCCTTTGTGTCCACCATCTTCTTCTTCTTCTTTTTTTATCCTTAGGTGGACTTTTGTTGGCTCTTGAGGTGACACTTTCTTTTTTTCCTTTCTTTTTTAAGTTTTTACCACTACTATTTTTTTTAGCTTCCCAATTTCTATAATTGGAATATTCAGACGTCTTTCACGCGGATAAAGTTTCTTCTTAATTATTTTCAAATCTCTATTAAATTATTTTAAATAAATTATATAGTTGCTATATTAAATAATAAAAAAAGTCCCAAGAAATTTAAATTAACATATATATATATATATATATGTGTTAACAGATAACATAGGGCTATGTTTATTTAGAGGGAAAAAAAAAGGAAAGACAAAAGAAAGAAAGAGGAAAAAGAAAATTCTATTATTTCCTTGCTATTTGACGATTGCAGGCGACTAGTTGCATAGATTCCCCACCTAAGCATCAAACATATCTATCGTGAAACTAATAAGTGTGCTAATCGCTTATAGCTAACTTAAGCAGATGTCAATCTTTAGAGTTTATGTCCTACTCTTGTCCGCTTGTGGACTTGATTCCTTTTGTTGAGGCTGATTACTAAGGGATGTACTTTAATAGGCTTTGTCCTAATCATTTGCTTTCTCGTTAGTTTTCTTAATGATAATTCTAGATTACCAAAAAAAATAAGGAAAAAAAAATATGTGTTTGGTTGCAAAAGAAAAGGGAAATGAAAGAAATTGAATGTATTTTACACTTTTATCATTTTAATTTATAAAGACATAAATATAGAATCCATTTAGATAGAGCTTATTTTGTTGAAAACTTAAAACAATAAAAAAATTATTGTTCACAAAATTTTTACTGTTTATAAGCCTAAATGCACTGTTCATAGACAATGAACAATGCAAGAGGCACTGAAAAAAAAAAAAAAGGTTGAAATGCATCAAACGCAGACGCAGGGAGTGATCCAAATGCAACCATAATGTAATTTCACATAAAAGTTCAAAACTTTTTTAAGGGTATACGACTAATTTTATAGATTTGGATGGAAAGTTGAAAATAAAAAATTGGTAGGACCTACTGAAATCTTTTCTTCCATATCTCATCTATCTCCTCTAGACTCTTCTAACCAAACAAAGGATATGATGCTCTTTCTTTTCTCTTCTATTCTCTTCTCTCATTTTCCCTCAAACCAAACATAGCCTAAAAGTAATAGTTAAGAAAATATTTTTAAAAAATTTATTATAGAAAAAATATTGATTTTTTTGACAACTTATTATATTTTGTATAAAAGTGATATCAAAATTTTCTTTAAAAAGTCAATTAACAAAGGTCTCAAGAGCATTTATTAGCCAAACTTATGGGAGCATTTGGTTCGCCATGATGTTACATCACACCATAATATTATATTATTGTAATTTTATATTAATATAATCTCAATACAAAAATACAATATTACTTTATTTAAGAAAAAAATAAGATTAAGATGATATGATATATTTTATAATTTTAAATTATAATAATATTAAAAAAATAAACTAAAAATTTTAATATCACATTATCATAATATGTATCATGTTAAAAACACAAAACACCATGCCCCAACTCCCTAAAAGTAAGGTGCTTTAAATTGGAATTTAAAAGCTTTTATGCACAAACGGGGCCGTGTGATTCCGTCAATATGACAACCGAGCATTTATGGGCAGAATAATTAGGATGGCTTTCAAGAGTGTAGAACGTGGCCAAAGAAATAGTCGGAATTGAGTGAGACAAAATATTAGTTGGCGAGTGTAGTACTACAATTAATGTTAATGAAAATGATTACTTTTTCGTGTTAATTAATTGTGATTAGTGTGTGGTTTTGGTTGTTTCAAGATTTGATTCATTATGACTTATTAGATTATGATAGGTGGATTATTTCGAAACGATAAGGTTAATAGCATCAAACAAATTTGTGGTCTCACAATATCATTAATCAATCGTAATAACTGAAAGATTTTGTTAATATGTATCTTAAGAACACACAATAAGTAATTATTTTTAAAAATATTTTTTCAAAAATTGAAAAAATATTAATAATTTTTTTAATTTTTAAAAAAATATTTTTAAAAATTAATAATTTAATGTGTGCTCTAAGAGTACACCTTATCCGAACCCCTAACTAAATAACGGCATGTATGACTGTTTTTTTTATTTTCTTTGACGACGTGTGGCTGCGCTTGATTCTTGAGTTTTGGTATATGCCAGCGAATCCATACATGCCAATTGGGTGAATAGAGTGGATTTATTTTTGGATTCTATTAACACCTGTTATTATAATATTTGTTAACGGATTGAGAGTTTTAATACCAAATTTATATAAAATATTAAATAAATTATAAAAAAATAATTTTTTTTCTAAAATGTTTCTATAAATATTTCTTAAATTAATATTCTTATTATATCTGTTAACATTTTTATTTATTTATTTATTTTTTAAGTTTAGCTATAAATTAGGTTATTGTTAATGACTATAATTTCCATTACAAAAATTAACATGACTACACATTTAAAAAAAAAAAAAAAAAAAAAAAAAATAGAGTGTTACGTCCACAATACTTTCACAACAAATTATAATTTAAAGTTTAACTATAAAATTGGTTCTAACCTAAAGTTACAACTTCTTAAAAAAAAAAAAAATTAACATTAATACATGTTTTGAAAATCTAATCGGTGAATTGCATATTTTTTACATTATTAATACACATGTCAAATTTGTGTCAATTAGATATCATTTAATATATAATCTATAAACTTATATTTTATGCATAATTTTAAATTATAAAAAATTGTAATTTAAACTTTTTATTGATCTTGAATTTTCAAGAACTTTTGCAAGGATGGAGAATATAAGAAGAAAATGTAATTTAATGATGGATTTGTCAAAAGTCACCTCCAATAAAAAGATATTAAATAAGGTTGTAGCCTAAAACTTAGCCATTTTGAAAATCTAACTTTTGAATTGCATATTATTTTTATTTTTACACACGCAGGTCAAATTTCTTGCTAATAAGATGTTATTTCTATTTGACTCATAAACTTATATTTTTATGTTTAATTTCATAATACAAAAACCTTTTTTTTTTTTTAGAAAGTCATTAAAAAAAACTTGAAATTTAAACATTTAGTTGATGACATAGTTATTGATCTTTGATTTTGCAAACATTGAGGATATAAAAAAAAATACAACGGTAGATTTGTCAAATTCACATCAATTAAAAAGATATTAAGTGAAGTTATAGCTATTGGTTGCAACTTTAGTTTGTAACGAAACTTTTTTTTTTTTTTTGGTAAAAAAAAAAAGAAAAAAGAAATTGAATGTAAAAAAATTAAGGAAAATTTTGTTACTTAGATATTGGGTTTCTAATTAAATTCAAACACATTGTTGTATTCACCAATTAATAACAAAAGGTTTTATTTTTTAGAGAATAATTAAAAATTTAAAACAATGCAGGTATGTATATGAATTTAATTCAAAACCTAATGTACTGCAAATAAATAATTTCATCTAAGTATTACCCAAAAACATAAAATGATGGAACTCCACTATTTTAGATTTCAAAACATTAATAATGAATTGATTCAATAATAAACATGGTATATTGTTGTGCATACCCCAAAATGTAGTTAATGGGCTTAAACTATTTTTTGGGCTTTACAATTTATTTATATGGTGGGCTTTTGAGTTTCCTTCAACGGGTAGTCTTATGCTCGACAACCCAAATGTGTATTTTTCCAAAGCTGCTCTCAACGTTTTCTCCTGGATGATCAACTTCTTTTCTCCCTCTTTTTTGTCCTCTCCCCCCCCCCCCTAAAAAGCCAACCCCCTATGTTGAGTTTTCCTCTCCTATTTATAGATGAGGTTAGTGGAAATGCCTTGATTATCTTCCTGGTGAGTGGAAGGAGAGGTTCAATATCGTTTCCTCTAAATGGGTGTTCAGTTGTGAGTGTAGGAAGGTGGGAGTGGCTTTGGAATTAGGTCCATCGTTAGATGGACTGCCCGGTAGTGGCACTCCCAAGGTAATGGAAGAAATGTCTAATACCATTACTCTTAAGTGGATGTTCAGTTGTGAGTGTGAGGGGATGGGAGTGGCTTTGGAATTAGGTCCACTGTTAGATGGACTGCCCGGCAGCGGCACTCCCAAGGTTCCACTAGGCTCACGGGGACCCATCTCCTCGGAGAGCTACATTCCCCAAACAAGCAGAATCTTACCTTCGTAGTTAATGCCATAATAAGCTTCGCGGTGTTTTCGGATTTGAATTGAGTGTCGTGGCCTCCACGGATTATGTCTGTGGATTCGATAAAGTATGTGTCGCACAGGACACTTTAGGGCCCTAGACTCAAACAGGTTATGGGCCTATACAGGGCTTCATTGTGATGAGTTTTGAGGGTATTGGGCCTACAGGGGAATAGTGTCCTATACAATAGCCCCCCCTTGACTCGTGGTCGGTTACCGAGCATGAGTAAAGGACAAGAGTCAAGTGTTGCCTGGGACATTGAGCGGACAGGCGTAAGGCAGTTCAGAAGGTTCATTAATGGATTCCTAAAAGGTGTGGTGCGTGTTTGCTGGCTTAGTTGTCATTATTGCTTGACGATTTGCGAACCAAGGCGACACACATGTGGCAGTTAATATGGGGATTTGCAGGGTTTCCCACTCTTTATGTATTAAATCACATTTATTTATTCCTTCTTCATTCCTATAAATAAGTCATTCGAAGCCACTCTTCTACCTTTGGAATCTTTACTCTCAGAGCTCCTTCTCTGCTGAGCACTAATCTATGTATTAATCCCTCAACCCAAAATACCCTTCTCTCTTAGAGTCCAAAGTAAGTTTTCTACCTTTCTCCTTTACTTTAGTTTCTTTCTTCAATCTTAAAGTCTAGGATGGGTTATGCTCACCTTCTGAATACTGAGGCGTCCTTAGCGACCTTCAGACAAACGTTCAATATCCCTGATGATGTAGATGTGGCATACTGCCATGAGAGCGAATTTGCTTTCTACAGGGGTTCTAACACCGCCTTATTTCCTTTAATGTCAATCTTAGAGGGGAGGGTTAGGTTTCCTGTGAATGCCTTCCTACTTAACACCCTTAGGTTTTATGGTTTGTGTCCGAACCAACTCCCTCCCAATTTTTACCGAGTAGTTAGTTGTGTCAATATGTTGAATCAGATATACGGCCAAAAGCTGAGCCATCATGATATAAACTACATGTACAGTCTATGCAGGAATAAGTAAACCAACTATTATTTGAAGGTCATAGATACTTGGGTACGACTAATTTCATGCCTGCCTGATTCTAACAGGAATTCTGCCTGGGAGTTTGTCCAGGCGCGCGGCAACTGGTTTGCTGGTGACATTCCTTGCCCCCTTTTGCAGTGCGAAGTAGGTTCATACATACTACCAGTTTGTTTTCCCCTTTCTCCCCCCCCCCCCCTTTTTTATTATTTGAATATTGATCTACCATATTTCTTTGTTGCAGATGGTAAAGTGTTTACTCAGGATCTTAGAGTGGTGAGCGTAAGAGACCTAAACTTCGTGCTTAGGTTTGAGATATTCGTCCACACCAACGGGCAGCTCCGGGCATCGCACCTCATACTCGGATGCAACCCCGTGTACGAGACATGTCAACCCTTTAGCTAAGCCCTTTTGGTAGGCAGCTCGTTGCTGTCCTATATTGACGTCCGGCACGCCAACTTCCTCCCTCCCTCATTGACCATCGGCGAAGCTCGAGATCTTGGCCCCGCTACATAACTGCTAAAGATCTTGCCCCAGTTAGGGACGAGTCAGCTGAGCGAGTATCTAGGGCTCTCAGAGAGCAGGCACACATTGTTGTGGAAGGAAACGAAGCCCAAGTTCAAGCGGCCAAAATAGAAATGGCTGAAGGAGGAGCAACTGAGCCGATCAGCATTTCTAGCACCAAGTCCTTCACAGCAGAGAGAATGGTGAAAAAGAGAACAATGACCCTTGCCCGGTGTTTGCCTGGGGCTGGTTCTGTGGTTCAGTCTCAGTCCCCTCAAGGGAAGGGACAGGCTCTCCCTACGGGTGAAAGTAAGAAAAGGAAGTGGGCTGCCGAGAAAAGTACTCCTGTCCTGGTCGATGCCCCACCAAGGACCCCGCCTCGCGTAAAAGTTGGCCTTAAAAGTTGGCCATAATAGCTAAGAGTTAGCGAGCGTTACTTAACCAACGGCTTAAGTCATGGCCAATGTGGCCTCTCCCTCCTAAGCCGAGGTTGCTTGGCGGCCCGCCCTTATGTTCGGCTGTAGGCACAGGGTGAAGATGGGCGAGTCGCTCAGGGCTTAGTGCAAGGCCTCCTCCTGCCCGAGGACGTCCGCTTTTTCTTGGATGGTGACGATGAGTTGCTTGCGTGACAATGAGTTACTTGCTAGACGACTGCAATGGCATACCATCGCGGTAATTTCTTATTCCCTCCTTTTCACAAGTTGCAATACTTAGGTGTATATTTATTTCATTTTATCCCTTTCTCATCGTCCTATTATCATTGTGTACTAAGGCTGCGCAATTGACCTGTGTCATCGATGAGAGACTAAAAGAGGCAAACGAGCCCATTGATCAGGAAAGGGCGCTTAAGGCCGTTGCCGAGACTATGGCCAAGGAGAAAGACGAAGCTACCACTGCTTTCGAAGGAAAAGCTATAGACACTAAGAAAGCCCGTTTGGCCGCTGATAGGAAGCAAACAATTATGGCGACCAAATTGGGAGAGACCGAATTGAAATTGGCAACAATGGAGAGCTTAAATTTGGCTCAGGCAGACCAAATTGTTGGCTTAAAAGACGCTCTTGAGGCCTATGAGGATAAATGGTATAATGCAGGCTTCACGGAGGCAAAAAATTCTATGGAGCCCACTATTCATAAGGCTCGGTAACATGGGTTTGGGGAGGAGTGGTTGGCTACCCTCCAAGCAATAGGAGTAGCTAAGGATTCTTCACTATGGGGTCCCGAACAGATTCCCTATCCGGCCCCTCCTTCCCCCGTCCAGAGTCAGGCCAGTGCTGAAGATGAGGAAGATATGCCGAGCATGAGGGATCTTGTGCAGGTGATTGATTCCCATATGGAAATGGTCAACTTGGAGGTCTTGAGTAACGTTCACATCGAAGCTGAAGATACCCAGAACCAAGCCCCTTTTACTGCCTTGTCAGCTAGGGATACGCCCGTTCAGTCTGCCGATCAGACCCCACCTGCCAATCCTGTCTCGTGAAGATTTAACTTTGTAGTTTTTCCTTTTCTTTTTTTTTTTTTGGTAAGCCTGGGCGTCAGGCTGTGGTGACAAGACAATTTTTTAATCGTTTGCTTTGACTGATTTCGTATAAATAGAAGTCGTGTGTTTTTCCTATTTCTCCCTTAATCTTTGTTTTTGATTCTATCCGAGCTAGGTGTTTGTTACAGAGATTGTACATGACTACAGTTTATATGCTCATCATACCTTACTTTCTTACGGTAAGCAATTTTATGGGAGAACATCCTAGTCTAGGTTCCCACCTGATCGGTGACAACCCAAACCGAGGATAGGTTTTTGTCCTTGGAAATTGTAATTTTAGGTTTCCACCTGCTTGGTGATAAGACCAAACCAAGGGCAGGTTTCTATCCTTTGAGATTGTAGTTTAAGGTTTCCACCTGCTCGGTGCTAAGACCAAACCAAGGGCAGGTTTCTGTCCTTTGAGATTGTAGTTTAAGGTTTCCACCTGCTCGGTGCTAAGACCAAACCAAGGGCAGGTTTCTGTCCTTTGAGATTGTAGTTTAAGGTTTCCACCTGTTCGGTGCTAAGACCAAACCAAGGGTAGGTTTCTGTCCTTAGAAATTGTAGTTTAAGGTTTTCACCTGCTCAGTGATAAGACCAAATCGAGGGTAGGTTTCTGTCCTTAGAAATTGTAGTTTAAGGTTTTCACCTGTTCGGTGATAAGACAAAATCGAGGTCAGGTTTCCGTCCTTAGAAATTGTAATTTAAGGTTTCCACCTGCTCGGTGATAAGACCAAACCGAAGGCAGGTTTCTGTCTTTAGAAATTGTAGTTTAAGGTTTTCACCTGCTCGGTGATAAGACAAAACCGATGGCAGGTTTCTGTCCTTAGAAATTGAAGTTTAAGATTTCCACCTGCTCGGTGATAAGACAAAACCAAGGGTAGGTTTTTGTCCTTAGAGATTGTAGTTTAAGGTTTCCACCTGCTCGGTGACAAGACCAAACCAAGGGCAGGTTTTTGTCCTTAGATATTGTAATTTAAGGTTTCCACCTGCTCAGTGATAAGACAAAACCGAGGGTAGGTTTTTGTCCTTAGAAATTGTGGTTTAAGGTTTCCACCTGCTCATTGATAAGACAAAACCGAGGGCAAGTTTTTGTCCTTAGAAATTGTAGTTTAAGGTTTCCACATGCTTGATGATAAGACCAAACCGAGGGTAGGCTTCTGTCCTTAGAAATTGTAGTTTAAGATTTCTACCTGCTTGGTGATAAGACCAAACTGAGGGTAGGTTTCTGTTCTTGACATGGAACAAGTTGCTTTGACCTACGCAATCCTTTACACATTTATTGGCCGGCAATTATAAATTAACAATAATAGAATTAAGTGAACCTGCATGAACATATATCATTATATTGACATGTACAAGTTATACGCACAATTACATTAAATTTGCATTTTGGAGTACAACCGGTTAGTGGTAAAATTTCTTTAAGTTATGAACGTTCCATGGCTAAGGAATTGGTTTTTCTTCCAGATCTTTCAAATAGTATGATATTGCACATGAAATGGAGGTAACCTTGTAGGGCCCTTCCTAAGATAGGGTTAATTTCCCTGCATTCACGTCTCGTGTGTTCCCAACAACCTTACAAAGCACTAAATCTCCTGCGGCAAACTCCCTTCTCCTTACGCTTCTGTTGTATCTTTGGGCGAGCTTCTGCTAATACTCCACTAGCCGAATGGTCACCGCTTCATGGCGCTCCTCCAACAAATTTAGTTGTCTAAACATCAATTTCTCATTCTTGGCTGGAGTAAACTCAGTGACTCATGCATTGCACAGATTTACTTCAGCTAGAATGACAGCCTCTGCCCCGAAGGTTAGAGAAAAAGGTGTCTCTCCTGTGGATCTCATTGGCATTGTCTGGTATGCCCATAGGACGCTTGATAGTTCCTCGGCCCATTTACCTTTGGCGCCTTCTAACCTTTTCTTCAATCCGTTGGCGATGGTCTTATTGGTGGCCTCAGCTTGGCCATTACTCTGTGGGTATACCGGGGTAGAATACCGATTCTTAATGCCGAGGTTGCTACAGAGTTTGCGAAAAGCTTTGCTGTCGAACTGCAGCCCATTGTTCGATACAAGGGATTCTAGTACCCCAAATCTCATTTTAATGTTCTTCCACATGAACTTCTTGACATCAACATCTCAGATGTTTGCCAACGCTTCTGCCTCTGCCCATTTTGTGAAGTAATCCACCACAACCAACACGAATCTTCGATTAGCCATTGCCCAAGGAAATGGTCCAATTATGTCCAGCTCCCACTGAGCGAAGGGCCACGGGTACTAATGGGATTCAGATTCCCAGCAGGTTGATGGATTGCTGGGGCGTGCCTTTGACATTGCTTGCACTTCCGTGCATACTCGAGGGCGTCCTTCCGCATTTGCAGCCACCAAAATCCCTGAGTCATTGCTCTATGAGCTAATGAACGACCACCAACGTGACTGCTACACACACCTTCATGCAATTTGATCAGAAGTTCTTCGGTCATGCTAGGGTGCAAACATTGTAAATACGGGCATTCAAAGGATCTCCGATATAACTTCCAATCTGTGGAAAACCAGTACCTAGAGGCTTCCTAGCGTACTTTGGCCTCCTCCTTCTCGTCCTCAGGTACCCGGCTCTCTGCTAAGAACTCGACTATTGGATCCGTCCAGCACTTCCCGGCAGTGGTGATTCGTGTGACTCCCGTCCTCGCTCTGATGCTTGGTTCATTCACCAATTCCACCCTGATTAGCCAGCGTACTTCACTAGCTATTGATGACGCTAGTGTGACCAGGGAGTCGGCGTGACGGTTCTGCCTTCTGGTAACTAGCTCTATTTTTACGCTTGAGAAAAGGCCCATAGTCTGTTTCACTACCCGTAAATATTCAACCATCCGGGGATTCTTAGCCTCGAAACTCGCCCGTACTTGGTTAACTATGAGCCAAGAATCTAAATATACTTCCACCTCCTTAGCCCTCAAGTCAGAGACAACTCTTAGTTCGGCCAGCAGTGCCTCGTACTCAGCCTCATTGTTAATGGCTTCAAAGCCTAGTCAGAATGAATGTTCCAGCCTTATTCCTTTCGGGGTAATGACCACAATTCTAGCTCCTGCTCCTGCTACGTTGGAGGCACCGTCCACAAACACCCTCCATGTGTTAATCCCCACAAGGCAGACCATTTCTGTATTTTTCGGCAAAAACTCAACGATGAAATCTGCTAGCACTTGGCTCTTCACCGAGTTCCTCGACTTGTATCTAATGTCAAAAGAACCCAGCTGAGTCCTCCACTTAGCTATTCTACCCGTAAAGTTAGACCTTCTCAACAATTACTGTAGAGGATACTCAGTCAAAACATGGACGGTGTGAGCTTGGAAGTAATAGGGCAATTTTTGGGTGGAATGCATGAGTGCCAGCACCAATTTCTCTAGTGGCAAATACCATGTCTCGGCGTTAACAAGCGTTTTGCTTATGTAGTAAATTGGTAGCTACACACCACTATTTTTCAGTAAAACTATGCTCACGGCATGCTCGGATACTGAGAGATACATATATAATTCTTCCCTGGGTTCCGGGGCCATTAACATTGGCGCCCGCCCAAGGTAGTCCTTTGGGTCCTGGAAGGCCCTATCACACTCCTCGTCCTAGTGAAATCCCTTCCACCTCTTTAAAAGCTGATAAAATGGTTAGCACCGATCAGGGAATTTGGAAATAAATCGGTTAAGTGCAGCTAACATACCAGTCAGTTTTTGAACCTCTTTCGGACTGCTTGGTGGTTTGAGACGTTTCACAGCTTCAATTTGATCGAGATTAACTTTTATTCCCTGTTTGGTGATTAAGTAGCCCAGGAACTTGCAAGTTCCTACCTGAAAATGCATTTATCAACATTGAGGCAAAGTTGGTGTCGCCGGAGTATCTCAAACACCCCTTTAAGGTCGTCAACATGTTGCTCCTCCTGCTTAATTTTTATCACCATGTCATCAATGTATACTTCGACCGTACGCCCAATTTTATCCCTAAACATCCTTGTCATCATTCGTTGATAAGTGGCTCCTGCGTTTTTCAATCCAAACGGCATCACGGTGTAGCGATAATTGGCATCGGGAGTTATGAATGCAGTTTTTTCCTGGTCCTCAGCGGCCAAGGCAATTTGGTGATAACCTTGGAAAGCGTCTAGAAAACTCATCCTCGGGTGCCCGTACGTTGCATCCACTAACTGATCAATTTTCGGCATCGAGAAGGGATCCTTTGGGCATTCTCGGTTCAAATCGGTGAAGTCAACACATACTCTCCACTTACCGTTCTTCTTCTTTACAACCACAGTGTTTGTGAGCCAATCTGGAAAGAAAGCTTCCTTTATGGCCCTCGTTTCCTTTAGTCTCCCAACTTCCTGTTTGACAACTTCTACATGCTCTTTAGCTGATCTCCTCGGTCTCTGCTTCTTAGGAGGGCATGAAGGATCTACATTAAGCCTATGGACTATAAATTTGGGGTTAACTCCGGGCACCTCGTATGGACTCCAAGTGAACACGTCCATGCTTTGCATAAGAAAAAGCAATAACTCCACCTTCTCTTCGTCTCTCAAGCCCGCCCCTACCAGAAAATTCCTTTCACCGTCTGGCAGGATCTTCACTTTCTCTAGGTTTTCAGCGCAGCTGGTCCCCACCTCCTCTTGGGGCTGATGGATTCCTTTTGCTAGGCTTCTCTTCTGGCAGCGGCTACTAGGCATTATTTGGAGACTTGTTGACTGCCCCTTACCACCACGATTCCATCTTCGGTGTGAAACTTGACCTTTACGTGCAGGGTAGAAGGTACGGCCCCCATGTCATGAATCCATGGCTTTCCGAGAATTATTGTGTACAGGGAGAAGGATGCGACCATTATGAACGTTACAACTACATCTTTACCTTCCATACTGACGGGGAGTGAGATCTGCCCTTCTAGAATCACCATATGGCCGTCGAACCCCATCGATGGTGTATCGTACTTGGATAAATCTTCCTTCCTCAGCCCAAGCCCCCTGTACAAGTCAGGGTACATCACATCCGTACTGCTCCCCTGATCTATCATTATTCTTTTTACTAGGAAACCTCTTATGCGGGCCGTGACTATCAATGCATCGCCATGTGGCTGGATAGTGCCTTTCATATCGTCATCGTCAAAGGCGATGGGTTGCTTAGTGTATCTTAGTTTCATTTCAGGAGGACGCTCGTTGGCACACCCCTCCACTAGTGCCACGGCCAATATTCCCCTTGTACTAGACGCTGAAACTCGCTTTGGGACTGTGTGGATGACCTTTATTATCCCCAAAGGTGAGGGGAGAGGATTTCCGCGCAGCCGATCAACCTACCTGGACTCCCAATTCCTTGTTGCTACCACGAATACTTTCAGATGCCCAGCCTTCACCAACTGTTCCAGATGGTCTTTCAATACCCTGCACCGCTCAGTGGTGTGCCCTTTATCTTTGTGGTACGTACAATATAGATTCTGGTTTCTCCTCGACGAGTCACCCAACATTTTATTTGGCCATTTGAAGTACAGCTCATTTTTTATTCAATCGACAATCCTATGCATTGGTTCCTTAAAAGTTACATTCACTCCTTCAATTCCTATCTTGGGCTATTGATTCCTCAGATCCTTCCGGGGTTTGGGCTGGAAATCGATGTTCCGAGGATAAGTTACGACCGGGGCCTTCCCCTTGTTCTGTGACCGATCGTCTTCTAACCGTTTATACTCCTCAATACGCCTCATCAATTGCCTTAAATCCTCGGGAGGCCTTCTCATCAACGATTCCCTCTGTCCAGACTCGTTAGGCAACCCCATACGAAAGGTGCTCATTGCAATCTTTTCATTGCCCCCACCGATCTCGTTATACAACTCCTAGTACCAGTTAGCATAATTGTGGAGGGTCTCCCCAGCCCCCATTTTCATTGACAATAACGCGTCCACGAGCTGTGGAACTCTGCTGCACGTCATGAATCGTACACTAAATTCTTGGATCAATTCTGTAAAACTGTGGATCGAGCCTTTCTTTAATCTGTTGAACCATCTCAAAGCAGTAGGGCCGAGGCTCGACAGGAAGACTTTGCACATCAATGCCTCATTCTGGGTATGTAAAGACATCATTTGGATGTAGTGGCTTACATGTTCTATCGGGTCTAACTTTCTAGTGTAGGAATTAAATGGCGGTCGTGTGAATCTGCTCGGCATCGGTGCGCTTTCGATGTCTTACGAGAATGGTGATCGGGCTACTTGGCACAATGCCCGACTCATCGCGTCCACGGCCATGTTACGTGGTCGTCCCTCATCCGGGAAGGTCGAACCACGATTCACATACTCTTGTGAACGTTCGCAGTGTCGATGAAATTCGGATTGATAGGACCCTGCTGCATGGTGGTCCCCTATACTTATCGACCTTTTTCTTCGCTCGTCATGGTCCCTTATCCTACCTCTACCCCTTGCTCGTAACTCCAAGTCTCTTACCATTCCGCGTAGGCCCTCAAGCTCCCAATCCCTTCTGTCGGGGTGGTTGTGGCCTGAGGCATAAGAGGCTGTTCGGAGAGTTTGGAATGACCCTTCTCCGAGCTTGGACTTCTCCACTTCCTCATGCCGCCTATCCTCTTGCCTTTTCTGCCTTCTTTCTCGCCATGTGGACCCCCGTGACGACTCTCCGGAGCCACTTTCAGCATAACTTCCTAACCTATTCCCAGACATTTTCCTGCGTGCTCCTCAATAGAACCACAACTACGTAGGAGATCCCCACAAACGACGCTAACTATGCGTACCCTAAAATGTAGTTAATGGGCTTAAACTATATGTTGGGCTTCACAATTTATTTATTTGGTCTTCGTTTGAGTTTCCTACAACAGGTAGTCCTATGCTCGGCAACCTAAATGTGTATTTTTCCAAAGCTGCTCTTAACGTTTTCTCTTGGATGATCAACTTATTTTCTCCTCTCCCCCCCTAAAAGGCCAACCCCCTATGTTGAGTTTTCCTCTCCTATTTATAGATGAGGTTAGTGGAAAGGTCATGATTATCTTCCTAGTGAGTGGAAGGAAAGGTCCAGTATCGTTCCCTCTAAGTGGGTGTTCAATTGTGAGTGTAGAAAGGTGGGAGTGGCTTTGGAATTAGGTCCACCATTAGATGGACTGCCCGGCAGCGGCACTCCTAAGGTAATCAAAGAAAGGTCCAATATCATTACTCTTAAGTGGATGTTTAGTTGTGAGTGTGAGGGGGTGGGAGTGGCTTTGGAATTAGGTCCACCATTAGATGGACTACTCGGCAATGGCACTCCCAAGGTTCCGCTAGGCTCATGGGGGCCCATCTCCTCGGAGAGCCACATTCCCCGAACAAGCAGAATCTTACCTTCGTAGTTAATGTCATAATTAGCTTCGTGGCGTTTTTCGGATTTGAATTGAGTGCCGTGGCCTCCACGGATTATGTCTGTGGATCCGATAGAGTATGTGTCGCATAGGACACTTTAGGGCCCCAGACCTAAACAAGTTTTGGGCCTCTACAGGGCTTCATTGTGATGGGTTTTGAGGGTATTGGGCCTATAGGGGAATAGCGTCCAGTACAATTGTAAATATACATTAAAAATATGGTTAAAGTAGAATTCTAATATAACCTATAAAGACGCAATTTGGTTCCTAAGCCCAAAATGTAAAAGAATCTAGGCCCAAAAAGCCCAATACAATGAATTTGTAGAGAGTGGGCTAGAAAACTAAGCTTTAATGAGTTAGATAACAATTATAGTGGATCTAGATGACAAGAAAACAAGAATAAACTGGTTTTGCCCAAAGAAAATCGTCCTCAGCACAGTCCGAGGACATTAGTTCTTGTATATATATATATATATATATATATATATATATATATATATATATATATAGAATTTGGTTATAAGTCCAGTTCTTGTTCCTCCAGTTTTTTTCTCAACATTTTTAGATCGATCCCCTTGTAAGAGGCTTTTTTCTCTATTATATACCCCTATTTTCTTCATCTCCACTGTCCATGTGTAGGGCAAGTTGTTGGCTTTGATTCTTATCCCATCAGCACCGTCTTAAAGTCTTTGGGAGTAGCTGTAAGGCTGCTGGTCATTGTCCAAGTATCACCTCTACATTAATGTGGCCAGAGGGTTAGCTGCAGAGTATTCAATACGGTGGTAGCAACTTTCCTTTAAATATTTTTTAGCTTCCCTTTGTTCTATGTTTTACTGATATTTATCCTTATCAGTAGAACCTTTCGAAGTATTGCCCTCAAGGCAGACCAATCCTTCTAACCTCTGCTTTGCTTAGCCAATGAGGCATTTCTCCTCGGATTACCTTCCAAAACCTTTGAAATCATAGTTTGTTCATGGCACTCTGACTCTTACATATTCCCTATCGTCTATCTGTCCTCGGACCACTAAGCGTCCTTGGATAAGGCCCATGGCCCAATATATACTCTTGGGCCCTTTATTTCTATAATAGCCACTCAAAATTTCCTTCTTTTGCTCTTCAGAAAAGAAAGGGATTTTGACACCTTAATCCCAATTCTGCTATTCCCTCACATCATTTTTTGTCTGTGTAGATGTTTTTTCAACTACCTAGAAGCACGTTCTTGATGCTTCAGTATTCGGGACGTGCCTGCGATTAATTCTTGCAGCTCCATGTTCCCCACATTCCACGGTACGATGGGGATCCAACGGCTAGGGATTTTTACGGGAACTTGAGCGGGAATTTTCCTGCTTGCTTTTCTTTCTCTCATATATATACTATTCAGAAGCTTCATCTACTTCACTTTTTGCACTCTCAAAATTCAAGAGCTAGTCCGAGGAGCCTTTCTTCCTTCCCGTAAGTTGTTCTTAGCAATCCTTTCTTTCTTTCCTCTCTTCAGTCCTTTATTTTTTTTTGGTTTATTTAGATCTCTCTCTTCCTCGGCCTATCCACTTTCATCTAGGATCTTTAGTTCCTTTAATTTTCTTTACACATAGGGAGATTCGCTTACCTAGTAGACACCCTAGACGGTCTAGAGAGTTTCAAGACTCTATACTGAATCCCACCAGGGGTTTCCATTAGGTACTACAAACACGGAGAGTGGCACACTGTGAGGCAAGAGGGAGAAGTCATATTCCCTATGATTGCCTTTATAGAAGGAGGGATGAGAATCCCTACGGGTAGAGTTATGAGGGATTACCTAATAGCTCATAGGCTTTCCCCCACCCAGTGTGCCCCCAATATGTTTAGGATTTTAGGTAGTGTAAATGCCCTTAACGAAAAAATGGGCTTAAACCTCACTCATCACGATGTCAACTAGATTTACAACCTTCACAACTTAAAAGGGCAGGGATATTACCTAAAAACTAGGGTTCCTAAGGTTAGACTCATCTCATGCCTCCCCAAATCCAACAAAGGCATGAACAAAGATTTTCTAATTATCTCAGCGACCTCCACTTCCTAACGATAGATGGGATACCAAGTGGGGTTTTCAGGTCTAGGTTTATTGTTTTAAAGTCACCCTCTTTTCTCTTTGACATCTTTTTTACCCATTTCTCTTCGTTTGTGTTTGTAATTGAATTTTTCTTTGATTTGTGCCATTTTCTAACAATGTTGTTTTTTGTTTTTCTAATGGTTTTACTAATAAGCACGCTGCCGTTTCGAACCTAAATCTTGTTAACCAGCCAGACCTAGACAAAATACTTAAAGTTGAGGTCTTCGTTCAAAATGATGATCAGTTAAGAGCATCCCACCTCATCCTCGGCTACAACCCCCTACCGTTTAGTTTCCAGGCGCTGTAGTGTGCGATCAAGGCTAAAGACAAGCACTTACACCTCATAAACGTTGCCACTCCTGGTTTCCTCAATCTCGGCCTTGCTCTAGAAGGTCTTCTAGAGGTAACCCTGCCACTCCAATATACAACTGAGGAGGCCACCCCATCCCAACCTGCCATCAAGGAAGAGGATGAGGAAGAGATAGTTGAGGTCTCAAACTCCGAAGACAACTTTGAAGTTTTCAACCAACCTTCTGTAGACACCCCATTTTACAACTTACATTTAACCAACCAGTAGATCTTCAGATTTGTGATACAAAACAAATCTTGATGCTCTAACGATCATAATTGTATGTCATGGGTTTTGATCGGACCACCTGATCAAAAGTTATCATACAAAAAATTTTTAATGAGCCTGGCTCACCTACATGATGGGCCCAATCAAGTCCTATCTTAAACACTTAATTTTGATTGGTTCCAATAAGAATTAATTTAAAATTAATTCAGTGTGAATTTTGATTGGATTTCATTTTATTTCTAATAAAAAATGTTTTTCTTTATGGCATCTTATCTGTTCTTTTGAAAAACAATTTGGATAGAGAAAAATATGATCCATGAAAAAATAAATAAATAAATAAAATGCTAAAAAAAAAATGTTATTATCTTCAGCAGAAATTTGAATTGCATTTTTGGCCTGGAAAATGTTGAAATTTGATTTTCTCTATTTCTGGAAAAGTTGTAGAGAATTTAATTTCCTTGAAAAAAATACCAATTCTGAATCAATTGAAATTTTGAGTAGAATGTTATGCCCAATATACGAAATAGGTGCAGAAGATAACACAAATTCAGCATCATCTTCAATTTTCTTTCAAAAATTTCAAATGAGGATCAACACCCAATCTGATCAAGCTTATCTAATAGGCTTATTCTTTCCCTTAGCTTCAAAAGAAAGCTTTTGAAAACAAGTTGGATAGGAAAACAGATACATTTTTTGAAAATTTTCAAAAAACAAAAAAAGGTCAAAAAACGTTACTATTTTTAGTGGCAACTTAAATCGCATTTTTAGCCTGGAAAACGTTGAAAATTGGTTTTTCTATTTCTGGAAAAGTTGTAGAGAATTGAATTCCTTTCAAAAAACACCAATTTTGAATCAATTTGAATTTTGAGCAGAATGTTAGAGCCAAAATATGCAACAAGTGCAGCATTATCTTCAACTTCCTTTCAAAATTCAAATCAGGATCAACACCAAATCCATTTCAGCTCATTTAAACAGGATTATCTCCTCCCTTAGCTTCAGAAGAAAGCTAATAACTTAGCTTTAAAGCTAAGCCATCCCTTCCCCTATAAATAGAGAAGACCTCTTTCATATTCTGGACCCCGAATTTCCTCGGGAGAGCTAGTGAGAAAGTAGAAAAGAAAAACTGTTGTGCAACCATTGTTCTTACTTTGGTTGTAGTTGAGTACTTCCTTGCTTTCTCTCTAGCCTTTTAAGTGATCACTTCCCCCTTTTAATTTATGCTCTATGCTGGTAAGTAGTTAATTATGTTCTTAACTTTCCACATATGCTTGAATAAATGCTTAACAAGTCAGTATTTCTTTCTTTCATGATATGCTTGGATGAACATGCCTATATGTCTCACTGATATTCCTTTTAAATGCTTAGATGAAAACTTCAACGCTAATACACAAATTTTCTCAATGCTTAGATGAACACTTCTAGGCTAAAACACAACTTTCTCTTAAATACTTAGATGAACATGTCTAGGTAGTTGTTTTACTTTGTTAAATGCTTGAACAAACATGTCTAAGTATTTTGATTTTCTCTAGATGAACATGTCTAAGAGATTTTCCTTTACTTCTTTTCATAATTGCTTGGATGATCAAATATACTTAAATGTTTTATTTTTTATTTTTTCTCTTTGCAATTATGTTGATGACAAATAACATGACAACTTTGTTTTTCTTTTTTTCACATGCTTAGATGAACATGTCTAGGCTAGGAATTCTTTGTTTACATTGATTTCTTGGATGAACATGTCATTACCTTCATGTTTTCTTTACATTAAAATTGTTATCTAACAAATTTTTTTTTTTCTCTTTATGTCGGATTCCCCTAACACATATTTGCTTACAATTCTTGCAAATTAACATGTTAGTATGACCTATTGTTTGTATTTGTTTGACATTACATGATGTTGGCCACCTTAACCTAGGAGACCAGTTTTATCGGGCCAGATGGGTACTTAATCCCTTCCCATCTTGTAAATTAGCCTCCAAACCAAGATCAAGGGTTCTAGACTATGCTATTGTATATGCAATTTCACATTTTTTGGAATGTAACTAGGAAATAAAGTAATGTAAGTTATTTTTCTTAGCTTGTATCTAGGACAAAAAGCATTGTAAATTTTTGTTACACAATTGATGTAAATTGTCATATATATTAATACAACAAAAGCATTTTTTATATTGAAGGTTTTCTCATTTTTCCATTTAAATTAAATAAGTGGTGACTCCATGTAAAACCCTCGATTTAGGGGGGAGTACAATTTATAGTGAATTCAACATTTTGAGCATCACGAACCCACCCGTTTATACGGGTTAGGCTCAGTTTGAGAAAAAATTGGCTGGTCAGGGTCGCGGTCGCTCATAGTGGTTACTCTGCTGGGGATGTTGAAGGCTAAACTCCAGTTTAGGTTATGGTGGCCAACCATATCATTTGTTTGTTTATTGCTTTTAATAATATGTCATATTTTCTTGCCATAACATCATTTGCATAATTGGAATTGTGATATGAATTGTGTTTGTTGCCCAGAAACCACGGTAATTGTAGCCATGGATCGCGGTCCTCCTAGATTCATGTACCCAGTGGTGAACCTACCACCCCTTCGCCTAAGACTCGCTTGATCTTTCTTGCGTTTCATAAAAGACAAACTCTACCATTTTGACCAACGCGGCATTCGTACGTCACAAGTTGGGAGGTACAACGTCCTAGCTTTTGGGGAACCTATTAGCCTACCTTTTACCTTCATGTAAGAAGCCATAGAACTAATCTTTAACTCAATCCCATAAAATGCATTGCATCCCATGAATGTGTTTGGCCATTGTTTGATCCATGATGTGCCTTAGTCCAATGCTTAGGTCCATCATAATTGTTTGAGAATTCTTAAAATATTTAAAAAAAAAAAAAAATCTAACTCATGCATTTTGGTTGAGTCTAAAGAATCTTAATCAGGGTTTAAGCCCACCAAGTTCAAAGTATAACTAAAAGCTCAAGATCATCAAGCTTAAAGACATCAAGAATGATAATGGACCCAAAAATGATAATGGACCCAAAAAATTCTAAAGAAAGCCATGGCTTGGTGTTGACTAAAACTAAGAAGAAGATGGTTGAATGAATGGACCAAATGGAAAAGCTCCTAATGAGATCTAGAAGGGTTGAAGAAGTTATGGATTTGCATTCACTTTCGCTCTTTCCTCAAATAAGGGCCCCGCCAAATTATAAGATGCCAACATTGGATAAGTTTGATGGCATGAGCTGCCCTAATGGCCTGTTTGGAAGTTAAAAAAAGGAAGGGGAGTAGAGTAGAGGGAGGGAGAGTAATTCAATTCCTTTGTTTGGAAGTTTTTTAAGGAAGGAGGGGGGAGGGATTTGGAGGGGTTTCAACTACCTCTAACCCCTCATTTTTAATTCCCCCAAATTGGAGAGATTTGGAGGGAGAATAGGGTAGATAAATTATTGACCGTATGAAATCTCTAATTTACCCTTTCTAAATTAACAAAATTACAAACTGATTATATCTTTTGTTTGTTTTATGAGAAAATTTATGTAAATGGAAAAAATAAAAATAAAAATAAAATTTATTTGCCAATAAACAGGACCTCACAGTTGTACATTCTCACCATTTGTCGGCACTGGATCTTTGCTCAGAAACTAGCTGGTCGCGCCTCGGACTAACCGCCGGCATCACCTCGTTTGTATTCCAGCGAGGCCCAAGCCTCGATTTGAAGCTCAAAGGCGGCGATTCGTTTCCACCGCAACAAACGCGTCTCACTGGAGACCTTGTTGGCTTCATTACGACGATCGGAGACTCGCTGTTCCGATCGTAAACGAAGTTCTGCAAAAGTCCTTTGAGTTACAGAGCTTCAAGAATATGCTTCAAAGTCTCCAAATCTTTGAATGGTTCTTCAATCCCTCACATCAATTCGACGACAAAAACGCACCGTTTTCTAGCGCTGAAACTCTAAACAGAAACCTGCCGTTGATCGAGGGCACAAGACGGCGACCGTTGATCATGGTTGCTTGACTTGCTTCCTATGTGAAGCTTCTTGAATTTTCCATAAATAAAGAAAATTTATTTTTATTTTATTATAATTATAATTTTTTTGATTTAATAAAAATTATTTTATAATAGTTAATATTAGTTTTATACTTTTATTAGTGGAACGTATTGGATGGAATGGGAATGTTAATTAAATAATTATTTAATCTAAAAAATTAATCATAGATCAATGTTGCAAGTCCATTTTCAAATAGGGGTAAATTTGTCTATTTAAAAATATTTAATCATTTTCTCTCCTCTCCAGCCTAATTTTTAAAACATCCAAATAAGGGGGAAGGGCTAATTACTCCCTTCCCCCTTATTAATTCTAAAAACATCCAAACAAGGTGGAGGGTGATCATTCTCCTCTACTCTCCTCCCCACTACTCTCCTCCCCTCTACTCCCCTCTACTCTCCTCCCTCTCTAAACCTCCAAACAGGCCACAAAGCCCATTTGAAAATGTACATAAGAGCATTGCAATCCTTGGGAGTTGATGAAAAGTTATTGGCCCAAATTTTTCAAAATAAACTCACCAGAGCTGCCCTACGTTGGTTCCTAAATTTGAAGGATTCTTGAACTCGGACTTGGGAAGATATGTGCCATGAATTTTACAAGCAATACAAGTACAATTTTGAGGTGGACATCACTCGACGAGACCTTGAGACAACGAAGCAAGATTCTAGTAAATCTTTTCATGCATTCATCACAAGGTGGAGGACAAAAGCAGCCTAGATGACCGTTAGGCCTAATGAGGAAGAACAATTGAACATGATTGTGAAGAATCTCCTCCTGACCTACAACAAGTATTTATTTGCTCGATACTTTCCCAACTTCAAGACCCTAATTGCTACTAGAACCCAAATTGAATATGCCATCAATAACGGTGGGATTATGACCAACAAATCATTGCTGCATTAGCATCTACTAATCAATCCAATTCTACTTCACGAGTTGCCAAGCCAAAATGGGTTTTTCAAGAACTTTTTTTTATTACAAACTTTGTCTATTCCTTACTTGTTTCCATTTTTCTCTTATCTTACTTTCATTTCTTATTTGATGAATTTTGTTATTCATGCTATGTTTGATGCAAAAAAAAAAAAAAAGTTAAAGAAAACTTTGGACTAGGGGCATTGAGATCTTTGGTGACATTTCCGACTCCCTTCAAAGCCGAATTGAAAATGGTTTCCTTGAGGCCTACAATTTCTGTCAAAATGGACTTGTTCATGATAATCCTTCAAAAATTACAAAAATGCTTTTCTTCATCAAGAAAAAATAATAAAATAAAATCAAGGAAAACTTTCAAAAAAAAAAAAAATCTTCAAACCAGGGGCATTGGGCCCTTTAGTGGATTTTCAAAAATCATGTGAGACTTAACCTTCTCATCAAAGTCCAGTTCACCTGGAAAGAGTGTGAGAGGTCAAAATTTTCAAATGTTATTTTCCTCAAGTATTACATGAGAATTCCTTTGGAAAAACTTTTGCAATTCATAATGCTTAATGGGCCAACTAGTCAATGTGCACCAAGAGAGAATTAATTTCATCTGATTCATGTAAGGATCTTTGCTGAATCACTTAGAACATAAGAAGAGAATGTCCTAAAAGGCAATCAAAGAAAATCCAATTATTAGAAAATCTCAACAAAGAGAAATTCTATTGATCAGAAACTCTCAAACAATGTACACTCAATCCAAATCTTAGAACATTTTTTGTGTCACAATATTGGAGCATTCATAATTTTTATTCCAAAAGGGTTAGGTACAGAGCATTCAATACGGTAGTAGTAGTTTTCCTTTGATATTTTTTAGCTTCCCTTTGTCCTATGTTTCCCTGATGTTTATCCTTATCAATAGAACCTTTTGAAGTATTGCCCTCAAGGGCAGACCAATCATTTTGACCTCTGCTTTGCTTAGTCACGGATGCATTCCTCCTCGGAGTACCTTCCTAAACCTTCACAATCATAGTTTGTTCGTGGCACTCTGACTCTTACATGTTCTCTGTCATCTATTTGTCCTCGAACCACTAAGCGTCCTCAGACAAGGCCCACAACCCAATATATACTCTTGGGCCCTTTATTCCTACATAAGCCACGCTAGAGACATGAATGTAGTAAGTAAATAAAAATAAAAACCTAGAGACAAAGCATTTTGTACAAAATTTTCCCACAAATATTAACATGATATGTTATGATTTGAGTAACATCACGTGGATTCATTACTAACATCTCTTATATTACATGCATCAATTGCAATAGACCATATTAGCAGTTGTGAAAAACTGTCTCTAAACTTATTGTTTTTGGTAATTTCATAATTTTGTTATTTATTATCACATGGATGATACATAATTTATAATATTATTTAAGGGGCTTCCTCTATTTAGGATTGTCGATATTGATGCCCAAAATACCTTTAAATTTACCAGTTTGTAAGCTTAAATAAAATAGGGTTAAATATATAGAATTACTGATTTTAAAAACTATTATATTTTAGCTGAAGTTTTTTAAAAAAACAATTTTTTCTAACCACATTTCTTCTACCTCCACATTTTTCTCACACGTTAGTAGTCAAGCATAATTCAACTTTTTTTTAATAAAAATAAATTTTATTTTTTTCCACTAACGCACTCTTCTTCTTCTTTCCTAATTTCCAAATGAAATTTCCGAAAGTCTTATAAAAGAAAAAAGAAAAAAAAAAATTGCCGCATGTTTTTCTATACTACCATTTAAAAAAAATTAGGGAAAAAAAAACTTTTATCCTCGTCCTATCATCCCATTTAGTTTTTTTTATTTATTTATTTTTATGAGATTATCTCATGTAGTTAAAAGAATATCCAATTATCTACTACTCTTTTTCACTTATCTAAGTAAACTTATTATGTTTCAAAATTTAAAATTCTAGGCTACTTATAAAATCTTTCTTTTTTACTACTCACTCAAATTTTTTTACACACATTTAATTCTAAAAAAAAAAAAAAAAAATCCCAATTTGTCACGTTGAGTTAAGAGTATTTTTTTAAAAACCATTGTTATTATCCTTAGCAGCTTATTTATTTATTTATCCAAATCATTTGTTCAATTGCAACTTAAATGAATAACCACCACTCTTCTTCAATTTTCTTTTGTTTCCAATACAAACTTCAGATTCAAAAAATCAAGGTTAAGACACAAATGAATATCTTCACATTTCTAAATCTCTCAATTTCTCCGTGGAGAACTTTGAAGAACAAGATCTACACTATACAATAATTTTTTCAGGTATTTTTTTTCATATCATAAATAAAATCTCCACTCTTCATATTATTTTTAATTTTAATTAAATACTTTAACCATTGCTACTTTTGTTATTATCTATCTATTACTCATCTCATTTAACTCTCGATTAATTCTTATTTTGCCTTACTTTCCTGGTCCATTTGAGCAAGCATGTGATCATCCTACCAACTAGTAAGTGCCAATGGCTTTATTTTACCCCTTTTCATCTATTTTCATATATTTTAATTGCTTGTATTTAATTGGAAAACTTTAAATTTTAGTTTTGGTTTGCAATAAGCACTACTTTAAATTTATTCGAAACTATGTATTTCTTTTGGCATAATTAAGAAGCTCTTTTCTATTTCTTTATATGTATTTTGTTTTTGTTTTGGAATATTTTTCCCTTTTGGTTGTGACGTTTTGCTTCTTAGATAAAAAATATTATCACAAGCCTTTTTCTCTTCTAATTCATTGCTTTTACATTCTATTTCCCCAATAGTGGAAGTAATCTTTCCAGTGGTATCTCTAAAAAATAGAAGAGCCTCTAGCCTCTAAACACACACATGAGCACGTGCTTAGAAGTATATATATATATATATATATATATATATATATATATATATATATATATATATATATTAAGAGGTAAAACTGAGAGAAAATTTAATTGGAATTCAATTAGAGTATAATTTGTCCCACATAATCTAAGTTTTAAATTTTTGTGCTAAGTGAATTAATTTAATGTAAAAATTAAATTTCAATTAAAGTTTAATTTTGCGACATGTATCTCATCTTAATCTAAGTTTTTTAATTTTTGTACCAAATGAGTTAATTTAGTGTAAAAAACGAGAAGTCCAATATAAATAAACCATAAAAAAAAACATAATTTTTGAATGATTTTATATATATCAATTTTTTTTTTTTTGTGGAACTAAAACAATTCAAGTTTATAAATCATCTATTTATATATATATATATATATATATGTAAGTAAAGCTGAGAGAAAATCCAATTATATTTTAAATTAAAATTCAATTAGAGTCTAATTTTGCTCACGCTTTTGAACTAAGTTAGTTAGTTCAGTGTAAAAATTGAATTTCAATTAGAGTTTAATTTTATGGTACGTGTTCTATCTAATCGAAGTTTTTAAATTTTTGTGCCAAATGAGTTAATTTAGAGTAGAAAACGACGAGTCTAATATAAATAAATCATAAAAAAACATAATCATATATTGATCACTATATATAAAATTAGAGGAAGAGAGAGTTTGAATGATTTTATTTTTATGAGCCTTTTTATAACTAAAAACAATTCATTTGGCACAATATATATATATATATATATATATATATATATATATATATTAATACATAAAATTTAGAGAAAATCCAATTAGGTTCTACAATTGAAGTGCAATTTTACGTCATGTGTCATAAATTATTTCTTTTTAGAGAGAGTTTTATTTTTTAATTTTGGAATCAAATGTCGGACTATATCATATATATATATTCAAGTGAGTTATTGTGTACAAAAACCAAAGAGTCTAGAATTAATGAACATAAAAATATTTTTAAAAAATGAACTTTTTACATTTTCTACCTAATAATATTCTTACAAGACTTTTTAAAGAGTTAAAAAAAATATAAAAATGAATATCAATAATATTTAAATTATATATCTAAGATTATTATACTATGTATTTTAATATGTATCTTTTAAGTATATCTATGCATATGCATGGGACTACAATTTAGTTTAGTGTAAAAATTGGATTTCAATTAGAGTTTAACCTTACGCCACGTATCCCATCTAATCTTTTTTTTTTTTTTTTTTTTTGTCAAATGAGTTAATTTAGTGTAGAAAACAAGGAGTCCAGTATAAATTAATCATAATATGCCTAATCATATAACTAAAAAAATTCAAATTTATAAGTAAATTATGTAATATATCATGACTATGTACGGTATATATATATATATATATATATATATATATATATTAAACCATAGTTTAGAGAAAGTTCAATCAAAATCAAAATTGGATTTTGCTTTTGTTAGCTTTCCATACAAATTAAATTGTCTATATTTTTGTTATTATTTTTTCTCTGAACTAATGGGCATATTTTTTATACAGCTTTTATTCAGATATTTGTATACAAAGATATTGAACGTAATAAACTATAATTGAGCTAAACAATCTCATACGCCTATCCCCATTCAATTTAGGAGATATTATTTGACAAATTTATTATTTTATTTTGTGTTGTATTTAATAGAATTTCACAAATAATACTTGTGAATTGATATTGTATATGTAGATTCGATATTGATTTCAAAATTATATACATAATAACAATGAAATGAATAACTTGGAATATCATGAAAATTGCAAGACAACTATTTTAGTACACTCAAATGCGTACTAGTTAAATTATGTCCTATATGTTTAATAACCCAAACTAATATCAATAGCACCACTACAATTCATCATTCTCATGCATAAGCATAAGTTACATACTAGTACCTTATAATTGTTAAGATGAATTTAAAATTAATTGTAAATACGATTTTCACATTTTCTGTAAGATTAATATTAAGGACATAAAAACTTTCATGACTATTGATATTATTTATTATTTATTACAATTGGAACATCATTATATTTACTTGAGTTCATCATTACTACCATTTTTATTATACTCTGCTTATAACAAATCATACTATCAGTTGTGAGAATATGTTGTATAGATAGATTTATTGTTTGTCTACATAGAGCTTAAAAATGTTGTATGTGCATACTTACTGCATGTGTAAATAGAGCTTACGGGATATAACAGTACAAGGTTACAAGCCTACAAGCGCGTATAATTGTTTATGAACATTTATGACTAATTGCCATGGCTCTTGAAATGTGAGTGCAGAATGATACTTCCATCTCACAGAAAAAAGTGGGTGCAGTATTATATAAATACACTCAAGTTGTAACTAAAATTTTGAAACTTAATTCTTTAGGGTAAATTATAAAATACATATTTTAAGTTTGGGGTTGCTTAGATTTTACACCTTAAATTTTGTCTCTGTTAGCAAAAGCAACCCCTCTATAAGTGGACCTACCTACATGGTAAAAAAATTACACATCAGATATCAGCATGTCACTTGACGGCTATGTGAGCAAGTCTACTAATAGTAAGACTGCTTTTGCTAACAGAGGTAAACATTAAGGTGTAAAATCCAAATTTTCAAATTTCGGGGTATAAAATCCAAGCAACCTCAAACTCTGGGAGTATGCTTTGCAATTTACCCTTTAAAATTTTTTTAAAAAAAATTGAAATTTAAAAGTTTTACACATGAGATAATTATTGATATTTGATAGTATTAAAATTTTGCATGCATAAAGGGTAAAAGGATAGTGTAATTCTATGGTGGATTTGTCAAAATAAAAAATTATTGACATGTGCAATGTTGCAAAAAATTATTGGAAATCAATAAATATATCATCATAAAAATTTTAATCTCAAGTAATTTTTTAAAAATTTAAAATTATATGAAAACATAAATTTATGTATTAGATAACAAAACAATGTAATTTAATAGTTGATTTGTCAAAATATTCCTTTTAAAAAAAAGACGAAGAAGAGTAAGAAGGAATGATGCATCATAAAAACTTAGATCAAATGCAACTTGAATTTTTTTTTTTTCTCATAAGGTGATTCATTAAATCGAAGAATGCAAAATATCTTTACTACACGTAGGCTTGTTGATAAATTAGAGTCCACACACAAAGGCAAAGTCATAAATCAAAACATGAGTAAATTGCAAAGTACACCTCTAAAGTTTAGGGAGTTGCTTGGATTTCATATTTTGAAATTTGAAAATTGGATTTTACACCTTGAAATTTACCTATGTTAGTGGACTCACCTACATGAAAAAAAAATATTATACATCAGACACCAATATGTCACTTGACAACCACGTAAGCTAGTCCACTAATGGAGGGGCTGTTTTTACTGATGGATGTAAAGCGTAAACTTCAGGTGTGAAATTCAAGCAACTCAAAAATTTAGATATGTATTTTGTAATTTACCATTTTTTTAATAATACTTCTAATCTATATACACTATAAAACCGAAGTCTTTCACTTTTTTTTGACTTCTTAAGAGCTTGACACGTAGGATTTCAAGCTCTCATTATTTTCCACATCAATAATTTGAATAAAATAAAATTCCTTTCTCCTCCAAAACTAAAACCCGATTAAAAAAAAAAAAAAAATCTCTCCCTTTGTCAAATGCAAACATAGTAACACAAATTCATCAAACTCCCTCTCTTTTTCTTCATGTAGTCCCATCTCCTTCTTCGCACACACAAGTTCCTCCATGCCTCTCTCTACATACAAGTTCCCCTGCCTCCAATTTTCTCCCTTCTCTGTGTATGAGTTCCTCCTAAATGGTTTGCGATTATCATCTATCCACTTTGACTATTATTATTGTTTGTCTTCTTTAATGGCATGCTCTACCTCCATCGCAATTGTAATAATGACATATATATATATATATATATATATATATGTTGACACTCCATTTTGCAACCCGCATTAAACCTTACATGGAGGGTAAAAGACTAATTTTAGTTTGGAAATAGGCATCTTAATTGTGGCCATTAGATCCTTAATTTCATTTCATCAAAATGACTTTAATGTTGTAACGATCAAACCGATTCGTTATAAGCCCTAATCGGACCATCAGATTAAAAGTTATCATCAAATCAAGTTTTAATGGCCGAGATGAGCTACAACAAATTGAGTTCAACTATATGTGATTATGAACAATTAGTTCCAATTGGTTATAATTATAATTAGTTTAAGATTAGTGATGTGTCATAATTTGATTGGCTAAGACTACATTTTTGTGGTAAGGTTGCACACACTTAATTAATTAGATAATCAAACATTAATTATTCAATGAGTAATTTGTGCAATTATATTTTTAATCAGGGTAAATTTGGAACTAATTAAGTCTGAAATGGGAGTGATTAGAGCCTATTAATATTAATTGGAAATTAATTTAGGACCTATTAATGTTAATTATGCTAAAATTATTTTCTAACAAATAACCTCTGCTTACCATTTCATTGATATCTCTTATAATATTTTGAATATGTGAATGAGGTTAATTTTTTCAGAAACTAGACACCCGGGGCTTCAGTTTGGACACAAGAACAAGACAATTCCGATTAGAATTGTAAAAGATATGTTTTTTTTTTTTTTTAATTTGGCTCTATAGGCTGTTACAGTAGTATGGTGGACCTTTTTGTGATTTTGGACTGGATTGCTTCCTACTGTATTGAAGCCCGAGTGTTCTGGATAGGAGAGTTGGGACCGGTCCAATTGCAACCCACCTTAGCCCAACTTGTGCACAAACTATGCCCTTTTTGCTGAAATTTTGGACACCTGCCCATGGCAGGCGAAACTGTTACAAAAGAGTTATGGTAGACAGGTGCAGGATGACAATAATAAAGACACTGTATTTCTCGTTGAATGAAATAAATAAAGAATCCTTAAGAAAAGAATGATATGGCAATAAGAAACACGTTATGGGTGAGATTACAAAGACAAAAAAAATGAGATAATTATGATAAATAATAAAAACAAAAGAAAGAGATTAGTTTGCCACGTTCACCTGTGTTACGAAACTAAGTCCAAGGAGGGAACCACCACCTCAACGTAGGTAATTTCGCAGGAGGATCTTGCTATTAGAAATTATTCACTTTGAGGGAATTGGCCTGAATGGCTTATCCTTAAACGAATCCTTTATCCTTAACAGAGGGTAGGCTTTGAGAGGGAGAGAAGGGACTAGCCTATTGGTGCATGCCTGCCATTCTACACTCTTTACTTCTTTTCCTAATCCACTTTTTTTTCCTTTCCCGTTTTGTTACTTTGATTCTCTCCCACTTCTTTTCCTTCTTTTTTAGTGCTCACTCATGTAGTGTTATGGTGATGGTGATGGTGGTGCTGTGATTCTTTCTTAGTGGTTGTTACCCTTGTGGTGATGATGATGATATTGTGCATGACGAGAACCCTTTATATACTACCTGTCGTGACTGGTTTTTACTATTTTACCATTTAACTACTTTTTTTTGGGTGTGGGTGTGGGTGTGGGTGTGGGTGTGGGTGTACTTCTAGACCACTTACTGGCTTGTTAGCTGCTCGGCCACCACCACTTACTTGCGCTGGTCGTGCCACACCCTATTACCAGACAAAAAATTCTACTTTGTTTACTTGTTCACCGTGGCATTCCTATCCGCAACAAGGTGGGCACACACACACACACACACACACACACACACACACACACACACACACACACACACACTCTCTCTCTCTCTCTCTCTCTCTCTCTCTCTCTCTCTCTCACTCTCATGACTTGCACTTAGTGGTTCCAACTCATCCTCCCTCTTTTGAGTAGTATGTCATCCCAGCAAGACATTTTCCCCAAAAGAGTTTAAGTGAGAACCTCAGAATAGGCCTTCCCTTCTCCCTACCGCTAAAGCATACCCTTTCTTACCTTTGACCCATGACCCACCACTCTTGTATTGGTTGGGCACAAGTTGGTGGTGTTTGGGCCTTATGCGTGCTCCACTTCCGTGTATGTCTAAAACTTGTTTACTGCTCATACATTTGCCATGGACTAGAGGCTTACCTATGCATTTTGCCACTCATTCTTAACCTTTTGTGGTGTGAACTGTTTTCTAAACCTCTATTCTTCATGGCTTGCTTCCCCCAAGGGTTGGGCCTTACTTGATTGTGGGATTTTCTCTCTTTTAGCCTATCATTTATTCCTTCTGTTGGCTTGCCAGTTTTCTTTTCATGCCATTCTATTATTCCTACTACGGTGTTATTTGTTGTCCCTGCCTGTTAGGCCTATTTCGAGCCTACTGTGTGCTCTTCCCTCAATTAGTTACAATGTCCCAATATGTTATTGGGTTTATAGTCATGTTGCCTTGGGCTTTCTTGACCCATTACATTGCTTGTGGACTTCTTTGACCCATTTGTTTCTTGTTGGGCATCCTACTCCCATTTTACTTCTTCAGGCATCCTCATCCCATTTCTAACTCTACATTCCCATAGGCTTTTACTAACTCTTTTGGGCTTTCCTGACCCAATTACAATATCCTTCATCTTTGGGTTTATGGGCTTTGCATCAACCCCTTACTTTCTTATTTCATTACTGCGGGCTTGTCGCGGCCCATTCTCACTTTTCTACATCACATAATGCTCATGGGTTTACTGCTTCTTCTTTCAGGCTCCTGTAGACCCATTTTTTTTTCCCAAAACCCATTTTTTTACTTTATGGGCCTAAAACTCATCATTCCTACCATTTGGGCTTGATGAGTTTCTTCTCTCAATCCACTTACTCTCTTCCTGCCCATATAGTTGGGCTTCTTCCTATTGTTGGGCTTCTTCCTATTGTTGGGCTTTTCAAAATGAGCATTAACAAGTAGTTACGGGAAGACCGAATTTTGCTTACTCTTCATTCCTACCAATCTCTACATTTAATGCATCAGATTTTCCCAAAATCTAAAATAAGGTCTAGGTTCATGATTCTTTTTTATCCTTTGTAAACCTTCATTAAATGACATTCCATTCATATTTTCTCCACAACTACTACATAAAGCTCCCATTTCCTCCATTCCAAAAGGACACCAAAAACCCCCTCTCTTGAGTTCAAGTGAAGTAGAGTAATCTTGTCATATATTGGCCTTTTTGAGACTCAAAGTATTGAGTGAGACTCACTCTCCTTCTCCTAGTTCTTCTTTTCTCCTCCACCCTTAGGACTTCCACCAAGAGCCTCCTCCTCCTCCGTGTGGATCTTGCATACAAGTATAATCTCTATCCTTTGCTCGTTTTTTCATGTTGCTATAATGTTAATTTAAGATTAGAGCATGCTAACATTTATTTAAATTTCTTGAATATGTTTGAATATTTGTAAATGTTGTTATGTGTTCTTCATATGTTCTTGGTTGTTCATCACATATTCAAGCATAACACTAGTTTTGATCTTAAATTCACATAAAAAAACATGAAAACTAAATGTTTGTTTCATAATTTTTTCAAATTCTTGAATCTAGGATATCACTATCCACATATATTCACTAGAATTTATTTTTCAATCAAAATTCAACGCTTAATAAATTGAATTAGGGTTTATCATATCCACACACATTAAATTCAACATGCAAATTGATTGATAATATATTGGATGATGTGATATGAATGTTGGCCACCATAGTCTAGAAGATTGATTTTACCTGGCAAGGTGGGTGCCTAAGACCTTCCCACCTTATAAAATAGCCTTCGAGCATAGATCAAGGGTTAATAGATCAATGCTTATCCTTGTAATTTTCAATTTCTAAATTGTATCTAGGAAACAAGCTCATGTACTTTATCTTAGATTGTATCTAGGACCAAAGCCATGTAATTTCCCATGATCAATGTAAATTCAATTTCAAATTAATAAAATGAGGAATTTTTCAATTTTGGTTTTCTTATTTATTCCAATAATTAAATAAGTGGAAACTCCATTGTAAAACCCTTAATCTAAAGGAGAAAATATAATCATTCAAACCTTCATTTTGAGAGGCAATAACATGACTCCACCTATTCACATGGATTTGGCCTAACACCTAATAAAGGGTTAGGGGCACGGTCTCTCACAATATATATATATATATATATATATATATATATATATTGAAAGTAATATCAAAATAAATTAAAAGATATTGAGATCACAAGAGTTATTGAAAGTAATTCAAAACACTTATAGTAGTAGTAGCAGTAGTTACAAGATTACAATGATCAATAGCAAGGCTTGAGAACTGTTATGAGTTACAAGCTTTGGAATAGAAGAATTCTGGAGTAGAGGGATTCTAAAGGAAAACCCTAGAGATAATTCTTAGTAGTGAAAAATACTAAATTACAATCTGTAATTTGCGTTTTGAGTTGCAAGAAAGGACAACCCTCCTTATATGGGCAAATAAAGCGGTGAATAGTGAAAAGTGAATAGTGACTATTTCACTATTCATATTAGGACCCGTGAGGGATAGCAAGAGCGCAAAATCAGGAGGCTTTATCAAGTGCTGAAAGTAGTTTGGCATGTTGTGCCAAAAGTAGCATTAGTGGAGACATCATGAGTAGAACTAGCAGGAAATGCAGAGGTAAATATTTTTAACCTTGGGTGAACATTGTAGATGTCAGTAGATCAATTTGCTCCTAGGCCAGGAGTATTTTCTTCATCATGCCCAAACCAATCTTGGGGATAAGGTTGGGGATAGGGGTAATAAGGACTTTTTGCCACAGAGCCTTCTTCCTCAGAGCTTCTATTTGTAGCAGTCTCTTCTTCCTTGATCTACTTTTCCAAAAGAGCATACAGAGACCTTACTCAAATCATCAAAGGGAGAAGTCTTCTTGGTAACTTTGGTGGATGAAGTAGATGGTGAATTGTCATTGTAAACCAAATGTGTAGAAGAATGTTGCCTGGGCAGAGGTTTAGAGGTCTTTTTCCCCGTAACATTATCAATTATCTGTTGAACATAGCCAAATTTATCCCACCATTTAACATACCAGTATCTAGTAAGAACATCTCCTTCCTTGCTATACTGCCATTTTAATATCCAAGGGATCCTAAACTTCTTAACAAAATGCAGGAGATTAGGAAACTTGGCATTATGAGCATCTGTCTTGATGGTATTACCAAAAATCTTGTAAGTACCCATCAAAGACTCAGGGAAAATATCAGCAACAGGGCCAAATTGATTCCACCAACGAATGAACCAAAGAGGCAATTTAGCACTTTCATCAAATTCTTTGTCAAAGTTAATAAACCATGAATGAGTCATTGTGTCATTTTGGAAATATTATTTTTTAATATATTGGGAAGCATTAGGATTTCTCGGGTAAACAATCTTAACAGGTTGGTTAACAAAGGTCAAGGCATAAGGATCATAGTCAGAGGCTAAAATAGATGAATAATTGGGTTCAGGAATTGTTCCTAAAGGTGTGAAACGGTTAACAATTTCAGCAGGAGAGACTAGCTCTTTTTTCACAATAATTTTGGGTGTTTCAGCAGGGTGTTTATCTTTGGATCTCCTACTTGCCATTTTGAGACTATAGAAATTCACGAGTAAGGAAATCAGGAACGTTGTTTTATGATCCTTTAATATATTCAATAGTAAAATAAAAAATGCTCAAAATAGCTTGTCATTTGGCAAAAATATGCTTTGAAGCAATATTCTCAACATCTTTTTCAATAACATATTTAGCACTTTTGCAATCAATTTGTAGCAAAAACTTTTGGTTTAACAAATCACTTTGAAACTTTGAAATGCATAGTACTACAAATAAAATCTCTTTCTTTATAGTACTATAATTTAAATGTGCAACATTCCAAACTCCAGAATAGAAGTGAACAATTTGTTCAGATGAGTTTGGTGAAATCCTTTGCTTCAGAATACCTCCATAATTAATGTCCGAGGCATCAATTTTAACAATTTTGAAAGCATTAACAATTGGAATACCAAGACAAGGCAAAGTCTTGACATGAGACTTAATTTGTTTAACAAGAGAATTATGAACATCAGACCAAGGAGGAGGATTAATTTGTAACCAATTAAAAAGTAGTTTACATTGTTTCCTCAAATCTTTGTAAAAATTAGCAACATAATTTAATGAACCAAGAAATCTTTGGAGTTTAGTTTTGTCAATAATCTCATTTGGAAATTTATCAGCAAATTTGATAGCTCTATCAATAGGATGGATTTGTCCTTCAGCAATGTCATAGCCAAGGAATCTTACCTTTGTTTGGAACAATTGATTTTCTTGGCAGAGACAACAAGTCCATTTCTTTTGATGGTTTCTAGAAACGAGTACAAATGTTTCCAGTGTTCATCAATAGATTTGGAGAAAATCAAGACATCATCAATGTAAACAATGATGAAATGACTGAAGGAATTGAAGATGTCATTCATAATATTCTAGAATTCACTAGGAGCATTTTTTAGACCAAAGGGCATAACATTCTACTCATAGTGACCAAAAGGGGTGGTGAAAGCAGTTTTGTATCTGCCCTTTTCACTAATCTAGACTTATCAAAACCCAGATTTCATATCAAACTTAGAGAAGACTACAGCATTACTCAATCTATGAAATAAATTATTCTTATTGGGGATGGGATACCTAATCCATTCTAAGACATTGTTCAAAGGCTTATAATTAATCATAAGGCGAGGGGTTCCTCTCTCGAGCTCAACATTTTTCTGAACGTAAAAAGCAGCACAAGACTAGGGAGATTTACTACTCCTAATCAACCTTTTTTTGAGTAAATCATTGATTTCAGTTTTCCAAAATTCAACAGTTTCAGCATTCATCTAAATAGGGCGAGCTTTAGTAGGAATATTCTTTTCATTGAAATTTTTAACATAAGGCAAGTTAAGAATATGTTTCTTCCTATACCAAACAACATTAGGAATATCAGAGCAAACATCATTCATCAATATTTTCTGAAAATTATCAATCTTAGATTGCAACAATTTATCAGAAAGTTGTTCAACAATTTTCTTATATCTAACTTCTTGTTTAAGGAAGTTGAGATGTTTAACTTTAGCATGAATCAAATTAAAAACATTATCATTATTACTAACTTCAAACTTTGAACAGAATTTAAATTTCATTTTCTGTCCAAAAGGATCAGTAATAATTCCATCATTCTCAACAAAGAAAGGATACAAAGAATTGATAAAAGGCAGACCAAGAATCACCTTATCAGTCATGTTTTTAACAAGCACAGAAGGTATCATAAAACAAACATTGTTATGGCAAACATGAGCTTTATTCAGTTCATATTTTATTTTCATTTGAGTGCCATTGGCAGAAACTAATCTTTCAATAGATTTTTTGAAATATTTAGAAGGGATCAGACCTTCTTGAATGCAGTTAACATCAACACCAGAATCAATCATAGCAACAGTATTGAAAGCATAATCATGAGAAACAACGGTTTTGACTTTTGTAAACCATTTTTGAAGCATCATACGTTTAACAAGAGCAAGTTGGTTATCAATCAAATTAATCAAAACGTTATCAGAAACATTACCAGAAGGAAGAGCTTGTTGAATGGATTCATCTCCATCTGCTTGCTCATCATGTTCATTATCAGACAGGTTTTTATCCATATTTTTATCAATTTTGAGAATTAACAATTCTTGTTGAAGATTAACATTATCATTTTTAATAATTTTAACATCATTTTTTAGTTGGATTATTTCTTGATTAACAGTAGCAATTTCACGTTGAAGGTCATTGACAGTTACTTCTTTGGTTTTCTTTTTATTAAATCTTTCTAAAGTTTCTTCAAAACTTATTTTAGATTTAAGTTTTTTAATCTTTTCATCTTAGATGTAAGTTTTCTTTTTATTATCAATTTTACTGATTATGGTTAATAACAAGTTATCTTGTTCTTCACTTTTAGTTAACATATTAACAGATTTTATAGTATTACAACATGAGTTTCTACATCCAAGTTTAAAATTGGGAGAATTAGAAGTATCACTGCAAGAGTGATAATCATAATCAAATGAGGAGGAGAAATCCTCTTCAAATGAATCAGTCAAAGCAGTAGATTCAAGTATTTGAAACAGTTCATTTTGATCACCATCATTAATGTTTAACAAATTCAATATATTTTTCAATTTACCAGGTTTTTTGTTACAGTCTTTACTGAAATGGCCAAATTAAAAAATTTACCTTTACCTGATCTTTGTTTATCATTTTTTTTTAAAAATAGATTTCTTTTTAGCATAAAAATCATTGGGTTTAACAAAATTGGTTCTGTATCTTTTATGTTTTTTATGGCTATAATTTTTGTAAATTTTATCATGTTTACTTTTCCTTTTTTGCCTGGAAGTGGCAATAGGAGGTAAACTGATTTAGCTTTCTTCTTATTCTTTAATTGTTGTTTTAACAATTTTTCATCATTACACATATTAATTCCAAGTTTTTTAATAGTACTAAAAATATCATCATAAGTTAAATTATCATAATCAATAGAATCATTTTTACCAATTAATTCTTATTTTACCTTATGAGCAAAGAGAGGAGGCAGACCATCAATAAACCTCTCTTCCCAATAAGGCTTGGTGGAATCTTTCCGGAGCATTACTTTGGAAATAAACACATCTTGGTACCATCTGTAATCAGACATAGTAGGACATCTCAAATTATTTAAATAATCAAAAATTTGAGAAGAAATGTTAGATGGAGTACCAACAAAATGTTTAAGAATAGTATAGACCAAGGTATTAACATCATCAGGAATTCCTCAACCAATATTTTCATCAAAAATAGGCATACCTTCATTATTTTTCTTAACAGAATGTTTAATAGACTCTTTGGATTCTTCTGTGAGATATGAATCCCACCATCCTCAAAGAGTACCAGAAAAACCAGTAACAAGCAAATCAACAATATCAGGGTGATCAAGATTATCTTGGTTATTCATGTATGCAATAGCAACCATAGATATGTGACTCATTTTGTTAGTAATTTCTTGTTCAGATAATCCATCAATATTCCATTCATAAACCTTTTCAGCGGAAACAGAAAATTGAGTTTGAAAGGATCTTTCTTCAAACTGTATATCAGGAGGAGTAGGTTTTGAATACCAGTTTTTTGTAAAAGACATGGGATTGGGTTTTTCGACAAATATTTTGATTTCTAGTAGACCATCATTAAAAACATTTTTGTAAGAAACAGAAGATAAAGAATCAGAATCTATACCTTGTTGAGAAGCAGATTCATCTTCTTTTCTTGAAATAGCACAAGCAGCACTTCTAGAAGTAAAAGTTTGCTCAGTTTTTACTTTCAAATCAACAAGCATTTTTTTAACTTTGTCAAGGGTTGTACTTTGAGAGGCAACCTTTTCAAGAGTTTTACTTTGAGAAGTTTTGAAACTAATTTTTTCTCTTTGACTGGGTAAATTATTCAAAGGTTTCTTAGGTTTTGAAATAGCAGTTTTTTCAGCAATTTTTTCTTCAATACGATCAAGTTGTTGACCAATAACATGTAAAGATTCATTAGTAAAAAAATTTTGTTCAATAATGCTAACAATAGGAGTTTTATCATCAACAATTTTGAAAGGGGAGGCCTTCACCTCAATATTTTGGCAAGTTATCAAAACAATTTCAAGGGGAGGATGACTAGACCTAACAATGGTTTTTTCTTCCTTAAAAAAATTTGATTTTCTTATTACGTTCAAATGATTAGTATGCTCTTCATTTTTTGAAACACAATAATTTTCAAGGTAGTCAAAAAACAAAATATGTTTCCCCAACAAATTCATTTTTTCTTTTCATTTCCTCTTAACTCTATCTTTTTCTGACTGAGCAAAAGTACTTTGGTAATACCTTCTTTTACTTCTATTTTTTGCAGAAATAAATTCATTATACATAGCAACCATATCAATTTCAAAATCTTTATTCACAAGATTTATCACTCTTAATTGACTTTGATAAATAGGGGTTTCACTAGGTGGAAAATCAGATCTAGGAGTATCAGATTTTGTATCATCTTCTTCTTCATTAGCATTTTTGCTAATTGTAGAGGGAGATTCAGCTTTAGTTGAATAAAAAGCAGTGCTAACTTGGGAGTTAGGTTGTTGCTCGCAACTCTTTTTAGCCTTAGATCAGGTTTTTCAAAATTCTTTTTCAAAAACTCATCAATATTATGATCTCTTTAAACAAAATTTTTAGATCCAGCAAAGGAATGTCTTCCTTCATTGATCCTCAGAGGTTTACTTTCACCAAAACAAATTTTTATAGTACCATCAGTATATTGTTGAATATTAGTCAAATCAAGTTCATCGAAAACAAGTTTAACAAAAGAAGATTCTCGTTCCAAAGTCCATTCTTTGGGAAGAGTTATATCTTGCCATTGAATCATTTTAGGGGCCTGGACCTTAGCATCAGGGGTGGGGCATTGGATTAACATGGTTTTATCAGCAGGATCTCTTCCTCTAGCATGAGGAGTTAACTAAGAACCAAGCAACTGGTAATACATGCGGTAAATAAGAGTAAAAGGCTTATTGCCTTCATCCATATCATAACCAGATGTTAAAATATTCAAAGTTAAGGCTTTAACAATATTAGGGTCATCTAAAGCAAGAGCAAGATCAAGATAACAATCAAAGAAAACAGGACCATCATATAAAGAAGCAGTAATCACTCCAAGAAGTCTATCATTAAATTTCTTAAATCTAGCATCTTGTAAACACATAAGAACAGAAGCATCAATACCTTTTGTAGTTAAAGGTTTAACCGCAACTTGAACAAGACCAATATGTAAATATTTGAGTTTTTTAGTCATGAAATCATTAATATTTTTTCTGTAAAATAAACAACATTTTTCATGAGTTCTAGAGATAGAAAAAATTTGTTCAACAGTTCTAACCCTATATTCAGAGAAAACAGTATTTTCAGACCAGCTGAGATCATAAACAGATTTAGTAGAGACCTTAGGGATATTCCATTTTCGAAAATCAGGGCACACACTTTCTCTTACAATGTGGTCTTCTTCATTCACAATAGCAGGAGGACAACCAGTCCTGGAGCTAACAGAGGAGTTGGATCTCCACAGTTTATCCATAACTATCCTAGTTATAACACTCAGTTATCATGTTTTTTTCACAACCATTGCATTTCGTAATACATACCGTAACCAACCCTATTCTTCTCATGCCCTCACGCTCTCCTGGCTTCACAGGCCTTACTGTTCGGATCTAGGACTTCACTTTACAACTACGGTGGTGCCAACGATCGTAAGAAGGGACACAACAATGAAGTATCACAAGGTCAGGTAAACACAGATAGAATATGAAGGACACAACAACACTACTAGCGGCCAAGGAAAGAATGGCTCTGATACCATAAAGGGGGGAATGAAGAAGACCACACTGTAGGAGAAAGTGAGTACCCTGATTTCCAAAAATGGAATATCCCTAAGGTTTCTGCTAAATCTGTTTATAATCTCAGCTAGTCTGAAAATAATGTTTTCTCTGAATATACGGTTAGAACTATTGAACAAACTTTTTCTATCTCTAGAACTTACGAAAATGTTGTTTATTTTCCAGAAAAAATATTAATGATTTCATGACTAAAAAACTCAAATATTTACATATTGATCTTGTTCAAGTTGCGGTTAAACCTTTAACCAGAAAAGGTATTGATGCTTTTATTCTTATGTGTTTACGAGATGCTAGATTTAAGAAATTTAATGATAGCATTTTTGGAATGATTACTGCTTCTTTATGTGATGGTCTTTTTTTCTTTGATTGTTATCCTGGTTTTGCTCTTGCTTTAGATGACCCTAATATTGTTAAAGCCTTAACTTTGAATATTTTAACATCTGGTTATGATATGGATGAAGGCAGTAAGCCTTTTACTTTGATTTACCACATTTATTACCAGTTGCTTGGTTCTCAGTTAATTCCTCATGCTAGAGGAAGAGATCTTGCTAGTAAAACCATGTTAATCCAATGCTCCACCCCTGATGCTAAGGTCCAAGTCCCTAAAATGATTTAATGGCAAGATATAACTCTTCCCAAAAAATGGACTTTGGAACGAGAATTTTTACGTGTTAAACCTATTTTCAATGAACTTGATCTGACTAATATTCAACAATATGCTGATGATATTGTAAAAATTTGTTTTGGTGAAAGTAAACCTCTGAGGATCAACGAAGGAAGACATTCCTTTGTTAGATTTGAAAGTTTTGTTTAAAGAGATCATGATATTGATGAGTTTTTGAAAAAGAATTTTGAAAAACCTTATTTAAGGCTAAAAGGAGTTGCGAACAACAACCCAACTCCCAAGTTAGCACTACTTTTTATTCAACTAAAACTGAATCTCCCTCTACAATTAGCAGAAATGCTAATGAAGAAGAAAATGATGCAAAATCTAATGCTCCTTCTAGATCTGATTTTCCACCTATTAAAATCCCTATTTATCAAAGTCAATTAAGAGTAATAAATCTTGCGATTAAAGATTTTGAAATTGATATGGTTGCTTTGTATAATGAATTTATTTCTACAAAAAACAGAAGTAAAAGAAGGAATTACCAAAGTACTTTTGCTCAGTCAGAAAAAGACAGAGTTAAGAGGAAATGGAAAGGAAAAATGAATTTATTGGGAAAACATATTTTGTTTGTCGACTACCTTGAAAATTATTATGTTTCAAAAAATGAAAAGCATACTAATCATATGAATGTAATAAGAAAATCAAATTTTGTTAATGAAGACAAAACCATTGTTAGGTCTAATCATCCTCCCCTTGAAAATGTTTTGATAACTTGCCAAAATACTGAGGTGAAGGCCTCCCCTTTCAAAATTGCTGATGATAAAACTCCTATTGTTAGCATTATTGAACAAGACAATTTTACTAATGAATCTTTATATGTTATTGGTCAACAACTTAATCGTATTGAAGAAAAAATTATTGAAAAACTGTTGTTTCAAAACTTGAGAAACCTTTGATTGATTTGCCCAGCCAAAGAGAAAAAATTAGTTTCAAAACTTCTCAGAGTAAAACTCTTGAACAGGTTGCCTCTCAGAGTACAACCCTTGACAAAGTTGAAAAAATGTTTGCTGATTTGAAAGTAAAAACTGAGCAAACTTCTACTTCTAGAAGTGCTGCTTGTGCTATTTCAAGAAAAGTAGATGAATTTGCTTCTTGACAAGGTACATATTCTGATTCTTTATCTTCTGTTTCTTACAAAGATGTTTTTAATGATGGTCTACTAGAAATTAAAAGATTTTTCGGAAAACCCAATCCCATGTCTTTTACAAAAAACTGGTATTCAAAACTTACTCTTCCTGATATACAGTTTGAAGAAAGATCCTTTCAAACTCAATTTTCTATTTTTGCTGAAAAGCTTTATGAATGGAATATTGATGGATTATTTGAACAAGAAATTATTAACAAAATGAGTCACATGTCTATGGTTGCTATTGCATACATGAATAACCATGATAATTTTGATCACCCTGATATTGTTGCTCTGCTTGTTATTGGTTTTTCTGGTACTCTTCGAGGATGGTGGGATTCACATCTCACAGAAGAATCCAGAGAATCTATTAAACATTTTGTTAAGAAAGATAATGAAGGTGTGCCAATTTTTTATGAAAATATTGGTCGATGTATTCCTGATGGTGTCAATACCTTAGTCTATACTATTCTTAAACATTTTGTTGGTACCCCATCTAACATTTCATCTCGAATTTCTAATTATTTGAATAATTTAAGATGTCCTACTATGTCTGATTACAGATGGTACCAAGATGTGTTTATTTCTAGAGTGATGCTTCGGAAAGATTCCACGAAGCCTTATTGGAAAGAGAGGTTTATTGATGGTTTGTCTCCTATCTTCGCTAATAAGGTAAAACAAGAATTAATTGGTAAAAATGATTCTATTGATTATGATAATTTAACTTATGGTAATTTTTTTAGTACTATGTCTGATTACAAATGGTACCAAGATGTGTTTATTTCTAGAGTGATGCTCCGGAAAGATTCCACGAAGCCTTATTGGAAAGAGAGGTTTATAGATGGTTTGCCTCCTATCTTTGCTAATAAGGTAAAACAAGAACTAATTGGTAAAAATAATTCTATTGATTATGATAATTTAACTTATGGTGATTTTTTTAGTACTATTTAAAAAACTTGGAATCAATATGTGTAATGATGAAAAATTGTTAAAACAACAATTAAAGAATAAGAAGAAAGCTAATTATGAAATGGGTAATTTCTGTGAACAATATGGTTTACCTTCTATTGCCCCTTCCAAGCAAAAGGGGAAAAGTAAGCATGATAAAGTTTACAAAAATTATAGCCATAAAAAACATAAAAGATACAGAACCAATCTTGTTAAACCCAATGATTTTTATGCTAAAAAGAAATCTGTTTTTAGAAACATGATAAACAAAGATCAGGTAAAGGTAAATATTTTAACTATGGCAAATTTGAACATTTTAGTAAAGACTATAATCAAAAACCTAGTAAATTGAAAAATAAATTGAAGTTGTTAAACATTAATGATGATGATCAAAATGAACTGTTTCAAATACTTAAATTTACTGCTTTGACTGATTCATTTGAAGAGGATTTCTCCTCCTCATCTGATTTTGATTATCACTGTTGCAGTGATACTTCTAATTCTCCTAATTTTAAACTTGGATGTAGAAACTCATGTTGTAATGCTATAGAATCTGTTAATATGTTAACTAAAAGTGAAGAACAAGATAACTTGTTATTAACCATAATCAGTAAAACTGATAATCCTGAATTACAAAAAGAACATCTTGACAAGTTTAAGCAAAACTTAACAAAAGATGAAAAAGTTAAAAAACTTATTCTAAAATAAGTTTTGAAGAAACTTTAGAAAGATTTAATAAAAATAAAACCAAAGAAGTAACTGTTAACGACCTTCAACATGAAATTGCTACTATTAAACAAGAAATAATCCAACTAAAAAATGATGTTAAAATTATTAAAAATGATAATGTTAATCTTCAACAAGAATTGTAATTCTCAAAATTGATAAAAAAAAATGGATAAAACCTGTCTGATAATGAACATGATGAACAAGCAGATGGAGATGAATCCACTCAACAAGCTCTTCCTTCTGGTAATATTTCTGATAATGTTTTGATTAATTTGATTGATAACCAACTTGCTCTTGTTAAAAATATGATGCCTCAAAAATGGTTTACAAAAGTCAAAATCATTGTTTCTCATGATTATGCTTTCAATACTATTGCTATGATTGATTCTAGTGTTGATGTTAACTGCATTCAAGAAAGTTTGATCCCTTCTAAATATTTCGAAAATCTATTGAAAGATTAGTTTCTGCCAATGGCACTCAAATAAAATAAAATATGAATTGAATAAGGCTCACTTTTGCATAACAATGTTTGTTTTAAGATACCTTCTGTGCTTGTTAAAAACATGACTGATAAGGTGATTCTTGGTTTGCCTTTTATCAGTTCTTTATATCATTTCTTTGTTGAAAATGATGGAATTACTATTGATCCTTTGGACAGAAAGCAAAATTTAAATTTTGTTCAAAGTCTGAAAATAGTAATGATGATGATGCCTTTAATCTGATTCATGGTAAAGATAAACATCTCAACTTCCTTAAGCAAGAAGTTAGATACAAAAGAATTGTTGAACAACTTTCTAATAAATTATTAAAATCCAAAATTGATATTTTCAGAAAGTATTGATGAATGATGTTTGTTTTAATATTCCTAATAACTTTTGGTATAGGAATAAACATATTGCTAATTTGCCTTATGTTAAAAATTTCAATGAAAAGAATATTCCTACTAAGGCTCGCCCTATTCAGATGAATGTTGAAACTGTTGAATTTTGCAAAACTAAAATCAATGATTTGCTCAAGAAAAGGTTGATTAGGAGTAGTAAATATCCCTGGTCTTGTGTTGCTTTCTATGTATAGAAAAATGCTGAGCATGAGAGAGGAACCCCTTGCCTTGTGATTAATTATGGGGAAAAGGTCTTAGGATGGTTTAGATCACAAACTTAGATTCTTTCCTACCCTGATATCCATACTACCGATGCTCTGAAAATTGTTCATTATCATCCCAAAGTCTGCTTTCAAGTCTGTCATCTTGCACAGCTAAAATATATACTATGGCTTTTGGAAAATAGTTTTCGAAAATGTTTCAATTATTTTAATATCATTGACCTTGCTTGGCAGGAAAAAGAAAATATTAATACCACAAGTTAGTTGGAAATAATTCCTTCTTCAGCAGAGAAGAAGAACAAGGGTAAAGCACCAGCAGAGGGTTATCCTCAAGACAAAAGGCTCCCAGTAGGACAGCCTTTTGTAAAGTATGAAGGTGCATCTTCTGGAGTAAAATTCAGTTGTGCAACATTCCTTCAAGAATTTTTCCCGGCAGAGGTGACATATTCTAGTGGTGATATGATAATTGCTTTATAGGAAGTCCTGTCAAGGTCACTCCAATTCCATAATGGAGTCTTTAGTGAACTGCCATACTCCATTAAGCTCATTCTTGACAATCTTCAAGCAGCCTTCCTTCTAAATCGCCATACCCTTTTCAAGAAAGCCATGAGGGCACTTGAAATTCACCTTGCTAACCTTACTGCTCAAAATGATGCCTGTACAAACCATTTTGCTGATCTAATTGTTCAAAATGAAACCTATAGAGATTATATTGTCAACCTTGTTTCAACAAATGAGACTCATAAGATCTTGATACCCATACTGATTCAAATATTAAAACCCTTCTTAGTCAACTCTTTGGCAAAGAGGAAATCCATTCAATGGATAAAAAGACTATAATGGGCACTGATTATGCCCGATTGGGTCTTAAGACCCAATCTAAATTAAGAAGTGTTGTTGCCAACTTGCCTCCATAAATACAATCTTGCATTTTTTAAAGCAAGGCAATGACCGAGTCTTTTGACCTTTGGTTCAAATATTTCAAAACATTGGTCGCGACCACCATTCCTTATCCAGATAATTTCGACAGTATTAATGATTACATGCAAATTGTCTGGGGAGAAAACTTTGGGAGCAGTCTCAAAGTTTATGAAATGAATCATCCATTCCCTAGCCTTCTGGTCAATTATGAAGATGGTTTAGATAGTGATACCAACTGGCTTTCTCAAATGTTTGAATCTGGCTTCATCAAACTCATAAAACTAACGACTCATAACCAAATTAGCCAATTCCCTAATATCATACAAAAGGCTGTAGAAAATGTTGAAAGCCCTTTTGTCTCTATCAGGTGCTGGAGCACTTTACCAAAATAGGAAAGAAACAACTGGATGAATTTCCAGTCCTCAAAGCACCTTGTTCTCATTAATGGCTATACCCACCAGAGACAATGGTATGAAGGTTGTTAGGTTTAAGTACTTAGGAACTAATGTATTAGAACTCTAATTTGCATTATTCGCAAACCATGATCAAAACCGGTGTTTAGTCTTGTTCTAGACTTGCTCAAAGTATGTCATTAATGTAAAGTTGGAATCGAGTTAAATGTAGAAGTTACTATGTAAATCTGCCTGGCTCGATTGATCGAGAATTAGACTCGACCGATTGAAAGTCATACAGATTGTTTTCTCTGCAAAATTTCCAACTCAGCTTTAAGCCCATATGACGTGTAAGGTTTTATGTTTTACCCTAGATGTAAAAGGCAGACCCTAGCCACGTTTTTGTGGTTGCTCATATTATTGTTTGTGTGAATCTCTTGTGAGATTTAAGAGGTACTTGCCTTCACACAAGCTTAGGATTATCAAGAAGAAGATTTCTTCAAGAGCTTAATGATCATTCAGTTGCTGCCATAAGAGCTTAAAGATACACAAGCAGGAGTGCTCGTACTTGCTGGAGAATCCAAGAAAGAAGGAGTCTGTGGTCTCGAAGCTTGCACGTGGTCGTGTCAGTAAGTTTTCTACTGGTGGGTAGTAATAGGATGTTAGTGGTCTAAGTCGTTATTGTATAAACTTTGATTCTTTCATAGTGGATTCAGTTTTACCTTGAAGATAGCTAGGTTAAATCCTCCCCAGGTTTTTTACCGGTTTGGTTTTCCTGGGTCATCATATCTTTGTGTTTTTTTTTTAATATATATATATATATATATATTCCACACTTTACATTGATATGATTATATGATTGTGTTAACCTAGATCTGGAATTTGGACTAAGTAATAACTTGGCGTGTTAACTAGGTTAATCCAATTGTGTTTTAAGGGGTCTAAAAACCGTACAAAGGTGACAACTACCTTTCATACAAACATCCCTATGACCTTGCTGAATGTTGGAGAAACTACTTTAATAACCGAATTCTTGATGTCATCCAAGATTTATGGAAAGATTACCATTTCATAAAATGTACAGATAGTTTCTGGAGTTAGACCATATGCTTATGCTATTCGTCATCTAAATTAGACTAGTCATGATGACCCAATGAGGTTTCTTAAAAGAGACCCTGTATTCGAACCCTTGCTGTATTGTGGCTTTTGCAACCAATATGCCACTTACCATGAACATGAATGTGAAGATGATTGGGATCCTTATCCCGCAAGAAGTGATCCTTATGAGGATTACCCATCAGATGCTGCAAATACTGGTTAATGATGATCTCTGGCTTGCATAACGGCCAAATCTGCTTCAATATTCACCCAAGTTAAAAGCATTTACCTGCTGATGATTCCTTTATTGACTACTTTTGGCATAATAGGCCAAACTACTTTCGGCACCAAAGCTAGCCTAATAAGGATGGATCTTTTGATAAAGCTTCCGGATTTTGCGCTCCTGCACGGGTCCTAATATGAATAGTGAAAAAAGTCACTATTCACTATTCACTATTCACTGCTATATTTACCTATATAAGGGGGGTTGTCCCTTATTGCAACTCAGAAGGCAAATTACAGATTGCAATTTACTATTTCTCACTACTAAGAATTCTTTCTAGGGTTTTCCTTTAGAATCCGTCTACTATATATATAAATATATATATGTATATATATTTATATTGATGATGTACAAAATTAGTAAGCTGCAATACTTCGGACTATGGTAATGGCTAGAAGTCTTGAAAAGAAAGAAAAAGCTGTTAAAGGTAACCGGTGTGACCCGGCCAAGGACCCTCTGATAGTTAAGTCAGTTTTTTCTCTAGGAAACAATGATAGAAAATAGTGAATAGTTAGAACTTACCTTGGGTGAATGGGATTTGCTCTTTTTATAGAGAGTTAGGCGTGGGTCTGCTTGTTTGGATCCATTACCATCGTGGGTGATGTAGGTAGTTAATAGAGAAAAATGGGGTATGTGGAGCGAAGTATGAGGAATCCCTTCCACGTATTAAGAGCAACGTGTCGTGGTTTGTTTATATGGAACCTTTGGAGGATTCTTCATAGAATTCACTAAGTATAATATGGTTGTCCATAGATCTAGTCATCTATGAATATAGTCGTCCATGGAGGATCCTTCAAACTCGATCTCATTATCACTAACAAAGGGCATTGTTTATGCATCCCGCCATTCTTAGATGGCTTTCCTTAGACGTGGTCAAGTTATGGACGACAATCAAGGATAGGTTAAACTTAATTGATCCCTATCGTAATATATATATATATATATATATATATATTTGTAGGACCCAAGCAAGAGAGAGTTTAAGATACTTGTTGTGTTATTTCTCACATTTTTAACAGCTAAAATAGCTTGCAGTATTGGGGGAATTACTACATTTGGTTGCTCTTGGTAAAGCTTAACATGAAAAGTGAATTTATGTTGTTCAACTTTAGTTCAAAGTTTTATTATATAGAGCGCAATATACATTTCGCAATCAAACAGATTCATTAAGAAATTGCATTAATTATTAGTTTAAGTTGCTTTCAGACCCTAAAATTTTCCAATGTGACAAAATAGTGCAGAAAGTCTTCATTTTTTGTCCAACCACAACCTATCCTTGATGTAACTATTTAATATTATATTCAATGCAATATATGTATATTATTTGCAATACACACACATATAAATATATATATATATATATATATATATATATATATAAATTTGCTACAACATATATTCTCCCTTTTAGGGGGAAAAAAATAAGTAAGGAAAGCACTACAGCCAATCGCTCCAAAAAACAAAGTGTTTATTAAGTATTTTTTTAGAGGGTACTTATATAACATGAATTTTAATACATTCTAATAAAGTATGAAATCAGTGGGCATTACATTCTAATACCATAATTTTGCAAATAATTTTTTTCAGATCTCACTTTTAATAGTTTTCTCGTGCATTGCACAGCTTAGCGACTAGTAATAGAAATCAGCATTGTAGAAGCCTAACGTGGCATTCTCTAGGACCCCACAAATGGTGGGATTTACGTGTACAACATTGTGGTGGGCCTTTTGTGATTTTGGGCTGGACTGCTTCCTGCTATACTGAGGCCCAAGTGTTCTGGATAGGAAAGTTGGGACCGATTCAATTGCAACCCACCTTGGGCCAACTTGTGCACAAACTATGCCGCTTTTGCTGAAACTTTGGTCACATGCCCATGGTAGGCGAAGCTGTTATAGAAGAGTTATGGCAGACAAATACAGTATGACAATAATAGAGACAATACACTTCTTATTAGATGAAATAAATAAGGAATCCTTAGAAAAAAAGAACAATGTAGCAATAAGAAACACGCTATAAGTGAAATTGTAAAAGCAAGAAAGGAAATAATTACGATAAATAATAAAACCAAAAGGAAAAGGTTAGTCTGTCATGTTCAGTTGTGTTACGAGGACTAAGACCAAAGCGGGAACCACTCCCTCGATGTGGGTCACCTCGTAGGAGGATCCTACTGTAGAAATTATCCACTTAGAGGGAATGGGCCTGAATGGCTTATGCCCAAACATATCATTTGTCCTCAACAAAGGGTGGGCTTTTAGAGGGAGAGAAGAGATTAGTCTATTGGTACATGCCTGAAACTCTACACTCTCTATTTCTTCTCCTGATTTGTTTTGTTACTTTGATTCTCTCCCACTCCCTTTCTTTCTTCCCTAGTGCTTACTCTTGTAGTGTTATGGTGATGGTACTGTTGTGATTCTCTTTTAGTGGTTGCTACTGTTGAGATGATTCCACTATGCACGGCTAGAGCCCTTTATATATTGCCTACCGTGACTGATTTTTACCATTTTACACTTTAACTACTTTTTTCTATATGTGGGCATCCTCCCTAACCACCTATTGGTTTGTTAGCTGCCCAACCACCTATTGGTTTGTTAGCTGCCCAGCCACTAGCACTTACCTGTGCTGGCCATGCCACTCCTTATTACCAGACAAAGAAAATTGTTTTGTTTGCTTATTTACTATGGCATTTTTATCCACCACAGTGTGGGTATTCTCTTTTATTATCTCTCATGGTATACACCTAGTTGTTCCAACTTATCCTTCCCTCTTTTGGGTGGTATGTTATCCCAACAGGACATTTCCCCTAAAAGAGTTTGAGTGGAAACCCCAGAGTAGACTTTCCCTTCTCTACACTACCAAACCATACCCTCTCTTACCTCTGACCCATGACCCACCACTCCTGTATTGGCTAGGTACAGGTTGGTGATGCCTAGTCCTTGTGCGTTCTTCACTTTCGTGTATGTTCAAAGCTTGTTTACTACTTATGTGTTTGTCATGGACTGGAGGTTTGCTTGTGCATTCTGCTGCTCATTCTTGACTTCTTGTGGCGTAAACTATTTTCTGATCCTCCATTCTTTATGGCTTGCTTTCCCCAAGGGCTGGGCCTTGCTTGATTATGGGCTTTTCTCACTTTTAGTCCACTATTTGTTCCTTCCGTTAGGTCGCCAATATTTCTGTCATGTCATCCTGTCATTCCTATTGCGGTGCTATTTGATCCATGCTTGTTGGACCTTTTTCGGGCCTTAGTGTATGCTCTTCTCTCAATTAGTTACAATGTCCCAATATTGTCATTAGGTTTGTACTCATGTTACTTTGGGCTTTCTTGACCCATTACGTTGCTTGTGGGCTCCTTTGGCCTATTTCTTCCTCCTTGGGCATTCTTGGCCCATTTTCTTCCCTTGGGCATCTTTGGCCCATTTCCAACTCTACATTCCCATGAGCTTTTACCAACTCTTTTGGGCTTCCCTGACCCAATTATCATGTCCGTCATCCTTGGGGTTCATATGCTTTCTATTAACACCCTACTTTCTTACTTCATTACTTCAAGCCTACTGTGACCCATTCTCACTTTTCTACATCACATAATGTCCATGGGTTTACTGCTTCTTCCTTTGAGCACCTTTAGGCCCATTTGCTTTTCCCAAAGCTCATTTGTTTACTTTATGGGCCTATGACCCATCATTCCTGCCATTCGGGCTTGATGGGTTTTTTCTCAATCCACTAACTCTCTTCCTACCCATATAGTTGGGGTTCATCCTGCTGTTGGGCTTTTCCAAAATGAACATCAACAAATATAAGCATAGCCTTGTAGTGAAACATGAATTTCAAATAGTTTTCAAAATCCTCTATTTTTTATTATCTAATCAATCACTTAATGAAAGGAGATTATTTTTCCTTTTTTTTCAAAACTTCCATGATTATTTCCAAAATGTGTGATTTTTTATTTTCCCTTTTCATTTCAAAATTGAAGGATTGTTCTCAGGTTAATTCAAATCAAGAAAATTGTTTACATTTGCCTTAATTATATATATATATAACTTATTTTTTTCTTATATGACTTTAAATGATAACAAAATATTACATTATTTATAACTCATATTAACTACTCTATCAAAATAAATACAATTATATATATTCAGAAGCAGAGAACAAATGTTTGATAGGGGATGTTGTGTGAAAGAATATTATTTCCCCTATCTCGTAGTTTTAGTTTTTTATAGTTTTAGTTAGGGGTGTGCAACTACCTGCCAAATTCAACCCAATTCGCCGAGTTGGATCAGTTTTTAGGGCTTGGTGGGTTGAGTTAGGTTGGGGTACACTTTTTTTTTTTTTTTTTTTGGGATAGCGGATTGGGTTGGGCTCGGGTCACAAAATTCCAAACCCGCCAAACCCGACTTGACCCACCCACCAATATATTTAAAATATATTATATAATTAATAAATTTTTTTAAATAACCAACTCTTCATATCCTATATAAAAGCCAAATAGTTCACACAAACCCTAGAACCTTTTCTCTTAATGTGCCGCCTAGTACTCCCCTCTCCTACTTTACTCCCTTTTGAACCCAACCCATGGATTCAACTAGACCAAACCCAACCCATGTGGGTTGGGTTGGACTTATGTGATGAGTTGGGTTGAGTTGAGTTGAATTTTTTTTAACCCACTATGGTGAGTTGAGTCAAAAAATCCCCTTAATCCAACCCATGCACACCCCTAGTTTTAGTCCATTTTTAGATTTCTTAAGATATTTTTTTATTTTAAAAATAAATAAATAAATACATTTTAATGACTATATATAGCTCATTATTTACTTTATTTAAAATTTTCAATAATATTTTTATTTTTACTTTAGTTATGGATACTAATACTATCATTTTATTTAAAAGAAAACTAAGCCTAAATGATATAAATTTAAAATCATGTTATCTAAATAATGTATTGAACCTCAGCAAAAATAAATAAATATTGCATAGAACCATATGTAGTAATAAATTCGTTAAATAATGTATCTAAATAATGTTTGAAGTAGCGTACGCCCCTCCCACGCGTGTACGACACAAAAAATCCTAATATTCCTAGAATCTTTCTAATTTTCATTTCTAATTGGCGGAGTCATTTCACCAATCCCAGGGCCCTTTGCTTCTAAAAAAAAAATCCCCCATACCATTGGGAAATAATCTTTTGATGGGGTAATCATTTTGACAAGAAGACACACAAAAACACATAAAAGAGTACCTTCGTGTTTTGTACCCCAAAAAAATGTCATCACCCCATTTTGACCACTGAGATTTTCAGAATTTTTTTTGTGCAACTTGAGTTGCTCAAAGACACATTTTCTAACCCAATGGCTATCTTAGCGACTGCATTATCTCCAGCATGCCATTATCCATCTTCCGCAAATGATGGTGTTCTTTATCTTTATGTGAATGGCTTTGTTATGAAAGAATTTAGTAGTCTATCCCATGCTTCCAACCCATTTCTTATATAAAATCTTATTGATGTCCTTCACTCCTCCTTCAAGTGATTGATGGCATTTTCGTGATCATACGATGTATCAGTCTGCATAAGTCTCTCCAACAGTCCAACTCCACCTGCTTGGCTCCCAAGTTCTAACTCCTTATGATCACCACCAAAAGTTTGCCTCCCTTATTAACTCAGATAGGTTCAATATCTCTTGATCTTGGCAGAATATATGATGCCCAAGCATCCCGATTTTTAAAGTCATAAAAAAGTGCAAAAACATTTAATATGATTTTTTTTATATATATACAAAAATAAAAATTTTACTCTAACCTAATTTAAGTTTATATGTATGTAAAGCTTCCTCTTGGAGACTTAAAGCCCAACCCTTACCCCTCATACCTTACACTTCACACCTGACAAACACTTATATTTGTAGAGTGATCATCGCATCAAGGGTATGTGATGGTCATTTATGATTATTAAACTAAAAGAAAAAGTTTTATTTTTAACTTTCCTAATTTTGAAACATATTTACTAGAAATAAAGATAATCCTAATTCTTACCTTGAATGGTCAATAGTCTACTCACTTTTTTTGGATGAGAGGACTATGAGGGAATGAAATAGAAAAATAAGAATTTTAAAGAATATTCTTTTTATTCCCATACTTAGAACTTAGAAGTTTAATAAGAGAAAAATGAATGAAAACCAAATTATAATCCCTCGAAAAAAATGGTGAAATATAAGGAAATGAGATGCATTTTAATGAATTTCTACTGAAGTCCCTATAATACTCTCCCCCCCCCCCCCCCAAAAAAATGACCATACCCCTACTTTTATTAATGCAAATGGCACAACAATAATGTTGTTTCTTTTTATTCAACTCCTAAATAAGATTACTTTTTATTTTATTCATTTCTTTTCAAACATCCAAAAAGGAAGATATCAATATTTAATTTCAAATAAGAATACTTGTCTCTGAGAATTAGGGTTTGAATTAAGGTTGTACATTTATCAACATGGTCATCTTTTGAGGGGGTTTTCAACGTGGTTGAAGGTCAAATTTATGTTCTTAATTGATTGGCCTTTGTGGGCTTGGTTCGGCTGATTCTCTTGGTTTTAGATAGAGATTAAGGAATTGAGAGAGAGAGAGAGAGAGAGAGAGAGAGAGAGAGAGAGAGAGAGAGAGAGAGAGAGAGAGAGAGAGAGAGAGAGAGAGAGAGAGAGAGCAATGAATTTGGAGATAGATAACATACATAGAGGCGGAGCCACTTGGCTCCATGGCCCCCCCAAAATTTTTCAAATTTCCATTAGAGTATGTAAAAAATTGACATGGGCCCCCCTAAAAATAAATATCCGCCCCCCCCCCCCCCCCCTAAACTATTTCAACCATTCTTCTAAAGTTCTAGTCCAATACAACTTAAAATAAAAGAAAATCCTTGACCCACATCCAGCCCCACTAGCCAGCCCTAAATTCCTAATAAAACAAAATTTTTCTCCTTTAAACTGAACACACCTCCAACCCAACCTAACCCCAAATCTAAAATGCCTAATCAAACAAACAAAGGCATCTTAAAATTCAATCCTCACTGTTAGAAAAAGGAGAAAACAATCTGATTGTCTCGTTGCCTTGTTTTTTTTCCCTTCTATTCTCAATTCATGCCTCCATAGTATCACGCCTATCCTTAGAAACAATCTCCTCAGTCCTCACCTGCTTGCCTTGACGCCGCAAACTCCACTAGTCCACTGACCTGTTCATCACCTTAACCTCAAGCCCTCATCTCAATCTCAATTCCTCAAGGTATCTCATTCTCATCTCACTTCTCTCTTTTTTCCTCTACAACTAAACTAAAATACTAAAGTCTGAAGAGCAGAATAGAAATATCAAATATGTGTATGTGAATATGTGATATCCCTTTGTCAGCAAAGCAATTTATGCTTATTTGACTTTCTCTTTTTGTGTTTATTATTATTGTATTCTTTATTCTTGGCCCACTAACTCCACTGGCTCTAGCTCTATGACTTTTGGCTTTTGTATTTTTTGTCTTTTCAGTGGGGGAAGGGTGGGGCTTGCTTTGTGTAGTTGAGTAGTAAATTCAGTAAAATATAAATGAAAAAAAAAAATCTATGGAAGGCAATTGGGGTGAGGGATGTGAGTTTGTGTATTTTGTTTATGTTGTTTGTTACTTTGTTTATACTTTTGAGTGATTTGTTTATTTAATCTTTTTTATCCTAAAAGGTCATTATTTAACTAAAGGTATATTTATATTATAATTCATGTAAGAATGAATTTTATATGATAATTTATTATATCTCTCTCCCAAGTTAGTTTATCATTTTTTAAATTGATATATTTTTTTTTTTGGATTGAAATTAGGTACCAAATAATGAGCAGACGTTAAATGATTGATGCATTCTTTAAAAAAAAAAAATATTAGTCATTCAGAACTTAGGACATCTGTATCTGTAGAAACAAATGTTGATACTTCAATGTCTAATGATTGCCGCCAGGTATGATTTGATGTGAATGTTCTTTTTTGTATGTCGACATTGAACTAGATAGTTTTTCATGTTCATTACCGTACAAGAATATGATGATATATGAAAGTTGATAATTTTGTATTTAATAGACTTATGAATTATATTTAGTATATCTCTATTACAACCCACGCCCCCCCCCCCCCCAAGTAATTATTCCTAGCTACGCCCCTAAGCATACAAACAATGACTTACTTGACCCCTGTTGATACCCATTTTCGCGACACATTTTTTACAAGCCTGACTCAACTAAACCCGATATCCTTGTGGGTTTAATTCATGTATCATATTTTATTTTATTATTTTAAGCATGGCCTAAGCCAATGTGACATATTGGGGAAAGTTGAGAAAGTGTGGTTTGGAGGGTATGGGTCATTTTACTTTGGATTTTTTGTATGAGCCCAGCCCATGCATGCTACCAAATGGGCAAGGGACACTAGTAGTACCTCAGATTCATGGAGGAGGTCTTGTACATGAAATTTCCATACCAAAGAGCTTTTATGTTTTGGTTAACTATGGCCCAACTTTTTTGCTCTACCATTTTTTGCCTAAAACATATAGCTTGCCCTAAGTGGTTGGCCATGTCTAGGAAATATCAACCTATGAATTTAGGCTACTTTATTTCCCAAATTATGCAAAAAGCAAGACAACATTCTTACCCAATTAAAGCAAATCTAACCATAACCTCTTTGATTGATACCTTCAAAGCCTCTCTTTTAACCAAAACTAATCACTTCAAGCACCCCAAACTTAATACAAAAGGCCTTAATCAGATTTAAAAGGGATCAACCACTTTTTACCCAAAAAGCAAAAACTTTAGAGTAGAAGCTCATTCAGCCAGGATGCATTGTCATTATTCAGAAGCTTGGAGGTGGAAATATGGGCACAGGGGAACCTTCCCTCTTTTCCTCACAACCTCTTTCAATTTCCTTTTTTCACTAACAATGGGTCGAAGTTTCGGACATGTGTACTCTTTCTGCATTTTTTTGTATTTCAGTTATGGAATTTTGATTTTCTCGCTTGTTAAAGCACCATTAGCCTTTATTCATTATACATTTGGAATTTTGAGTTTGGTTTTCCATAGATAAACATTTCTAAAGAACCTAAAGGGAGATCTGAGCTAATCTTGCATTTTTTGCCCTTGTTGCAAAAACATCCCCGACAACCCCTAAATAGCATAATTAATGGTGGAACTTGACGGATCGACAACAATATGGTTAAGGACAAATGAATTTGGGATAAGAGAGAAAGAGAGAATTCTAAGTGTAAAATGACAGAGGTTGATATTTTTATTAGACTTAGGAACAAAACAAGATAGTTTGGTTTAACACAAAACAACATTGTTTTGTTAATAGCATAATTAATGGTGGAACTTGACGGATCGACAACGATATGGTTAAGGACAAATGAAATTTGGAGTGAGAGAGAAAGAGAGAGTTCTAAATGTAAAATGACAGAGGTTGATATTTTTATTAGACTTAGGAACAAAATGAGATAGTTTGGTTTAACACTAAACAACATTGTTTTGTTTACTGGTTTGGCTTACCTCTAATACTTTTTTAACTGGAATCTCCTTTTGTTTTAATGAAAAACTGCCACATCATTCACTAACTAAATAAAATGTGGAAATTAAAACTCATTACCACTTACTATTGAATTGTATATTTAAAACAGAAGAACATTTCCAGTTAAAAAAGTACTGGAGATAAGCCCATCCTTTTTTTTCATATATAATTATATATTTTCATATAGAATTAAATGATGATGTTTATATCCATTGGTTAATTCGATATTATTGGAAACCCAATTTCATGGCTAATAACTATGCCAATTAAGGTCGGACATTTAGGAACATATTAGGATCCAGTGTGATTCACCATTTTCATTTACAAATTTTTTTCACTTTTTACATATTTAATTTTCTTTTTTTACTTCTTTAAAATTTTTCTTTATTTTATTGAATTAATGATTAAGATTGAAAGTTACTTTTTTCAATTATCAATCTCAACCATTCAAAAGAATTGGTATTGCACATTATCTCAATCCGTCGTGAACTCCTTTGACCGCCACCCTAGCCACCAGAAGAATCCTTCTTTAGCATTTCAATTGATGTGGAACCGGTTCAATGGTTTGGCTTATATTGTCTCACGACCACCCTTAGTTTGAAATTTTGAATACAAGCTTCACTTATGGGAAAATAAAATAAATAAATAAAAGGAAAAAGAAAAAGAAAATCTTTAAAAAATTACAAACTTGACTACGAGCCCGCGAGAGAGAGAGAAATTAAAAGGAAAGGGCACCGGAATTTGCCGGTTTCGGTTGTAGAAACGTCAACTGCCAAATCTGTTAGGATTGAATTCGTGGAACAGAAACAGAAAGCAAGATTAGGAAGTTGGAGTTGGGTTATTGAATATTGAACGAATATTTGTATAATCAGAGAGAGCTGATAGCTGAGTTGGAAAAAATATGGGGAGGTTGTTCTTGGTAGACCTTGAAGGCAGGGCTTACCGCTGCAGATTCTGCGTGAGCGATCTAGCTCTCGCCGATGATGTTCTTTCTCGGGTACTACTTATTACCCACATGCCCAAAGTTTGTTCTTTTTGTTTTATGTTTTTTTTGCTATGCTTTGCCGTGGGTCAAACGCATGTAAAGATATACTATGTTTTATCTAACGGTTTGGTTTTTTGTTTTGGCCCTTTAAGACTAAAGGGTTTGTAGAGCCTTTGCTAGATGGCAATTGGGTGTTTTGTATTTTGTAGGAATTGGTGTATTGTTAGATTTTTGCATGGATTGGATTATGGTCTATCATTTATTATTTTTTGAGTTGGGGATTAAGAGCCTTGCTAGATGGGAATTGGGTTTTTGGTTTTTGGATACTGGGTGAGAATTGTGGTGAGTATTGGATTATGCATGGACTAATTTTGGGTACCATTGTTATTTTTGGAGATGGGATTATGGTTTTGTAAATGATGGGAATAAGGGAATGCTCTGGGATCGGATGGTATTTGGATGGTGATGGTATAGACTGCTTGACAATATCTTTGACAAGGTTTTGGGAATAAAAATGTGGCTTTGCTGGAGGAAATTTTGAATGAGTGAATCAGGCATTGATGTTTGGTGTGCACCATCTAGCTAGTTTGGTAACTGCGTAGGAACTTTTGGTGGGAGAGAGTCATTGGGTTGAAGTTAAATTGAGTTCATGCTAGGGAGGTTAAGTTAAAAGCTATTTTGTATCATAGGGTTAAGTTAAATTGGTTTAATTAAATATCGGTATGATCAAGGATTTATATGTGAATGGTACAGAACAATATGCGAAGGCTGATGCATGTGCTTTGCAATTGCGGGCAATTAGGTGCATCATATAACAACCATAATAATAATAAAATAAAATAAAAGGCTCATGAGTGGTTTCTGTCATTAAATTAACAGTAACAGAAATAGTGAATGTCCAACCAGAAGTGTTTACTTGCAAAAACCAATGGAAACAGAAATAAGCAAATACATAAGCAAAATATTTAGAAATTAGCAAATACCTAATTTTTTGTTTTAACAATAAGCAAATACCCAGCATAATATGTAGAAATGACCAAATACTACCTAAGCAGAATATGTTTCCAACGGAGCTGCTCTTCGAGCACCCCTTTGCCCCTCTCCCCCCCCCCCCCCCCCCGCCCCCCGGCCTTTTCCCCCTGTACAGCATCCATCAATTGAAATATTTGTTTTATTCCCCTTGTTTTCTTCTTATAGGGTTTGAGTAATTAATCTAAATTATATGGTTCATAGTTTTAATGTGATACAAATACATAGCTTTTCTGGTTATTGTCCTTTGTCACTACAAACATAGTGCAGAGAGCAGAAGAAAGTGAGCTAGTTAGGACTGTTTAGTGATAAGTTATGACCATAATTTCCTTCTTTTTTTTTTTTTACCTTATAGGGATGAGGTTATGACTTATAGGGATGGTGAAGAGTTGGTTGGGGCTGAGGGTAAACTTGGGTTTGAGTGCCCAAACTAGAAAGGTTTAGAGTTTCTCTATCATTTTGCTCCACAATCTTTGAATTCTCAAAGGTATTTTCTTGTGGATATATTTAAATGCATATTAGTTTTTTTTTTTAAAGGGTTCAGGGAAAAGTGTTTTTTTTTACCCAATATGGATGTTTAAGGGGAGATTTTCAAATCTGACTTGGGCATGGACTGGGTTTGTGCAGCCTTGGTCCCAGTAGGATAGCAGGCAGTATCACAACTGACCAGCCCCTACATCCTTTGCTATTCTATGCCACCTTTAGTCCTGATATCCCTTTCCTCTCTCTAGATTGTCTTTTCTTTTGAGTGTTGAATATTCTAATGAGCTATGAGAAAAAAGTTGCATATATTTTCCAGGGCAGTTTATTTGCATATGCATAACTATGTGAAGAAAATGATTTGGTAGTTTTTGTTGGTAAGTAGACCTAGAGGTGTCAGCTTCATTCTCTGGATGCTTCTCCAGTCCAATGATTTCTGCAGTGTCACTATACTTCCAGTGTGGATCATGCTCAATTGGCTATATTAATGTGTACAATCAAAAATGTGCTTAATATATTTATCCACCCTTTCTGTGGAATAACAATGAGGCTACCTGATGTTTAAAATATTCCTGTTGACTTTTACATTCTCAGGAAACATGGTGATATACTGATACTTGTAGTGGAACTTTAGCGCTAACTGCTAAGTGATGGATTCAACTCTCCTTTGCCGTCTTTCTCCTCTTTCTGATCTTTATAAAATATATTTTCTTGATAACATAAAAGAAATCAAATGAGGGAAATGCACAGAACCTGATTTTTCAGTTATTTTCTTGATAATTGTATCTTGCACTTTTAAGAATATATTCTCTGCTATTTGCTTTTGCATATATAGCTTGAGTCAATTTACTATGCCTTGATGTTCAAGATTTTGACTCTAGCTTGTTTCTCTGTAATGTGATCAGTCTTTCAGTTGCAATCGAGGGAGGGCATACCTTTTCAACAATGTGTAAGTTCTTTATAGTTTGTTCATTATCATGCTTTTATGCTATTTGTGACTGCATTTTTGGGCTTACATGTAGAGCAATGAATTCCAGAAAATAGAAGATTTACATGACAAATTGCAGCTTCATTTTACATTTACAGTTGATCTGTCTCTGTCAAATCACATGATCAATTATGCATCTAGATCTCTTTCTTGATTTTAAGCCAGTTCCTGAGCAGTCTTCCTTATCTGATTATAAATCACACAGCATTGGTGCACAAATAACAGCTTCTAACAAGAGGTTACTTTTTCCCTTTTTAAACCAAGTGTCTTTTTTTTTTTTTTTGGGGGGGGGGGGGGGGGGGGGGGGAGGGGGGAAGGGAGAACTGATTTAGTCTCTTTTTCCAAACATGACATTAGCTTTTAATTGTGGCCGTTTGCTCTATCCCAATTTTGCCACCAGTGGAGTACTCTCTCCTCCTATTCTCGTGAAAATTACCCCCCCCCCCTCCCCCCTTTTTAAATCCCATCGGACTTTACATTTACATCCTCTTTGAGGTACTAATTGGTCTGATATCTTTGCCCCCATTTTTGCTGGGTTTTGTGTATTTGTCATTTGTTTGATCGCTTTTTGTCTTTGAATCTTTTGCCGCTTCTCCATTGGAACCTTTCAATTTAGTTCCCCCACCCCGCACCCGTCTCCCCCTTCTGTTTTAAAAATTAGACGAAATAAAAATTTGCATAACAACACATGAGGATTGAAAGAATTGGTACATTGCATGGGGCTTGAGCTTGAGGGTGTAGGCCTGTGCCAGAGATGTGATGGACCTAGAACAAGATCTTAAAAATCTTATGTGCATATCATTTCTTTTCATTTTTTTTTTCTGGTCTATCCCCAAATTCATTAGGGGAGAAATATGGGATATGACCCTTTTGTCTGTCATTTTAGCCAATTGCCGTTTCCAAGTAAAAAGGAAAATTTGGTGAAAATAGGGCGGGCAGAATGCTAACCTTCATATGTTGGGTATAATCTATTCAAATCTCAATGACATGATCTTTGTTGTAATTGTCGTCAGTTTGCAATTAGAAATCTGTCTTGTGATTCAAAACTCGTAACTGTCTTAACAAAATAAGACATTATGGCTCTTGTCTTTTTAGGACATAAAGAAATCTGATTGCATGTTCCAGTCCTAATAATTTCTAATCTATGATGGTTTCATACAGGGTAAATATAACTCTTGGACGTCAAGAAGAGAGGTTGATGATTTCTGGTATGCATACTGTAGAAGATATATTTTGCTGCAGCTGTGGACAATATCTTGGTTGGAAATATGTAAGCTTCCTACTTCGTAGATCAATATGTTTTTCCTAGGATAAGTGCATTTTTTGTTTCTATTGAAAATATTTATTGATAAAAATCTCATCAGCTAATTATGTAGTTTTCTCATAACAAATTTTAGAGACATAATAAGTTCTTTATGAGTTTAATATTCCAATTTCTGTTGAATGGAATGGAGATTTGAAGGGGTGTGTTCTTCTTCTTCACTTTAAATTATCTTCCATTGGAATGAATAAATAACCAATGAATCATGCTATTGTAACCCAGAAAATCGTAATATTTAGGTATGGTCCTTTTAGACTTTTCTTAGGCAGGCACTAAACAATGAGGGTTTTTATTGGTTTGATATATAATAAATAAACGTTTTTCTTACCACCAAGACAATTATGACAGTCCATCTAGAAGGCAGTCTTTATTGAAATCAACAATCCGCTATCATCGCTGCACTGAACCCGTGGCCACTTCACCTAGAAAAGTCAGATTGTGTGCCACACATTTCTTTGGTGTATGTGTGGGGGTTCCAAATTTTAGTTTCTTACTTCACAAACTGAATATTACCTTTCTTTTACAAATTACAATCCAAAAATGACATTTCGGTAAATGGAAAACAATGCGACTGATGCTAATTTTTATATTCCATTAGGTAACGGTGCATGAGAAGAGCCAAAAGTACAAAGAAGGGAAGTTTGTTCTTGAAAGGTGGAGTTTCTACAGTTCTCTGTATCTTTCAAATTTTGAATCGAAAACTAAAATCTTATACATGTGAGCATCTGTGTGACAGAGGGAGGATAGTTGACGAAGTCACTGAGGAATTCAATTTGGATGCCCGCCCTAGTTCAAGTGATGCAGAAAATCCTTAGAAAGTTTCTGGGTTTTTTTCCCCCTTATTGGAACTTCAATACTAATATAGTGATATATACTTCCGGAATCTCACTGGCAAGATTCATATCAAGCAGGAGGATTTTGGCCGCTAATGTTCTTATTATCATTACATCACTAGCATAGATTTCGAGAAATTCATTTAGAAGTTACCTTAAAGTGTCATAAAATTAAATGGTTTTGAAGTCATCGTAATGTTCTTTTATTATTAATCTCCTTGGCATGGTAGGATGATATGATGATGATAATCTTTTTTTCTTTTTCTTTTTCTTTTTTTAAATCTTTTTGAGAAACATGCACACACACACATATGGAAGAGGAATGGAGTTTTAACACAAAAATACACCACAAACTTTACTCAGTGGTTATGTTATGATGCTAATCTTAACTAAATGTTTCTTCAACCTAAAAATTTTACCTTTTGAAAACTTGCATCTTAAATCTCCGTCATTAGGAACCTTTTTGATCTGACATTATGGTAAGAATCAAGTTGAAAAGCCAATCATAGGTCATGGTATAATTATAGTATGGAGTTTTAACACAAAAGCACACTATAAACTCTACTAAAAATTCATAGTATGATAATGATAATCTTAACATAATGTTCCTTCAACCTAAAAATTCTACCTTTTGAAAATTGCACATTTAATCTCTGTCATTAGGAACCTTTTTGACCCGTGACATTATGGTAAGAATCAAGTTGAAAAGGGAGCTAAAGGGACGGAATAATAAAAGTTTTGGAAATTCAAGGGAGATAATCAAGGAGATAGAGAAGAAGATTGCAATGATCCAAAATTTAGAGCCTACCAAAGAAAATTTGGAACTTGAAGCTTCATTGTCTATAGAACTTGATGAGTAGCTGGCCAGGGAGGATCTAAAATGAAAATAAAAATCAAAGGAACTTCGGCTTTGAGAAGATGATAGAAATACAAGGTTTTTCCATTTATCTACCCTAATAAGATGGAGAAGAAACCGTATACAAGAGATCGAATTAGATGATGAATCTTGGACAAGTGATAGAGTAGACATCCAAGAATACTTTAATAAGAATTTTAAGGCTCTATTCCAGTTAAGTTGCCCAAATATTCCTAACAATTTGGAAAACCTAATTAATATATGCATCTTTGATGATGAAAATGAAGAATTATGCAGAATTCCTACGAGGGAGGAAATCCACAGAACTATTTTTGAAACGAAATCCCTCATGGCTCTAGGGCCAGATTCCTGGCTTTGTTCTATAAACATTATTGGGAAACAATGGGCTTCAGAAGTGGGTGGTTATTGAAAGAATTCAATAAAACTTTCATATCTTCAACCCTTAGGAAAAAGGGGGAGTTTACAGCCAATCTTGGCCTATCAGTTTGTGTAATGAATGCTATAAGGTGATATCTAAAGATCCTGGTGAGTAGATTGAGGCCTCTCTTACCAAGACCGGTGGATCCAGCCTAAGCGGCACTTGTGCCAAATCACTAGGTTACTAAAAATGTGGTGTTTGGTCAATAAGTGGTGCATAGTTTTTTTATTTAAGATAAAGAAAGGATTCTTGGGAATCAAATTGGATTTCCTTTCCGAATAAAGTTTAGCTACATAATTGGTTGTAGCCTTAGGCTACAAACTCACTCAATATCTTTTTGTTGGAGGTGAATTTTGACAAATCCACCATTAGATTACATCTTCTTCTTATATCTTTTATGTTTGCAAAATTTTAAGAAAATTAAAGATCAATAACTATGTCATCAATACATTTTTAAATTGCAAGTTTTTGTAAATTAGAATTATGCATGAAATAAAAGTTTATAGATTATATAGTAAATAATATCCGATTGACATAAAATTTGACATATGTATTAAGAGCATAAAGAAAATGTAATTCAACGGTTAGATTTTCAAAATATGCAGTAATATTTATTTTATTAAGTGAGTTTATAGCCTAAAACTACAATTGATTTTGTAGCTAAACTTTGTCCTTTCCAAAAAGCCTATAATCAGATTAAATGGAAATTCTTCTTGCTGGTTCTCAAAGGGGTTGGCTTCAATGAGAAATTCATAAACTTGATCAACCCGTGTATATCCATGGTCCAATTCCCAGTATTACTAAATGAAGGCCAGTGCCCAAGCTTCTCTCCATCTCATGGGATTAGATAGGGAGATCCCATATCCCCATATCTCTTCATTCTAGGAAGTGAAGTTCTTATGAGGCTCATCAACAGGGAGAATATTACAACGCTAGATTTATGCGGTTAAAGTATCAGGTAATGTTTCTCCCATATCCAAACTCAACTCTACTATGATGATGATGTAATTAATCTTTTGCAAAGCAAAAATGTAACGACTTATTGTTTTAAAGAATTGTTTGGAAAAGTATTTTCTTTAGTCTAGGCAGGTGATTAGTGTGGAGAAATCTGGTTTATTTCACTCTAAAGAAGTTAGCAAATAATCCCTAAACTAGTTAAGATGTTGTTGGGGGCTCAACAAGCTTCCACCTAATACATAATACCTAGGTGTACCAATGTTCTTTTCAGCCAACATAAGCAATGACCTTAAGCCGATAAAAGAAAAATTAGAAAATAAGCTATTGTGGTTGGAAGAGTAAAAATATATCTTGGTAAGGTAGAGCAACTCCCATTAAATCTGTTGCACATGCCATCCCAACTTACACAATGTCAGCTCTACAATTTACAAAAGAGCTTTGTGATCAGATGCATGCTACCATTAGTGGAACCCAAAATCTAGATTTGGATCCTTTTTTACCCCCATGGCGTGGCCATCTTTATGTTGGTCAAGGTTTGGGATTTAGAAGATCCTAATACTTTAACCAAGCTCCTCTCCAAAATTGCATGGAGGATTTTAATCAAGAAAAACTGTTTATGCTTCAATGTACTTTGGACTAAATATAAAGTAAGAAATAATTGGTTGAATCATCATACAGTGGGAAGCTCATCACCAATTTGGAGAAGTGTTGAAGGAACCAAAAATCTGCTATCTTGATGTGCTTGCCTCTTGGTAGGAAATGGGAACTCAATAAGGACTCGGATTCCTGACCTCCTAACTTTCATTCTAATTCCTAAAGAAGGAGCTCATCCCGATACTGCCATATTAGTGTCCCAATTACTCCATCAGAACACTTGGGATTTAGCCAAGCTAACCAGCTTCTTTGATGAAGCTACTATTAAGTTAATATAGAAAATCCCCCTCTCATTATTTTCCTAGAATGGCAAATGGACTTGGACTCACACCATCACAGGAGATATGTCAAGTCTTCATATTGGATAAGTAGAAGTACAAACCAACCCAACACCAAACACACACCTCCCCCTCCCCCACACAACAACCAAGCTATAATCCAACGTCAGATTTGGAAAGCAAAAATTGATGATAGGCTCAAAATCCTTTTATGGTGAATTGCTGCATATTGCCTCTTCACCAAAGTGTGGACACAATGGATGGAATTGCCACTTAGTTTTTGCAATAGTCTAGGAACCATATATATATAGTGTCCTTCCGAAGAAGGACCATTGATCTTACTATCAAAAATATGAATTTGGAATTTAGGTACGTTCTTAGGAAGGTGTAAGGCACTCAAGATCGCCCAACCCTAAGGTTGGTCTTCCATCATTGTGTCTTATGTCTTAACCCTATTAAAAACACTCATTGTATCTATACTCACACACACATTAGCACACATCTAAGTACACAACATGGCATCAATCATCCCAAAAAGACCTAATCATAAGTCTATCATGGCATAACATAAACCCTAGCATGTTACTATCATACATATCATATCCAAGGCAGCAACATAGGCATAGAAAGATCTAAGCAAATATGTGACTGCATCTATACTTCAAGAAGAACTCAACCTAACAAACATGTTTATTTCTATCATCAAGGCAAAATCATTTTCAAAGATGCATAGGAATGTGAATGCATGACTTACCTTACAACAACTCAGTACCTATGGCATTTATGCATGAGCATATGAATGTGTGTTCACGGCACCAAAAGAAGAAAACGTAAGACAAAGCCTAATTTAAACATATTAAAAAGTAAATGAATAACAAGCATGTGAAACAGAATATCAAAAACACAAATATATGAAAAAGGATCTAAGACAGTAGTATTGCATGTGAAATCAGAAACAAAATTAGAAAAATTAGGGTTTCTAGGCAGGATCATGCGTACACAAAATTAAGCCTGCATACACAGCCAAGATTATGTGCACGTGCGTTTCAGCTCAGAAACTCTAGCAACACAAAAACTAAAACAGAGCTTCAAAACGATAAATAAAACATGCTTCTAATATAAATCTAAACAACCTAAACTAAAAACAAATATATCAAAGATAAACAAAATAAAATCTACTCCTAAAAGTGCATTGGATCTAACAACAAACAAGAACCACATCAAAACATGTTTATCAATACATCAAAGCATTTAGCTTTCCAATCAAAACATGATGAGATAAAACACAATAAAATAGCACAAAAGAACATATATTTCTAAACATGAATAACATATAAATTAACTAGGAACAACAAAAAACACAACTTAAAAAAAAAAAAAAAAAAAAAAAAAAAAAAAAGAAAAGAAAAAGAGCCAAATCAAGAAAAAGCCATGAAGAGAAACTCACCTTGCTATGGAACACAAACTTGATTGATATTTAACTGGCCCCTCAGTGCCTACACAACAAGATTGAATGATAATCAAAGGAATCAAATATATCAATAGTTCATTAGTAATCAAATCTCAAATAAAAAGATGTTATTGATGAGATTGTTTGAAAAAGGCTTTGAAAAAGGATAGAAAATAGTTTGTTGCCTTAGAACTAACTAAAGAGAGGTTATTTCTTTTGTCAAAAACATGCTAAGGGACTGCCTTAGGGTTTTCCAAAGAAAAAATAGGGTTTTAGAAAAGATGGAGCCTAAAAAATCACTCTCTCTAGCTAAGATTTTGATTGGAGGCATGGGGTGAGTAGTTATAAGTAAAAATTAGGGTTTTAGGGGTTGTTTAATGATCTCTAGACGTACTCAAGGGTCTATGGGCCAGCCCACAACAAATAATGATGTTTTGGACTCTTAAAATGAAGTTTGAAACCCCAAAAAATCAGACTACCCAGTTAACCCAACTTCAAACAGCCATAACTCACTCAATTTAAGTCTAGGATTTCTACTTTCCAATGAGATAAACCTCTCCCAAAAATTATTTGTATATCAAAAGTTATGGTCAAAACAGTGAGAAAATATCATTTTTCAGTATCAATTTCAAAGTGACTTGAGCACTTTTGAGTTGTAATAATTTTCAAACTATCAAAATAACTTCAATTACCATTTGTAGACATCTCAAGCTCATCATTGGGACTGGGGACTAAAATCTATTAACTAGGTACTGTGAGAGACCGAGGAAATTTAGGGCCTTTCAAAAAAGAGATTCAGGTGCTTTTAAGGGCACCTCTCTTTTGGGTAGTGTTGTGGAGTTGTCACTTTTTTTTTTTTTTTTACAAAAAAATAAGAAAAAATAAATACAAATTACATATTCAAAATACTTCATTGTCATTGATTGAATAAGAAAAAGTACAACTTTGGTAAATTAACCTTACAAGGCTTTGAGTCCTAGTTACAATCTATGCAAAAGAATACAAAACTTTGGTCCTAGTTATAATCTATCAAAATTCAAAAGACAAAACACTAGTCTACCTATCCAAAAATCTTAAGCTCGTGGGCTTGGTTACGAAATGGGAAAGTGTTAGGTACCCATTCCTCCCAGAGAGAGTTTGGTCTTCTAGACTCTAATGACCCATATACCCTTCTTTGCATGATGTTGAATGATATGTTATAATGCACATGAAAAATACTTGACCAAAATTAATTTTTAATAAATTTGTCTTATGGATGTGCCCTCTTTTTAAAGAAAATTTAAATCTGTTTTGAAAAAAAAAAAAATTAGCTTGTAAAGAAAAATTAGATCCATTTTTACAAAGTGTTAAAAAGAAAGATTTTATCAAGAAATTTAAGATCTGTTTTGTATGAAGTTAAAAAAAAAAAATGATTTGATTTATAAAGAAAATCCAATCTGCTTTTAAAAGAAAAAATATTTTTGGTTTATAAAAAAATTAGATCTGTTGTTGAAACAAATACTAATAAAAAAAAATTATAAAAAAATCAGATCTGTTGTTGAAACAAATACTAATAAAAAAAATTTGAAAGAGGATTGACATTTATGAGGTAAATCTATTATGCATGCATGACATATTGAAGAAAAAAGAAATTCGACCTAATTTTCAATCCCTTCTTTTAAATTTCAGAATCTACAATTTTGTAAAAAAAAAAAATTCTAAAAAAATCAAAACTGTATTTAATGAAAATACAGATTAGTTTTGTGTTAAAAAAATCATATCTGTATTTAATGAAAATATATATCAATTTGGTGTTAAAAAATCAGATCTAAAAATACAGATCAGTTTTGAGTTTTGAAAAAAATCATATTTGAAAATAGAGATCAGTTTTGTGTTTTGAAAAAAATTAGATCTGAAAATGCAGACCAGTTTTGTGTTATGGAAAAAATCAAATCTGAAAATATAGATTAGTTTTGTGTTAAAAAAAATCAAATCTGAAAATACAGATTAGTTTTGTGTTTTGAAAAAAATCTTTGATAATCATTAGCAGATTTTGAAATTTAAGAAAAGGAATTACAGTAAACAATCATCTAAGAACATGTTAAAGAAAATTCTAGCAAAGCATCTAAACATGGTAATTATATATCAAGAACAAGACATACTAGAACACGCTAAACATATTCATGCATCAAACCATAACAAAACCAATGGAAGAAGAAAAGAAAGAAGAAAAAAACAAAATACCTCTTGCATGAGCGTGCTCTTCTAATGAAATAATATTTTAGAAATTAAAGAAGTTTGTTCACATCTCTAAAGCCTAAATTCTTTACTTACAAAATGACGTTCCTAAAGCAAAAGCGTCCAAAACGTTTTTAACGTAAGGGAAATTGAAGTGTCAGAAGGGAAGCCCCTAATTCTTATTTGTTTCCTCTATTTATAGGGGTTGGGATGCTTCAAAAAATCAGCTAAATGAGATCATATATGAATGGTAATGCGTTTTGATTTTTAATAAGTCGAAAAAGATAGAATCTATCTCAATTAGGGGGTCCCCAAGCCAAGCCGAAAATTTAGGCCAATCGGCAATTGGGAATTGCTGATAAGCACTTGCTATGTGCCGATTAGCATTCCAAGAGTGCCGAATGGCCCTCTTGGGTGTCAAACCCGTGTTTGAGTTTTGATCCAATTTGGACTCATTTTTTGAGAATTTTTTAGCCGAGAATTGTACCTAGACACATTTTTTAATCCATATTCTAAAAATTAATCCATTTTTCCGGATATTCAGATTTATAAAATCATAATTATCTTGCAGATAAACATTCCAAAAAGGCTTGATTATCCACAATTTACTTATTATCTGATTATCCATTTATTCTCATGCGAGCAAGTCTATCTTTAACACTAACTCAATAATCAATCACAAAATTATTTAATTAATTTTAATTATCTAACCAATTAGAATTAATTTAAATTAATCGTGCGTGATCAGTTTCACTTAAACTAAATGCATGTAGACCATGAAAACTTGATCATGTGATGTCTTTCAATTCGACGGTCTGATTTGAAAATTGGGCATACCATCACGACCGTTAAACCCTCAAAATCATTTTTATGATATGCAATGAATGAATTAATGCATGTGATGAAACTATAAATTTTGAGTATATGAATGGTCACTCTAGTCATCTTCCAAGATTAAATTCTGAATGCAAAATCGAGTATTTACAGATACAAAATGATTTATCTACACAAAGCCTTCTTGTCCTGATTTTTTTATTTTAGCGACACCATGTGCCCTCTATGCAATGTTGAGGAAGAATCTTGCCTCCATCTCTTTGGGCTTTGCTTTTTTGCAAAGGCCATCTAGTTCTCTAGCCAATGGGCCTAAAAATTAAATACATAAATTTTTTGTCCACTTCTCAACTTGTCATAGGTTTTTCTTTCCCCTCCTTCTAAATTTGACATAGAGGAGTTTCGTAGAGATAAGTTTATCCTATTTGGGACTATTTTTTGTTAACAAAATCCTTCCATTCCATTCAAAAGAATCAAGTTGAAAAGCCAATCACAAGTAAGGGATGGCGTCTTTTGGCATTTCGAATGAAGATATTTCAATTTTAGTCTCCCATTGTGACTATTGAATTTTATCACACATGCACACGCAAAAAATCTAGGGATGGCAAAAATGTCCCATTTTACTTGACCTGCTTTGTCTCATTCCGGTTCACATAGGTTTTCCTCTACTTTGAAGAAGGAACGAGGTAGGGATCGGTTTTAGGGTCCCACCTTATGTAGAATGTGTATATGTATTTTATTTAAAATATATTTAGGCATTTTTATAATATAATGCCTTTTATCCACATTGTATTTATGATTTATTTATTTTGTACATATTTTATTATTATATCCTAAACAATTTTTTTTTTCTTTCTTTCTCTCTCGCAACACTTTCTTCTTTGCTCTTCCCTTTTTTTTTTATTATCTTCTTTATCTCATTAATGACATGGTCAACTAATTAGAGATGGAAAAATGACTCCATCTCATGTGCGTTTTCCTCATTTGAAAGCAGTGAAGTCGATACCGTACCGGTGCTGGCCGGTATGTACCGTACCGATATTGAAACGATAACGTTTCGTACCAGTTTAAATACCGGTCGTACTAGCCATACCGGTCGGTATTGCCCAAAATTATGTTTTATGAGTACCGGCCGGTACAGAAAAAAACTATTTTTTTTTTAGTTTTGTAATTTTTAAATTTTTGTAAGGGCATAATGGTAACTTATTTACATTAACTTATTAGTATTATTTGTTTTCTTAGTATGCAATGAACAATTAAGCTTTCTATTTTTTATATTGTGTTTTTTTTTTCTTTTCTTTTAATTGATGCTAAAGTCTAAAATTATGAATACTTTGTTCTAAATTGAGGTAATGTTTTATGATAAACTTTTATATTTATTATAATATTAGTGAAATATTATATGCTTATAAACATGGTTCTAGATATTGTGTGTGTGTGTGTGTGTGTGTGTGTGTAATATATAAAATAGCAGTAAACCCGAAACGGTACACCGGTATTGACCGATACCTGACATATATTGTACCGCTAAATAAACCAGTACAACCTTCGATACGGTATTGACTTCCTTGTCTGAAAGTGAAGACGAGATGCCTATGATCCGACTCTAGCCTTATATCATTGTCATCTCTAATCATAACCCTAAAATACTACTTTTGAGAATGATATAGCTTGGTCCCTTAAGTTTCTCCACAAAAAAGAAGCTTGGTCCCTTAAGAAAAAAATTTCTGATTTTACCGTTGAGAATGATAGTTGCCAATTGTCATCGACAATCCTTTTTGGTCTCCTAAACTTGTTCTAACTTCTACCATGTTAGAAGAATAATAAGATTTGACATTTTTTTTCCTTATTATAAAGTTAAGTGATTTGTACTAGACAACTCATTTCACCAATATAACTGAAAAGTACTTAGCTATGCATGTGCAATTCGATTTTCATCTTGTTTTTTTCAATATTTTTTTTTTTTTTTTTTTTTTTTTTGGGTGGGGGAGGTAGAGGTTTAAATACTTAACTTTTCATCCTAGCCATCCAATTTGATGGGGGGAAAAACACTTTTTAATTTTTTAACTTTTTATCTTCTATATTTTAACGGCTAAAATTTAATTTTTTAATTTTTCATCTCAGCCATCCGTAAGTTATTGCGTCTTGTGTAATATCTCATATATCGCATGGGAATTCCATCTAGAGGGTACTTTGAGTTAGTGTAAAGAGGAATGACGGAACTTATATATAAGTCGATCTCCCTGGTGTTCCTAATCTATTCTGTATTTTTATTTTTTTGGGGGGTGGGGGGGGGGGGTATGTAAGAGTATTCACAGAGGTGCTAAAATAACCAAAATGTTATTTAAGCACTTCAAATACTAAAAATGACCCAACATTCTAGATTCTATATTTAAATATTTTTTACTACATGCTACAGTAAGTTGCTGCTTATGGTAGCATGTTGCTAACTTTTTTTCATTATACTCTCTCTCTCTCTCAGCTTGGTTCATGGATCTCTGTGATTTTGGGTCCCTGTGGTTGATAATAGTGGTTGTTGGGTAAACCACAGTAGGAGATGGTTTTGGGTTTCAATTGATTTTATGGTAGGTTTCGGTTGTTGCTACAACCATGGTGGATTGCTGGGCCTTGTGACTATTTGTGGTTCTTGCTAAGATACATGGTTGTCAAAATCGTGATCTAGATCGTAGGTGATGATGTGAAGAAAATCAGTAGGCTGGATGCTCTGGATTTGAATGGCTTACTGGCAGTCTTGATGGCCTGAAAAAGAAAGAACAATGATCAAAGGTGACCGAAGTTGCCGACCAAGAACCCTCCGATGCCAAAGTTAGTTTTTCTTTCTTAAATTCCAGAGTTTCCACTTTTCAAGAATTATACAAACGTACCTTTGTCTGGTCTGAATGGACGCTTATATAGTGTACTCTAGAAATAGTTATTAAATTTGTAACTTCCCCTATATTTGAGAAGATTAGAGGGTTCGGGGATAACTTCCTTAACCGCCATGGAGGTTATATATTTTCATATAACCATCATTGGAAGTTAAGTATTTAATTAGTTATAGCGATGAACCTAGATCTCACCGATGCCTTGGAATAATGGTATGCGGTTCCATCGGCTAAGTGTTAGGGGGTCATCCAGGAGCATTCCTAACGAGCGCTCCCCGTTGGTCATCCCTCTGAGGACGACCTTCTCACCGACGATCGTTTATGGACGACCTTATGGTTGTCCATACATGGGCGACCTTATGTGTGGAATGCCTCCTCTGCTCTGGACGTCTCCTATGGACAAGCTGGAGTTGGTTAGATTTTTAGTTCTCCATCAGTAGGATTGCATGATTTTATGATCTCACCTCACCAAAACGTATAGGATCACACTAAGATCGAAAAATGGTAGGCTTGTATGTAAGATCGTGTAGGATCGTATGAGATCCTACTGATTCTACCGATCCTACCAAAACATCAGTTTTTGGGTTTTTTTTTTTATTTTTTATTTTTTTATGGGATAAATTTTTTGGTTTTAATGAAACTTTAAGGGTTTTCATTTTTCCATGTTGTGATGGTATGAGTTTCTTTTTATTTTATATAATTATATTAACCTAAGAAAATGTTTTCTAGTTTCTATTCCACTTGTAATCAAGATGAAAGAATGCTTCATTATTTCTAAATGAAAATTTCATATTGGTTTTGCTACCTTTTAAACTATAATGTTGTTAAATTTTTTTGATCAATATACTAATTTGTATTAGAATATTACTAAAATGCTTTTCTTATATATAATTTTATAAGTATGCTTGTATTTATATATTGATTGATTTGTTTTTTTTAGCATGCTCTATAATTGTTGTTGAGTGGTATAACTTGAATAGTTAAGTGTGAAGTTGTATCTTGATCTCTTTTGCAACTCTAATATACAAATATACAATGCCTACATAGTTGATGAATTGGATGATGATGATTAGGACGATAGTTATAAGAAACCTAGAGTGAGATTAATTAAATGTTTACTTCACCTTAATATTCATCTTGCTTTTGGATTTCATATTTTAGTTAGTTAGTTTTCATTTGATAACTTATTTTAGATTTTAAACTTTGAAATTGGAAAATATTTCCATATGTGTTGATAAATATTTTGGTATTTGGTTGCTAATCAAACATTTATTGAACTTTTAGAAATATTGGGTCAAAACTTAAATATATTTGTTTTATTAGTATAGACGCAACGATATATAACATTCAAATTGCATCATATGATGCAAATCTTTGTTTTTAATGGATAAATTCACAATTTACATGATTATTCAACATATAAAGTCATTATCAATGTGTTTTTTGCTTTAAATTTGAAAATATATAGGATTTTACGATTCACGATCCGATCTTACAATCCACGATCCCAACTACCTCCTACAATCCTATATAAGATCTCTATTTTGACAATCTTGGTAAGATGGGTTTGTGGTGGGTTTTTAAAAAAAAAAAATATATATATATATATATATATATTGTGGGGGATAAAACGCCAAAACACCATATGGGCCTTAGGCCTAGTCCGAGGACGTGAGTTCCACTAAAGGGGTCGTGTGTCAGGAGCAAGGCCATCTAACACTAGGGCCCAAAGGCAGCCGACCAAGTTGCCAGCCTGTCGGAGATGAGCCGAGGATAGAGTCTCCTCGGACGTAGGTCGGGAACAGAACATGGTGCCAAATGCCCAGGGGAGGGCCCCTGAGGCTCGGCGAGTTGTCCTACTTCTCAAACGAGATGCCGAGGTGGGAGACAAGGGAGACGTGAATTGCATGAAGCTCCTGCCACCACATTAATGACCCCTCACCTACCCGCCTGGCCGCATTAATGGGGAAATGACTATTGAGAGGACGGTGAACAGCCTTAAGGGCATTGGGAAGCGTTTTCAGGGAAAAGACAGATGGGAACCAAGCATGGGAAGTATAAAAGAAGAAGGGAGGACCACGAGAAAGGGGATTTTGGGGGGGGGTTTTGGGGAGAAGAAAGACTCTTTCTAACTCCACTGTGAGGACAAGCAAGGGAAAGGCCCGGACATACGCTCTCGGATCACTTCCGAGGAGAGGCACAGGTGTTCCCCCAATTTCTGGCATAACAGCCACAGACCTCACCCGCACTCCATAGCCTTCTAGAACCCCAAGAAGTCTAGGCTTTAAGCCCATCCTCTACAAATTCTATTGTAAAAGCCACTTGGGCCGGCCCAGCCACGGATCAGGGCCTAAGGCTCAATTTGTGCCCCTACAATTGGCGCCGTCTGTGGGGAAGCCAAGACAAAAGGGACTGGAAGTGCCATGGAAGGTTCAGGTTCACGTCATGCGGAGTCCAGGGGGTCCCAGCACGAGGACCATTTTGTGCGATTAGAAAGAGAACGTGAAGCCAGTGTCCACACGGAAGGTACGCGCGGTAGGAGTCGTGCACATGGTGGTAGTAGGGCCTCCAATGGGAAAAACGTTGAGACCCTGCAAAGGGAGGTTGACCATCTAAGAAGAAAGCTGCGCCGGGAAAAACGAAGGCGTACGCCCTCCCCTTCAGACCGGTCTTCAGCGGATGTCAGCAGTAGCTCTGGCAGTTCCAGGTCGAGGACTCCCCTTCCCGAGTCCTATTCCCAGGAGGACGAGCACCATCGCCAACCTAAGGACAAGAGGACGTCCTCCAGAGTCCTGGCCAACAATGCACTGAGCAAGGCGCTCCACCAGATTTCCAAGTCGCCCTTCACCCGGAGGATCGAGAAGGGAAAACTCCCAAGAAGGTTCACCCAGCCAGCCTTCACCGTTTACAACGGGAGAACGGACCCAGTGGAGCACGTGAGCCACTTCAGCCAGAGGATGGCAGTGCACTCGAAGAACGAGACCCTGATGTGCAAGGTCTTTCCTTCCAGCCTAGGACCCGTCGCGATGAGATGGTTTAACAGCCTAAAGGCAGGCTCTGTCAACTCTTTCGCGGAGCTCACCAGGGCGTTCGGCTCGTGGTTCATCACGTGCAGCAGGATCCCTCGGCCGATAGATTCACTGTTGTCCATGGCTATGAGAGAGGGAGAGACCCTCAGAGCCTATACCGACAGATATTGGGAGATGTACAATGAGATCGATGGATACTTCGACGAAGTTGCCATAAGCACTTTCAAGGTCGGCCTACCAAACGAGCACGACCTGAGGAAGTCGCTGACCAGGCGGCCTGTCAAGAGTGTGCGACGGCTCATGGACCGCATTGATGAGTACACGCGGGTAGAGGAGGATCAGTTACAGGTGAAAGCTAGGGCGAAGGTTATCCCTCAGGAAAGGAGGGATTTCAGGTCGGACGGGTACAGCAACAGTAGGCCGAGGAGAGAGTTCATCGAGCAACCTCGTCGGGCGCCAGCGCAAGTACTCGGCATCGCATTTCGCGAGCCCATACAACGGGTGTTTGAGAAAATCCGCCACGAGCCCTATTTCCGGTGGCCCAACAAAATGATAGGCGATCCCTCGAAGCGAAACCAAAACCTCCACTGCCAGTACCATCAAGAGCACGGCCATACGACCGAGAACTGCAAGAGCCTGCGCTTTTACCTTGAACAGCTGGTGAAGGAGGGGAAGTTAGGACAATTCGTGCACGGCCATGAGGGGAGGAGAGAGCACCATGGGCCGGCAGGCCAGGACCTCCCTGCCCCAAGACCTCCCCTGGGAACCATCAACGTCATCCTTGCAGCTCCTGGGAGGATCGGCTCGCGCCCGCCTAGGGTGATGAATGTGACACGGGCCCATGCTGGAGGCTCTGGCTCCGAGCCGAAGAGGATCAAAGGTGACAAGCCGCCTACATTGGCCTTCTCGGAGGCGGATAAAGAAGGGACCATCCAACCCCATGATGACGCATTAGTCATAACGCTGAGAATCGGAGGATACGACATGAAGAGGGTGATGGTGGACCAAGGGAGTGGCGCGGACATCATGTACCCCGACCTGTTTAGGGGGTTAAGCTTGAGGGAAGAGGACCTCTCGGCCTACGACTCGCCTTTGATAAGCTTCGAGGGGAAGACAGTGGTGCCGAAAGGACAGATTAGACTACCTGTACAATCGGGCCCGGCAGTGGTGGAGGTGGACTTCATTATGGTGGACGCCTACTCTCCTTACACGGCCATCGTGGGGAGGCCTTGGCTGCACGCCCTAGGGGCCGTCTCCTCCACTCTCCATACCAAGGTGAAGTTTCCTTTTTAAGGCCAAGTCGAGGAAATCCTAGGAAGTCAGTCCGCGGCGAGACAGTGCCTGACAGCCGCAGTTCTGCGCAGATCGGAACCCGAGCCCTCGGCGCCCGCTGCTCCGACCCCATAGCAATTAGCCCCTTCTGCCACGACTAGAGGGGCAGTGGCAAAAGGGCCCGGATGCGAGGGGTTGGACAAAGTTCTTGTTGGCGACGACCCAGAGAGGTTCTTCCAGATTGGTGCTCAGCTACCGACGGAAGAAAGGGAAGAGCTGTTCGCTCTCTTGAGAAGAAACCTCGACGTGTTTGCATGGGACGAGCATGAGATGCCTGGGATCGACCCAAACTTCATCTGCCACCACCTGAATGTCAACCCGGCGGCAGTGCCAAAGAAGCAATCTCTTCGACGCTCTTCCGCAGAACATTCTGAGGCCGTAAAGGAGGAGGTCATCAAACTCAAGAAGGCAGGAGCAATCAAGGAGGTCTTCGATCCTGAATGGTTGGCGCACCCAGTCGTGGTGAAGAAGAAGAACGGGAAATGGAGAGTGTGCGTGGACTTCACAGACCTCAACAAGGCCTGTCCCAAGGACCCATTCCCGATGCCCCGCATAGACCAACTTGTAGACGCGACGGTCGGCCACCCTCGCATGAGTTTCCTGGACGCCTTTCAGGGGTACCACCAAATACCTCTGGTCTTAGAAGACCAGGAGAAGACCGCCTTTGTGACCCCCACCGGCAACTACCACTACAAGGTGATGCCCTTTGGTCTGAAAAATGCAGGGGCCACTTATCAGAGGATGATGACCCGGATGTTCGAGGCTCAGTTGGGGAAGACTGTCGAGGTATACGTGGACGACATGGTTGTGAAGAGCAGGGCCGTATCGGACCACGTGGCTGATCTCGACAGGACGTTCCGGACTCTGCGGGAACATAAGTTACGATTGAACGCCGCCAAATGCTCCTTCGGCGTGGGATCGGGTAAATTCCTGGGCTACATGCTGACTCACAGGGGTATCGAAGCCAACCCCGAACAAATCTCCGCGATATGTAACCTGCAACCACCTCGAAACCCGAAGGAGGTCCAGAAGCTGGCTGGAATGACAGCAGCCCTCAGCAGGTTCATCTCTCGCTCGGCGGACAGATGTCGGCCGTTCTTTCAGCTGCTGAACAAATGGAAGGGATTCGAATGGACCGAGGAGTGCTCCTAGGCGTTTCAGTAGCTGAAGGAATACCTTTCTCGACCACCCATCATGTCTCGTCCCGATCCAGACGAGGTGCTGTTTGCGTACCTGGCCGTGGCTGCCCACGCGGTTAGCCTGGTTTTGATACGAGACGACGACGGCATACAACGGCCGATCTACTACATTAGCAAGTCTTTGCAGGAGGCGGAGATCCGGTACTTACCATTGGAGAAGGCGGTGCTGGCCATAGTGCATGCGACGCGCCAGCTCCCACATTACTTTCAATCTCATACGGTTGTCGTATTAACCCAACTCCCACTCCAGTCCGTGCTGCGTAGTGCTGACTACTCTAGTAGAGTCGCCAAATGGGGAACCTTCTTAGGGGCCTTCGACATAAAATATTTACCTCGTACATCTGTAAAGGGGCAAGTCCTGGCCGACCTAGTGGCGGAATTCACGGAGCCTTCCCTGGGAGAAAACTTGGGGGGATGGGGCGCAGGGGGAAAGCCAGTCGGCGCAATCTCGAGCGAAGCGCCTCCGGTGTGGAAGCTCCATGTGGATGGGGCGGCGAACCAGAGGGGTTCAGGCGCGGGAATAGTCTTGACGTCTCCTGAGGGGATCATCGTGGAAAAATTCTTGAGGTTAGCGTTCTCGGCCACCAACAACGAAGCCGAGTACGAGGCTCTGCTGGCCGGGATGGACATGGCACAAAAAATGGGGGCCAGAGGGGTGCAAATTTTCTCGGACTCACAGCTGGTGGTCGGCCAGGTGGAAGGGAAATTGGAGGCTAGGGAGCCAAGGATGCGGGACTATCTAGCCCGCGCGAAGCACCTACAAGCCAAGTTCAAGTCCTTCGGGTTGTCGTATGTTTCTAGGAGCAGAAACACCCACGCTGACTCGCTCGCCACCCTCGCTACCACCTCGGCTCAGGGGCTCCCTCGGATCATTCTTGTTGAGGACATGCTCAAACCAGTTGGGCAGGAATGTCACACCCCTTGGATCCAGCAGGTCAGAGTTGGGTGCAGTTGGATGGACCCCATTGCATCCTTCCTTAAACACGACATACTGCCGGAGGACAAGTCAGAAGCCGACAAGATCCGCCGGAAGGCTCCGCGCTTTTGGCTGTCCGAGGACCAAAAGCTTTATAAACGCTCCTTCTCGGGGCCCTACCTGTTGTGTGTACATCCGGAAGAGACGGAGCAGCTCTTAGAAGAACTACACGAGGGAATTTGCGGTAGTCACACGGGCGAAAGGTCGTTGGCTCACAGGGCCCTCACACAGGGGTACTGGTGGCCGAACATGCAAAGGGAGGCGCAAGAGTACGCGAGGAAGTGCGACCAATGTCAGAGGTATGCTCGCAACATCCATCAACCTGGCGGCGTTCTTAACCCATTGGTCAGCCCATGGCCGTTCGCACAATGGGGCTTGGACATTGTGGGACCGTTTCCAAGAGCGGCGGGCAACAAGCGATGGCTGCCTGTCGGAACAGACTACTTCACTAAGTGGGTAGAAGCCGAACCCCTTTCGAATATCCGAGACGTGGATGCGAAGAGGTTTGTTTGGAAGAACATCGTTACCAGATTCGGGATACCACGCACTCTAATCTCGGACAATGGACTGCAGTTCGACAGCAAGGCCTTCAGGAAGTACTGTGGGGACCTCGGCATCATGAACAGGTACTCCACTCTGGCCTACCCGCAGGGGAACGGCCAGGCTGAGGCGACTAACAAGTCGATAGTCAACGGACTCAAGAAGAGATTGGATGATGCGAAGGGCAGATGGGTGGATGAAGTACCCCATGTGTTGTGGACTTACCGAACCACGCCAAGGAGGTCCACCGGAGAGACTCCCTTCGCAATGACGTACGGCGCCGAGGCCGTAATACCCGTAAAGGTGGGTTTCCCAACAATGAGGGCGCAGTCGTTCGCCCCAGACGCCAATGATAGCATGCTACTGAAGGAGCTGGACTTGGTGGAAGAAAGAAGGGAAAACGCTATGGTCCGACTAGCGTGCTATCAACAGAAGCTCAAACAAGGATATGACTCTCATGTACGGTCTAGGCCTCTCGCTCCAGGAGACCTTGTTTTGAAAAAGGTCGTGGGGGCAGTAAAGGACCCATTGTGGGGGAAGTTGGGGCCGAATTGGGAGGGACCCTACCGAATAACCTCAGTAGCCGGCGTGGGGGCATACTATCTAGCCGACCTGGATGACAAACTTGTAAAGCGACCGTTTAATGTAAATAATCTTCGAAGGTATTACTACTGATGAAAGGCGTGTCCGCCATATTTCCAGATATCATCGTCTTGTGCCAATTGTTAAATACTATCATCCTTATCGGTGCAATTTATTCCTTTTTTTTTTTAAGTGTTAATGTCAACCTCGGTTAAGCCAGGTCCTCGGACCTTCTACCTCGGGAAAATTTAACACGATTCAATTTTAATTAAGTGTTAAATGTCAACTGGGGCTAAGCCAGGTCCTTAGACCTTCTGCCTTAGGAAAATTTTAACACACTTACAATTTATCATGTTAATGTCAATCTCGGCTAAGCCAGGTCCTCGGACCTTCTGCCTTGGGAAAATTTAACATGCAATTTATTCCTTTTTTAAGTGTTAATGTCAACCTCGGTTAAGCCAGGTCCTCGGACCTTCTACCTCGGGAAAATTTAACACGATTCAATTTTAATTAAGTGTTAAATGTCAACTGGGGCTAAGCCAGGTTCTTAGACCTTCTGCCTTAGGAAAATTTTAACACACTTACAATTTATCATGTTAATGTCAATCTCGGCTAAGCCAGGTCCTCGAACCTTCTGCCTTGGAAAAATTTAACATGCAATTTATTCCCTTTTTAAGTGTTAATGTCAACCTCGATTAAGCCAGGTCCTCGGACCTTCTACCTCGGGAAAATTTAACACGATTCAATTTTAATTAAGTGTTAAATGTCAACTGGGGCTAAGCCAGGTCCTTAGACCTTCTGCCTTAGGGAAATTTTAACACACTTACAATTTATCATGTTAATGTTAATCTCGGCTAAGCCAGGTCCTCGGACCTTCTGCCTTGGGAAAATTTAACATGCAATTTATTCCCTTTTTAAGTGTTGATGTCAACCTCGGTTAAGCCAGGTCCTCGGACCTTCTACCTCGGGAAAATTTAACACGATTCAATTTTAATTAAGTGTTAAATGTCAACTGGGGCTAAGCCAAGTCCTTAGACCTTCTGCCTTAGGAAAATTTTAACACACTTACAATTTATCATGTTAATGTCAATCTCGGCTAAGCCAGGTCCTCGGACCTTCTGCCTTGGGAAAATTTAACATGCAATTTATTCCCTTTTTAAGTGTTAATGTCAACCTCGGTTAAGCCAGGTCCTCGGACTCTCTACCTCTGGAAAATTTGACACAATTCAATTTTAATTAAGTGTTAAATGTCAACTGGGGCTAAGCCAGGTCCTTAGACCTTCTGCCTTAGGAAAATTTTAACACATTTACAATTTATCATGTTAATGTCAATCTCGGCTAAGCCAGGTTCTTGGACCTTCTGCCTTGGGAAAATTTAACATGTAATTCAGCCTTTTCTTTTTAAGTACTAACATCAACCGAGGTTATGCCAGGTCCTCGGACCTTCTGCCTTGGGAAGATTTAACACGGTTTAATTTTTCTTAAGCATTAAGCGTTAACTAGTGCTAAGCTAGGCCCTCGGACCTTTTGCCTTAGGCTGATATAACATGGTTCAACCAGTTTTTATCAAGTGACAGGATTGAAATTAAACGATCAACCCTGCTAAGGGTTGAAATCCTCTCGTGGCCGAACCGCACCTATCCTAGTTTCAAACATGCCCAAGGGCACTAAGCTGCTGCCACGAATGTAAGCTTGTTTAGCAAATTACACAATAAACGCAATACAACAAGTAGATTACGCTATAAAGGAAAAGAAACGAAATTCATAGATGATAAGTTGTTCGGTACAAAGTTGGAGCAAAAGGAATTACAAACAAAATGAGTAGAGCCTACATAACAACAATATACAAAAATGGGGCCCGACGCTGCCTATCCCCGGATCTTCAGTGGCGGCTCTTTGGTCTTGCCTTCAGCCTTGGTTTGCTCTGGCACGACCTCGGACGGATCTTGAATCTCTTTTCCTTTGTCCTTAGGATTGGGAAGAGGCAAAACCTGGCCAGCGGGCTCGCCCAACTCCACCACCGGAGCACCGACCTCTTGGAGGGGCAGGACTTGGTCTGAGGAGGAAGGTGCCAAGATAAGGGGAACGTCATCGATGGGTCGGATATCTTCCGGATACCAGACCTTCTCCGCAGCCCTTAACTCGGAGCCGGCAGGGACGCCCGCAGCATTCAGGGCTTCCGCCCAAACCTGCTGGCAGTATTCCCTGCACAGCTCGCCCAACTCCTCCGTCAGGCGATTCTCAGTGTCCTCAACCCCCTGGTTGTATGCAGCCTTAGTGGCAGCGTCCACAGTCTCTCCGACGGTCCAAGCCGCTTCCTCCGCCTGCGCGAGCCCCCTCTTTAAATCCGAGACCTCTTGCCCCGCCTTGGCAAGGGCCTCGTCCTTCTGATGCAAGAGCTTGCGCTGGGCTTCCGCCTGCGCCGTCGCCGACTTGAGACCGGCGTCCAAGCTCTTCCTCTCTGTCTGCTCCAAGGCCAGCTTGGCACCCAGGTCGGTCTTCTCCGCCACAACTCGGCCAAGGTCCTTCTCGACCTCGGCCCTTGCTGCCTGCTCGGCACCGACCTGGGTCTGGTAATGCTCAACCAGGGCATCGGCAGCAAAGGCCTCCTGGATGGCCTGTTTAAGGGGCACCAACAGAAACGTGTTAGATGCATGTGCCCCGCGCAAGGACTAAGGCAAACAAAAGTGTTCGGTTCTTACCAGGCCCAAATTCCTCTTAAGGGAGAGAAAGAGGCGCGTGCGGCCCGTCCTCCCCAGCTCCTCCATATCCCTTGGCAGAAGCAGGGGTCTCTCCAGCGAGCTGGCCAGGTGGAGGGCCTGACCTCTCTGGTAGTCTCGGAGGCTCGCCTGGGTTGAAATCGGAGCCCCGTCCACCTCCAGAGGGGGAAACCAACTCGTCTCCCCTCGGCGGACCTCAGCCTGCCCGCGGATTTCCCCACTTTCCACGGAAGAGGCCCGTCCTCCACCTCTAGCAACTTGCTGCTGCTGCTGCTGTCTCAGGTGCTTCTGTTTTTTCTCTCTTTCCCTATCCGCCTCCTCATTCGCGTTCCTTCTTTTCTTTGGAACGTTGGGAGGAGGGGCGAGTTGTTCGGAGGGAGGAGGAGGCGGAGGCGAGGGTATCCTTGGCTGGGACCCCGAAGCATCATCCTTGGAGACCTTGGTCCCCCTCTTCTTAGCAAAAAGTTCCTTCAAAGACGACATGTCGTCGTCTTCGTCAGAGGATACCTCTGGTATTGCAACTACGAATCCTGGAATACCAGAGTGCCTGTCCGAGGCGGTCTCCTCCTCGTCTGAGATATCGACCACGTGGCCCGCCAATGGTCTCTCGGCCTCTTCTAGGTTGAACCTGTCAATCTCGTCGCCGAGAGATGAAGAGGAAGCCGCAGAACCTTCTTGGACCGCCGCAACCTCTTGCTGCGCGGCTAGGGGGAGTGCTTCGATGGGCTGGCCGTATAAGATCGTGAAAGGCGCGTCCGGCAGAGCACGAGGAGCGAGGAAGCCGTCGTATCGAACGTCGATCCGAGCTCGCCTCCGATGGCCGGCGAGAATGGCGTCTTCAACCTCGCCGAAAGCCTTAGATATAGGGTCATATCCCAGTATCAAGTGGGCGGCTCTCACCTGAAGATCTTCGTTCACAAAAACCTCGGATCTCAAGACCTTGTTGAGGTCTGGGACGTTGACGTTTCCCAGGTGAGGAGATGTGTGTCGCTTATCTGCAAGAGAGAAGTGGAGATGGCAAACGGAGTTAGACACACACCGCGGGAACAATAAGAATGACAGCAAACTGACAGCAAAACGACTAAGGGAATTGAAACGGGGTAGAATCTCGCAAACTAAAGCTCTTAAATCCTAGGGAGCCACACCTGGTTGCCCCGCTCTCACTGGGCAATGTAGACCGTCATGCCACCTCCCTGTAACGAGGAGATAGTCGTCCTTCATGCCCTTGTTAGATTTTGGCAAACAGGAGACAAGCCGGACCGCGCTAGACCTCGACTTGAGGTAGTAGCCTACGTCTCTCAGCCGGTGGCACTCATACATATAGACGACGTCATGCCACGTAAGGTAGAGGCCCATTTGCTCATTAAGAGCATCGACGCTACCTAAGATCGTAAACACATTGAGCGCGCACTGGTCTGGACATAGCCTATGGTTGCGGAGGTACTCCCTAGTCACCTCCTTCATGGGGAGTGTCATCCCGTCCTCTAGAAAGGCGATTATGGGAATGACGACTTGCCCCGCTTGCCTAGAGCCCGCCACGGCCCCCGGGGGACAGTATTGCAGGCCCACATCGGAAGGGATGTGATACTTGACCCGGAATCCTTCCACACCGGAGGGCGTATCCACTAGACACTTAAACCTACCCATGGAATTGAAGCTAGAGGCGTGGACACGTAAAGAGAGGGAAGAAAAGTTGACAGCCGAGGAGAAACTTACGCAAGAACAGTCGTGCGCACTTTGGGAGCTTGTTGGGAGAAAGATGGGAGTTGGATGGCTCTGCAGCAAGTTCGCTCTTTGGAGGAAATGATGAATGGCGCGTCTACCGAAGCATTTTATATGATAGGAAGACGACGGTTCGTGGGAAATATCCCGCTCGAATTTTCGAGGGCGAATCTATGCCGTAGGATCCCCATCCCACCGTAGAATGTGTGCGACAGGGAGTTACTTAGCGCATTTAATGCGGGTGTAACGTATTACGAAGCGCCAAGGAAGCATCCAGGAGGTATGGGCGTACTCCGCACGTGCGACAGTTTAAATGTCACGTGGAGGGAGTATTCGTAGGTCAAAAACCCGTCTACCTCCTCGGATCAGAGTTAGACGACTTTTTGAGGGGCTATTGTGGGGGATAAAACGCCAAAACACCATATGGGCCTTAGGCCTAGTCCGAGGACGTGAGTTCCACTAAAGGGGTCGTGTGTCAGGAGCAAGGCCATCTAACACTAGGGCCCAAGGGCAGCCGACCAAGTTGCCAGCCTGTCAGAGATGAGCCGAGGATAGAGTCTCCTCGGACGTAGGTCGGGAACAGAACATGGTGCCAAACGCCCAGGGGAGGGCCCCTGAGGCTCGACGAGTCGTCCTACTTCTCAAACGAGATGCCAAGGTGGGAGACAAGGGAGACGTGAATTGCATGAAGCTCCTGCCACCGCATTAATGACCCCTCACCTACCCGCCTGGCCGCATTAATGGGGAAATGACTATTGAAAGGACGGTGAACAGCCTTAAGGGCATTGGGGAGCGTTTTCAGGGAAAGGACAGATGGGAACCAGGCATGGGAAGTATAAAAGAAGAAGGGAGGACCACGAGAAAGGGGATTTTGGGGGGGGGGGTTTGGGGAGAAGAAAGACTCTTTCTAACTCCACTGTGAGGACAAGCAAGGGAAAGGCCCGGACATACGCTCTCGGATCACTTCCGAGGAGAGGCACAAGTGTTCCCCCAATTTTTGGCATAACAGCCACGGACCTCACCCGTACTCCATAGCCTTCTAGAACCCCAAGAATTCTAGGCTTTAAGCTCACCCTCTACAAATTCTATTGTAAAAGCCACTTGGGCCGGCCCAGCCACGGATCAGGGCCTAAGGCTCAATTTGTGCCCCTACATATATATATATATATATATATATATAAAAATTAGAGTTGTAGTGCTTGTTTGGTGGGTTTGATATGGATTTTTTTTTTTGGATGAAAATTTTTGGCTATGTCCATAAAAAAAATGGCAATGAATTGTGGTGGTGGCAGGTTGCCGTGGATTCTTGTGGGTGTATGCTTTATACTATTTTAATGGATGTTTATGTTATTTTAATGAGTGATGTGTTAAAAATAAAAAATTTGATGTAGATGTTAAAATAGATCAAATATATTTTTAAGGTACTAAAAGTATAACAATTTAGTATCCCAAATATGAATGCTCTAACATTTTGACAAGGCAAAAGTCAAATTTAGATTCCATTGACAAGAAATTTATTAATTAAGCTACGGCAGGGGTGTTTCTTCACGGAGTCTCTCTGACCTGAAAAAAAAAAAAATATTATGTATAAATTTTAAAAATTTATGATTTTTATATCCTTAAAAAAAAATTTGTGACTGCCCTAAATTATTTTTAGACTCAACATAATTTAATTTTGGACAAAATTTGGCAACAAGCTTAGTTGTAGACTATGGCTACAACTCTATTCAATATTTTTTTTTTATTAAATGTTAATTTTAATAAATCTACCATGAATTACACTTTCTTCTTAAATCATCTGTACTTGTAAAATTTTAAAAAGATAAAAGATCAATAACTACTTTGTCAATTAAATGTTTAAATTTCAAATTTTTATAGTCTAGAATTATACATAAAAAATAAGTTTATAGATCGAATAATAAATAAGATCTAATTGGCATGGAATTTTAACATGTATTAAGAACATAACGAATATGCAATTTATTAGTTAAATTTTCAAATTTTGTAACAATATTAAACTTTGGTCCCCTTATCAATATATTAGGTCCTTACTAAAAAAGAGTCCACCAAAAATTTTATTTAACTAAACTTTTCAAGAGATGTAAGTTGCAATATTAATAATTAGACTATTATGTATCGATTTTAAAATTTAAAAAAATTTTAAAAAGAAGTTGTAAAATTTTATGTATTTGTATGTATGATTTTTTTTGTTAATGTACAAAATTTTCTTTTTATTAAATATTATATAATTTAAATTTCTTAATAACCACCCTAAAAAAATTCAAAATTCTAAAAACCCCCCACTAAGCTACGGATCTAAAATTCAGCACATCCCCTCCCACGGTGATAATTTATGTATCCCTGAACTATGTGGAAAATTTTCGTTTATTTTTGTTTTGGATGTGACAGAAAAATTTTGTTTTGGCATAATGAATAAATAGTAATTTTTATTTTCGTAAATCTGGATTTGTGGGCCTCGCTTGTTTAGACGGATCATGTATGAGATATTGAGATCAGGTGGGTCCACAGAATAAGCGAGTAAATATTGCCACCGTCCCCAACTTCGCCTTTTGTGATTATGAACCGCACGGCTTATACGGCTTCACAGCACGTGGTTCTCCAAACTGTACCGCCTGCAAATTATATTCTCTCTCTCCACAAAGCCACTAAAGTGACGACAGCCTTTCCTCGCCCACTGTTTTATGAGGAGTCAGTGCTGTATAATCCCACTTTCGAATTCCAATTGAGACACTATTATGATTTTCCCAAAAACGAAAACCAATAACTGAGGTCTGAGGTAGTATTATTGTGAGCCAAAAGTGAGAGATGTATTTTGCTTTTTTTTTCTTTCCCCTTATACAACGTAACTCATTATTACTCCACACATCCAAGTAGGACCTTCATACTAGTATTTGTGTCATATCAAAATCCATCCATGGTATTCAGCAAATATATATATATATATATATATATGGGTGTTCACAAATGCCTTCATTGGTTAACAATCCATTTTAGGAAAGCTTTTACATCACTTTTATGGGAAATGAAAAAAACTGTCAAAACATTTATTGCTTTATTTCATTTTCCCATAAAAACTTTCCTCAAATGGATTATTAACCAATGCCCTAAGGGCATTCGTTAGCATTTCCCTATATATATATATATATATATCTAGGATTTCGGCTAAGAGGATTCATTAAAAAGGTTTGAAGTTTGAACCATGACACAATGATGTTGTTAAGTGAGTTTAAACTTTAAAGAATTATTACTTGCATATATGGGGAGCTTAAGTTAAAGTAACTTTTAGGGGGGAAAATCTCAAAATCAAAAACAATTTTCTTATATTAAGGCATAATTTGGAACTAAAAAATTAGTGACTCAGAGATTTCCTTGTTTTGTTGACTTTGTTAGCAGTGGGATTATATGCAGTTCCAAAAAGTTTGGATCTTTCTCTATCAAGTATCAAGTTCTAAATAGAAGATCTTCTCAACCGAAAAAAAAAAGTTTTAAAGAGAAGTTCAACTTTCTTTCCATTAAAGCTCAAATAAGATTATGGCCAATAATTATCCCTCTCACAATACTTAAAAGGTAAAAGCTCACTCTTACTGCCACCCATACACCTCACCTCACACTCAACTAGCAACCACCATGACACCCATTTTGTGAACTCACCCTGCACCATTGCGATCCACACCACCCAAATTTATTTGTAAACCCACACCCAATCTGACCATCTCCTCTACCGCACTCAAATTTGCTCTTAACCTTGCACGACGAAGAGCCCCATTTGGCTATCTCCTTCATGGATAGAGAGGGAAAAAAAAAATTATTTAAATGTGCTAAAGTAAACATCTATTTTTAGAACTTATCTTAGTAACTTGTAAAATTTTGTATAATGATGAAGCACAAATTGTAAGGTCAATTTTGTGTATTTAGGATTTTATCTTGCATTTTTAGAGTTTTTGCATTTCTAGATAAAAATACTTTAACATTCACATGTTTGAAAATGTTTATTGAATGAATCTACGATGAGATCAAGACGATTCCTCGAATAACACATGCATGATACTTTTTTATATAAAAATAACTTAATAAATAACTAGAATTTTAGATATAAATTATAATCAAATTTGAAAAGGGAAAAAAAAATAAGAAAAAAAATATGGGTGGAATTTGAAAGTGCCATCTGAAATTTTATTTAAACGTGGCATTGAGGTATTCCCACGTTTGAAAGCAAAAGGATTGCCTTTAAGAACTATAAAAAAAAATAAAATAAATAAAAAATTTAAAAAGGGTGTTTCTGCGTCCTACACTTATTTTATTTAATTAATAATAATTCCAAAAGAATTGAAAATGAAAAAGCAGATAGTGACAAGCAAGACAATGGAGTTGAAGAGGAGAGAGGGGGCTCCCTCTATAATGACACTGTTTCTGCCGCGTCCAGAAGTTCAATGAGACTCAGGGTCCGTTTGGATAGAGCTTATTTTTGTTGAACTGAAAATTAAAACTGAAAACACTGTAGCAAAATAATTTTTTAATGTGTAATCCCTGATCTCTCCAAAAGCCAAAATCTATAAACCCCCTCCCCCAGTTCAGTCCTCACATAACATTCATACATCTTTATTATTATTTTAATGCATGATGACTCGTCACATGATCTTGATGACGATGTTATTATTTCATGGCCCACATGACTTGTCATAATGATGATGATTATGATGATCACCACATTAATTTCCCATGTGACATAAGCATCTGCCTCTTCACTCCCCCAACTTTGACTTAACGGAGCTCTTTTTGAGAAAAACCCCGCCCCTGATTTAGAATACCGCATGCATGAAAAACGACGTCGTTCAGCCGCCGCCGTCACCGACAGAGTCACGGAGTTTCTTTATGTACGGTAAACGACACCAAACGTACTCAACAGCAATAAAAACGTAAAAAAAACAGTATGTGGGTGTGTGTGGTAAACGTTAGACCGCCGTGACGCCTCTGCTGCCGACAGATTCGCTCGTAAGTAGGGACCACTTTAAAGAACTGAAGCAGTCGTGCGGTGTCGCCACGTGCAACAACGTGGGTCCCATTTCACATATTACACCGAAACTCGTGATAAACAAATAGTACTATATTATTCATCTGATTTCTTTTTTTAGGAATATTCTTATTATGGGTTTTAAGAAGTATTATATATTAGTAAATTATTTTAAAATTTTTTTAATAAAAAAATGAAAAGATAATTAAATTTTTTTAACAATATTTTCAAATTTACGTAATTTTTTTTTAATAATAGATGATTAATACGTGTCGTAAGAGTATATATTAACTAATGCCTATTATTAGTCATGTGATTAAGTTTTTATGGATCTTTTTCTCTATTAGTTTTAATCATGTTCGCAAATAAGGTAATAGTGTAACTCATAAACTTGCTAGATATGCTAATTATGTTAGCAATTTTTTTGCATATATAGAAGATGTTGCTTCATACATCAATAGTATACTTTTGGCCAATACTGACTACTTTTCTTTTAATTTGATGATGCGTCTTTCTTCTGAAAAAAATAACAAATTTTATAATGCTTTAACAAGAATTTCTATTTTAATAAATTTGATGGTTACCAAAGTGGATTTTGGTTGTTTCCACTATAAACACACAACAACAAAAAAAAAATCGAGACAACAATGATGGCTCCATGCTAAAGTCATGTGCCTATATATATTTGGATAAAAAATTATATACTAAACTAACCTATTTTGACTACCTAAAACAATGTTAAATACTTTGACATCACAAAAAATTAGGTTTAATAAAAATAAGAGTAATGCTATATTTAAAATATTTTTCACAAAAATCTTACAACAAATCCTATATGCTAAGTTGATAGTGATTATAATTTAGGTCTAACATTGAAATCACTTTTTCCACCAATAAATGATTTTAAATAACAACAATTATTAACCCAAACAAGATAAGACTAGGAAACAACAACAATTGAACAAATTATTCAATAAAAAATCTATTTAAAACAAGAAAATCTTAATTATTTAAATTTCTAACTCTTTCAACCCATTACATAAAAATAATTCATAATTTCATTTTTCATACCAAAAGAAATACTGTGGTTATGAGTTATCTTTACTATGTTAGTAGCTATACTTTCTTTGGCTTTAGAGTTGTAACAATTTTGCTCTCTTTAGTGTCTTAAAGCCATTGTTATAGCAAGTATCATCTTTATTTTTTTAGTTCTCTTCTCTATTATTATTCCAAACTCCGTCACTTAATTACTCTCATTTTAGCATATATTTTAAATTTCTAGCATACATTTTCAATTCCCACTTTATCTCTTATTATCCATTTCTTTTTTCTTTTTCTCCTTATTAGTAGAAAATATTCTAATACTTTGTGAATTTTTTTTTTTTGGTAAAGTTAATATATTTAAATTATCTTTTTATCATATTTAAATTATCTTTTTAATATGTTTTGTATCATTTAAGATTTTTAATTAACACTTTAGAAAAAAATTTTGAAGATCACCCACGAAAGGCAATTGTTAATAATATATTTATGAGCAAATTATAGCTTACTAACTTTTGATTTGACTGAAATTTAAGTTGCCTATTAATGATATAAAATTTGACATTTTACCCACCCAAGGTTTGACTAAAATTTAAGTTGCTTACTTGTAATTTGAAATTTCATAATACAAGTGTTTCGGTGGATAGTTTTTTTATTTTTTTTATCTTATTTGATTTAGTATTTTTATATTTGTTATATTTTTAGAGGAGAGAGACATAAAAGTGAAGTAAAATTATATATTTAGCTCTGTTTTTATAAAGATAAGTTATATAAATCTAACTGAGCTAACTTCAAGTAGGTAAAGTGACAAATTTTAAATTATAGTTAAGTAACTTAAATTTCAACTAAGCCACAAATAGATAAATTGTGATTTGTCCAAAATTATTTAATTTTGTGGCTTTCAAGCCGATAAATTCTTATTTTACAAAGCCATCGTGAAATATCTTGAGTCTATAAAATTATTGTATTTTAATCTAAGTACTAATAGTAGTCTAGTGTAGTAATTTAATTTGACCGATCAGTATTTTAGGTGCAGTAGCACATAAGGCACTTGTATATACATAAAAGTTTGTTGCTTCCGAATCAATAAATTCATCATTAACGAAGCCGAAAAATCTTAAATCTTAAAAAAAAAAAAAAAAAAGTATTCCAAAATATTTTTTGTGTATAAATTAAAATTATAGTATTTTGATATATATTAATTGTATTTTAATTTAAGTAGTCGTAGCGTAGTATGGTAATTTGATATATCTATTTTCTTGTGGGGTAAAAAGACGGAAAGTGAAGGTAGCGGGGACCACCACAAAAGGGTAGAGTCTGGGTCAAATCGGTCGTTGTAAGTAAGAGGTGAAATGACGGCCGGCTGTGTGTAGGTGCAGGTGCAGGTGCAGATGCAGGTGCAGGTGTAGGGTTGCAGAAGCGCACTGATGATGGTGCAGAGAGAGAGAGAGAGAGAGAGAGAGAGAGAGGTTTGACACTGAATGCTGACGCCAATATTAGGTGAGAGAGGCTGCATATTTATTTGTAAGGTGGTGGGGACTTTGCGTGTGTGGATGGGTGTGTTCTTTCTTTATATATATGACTTATGAGAACAGACATTGTTAATGTTTTTGTATACCTTTTATTGTTTTTTGCAGGTTGTACTTTTCTGACAATTGCCTTTCATCCCCACGTTTTTTAGATAATGACAACAGGGATTCTCTTGCTCTTCTTCGCATGCTCTGTTTCAGATTTTTTTTTAATAACCAGAACTTGTTTCATGGTGTCATTATTGTTTTCTTGAGAAAACCCTGTACCTGTGAGGTTGACTGCTTTAGAAGACAAGTGAAATAAAGTGTGTTGTTTTATTTAAAACTTCTTTTCGTTTCACTTGTGAGCTACCCTAAGGACCTGATTGTTTGTTTCTTGTTTTTGATAATTTTTTACTATTGATGAGTTGTAATTCCCAAGAGTTTTTAATTCATGAAGAGCCGTCTCAACCTTTAGACAGGAACCTTTTGAATTTGTCTCATTTCTACTGCACTATACAATTTTGATTTTTCTTCCTAATTTTGATGAGATGATAATCATGATAAGACATAGTCACTTTCATATTAGCCAACCAAAAAAATTTACAACTAATCACCTTCCTAAAAAGTAGATACATTGTAATTTGTAAAGGCATAATCACTTTCATATGTACCGACTAACAAAGTTACAACTAATCATATCGCAAGAGAAAAATTTCTATTACACACTTACTCCAAATTGTGACTTGAAGTTACAATTTTACTTATTTTTTCATCATAAAAAATAATTTATCAATAGCTCAGTTAAAAAATAATAAATAAAGAAATTGTATGACTAACGTATCAATAAATCTAAAGAAAACAAAAATTCGCAAATTATTGGATTGATAAATTATTAATAGCAAATAAAAAAATTATATTAATAATGAGTTCAAATAAGAATTCATAAAAATTAAAAACTAGTCCATTTAACTATTGTAAAATGGAATAATATTGTAAAATTTTTTATGTTAATGGCATTACTTCCAATATACACAAACAATACAGAACAAAAATTAACCTACTACTTTTATCAATAGTGACACCAAGAGTGGGTATATATACAAATATATTGATATCTCATATTTCATTCTATTTTATTTTTTCTAGTAGGGGCTGGCTATTCTATTTTATTTTATTTTTTCAAGCAGTGGCTGGCTATTCTAGTTTATTTTATTTTAGCAACATGCTCGATTTCATGGTTATTGAAAACTACTTGATCATTCTTTAAAGTATGATTATTAGTAATTAACGTAACGAATCATGGGATTATGCCTGTCTTTTAATAAGTATATTTTAACGTCTTCCAGCCTTTAAATGAAAGTAATGTTCTTGACAGGACGTAGCCTATAGCAACACTACTAGAATAATATAAACAAATATAATGGAAGCATGTAAATTTGCTATTGCTTTTACTTGAAAATGACAACCAAATATTAAATTGGATATTGGAAATTCAGATGAGTTTTATATGTTTATATTTTGTACCAGAACCGCCGCCCAAAAAGGGCCAGATAAAGGAAACGTTGACTATAAAGGCACGGTGTTACGGCCATCTCATCCATTTCTAATCCATTATTTTATTTGCAAGTGAAAGTACTTTGCTTAAATAATTCATAGGGAAGTAATTCATAGGAGTGGAAGTAATGCAAGTGAAAAGTACTTTGGTTAGTTGAATTGATAAAAGATTTAAATATTAATTTTTGCCTAAATCAAAATTGACTGAGGTCATGATTTGAAGATAAAAAATTATAATCATTAAAATTGGACATCATAATGTTGAAACTATATAATAATAAAAAAAAAAATTATATGGAGAACATATGAGATTGGTGTTTTTCTTTTCCTCTCTGAATTGGAAAGCTAATAAGGTTAAAATTAAAAATTATATAAATAATAAAACTTTGTACCAAAGTGTAATCACCTCTATTCTTTAATTAGCCACAGACTTTGCACTAATTTTTTTGGTAATATTAATATAATTTTTTTGTTTATTCGTGTCATTGGTAAATGGTGATCACTATTTGAACCTCTTCCTCCTTCTACCCGTTCTTTTCTTTTTAAGACAAAAACTCATTCATAAAAGAAAAGGATGTTAAATATTTTAAGCCCATCATTGTTGTCTACAACTATATTGAACAAAATAATAAATACACATTAAAAAGTAGGATCATACAAAATACATAATGGCACATACCATTGATTAATGATTGGAAAAATATCATTACTTATCCTCTTAACCAATTGCTTCGAGGATTTCAAGTAGAATTTGTTGTTAAGAGGTTCGTGGATATCATAGAATTCAATGCTTGTTAACATTTCAACAAAAGAGAGAGAGAGAGAGCACTCACACATTAAATTATACAACAAAGCTACTAAGCTATCACAATATTTTACAACAAAAGAGTGAGAACACTCACTCACATTTATCAATTAATATTTAATAACACTAACTAAATAAATTAAATTAAAAATTATTTATTTTATATGCATGTTTATTTTCTTGTAAAATTGTTTATTCATTGACATTTTCTTTGTCTTCATCAACATTTTTCCATCTCTGTTCTTTTATTTTAATATACATATATATATTAAAAATTCAGGGAAACTAACTTCTTAGAATTATAACAATAATAACAAAAATAAAAGGTAATTACATTGTAATCTAATACCTTATTCATCAAAGAATAGAAAACACATTTGAATATATGAAAGTGAAGTGTGCAGTCCTGAATTTTGTAGAAGGATAAAAAAAAAAACATGGATGTGTTATTTATAAAGCTTAGTATGATAGCCCAGTAATTTTGTTTTGTTTGTTTGTTTGTTTTTTTTTTTTTTTTAAGTCTTACAACTTGTGTTCAAAAAAAGTCTTAAAACTTGTTGGACTTAAAACAAAACAAAAATCTTGACCCAACAAGAAAACTCACATATCTATGTATTATTCAATACGATACAATTTTTATGATACATATTTTGTATTGTATGATTCATGAACATGCTCTATTATATTTTTTGTACTCAATACGATACATATCAAGTATAGTATGATATTGAAAATTATATTAATATAATTGATACATTATTTTATTTGTCAATGACTTTACTAAAATAATTTTACAATCTAGCAGATTGCTTCTTGCAAAAGTTCACCAAACTTCTCGCAACTTCAAAAGAACCAAAATCAAAATATGTTTTTGAATATCTTTTAGTAAATTTTAAGAAATAATGGATTATTGGTTGGTTGCCCATAATTGGTTTTTGTCTTTGTTTTGTTTTTTTGGTTTTAGGTTGAATTATTATTAGTTTTACTAAAAAACGTGTTGAATTCATGAGGAAGAGATTTCAGGAAGTTGTGGCATTATGATACTACTTGAAGTTTAATAAACGTGCTATGAAATGTCAGTGTCAAATCCAGGGATTAGGTTGTCTTACTAATGAAGTTCCTCTATCAAAGTACGTTACGTAGCCTCGGTTTTGGACTTAAATTAAGATCCTTTTAAATGGAAACTTGACAGACTTCACTTGGCAAAAAGAAATATGAGCTTCTTATTTTTTTTTTTTTGGGAGAGCTTTTCTAATTTCTTCCCTTCTAAGTTTGAAGTATTTCATTGTGTAACTTGTTGGGTCATCCATAGGAAATGGGTTAGCTTTACACTAATAACAGGCAATTTGAAGAGTCTAAAAATCATAAAAGGACCACAGATTCCAAGAAGATTGAAAAAGAAACAAAGCCGGCACATGAACAACGCGCCCCATTTCCTGACAAGGACAAAAAATGACGACGTCAAACATAGCAGCTTATCCAAAAACAACCAACATTTTTCATTTATTATTCTAAGACCCCACAATGTTCCCTCTGCCCAACATACACACCATCCATGTCATTTCCTCCATTTTCTCGTATCATCATCATCATCATCATCTCTCGTTCCCTCCACCCTAAAAACAACAATAACAGCGGAGAATTAATTAATGATTTAATTAACGGACCACCACATGTTTAATTTGTGCGGGGCTATCCCGTCAAATTAAAATTCACGAACACTGTATGGAGTGGGTGTCATGGGTCCATGACTATGTTCGTTGAATTTATGAATTGCTAATAAACATTTTTTTTTGGGAACCTGGAGAGATCTCTGTGCCATACCTGACCAGTAGTGAGTAGTGCCCAAATAAGGAAGGCTATTATGCTTGCACGCACAGCCTTGCTTTGCAGGGCGCACTCGCCGACTACTACCGCGGACCTTTATTTATTTATTTTTTAAGGTCGGATTTCAGTTTTAACATAAACCAAACCCTACTCTCAGTTCTTGGCGCGTGCTACTAAAAGCGCGTGGGTCAATGTTTTCAGTCATAGTGCCAAGTAAATATACACCAGAATCCTTTTTTTTTTTTTCCCCCACCGACTGGATCGGTGGGCCTTGTCAAAACCAAAAGGAATCAACGGTCGGAAACCGGTATCTCACCTACGGTGATCATCGTAAAAGCTCGGAACTTTCTAGAACAACAAAACTGAAAATAAGAAAAAAAAAAAAAAAAAAAAACCCGAGCGTTTCACAGAAACAAAAACCAAAAACATTAGATAGGGATATATATATATATATACACATGGTTTCCATTTCTTGAAACTTTTTTTTTTTAGGTTACTAATAGTCTAATACTACTAGACTCAGATGGTCTCAAGAAAAAGAGAAAATAAATAAAAACAAAGGAACTAATTAAAAGATGGGAAGAACGACGTTGTAATAATAGGTCAGACCAGCATTCATTCATTCATTGATGTCATTCAAAGCCACAAAGGAGGAGGCTCGTTGAGATCAACAGGCAAACCACGACGCACGAGACCCAGAAACGACGCCGTGGCGGAGCTCTCAGGGACATGATGCGTGGGTCCGGAGGAAGCGACAGTAACAGCAGAGGCAGAAGCTTGAGGTTCTCGCTTAACTTGATACGAGGAAGACGAGTCAGACTCGGCGGTGACACAGTTGATGTCTTTGAGAACGCCGGTGTGTAAAAACTCGCCGAGTACGAGTCTGTTGGAGGAGGGAAGGTTGAGATCGAGAGGAAGAGGAAGAGGAAGAGGAAGCCCACCGCCGCCGCCGCCGCCGACGGTCGCCGGAACTGTTGGCGGAAAGTTTGTCTTAGCTTTGGCTCCGCGGAGCGAACGAGCAGCACCGTCGTAAGCGAGTGCAGCTTCTTCGGGCGTGTCGAATGTACCCAACCAAACCCTAGTCTTCTTCCATGGATCACGTATCTCCGCTGCGTAGCGACCCCATGGCCTCTTCCTTACTCCTCTGTAGTGTCCCTCACGAGCTGAAGACGCCATTAAAGAGAAGCTCCAAAACACAAAGAAGAGAAGAAAGGAAAGGAAGAACAAGAGAGAATAGTTACTGGGAGTGAAGAGAAAGAGAGGTGTCTATAATATTAGAGGGTCCCACGTAGCCTCCCGTAATCGTCGGATGGACGGCATGACATTTCTATATATATATATACATATCAGTGTTGTATATTATATTATATTATATTATATATTTATATGAACTAACCAATTGACCCATCCTATGTACGTTTCTCCCAATTCATGATTTGCCTCCTAGTTTAGACCGTTTGATTGATTCAACGGCTGTGATTCGTGAAGAAGGTGTACACGTGAAAAGCACGGAATGAAAAGTGAATAGGAGGGAGGGAAAAGAAAAAGGGATGGGGCCTAGTGAAAAAAAAAAAAAAGCAGAAAGAGCCGCCGCCTGATTAGACGTGTGCGCAGGGTGAGGGGTTGTGTTATGTTTACATATAACATATATGGGAAACATGTGTGATGTGTAGACTGTGTGAAGCTGTCAAGTTTGTGTGTATCAGTGTATGTAAGAAAGAGAAAGTTTTTCTTTTTCTTTCTCTTTTTCGTATATATAAAAAAAGTGTGAGAGATACTAGTACCATCAAACACTACTCTTAGGTGCCACCCAAGGGTGATGTAAGCCCTATCCATGGTATTGTACGGCGCTGTTAATCGGCGCCTGTTATTTTATTTTATTTTATGTTTTTGAATAGTTTAATAAGTTTGTATTGTGATTTGAAACAACAACATTGCAATATTTTAAATCTTTATTTCATAATAAATTTAAATGTGATGAACTTTTTTTTAGTGGTTAAAAGTAATGTAGGTGGGCAAATTATAAAAAAAAAAAACCAGAAATAATTTACAAATAGAGATAAAATACTATTAATATTTTTCAAATATGATAACTGTTTGAGATCTACTTATTTTGTTAAAGTTGAAAATTTTTACTGAAAGTATTGTATATAAAGATTAAAATTAGATAAAATAATACAGTAAGACCCTTAAATAATATCAAAAAGTGTGATAAAACGTACAAATAATAGTAAAAATAAATCGAATAATAAAATAAACTAATTTTTTAAACGGAAACAAATGCATACTTAATTGTTAATCATTATAAAAAAATTAAAAAATAAATAATAATTTAAAAATTAAAAATTAAATTTACAAAAATGTTAACTGTATTTTAGTTTTCACAACTAATCGCCTAAAATACTTATTTGAAATTGCTGTGAGAATATGAGAGAGCATTTTACTTTTTGAAAACCAGGTGATAATTGATGATGATATATGATGATGCGTAGTGGGCAGAGTGAGAGAGAGAGTTGGGGGTTGGCGTGTCGAGTAGTGAATGGAGGATAGGTGGTTGTGAAAGGGGAGGGGGGGTTAGGGGGGTCAGGAGGCCCCCACGTGGAAGGTACGTACGTGGTGTCTGAGTTGCAGGGGACAGGGCGAGTTGATGGGCTGAGTTGTGGTTGGCGTGTTTGACTCGGTTTAAAAATAAAATAAAAAGAGAGAGAGAGAGATAGTAGATAGATAGGGAAAGATTTGTTATTTGTAAATGGAGGAGTGGTCCATGGGACCATGGGGTTTTGGGACCGAAAGCTAACCCAAATATGAAAAGATGAGTTATTGTACGGGTGAGGTGGAGAGGTTGATGTATAGATCAATGACTTAAGAGAAGAGACCCCTGCCTACTGCAGCTACCAGACACATGTTCACGTGAATAGCTTTTTCTTTTCTTTTTTAATGAAAAAAATAAAATTATTGGGTACATTTTATTTTATTTATTTTTGATTGGGTCTTTTTAAAAGCGTTGTTGTGACACGTGTGTGTAAATGGATATTTCTACCTTTTTCTTTTTTTGGGGGGTCACACTTGGGTTTTCGAATATACTTATGAGATTATTGAGCAGTACAAAGCTGCGTATTTATTGGAATCATAATAGAGTCAAATTAAGAGACCCATCAGCCCAGAGTCTCTCATTTGTTTGCCTAAAGATACGGAATCTGGTCAGTTAAATTCATAAGGTATGGTCCCTCCCTCTTTCACAAACCCAACCCCATCCATAAACGAGGAGTGAGAAACTTATGGCACATCTTTAACCAACTAGGCTCTCCCCGCTTTATAAAATAATAATAATAATTAGTCCTAGCGCTTCGCGCGTGTGATGAGACTTTTTTTTTTAGTGGTTCTATTTTGTAAAAAAAAAAATTGTATGGGACTGTATGGACATTTTTTAACTAAAAAATGAGTTTTTACCGAATTGTCCTTTAATTTTATCTCTACTTAAATATAGGACTGTAGGGACATTTTTGAACTAAAAAAATAAGAATCCAAACAGGGAAAACCCCTTAAATAGTAGTATAAATAATAATAATAATAATACTAATAGAAAAACACTAGGCTCCCTACATTTATAAAAAAATTGGTTCTTCTCAAAATAAAAATAAAAATAAAAATAGAAATAAAAATAAATAAATAAATAAATTGGTAAGGCTCACAACCAAGGTTATGAGAATAGTAAGATTCTACTTTTTAATTAAAAAAAAAAAAAGAAATTACACTTTACTACTTTAAATTCTATCTCATATTACACTTTACACCATAAACTTTTCAAATACATGTTTTATATCTTAAATTTTGACCATTGTTACATTTTGCACCCCAATGTTAAGTTTATTGCTAAGTTGGACAAAAATTCAAAATTTAAGGTGCAAAGTGTAATTAAGAGTACAGTGTAAGATGCCAACATATAATATTTCATTTTTTATGGTATTAAGAAGGGGACAATAACATCTTTTCATGTGAAGTCATATTTTTTCATCCAAGTTAAAAGCAAACTAGATGTAAGGGCACAAAGTGTAACAAAGATCATAGTTTAGAGTACAAAACTTGCAATAAAAAAGTTTATGATTCAAAATGTAATTGATGGTATAGTTTGGGGTGATAAAATGTAATTTTCCCTAAAAAAATTTTACTAAAAAATACCTATAATTATAATTCATAATATATATTAAAGAAACATTGAACGAAAATAATTTTTAACACAAATTACTAACAAAAGGCAAAGTACCAAATTACAAATATATACATAAATAAAGTTCAAAATTTAAAAGCTACAACTCATAAATACCAAGTTTTAAGTTCTAACATTACAAATATGCGTACTGTCTCACATATACAACTCAAAACAAAAAACAATACCTAGTGTCTCACATAAACAACACAAAGCAAATAACAATTCCACCAAACAATTACTAAGATAGTAAGATTCATCAAATAATCTTTTTAGTGTTGAGAAAGTATAATCAGTCAGTGTCTGTGTCAAGCAACTAAGTAACTAATTAGTATTGAAATTTCAAAAAAAAAAAAAAAAATTACTAAGATAGTAAGATTCATCAAATAATTTTTATTTTTATTTTCAATAAGTGGAAGATGATTATTAAGGAGAGAGAGGCTGTGGATGTGGGAAAATTTAATTAAAATGAGTTGCTTGTCAAATAATAATTATATATCAATGGTGTGAGAGGTAGTATTTTACTGGCTGCTAGATTTAATGAGAATTGATAGTCTAAAATATGTGTAACTCTAGTCAAGTTACGCTAGGTATATTTTGTTGGAGTTAATATTCACATGCTACCTATATAATTTACATATTGCTACATGTGAATATTAACTCTAACAAAATATATACAATTAAGACATGTGAGGTATGTATATAGGTAACATGTGAGAAAGCATATAAGTATTCTTTACAATAGCATGTGAGTATTTATTTATTATATAGCTAGCATGTGAGTACTAAATACTATACACAAACGTTTCTAAAAAAAAAATACACAAACTAGTCTCAACATAAAAAATGAGAGGGTTGGAAGAGTAGCACCTTGTTGTCATCCACCATTTTCTCATTTTATCATGCAAAAAAAAAAAAAAAAAATTGACAAAGAAAACTCATTAGTGCCAAGAAATGTTAGGGACAATGTAAGCTTTGGGTGTTCAAAGACTCAAGAGAATGAACCTTGGACACAAATCCTCAAACTACTACTATTCTAAGAAAAAGGCTAGAAAATAAAAAGTTACAACGTTAATTTTTATTATTTTAGAAAAACACATTTTTTTAGAAGATAATTTTTTTTTGAAAAAGTTATGGGAAAAACATGTATTTTTTTTTTAAAGAAAGCATTTTTGGAAAACATACTTTTGTACATAAAAAAAAACTTTTGAAAACATCTTATTTTAAAAAAAAAAAAAAAAACTTTGAAAGCTTTATTATTATTATTATTTTTTTAAGTTTCGGATTTGCCCTCTTCGAATTACAGATTTTTTTTCTTTATTTTAAAAACGTTTTTCAAAAACAGGTTCTTTTTTAAAAAAAAAAAAATTTGGAAAACAGTTTTCGAAACACAGTTATACATTTTTTTTTTAAAATAGTTCCTGAAAACAGTTTTGTATTGAAAACAGTTTTATAAAACAGAATTAAAAAAAAAAACAGTTTTATATCATTTTGGAAAACAAATTTTGAACACAGTTTTTATTTAGAAAACAGTTTTTGAAAAACTGAATTTTTTTTTTATTTGAAAAAGAAACAGTTTTATATTAAAAAACAGTTTTGTAAAACAGATTTTTTTAAAAAAAAAGTTTCGGATTCCCCCTTTTAAAAAACAAATTTTTTTTATAATATTTTGAAAACCCTTTTTTTAAGGAGAGGAAAAAGCATTAAAAAAAAGGTTTTTGTTGTGAAAACTTTTAAGAAGGACAAGGGAAAAACATTTTAAAAGAAATTCTCTTTTTTTGAAAAAGACTTCATTTTTAAAGAAAGAGGTGGGAAAAGATTTTTGAAGAAAAGCATTTTCTTAGAATAGTGTGTAGGGGAAATGTTTACCCAAGAATATTTATTTTATAACAACTTTAATAATGAGAAATATAAAGGAACAACAATAATAAAGTGCAGAAAATAAATTGCAAGAAAAATAAAGTGCAGAAATTTAAATGACACTAGTCTCATCACACGTGCTTCGCGCATGCGATGAGACTTTTTTTTTTAGTGGTCTTGTTTTGTAGAAAAAAAATTGTATTTAATTATTTTATATATATATATGATTTTATTTTAAAAAAGCTAATCTATAAGTGAATAAATCAATTTAAAAATTAATAGGAGAGTGATCCTATTTTTTAGGCAATATTTTAGTAGGAATTGGAGTTGCATTTTTACCGAATTGTCCTTTAGTTTTGTCTCAACTTAAATATAGGACAGTAGGGACATTTTTGAACTAAAAAAAGAGTTTTTACCAGATTATCCTTTAATTTTGTCTCTACTTAAATATAGGACTGTAAGGGTATTTTTGAACTAAAAAAATAGGAATCCAAACAGGGAAAGCCCCTTAAATAGTAGTATAGATATATGATTTTATTTTAAAAAGTCTAATCTATAAGTGAATAAATCAATTTAAAAATTAATAGGAGAGTGATCCTATTTTTTAGGCAATATTTTAGTGGGAGTTAGAGTTGCAATTTTACCGGATTGTCCTTTAGTTTTGTCTCTACTTAAATATAGGACAGTAGGGACATTTTTGAACTAAAAAATGAGTTTTTACCGGATTATCCTTTAATTTTGTCTCTACTTAAACATAGGACTGTAGGGGCATTTTTGAACTAAAAAAATAGGAATCCAAATAGGGAAAGCCTCTTAAATAGTAGTATAGATAAAAGTAAAGTGCTGAAATATTTTAAAAATTGATTAAAAAAAGTTTTTTTTTCCTCTTAAATAATTTTAATCTCTTTCAAGCCCTATGATTTCTTCATCGTATAGAAATGGGAGTTCTAAGCCACCATTCTTATGAGACATACTCATATTGTACTCTAATGGAGGTTTAAAAACTATATAAGACAGATGATAGAAAATATTTTTTACTATTTAAATGGGATGACATAAAATAAAAGCATTAATAATAAAATCCCTAGATGCTTTTCGGTGAGATATGATTTCTTCCCCTCAAGGGTACTTCCCATACATAGCCTAGGAGATGGTCCAATACCCTTCTAGGGGAACAAACACAACAATATAAACCAACAACTATAATATGAACATTGAAATAAAGAGAGAGATATATATACACAATATATACAACTTGAGCATAGAAAATAAAGCAAATATGAACAACAAGCAAGATAAAAGAAAGATTTTATATATATGGAGAAAGATGATTACAAGGTAATAAAAAGGGTGGGATGGGTGTAGTTATTAAGAAAGTAACCTATCCCTATAGCCTTACCCACAAAAATTACAACAAAAATGGATGGAGCTTTTTTGTGTGGGTTTCCGAGAGAGAGAGAGAGAGAGAGAGAGAGAGAGAGAGAGAGAGAGAGAGAGAGAGAGAGAGAGAGAGAGAGAGAGAGAGAGAGAGAGAGAGAGAGAGAGAGAGAGAGAACTTTTTTTTTTTTTTTTTGAATTTCTAAATGAATTTTCCAAAATTGTTCTTACTATTTTCTAATTTTCCTCACTTTTTTCTCTCTATTTAACTATGTTCTCTCCTTATTTCTTCCTATTTTTCTCCATGATTTTTGGGGGGTACTTATAAGGGGAATGAGGAAAATGGGAGGCTACCATTAGTGTATCATGATACACTAGTGCTAGATGCCCACCTCAACCGCCTTTTTTTGGTCTAATTTATGGCTTGATATTCGTGCTGCTTTTTGGAGGCCTTTCTGAGCTCTGTTTTCTTCAAATTTTATATGAAAAAAAAAAGCTCTAGATGTCTAGTTTTCAACGGTTTTGGGTTCATTTGATTTGGAGCTACGGTTGTTGAGCTATAGCTCTCAGAAGGAAGGTGACACAGTGTTGAAAAATTCTATAACGTTTTTTCTTGAAAAATTCATATCTTTCAATCTAGAGCAGAAATTGTCGAGCCCTTTTGATGAAAATTAGCTAAGACCTTGTTCTTCAAGATAGTCTATCTCACTTGTTCCAGTTCTTGTCCCAGTTCTTGTCCAATTGGTACAATTTATTGTGTGAAGTCGGGTAAAAACCTGCTAGTTTTTCCCATTGTTTTAAAAATCGGGCCGGACTGGCCAGACCGACCGGTTCAACTAGGAAAATCGGTTCAATTGGTCCGATTAAAAGTGCCAAAACTGGTCAAAAACCGGGGTTGAATAGAAAAATTTGAAAAAAACGGTTCGATGCCCGGTTCGGTTTTTAAAACCATGGTTTTTCCTTAAAAAAAAAGTGAACATTTTATTAGGATTTTTGTTATTTTGGTGATATCTCATCTGTTTTAACTCTAATTTTGGCCCGTAAATTTTTTGACCATACCTGGTTAGGGATTTGGCCTTAATTGCTGTAAAATGGATTTTTCAAACATTGTGACTTTTTGATCCACTATTCAATCATGTTGTATTTATTTTTACCAGTTTTTACTTTGAAATTCATGCTTTTGTAGGTACAATCGGATTCCCATTGTCTAACATGCTTTTGCAGGTCTATCCCAAAGATAAATTCCTATTGCCTAACATGAATTAGCTAATAGATTCTGCAGCAGGAAATGCATGTTTTCCTATATGGATGGGTTTAGCGGGTACAATCAAATTTGGATGGCACCAAAGGATGTGGAAAAGATTGCTTTCAGAATGCCTATCAGGAATTGTTACTACACAGTGATGCCTTTTGGGCTAAAAAACGTAGGCGCAGCTTATTAGTATACCATGACTGCCATATTTCATGAAATGATACACCGAGGAATGGAGTACTATGCGGACAACATAGTGGTGAAGTCAAGAGGGTAAGAAGATCATGTCAAGGTGCTAAGAAAGGTGTTTGAAAGATGCAAAATTTTCAAGCTAAGGATGAACCCATTGAAGTGCGCCTTTGGAGTATTTGCTGGGAAATTTTTGGGATTTTTGGTCCACAACAGAGGGATAAACATAGACTCGACCAAAGAGTTGAAAAGTTTTCTGGGCAAGGTTTCTTACATCAGGAGCTTTATCCCTGGTTTAGCATCAATCTCTTCGGCTTTTACGAAGTTACTAAAGAAGGGAAAAGGCTTTGAGTGGGGGGATGCACAACAAAGAGCTTTTCAAAAGTTAAAAAAAATTGTAATGAACCTCCCCATAGTGCAAGCTCCGGTCCATAGGAAACTGTTGCTACTTTACCTAGCCTTAAGCTCGTCTACCATTGGGGCTTTTGTTAGGACATATGTGATTCATGTTAGGAACATATGTCATCATATATTGGCTAATCCTTTAACAAAAAGCATTTTACTTGTATTTGGGTAGATCTAGGATGTGTTTAATGCTTCAAGGAACAAGGTTTCAAGTTTAAGTGTTAAAACCATGCAAGTCTGTCCAAAAATCAAGTGATGAAGTGTTGACTTTTAAAGCTTGACAGCTAGTATCTATCGAGGTTTAAAAAGCTGTTTAACCCCGATGCTCGATAGCTGCTCGACTGATAGGGTATCTATCAAAATTTATGAAAAACAAATTTTCAGTTTTGATTTTTATCCAATAAGTGAATAGATGTTTGGGCTTTCTTTTCTCACAACCCTAAACATATGTAAGGATTATTTTAAGGGTCGTCACAGGTTGCACTGTTGCATGAGTGTGAAGCAAAGTTGTGTTCATGCATATTGTGACCTAAAACCTAATTTTTACTAGTTCTTCTTTCTCTTGAAGAAGCTATTGTGTTTGTACACCATAGAGTTTTGTAACCTAGGAGCTTCGTGATCTTCATTCGTGTGATGAACTGAAGAACTTTGTAGCCAACATCCTTCTCAAGTTGGTGATTAAGTTGCGTATTGGGATCCGCGCATCTATTCGTTAGTCATGTACTGGGAGCTATGCATTAAAATGAGAGATTGTCACTACAGAATAAGTCCAATTGGGTATTGGAAAAAGTGTTCAACTATAGGTTGGTATAAGGTATTGGGATTCCTTTACTTGTAACCGTTTGTTATGATAATAGTGAATTCTTAAAAATGGTGACCTTAAAATCACTCGGTGGGGGGTTTTTACCTTAGAGGTTTTCTCCATTCAAAAACAAATCACCTTGTCAATTTTATTTTTCCGTTGTATTTTATTTTAGTTGGTAATTTGTTTGTACTGCCACGTATATTGCATGTTAATTTGATTAATTAATAAACTTGGCTAATTAATCAATTAATTCATCACAATGGGTCAATTCATTCTTGGCCTATCAGCTTTGATAAACCAAGAAAACAGAGGCAGAATTGAATAATCAGTCTACTACATAAGCTGTGTCCTGAAGGATGTTGAGACCTGTTATCCTAAGGTTGAAAAGGAATGCTTAGAAATTGTCTATGTGTCGCAATGACTATGCCATTACTTCTTGGCCTAATGAGGTATGTTTGATGACGAAATCCTATGTGATTAAAGTGCTTCTCCAACAACCCATCCTGTCTGGCAGAATATCTCAATGGTTATTATAGCTATCACAGTATGACTTGAAAGTGGAAACACCCAAGGTGATAAAGAGCTAGGCCATAGCTGACTTGTTAGACCAATCTCCAAGAGAAAAGGAGTTCTCGCTAGACGATGAGGTACCAGGAGAAGTTGCTACAACAGAAGCAGCCAAAGAACAGTGAATCATGAAGTTCAGAAGTACCGTAGCACTCTTATTCAAGTTAGAGTTTTTGTGCTCAAACAACATAGCGGAATACGAGGCTTACCTGATGGGGTTGGCAATAGTCCTTGAGATAGGGATCAAACACCTAAAGGTGATAGGCGACTCCAATTTGGTAGTTTGCCAAGCTAAAGGAAGTTTTTCTTTAAAAGAAATTAGTTTAGCCTTGTACAGGACACTAGCTTGAAGGATGGAGGAAAATTTTTGTACATTTGAAACAGAGCACGCTTAGAAGAGCGACAATCGGTACATGGATGCACTAGCCGCATTGGGCTCACAAATAGCTTTTGAAGGAAGCAGTACCAAAGTTGCGATTAATAAGCGAAGGGAATTGATAATTGAAGTACTTCAGGAAAGGTTCCTAGAAATTCAGGAATGCAAAGAGGATTGGAGGGCTCCCATTAGGGAAGCCTTGTTAAAAGAAGAAGACGTGGTAGAATTGAAGACACTAAAGGACTATGTCATAATGAAAGGAGAATTGTACTACAGAATGGCAGAAGGAATTCTATCGAGATGTATGGGGCACGAGGAGGCCTAGAGAAAGATGGAGGAAGTGCATAGCAGAACTTGCGGGTTTCGTGATGAGGTTAGCTTATACCGGAAGTTGCAAAGAGCAGACTTCTATTGGCCAAGTATGAGTAAGGATGCAGATCTCATCCAAACCCAATGTGAAGCCTGCCATCTGGTCGTAGATAGGGAAGAAAGTTATGTCATGTTTACCATAGAGGGTTGGAGAAGCCCATTTGTAGGGTACTTGACAAAAGGTGTCCTGCCATAAAAACACGGAGAAAGGTATAAGCTTAGGAAGCTGGTAACCTATTACTTCCTACATGAAGGAATTATTTTTAAGAAGGGATACAATGGAGACCCACTACAATGTTTAGGGCCAAAAGAAGCCCGCGAGATGTTGAAGGAAGTAATGCAAGGTAATGCAGAGAGCACCAAGGAGGGAAGAAGCTATACCGGTGCATACTGCAGATGGGCTACTATTGGCCCACTATGAGGAGGGATGCAGCAAAATTTATAAAGAAGTGCCACGGTTGCTAAGTGCAAGCCAATTTGATTCATACCCATCCATAAAGCTTATTGAGCATGATCACTATATGGCCCTTCCATACCTGGGGGCTTGACATGGTAGGACTCATCAATCCACCCTCTAGTGGATATATATGGATCCTTGTGGCTACGTATTTCACCAAATGGGCAAAGGCATAGCAAAGCCACCGAAGGAGCTGTGGAGAATTTCATCAAAGAAAACATAATTATTTGATTTTGGGTACCTCATAGAATTATAAGTGACAAAGGTACTCCCTTTGTAAATTGAGAAGTGAGGAAGATGCTAGGATTCTACCAAGTGAATCATCGCCGGTCACCACTTTATTACCCGTAAGGGAATGTGCAGGCAGAGGCAACAAACAAAACCCTCATTAAGATCATCAGCAAAATGAGTTAGGAATACAGAGTAGGTTGGGTGACGCATTTGCCAGACTCACTATGGGCTTACCAAAGCTCGCACAAGTTTGCGACAAGATTCTCTCCCTTCTCGTTAGCATTTGGGGTAGAAGTGGTGAGCCTAGCGGAAGTATTAATACGATCTTTGAGGGTTATGTAGATACAAAAGAAAGAAAAGGAGAAGGAAGTTTTTACGGAAGAAAGGTACGCGGACCTAGAAGGGTTGATGAGAAGAGAGAGAGAGAGAGAGAGAGAGAGAGAGAAAGCCCAAAAGCGTAGATGTAGATACAGGTAAAGGATGACTGAAGTTTATGGCAAGAAAATTAAAGAAATAATTTTTACAGAAGGACAACGTGTGTTAAGGACAACAGACCATGTCAGGCGAGGTATGGCGGGACCATCTAAATTCTCACCAAAATGGGAGGGACCCTTCGTGGTAAGGGAAGCACATGTAAGTGGGTATTATCGCTTAACAAAGATAGGTGGAAAAGATTTGATGGACCCCATTAATGGCAAGTGGTTGAAATGCTATTATGCATAGGGAAACATTATGCAATCATTCCTTTTCTTTCTTATTTGTTTTTTCTTTCCTCCTAGTGACTACCTTTACAAAGGATATGGTGTCAGAAGAAAGCGTTGTAGCATGTTTTACTTGTAACTCATGTTAAAAAGCAAGAGCAGAGAGTAATGAAGATCATGCATGAAGTATTAGCAGAAACATATTGTATCATAAAGAATAATAATAGCTGTAGCATTATAGATTACAAACCCAAAATATATAAGTCATATCAGACTTATCAAAATAAGTCATAAGTGTTGAAGAAATAAAGTGTACTGCTAATGAGGGATAAACGTCTAAGTAATCAAAGGCTAGAAATAAGGGTCTAGTCCTTGAAGTGACTGGAGCCAGTAACTTCAGAAAGAAGATGCTTACGACATGTCTCTAAGTTTGCCACCTCTTTCTTCAAACTCTTGATGCGAGTGTCAATGGTGTCCACAACAGACTGGACCTTCCTCAAAAGAGGGCTTGGGCAATCTCTCGCAAGCAGAATGTCCACAACAAATTCAACTCTGATAAACTCCTAAATTGTAGCCCTCCACTATAAGATCCTCTTAGCAGAAAGGGAACCCCTGATGAAATCTACGTGGCTAGTGTAGACCATCCCCAAATGGGTGACACACTCCTCAGGTACCCAAACGCCATGGAAATCAACACAAGGAAATCCGGCAGCCTAAAAGTCTACTGGGTTAAGGTCATTGGTCTTAGCCTGGTCAAAACCAGTGAAGAAGGCAATGGCCCCACCCACAAGATTGGAAATGGTGGCATAACTGCTACCAAACTCAAACTAAGAGGTTAGAGCCACCTTGACTAGAGACGGAATTGAACTAGAACACAAGGCACAGCATAAACCCATAAGGAGTAAACGAAGGAAATAGATGAAAGCAATAATGAGAATTTTAGTTAAAGATGTGGAAATAAGAGTTGTAGGCATCAAGAGATCTACTACAACCTTGGGCTCTTTAGGAATGTCCATGACTGCATGGCTAGAATAACATACGCGGTAAACAAAGGGATATGTTGAGAAATGGCAGGAAGAGAAAAAAAAAAAAGAAGAAGAGAAAACTTAGTAGAAGTAGAGGACACATACCTTACTCATCACCATCACTATCCTCGTTAGAATCAGAAACTCGTGTCTTCACGATGGGTTCATCCTCGAAGTCCTCAAAGACCTCCTCTAACCCCTTATTGGAAGATAAGTCTGCAACAGGCCCTTGGATGGCAGAACTAGGGATAGAAGACAGGGTGACCACCAAGGAAGAGCCATCCTTCATGGCCTAGGAGAGGGCAATGAAAGGATCGCTAGCAGATTTAATAGGAGGAGTAGTGAGAGAGATGCTTTTAGTCAAGGACACCCCCTTTGGAATAACTCCTTTTTGAGGAGTGGGGATCTCGATAGGAGTAGAAGTGGAGGGAGGGTCCTCTCCTTAGTATAAATGGGCTTAGAGAGAAGGATTGGAGCTTTGCCAAGAGCTCCTTATGCAGCAACAGCAGAGGCAGAGGCAGAAGCCATGGCCTCAGCCACGAGATCTGCCCTGTCAAAGATTCCCTCCATAGGTGTGCCAGCTGTAGCAGGAGTCTTCTTACTTGTAGGATGATAAATAAAGATGGGCTTAGGATCAACTTAAGGAAAGTGTGTTAAAGCAGGGAAGGAGATAAACATACATGCAAAAAGGGGGGGGGGGTGGTATATAACAACATGTGACAATGATAAAGAATAGAGATGCATGCATAAATAAGGAAAGGGAAATGAATATACCTCAAACTTGGGCTCATCAAGTAGTATACAAAACGTGTGCAAAGTTAGCTGCAAGAAAGCCCAATAGATAACTAAAGGAAAGAAAAAAGAAAGGTTAGAGATAACATACTCTCTTCTTTGTAGTGGCAGATGATGTTGGTGGAGATGTCTTCCTCTTACTTCCACGAGTCCTGTTGGAAGGAGGAGCATCCACAGGTATGAGTAGAAGGAGGAGGAGAGCTCTCAAGAACTATATTCCTGATAGGGGGAAGGCCTCCCTTATGTGGGACAATGTCAGAGCAAGTCTCGGAAGAGTCATCACCTCTCTTGGCGGACTTAGGTTGGGTGGTCTGAGACATTGAGCCCTTCTTTGTAGGTGTAGGAAGGTTTACAACCTTTATCTTCTTTTCCCAACTTGAAGAGAACTCACTAGCATACAAGTACCACCCTTTCTCCTTCTCCTGCCATTCAAATATAGCAGACTTACTCTATTTCCTAGTATATGCCACCATGGACTTGGTAGGAAGCAATAACCGCAAGTTCATGAAAATGATGGCATACAGGCCCTCAAGAGGGATAAGAGAAAACCAATGGCCACCCAGCAACTTTTGGCCAAAAGAGATCAGCACGGCTTGCCAGCACTCGTGCATCTGAGCAGTGGAAAGGCCTTCTCTCTAGGAACTTGGAATAGTGACTATTGTGAAGTGCCTGCTCCAAAACTCAAAGGCAATAGGGTGCAAGAAAGGGTAGACCGAAGTAGTAGACTCCAGAATAGTAGTAAAGTCATCAGGTATGTCCTAATCAAGCCCAACTTGCCTCCTTACTCTGTTGGCAGAATAATGAACATAGCGAATACCCTCATCAACCAGATAATGCAACCACCCAACATTGGTGGTTGCCAAGTATGTAATCCCCCTTTCATCAAAAGCAGTTAATAGGGTGGTAGTCCTAGTAGTGGCCATGAAAGGGCCCATAACTGAATCAGCACAAGTAAATCCACTGCCCAAATCCCTATAAGCTCTTTATGAAAAGCCAATACCCTTATCAAAGAACTCCATGGCAGGATGCCCAAACGGCTTCAACCAAACCCAACAATAAGCTAATGGAAAATCAAAGACAAAACAATCACAAAAATCAGTAATCACCCTCTGATAAGACTAGTACTTCTCCTTAGCATAGCAGATGACTTGCACTTAGCTAAATGCCTGGCACAACGCTCCTAAAACAAATGCTATAATATGGTACTGTAGGTAGAAGTAGTAACTATATGGCAGGAACCTGCTTACCTCTCATCACTTTGCAAAGTATCCAACTGTACGTACAGATGGCCTAGAAACATAAGGGCCAACGGCAAACTCACCCTAGTAGAAATCTTTATGGCTCACCGAAATTAAAGGGGTTTTACAGCATAATGAGGATGTAAACCAAAGATGAATTTACAAGGCCAGAACGCGATAAAGATGGTGCGGTGGATGGCGATAGAAGCCTTTGAGAAAGCCCAAACCCAGTGAGACAACTTCACATTCCCACTTATCCCTTTCTTTAACTCAGTCTCCACAACCTCCTCCTTGGCGAAAAGTTCAATGTCATTTAGGTACATATCACCAAGAATGGGTAGCAATAGTTGATTGGCCGAATCCTCTAAGGTCACAGAAATCTTATTGTAAGAAAGGAAGAAGGTATGGGTGGTGCAACATCACTGACAGACTAAGAGGTAGAGATTGAATAATTCTTGATAGTTAGAAAACACCAGGAATAAACAATGACCTTCAACACACCGGCCTGCTATAATGCTGCCATAAAACCCACATCGGATAACTCTATGTCCACCCATTCTTTCCAACCCAAAGATGTACCTGACCCAAATTCAAAGAAAATAGGCGCGTGTAGTGAGATCCCTTGGCGGATGTCAAGGTCAAGAATAGAGGAAGCCAAAGGAGCCCAAGAGACATTAAAATCATGGCAGCAAAGGGAAAGCTACATGTGGCCTGACGGAGGAGGTGAGTAGTTATTGGGCACCACGAGGAAGTGAATATGGGTATCGTACAACGGGTCAATGAAAGGAGGGAACTTACTTATTAGATCGCAAACCCCTTCCTCCTCTTTGGAACTGTTCAATTTGGAATGAGAGGAGGGCACCTATAGTCTTGGCAGGCAGATTGTCGATGACAACCTATTTCCCTTTGTGGTGGGAAGAATCTTCACATTTTGCCAATGACATTGTAGATGGATTGAATGGAAAAGGTAATGGGCAGAGAAGTTTTGGGAAGATGAGACAATGAAGGGAACGAAAGAGTAAAGGTTATGAGAGAATAAGGAAAAGAAAAGCAAAAAGGTTGAGGCAAATAAAAGTGATGTGAAGGGAGGCAATGGGTTAGCTGTCAGAAGAAGTGTCATATTAATGAAGCAGAGATTATGTTTTAGAATAACTACTAAACTGGAAATTCAAAGGGATAAGTTTGTTCATGGCAGAAAAGGAAACAAGGTGGGGTCCACCGTTTAAAAAACTCATGAACAAAAAATTACATGAGCATTTGCATATGAACTGCAAAGGCAATCCATATGCTCAGAGGGCTGAATTTTGATGCCTATTTTTGACAAAGGGTCCAACAGCAGAAGAAGCCCAACAATAGAGAAGGTGAGAAAGAGAAAACTATAAAGGAATAAGGAAACAAGCCTAGTAAGCTGAAATAGCAGGATTGATGAGCCGAGGAAGTAAATGAGTTAAGGAAGCCTAGTAGGACTACAAGAATTAAAAGAGATAAAGAAGAAGTAAATGAGCTAAGAAAGTCTAAGGAATGAAATAGTAAGCCCATGTGAATACTAAAAGGAAAAGAGGAAGTAAATGAGCTGAGGAAGCCCAAGGAATGAAGTAGTGAAATGGGCTGGCACAGTAGGAATGTTGGCCAACCAAGCCCAAAAGGGGTAAAAATGTAAAAAGTAAGCCATGGAAGCCCTGAGCAAAAGATTGATGAAAAAATGGGCTAGCATGACTGGAGCATTAGCCCGCAAGCCCACAGGGTAACAAGAAATAAAAAGATAAGTAAAGCTATAGCAGGCACGATGAAGTGATATGGCAGGATCAGTAGCTAAAAGACCCACACATCCTTCACGCCACAAAAGATAAACATCAACTAGCATGTACAGTGGAATCAAACAAACACGAAGGCAGTAAAAATGGTGTAAAGGCCAGAAAGAAACAAATTTAGATAGAGTGGAGCATGTACAAAGGGCCAAGGCACCACTTACTTATACCCAGCCAATACATGGGAGGTGGAATTGTAGGTCAAGGCTTTTAGAGGGTGTGGTTTGGCGGTGGGGAGAAAAATTGGTCTATTTTGGGGTTCTTGCTCAAGCTTCTTTAGGAGAGATGTCCTGCCGAGACAGCATCTCACCTAAAAGAGGTAAGAATGGGTTGAAACCACTTGATGCATGCTATAAAGGAAGGTAATGAAGAGGTTTATTCCTTATCTGGATGAGTGAAGTGACAAACGGAGAGAGATAAGAAACAAGACAAACAATTTTTTTTGGAAATGGAGACTGGTGCAATTAACACACTCTAGGCAAAGATAGTGGCTGGATAGCTAGTAGGCCAATAGATAGTCCTAGAAGGGCACCCATGAGGAGCCAAAAGCAGTTGAGGGGCAAGAATGATAAATCCCACCATGGCAAATGGTACAAAAAAGGGGTAGCTGTAAATAGTAAAAGAGGGGAGGAACGAAAGGGGAGGGAGGTAGAAAGAAAGAAAAGAAAGAATTGAGAAAGAAAAGAAAGAACGCTTAGAAAAACTAGTGGCATACATCAATAGACCATATTTTTCTCTCCCTCTTGACAGTCCCACTCTTTGAAGGATTGTGAATCGAAGCTTAAACCATTTAGGTCCTTTTTCCAAAGTGCGTAACTTAAATAGAAGAAGCCTTTCTCAAGGTTACTCACGTTGGAAATTGGCTCCCTTCCTGAACTTGCTTTTGCTGAAAAGCTAAGCCTACTTTTCTGGCAAACAAGTTTTCTTTTTGCTATTTAATTGTCCTGCCATAAGTTTCAGTCATCCTTTGCCTGTATTTGAGGCTATTCTTTTGGGCTTCCTCTCTCTTCTCATCTAAGCCTTCCAAGTCTTCGCACCTTTTTGCCATAAAGAATTCTTTCTCCTTTTCTTTCTTTCATATCTGCATAACCCTCAAAGATGGTATCATTAGTTCCACTAGGCATACTACTTCTATCCTATATACTAAGGAGAAGGGAGAGAATCCTATGACAGACTTGGGCGAGCTTCAATAAGTTTATAATGCGTCTGGCAAATGTGTTGCCCAACCTCCGCTGTATTCCTGGCTTATTTTGTTAACGATCTTAATGAGAGTTTTGTTTGTTGCTTTTGCCTGCCCATTCCTTTATTGGTAACAAGGCAATGATCGGTAATGCTTCACTTGGTAGAATTCTAGCATCTTCCTTGCTTCTTTGTTTACAAAGGGTGTATCACTGTCGCTTATGATTATGTGAGGCACCCCAAATTGAAAAATTATGTTCTCTTTGACAAAATTTGCCACAACTCCTTTGGTGGCTTTGCAGAGTGGTATGGCTTTTGCCTATTTAGTGAAATACTCTGTAGCCATAAGGATCCATATGTCCCTTTTGGAAGGTGGATTGGCTGGTCCTACCAAGTCAAGCCCCCAGGTGTGGAAGGGTCATGGAGTGACTACGCTCTGCAAGATTTGTGGATGGGTATGGATCAAATTGGCTTACACTTGGTAGCCATGACACTTCTTTACAAATTCTACTCCATCATTCCTTATAGTGGGCCAATAGTATCCCATTTGCAGTATGTACCAGTATAGTTTCTTCCTTCCTTGATGTTCTCCGTATTCTTCTGAATGCACCTCCTTCAACATCTCGCTGGCCTCTTCTGGCCCTAAAAATCGTAGTGGGTCTCCATTATATCCCTGCTTAGAAAGAATTCCCTTATGTAGGAAATAATAGGTTACCAGCTTCTTAATCTTATACCCTTTTCCGTGTTTTTTTGGTAGGACACCTTCTGTTAAGTATCCTATGAATGGGCTTCTCCAATCCTCCATGGTAAACACAGCATAACTTTCTTCCCTATCTATAACTAGATGGAAGGTTTTATTTTGGGTTTGGACAAGGTCTACGTCCTTGCTCATACTCGACCAATAGAAGCCCGTTCTCTGCAACCTATAGTAGAGACTGACCTCGTTGTAGAACCCACAAGTTCTGCTGCGTACTTCTTCTAGCTTTCTTTGGGCCTCCTTGTGCCCTACACATCTCGATAGAATTCTTTCTGGCATTCTACAGTGCAGTTCTCCTTTCATTAGGACATAGTCCTGTAGTGTTTTCAATTCTGCCACGTCTTCTTCTTTTAACAAGGCTTCCCTGATGGGAGCCCTCCAATCCTCTTTGCATTCCTACCTTTCTTGGAACCTTTCCAAGAGTAATTCAATTATCGGTTACCTTCGCTTATTAATCGCAAGTCTGGTATTGCTTCCTTCAAAGGATATTTGTAAGCCCGACAAGGCCAATGCATCTGCGTACTGGTTTTCGCTCCTCTAAGTGTGCTCTATTTCAAATGTACAAAACTTTCCTCTATCCTTTGGGCCAGTGTTCTGTACGGGGCTAGACTTGGTTCCTTTAAAGAAAAACTCCCTTTAGCCTGGCAAACTACCAAATTGGAGTTGCCTATCACCTTTAGGTGTTTGATCCCCATTTCGAAGGCTGTTACCAACCCCATCAGGTAAGCTTTGTATTTTGTTGTATTGTTCAAGCACGAAAATCCTAACTTAAACGAGAGTGCCATGGTCTCTTCACCATTGTGATAAAGGACCATTCCCGTACCTCTTGAGTTTTCCATAGAGGAATCATTGAACTTCATGATCCATTGTTTTTTGCCTGTTTCTACCGTAACTACTTCTCCTGGTACCTCATCGTCTAGTAGGAACTCCTCTTCTCTTGAAAATTGGGCCAACAAGTCTGTTATGGCCTGGCTCTATACCGCATTAGGTGTTCCCGCTTTCAAGTCATATTGTGATACCTATAATAGCCATTGAGATATTTTGCCAGAGAGGATGGGTTTTCGAAGAAGCTCTTTGATCGCATGGGATTTCATCTTCAAATGTACCTCATAAGCCAAGATGTAATGGCATAGTCTTTGTGATGTGTAGAAGATTGCTAAGCATACTGTTTCTGCCATGGGGTAATGAGTCTCAGCATCCCTTGAGGCACAGCTTATTTAGTAGACTGGCTGCTCAATGCCTTCTCCATCCTCTTAGGCCATTAAAGCCCTGATGACAGATTGACTTGAGGCTAGGTAAAGTTGTAATGGTTTCCTATGGACTAGAGCTTGTATAGTGGGGAGGTTCATCATAATTTGCTATAGCTTTTGAAAAACTTTCTACTGTGCATCCCTCCATTCAAAGCCTTATCCCTTCTATTGTAATCTTGTAAAAGCCAAAGTGATTGATGATAAATCAGGGATAAACCTCCTGATGTAAAAGACCTTGCCTAGAAAACTTTTCAACTCTTTGACTGTGGCCAGTGGCTTCATAGTTGCTATTGCCATTGCTTTGGTTGGGTCTATGTCTCCCTCTATTGTGGACCAAAAACCCCAAAAATTTCCCGACAGATACTCCAAAGGCTCACCTCAACGAGTTCATCCTTGGCTTGAAAAGTATGCATTTTTCAAATGCCTTTCTTAACTTCTTGACATGATCTTCCTGCCTTCTTGACTTCACCACTATGTCGTTCACGGAGTCCTCCATTTCTCAGTGCATCATGTCATGAAATATGGCAGTCATGGTATGCTGATAGGTTTTGCTTGCATTTTTTAGCTTGAAGGGCATCATTGTGTAGTAATAATTCCTGATAGGTGTTTTGAAAGCAGTCTTTTTTGCATCCTTTTGTACCATTCGAATCTAATTGTACCCACTAAACCCATCCATAAAGGAAAACATGGCATTTCTTGCGGTAGAATCTATTAGCAGGTCCATGTTAGGTAATAGGAATTCATTTTTGGGACAGACCCGATTAAGATTTCTAAAATCGACATAATATTGTATCTACCCATTCTTCTTTTTCACAAGGAAAATGTTAGATAGCTACCATGGGTGTTGAATTGGTTTGATGAACCCGGCCGCTAACAATTTTTGTACCTCTTTTACTATTTGCTCCTTTATTTGGGTGTGGAACACCTTGGCAGGATGAGCCACTAGCTTGGTCCTAAGATCTAAATTGAGCATGTGTACCACTAACCTTGGGTCTAGCCCAGGCATCTTGCTGTAATCCTAAGGAAAAACGTCTTTGAACTCTTTTAATAGTAGGATCAGTTTTGCCTTTTCTTCTTTTGACAACTTTGAGCTTATTGAAATTGGGCATGGCTTCTGTGGGTCTATACCCAGGTTAATCTCTTCCAAATTTTCTTTTGCCATTACTTGCGCGTCCTTTTCTGCTGCAATCTCCTTTTCACTTTCCATGTCACTTTCTTCCGCTGAACTATCTTGGGTCACACAGCATAATAAGGCCTTATGTTATGGTTCTCTTTTAGGACCCCCTTGCATACTATAGGTGGGCCTTACGCACCTTCATAATTCATATACTATCCTACGGTCAAGTGTTCGGACCCTAACACATCGTGGCATATTGTCTTGCTCTAAAGTCGGCGCTTCTTTCATTTTTCTTTTTTGCATCAACAATTCCCTTAAGTCAGGTTTAGGGACGTCTTGGATGTCCTCCCACTTGGGTACAAAAGTGCCCTGTGACTTAGATACTAAACTTTCTCCAAACTGTGTCCATTTGTTGTAGTACATGGTCTCGACCAAGTGGGCCTCTACCTGCTCGAACAAGGATAGGTTTGCTATTATCCGTATCATCCTGCCATTCAATCTCCCTTTCACGCACTGGTGATAGGTGGAAGGAATTAGGTAATGCTTGTGCCGCCATGGCCTTCCCAATAGTATATGATAGGAAATTGCTAATGAGGCTATTGGGCCTTCCTTTAGCCATAGCTATATGTGACCTACGGTGTGCTCACCTCTTCCTCCAAACCCTGTCACCTCCATTAGACATCATTGAATCTTATTTTTCGGCATTCCTATTGCTTGCAGCATGTTGAGTGGGATGAGACTTATTGAAGTGCTTGTATCAACCAGAGCTCTCTTAATGGGAATTTAGTTTGTGGAGGCTGCTAGGTAGAGAGGTCTTTCGTGGTCTGAGTATCCCACCCCTATGTTTTCATCACTGAAAGTAATCACATTAGTGTCTTGTAGGAAAGCTCTGTCAGTTCGGGCTTTTGCGGTAAGACATTCTACTCCCGCACTTGAGGCAATGCTTACTATAGCCTTCATGGCCATCCTCCATTCATTTGCTGTTAACTCTAGTTAGTCAAACAAGATCTTGAACCGGGAGCTTTTCTATAAGGCAATGATGGTTGCGGCAGGTAGAGCTGGCCTTTCCTCTTCGTCCTCACTTGAGTTTGCGTAAAAAACAATTGCTGCTACCCCCTTCCCTTTATGATTGGGGAATGGGTTTCTTTGCACCTCTGGTTGGGATAACTCAAGGGTTACTTCTGTGGTCCTGCGGTGTACTAGTCTATGGAGCACCCAGCATTCTGCAGTGGTGTGCTGCACATAGTTATGCAAACAGCAGAAACATGGGTCGTTATGTTCTTCTTCAATAGGCTCTCTAGAGACTTGATTGGGTTGAAAATCCCATTTGCAATCCATTTGTTTAGGAGCACGTCTAGCTCCTTTGGTGTGCATGGTATTGGCAGAGGGCTCTTGTATTCCCTTCCTTCTGACTTTCTTTTCTACTCGCTGGTGGATAATCATAACTTGCGATGAGTATCTCCGCTCCTTAAGCTTGTCAGAACTAGGACTGACTAATTGGGCCATCTTTCTAGCATTTTGCAATAGCTACACAAACTAGGAAATTTCTAAGTTTTTCAGGACAGTTCTATACTCCATGATCATATTGTCCATACACATTTCCACTAATATCTTCTCTTCACAGTGGTCATAGTAATTAAGAGTTTTGTCCCTAAACCTTTTGATGTACTCCATGTGGTCTTCGCTGTTTCTTTGCTTAGTACCTTGCAAAGTTACGAGCATCACTGTTTCTTCTCCGTGGAAATACATGGTGCAAAACATGTCTACCATATCATCCCACGTTGGGATTGATCCTGGCTTCAAGCTAGTGTACCAAGTATATGCCTGGTCATACAAGGACTTTAAAAACTCTTGGAGGCAAAGGTTTTCGTTTGCTGCGTAGGGACCAAGGGTGTCAATAAACTTACTTACATACTCAACAGCTCTTCCCCTTCTACCATCATACTGTACGAAGGTTCGTGGCTCATATCTTTTGGGATACGACTTGCTGAGTATCCTTAGTGGATAGGGAGGTCCTCATGAATAAAATCTTTCCTTAGGTGCCTTGGCCTTTTCTTGCTCTAACAGTGCTACAACGTTAGCCATCATGACGAAGCGCTGTTCTGCGGCCGCCATCCACATGTGTTTCTTCCTTGTTTGTTACGTGTTCGGGGTCATGTTGGTTCACTTTTTCCTTAGTCTTGTTCTCCTTCAGCTGGCACATTTCCTTTATCAATTGCTGCTGGGAGTGTTGTACTGACTGCAATTCTTCGATGAAGAAGTTAGATTTGTAAACGAGATTCCTTTTTTGCTGTTATGGCCTAGCCCCCGCTCCATTAACACCCTCTGCTCGATTAGGTAGGTGCAGCGTGACTAGCCTTAATTCTTCTTACGATGGCACGGTGCTTATGTTCCGCTTCGTCTTTGATCTTGGGGGCATAACTTGCGAGGGATTTGCTTGCTTTCCCTATCTTTCTCCCAACTCTAGTGGAGTTACCAAGTTATATATGGTGGACCTTTTTATGTTGCTAGGCTTCGATCCCTCCTACTACATTATTCCTACATTAGTCCCATTTAGGCTAGCTTATGCGCAAGTTGGGCCATCCTAATATAGACGCATTTTGGCAGGAGCACTGCGGGCTGGGCATGGTAGGAATAATTGTTATAAATGTTATAGCAAGAATACAACACGACAAAATAACTAAAATACTAAACGGAATGAATAAGACTAACACCAATAAGGAAGGTAGCTAATAATGTTATAGCAGAATAACACAACAAAGGAAATAACGCTACAACAAACAACTTAATAACTGAATAGCAAACTAATCACCCAATTAGCATAAATAGTAAAAAAAAAAAAAATCTTGTTTTCCAGGAAAAGTAGGCTTAGCTTTTCAACAAAAGACAGTGCCCACTATTCACAGCTACCCCTTCTTATACCATCTGCCGTGGTGGGATTTGCCATTTTTACCCCTTAATTGCTATTGGCTTTTTATATGTGTCATTTTAGGACTGCCCACTAACCTGCCAGCTGCCTAACCACTACCTCTGCTCAGAGTGTGTTGGTTGCACCACTCTCCATTCCCAAACATAATCGCTTGTCTTGTTTCTTACCTCTCTCTGTTAAGCCTCTTTATTACGTACCTCTATGGCATGTATTAAGTGGTCCAAGCCCATACGTACCTTTTTTGGGTGAGATGCCATCCTAGTAGGACATCTCTCCTAAAGAAGCTTGAGTGGGAACCCCAAAATAGACCCCTTTTTATCCTCACCGCCAAATAACACCCTTTAAAATTCTTGGCCTGTGACCCACCTTCCATGTATTATTAGCTGGGTACAAGTAGGTGGTGCCCCAGCCTTTTATGCATGCTCCACTCCGTCTGAATTTATTTCTTTCTGGCCTTCACACCATTTCTCCTGCCTCTATGTTTGTTTGATTCTGCTGTATGTGCTAGTTGGTGTTTATCTTTTGTGGCATGAAGGATGTGTGGGCTTTTGGGCTCATATTTTCTGTGTTTCACCCCTTCTTAGACTGGGCGCTGCTTGGGCAAAAAGCCCCCATCTTCTTGCTGAGCCTATGTTTTCCTTTTCTATGGCTGTGTGCCTCTTGGCAATTGATCTTGCCATTTCACTTCATTGTGCTTGCTATAGCTTTACCTCTCCTTTCATTTCTTGTTATCCCGTGGCCTTGCAAGCTAATACTCCTGCTATGCCAACCCACTTCTTCATCAATCTTTTACTCAGGGCTTCCTTGGCCCACTTTTCATATCTTTACCTCTTTTGGGCTATGTTGGCCAACATGCGTACTGTACCAACCCATTTCACTACTTCATTCCATGGGCTTTCTCGGCCTGCTTACTTTCTCCTTACCTCTTTTACTCCCATAACCTTTTTGCTAGATTTTTTGGGCTTCCTCGGCCCAATTACCATATCTTTACCTCTTGTTACTATTTGGGCTTATTGGCCTTTAAGCCAAGCCATTGAGTTTACTAATTCATTTCCTGGGTTTCTCCAGCCCATTTGCTTCCTTTTTATCTCTTATTATTCCCATGGGCTTACTACTTCATTCCTTGGACTTCCTTGACTCATTTACTTCTTCTTTACCTCTTTTTATTCTAGTGGGCCTAGTGGGCTTGTTTCTTTATTCTTTTACCGTTTTTCCTTTTTCACATTCTTTATTGTTGGGCTTCTTCTCCTGTTGGGCCCTTTGTCAAAAAATGATCATGAATAGGGCTGTAGTGCAACAGGATGGGCCAAAGCCCAATACAAAAGGCCCACCACAATACCCTTGTACCTCAAAATGAACAAAATACCCTCGAAACCTCTAAATTGACCAAAATACCCAATAACCTCTAAAATGACTAAAATATCCTAAAATATTTAAAATGGCCAAAATACTCTTTAACCTTTTAAATGACAAAAAAAATATTCTGAAACCTAACAAATGACCATGATAGCCCTAAAACCACTAAATGACATAAAATAACCCCAAACTTTTGGTTATTTCAAAGGTTTCGGGTATTTTAGTTCAGTTTAAAAGTTTCGAGGTACTTTAGTCATTCAAATGATTTTGGGGTATTTTGGAGGTTTCAGTGTATTTTTGTTCATTTTAGAGGTTTTAGAGTTATTTTGGTCATTCAAGAGGTTTTAGTGTTTTTTATTTTATTTAAAGTTTTGGGGGTATTTTGGTCATTCTAGTAATTTCGGGGATATTTTGGTTATTATAGTGGTTTTAGGATTATTTTCGTCATTTTAGAGGTTTCAGAGGTATTTTGATCATTTCAGAGGTTTCGAAGGTATATTTGCCATTCTAATGGTTTCAGGTTATTTTTCGTCAATTTAGAGGTTTTGGGGGTATTTTGGCAATTCTAGTGGTTTTGAGAGTATTGTGGTTATTTTAAAGGTTTAGAGGTATTTTGTTTTGTCATTTTTTGAGGTTTTAGGGTACTTCTCATCATTTTTGAGGTCTCAAGGTATTTTTGCTCCTTTTTGAGGTTTTGGAGATATTTTGGTCATTTTTAAAGTTTCAGGAATATTATGGTATTTTGGAGGTTTTGGTGACATTTTGGTCATTTTTGAGGTTTTTCGGATATTTTGGACATTTGTGGCACATTTTAGTCATTTTGGTGGTTTTAAGGGTATTTTGATCATTTTAAGGGTTTTAGGGGGCATTTTAGAGGTTTTTTGATATTGTAGTAATTTTAATGATTCAAAAATTTTTTTTTTAGTATGGGTAATTTTGTCAATTCAATAACTTATTACATCTCCGTCAATAAGTAATGTAAGATCAACCCCATTTTAGAAGGTGATGTAATTAAATGTGATATATTTAATAATCTTAAATTACAGTAATGTTAGAAAAAATTAAACGAACTAAACATTACGGCGAACCAAACGCCTCCTAGAGTTTTTCCATTTATATATTTAATATTATAAAAAATTATGAGTAAAAGATAAATAAAAGAAAAAGAATAATTATATGGCCAATGACATTACAGATGAGGTGCATTCATGGCGCAACAAGAGCTTAACAACATTAAATGGTATACTTTGAATTTTATATATTACTATATTATATATAAATGGGTAATTCTATAGTACACCCCAATTTTTTGTTGGGTATTGTACTCACAAGTAGACAACCTGCTATACTAGGTTACCAAAACATCACATTTGATGGTTCGATTGTTACATTGGGCAGTACCAACATCACATTTAACTGTATTTTTGTCACATTTGGTGATTCTTTTATTTTTCTCACATTTGACGATTTCATTGTCACATTGGGCAGTACTAACATCATATACGATTGTTCTTTTGTCACATTCAGTTGTTCTCTTATATTTTTTTCCTCACATTTGATGATTCTATTGTCACATTGGGCAGTTCCAACATCACAAGTGACTGTACTTTTGTCACATTCGGTGGTTTTCTTATTTTTTCTCACATTGACATTTTCATTATCACATTAGGTAGCACTAACATAACATGTGACTATACTTTTGTCATATTTGATGGTTTTCTTATTTTTTTTTTCGCATTTGATAGGTTCATTGTCACATTGGGCAGTACCAAAATCATATGTAATGATACTTTTGTCACATTTGATAGTTCCTTTATTTTTTCTCATATTTAATGATTCCATTGTCACATTAGGCAGTACTAATATTACACCTGACTATACTTTTGCCATATTTGGTGGTACTCCTTTTTTTTTTTTTTTCTCATATGTGACAGTTCCATTGTCACATTGGGTGGTACTAACATCATATATAATCATACTTTTGTCATATTTGATAGTTCCTTTATTTTTGTCCTCACATTTGATGGTCCATTGTCATATTAGGCAGTACTAACATTAAATTTGACCGTACTTTTGTCACATTCAATGGTACCCTTATATGTTTTCTCACATTTGACAATTCCATTGTCATATTGGACAGTACCAGCATTACATGTGACTATACTTTTATCACATTTAATGGTTCCCTTATTTTTTACACATTTGATAGTCATATTGGGCAGTACCAATATCACATGTGATTGTGTTTTTGTCACATTCAATGGTTCTTTTTTTTTTTTTTTCTTTTTCACATTTAATAGTTTCATTATCACATTAGGCTGTACTAATATCACATTATATTTTTAGTCAATTCAGCAGTACCAACATTACATATAACCATACCACTGTGATATTTGGTGGCTCCCTTTTTTTAGTCACATTGGATGGTACCAAAGTCACACTGGTTAGTATCAATGTCACATTTGGCAGTTCATTTATTTTTGTTTAATCAAATTCGATGATGCATTAGTCACATTTGGTGGTACTGTCGAATTTGACTAAAAAGCAAAAACTAACAAGGCTAATAATCAAAATAAACACTAGGATTATACCATTATTTTTTAAGAAAAAATTGTTGGGAACAAAAATTTTCACCAGTGATGATTATATTGGCACTTCTATTGCATCCATATCATCTTATAAAACCAGATCAAATAGCTCTACATGTTTTGATGTGGGATTTTTTTTGCCATTTAACATAATTTTTGGAACAATTTCATTAGTTGGCATGTTTTTTAACCATATTTGTAAACTAGTATCTTGAATCTTAGAGACTCGAGATTGCTTAAACAACTCGAGCCTTTAAGACTTGAGTTCCATGTGTTGGCAGTAGTTGACATGTAATATTATTCATGTGGAACATGAGTCTTATAGGCTTGAGTTCTACTGATTTAGATTTTTTTATAAATTTATTTTATCCCAGTTGAGCTCTTATTTTATAGGCTTGAGTTCTACTGATTACATTTTTATTTTATCCCAGTGAAACTCAAGTTTTATAGACTTGAATTCTATTGGTTTATTTATTTATTTATAATTAAACTAGCAACATCTTAGAAAATCCCTTATAGTAGCATTTTAAGATATAACATAGACCAACAATTAATAGTTTCAACGGCAAGGTCATAGTTTAACTTTTAACACATAGATGAAGTCCATGCATGAATGAATTAAGTTTCGCCAATAACCCCTTTTTTTTTTTTTTTTTTTTTTTTTGTGGCTAAAAACTCTATAATATCTTATCAGGATCTATACCGTTGTAGCTAAATTTTCCCAACAACTAACACTTTATAACGAGTAAAAGTAATTTGTTCTTTCACAAGTTGTATATGCTTAGTAACCAAGTCCAAGAATATCTTACTGATGGATGGTGTTCACCTTGTCCTTGGACACTCCAGCTTCGGTTGATGACTGGCTTCACTGTCCACTACAAGTGTAGAAAATGTATTAGAAATCAATAATATGCCAATTAACATAATTGTTCAAAAACTGAGCCACTAAAAAGCCAAGATTTTCAAGTCTACAACATATGGAGCAGTAAGATTCCGAGGGGGATAATATATTTAGATTATAATATTGGGAGTGAAAAACATTTGATGAATTAACTCTCCCAAGACTACAGATCTAGGATAATGAACCATGAACCAAGGGTTTCATGTATGACAAACTACAATTGCAAGAAAAAAAAATCATTTGTAGATAGGACCATCAAATCACTTACTAGTAAGCCCAGAAAAATCTCAAGTGTCAACAAATAAATATAGAAGGAGAGATTTTGCACTGATAACTAAGTAAATACTAACTGAAATGTGGTCTAACAAATTTCTTTAATCATAATATCCTTGGATATACCTATTTTATGAGGTTGATTCTCAATTCTCGTATTAATTCAAAACATCAACAGTATTCATCAAACCAATTTCGTGTAGATGTCACCTAATTGTATTGACAAATAGAGCAACTATTAGTGGTATTTAACGAAAGGTAAATCTTATGCATATAAACCTCAGAGTTCTTTTGTATTCTGCATAATTGTCTTCATATTCTAAAGTCCTAGATGAAAATTATAGTGCAAACATTATTCTACCCATCAGTATTATATTTATTGCAAAATGCAACCTATTTAAGTTCTCTGCTTTTATGAATTTGTTGGTGCCCACTTTTGGCATAAGGGCCCAATGGTAGAAGAAACCCAACAATATGAGAAAGATGGAGAAGGAAAATAGTAAAATAAATACCATTGGACCATAATGGCAAGAATAATGGTCAATAGGTCCACAAAAACAATAAGTGGCCAGAGAGAAAGCAAATAGGTCAAAGAAGCCCAAGGAATAAATGTAAGAGGTGGAGAGAAAGTAAAAATGGGCCGAGAAAGCCCAAGAAAGGAATTAGTAAATTCTATGGATTTGCACAAAGACCAATATGCTTGTAAAGTAAGGAATGTGGTAATTGGGTCGGGGAAGCCCAAAGAATTTAGCAAAAAACTTATGGGAGTGAAGGAAGTTAGAAATAATGAAATGGGTAAAGGATGCCCAAGGAACGAAATGGGCCGAGGATGTCCAAGGAATAAAATGGGCCAAGGAAGCCTAAAGGATGGAATGGGCTGGCCCATCAGGAATGCTAGGCAATAAAGTCCAAAAGAAGGGATAATATAGGAAATTGACATGGCAGGTGCCTTAGTTCGTAAGCCCAGATGTGATAACAAGACAAAAGGAAAAGTGGTATTATAGTAGGAGCAATGCAGTGGCATGGCAGGAATGCCAGTTAGCCCACAAATGAAGGATTGAAGGGGACACGGGCCAAGTAAGAAGGGGAAAGCCCATATCCAAGCAATGCCCAGTCCAAAGAAGAAATGAGATGCGGAGAACAAAAGCCCAAAGGCCCATGTATCATTCACGTCGCAAGAGTTAAACAAATATAAAAAAATGCAGCAGAATCACACAAACCTAGAGGTAATGGCAAATGAGTGAGGGCCAAAAAAGCAATGGACATAGGTAGAAGTGAAGCATGCATAGAAGCCTCAGGCACCACCTACCTGTACCTAACTAATACAAGAGAGGTGGGCCACGAGTTAGAGGTAAGAGAGGATGTGATCTGGCAGTGGGGAGAAGGGGGAGCCTATTTTGGGGTTTTTGCTCAAGCTTTTTTGGGAAGAATGTCCTGCTGGGATGACATCTCATCCAAAAAGGCAAGCATGAACTAGAATCAATAGATGCATGCTATAGAGGTTGATAAGGGCGAAGTTTAATCCTTATCCGAATTGGAGTGTCAAGGGAAGTAAGAGACAAAACAAAACTACCTTTGTCTGGTAATGAGGCGTGGCACGGCCAACCCAATGTAGTGGTTGTGGTTGAGCAGTCAGCAAATCAGTAGGCAGTCCTAGAAGGATACCCACAACCAGCCAAAAGTAGTTAAGTAGTAAAAATGGTAAATCTTGTCACGGCAGGCAGTATAAAAAGCTATAGACGTGTATAGTAAAAAGGGGGGAATAGGACAATATTAAAAAAAAAAAAAAAAAGATAGATAGAAAGAGAGGAAAAAAAAATAGAGAAAACAAAGAGGGAAAGAATGAAAGAATGCAGAAAACAAAAATTAATGGAAAAACATGGGTGATAGAAGTAGGAGCATGCATCAATAGGCTACCCACTTATCTTCCTCTCAATAGCCCACTCTCTAATGGACTAAGAATTCAAGATTAAGCCATCCAGTCCTTTTCTCAAAGTGTGTAACTTCTACAGCAGGAGCTATGCCTAAGGTTACACACATTGGGGATTGATTCCTTTTTTGGACTTGTACTACTAAGCTCATTCCTCTAGCATACGAATCATCTTTTGTTTTGTTTTGGTTGATCAACGACTAAGTTGTTATCTTACTGCTATTTTTCTTTACAGTGACCTTGTCACTCGTAATCATGTTGTGATACCTTCTTTTGTGGAGTTATTCATGTATTACTATTATTAGTAGACAATGTTTTAGTTGTCCTGCTGCATTATATTTCCTGCTATAACATTTGCAACAGTGTTTCCTACCGTGAGCACGTGATACATTCAAGGTTCCTACAAGGTCGCGTTAGCACAAGAAGAGCCTAACTTGCACACAAGCTAGCCTAAGGTGTGTTTCAGTTAGGCCAATCCTAACTCTCCTACTCAAGAATCAAGGACCGTGATACAGCAAGAGTAATACAACCCAAAACACCAAAAAAGGACCACCACAAAATTACTACATCAATCTTTTTGTTGTTGCTAAATTACTATGTTTGTTAAGACAGCTTGTTTCTATTTTTCATGGAAGAAAGATGTTGTAAGGCTTTAGGATTATTACTACTTTCATACCAAGGTTCCATAAGCTCTTTTTATTTATTTATTTATTCAAATTTTTTATACAAGATAGAATTTCTACTCTAACCTAATTTAAGTGTATATGTGTGTGAAGCTCTCTCTTGAAAACTTGAACCCTGACCCTTATCCCCCACACCCCACAAGCACTTATACTTGTGGAGTGACCACTGCACTAAGGCCTAGAAGTTCTTATTTTGACTGTTTATTATCATTTTCAAAGGTCTACATATGGGAACTATTATGATGATGACAATGATAAATAATCATCATAATAGTATCCATATGTAGACCTTTGAAAATGATAAATTGTAATATAGCAAAACTAAAGGGGCTAAATTGTAATTTTTACATAATAAATCCAATGAATTCTAAAAAGAATAAAGCAGAAATGAACCTGCTTAAACCTTGAAGTACAGTGGATGTCATCAAAAAGAATTTAGTGCCTGAATCATATACTTCATATAGAGTGAATGAGATGTCTACTACAATAGATTGGGTCCTAAGGAAAATAATATGCAATGGCCAGTTTACCCAACTGAGGCAATCATAGCAAACCTAGTGCATACCATAATCTTTACAGTAAGGACTATCTTTCCCAAAGCATAATTAAAAAATTCATGAGGAATTTGATTTTCATGCTAAAATATTTCTCTTTAATGTGTGCTTTCTTAGAGAGAAATAGAGTGAGATTCACAAATAAAATATTTGGGAATTGACTAGAAAAGGAGTTGGGATAGCGGAGTCATCCTCATATTAAGAATTTGGTGGACACCTGTCCCCTCATGACGTTCATCATCATATCTGTCTTCTCTTTCGTCATCTGCATATCCCGGGCCATTTGTATCGCGCTTGCCTCCATTTCAAAGGGGCAACTAGTATCTTCCGGAGCGTCCCTTCAATTGGGGACATTACCTTCTTAGTCTTCCCCCTCCTGCTTGTCTCCCATTGGTAGGTGGCTGCCATTCTACTCATCGACATCCTGTTTGTTGCATTGGCCTTGCTCGTTCCTTTGGTTTAGCTATTGCTCCAACTCTTAGTTGTGCTGGGTGAGTCGATCTACTACTACAACTAAGGTTTGCACTTGTCTTTCTAAGGGATTGGAGGGATTCCCTATTTCCTAATTGGTGATAGCCATTGAAGGCGTCTAGACCATGCAACTCTTTTGTCTCAGAATTAGTGATATGGTTAATCACAATAGAATTCCCACAGACAGCTCCAACTAATGATGTGCTGAAATCGTCAGTGAGTTGTAAGCTCCAAATCGCTCCAATGAGTACTTGTGGAATAAGAATAAATGGATCAAACAGAAGGCATCGGTATGGTACCGGCCAAGAACCCTCCAAAGGTCAAGTCAGTGAATGAGAAATCTCTAAGAACTCTATAATAAGAGAGTTAGGGATTTTCTGCGTACCTACGAAAGGTGGAGGTCTTGCGCTTATATAGTGGCAAGTTGTGAATCAAAATCCCTTCAAAGTAGGGATCTTTGCTTACTATTAGGGCTTGGCACTCAGGGTTTCCAAGATTTTAGGGTACCTTTCCATCTGAGAGAGATATGGGTGAGTAATGGGCTTTATTTTACGTGTTATGCAAGGCATCTTCATGTATAGGTATTCGTGGGGACCACGACAGGCCATGCTGGACCTGTCAGTCCCTCCACCGGTCACGCTTTTGCTCGTCATGGAATATTCCATTGGTTTTCAGAGGTGATTGTTAGGTTTGAAGGGTCATCACTTCTGATGCCGTCAGCCTAAGTCTTTTTTTGGTTTCAGAAAAACTAAAGGGTACACAGGCGTCATCATCCTCATATAGTGACATGTCTGGGGGTATTAATTAGTTGTCAAAAATGCCCCCATCAAAACCTATCCATTGTTTATATAGTTGAAAAAGAAAGTTCTTACTTTTAGGGTGCATTTGATTTGCTGTGGTATTACCTTAACGGAGTCTAAATCTTCTGTCTCACTCTTCTTGCTCCACTATATATTCTACAAATAAAAACATGCCACATATCCATCTAATTTATTAAATGTTAAATTTATGCCTTCTATTATTTCAATTTCCTAAATATGATGAGTTATTTATTTAAGGAAATTGAAATAATAGAATTCATAAATTTAGCATTTAATAAATTAGATGCACATGTGGCCTGTTTTTATTTGTAGAGTATATAGTGGAGCAGGAAGAGTGGGATAGAAAATTTAGACTCACTTTAACGTGATACATCAAGCATTTGTGGTCACCAAGCCATTTTACATGGGAACCTTCTATCTTTCCGTGTAATCGTAGACTTGTAGACTCACTTCTTATTCAAAATATATTACTTAAAATATTTTAGGGAAAAAAAGAATCTTTAATTCTAGAAAGTACCTGGTTTTCGTATTTAGAAATATTTTGGGGGCAAGAAGAGACCAATATAAATGTGGTAGAGAACCACTTGGAATTTGTTTACAGTTTTTTAGTGGAAGGAATAATGATAATACAACCACCAATGAGAAAAGAAAGGTTTATACTAGGCAAGTAACCCAAAGACGAATCAAACGTTGGTTACTTTCAAACAAGATACAAAAAATGTAAGACTAAATTTTGGAAAATTTTTGAATTTCTATATGCATCTGTTCTCTAACTAGTTACATAATTTCTTTGACAGATTGAGGGGGAGTAAAATAGAATTGGAGCAATGTACAAGATTTTTCATATCAGGGAATTTGGTGCACAAATGTGGGATCTGGTTCTAATGAAGTGAGTCTATTTGCTATTCAGGATTCAACGAACAGAGTAGCACACACTGGGCGGAATCATGAGCTGAAAAAAATCTCTGCAAGGCCGAATCAACGATCTGGCCACTGGGATTTTGTTTTCAAACAAAATCAAGGCTAAAAATTGGAGCACGTCTTGACTGGATTAGATCACGAAGTGATTGTTGTCTCATCATGACAGCAAACTAGGCCCATTCTCAGCCGCAGTCCGAGAATGACCATAATTATTATGTGGCCTTGTCATCTGGATATCACGTGATAAATGAGTCCTTGCCTTCGCATAGGGGGCATCTCGTGCTGAAAAAAAAAAAAGAAAAAAAAGGAAAAAAATGAATTTCATGGAAGACAAATACGCTTCAAGGCATGCTTGTGTATGTGCATGCATTTTGTATTACAGGGCTTGACATAATGTTATTTTTAAAATCGAAAACTGAGTAACAGAGGACAGTGGAGTCTGAGGATGTTACTTAGCAATATCTATTAATGTCAAACTCTTTCCTCTTTTGTTATTTTGGCCATATGATATCATTTGTTTTGTTAATGACATGAGACATTCTAGTGACCAAAAAAAAAAAAAACATAAAAAAAAAAATCAACGTAGCACCCTATGGCTTATAAATGCATTGCATAAACCACACACCAAGTGTTTGTATAAGAATATTTCAGAAAAGCATTTTGTTGTATATTTTTTTCCTGACTTTGATATCAATTATCTTACCAGCAAGCTGTTGTGCTCGGAGGATATTTTGCCGTCTTTTCCACCAACACACTGAACAGATGCCAATGAGTAGTAATAACAACAATACACCTAAAGCAATGCCAACCTTTGCACCAGCAGAAAGGTGGGGCCCACATGTACGCAGTCCAGGTATACCACAAAGACCAGCATTATCTGTAAAACTGCAAACAACCATGGTAAGTATGCATAGCAGTTATAGTAATAATGCTGACTACCCTAAATTAACAAATAAGTGAATAACATCTATCCATAGCATTGAATATTTAAAAAAAGAAAACCATTCTGAGCATGTTATAATGTAGTCATTACTGAAAGCCTCCAATCTTGAGAGACTAAACATTAGTTGGAACTTACTTGAAGCTAGCTCTATGCAAAAGCCTTCCTCCTAGTGCAGCAGGGACTCTTCCAGACAATGAGTTGCCATTAAGATTTCTGCATCATTATGACAAATTAGAGTCCTCCGTGTTTAAGTTCATGGGTAAAATGACAAATGATGTGCTTGAAAGATCTTACAGTATCTGTAATGATGTCAACTGTCCCAGGCTTTCAGGAATTGATCCGTTAAAGAAATTGTAGGACAGGTCCCTGCCACAGAAGCATATGCATTCAGACATTACATTCTTACAGTAACTCAAATTAGTCACAGAATAAAATAGCAAGTGACTTGAGTATCCAAAAGCTTCCATATTTTTATTGCATCGATGCATGAGGTCAAACCAAATTTCTTCATCCTTCGTCAGTGTAATACAAAACCACACTACTCCAGAAATAAGTTTTTGAGTTGCATTTTGTATTTCTAGGATTTCTTAATGTTAGGATTGCATTTGGATGGCAGAACTAGGGTTAAATTTGACATTTTATTGCAATTTTGCACAAGATTTCTGCATTTGGATTGCCTTAACAAGAAGGCATTTGCATAGTTACATTGCAACTGCATTCTTTTCTTATGAAAATGGATTTTATCATATCTGACTAATGAAAGAGAAAATTGATTAGTATAATAAAATGATACAAAGTCACATGGATTCCAGTCTGCAATGAAAAAGTTAACTTGATGTTGTTGCATGAATTTTATCACAGTTTCGATATGGGAAAATTGAAACATGAGTGCATTCAGGTATGTAATGACCAACAATTCTATCAAACTTAATGTAATTTGAGTTATGAATGCTTTAAAACCATTTCCCCATTTAGGTTTAACCTAATAGTTGACAATTAGAATTTATCATGGTAGTTCAAGACTTCAAGTTTGTATAGAAGTAGATTTTATTCTTGAGCACATAACTAAGGTAAGGTAGCACAAATACAAGTCTTATGAGCAAAGCATGAATATTCTACTAGCAACTTAACCAAACACTACCTTTGTTAGGGCTGTAAATGAATTGATGTTTATGAACAACTCAGGCTTGGTTTAAGAAAAACTTGTTTATGCTCATCTATTTGGCAAAAGAATCAAGCTTAAGCCTAATTTTAGGCTTGAGCATTAAACGAGTCAAGCTTGTTTGTCAACAAACTTGTGATTATGAAGTTTGATTTGAATATATATATTATCATATGTTTATATGTATAAATCAATACATTTATAAAAATATGCTTATATAGACTAAATACTGGATTGTATAAGTTAGTTTATAAGTTCATAGAATATCAAATTATTAGTTGTAATTTATTGACAATACAATTAGCCTATTTTGTAGTAAAAATATAACAATAAAAGATTGGTGAATCTAATTTTTATAAATATATAAATGAATATCATTCTAAGTAATTAACTCAAGTAATACAATCTCATCTATAATTTATTTATTTATTTATTTTTGATTGAAACGATAGTTATTAATTATTAGCAAAGATTTGTGAAATAATAAATCTTTTTAGTCATATGGTGTTTGCCATGTATAGAGAAATAATAGTTAATCAAGTGGCTTGTGAACAAGTTTGAGCTTGTTCAATAAGAAAATGAACCAAGTTTGAGCATGTGATCAAGCTTGGTGATGAGCTTGAGCTCGGATTGTATTCAAAATTAAATCAAATGAACTAATCCTAAACTTTTAATATTCAACTCAGTTGGACTCAACTCATTTACAGCCCTAATTAGCTGCAAATTCCCTTGGTTAGTAGAACAAGACATTAAAGCACATAGACTAGCCTCATGCAAGCTGTTGTTGAGAAAAGGGCGAAAATAATTTATCATTATCCTACTAATGTGCTAAATACTACATATCATGATTTGCAATGTCAGTGACATAGCAGTTCTTTTCACGGAAAATAGTATCATTTGCAGAGAGTTGTATCTATCCTGTAGAAACCAAAACATGATAAGTATCTGAAAATAGAGAAGCAATGCACTTACAGTATTTCTAAGCTAGCTATTGTTCCAAGTGAGGAAGGAATGGCCCCATGAATCAAGTTTCCACTCAAGTTTCTGTAAATGCACAAGTCAAACATATATAAGAGATACATAGAGAAGGCTACAAAAAAAATCATTAACAATTTGATTCACTAAAGTTCATGCTGTCATATAGTTTTGGAATAGCAAAAATATGACTAACAATTAAGTGAAAAGACATAACAAGGGATCATCTCTTAGAAACATGCTTAATTTCATCAAGTGATACATCCTTGGATGAAATGTCAAAACATAAGGATTGCAGCTTTACATTTCCAATTATATAATTTAAATTGAATGAGACCTTTAGATACTTACATGCTCTGTAGATGACTTAGCTTGGATATGTCATCAGGCAAGAAACCCCTCAGACCTTGGTTGTCAAGACCACTGATCATGCAGAGGTAAAACACTAATTACTCAAAACATATTATATAACAATAGAAGATATTAACATCTTAAAATTAAACATAAAGTGAAAAACTCTAAGGCCACACATGATGAAGATGATAAATTCCAGAAAATGCAATATACTTTGGGCTTTGTGCAAGTGAGTTCGAAAAAGTGTGATGCTCGATTTTTTTAAAAATGTATTTGCCCGCTGAATTTATCCAATTATGTGGAAATTAATAGTTGACTTTCTCACTATGGAAAATAAAACTAGAATGCCAAATAAGTAGTGCCAGAATCAGGGTTGAGTTGTGTACAGAAAATACAAAAGTAAACAACAGAAGAAAAGGGTACAAAAATCATATTTACCTATAAAAATGAGGAAGCAATTTAAATGGTCAAACCATATCAGGGCCAATCATTGACATATGACAAGCTATTCATTACCAAAATCTAAACATGTCTAAAAAACAGAAAGCCGTAAGGCAATAACTTGAAAGTTTAATATATACAAAGCATTCTCCCAGAAGAGTAGGGATACCATCTCTCAATACAGTCACTTTTTGAAATATATGCTATTTCCAGAGAGCACCAAAAGTTTTTCTCTGTAAATTTGGTAGATTGTCAGACAGTTTAGTTAGAGAGAAAGTAGCAAGATGGTTAATAATATGGGGCTCACATAGAAAGCTTTTGATTGGGTGGCTAAACTTATAGCAAAACCAAGAACAATCAGTTGTATGGATCTCAGCTTGGTGTCAGTGGACCGGAAGGACTTGGTGATGGTAGAGACTCAAAGTCTACTGTTGAAAAGATTAGAGGGACAGTCAGTGTAATGCTTTTAGGAAATTTGAGCATTTGCAATTAAAGTGCTAAAGGACATAGGGTAGCTGTTGCATCATCTCAGTTGCTGCATACAATTTGAGGCTAGTAGTTTTCAGTTCAAAGAGGTAAAAGATAAACAATAAATATGGCATGACATAGGTGGCAATCATTACCCTGAGGATATTTAAAAAATGGAAAAAGACAATAAATATGAGCCAAGGATCAAGAAAGTACAGTCCATCGATGAACCATTTGCTGCTGTTAGTGTCAAAATGGCAATCTGCTCCACTCCATGGGTGTTCTTGGGGAACACATGGATCACCATTCCATCCAAGCCGGAGAGGAAGGCTCAACGCATTCTTCAAAGTCTGTAGAGCAATAACTAGAATAGAATAAAGATAGTACAATCAGTAACAGCCTATATAGACTCCAACTTCCAGAAACTATATTCTTTACCCATAAAGAACAATACATGTAAGCAAAGCTTTTTTTTGGCAGGAGAGACGGGCTTTTTTTTGGGGGGGGGGGGGGGGGGGGGGGGGGGGGTTACAAAAACATCAAAGAGTGTGTAAAGTTGACTACAAAATATTTAATATTATAATGCAGAGACAGCATTAAGTGATATTAGGCCCAAAAAAAAAAATCAAAAAATCCTGTTCATAACACTTAACTACATCCAAGACTCATAAACACCAGCAAAAAAATAGATATATAGCCTATAAAGGCCCTAGAACATCTTTAATCAACATGTGACACAAGAAAGCCTTTTTTTTTTTTTTTTTTCGTTTGGTAAAACTGACACAAAAAATCATTTTGGTAAACATGGTTTAAGATAAATAGATAAAAGGTAACTACAAATGCTACTATTCAGACTAATCATTTCGTATTGACAAGAGGATCCTTATGTAATTTAATAAGATCAAGAAGATAATGTTTAGTTTGGCTCACTTTGTCTCATAAAAGTCTATTCTATTGGATATGAACCAGGATATTTGGTTCAGTCACTACTTTTGGATGACGCAGGTTTTTTCTTCCCACATTTTCAGCCTCTTTGATGCAGCACAAATTCTCAAAGGAGGCTTGAGAATTAACAAGACTAGAGAGAAAAACAAACCTAGGAATCAGCACTTAAGCTTGCTTGAAATTGGCACAAATAAAAAAAGAGAAAACAAAACCTAGGAGAACCTTTTAGATATAACTGAGAGTTACTTTGAAGGGGTTTATTTTGTCCATCAATAAGTTTTCTTGACAAGGTAGGTGCCAACATTCTGATATTGAAGGAACCTTCTTGGTAGACCTACCAACATACCAACATGCCAACATAACACTCTAGGTAGCTTCTAACTTAGCATACATGCATGCATGTATTCATATTTATGTAAGCATGCACACTTATTAAGCTAGCCCTATTTAAGTACTAGATTGGAAGATATGAAACGAAAAATATATATAATAATAACACATACAGGTGGCATATATACCTTCTTCTGGCGAGGTTTTGGACTCTGCTATGATAACCTCAAAAACCTCAATGGCATTAATAATGGCATGACTACCACTTTTAGGCTTCAAGGTTATTGTCAAGGTCCTTCCACTAATTGCAACAGTTGTGTTAAGAACAAGAGCTGCATAACGACCCCCACTCATTTTGATAATGTCTACATCTTGAAATGTAACATCGCTATTTATCAGGATGTCAAATACCCTTTGCCCTACGCCAGTCACTGAAGAATCAATTTCTGCAAAGTGTAACCAAATTGAGTAGTTCCTGTTGGGCTCCACATCCATTGCATATGTCAATTCAGGCTGATTATCAGTACTAACAAGTGCTGACTGATAAAGACCTTCTGGATAGAAGTTTGGAGAAAGTGAAGCCTGCTTTATGCTTCTTTCAGTAGATCTAGGCCGATCAGAATTCTGACCAAAAGTTTTAATGAAGTTCCAAAATCTATCCCCACCCCATAGATCACCACTATAATCAGTATCGAACTTTGACTGCCCTGTACCACAACTCAGTCTCGTGGCAGTTCTCAGCACTATTCCTTGACCCCACTGTGGACCAAAATAGTATGCATTATCATCAACTTGAAGAATTTCAATTGAAAGAATTGTTGGGTCTCCATGACCAGTGCCATGGAAGCAGAAAGAGGCAGTGCCATCAGAAAGAAACACAATGGCTTCAGCAAATGCTTTGTCATCCTGTTTGCTCCAACCTGACTGCAAAGAACAAATCTGAGTTCCTTCGACAGAGACATCGAATAGAGGTTCGCTATCAAAATTGGTTTGGTTAACCAATCCAAAGAACATCCTGACTGAATAGTGTCCCTTTGGCACTTTATTAAGGTTGTAGCAATTTTCAGGACCTCCAGATAGGGGAAAGTAGCGAAGTGTTTTAAGAGGAGGAGAAATGAAGCTTGTACGTGTTGCATTAGCAGGTATCCCTCCTGTATATGCAAAATCCTTATACCAAAGTGTATTGGTTGGCGGTGTGTGAACATTATCACGAGCTCCACAGCTTATCCGCATGGCATATGGTGCTGTAGTGCAAGAAAAGATTCCACAATTTTTAAAACCACCATTAGAATTAAATAAAAGAAAGCACAAGAACTAATTCTAAGTCTCTAACCCTTAAGCATACAAAACCAATAATGATAGTTTAGAAATACTCAAAATTCACCAAGAAAGTAACAATTAACACACAAAAATTACCCTCCAATACTTAATATGCAGCTCACATGTTGCTAATTGATGAGAAATGCACATGCAGCTTTAATAAAATGCCCTGGTTTCTTCGACCTCCACATCCTTTTTTAAGTCATTCCCACCATACCAATAATAGCTTATAGCTATAGAATTCACAATTCACGCATGAGAAATTCGGTCATTGAACTCAGTTTTATTGCCAAAATCAAGAAAGAAAAATAAAACCTGGAATTTGGTCCTTCTGTTTCCAAATTTGGAAATTCAACTCAATAGCCAAATACTAGTACCAGGGCCACCTTAGTGAAGTACTGCTTTCTCATATCTTAAAAATATGAAATTTCCTCACATATTCAAAATCTTTGTTCTTTACTTTCAAAACAATTTTCGCAGCAACCAAACAAATTCAACCTGATTGTTTTTCCCCTTTTAATCAAAAAAGATTTTAAAAAAAAAATTATATGTAAAATCCTTATACCAATTCTGCTATCTTACATTTCATTTCAATTTCTTAACAAAATGAATGTTAACAAAAAAAAAAAAAAAAAGCACAGTATGAAGATCTATCTCAAAAGTCAAAACCAAACTCCAAAGCAAAAACAACTAGTTCATAACATTAATTCGTCACAGAACTTAGCTTAAAAGCTCAATTATCAAAAACTCAGTCAAATTGCAAATGAAGATTCACTTCCAATTCCAAAACCCTAATTCAACTCCTTAACCATTCCACGACTCAAAATTTACTTCGAAGAAATCGAATAACAGAGATAGAGAGACAGAGAATAGTGGAAGCTCACGAGGTCGAGCTGAAGACGAAGAGAAAGCGGTGCAGAAAACGAGCAGCCAAAGCAGAAGAAATCTGAGCATCGAAGCTTCGAAATGCATTGCTTTTTTTTTTTTTTCTTTCTCTCAATTACTATGAGAGCCTCGTTTTTTCATAGACAGTCTAATATCTCTTCCTTTAAGAGCTGAGCTTCCTTGCTTTTTTTTAAAGAGAGAGAAAGAGTGTGTGACTGTGTGTGCTGGGGACGTGTTTGCACTAACAGTTGAATGATATACGGTTGGAAATTATAAAATTTTGCTCAATAGTTGACTCGTGACAGGAGAAGATTTATTAATGTACTCTTTAAGTTTATGAGGGTTGATAGACTTTTATTTTAATGGAGCGGTGTAGGTTGCTCATTTAATTAGTGTCTGTATCACTGACCCTGTCACTTTTAATTTTTTTTAAAATAAATAAATAAATAAAACTCATTTTTACGTCACATTGTGAAAACCCAAAAATAATATATTGATAATACGATTGATTGAATATGAGGTCCTTAAGTTATGTTATGCAAAATCAGGTGAGTTGGCCAAGTGATTAGATACTTGGTTTTAAAGTATTTGTCTCAGGTTTGATTGAGTGCATTTTACAGCTCGGGTCTAAGTACTTGCTAGCGATTTATTTCACTAGAACCCACCTGCTGTAAATAGTAATTAATCTTTAATTGAAAGTTTTGATGGGGCACTGTCAGAAACCAAAAAATAATAATAATAATAATAACTATTGACTGAATCAGTGACCCTGATTCCCTAAATGTTAACTACTGATTTAGTAATTAACAAGCATTGGGGAGCTCCTTAAAAAAATAAAAAAAATAAAAAAACATTGGAGAACTCAAGTGTTCGTGAGATTCGTTAGGTGTTTTGTTGATGGTGGGTCCAAAATATAAATGACTGTGATTGGGGAAGGTGCAGCATAGGACATGAGCATTTGTGGTATATAGACATACAGTAACAATTTTTAAAGTATGGTTAGTATTGCCAATTATTTATTGCTATTTCCACGTATGAAAATACCATTTTCGCTATTTCAGGACAAAAGCCACGTGACGAGAGGGAGAGGGGACATTTTTTTTTTTTTTGATTGGAGGAGAGGGGAAAATTCAAGTCACGAGGGAAGAGAATCTAAATTCTAGGCAAATTTACGTAAATGACCTCAAGAACTAATTGGATAATTTGTCTGACATATTTGTAATCGGACGGTCCAGGATAGTCGTAAATAAAAATGATTGGATTGGACTTTTGAGTCTTTGAGTTTTAGAGCTTTTGACTTTGGACCTTCTTTTGGGCTTGGATTGGTGCGCAATCTTCGGACAGTAACCTACGGTTGAGCTGCCTGACTTAGAAATTAGAAAAACGGGTTAATCGGAATGTAGGCTTTGTGTTGACAATGGACTTTTGGTTTTGGGTTGAGACAAAGAACATGTTGGTCATGGAATTTTGTAGCTAAAATTTTTTTAGCAAACCACTCCCAACTAAAGCGGAAGAACTTGGCTCTTAATTAGCCATAATTTTAAGGAGACGGATGTGGACGTAGCAGCATGCAAAGTTGTTGATAAATGTGCTGATTGATCAATTTTACACGTAAGAATAAACCCGATTGGATGCATAAAGGAAGTTGTTGAAACTTTACATAAAAGCCTTTTATATTCTTTTTTTTTTTTTTTTTTGAGAATCAAAAGCCTTTTATATTCAATTCAATCATTGTACTTCAAAACAGGCCTATCCTTGCCTAATATGAAATGACACTACACTAGAATGGATGGTTAACACATTCAATATTGGTGCGGCATTACGTAGCAAATTTGGATGAACATTAAATTTTGGACACATATATCTAACCATTTAATTAATTAGTGTAGACCTACCTGTTATATTTAACTTTTCTTTAATTAATGAATCTACTTTTTTATTTCATTGTTTTGCTGGTGCTTCTTGAAAGCATACTATACTGCTGCTGCTACTACTACTACCATGCGCTGGTTGTAGTGTGCTGTGTGCTGTGTGCTGTGTGCAGCACTGAAGCTCATAACCGATGACTCACTTCAAGAAAAAAGACCTAATATAACAAGTATCCTAATATAACAGGTATTATTATCTAACTGTCGCATGCAATTTTAGTGTTAGCGTGTGAGTGTATTCTCTTATCTCATCTTCCTTCTCCTATATATGTATATATATATGTGTGTGTGTGTGTTTCTCAAAAAAAAAAAAAAAAAGTATTATTACAAAAACAAAAAAAAAACATAGTGGAGGTAATACTATTGCATCTCTAGGTTGTTTTTTGTTATAATAGTAATTTAAATTTATTACACCAATATGAAATTGTAGCAATAATTACTATGTTACATTGAAATGTGTTGTTGTAACAGGTAACTCTTATTTTACATTGAGATATTCTGTTACAATAGGTAATATTTTATTCACATCGAACTATATTGTTGTAATAGGTTAAATCTTTATTTCACATCAAATTTTGTTGATGTAATAGAGGTAAGTAATTGAGTAGATGGAAAATTTGAGAAATTTGCACTATTTTGTTTTATTAATTTCCTCTCTCACCCATGTCTATCCCCCCCCTTTTTTTTTTCTTATCTCAATATTTCTCTCTCACTCACGCATGTCCTTTTTTTTCTCATCTCAATTTCCCACTTTCTCTCACAGTGTCTATCTTCCTAATTTTTCTCATCTCAAATTTAACTCACACCCTGTCTCACACGCCTATCTCTTTCTTTCTTTTTTTCCATCTTAGTTTCCCTCTTTATATCACCCTCCTCTATCTTCTATTTTTTTGCTTTTTTTTTTTTTTTTTAATCTCAAATTCTCTCTCTCTCTCTCTCTCTCTCTCTCTCTCTCTCTCTCTCTCTCTCTCTCTCTTTTCCCTTTTTTTTTTCTCATTTCACTTTCCCTCTTTCTCTCAAGTATCTCAAAATTCAAATTTATCTACTAACTACAAAACTTATCTCTCAAATTTCCCCCTCACTCTCATATCTATTAACTCTAAATTTTCTCTCTCAAATTTCAGTCTCTCTTAATTCATAGTCTCCTTGGAGAGACTCTTTTTTAGTTTAAAGATTTTCTCTCTAAATTTCAGGTAATCTTTTGGTTCTCTTTAAATTTTAATTTGATTTTTTTTTTTTTGGGTTTAATTGCACAGTCTTCAAGTAGTATTGTTGTGTATGTGTTTTTTTTTTTTTTTTTTTTTTTTTTTTTTTTTTTTCTTAGAATCAATGGTAGTGTATATTGGTATCATTGTGTTGTATATATGATGTTTTTTAAGTTTATATTTTTTTTTTCCAAAATAAGTGGTCAGTCAATGAAATGGTCATGAAGCATGCTTGGATAACACCGTCATGAAGAAACTTTTCTTTCATGTTGTATTTATTTTTTCATACTTTTTGAAACTATGTGTTTGAATGTAAACCCAACAAGTTGTGTGTATATTTGTGTTTTTTGACATATGCATTGAAATGAAGTATTTCGAATTTTTCATCTTTTATGTATATCTTTAATTTGTTAGTATAGTTCTTAGATATGGTTTTTGAATTGCAAAACAAGTTAATGAAAAAATTATAATTTTAAAAAATGTTATAATCTAACTTTGTTTTATACGTTATAAAGGCTTTGCATGTTTACAAGAATTAGTAGAAGACAAGAAAAAATGAAGAAGAAGCAAAGCAAGTGAAGTGTAATTGACTATGCTGAAACGATAAGGTGGGACCAATTGATTCAAGAAGCCAACTTGTAGAAAATTGTAACTTGCAAGGCTGTAAGGCGTGAAGTGTTAGATAAGGAAAAGTAAAGACAAGAAGTTTGCATGTTTGTGGGCTTTCTCCAGTCCAACAATTCCCTATAAGTTCACCGACATACAAGAATCAAACAAGGACTTTCTATTGGGCCACTTCAGTTTTGGTCTTTGTAAAGAAAGGCCTTAGGTCCACCACATGTCTGATGTGATTATAAATGATCAAAATAACACAATAAAAAGGGAGGCTAGTCGGTCCGAATTTTTTAGGATTGATTTCTCATATATAAAGGGCTGTTTGGTTGTTTATTTTTCATCACTCATCACTCCTCACCACTCAATTTTCATCATTTATCACTCATCACTTAAAATACTCCAAATTTCACAATAACACCTATTTGGTTTTTTGTTTTCACTTTACATCACTAAAAAATTTCTACCTTTTTGTAGGTCTCACACCTGAGCTAAGTGTTAGAACCTTCAATTTGGTTTCTCGTGGAACCCATTCCCCCACACCATTTCCTTCACATCTCTAGAACCCCTTCAACACACTACCTCTCCCAAAACACAAGCCAAAGCCATAAAACTACAAGAAGCAAGGATGTTGGTCTCCACCGTTCCCAAGGCCGCTTCACCCATCTCTCTGATGTGGGTTCGGTGACACGATCTCCTCTATCAAAGCCCAGCGGCGCTGACGAAGTTTGAAGATACGTGACCCATTTCTTGGATATGTCACAGACCATCTCCTCCAACCCAACACAGTGCTACCTCATCCCTTTTTGTACGCTCTCAGCTTGTTTCTTTATCTGATTTATTTTTTTGGCATTTGGGTTTTAAGAAAACTGTTAGATTTTAGCTTGAACTCTGCTTTGCCTTTCTTTTTCCCAGTTGTTTGGTTGGTGAGAAAATAATAAAGGCAAAGTTTTTTGGTTTGTTTTTTGTTTATATGTTATTATTATGCTTACCCATTGCTGATTTGCTTGAATCAGATTATTTGTTCATGGTTGGATAATATTATGAGTTTATTGGAAATTTTTGATTTAGGTAAACCAACTCAAATAGATGGTTTAGAGGCTTTGAATCTATTATAGATTTTCTGGATTCCCAATCATTGTGTTGGAATTTTTAATTGCTCAAGTAATATTACCCTAAAAATACCTAAACCCTACTTGATACTTGTCTATTAGCAACTGGAAATTTGGTAGAACAGTCAATATTTTTTTGTTGGCGAGATTCTTAGAAGTCATGTATTTGGTGTGAGAAAGTTTGGCAGTTATTATTTGTGGGCTAGTTGGTGCTGGTTCTGTAATTTCAGTCTTGTGGTTTGCTCTTGTTTGTGATGAAAGCCTGACTTGTTTTTTCATTTACTTCATTTTACAACTTAAATGGTTCAAAGGGCGAAGTATGATTGCCTACTCCCCTCAAGAATCATGTGAATAGGTAGAAAATTGATTACTTTGAGCTATTTAAGTTGTAACTAGTAAATACAACTTTCAATCCTTGGTTTTATGTACAGGCAGAACACTTTCAATCCATGCAGCCTCCATTGGATGTGATAAATAAAAATAAATTTTTTTTTTTTATTATTGAAGAACTCATTGGTTCTAAGTAAAGATGCCTTGGACCTTATTATCTTATCAGATCAAATATAAAACCACCACTCACACCTAAAAATAAAAGGAAAAAGAAAATAAAAGGGCACCATCAAATAAGGATGAAATTACATGCATTGACAGAAAAATTATAATGTCATGACCATTAGAACTTTGATGTTAGTAGAATTCTAATGTACCATGACTACAAGCTTGATATATTGTTGCTTTCTGGATGAGTTTCATTTTCCTTATTGGACTTATTGCATAAGTTCTTTCAATCTCTTTCTATTTTTTCCTTTTTTGTTATACTCTGCATATTATGAATTGGGTTTATATTCTTTCCTTTTTTGTTATTCTCTTCAGTAGTGGAATGTCTTCTGCCACTACTTATGAGTCCACTTGTAGCGGCTATATGTGCGATATGGATCAGTGTGTGGAAAGGACCTCCCTATCTATCCGTAATTTTGGTAGGAGGTTCTATGGATGTCAACATTGGTCACCGGTTAGTATTACATGATTTTAGTGTCATTACATATTTGCCTTGTTATTTTCTTACTATCTTTGCTGACCATCATATATATGCCTTCAATGTTGTATGCAAGACTCCAATCAGGCAGGTAAGTTCTTCAAAAGAATGCATGTCTTATGTGATTAGACTCACATAAAACAAATTAGAGAGCCGTATAAGTACGATGGTTTATATTCCTATTAGTGCTACAAATATCAGCTATTAAATTTACACACAGCTATAAGCATTGAAAGTCTCAAAGCCACAACTTTATATGTAGAGCTCATACCTGCAATTTTTTTTTTTTTTTTTTGAAAAACATTCCTTCAATTTATAACATAGTAAAAGAAATATATAAAATTTTTATGATTCCCATAATGTGTTGGATGACTTGGGTCAATTGAACGACGCTACCAACAAATAAATCATTTCTCGCCTTTTTATTTTTCATTGCACCTTTACGTATCTTCAAAAAAAAAAAAAAAAAAAAAAGAGTCTGCCCTACACCTCATCAACTTTTCTTCTTGCAAAAATGCCTTTAGCAACTCATTTCTATGACACATTATTTTCCAAACAAAATTTTAAGAAAATTTATATTTGAGTCAACACAACAAGAGTATTGCTTTAGCATAAGGGCATAAAATTCTTTACGGAAAATAATGTGTTAAAGTGGTCTTTCTTATATGTTGAAAAATAATTGTATATTTCAAGTTAGATATTATGATGATGATGTTGGGACAGGGATGACAATAAAACATAGTTGTTATTGTTATTATTATTGTTACTGTTATGATTATGGTTGTTATCATTGTCGTGACAGTTGTTGTTTTGATGTGGAAAATAGTAGTCATTTTTGTCGTTGTAAGAATGTAACTTTCCAATTATGGTAGAAAAAGAAACTAAATTTATTTTAGAGAGTTTCAACTTATGGGGTTCGCTTTTGATGATAGCTATTTATTATCAGATCAAGACACTAATCAGTTTTTGGTGTAAGAGGAAATTGAACTCCAGATCTCTTATACAACTATCAGAGACTTTACTAGTTGAGCTAACTAAAACTCACAAAGAAACTAAATTTTTATTAAAAAGTATTGTATCTTATTTCTTTGTAATTTAAGTATAATTATTTATGGCAGGTGACCATAGAAGCTCTTATAAGCATACAAAAAATACAATAAAAATAAGGTTCCCCCAGAAAAAGATTATCCAAAATCTAAAAGTAAAATTTAAGGAAAAAAAGAAAAATCTCTTAAGAAGCTCAAAAACATCAACTTCCAGTAGCTGTATTAACAACTCGTTGAAACAAAATACAAAATCATAATAAACCAGCATCTCATAAATCTAGAGCCAAAATGACAAACATAAATTTGTGATATAAAACGAGCTTTACTAGAATGATATTTTTAACTCACTGACTTTTCAAATAACATTATACTAATCCTAATAGATGGTAAATACATTTAAAGGAAATACTCTGGATAAGATTTGTATACCATACCCAATTGAACCCAATTGTAACAAAAAAAAATAGGGGTAATTACACTTAACCCACTTGAGGTATGTTTCGTTTGTTTTCCGTAACCCACCTCTGTTAAAATCAAGGGTAAATATGTATTTTTATACCCTTTTTATATCTCTCTCCCCCCCCCCCCCCAAAAAAAAGACACTAAAACAAGAGAAAATAAGATCAAAAGATGCTATTTGTTAGAATTTAAAAACTTGTCTCAAGAACTCCAATAAATCACAAACTGCATTTTTGTAACACACTCAAAAGAAAATAACACAAAAGGAAAATTTTACTTAACCCATTAACTTATTTTCTTCTCTATACATTAATTTATTCCTCACGCTCTTTCTACCCCTCTTTCTCTCTATTCTGTCCATGTCTCTCTCATCTCTCACACTCCAGTTTTGTCCGTCGGTAGCTTTGGGTGATGACTGTGGAGGAGCACGAGTTGGCTATGTTGGTTGGGTATGGATTTTAAGGAGGAGCACGGTGTTAGATTGGGTCTGGGTTTTGAGGAGGAGTATGATGTTGGGTTGGATCTGGGTCATGCCAAACGTCGTCGTAATCAACTCTCCCATCTCAGCCAAGTCTATCTCAATGGCAATGGCAACAGCAAAGGCAAAGGCGATGGCAGATGCTAGAAGACTAACGACGATGGCTTGAAGATTGGTCGTTTCTGGGTTTATATCGTGTGGGTCTTAGGTAGATTGATGTTTCTGTGGTTTCTTGGTTTGATCGATGGTTATATCGTGTGGGTTGTAGGTCTTGGGTTTGATCGATGTTTCTGAGTTTTGAAGATTGGTCTTGGGTCGTGGTGTTTGATTGACAATGGTGGCTGGTGATTTGGTAGTGGGTTTGGCAGTGGCAATGGTGTGGATCTTGGTGGTTGTGGCTGGTGATTTGTGGGTTGTAATGGTTCGGTGGTGGTGGCCTGTGTTGTGGGGTTTTTTTTTTTTTTTTTTTAAATTCTGTGGTGTTTCAGTGGTAGTGGTGGTGATGGCTTTGGTGGGTTCTTCATGTTCAGTGGTTTTTTGGGTATGTTCTTCATGTTCAAAATTTGTGTGAATGGAAAGAGACAAATACCACTTTTTGTTCTATTTTTTGTTTTGGGAGGAGAGAGACATAAATTTGAGCAAAAATACCTATTTACCCCTAATTTTAACAAAGGTGGGTTACGGAAAACAAATGGAACATACCTCAAGTAGGTTAAGTGACACTTTTCAAACTATGGGTAGATAAAATGATTTTCGCCTAAACCGCAGGTGGGTTATGTGTAATTACCCTAAGAAAATATATACCCTTTATATTTCTCCCACTAAAATAAAATGTACCATTTAAGCCAAAACTAAATGGGAAAAAAATCAACAAGTTTTTACACTACATAAGATACATTTTTAAATATTGTTGTGGGGGGCCCAAATAGACAGTGCCCAAACCAAGTGGATATTCACATGTTATTATTTGCCCACACGATAAATTTAGAGGTAGGAAGCCAAGTCAGCCTTGAGTACCCCGTTGTAGTTTAGTGAATTGTAATCAAAATAGTTTTTAACACGAAAAGATTGTACTTAAATGAGGAAAAACCTTGAAATAGCTGAGTGTTCCTCCTTGGGCCTCATTCGAGGAAGGGGTTACAAAGAAAAATACTCTTAGGGGTTACAAAGAAAAATACTCTTTCTCCTCCTTATTTTTGTTTCATTCACTTCCCTTTGATCCAAATCTTTCTTAGCCATATATAATTAGCATCAATGCATCTAGACTCTACACTTGGAGGGTTGGGATCACATTCCCTAGATACTTGTCACATCAGAACCTTACTAGTAGGCCTCACACTAAAATTTTAGTTGTGCAATCATTGTTCACAGTTACTTCCCCATCAATGCGGCCAGATAAGTGGTTGCACTGTATTTAATGCGGATGTGATAACTTCTATTTCTTTCCTTCTTCTCCTCTTTCTTGTTCAGTGTCAAGTCACTCTTTTCCTTCTTTAGTTTGCGCCATGTTCCCTTTACCATTGGTTCTCAACCCTCCGAGGTTAAAGGAGTGTCCTCAGAGTCTTTACCGACTGAGATATTTCAACTTCTTTATAAGTTATGTAAGCTCTTTTTAAGGATGTTTCATGAAGTTTTAACTCCTCGAAAATGCCATTTCCCATTTAATTAATTGCCACGGATCCTCGTCCCCCTACAATTGTATTTTAAATATTACTAGTTTGTAACTTCATTCATATGCATTTAATGCATTTACAAATAAGCACAACTAAATATTTATTAAAATTTTACCAGAGTTATATATAAAATATATAATATTTGTATATTTAAAAATATAAAATAGCTACTTATAAAGTAAATATAACTTTATTTCAAACAAATGGAAAATAAATCATTTAAATTATCCCTTTAAATTTAGTCATATGTGTAAGGAAATCATATTGGCTTTGATTTTTGGGTTAATTGCATGTTTCCTGATCCAAGTTTAATGCACTAAAATCTGATATGCCAACCCAAATGGCCATAAAAAATAAAAAAATAATTCATTTCTAAATTTTGTCTTTGACTCCACCATGATTTGAGATGTTTTGAAATTCCATTTAAAAATTCCAACGTTCATTTGGTTGTCAATTCGTCACCTTTTTTTATTATTTAAATGTTGATATATGGTAGGATCAATAATGGGCTGGTAGTTCGAATTTGGCTGGTGTCATGATTTCTGTTCTCTCAAGGTCTAGTGTTCATTTAAGATTTGTTTATTTGACTGAAACTAAAACTTTTTTGTTGAAAATACTGTAGATAAAGATAAAAGTTAGCTAAAATAGTATAATGAGACCTATAAATAGTATTAAAAAGTGCAATGAAATCCATAAATAAATGCAAAAATAAACTGAATAGTAAAATAAGTTAGTAAAAATAATTTTTGCTAAATGCACACTTAATCTTAATTTCAACGAGGTGAAAATTCAAGAGAAGGAAATTTGTAAATTTATATTACGTTTCCAAATAGAATCGGGCCAGTCAATGTTTGGATTTTAAATTTGAATCATAAAAATCAATTTGGAAAATGTAGAGGCTTTAATGAGATGACTAAAGATAAGATACTTCCATTGAAATTAAGCTTTTAAATTCAAATTTAGGTTGGCATTTCTATTGGAATTTTTTTGAATAGAATAATGCTAAAGATACAAACTATTTTACAATAAAATTTACAAATTGCTAATGTGGTGAGTCATTATTGGTAAATGAAAAATGATATTAATGGTAGGCCTAAATGAAAACCAATAAAATGTTGGCCACATCAAAATTTTGTAAAAATGTTTGTAAAATAGTTTATGGTTGTAGCATTACTCTTTTGAATAAAAGATTGAATATTGAATAATGCTAGAGATACAAACAATTTTATAAAAATTTTACAAACTGTTGATGTGATGAGTGATTATTGGTAAATGAAAAAGTGATATTAATTGGTAGACTTAGATGAAAACCAATAAGAGGTTGGCATTGGCCACATCAACATTTTGTGAAAATGTTGCAAAATAATTCGTGACTGTTGTATTATTCTTGAGTATTTTCTCAAATAAGTTAGGTCATTAATGTCAAGGGATTTCCTTTTAAGGTTTAATTCAAATTTGAATTGGATATAAAAGGTATTAAAGATGTTTGGTTCCGAAGGCTTCTTTTGAGAGTTTATAAGAGAATAGAATGGAATGATCATAAGGGAATGGAAATGAATGGAATGAAATGTATTTTAGCAAGGGAAATGAATGGAATAGAATGGAATTAAGTACCCTTAATCGGATATTTTAAAACAAAGGGGTAGAAATGAATGAAAATGAATGAAATGTAAGTATCTTGTTTGGAAATAAAATAGAGGAATGGAATGTAATCATTTTATGACAATATTACTATTAGACTCAATTTCAAAATAAAGGGTTGAATATATAGGGGTATTTTGGGAGTTTTAGTATAAAATTCATTAAATCTAATTTCATTCTCTCCCATTCCTCCTAACTTCAGGTGAAATGAAAATTTGAGGTTTTAAAAAAATAGAGAGGAATGAGTATTCCTCCTTACCCATTTCATTCACTTCCACTTAAACTCAGGAAATAAACTTTCCATTTCCTCCATTAAAACTCTCAAACAAAGGAAGGAAAGGGAAGAATATTCTAAATTTATTCTTTCTAATTACTTTCATTTCATTCTATTCCATTCCATTTCATTCCCTCCTCCCAAATAAGGGCTAAATATATAAAAAGATTTGATCAAGGCTTTAAATTGGAAAAGGAAATAAGAGGAAATCTATAATAGAAAATTGGAAAAATTACAACTTATCCACTTGTGATTTAGTTGAAACTTAACTTACCTACTCCTGGATTTAAATTTTATACTTTACCCACATGAGGTATGCTCTATAAGGATCCGTAACCCACCTCCACACTTTGCCATTATAATCATAACAAAACTAAAGAAAACAAGCTCAAAATGAGGCATTTTGTAAAAATTTAAAACCTTTAGCTCAAGAACTTGAATAAGCATAAAAGTCACTTAAAGGCTTGTTTGGTTGTATTGTTTAAACAATGGTTTTTGTTGTTTAAATAATACAACACTTATTTTCGCAATACTTTTTCACCCATATGTATTTTCACAACACTTAAACAACGTTAATAGAACAACATTACCAAATAGTCCCAATTTACACCATAAAATCAGCCATTTCTAAAGCAAATTTTTGGTATTCAGCAAAGAGGAAAAAAGAAGTCACTTGTCTCTCTCTCCCCACCATCTTACACAATCCAAAGTCCAAACCCACGGTTGCACTCCACCAACACCGATTATCAAGATATAATCAGTTAATCACCAACTAGGGCCGCCACCGCACCACCAAACCCCCAACTAGCATACCACGATTCAAGCCCATGATTAGATTTCGCTCTCTATCCTACTCTTTGATCTGACGTACCACGATTCAAACCCATGACTGGCTATGTAGGACTTGGAAGTGGTTGTTTGTTGACTAAAGTGATTGTTGGTTGCAAAGGTTAAGGTCACCTTGTGGCGGCAAGAGGTGGTTGTCAACAAGGCAAAGGATTTTTGGGGGGGGGGGGGGGAGGGGAATGTTCACGGTACTGAGATTATTTATTTTTGGTTACTATATTGCTTTCCTTTGAAAATTGGGAATTTTCAACACCGAGATTGTTTAAGGGCTGTGGCAATGCTGGATTTAGTGCTTTTGGTTCAAGAAATGTTTGTGGTTGTAATGGTCACTTACAATGAGGGGGGATGGAGGGGAGTGGTGGAGAGTAGAATAGAGTTAGTTAAATATAGGTTAATTTTAGGTCAAATTTACTCTACTTTACTTCTCTCCCTCCCCCACAATCTAAATTGACCATTATGCTACTGTTGTGAAAATCGTTGGTATTGAGAGATTGAGTTCATATAAGGCCAATACTGATTATCCCCTTCAAATGAAAACCTTTGACAGTCATCACAACTTGATTGTCTTCTTTTTAATTTTTCTTAATCTAGCTATAGGTGACCGTGTATACAAATGGTCTCTTTTTTGTTTTACCTCTTAAATGTATATAGCTCATAATTGTTAGAGCAATCTGAGTTCTATTGAAGTTCATGAGCCAAAATTTTAGAAATTTTTACAAATGCCACCTTTTGATATTCTTTTCTTTGACTTTGTTATGTTTTCATGTTTATAACGGAGAAGTGAGGAGGTGGGTTATGAACCCTAATAGAGCATAGCTTAGGTAGATAAAATGCCAAATTTTAAACCATGGCTAGACATCTTAAATATCAGCCAAATTACAGATTAGTAAGTTATAATCTATCTTAAAATATTTTTAAAATTTATAATAGGAGATAAAAATAAATAATTTTCAAAAGACATTTTTTTTTGGGGGGGGGGGGGGGGGGTTGTTTAAGAATACTATATTAGGGAATATAACATGAAACTCGTCCAAGTTGTAAAAACTCAAAAGAAAAAAGAAAAAAAAAAAGAAATTTTAGGATCAGGCTAGTCAGGTTAAACTTTAGACCAACCCAAAACTTGAAATGGCCTTAGCGCCAAACTCGAACTTGGCCCGAACATCCACCTGACCCGCCCAAATCCCTTTGGGTAGAATCAAGTCGGGAAGAAAGGTCGTATTATGATGGTTTTTGCTCAGCCCTTCTACTCCACCTTGTCCCTCATTAGTCTTGATATGATTAACGGTGAAAAAAACAAAAAAAAAAAACGTTAGATCCCATTCCGTTTTAAGATAACGTGTAGAGATTCATTTATATGAAGCAATTTGATTATTATTCCAAATTCCAAAACCATTTGGTTTTCCACCAAACCGAAACACTCGTATATGAAGTATTGACTCGTGGTTTATTAATAGGGTCATGCTAATAAGTGTCCTTAAGACATTGGTTAACAATCTATTTTAGAAAAGTTTTAACATCACTTTTATGGAAAATGAAAAAAGCTGTCAAAATATTAATTGCTTTTCTTTCTTTTCCCATAAAAACTTTCTTTAAATGGATTATTAAATAATGTCATAAGGGCATTCGTTAGCATTTCCCTTATTAATAAACATAAAGAGTTACTTGATTTTTGTTGGGAACTTAAAAATTCAAATACCAATCATACTATAAAAATTATGGTTTCAGTTATTACAATTGATAAAATCTCTTGTTGTCAAATAAGAAATTTATGATTTGAATTCTGGCGACACTTAAATATTGATGGACCTTTTAGCTTAATGATAAAAGCAATTATCAAATACTGATGCCATATGTTCAAATTCTGAAGTACCTATCAAAAAATAATAATAATACTATGAAAACTTAAAAAGTTTGACATTGCCAGACATTGTCATGGCTCCAGTCCATTGCAGAGAGTAAGATGCTAGAGATTAGAGAAACTAAATCTAAAATCCTACCATATTAAAACCTTTTCTGGCTACAAATATTGTATGGTTGTGATTCCCTTAATGGAAAAATCCTAAATGCATAGAAAATAAAACGTTATTATGAAACTAATCATAAAGGTCAGCATCTTCAATCCCATCAGCTGAAGATGCAAATAGACTTGAACCATGGGGTGTGTGTCCTGCCTCAGCAAACTTAAAATCAGACCCAAAGCCCCTGGATTGCTGCAAGGTTTGGGCAAAAGCTTGGTACTTGCGGATGTCAGCATCACTCACACTCCTCCTTGCAAACTTCAATGACTCCTCAAAGTGAGTTGCCTTTATCTCAGCCACTTCAATTTCATCTGTTGTAGAATCCTCTGCCATAACAACAATTTTTTCCCTCTTTTCCCTCTCAATATCCTTCTGAATGTCCTCTCTAATAGCATATTTGCAAGCTCTCTGGCATATTTCTGTGATATCAGCTCCACTAAAGCCTGCAGTAAGCTTGGCAAGTGCTGTAAGATCAACATCTTTTGACACAGGTGATTTCCTCAGACAAGCTTTAAAAATCTGTAGTCTTGAACTTTCATCAGGCAGAGGAATATAGATCAGCTGATCAAGACGGCCTGGTCTTAGAAGAGCTGGGTCAATTATATCAGGCCTATTGGTAGCTCCAATGACAAAGATAGTTTTTTTGGCAGATAATCCATCCATCTCAGTTAAGATCTGGTTCAATACTCTATCAGCAGCACCACCTGCATCTCCAATGCTACTTCCCCTTTGAATAGCAATTGAGTCAAGTTCATCAAAAAATAATACACAAGGTGCAGACTGGCGAGCCTTGTCAAAAACATCCCTAACATTGGCCTCACTCTCCCCAAACCACATTGTGAGTAGCTCAGGACCCTTGATGCTAATGAAATTAGCCTGACATTCATTAGCAATAGCCTTGGCCAGAAGGGTTTTTCCACAACCAGGAGGACCATAGAAAAGAACTCCTCTAGAGGGAGACATTCCAAACTTCTCAAACTTTTCAGGATGCTCTACTGGATATTGAACTGTCTCTTGAAGCTCCCTCTTCACGCCCTCAAGTCCACCAATGTCTTCCCAGCTAACATTGGGTACTTCCACAACAGTTTCACGCAATGCAGAAGCAGTGCTGGTTCCCAGGGCAGCAATAAAATGATCGTTCGTGACAGCCATGGAGTTTAGAACCTCAGCATCAATGGTTTCATCTTCCATGTCAATAACATCCATTTTTTCTCTAATACATTGTAATGCAGCTTCAGTGCAAAGAGCCGCAAGATCAGCACCGACATGACCATGAGTTTCTTTGGCCACTCTTTCCAAGTTCACATCTTCAGAGAGCTTCATCTTCTTGGTATGGATCTGAAGAACCTCAAGACGCCCAACTTCATCTGGAACACCAATATCAATCTCTTTATCAAACCTCCCAAACCTTCTCAAAGCAGGGTCAATACTATTAGGCCTGTTTGTAGCTCCAATAACAATAACATGTGCTCGGGAATTCACACCATCCATCAATGTCAAAAGCTGTGAAACAATTCTCCTCTCTACCTCTCCACCCGTCTTTTCACGCTTGGGAGCAATAGAGTCAATCTCATCAATGAATATAATGGAAGGGGCATTCTTCTCTGCTTCTGCAAAAGCTTTCCTGAGATTGCTCTCACTCTCACCAGCCATCTTGCTCATAATCTCCGGGCCATTGATACAGAAAAAGAAAGCCCCAGTTTCATTAGCAATAGCCTTTGCTATGAGTGTCTTGCCAGTACCAGGAGGCCCATACAGCAGAATTCCCTTAGGTGGCTTCACTCCAATAGTCTTGAAAAGTTGTGGATGCCTTAAAGGCAATTCCACCAACTCACGAATCTGAGCAAGTTGCTTCCTAACACCACCAATATCATCATAGCCAATCTCATCCAATCTTTCCTCATCTTCTCTCCTCACAGCCTCTCCTTCACAAAAAACTTCAGTGTCAGGCGCAACCACACAATACTCTCCAGGATCAGTCTCCATAACCTTAAACTCAACACTCCTCATACCACCTCTGACAAGAAAAAGATCACCTTTCTTCACAGGCCTATACGAGTCCATGAAATATGGCTTCAAATAGGCATCAAATAGATTCCCAGTTAGCCCTTCAATTGTGTCATCAAGAGGAAGAACGTGAACTTTCTTGCCGAACTTAATATCGGGACATTGATGAACCGAAACAACATCACCAAGCTTGACTCTGAGGTTCGACCTCACCACCTTGTTCATCAAAATCTTGAACTTGTTATTATCCTCAGAAGCGCTCCCGTCGCTGGCGAGCACAATGCAGACAGTGTTTCGCCTCATCTTGCCCTTGATCAAGACAGCGTCACCATGAAACAAGTTGAGAGTTTCCATGCTATCAGGGTGTAGAATGACAATAGAGTTGTCATCGTGGTTGATGGGTTCGTTCACCACAAGCCTATTGGGAGCCCTCTTATTGTTGTTGTTGGGGTTGGGATCGCTGTCTCTCTTTCTTTTCCGGGAATCCATGGATGATGTTGATGCTTGCTCGGCCATGGACTACTAAATAGAAACAAATTGAAAAGAAACAGAACGGAATAAGAAGTAAAGAAGCAAAGCAAAATAGAGTATAGACTAAAAGTCTAGAGTTGTGGGGGTATTTATAAATTTATTTTTCTTAATCCAGTCCTATGAGGATTCGGATTTGGATTTTTCATCAAAGTCGGTTTCCTTTTTTTTGAAAATCAAAGTCGTTTTTTTTTTTTTTTTTTTTTAAATCAAAGTCGGTTCCTTGAGATTTATGAATTACTATTATTATTTTTTATTTACTTTTTGTTTTTATTTTTGGTTTTGATTTTCCGTAGCCGTAACGCTAAACAATGGATAGCACGTGGCAGTGCCAAACATGTATAAAATTTCACAACATTACATTTACATGGGGATTCAATCAGGGGCCTTTGTGTTGTGTTGAAATGGCAATCCACATCAAGGAATTGAAACAAAACGGAGCCTCGAAACCCAGAGCCATGTCAAACTACCCCTGAAGCCTGAAGGTAATTTCCTCTCATATTTGGTCTCCCATAATTCATATTGATTGCCTTTTCAATCACATTTGGTTGATGTATAACAGCACAAGCTATGCTGCTTTATCTGGGGTTTTGTTATTTTTTAGTGGTGATATTACCAAGTTCAAAGTTTCAAGCTTTGTGTATTCTTGTGGGATTGTGTATGAGAATTTGTATTGAGTTTTGACCCTAATATTAGTAATGCCAAATATTGTACTTTTTCTCAGATTCTATAATTTAACTGTTTATGTTATTGAATGCTGGATGGCATATGTTCATCCAAAGGATGTGTAGAAAGTATGATTGTTGAGATCATGAATGGCAAGATAAGAAAGGCTAAGAAACTTAGAAATTTGAGAGAGTCAAATGGAATTTCTGGTCATGTGCAAAGAAGACCTTTGACTTCACGAGTAAGAAGTGACAAGGCAAGGAGAACACACAAAAGATTGCGTTTTTAGATGGTGAGCAAAATGTTGTGAATTCAAATTAATATTTTAGACAACTTTATTGGTTCAAATCTATATATTAGACAACTTTATCTTCCATTTAATTTTAAGCTATTTATTTTTATTCTATTGAGTGTACTTAATTACTACTATCCTAGTATCCTTCCCCTATTATTGCTGCAATAATGTGGTCAGTTCCTGTAGCAAGTTTCTTGGTATCATAGTATAGTGTGCTACCTAATGCAACTTTGTTTTGGGGATAATGTGATCTACTGATCTTGCTTCCACCTTTGCCTTTCTCAAATCCACTATTCTGGACCTAGGTGGTTATTTTTACTCTTTCTTGTGCTGCCACCTTCAGCTTCTGCAGTTCCTACGTCATTTCCTCTTCTTGACGTTTGCTGCTTCTTTGTTTAGGGCTGTAACAGTTGCTAATTGAATTTAAGCATAGGGACTTGCCACAATGCTTCTGTTTCTATTTAGTTTGCCTTAGAAGTTTATCGCTGGATATTGAAAACGACATAGTATGACTATTAGTTTACTATTCTAATGTTTGTTAATTGTCTTTTTATTTTAAAAAAAGTTTTGGTTGCTGACTTTTGGGTAAATAATTAAACATTTGTTTTACCGTTAATTAGTAATTTTCTTGTTCTTGTGTTGTAGATGGATGATAGTGCTTTAATGGATTGTTTTTGCAAGGGTGGGCGTTCTTCACAAGCGAGGGAAGGTTTGGAGATGATAATAAGCAAGTGCCAGTGGCCAAACACGATAAATTATAGCACGTAAATTCATGAACTCTGTAAAGAAGGAAAGCTTAGGGAAGCTCTGAGATTCTTAACAGGATGAAGCTCCAGGGATTGGAACCAGAAGCATGGGTGGTATGCAAAAAATATTAATGGCTTATGTGAGAAATTCCAAGAAGCTGCAAACATCCTTGATGAGATGGTCCTTTGTGAACTATCACCAAAATGATAAACATGGAGCCTTCATGTTAGGATTTATAGTATGGTGGTACAAGGTCTTAGTACCAATGTTGATCCAAATTGGGCTTTTTAGTTGTACATCTCAATTAATACTAGCACTTTTGATTCTCTGGTGGAGTGTTTCTGTAAGAGAGGAGACATACACAAGGCTGTTCACATTGTTGATGAGATGGTGATTCATGGATGTATTCCAGCTGAGGGGACATGGAATGCAGTGGTTGGTGCGATTTTGGGATTGAAGGAAAGTGTGGGGAACTCTTCTCAGTTGTTGCAGTTCGAGTTGATAAGCAAATTTCTTACGCCTGAAAGATAGATCTGAAATTGTTTTTTATGAGTTAGTAAGTGATCTTGATCCATGGAATTTCTATTCTCTATAATCCTAAAATTCTTTGAACTTTATTACTTCTTTTCAAAAAGCATGCATTTACTGGCTAAGAATATTGTGATTTGTTTCTTGTAAGACAAGCACAGCTTTGAGGTGTGTTTTTAATTCTTAAGACAGTCACGCATACAAACACTGGCACCCACACTGATGGACTAAGTGAAGGATATTTCACTGATAAACATCTAATCATTTTAATGTCTATAAACATGAAGTATTTTGTAATCTTTATCTTTCTAGTAATTGTAGTAGCAGGTAAAGCTTTCATTCTTGTTTAGTGTGTGAATGAAATGGGGAGAAAAACATCCTGCAGCTGTCAAAGAAAATGTAGCGTCCCTAGGAATGTTGGCAACTTGATGAAGAACATTCATTTGATGGATTTGCCATCTTGATTTACTACATTTGATCATCTATGTAGAGAAAATCAAATAGAGTTTCTGATTCTCAAACTAAAATGACAAGTTGATAATTGTGGGACTTGGATTTCCATGTCCTTGGATAATTGGCAAAATAGATACTGAAGGCTTGGGGGCTGAATTATTTCAATTTGGATTTGGATTTATTGTTGTAAGTTTTATGATCCTTACTAGAATAGAGAAAAAAGAAATGAGATTGTATATAGTCCCCATGACCATTGGATATTTACTATCTATATGTTGACACATGCCATCTCTTTGGCTTCAGAAGCTTATTCATTTATATACAAGCGTTGTAATTTGATGGAGTATCTCTTATCATTAATATGTTCATGTAACTAATATTTTATAAAAGAATGTGTCATATTTTATGGTATTCATTAGAAAAAGTTTGTCTAGCACTCCTTGAAACATTATCTGGACCATCCTTTAGAACTATCAAATGAATTGGGTATGATCAAGAGTTTCTCCTGTTAAAGCAATGTTTGTATGGCATTGAAATGGCTCAAATGATTGCACTTTTTTTTTTCCCTTAATACTCGCACTTTTGATTTCTGGTGGTGTGTTTCGGTAAGAGAGGAGACATACACAAGGCTGTTCACATTGTTGATGAGATGGTAATTCATGGATGTGTTCCAGATGAGGGGACATGGAATGCAGTAGTTGGTGCGATTATGGGATTGAAGGAAAGTGTGGGAAGCTTCTGAGTTGTTGCAGGTCGAGCTGATAAGTAAATTTCTTATGCCTGAATGATAGATCTGAAATTGATTTTTATGAGTCAGATAAGTGACCTTGATCTATGGATTTTCTATTCTTTATAATCCTAAAATTCTTTGTTATTACTTCTTTTCTATAAGCATGCATTTACTGGCTAAGGATATTGTGATTTGCTTCTCGTAAGACATGCACAGCTTTGAGGTGTGTTTTTAATTCTTAAACACAGTCACACATACACACACCGGCACCCACACTGCTGGATTAAGTGAGGGATATTTTACCAAGTAAGCATCTAATTAGTTTAAGGGTTATGCTAACGAATGCCCTTAGGGCATTGGTTAACAATCCATTTAAGGAAAGTTCTAACACCATTTTTATGGGAAATGAAAAAAGTTGTCAAAACATTAATTGTTTTATTTCATTTTTCCATAAAAACTTTCTTTAAATGGATTGTTAACAAATGCCCTAAGGGCATTCGTTAGCATTTCCCTTAGTTTAATGTCAATACACATGAAGTATTTTGCAATCTTTATATGTCTAATAATTAGAGGATGTCCCATGTGATGCACGATGCCTGTGTTTGTAATTAGTTATTTTTATAATACTCATACGTGTAATAACGTTTGGAAAATTAATTTCGATTATATATTATATGTCACTAAAATAATCTAGAAAAAAGATTGTAATACTATATATTCATATATAAGTAAGCATAATTAATTAGACCCTAAAAACGCCACTACATGCCTATTGATTTTTTTTTTTCATCAAGTGTGCATGTATATTTGGTTCTCGTTTTCAATATAAAAATCTTAATATTTATTTTTTTAGGAGTATTTCTTTTTCTTTTTTAAAGAAAACACATGAACTTTTGAAGGCTAAACATCTAAGACTTAAGGTTTATACTTTTTAATTTACAAAACTAAATATACATGTCAAGAGATTAATTGCCCGCTTGGATACACGTTACGTTTTGCAAACACGCGTTTTCTCCCCTTTTTTTTTTCATTTCTGCTGCGGGGGACAAAACGCGTAGTGCGCGTACTGTGCGTGCACTGTTTACGCACCTTTTCAGCAACTTTTTATTAAAAATGGGTCCTGCAATACTATTCACACATTTAAAAATTATTTTGCTACAGTATTTTTAGTTTTCAGCAATAAGTTTTATTCAAACAGACCCTAAAAATATATTAACAATTAAATAGAGAAATATAAAATTATACTATTTCATATCTTAAATTTAATTTTACATGATTAAAAAAAAGTTTAATTTTACATCTAAAAAAAGAGTTTAATTTCGCATACATTTGAGTACCTCAATCATTACAAAGATTAAGCACTTTCTAAAAATATAAATAAAAACAAATAACACATATAAAAGCTATATGTTTGCTTAAACAAACCTTTTAGAAACCTCAATTGTCGTTGAAACATTATATTAAAGCTTTGACAGTGTTGTTGACAGGTTTAGATCATATGCACTTAAAACCAAAGCCACATCTCTCTCTCTCTCTCTCTCTCTCTCTCTCTCTCTCTCTCTCTCTCTCTCTCTCTCAAATGTAGTGAATCAAAATGGCAAAACCATCAAATGAACGTTCTTCATCAAGTTTTAACATTCGAATGTAGTGTTATGGTGATGGTGGTGTTGTAATTTTCTCCTAGTGGTTGCTACTGTTGTGATGATAATAATGTGCACGGCGAGAGCCCTTTATATATTGCCTACAATGACTGGTTTTTACTATTTTACCCTTTAACCACTTTTGTCTGGGTGTGAGTGTACTTCCAAACCACTTACTGGTTTGTCAGCTGCCCGGCCACCACCACTTACTCGCGCTGGCCATGCCAGACCCCATTAACAGACAAAGAATTCTACTTTGTTTGCTTATTCACCGTGGCATTCCTATCCCCAACAAGGTGGGAATTCTCTCTCTCACTATCCCTCAGGGTATGCACCTAGTGGTTCCAACTCATCCTCCTTCTTTTAGGTAGTATGTCATCCTAACAAGACATTTTCCCCAAAATATTTTAAGCGGAAACCCCAAAATAAGCATTCCCTTCTCCCCACCGCTAGACCATACCCTCTCTTACCTCTGACCCATGACCTACCACTCCTATATTGGCTGGATATAGGTTGGTGGTGTTTAGACCTTATGCATGATCCACTTAAGTGTATGTCTAAAACTTGTCTGGTGCTCATGCATTTGCCATGGATTAGAGGCTCGTCTGTGCATTGTATTGCTCATTCTTGACCTCTTGTGGCATGGACTATTTTCTGATTCTCCATTCTTTATGACTTGCTTCCCCCCAAAGTCTGGGCCTTGCTTGATTGTGGGTTTTTTTTTTTTTTTTTCTCTTTTAGCCCACTATTTGTTCCTTCCATTGGCTTGCTAGTATTCCTACCATGCCATTTTGTTATTCCTACTGCGGTGCTATTTGATCCATGCTCGCTAGGCTTCTTTCAGGCCTGCTATATGCTCTTCCCTCAATTAGTTACAATGTCCCAATATTGTCATTGGGTTTATACTTATGTTACTTTGGGCTTTCTTGGACCCATTACATTGCTTGTGGACTCCTTTGATCCATTTCTTCTTCGTTGGGCATCCTCAGCCCATTTCTAACTCTACATTCCCATGGGTTTTTACTAACTCTTTTAGGCTTTCCTGACCCAATTATTATATTCTTCATCCTTGGAGTTCATGGGTTTTCCATCAACCCTTTACTTTCTTACTTCATTACTTCGGACCTACTGTGGTCCATTCTCACTTTTCTACATCATATAATGTCCATGGGTTTACTGCTTCTTTCTTTAGGCTCTTATAGGCCCATTTGCTTTTCCCAAAGCCCATTTGCTTACTTTATCGGCTTAAGATCCATCATTTCTGCCATTTGGGATTAATGAGTTTTTTCTCTCAATCCGCTAACTCTTTTCCTACCTATATTGTTGGGCTTCTTCTTGCTGTTGGGCTTCTACAAAATGAGCATCAATAGTAGGGTTTAGAGATCTAGGATTTGTAAAGTTTCAATTTACAATTAATCACTTATAAGTTTTTGTAATTACTCACATTTTTTTTAAGTTTAAAATATAGGTTGGATATAAAAGGTATTCGACAAATCTAAAATAAAATAAATATTTATTTGTTATACAAGTTTAACAAGTTGTGTCAAATTAGTCATTTTGGGTTGACATAAATAAATTAGCGTATCAAACATGTCTATTGCAGGTCACGCAGATTGACCAGTTTATGACAAGTTTCTTATTATGACACTTTTTGGTTGACTCACCCTCTATATTTCACAAGAATTCACTTTAGTCTTCTAACTTTGCTTTTATTAATTTCAGTCCTCTAAGTTTTAAGTTTATTCAATTAAGGTTTCTTCATCAAATTTTGTTAAATGTTGCAATTAACTGTCCAAATTTTTAATTTTCTTTCAAATTTTTTGAAAAAAAAAAAAATCAATTGATGATTGAAAAATACTTTCCAAATTTCTTTAAAAAAATTTAATTTTAATATAAGTTGACAGAGATGACTTAATTGAATGAACTTGAAACGTAGAGAATTGAAATAAATAAAAACAAAGTTAGAGTACTGAAATGAATTATAGAGAAACTTAGAAGGTAAATTTTGCATTTTAGTCATTATGATAGTTTTGATATTCTTCCTTCTGACTATAAAATTTAAGCTACTTCCCTTTATTTATTTTTTTGAATCAATTACTTCTATTGCCGACTCACCCAAAAAAAAAAAAAAAAAGTTTTAATCATGATAGTTTTTGTTTTTTTTTTTCCTGCATAATGTTAATCATGTTAGTTAAAAACTTAAAATAGAATAAAAGTCTTTTAGTTTTTTTTTTTGACTCAAATGAAAATTTTAATTATAGAAGTTTTTTAGTTGTAGAAAATAATTAAGTTAAAATAATATTTTGGCTCCTAAAATTTACTAATTTTTTTTTCATTCCTAAGGTTTAAGAAGTTCATTTTTGTCCCAAAACTATTGAAAAGTTTATATTTTGTCCCTAAACTATTCAAAATGTTTTGTTTTTATCCTTAAACTTTTTTTAAAAAAAAAAGCTTTTTTTTTTTTTCATTTCTAAACAATTGAAAAAAAAAATTCTTTTTTCATCCCTATTTTTGTTTCTAAACTATTGAAAAAAAAAAAATCTCTTTACAAAGATTAATAATGAAAAAATAACTACTTAAAGTTTAAAGACAAAACTCAAACTTTTGGTAAAGTTTAGGGGCAAAATAATATTTTACCCAAATAAGTAGAAATTATGGTATATCTTAATTAGTAGTAGGGTTGAGCAGGACACCCGCCCAATTCAAAAACCCACCTGATATTGGGTCTGTTTTGAGTATTGGGTCGGTTTGGAATCCAACCAGACCCGCCCAATATTAAAAAAAAAAAAAAAAAAAAAGATCATACAAATATTTTTATACAAAACAAGAGAGAGAGAAAAAAAATCAATCATTTTAATTTGGCATGCACAAGAATTAATTGACATCATACGTAGGTATATAAAAGAAAATACAAACATGAGTAAAAGCATGACTCAAGAGTCAAGAGATTGAGAATGAGATGCACCTAGCTAGAGGAAGTGAGAGAAGGGGCATGGGATAAGGGTCCACGTGAAATTAGAAGAGTGTGGCACGTGCAACGTGAAGAAATAATGTCAACTTTGAATCATGTCTTCCTGTATTAAACCTTAATAATTTCAAATTTGAATCTCATTTTGAGTTTCCTAAATTCATGGGATATGTTGTTATCAATTTATTAATTTTCTAATTATGCCCTTATTTTTTTTCCAAAAGCATTTTTTTAAAAAAAAAGAAAGAAAAATCAACAAACATTTGAAAATCCATCCAATTAAGGTTCCTTTTTTTACCTTATTAAAAACTAGCCTTTGAGCACGCGCTCACGTGCGTGCTTGAAGGCTCTCGTGAGCGCGTGCTTAGAGGTTTTTTATTTTTTGAGTAAGAGTTAATTTAGAGCATTTATTATAATTTGGAATTACTGCATTTTCTAATAACCAAAAAAACCTAAAGGTGTGATAAAAAAAATTTTCCACCCACAAACATATAAAACTAATCACACTCCTAAATATTTTTTTTTTCCTATGATTAGAAAATGTAGTACTCCCAAATTATAATAGATGTAAATTATTAATCAATTTCAGATCACTATGCTCTAGTTCTAACAAACCAAAGGAATATCCAAGGAAGGCGAATGAGGAGATTCCATTTTGAGGCAGCATGGATTAGACACGATAAATGCAAGGAGATAATTCAAGATACTTGGAAGAATCATGCAGGCTTTCAAATGGCTAGTGAATTTGTCGAGGGCCTAAGAGTTGTGCTATGGGTTTGACAAGATGGAACAATTCTGACCTTAGGCATGATGTACGAATGATAAATGTGAAGAGAAAGCAGCTGCAAGTACTAGTCTAGGCTGACAGGAATGGAAGTAGGGGAGGAGAAATTAATGCACCAAGGTAGGAAATAAATGAAATGCTAGATGATGAAGAAATAAAGGGGAATCAAAGATCCAGAGTCCAATGGCTGACCCTTGATGATAGAAATACAAAATATTTTCACCACAAAAGCATCTCAGAGAAGGAAGAAGAATGAAATCAGGGGCTTACTGGATGGAGAAGGGAATTGGTGCGAAGAGAAAACAGACATAGCAAACATTGTTGTAAGTTACTTCAAAGAGTTGTACTCTACCTCGGTCCCAACTAGAGCGATGGAAGTAGTAGATTTGATACCGAGAAGGATTACTAGGGAGATGAATGAAGACTTAACAAAAGGATTTCAAAAGGAAGAGGTTATTCAAGCCATTCGAGAAATGCACCCAACAAAAGCATCGAGTCTGGATGGTATGTCTGCTATCTTTTATCAAAAGTATTGGGATATTATTGGGGAAGATGTGATAAAAACTATCCTTAATATTCTTAACTTCAATGCCCCCATAGCTAAGTTAAACAAAACAAGCATAGCCCTCATTCCTAAAATAAATAATCCAACAAAGATAAGTGAATTCTGATCGATAAGCCTCTGTAATGTTTCATACAAAATCGTGTCAAAGGTTCTTGCAAATAGATTGAAACCCTCCCTCTCCACTATCATTTCTGAAAACCAAAGTGCTTTTGTCCCAAGTAGGCTCATAACTGACAATGTCCTGGTTGCTTTTGAAATCATGCATTATCTAAAGAAAAAAAAAAGATGACAAAGAGGGGTATATGGAAATTAAACTAGACATGAGTAAAGCCTACAACAGAGTAGAATGGTCTTTTCTTGAAAAAAAACTATGACAAAAATGGGCTTTGATAATAAATGGATTAAACTAATTATAAGATACATAAATTCTGTATTCTATTTTGTTCTCATAAATAGAGTGTCCCATGGATGTATTACTCCCACGAGGGGGCTACGTCTGGGCAATCCCTTATCTCCCTACTTGTTTCTTTTATGTACAGAAGGGCTAACGACTTTGATTGTGGAGGCAGAAAGAAAAGGAAGATTTCTAGCATTTCTATTTGTAGGGGAAGCCCAACAATAACCCACCTCTTATTTGCCGATAATAATGTGATCTACTACAAGGCAACAGAGTAAGAAAGCAGAGAAATATGTGAAATTCTGCATAAATATGAGGAGGCAGCAAGCCAAAAAATAAACATAGAAAAGTCCTTAGTCTTTTTTAGTAAGAATATGGATGAGGAGACAAGAGAAAGGGTGAAGGAAACGCTGGGCTCAATGCAGAATGCACAACCAAAAAAATACTTGGGTCTACCTTCAATGATTGGAAGATCAAAGAAACAAATATTCAATGAAGTTAGGGAGAGAGTGGGGAAAAAGATGACTGGCTGGAAAGAGAAACTTTTATCGATAGGAGGAAGAGAAATCCTTATAAAAGCCATTGCTCAGCCAGTACCCACATACACAATGGGGTGTTTGTTACTTCCCAAAGGTCTTTGTGAAGATATTGAGGGGATGATGCGAAATTTCTGGTAGGGACAGAAGAATCAAGAATGTGAAATGGCATGGGTTAGCTGGTCAAGAATGTGCAAATCAAAATTAGAGGGCGGAATGGGCTTCCATGATCTTTATGATTTCAACTTGGCTATGCTGGCAAAGCAAGGATGGAGGATGTGGGAAAATCCCGCATCGCTAATGGCACGCATGTACAAAGCAAGGTACTTCCCCAATGGGGATATCTTAAATGCAAGCATAGGCAGCAACCCATCTTATTCTTGGAGAAGCATTCACAAGAGCATAGAGATTATTCAGCAAGGAACAAGATGGAGAGTGAGAAATGGGAAGACAATCCATATATGGGATCATAGATGACTACCAACACTAACAACTTATAAAGTCATTTCCCTAAGGAAGGATTTTGGAGACTTCCTTATGGTATCAGCCTTAATTGACCAAGACACTAGAAGATGGAGAAAGGACATTCTTGATAGAATTTTCCTTGCCTTTGGAGTGGAAAATATTCTCAGCATCCCAATCCCTCACTACCCACAAGAGGACCAATTAATATGGGTGGGAAATAAACAAGGAATCTTCACGGTGAAAAGTGCATATTTTTTGGCTAGGGAAATAGTAGAGAAGACTGAAAGAGGTGAATACTCAGTGGGAGACATATGTGCTCCCCTTTAGAAAAAGATATGGCACCTAAACATCCCGGCCAAAGTGAAAATTTTTGCCTGGAGTAGAGACAATGCATGAAAGCCATCCCATCTATGCTGAATATTTACAATAGGGGAATTCAAGTGGACCCTACTTACCTTATTTGCAATGGGGAACCTAAGACAATTGAGCATGCAATCATCTACTGTGAAGCTGGTAAAAGAGTTTGGAGCAAATGGAATGAATGCCCAATCTGTTTGAATGAAAGCAACAGGGAGATAATGGATTTGGCCTTATATTTGTTAGAAAAAAGAACTCAGAAAGACATGGAGATCTTCTTCGATGTAGCCTGGATGATATGGTACAATAGAAATCAAATTGTTCATGAGGTAAATGGTGTTTCTGAGGATCACATTTGGGAGACACCAATCCAAATGATAAAGGATTTCAAGAGAACCAGGAATTGGGATATAAACAATCCTCAGAGAAATGAGAAGACATGGACAGCGCCCCCCCCCCCCCCCCCCCCCTCTGGGTTTCTTCAAAATAAACGTGGATGAGGTTGTTCTTTCTGTTGAAGGCCACTCCGGAGTAGGAGTTATAATCAGAGATTGGGAAATAAAGGTGGTGGCCGCAAAATGCATTCCTCTATCAAGACGAATGACTATAGAGGAAATAGAAGCCATAGCTATGGCATAAGGAATCATCCTAGCAAAAAATCTGGGCTTGGAAAAGACCTTTTTCGAAGGGGACTCGATGCAGACAATTCAAGCTATTGAGGCTAAGGAAGTGAGAAGTGTGGTTGGCCATATTATGAGAGGTATTTTGCAAAATCTTCCTAGCTTCCAGGAAGCAAAAGTCAGACATATTGGTAGGGATGGCAACAAAATAGCCCACGAATTTGCACAACTTGCAAAACAATCTGTTGAAGAACATGTCTGGACTTCAATTATTCCTGATTGGATAGAAGACATGGCTAGAGCTGAAGGAACAGGTTAAAAATTATCTAAGTTGTGGTCTAGGTTGTTATTGTGAACCTCCTTTTGCTTGCTCTGTTCTGTAGCTTGTGCTCTGTTTTTCAGTGTAACTTTACTTGATTGTTTTGAATGAAAGTTTTAGTTTGGTTTCAAAAATATTACGTACCTTGTAACAATTTTGCATAGCTCTTTGTTTGTTAAATAATCTATTTCAGCTTGGGACTTGAAGAACTATCATTTAAGAACTTAATTTTAATAGAACTGTATAATGAAATTATTTGTAGATGTAGATGTAGTAGTGATTGTGCCTCATCATCAAGCCTCTCTTTCATTTTGTCTCTTTATTCTCAAGGAGGTTGAAAACAACATTGTCCTTGACCTTCATTTTCAGTTTGCCTTTATCCTCATTGATGTTGGAAATCACATTGTCCTTTACATTCATTTTCTGTATGGCTTTTTTCTTGAAACTTTCAAATGAAGAAAAGAAATTGGTTTACAAAAATTAAGAGTACATATTATAGCATAACGTACCTCACACCTTGTGACTCTAAGACTTGCCTCACCAATATGGGCCAATATTTAACCAATTACACAGGTCAATTTTATGAAATATAAATTATTGATTTTGTTTTATTATTTATTGCACTCACTTAAAAAAAAAATTTATTGACCACTAGCAAAGCATATGCTTAAGGGTTTTTTTTTTTTTTTTTTTGAGAAGATTGCATATGCTTAAGCTAACTACTTAAATAGAGATTATTTAATATTTAGATCACTATTTAGATCAAACATAGAGTTCAAGATATAACTAATTTGTTTTAATAATTACACGCGTTTTTTCAAAATGTATTTGCATTTTTCTATGGCAATGCATGGGGTTGATTTTTTTTTTTTTTTACGTAGAATAACTTTGTTAAATATTATATATATATATATATATATATATATATTTTTTTTTATCATACCTTGCAAAATATATCTTTTAAGGTCTAGATAATTCTTTCTATTTTGCAGTTGATTCACCCTGCAAGATATATCTTTCTTCTTCTTCTTCTTCTAATGTAGAAAGTTATAACTTGCAAGAAAATTAATACCAGTATGAAAATTATTAAGAGAATATAAATATTACATGTATTGATAGATACAAACATAATTAGGGCCATTTTTTTATTGAGCTATCTTTTTAATAACAACTATATTAATGACAATCACTTTAAATTGTCATGCCAGTCATACATTTAAGTAAACTATATAAATAACAACGACTTCAAGTTATTCTCGAAATCATTAGTACTCAAGTATTAGTGTATCTCACCGAACTCATCCAAATTGACTTTTTTTTTATTATTATTATTATTATTTTTTTATGCAATCCAACAATATTGTCAATTAGTTAACCTGGAAAAGAAAGAGAGAGAGAGAGAAAAAAAAAATATTTCAGTTAAAACTTAAAACACATCCATATTGGCCTTTATGCAGTTCAGCAAAGTTGTGTATAAGTCAAACATGAAAAAATTTAAATAAAAAAAAAAAGGAAAGAGGAAAGAGAAAGGGAAAAAAAAGTAATTTTTGGTATTATTATAAAAATTAGTTGTTAAAATACTCACATATTAAAATAACATTACGCACTTATGTAGTAAACAAACTAATAACATATCAATGAAAAGGACTTTTATTTTCCGCCATGTCAAACTTCATCTTAGATTATACCATGTTAAACAAACTATAAACATGCCAATAGTTTTATTTATTAAATAAATATGAATGGCATTTTATTTCCTAAAATGAATCAGATAAAAGAGGGAACTTAAGCAATTCTATTTTAATGTATGACCCGAAGTAAGCAACTTATGAGTCCGTTTGGATAGAGCGTTTTGTTGAAAATTGAAAATACTGTAACAAAATAATTTTTAAATGTGTGAATAGTACTGCGGGACCTATTTTTAATAAAAAAATTATCTGAAAAGTGAAGTTTGTGGGTCTCGTGAATAGTAAACAGGACCCACAAATGTGATAAAAAGTTGAAAAGAAAAAAAATATGGTTACTGTTCATGTTACTGTTTATAAACAGTAACATGAACAGTAAAATTTGTCCCCTGAGGAGTGCAGCAGTAGCAGAAAAAAAAAAAAAAAAATGAAAAACGTGAAAATGCTGAACGCTAAACGCGTTCAACTATATCCAAACCCAGTCTATGTATTCCTATATTGTTGCAAAATACAAAACCATGAATCACAAAAGAAAAAGGAAAATAATAAAAAAGAAAACCAAGCAAACAAAAAACTTAATGATGAGGAAAAGCAGACTTTTCCCTCTAAGATTTGCAGATTCACTTAAAAACGAAAATATATATATATATATATATATATATATATATAGAAATATTGGTTATATGTTTTTTTGTTTTATTTATCTAAAAATAATTAAAGGTTGATTGTACAGCTCTATCACAAAATGGCTCTAGCAAAAAATCTGCATGAACAAAAAAAACACTTTATCAACCAAAATTTAATGAAACATATATAAGAATAAATTTAATGGCTACCAAAATTTAAGGTTTAATGTTGTATACGTTCCTTCCAACTGTGTTGATTGTGCAATTCTATCATAAAATGGCTCTAGCGAAAAATCTACATGAACAAAAAACAAATTCAGTGAATATATATCGTCTACAAAGAGGATGTGGTACCAAAATTAAGGGTTTACATACCTTTTCAATAGTATTCATTCAAAAAATGGCTCTGAAAAAACAATGTGAGACTGGAGGTGAACGTGTATTGAGTGAATTCACATTGCTAACCCTAATTCTAAGAGGAGTTATAGTTTATTTTTTGAGAGTATTTTTGGAACCACATAAAAGAGATAATTTTTTATTAAAAAAAAAAAAGATGAATGAGAGATAATTTTTTTAAAACGTGATTTTAATATCTGTATTTGAAAGTACATGATTGTTTTTTTTTTTTTTTTCCAAACAAATAAAAAGATAAATGTGCATTTCCTTTTTAAGAGATAAGTAGTAAATGTAATTTATTTTTTGAATGTGTATTTGAAAGTGGTGTAGCATTTGAAAAGATTGGGATAAGGATAAGTGTTTTGAAAAGATTGGGATTAGGATAAGGGTTTTAAAAAATTAAAAATTAAACCACTCTTCCACTAACTCATGTTTTCAAAACAACAGTACTTATCAAAACAAAAACCTACCGTAAGTTGAAAGAAAAAAATTAAAAAAAAAAAAAACTCTATCCTTATCCCACAGTAACCTACATCAATAATTCTATCCAAAAAATAAAAAACCTCATCCGATGGGTTGATTTTTTTTTTTTTAATTCCTATCTTTATCTCAGGATAATCTACATCAATAATTCTATCCCAAAAAAAAAACAATAATAATCATCCTTACAGAATGAAAAGGACGTGAAAAAAATATAGCAAAAAAAAAACCTGAGCTATACAAGATTTAAAAGAACGTGAAAATTTAAAAAAAAAATTGAAAAAGAATCAAAAAACGTGAAAAGAAATTGAAAAAATGAAACCTAAAGTTAGGGATGTCTCTTTTTGAGAGTTCCAATAAAAAAAAAATAAAAAAAGCAAGTCTGAACTTGTAAAAGTAAAATGAAAGAAATTGGTGCGAGGTTATTGTCATGTTTTTTAAAAACTTGTAGAAAAAGTTATTGGATACTTGATGAGGGTACTTTTGACATGAAAAAGGTCTAATTGAAGGAGGGAAATCCTCTTATATATAGTATAGACCTAAATTTAAAGATGTCTCTTTTTGAAAGTAAAAAAAAAAAAAAAAAAAAGCAAGTCCGAACTTGTAAAAAAAGAAAAGAAAAGGAAATTGGTGTGACATTATTGACCCTATTTTTTAAATACTTTTAAGAAAAGCTATTGGATACTTGCTGAGGGTATTTTTTATATGAAAAAAATCCAGTTAAAGGAAGTAAATTCTCTTATATATAGTATAGGGAAAATTATTGCGTACTCCTGGAGTACTATAAATGCGTACTTTCTCCTTTCACATAAATAGTGAGTCTCACCATAAATTTAATTAGTGAGACTCACGTTCATGTGAAAGGAGAGAGTACGCATTTATGATACTCCGAGATTACCTAATAATAGTATAGATAACTCTATATTGTTTTGGTCTTAGATTAAGAATATTGCCAATAAGCCAAAAACCTTGTAACTAAATTGACACTTCCTCATGTATAAAGTGCTTAGGAGTCTGGGGAAGAAAGGGTTCAAGCTGCGGGGTTAGCAGTATGTTGTAATTATCTCTCATAAAAAAAAATATTGCCAATAATTTTTACTTAATTCTTTTTTACCTTGCCTCTACCAATAAAAAAAAAATCTAATCACTGCTTGGAGCAAATAAATTTTGTATTTTAGTAGTATTACGTTTTTTTTTTTTAAGATTTAATTATAAAGATAAGCTAGAATTTATATTTGAATTTGAAAGTAATTCAAAATGCTTGGAGCCAATAGATTTTGTATTGTGGTAGTAGTACGTTTTAAAATTTGATAAAGAGGATAAGTTACAATTTATATTTGACTTCTCAAAGTATTCAAAGATGCTAAAAGCCAATTTTGATAAAGAGCTTATTTTTTGTTATTAACTTAGTAATGAAAAAATGTGTCAATATTTATTACGATAATGGGTGGAGATCTTTCCCCAATTTTTAGTAGTAGAGTAGAAGTTAAAGTCCTTTAATAACAAAAAAGTAAAATACGTTGAGTGTTTTTTTTTTTCCCCAAACCGCATTGGATAAGTTTTAAAATTTTAAACCTGAAAATTTTGGATGAGTTTTAAAAAATTAAACCCGACAATTTTGGCATGATAAACAAATTAGTTTCGGTAAAAAAGAAATGATATGTCCACAAAATTTTTATAACAAATCTTAAGTAGTAATTGTAATTGGTTGTTATTGTTGGGGCAAAAAAGTAAGCTCAGTGTTATATTCAAATTTGAACCAATAACAACTAATTACCTGTGATTTTTTGTGAAAATGTTGTGGACATTGCACCTCTCTTCAGAAAAATTGTGTGTGTGTGTTTTTTTTTTAAAAAAAGATAATGATGCCTACATATTGGATGAGTTTTAAAAATAAATTCCGAAATAGTTGCTAAAATTATGCTAAGAGAAAAAATTAGCTCTGGTCAAATTTCACGTTAATAGTGTAGTTTTTTTCTTTTTCTTTTTCTTTTTTTTGCTGAAAGGTTGTGTGGTACTTGGCAGTGGGGTTGAACGTGGGATTTGAAAATTTTTTTAAAAGTTATTTTTGAATTTAATTATTCAATGTCCTTATATTCCTCATTTTTTATTTTTTAAATTTTATTTTGCTAAATTTTAGGGGAAAAAAAATGAGCCTATATTTTAGGATTAAAACGTAGCTTTTATAAAATAAAATAAATAAATAAAAGAAAGAAAAAAACAAACGATAATAGCTGTATGTGTGTTTTAAATTCGGCTAAGAGAACTCATTACTTATTTCTCATGAGGTATTTTTTAGAAGTTAAAGTCCTTTAACCATGGCTTTTTAGTGCATAATATGTTTAACATGTTGATTGAATTTTGATATCTCAAACGCTATATCATATTGAAGTCACAGAGACAACAAGACAGCTTCCATCTTTGTGGTTGTAGACTTTTTTTTGTCAAATCAGGTAATACAAAAATAAAACTTCCTCATATTTTACATTCAGTTTTCATCCGTTTGTTTGTGGGGGGTGCGTGTTACTATGTTAGATTCTTTCATGTCAACTAAATTTGCTTGTTACTGGGTTTTTTATTTTATTATTTATTTGTACAAGAACTTCATAAGGGTTGCTGTTTTTTTTTTTTTGTTTTTGATTTTATGTTGTAAATAGCGACTAATGCGTACAACAACACAATGGCTTGCTGTTCAGTCACGGTGCTTCATTGAAAGCCCTGACCCTGATGATATTATTATTATTATTATTATTATTATCTTTGCTGATATTGATTTTCAGGTATTGATATCATCATCATCATCATGTCTCCCCAAAAAATAATGACGCGTAATAAAGCTTCGACTTGTGACAGAATCAGTAACCTTCCAACCGAAATTATGGAAAACATATTGCTCCGTTTGCCACTTCGAGATACAGTGAAGGCGTGTGTATTGTCAAAAGATTGGAATGGAAAATGGAAAACTGTTCCACAAATTGTATTCGACGAGTCTTTCTGCACCCAATATCCTAGAAGCTACAACATGAGGGAAACGCTTTTCAATTGTATGGATCAAATTGTACGCATTCACGGAAAACCAATTACTAAATTCGCTCTATCTATCCCAAGATTGCAAAGTTTTGGTCCGGTCTATCTATTATTAGATCGCCTTCACAAAGACACTCTCCAGGATTTTACCCTTTGGATTTCAAAGGGTGTAGTCCTCATATTGTTTCTCTATACATGTTTGCAACTTAGGCATTTGCGCCTAAGTCATTGTCATACTACTAGTCCTCCAACTACTTTCAAAGGATTTAAAAGGCTTGTCACCCTTGAGTTACAGGAAGTTAATACTGAAATTAACATTTTCGAAAGTTTCATATCCGATTGCCCATTACTTGAACACTTGACAATAATAAACTGCCCCAATACTGAAAACCTCGACCTCGATGCCCCCAATCTTAAGTACTTATACTTTGAAGGTCCTTTAAATTCTATACGATTCAGAAATACCCCAGTTCTTGCATCAGTTACGATTAAGGCTACTGAGGACTTCATCCCAAAACCTGGAGAATTTCAACCTGCTGATATGATCGAGGTTTTTCGTTGCCTACCTGTTATAGAGGATCTATTTGTGGGTTATAATCTTCTGACGGTAAGATAACTTTGTGGCCTTTTTTGTTTTGTACATTATTTAGTAAAACATACTTCTTTAATAAGTCATTTTCTGGGGGTTGTTTCGTTTTTAGAGTTTTGCTGCAGGTAATATACCAGATAAGCTTCCAGCTATACCTGTATTCCTAAAAACTGTTGTGCTGTCTAAAATATGTTTTGGGTCTCTGCGAGAGGTCTCCTGTGCACTTTGCTTGATTAGAAGTTCCCCCAACTTGCAAAAACTTAAAGTTGAGGTCGGTATGAAGATTAGTATCATCTTTTGTGCTTTATATATACATTTATGGGTTTAGATTTGATAATATCGAATTTTTATTTGCTTCTTGCTTTTAGCTGAATTATGGTGCTACTGCTGATGAAAATGCTGCTGTTGAGTTTTTGGAAACCCAACACTTCTTAGATATCTCTTTGAAGAAACTTCGAGAAGTGGAGATGCTAACTTTCGATGACTCAAAGCCTGCAATGGCGTTTGCCAAGTTTCTGTTAGTCAAATTACCCTTGCTTGAGAAAATGTATATTCAACTAAAGAAAAATCGATCCACCAAGAGATTCAAAATCTTGAAAGAGGTCATGCGATTTCCACGTGCATCATCAACTGCAGAAATCATATGCTGAGGATGATGGTGGTGTTTAGCACGTCTATATATGTTTTGGTATGCTTAAGGATTTGAATGATGCTGCTGACAGAACTTCTTCTTGGTCAGTAATGTCAAAGTTTGGCCAAAAGGAGTTGTTGAGTAGAGAATTCCATTCATTGGTTGAGTGCATGTTTGTTTTCTTACTTGTTGGTGGAGTTAATATATGCATGCTGTCCATATTAGTTCCTTTCTTATTTTATTTTTTTGTGACAAGTTGCAGGCAATTGTTTGATCTGAAATATAATTTAGTATAGCCACTTTTGACTGTTGCGACAATTGCTTTTGTTTTCTGATTATGGTATGATGGTATGGCCAAAATCTAATCAGTCTATTATTTTTTTATTTATCTAAGAAGGATTGAGATAGATGGTTAAGTAGGTGATTCTAAGAGCATCCACAATGGCTCATGTCATCCTATTTTATTTTACCATCTAAAAAAACCACTTTATCAATTATATAATACCATTTTATAATACACCCAACATCCTAACTTTTATTTTACCATATTACACATTTAAATAATATAAAAATGATCACTTCTCTCTCTGATCTCTATTTCTCCTCCTCTGTCAACCACCCACCACCACCACCACCACCGTCTAACTTCTCAGTCACACCACCCACCTCCTCTGAGCAAAATCCAGTCAAAATCAAAATCCAAAATCCATAACAAATCACTCGCCAATCTCCGATCCAAATCAAAATCAAAAATTAAAATCCAAAATCAAACCCATCTGTTCTCACCAAACCCAAACCCATCTGTTCTCACCGACAGCGATGGCGAGAGCAAGAGGGTCGCCTGTCGCCATCTCTTTTCATCCCAAGCCCATCTGTTCTCACCAACTCTTCCTCATCATCATCATTATCTTCACCGAAAGCCACTACCAAACTAACCCAGCAAATACTAAAACCCACCAACAAAACCATCGAAACAAATCCCCCAACCCATTCGAAAAAATCACAACCAACAGACCTAAATCCAACCACCCAAACACCACCCAAATCCGACCCAAACACCGGCAACCCATGAACAAACCCACGTTGGAAACCCATGAACAAACTCACGACCTCCACGCCTCCACCACAGAAGCTAATTGAGCCTCCACGCCGTTGCCTCCATGCCATTGAAGAAGAGAGAGTAGGGAAAAGAGAGAGCAGAAAGAAAGAGAGAGAAAGATAATGAGAGAGGAGAGAGAAGAAAAAACAGATTAAAAAATAATTTTTGTTTTTACCATTGAGCTACAGTGCAATTCTACATTTAGAATCACACTGTAACACAATTGTTTTTTTTTTTTTTTTGGCAATAGTTACATTTTACAACTTCCAATGAAGTGGGTCTTTTGGGATTGAATAGTAAAATGGGCTTAGATATGGCATTTTCCCTCTCCGCGGCTGATGCTCTAATGGTTTGGACTTAGGACTCAAAAGGGAAGCCTGACCATGTACAAAGCGTGAAGAACCAAATGCTATATTCTCAATATATAAATTGAAGGACACCATGTGCAAAGTCATGTGTTTTAATTTTGTCCCCGGAGCAATAGATTCAATTATTAGCTTTATGTACTTGGGTAGTTACACCAAACCAAAGTTTGCTAGAATGTTCTTATGTAGGTTTTTCGTAGTTGTGAAGAAATTATTTCATCAATCGACAACCATATATGATATGGTCATCGGAGCACAGCTCCTCTTTCATCAATATGACCTGCATGAAAATCGACCAAGGACAGAGTATTCATTTGTTTATTCTACGCCTGCTACATTTACTGAATCTGTAGCCATTAGAAACCTTCCTTGTCAGATCCATCTCCAACACATTCTAAAATGTTTCTACCTCATTTGTTTTATTTCTTCAGATAGAGAAGGCAAATTGAACATGACCACCTCTGTTTCCTGTTATGCTAGTAGCACCCGCACTGAACGTGGGGAAAGTCATGGATGTTAATTTTGTCCCTTGATCTATATAAAAAATATTATTATTATAGCTTTAGTTATTTTGGGGAGTTGCACCAAAGCCAAAGTTAGCTGGAATTTTATCTCGTTATGTCCGTTTTTTAGTGGATGTGTAGAAAATATGTTCATGAACTTACTTATTGCATAATCAGCGGAGTATTGCTCTCTCTCTCTCTCTCTTTTATTTATTTATTTTATTTTATTATTCCATAGTTGGAAATAGGAAGGATAGCAGATATTATTCCATGGTAGGTCTTTGGAAATCTTCATATACTAGGCTAGTATAATGTGTGCCCTAAGGGTACACATTAACCGGATCCTTCCTAAATGGATTTTGTTAATATGTGCCTTAATTAATCATTTTTGGAAATATTTTTTCGAGAATTGAAAAAGTATTGACAACTTTTTCAATTTTCGAAAAAATGTTTTCAAAAGTAGATGCCTTAACGTGTGTTTATTTGCTTAAAGTCACAATCTTTTCTTAGATAAATATTGTATTCTTTTCTCAAAAAAAAAAAGAAAAAAAAAAACAAGAAAGATAAATATTGTATTCTCTTAAGTTTGTAGCTCAAACAAATGCAAAACAAAACCTTTTGATATTTGAAACAACACTCAGACCCAAACTAAAACCCAGAACCATGTCATTCCCGACTCCAGAGCCATGTCAAGTTACTTGTGAAGGTAACTTCCACTTTCATTTGGTCTCAGATAAAATATATTTATTTCTTTTTCATTTATATTGCCGTGTTGTGTCCTATTGGAATTGTTTCATTGCATTTATATATATATATATAGAGAGAGAGAGAGAGAGAGAGAGAGAGAGAGAGAGGAATGAGTTGTTTGTTAGTTTCTTGGTGGTGTGGTCTGGCTTCTTTTATTCATTTTGTGTTGATACATAAAAGCATTCTCATTGGCTTGTCCAAAAATAAATGAGTTTTTTACCACCAAAACCCACTTTATATATTTTACATGGATTTTACTAACGTGTACTCTTAGGACACACAATTGTATACTATTTTTGGAAAAAGTTTTATCAAGAATTGAAAAATTTTTACAATTTTTTCAATTTTCCATAAAATGTTTTCAAAAATAGATGGCTTAAGGCACACATTAGCTGGACCCATTTTACATTATCATTTTTACAACACATCTTACATTTCATTCTTTATTTTGCATTCCATCACATTAAAATAATATATAGAAGTAGGAATAATAGTAGAACACTAGCCTAGCTAGTGCGGATTTAAACGCATTTGTATATAACAGTTAAAGTCATAAACATGCATATTTTCATATGCAAAAAATAGTTGAGTACAATGTTATGTACTGAATCTTTTATTTTTTAGGAAGGCAATTCCTTTGAGTCTCTTCAATCTTCATCATACCAACTTTCTTTACTTACTTCTCATTCTCCCTTCAATATTTTATCTACAATCTAAACCAATGCAATTTATTTGGCTGGCGAGGATTGATATCTGTGACTTTGTCCATTTGAAGCTCTAAACCAATGACGATTTGGAGCAAGGGACATTTGAGATCAATATGGGTGGGTTGTTCATAATTTAACACTTATTTATATGGAGGGGAGGCGACAATGCAGTTTGATATTTTTGACTTTGTGTGTTTGAAGCTCAATTAATTGTGTGTGGCATACAGAAACTTTACCCAAGCATGGGTAGGTTTTTCAGAAATTAAAACTTATTCTCTCTGTTTTTTAAAACCAACGATTTGCTGATATTTTTCTATGGCAGTACCGCAGTAGTATAGATTATTGATGTATGCTTTGTTCTGAACGTTCAAATCCATATTGGACCTTTTGGAATGTTAAAAAGGGTTGTTGGCAAAGGAAAGAGTTGTGTTGCTGGGCTATAGTCGTAATGTGTTTGATGTGGATCATTTGGAATGAGAGAAAAGGCTGATCTCTTAAAGGGGTTGAGCTATCCCTCCATTAGCTTAAGATTGTATATGTCAAAATTGTTTGTAGCTCTCAGCATGCAACATTTGATTCTCCTCTATCTTTCCAGAATTTCCTCAGATCTCTATTTGATTTAGGTACTTTTTTTTAGAAGGATTTTTTATGTGCTTGGTAGTTGCAAATTGAATGGACTGGTACTTGAAAATAAGGCCACATATTATTTTTTCCAAAGAAAGCCAAGTGTGATATTTGAACGTTAGCAAACCAAGTTCTATACTGTAGAGTTTTGGTTCAAGAAATTATCAACAACAATTAAATTATCTCAAAAACATTTTAGAATTTGCTCACTTCTGTAATCTTAATTCTTATCATTCCCATAGAAAATTAAACAAGCTTGCTATATTCATGTGAAAATCCTAAGCGCAAATTCAAATGATGAGGGAAAGATTTGCAAAGCTTTTTATTGGGGGAAGACCTGACACGTGGGGAATGTGTCTGTGCTATATATTATCTCAAATGCCACAACAATCCTATATGGTAATCCTTTTAGTAAAATATTTAGAAGACTAAATAGAGAGAGACTAATCTTTTATATTTCAATCTAATTACATATTTTTGTGATCTTTTTAAACAATTGTATACGGGAAAATTTTGAAGTTAGAACATCATGATTCTTAGAAGAAGGCTTTATAAAAATTTTACCAATCTTGAAAGATTTAGGGTCTGTTTGGATACCGCTTATTTTGCAGAAATTGGAAACTTTATTGCTGAAAATACTGTAAATAAAGTTAAAAGTTAATTAAAATAGTATAGTGTGATCCATTAATAGTAACAAAAAGTACATTGGGGCCCATAAATAATAGCAAAAATAAGCTGAATAGTAAAATAATTTTAATTTTTCATCTCTATCCAAACGGAGGCTTATTCTTCTTCTTTTTTTTTTTCTTCTTTTTTTTTCTTTTTTTTCTCTTTCTAAGTAAGATGATGACTGTTAAGATGGCAAGTAGACCAAAATCAGATATTTATGTTAATGTTCTTGCATTATAAAGGCTTAATGATGCTTTAACAAAGAGAAGTTTTATTTGCTTAAAGTCACAATCTTTTCTTAGATAGATATTGTATTCTCTTAAGTTTGTAGCTCACGAAAACATAAAAATCCTTTGATAGGAGATATTGGATGGTTTTGAAGATATAACATTTTTGGTGTAAATGCATTCTTAGTCATTATATTTTGCATCTTTTCCATTTTAGTCCCTACATTTTCATTTCACCGCTTTTAGTCTCTAAATCAATTAATGCATTCCATTTTGGTCTTTACCGTTACTCATTTAATAGAAATTGTTGATGTGACAAACGGAGGTATTGTTAGCACGTTAAATGCTGATGTAGCCAATAAAAAAATATTAACAAATGCAACGTCAGCACCCATGTGTCCATTAAAAATAATATTAAAATAAATTTATCAATTTTAAAAATTACAAAAAAAAAAAAAAAACATAATTAAAAACATAATTAAATTTATCAATATTAATTTATCAAATTCTATTAAACTTGGCAACCAAACACAATAAAAGTTATTAAATCTTAAAATCTCAAACAAAATCTCCAAGCTCTCTCTGTGAAAATCGTAAGCTCTCTCTCTCTCCAAGCTATCTCTTTCTACAAAAGTCTCTAAGCTCAAGGTGAAGGTAGAGATGATTGAAGGTGGGTTTTGGGTGAAGGTGGAGGTGACTGAAGGTGGTTTCGGCTAAAGGGGTTGACTGAAGGTGAGCTCTCTCTCTCTCTCTCTCTCTCTCTCTAAATCCATGGCCAAAATCCCAACTCTCTCTCTCTCTAAATTCTTTAAATTCATGGCCGAAAACCTAGCTTTCTCTCTCTGGCCAAAAACTCAACCCTCTCTCTCTAAACCATGGCCAAAAACCCAGCTCTCTCTCTCTCTCTCTAAATCCATGATTATTTGTGGTTTTAGATCTTGGGTTTTGTTCAGTAATTTGGGATTTGAGTTTTGAGTTTTGTGTTTGGTTTCTCAGAAAGCCTAAGATAATTTGGGTTGAGTTTTGTGTTTGGGGCGGAAAAATCTAGGTTTGAGTTTTGTCTTTGTGTAATTGTTGAATGTCTTTGAGTTTTGTCTCTATGTAATTGTTGAAAAAAATGGGTTGAGTTTTGGGTTTGGGTTCCAAAATTTTGTCTTTGTAATTGTGGGCAAGTCTTTGTGTTTGTGGGTTATGATTTTTGTTGATATGAATTTTCACCTTATTGATTTGGGTTTTTGTTGATTTGGGTTTTGAGTGGCAAAAATGCACCCTTCAATATGGAAGTCATGTGTTCCTCTCAAAAAATGAGAAAACCCAATGAATCCAGCATCCACAGCCATAGGTTATTTGTGTTTGAGATCTTGTGTTAATGTTTAAATTTGAGTTTGTGTTTTTTTTGTTTGGTTCTAGGTTTGTGCTTCGGAATCGAATTGGAAATGCATTTATTACTCAAAATCAAGTTGTTCAAGAACTTACAATCTGCGTTCTCCAGCTAGATTGATCCAACAAGATCGTTGCTGGAGAGATGTAGGGAAACAAGATAAGGCAACCAGTTACAAATTTGAGATGGGAAATTTATGTTTTTGTTAATAAAATTATTTTTTCTGGGTCCATGTTCATGTGATTGAATATTTTGATTTCGTGTTCTTTCTTATTTATGTTTGAGATGAGAACAGATCTGAATTCATGTGTATTTCAAGTTCTAATTTTGTTTTTTTTTTCATTTTTTATTTTGTTAAAATAGATAAATTAATTTTCAAAATCAAAAGTTGATGTGGATGCTTATGTGTTTTTTTTAATCATTATTTTATGCTAACGTGGCATTTTTTAATATTATTTTATTGGCCACGTCAGCATTTAATATGCCAACAGTGCATTCCATTTGCTACATCAGCAATTTCTATTAAATAAGAAACAGTAAGGACCAAAATGGAACGCGTTAATTGATTTAGAGACTAAAAGTGGTGAAATGAAATTATAGGGACTAAAATAGAAAATATGCAAAATGTAAGGACTAAAAATGCATTTATGCCAACATTTTTTTGGTATGCAAAATAGAAGAGCATTGTCAAGAATTCTCTTCATTCAAACTCATTCCGACTCAATGAAGCTAATAGAAATGGTAGTTGCTCATTCCATGAAGAGACTAATGCTTATAAAAGTTATAGGATTTTGGATAGGACAAGGATTTCCTCCAAACATGTTTGCGGCAACTGCTGCAAACATGGACAGGTGTCAATCAAATAAGAAGACACTTAAGCAAGGTAATGTGCAACACCCATTTTAAGAGGACTACTGTTAACCCTAACGTTAACAGCGTTAGCCAAATAGTCTTCTCCTCAAACACATCTCTGCCTCCTCTCACCCACAGCAACAGCCTCACGCCTCTCTCTCATCTCCTCCACCTTTGTTTTCTCAGCAAACTCAGACCGACAAGAGCTTGGGTGAACAAGTGGAATGGACGGCGACCACCCACTGCACATGGCCAGGCTCTCTCTTTGTCACATACCAATGGCCCTTTTTAATTCACACCCAACTACTATTTTAACTGCTCAGATCCATCAGGCTCTCAAAATTCAGAAAAATATATATAACTGAATGTCAAACTCAAACCCCACTAGTTTTCTGTTTGGTTTCTCAGAAAATATAGAATCAGAACCCCCAAAAAAACATGTGATTTACCTACCTGACCACTGGAACAACAAACATACAGCTTTTAACAGTGGAGAATTCAAAATTTTTTATTCCTCCTCGGATTTCTCTACAGCCAAAGGACCAAAAAAAAAAAAAAAAAAACTAAAGATCCCACAAAAAAACTAAAGAATTTCGCTCAAGAAACAGATCCCAAACTCCAAAAAACGCATAACTGACAGATCCAAGTTGGGAATTCGAAATCAAGAACCACAAATTGGGTCGTGAAAATGATATCAAGACAGGTACTAGAATCATATGCCACAGAAAAAAAAAAAAAAAAAAAAAAAAAAAAAAAAAAAAAAAAAAAAAAAAAAAAAAAAAAACTAGTTAACAAAGGTGGAGGAGATGAGAGAGTGGTGTGGGGCTGTGGGTGGTCGCCGTCCATTCCACCTGTTCACCCAAGCTCTTGCCGGTCTGAGTTTGCTGAGAAAACAGAGGTGGAGGAGATGAGAGAGAGGTGTGGGGCTGTTGTTGTGGGTGAGAGGAAGCAGAGGTGTGTTTGAGGAGTTTGGCAAACGCTGTTAACGTTAGTGTTAACAGCAGTCCTCTTAAAATGGGTCATGTGCAATGCCCATGACTCTTGCTTAAGTGTCTTCTTATTTGTCTGACATTTGCCCACTAAGCATTATTGGGCTCTCAAGTTTGGTCCCTATGTTAACAATAGTTAATTTCAGTGCTTAGATGGCTAACAAGGGTATGACGTGGCAATTAGAATTCAATATCAAATTCAACATTAAAAAATTAGAATCCAAAATCTAACTCATTAAAAAAAAAAAAAAAATCAACCAATTATGCCCAAACCATTTCAAATTGACCCGTTGACAAACGGGTACTCTCAAATCATTGAAAAGTACTAACCCTAATCTTTAACATTGCCATCCTAGCCCTCACTCGCGTCGTCCTTCTCTAGTGACCGTTGTCCTCTCACACACACAGCCGTTGGTGTGACGTTGTGCAGTCACATACCCACTAGTGTGAGTGCATCTATTTCGATCTTCGAACCCCATTTTCTTGATTTCAAATTTCACTAACATTAACATATACCCCACGTGTATTTCCAACATATATGCATCTTCGAGTTAATTAACATGGTTTACAGTTGTGGATTTATCAATGAAACAAAATGGGCATTTTTCAGATTGATTTTGTTCATTAATATTGACTTATCCAATTCTCAAAAAAAAAAAAAAAAAAGGGCATTTTTCCAATAATTGGACCAAAAAGCAAATATCCAAGGCCGGAAATTCAGTCAGTTCATTAGTCCTCTAATATTTCGTCTCTATCTCTCTCTCTCAGATTGGGGTTAGCAACTTTCAGTTTAATTTGGGAATACTTGTTTGTTAGAGCATCAGCAATGGTGGTGCTAAAAATAGCATTTTAGCAATATTACACCTCTAATACTTATGCTCTTAACAAGTCAGTTTGAAATAGTTTAAGCCTTTGGTTTCTAACAGTTTGATGGATTTTTTAATGAGTCATATTTTGGATTCTAATTTTTTTAATGCTAAATTTGATGTAATGTCGCTTTAAAATTGCAACGTCATACCTTGTTAGTCATGTAAGCACTAAGATTAACAGTTGTTAATAGAATGACCAATTGCACTTATTTAAAAAAAAAAAAAAAATTTTGAAGAATCAATTGTAATCACTTTAAACATAAGAGACCAATAGTGCTTAGTAGACAAACTTGAAGGATTAATAGTGTAGTTTCGTCTATAAATATTATACATCTTTAGGTAGAGCACAAAAAGGACACCTTTTTGTAATTTTATTTTTAGAAGAAGACTATTATTCAAATAGTTTTTTTTTTGGGGGACCGGGGAGGGAGGGGGAAGGATGAAATGTAGCAAATAAAATTAAAATACTTATAAATGTATAAATCTCATCACACTCCTAGATATTTTCATGATTGAAAAAAGCAGCAACCTCAAATTGAAATTAATAGAAATTATTGACATTAAAAAAATAAATAGAAAAAACTCTGGGTTATTGGCAAAAGATTAAAAGTTACCGTTAACATTCTGTCATTTCTTTTAATTTCTTCTAAAGAAGCACAGCCCTCTGTAATAATCACGCAGAACACAAAAAGAAATAAAATAAAATAAAAAGGCTTGAGCACATATTAAAAATGCCCAGAATTTCTATCTAATCTAGATTCTTGAAGATACTGTGAAAACAAAATCCACATAATTTCTTTTAAAGAAGCAAACTTTGAACAAAATAACAAATACCCATGAATCATTTAATTGAATAGAGTCAACTTAAGAAGCAATTCCATAGCTTTTTGAGAAAGAGCGTCAAAATCGAAGTGGGTCTCGCTAGAAATAAAAGACTTGAGAGAGTTGAAAGTGGACTTGATAAGAGTGAGGCCTTTGATGTTTCTAAGGGTTCTTGATCTACGAACAAGGAACACACAGAAATGGGTTTGGATTATACACTTAGCAAATAGTCTATAGTATTAATTTGAAACACTCTTTGGTCTAATTCCAAAGATGGCATCATCTATCGCTCTTAGAAGGACGCCGCCCCAATCCTCTTGTCCAAGCTTCTCAACCCGATTCGCTCCCACAAATTGGAAAGAAACCAATAATGCTTTGCACTTTGAGTCACGATGAGGGAGGTTGATTTTTCAAGGTTCATGTTCATGGTTCACCAGATCTGGGTTCATTTTTTTTTTTTATCCTATAAATAAATCGTTTTTTTATTTCTTTTAAAATTCAATTTTTTTTTTTTTATTCAATGTTGATGTGCCATTTTAAATACAAATTAAAATTTTTTTAATGTTATTTTACTAGCCAGGTAAGCATCAAGTGTGCAAGCTATACAAACTGTTTGTCATGTAAAATATTCAGTTAGTGGGTGTGGTGAGCCTTTTTTGTAACTACGGGCTAAGTTACCTCCTACCACGCAACGGCCCAAAGGTTCTGGGCTAGAGAGTCAAGACCGGCCTGATCACAACTTGTCTCAAACTGACTTGTGCGCAAACTAAAGCCCCTTTTTGCTGGAACCTTGATCACTCACCCATGGCAGATAAAACTGTTACAAGAAAATTATGATAGATATGTGTAATATAACAACAATATAAGGAAGTATGTTTTCTGTCAGCCAAAAAACAGGGAATACTGAGTGAAATAAGAAAGAAGCAATGCAACGATATATATACAATATAAATATGACGGTAATAATAAATAAAGGGAAATAACACCAATGCTTAATCAATAAAATGAAAAAAATGATAGTCAGTCTGCCGTGCTTGGTTGCCTTACAGAATTTAGTCCAAGAAGGAAACCACTTTTTCAATGTGGGTAACCTTATGGCGGGATCCTACCACGGAAACCACCCACTATGAGAGAATTGGCCTAAATGGCTTATGGTCAAATTCTTTAATCCTCACTAGAGGGTAAGCTTTTAGAGGAAGAGAATGGATTAGCCTGTTGGTGCATGTCTGCTACTCTTGCCTACTCTCTATTTTTCTTTCTCTTTCTTTCTAAGTTTTTTGCTTTATTTTCTCTCTACTTGTTGTTCTTTTGTGGGGTTGTTGTGTTCTCTCCTGCCTTTCTGTAGTTCTTGTTCCGTTTCCTTCCCTCATTGTTGTACCCTGTGCACGACTGAGGCCCACTTTTGTGTTGCCTGCCGTGATGAGTTTTTACTATTTTACCCCTTAACTGCTTTTGTCTAGGTGTGGGTATCCTTCCAGACCACCCATTGGTCTGTCAATTATTCAACCAACACCACTTACCTCTGCTGGCTATGCCACATCCCATTATCAGACAAAGAGTCTTATTTGGTTTGCTTGCTCACCGTGACATTCCCATCTAGATAAATGTGGGCATTCTCTCTCACTATTTCTCATGGCATGCACCTAATGATTCTAACGTATCTTTCCCTCTTTTGGGTAGTATGTCATTCCAACAAGACATTTCCCCCAAAAGAGTCTGAGCAAGAACTCCAGAATAAACTCTCCCCTTCTCCCTACCACCAGACGATACTCTCTTTTACCTCTAACTCATAGCCCACCACTTCTGTATTGGCTAGGTACAGGTTGGTGGTTCTTGAGCCTTGTTCGTGCTCCACTTCCATGTGTGTCTATGGCTTGTCTGCTGCTCATGCATTTTCCATGACTTGAAGGCTTGTTTGTATATTTTACTGCCCGTTCTTGACCCCTTGTGGCGTGAATGGCTCTCTGAGCCTTCGTTCTTTATAGCTTGCTTCCTTCCTGGGCCAGGCCTTGCTTGATTGTGGGATTTTCTTTCTCTAATTCATTTTTTATCCCTTTAGCGAGTCTGTTGGTATTTCTGCTACACCACTCTATCATTCCTGTTATGTAATTGTTTGCCCCGTGCTTGCTAGGCCTCTTTGGCCTGCTATATGCTCTCTATTTGCTTAATTCCAGTGGCTTAGCAGTATCATTGGGCTAGAATTCATGTTACTTTGGACTTTCTTGGCCCATTCCATTGCTTCTGGCTTCCTCAACCTATTTCATCCTTTTAGGCATCCTCGGCCCATTTCCTTTGCTTGAGCATCCTCGGCCCATTTTAATTCTTGATTCCCATGGGCCTACTAAGTCTTTTAGGCTTCCCCAGCCTAAATTACCATATCCTTCACCTTTGGGGTCTATGGGCTTTCCATCAACTCCTTACTCATTTAATTCATTACTTCAGGCCTCTTTGGCCCATTCTTGCCTGTTTTTTATTTCTCATAATGCCCATGGGTTTACTACTTCTTCTCTGGGCTCCTTTAGGCCTGCTTGATTTCTTTGAGGCTCATTTATTATTTTCTAGGCCTATGATCCATTATTCCTGCCACTCAGACTCGATGATTTTCTTCTCAATTTACTAACTCTTTTCCTCTCATATTGTTGGATTTTTTCTTGCTATTGGGTCTTCTTATTAAAATGAGCATTAACATTTAACCCCCTAAGCATATGAAGTGCTCCTGTAGTTATATGCAACAAAAAGGACACTTCTTCTTCTCTATCCTTTCTTCTTCTTTTCTTTCTTTTTTTTTTTTTTTTTGTTCGTGGGCTTTTTCGAACAGTAGGCCTCGCATTATTTTTCTTTCTTTCTTGCCATGAACAGCGTTGTTTTTTTGAATTTCCCAGTTTAGTAGTTATTCTAAAACACAACTCCCACTTCATTAATTCCATGCCTTATCCGATGGGTGACCCATTGCATCCTTTCGTGTCAGTGTTAATGACATTAGTACTTAAGGAGATTCCTTTCATGTCACTGACACAAAACACTCTTTCCCTTTCCTTTTCCTTACCACATCTTCTCCCTCAAACACTTTCACCCATCTACTCAAATTAATCATTCCACCATGACACCGACGAAAGGCCAAGGTTCTTCCCATCGTAAGGGAAAAGAGATCGCCTTCGATGATCCTACCACCAAAAATGTAGACGAAGAGGCTCCTGTTGTGAAATTTTAAAATACTCGCAAGTGCACGAACCATACCGATGTATAGTTTGACAAGAACGAGGTCGAACCCATAAGGATTTGAATGAACGTAAGAAAATTAATTAAATCTTAACCAAATTAATCCTAATCTATTTTAATTAAAATTAGTTGTTTTGAAATTAAATAAACTAAGCAAACAATAAAATTAAGCAAATAGTTAAACTAAGAAAAAGATATAAAGCAATAAAAATATGTAAACAATCAAGGGAAAGGAATTAAAGTTTTGGAATCCACCTTATTATTCATATCAACACATATTTATGATCATTGGTTTTTCCCAACCACTGCATGATAATTTAAAAATAAATCTTGCTATCATGGAAAATATTCTCATTAAAATCCTTATTTTAAAAATCAAAAGTATGTTCTTCTTCGCTTCTTAGGTATAAAATCAAATCATCAATTGTATCTGTAGCCAAACAAATCACAAGAGATGTCCAATTTTAAAATCAAGAAATAATAAACCAAGCATTCAATTAATTAAGACAAATCTTAAATCATGAGAAAAACATGATTGAACTCACACCTAGAATCCTCTTAATCAATTGATATGAAACAAGAACAATTTAAATCATTAAAAAAATAATATTGTGAGAAAAATCAAATCACATAAATATTACTGATAATCCTTAACAAGGTTTCATCCTCAACCTTAATTATAAATTTAGTTACTCATAGTAATTGAAAGAAAACATAAAAATAAAATACTAAACATTCAGTTAGACAAATAAAATAAAATAGAGAAAGAAATCGTCACAGTCCTAGAAAAGGGCCATAAAAGAAACCACATTTCTACCTACGCTCCAGTCCTAGCCGCCACTCTTAAACAATCTAACCTAGAGGCTTTAGTTTTGCCCTTTGTTGGGAGCTTAAAATTTTGTTTTTGATATGTTTTTTGAGAATTATGTTTGTGAAAGAATCCAAATTTTGGTGCTATGTGATTGACTTTGAATTTTTGTGTTTCTATTAATCTTTACATGGATTTTGTGTTATTAGTTTTATAAATAATTAAATACTTCCTGAGTTCCTGTATTCTCTTATGATATATTGAACAATTTAATGCAATGCACAAAATATTTCTACTGTTTAGGGTTGCTACAATGATCCTTTCACTGTTTTTCATATATAAAATTATAGGAGATTTTTTTTTCCGTTTCTTATAGAATTGACTCGCTATATTTTCCACTGGAATATATGGAGAATCATAGCACCTCTACTTTCCAACCTAAACAACGATAAGCATCTAATTGTATCCATTTTTATAAATTGATCTTTTGTTGTCCTGCCACCTCTATATCATCATTCTCCTACTACCGCTGCTCAATTTTTGGGAGTGATTCTTCCACCTATGGATTTTTATCTGACATAGAGATTAAAAGTTTAAATGCTCTGTACTTATCAAAAAAGTTTAAATGCTTTGCTAAGTAAACCTTTTGAATGCTTTTTTAGATACTTGTGCTCATATCTTGATAATTACTTGCCTAAACAATCATTATAACTTAATAGATGCTCAAGCTACATGTATCAAGAGGCTGTATTGTCCAATTTTTTTTCCCCTACAGGACTAGTAACAACATGCCTTTGCATGATGTGTTCTTTGCTTTTGTACATTAAGTAGGTATATTTGTTGTTATGACTATCTCTTTGTAGTGGAGAGTTAGTCAGTTAACTCTTTATGTAATTCTGTAAATGAATCTAATTTTGCACACATGGCAATGGATTTCAGGTAAAAGATGCTCTTGTCCAGTTTGAAACAGCACTTAATTTGGATCCTAACCCATTGGAGGCCCAAGCTGCACTTTATAACAAAGCTTGCTGTCATGCCTACCAGTGAAATTTCATTTTTGTTTTCTTTTAGTCTCAACATTATTCAACTATGTTGAAGTTGCTTCTAAGGGGTTAAATGAATGGTCACTAATGATCTCTAGTTCAAATGGCACATCCTCCTCACACAAGAATGGAGGAAGGGAGAGGCCATTGGTTCAAAACCCACTGCTGAATGTGTAACTTACCAATTAAAAGAAAAAAAAAAGGTGAAACAGATGATCAGCATAATTTAAGTGAAATAATATGAACTATAGCTAGAGACATTAGGTTAAATGCTTCCTTGGAGTTACTTCCATAGAAGCAGTGTAGCTTGTCTATCAGACTCCAAAGTAAGAATCTTCTTTCAAAGGAAGGCCTTGATTTAGTCACAGGTACTTGCATACGGTTATTAGTCAATAACATTGATCATATCCAGTTTTCTCAATTCCATGTATTCTTCTTAAAAAGAAATTACCAAGATAAAAAGCTACAAATAGGTTTTGGTTTGTATCTTTCTATGAGGTTAACATTTTAAAACTCAATTTTAAATATATTACACATTGCTTAGCAAAGCTGATGGATCTTTTTTTTTTTTTTTTTGGAAGAGGGGAAGGTAAAAAAGCTGCTGATTGTCTACGAACTGCATTGAGAGAGTATAACCTCATATTTGGTACAATTCTGAATGATCCTGACTTGGCCTCCTTTAGAGCTTTGCCTGAATTCAAGGAATTGCAAGAAGAGGTTTTTTTTTAATGAACTTTTGCTACTTTATTTCTACTGCCCCCCCCCCCCTTTTTCTCTTGCACACACAGAGCATTTCTAGCCACCTTTAACCGTACGTGTGTCTGTGCTTAGTGTTGTATAATTTGTTCATAGTCAGTCCCAAGCTCAGAAACAAGGAGGGTTGCTGTAGGTTGAAGGTTAACATAAATTTTTAGGACTAAGTCGTGGTATTTGTATGCATACTCAGTTTTTCCTAACCGGCTAAAAGTAGGAAGTGATAGAATTTCTTGAATGGATTTTACCTATGATTGGACCCTCGCCATAATTCTTCCATCTATGGATTCAAATTCTTAGACATTATATCACATAATTATTTTTCATATTACAGGCTAGGCTGGGTGGGGAAGATATAGGCTATGGTTTTCGAAGAGATCTCAAACTCATTAGTGAAGTCCAAGCACCATTCCGGGGGGTTAGGAGATTCTTTTATGTGGCATTCTCTGCAGCCGCTGGAATATCATTGTTCTTTACAATTCCCAGGATATTTCGTGCAATAAAAGGTGGTGATGATGCCCCTGATTTATGGGAAACTGCTGGAAATGCTGCCATTAATATCGGAGGTAAACATTAAACCTTTACCTTCATACAAAGAGATTGATATTTGATTGAGATGTGTGTGTGTATGTGTGTGTTGTCTTTGGTGAGTTAACCCAGGATATTTTGTTTAGAATAGTCATTAGTGTTGAGCAAATATGTTACAACTTGCTTCTTATAATGACTTAGCTTTTGAATCAACATCCTACAGGTATCATTGTTCTTGTGGCATTGTTTCTCTGGGACAACAAGCAAGAGGAGGAACAACTTGCACAGATATCCCAAGATGAAACTCTATCAAGGTTGCCTTTGCACCTTTCCACTAATTGAGTTGTTGAACTCGTGCAGCTGCGAGACACTGTTAGGCCAGTTAGTATCAACACCTAATTTTGCTCATTTTGTTCATATCAAAATATTGGTTGCATTTTGCTTTACCTCTACTTTTAAACAAAGAAAGAACTTTTATGTGATATACAAATTGAACAGTTTCAGTTTTTGTCTGAAATTTGCTTTTATTTTGTATTTTCATTGATATTATGTCATACTTTCCAGAGTGATATCATTGCAACATAAACTAATAGGTTTGTTTCAAATTAGTACTATTGTGTCATAGCTATAATGTTGGTTTCTCAATATTTTAAAGCATCTCGTGTGCTTGAAATATATAAGCACAAGCCAAAAAGCCACTTGTTTCATTCCAAATTTTTAGCATAGCCTTCTCATTAACTGATAGTTTGCTGTTCTTTAACTTGTAGAAAGTTTTTTTTAAAATACAAAAAGTTGATGAAGAGGTCCGAATTAGTTTGTTCTATAGCTTGTCTACAAGCTCTGGCGATAGGACAATAAGAAATATATATATCTTAAGTAGGATAATAAGAAAGTTATCCAGGAACAAGCAGTTGAATGGACTGATTTTCATGCACCCAATGGAAATGAAGACATAAAAAAGTTAAAATCCAATCCAAGTTGAGAGTTAGGAAATTCACTAGAAGATGTTATTTAGATACAACGAATGCAAATAAGGGATGCTTATTGAATCAAGAAAATGTAGAAAGAAGATATATAATTGAACTCAGCACACTGCACATATAGCTCCAACACATAAGAATCAAGGAATGACCACACGAGAGAGGATATTAAATCCTCTTTCTTGCCTTTGTTATTGTCAATTCCTTCACCTAAGCCAGTAGGCATCAATTCTTAATGTTGCTCAAATTGGTCATGTCAAAATTTTTGTGCACTATTCTAAATTATTATTCATGCACCGGTCATTAAAGTATTTCCTAAAATGTTGGTTGCATCTTGCTTCACATCTACTTGTTTAGTGAGGGACAAATTTCTATGCAATATACACATTGAACAATTTCAGTTTTCTGAAAATCCATTATTCTGTATATTCATGAATATATTGTCTAACTTCCCAAAGTGGTATCATTGCAACAAAAACTAATAGGTTACATGTATTCAAGACTGCATGTTATTGTATGATCACGCATGTTGGAAGCACCTAGACTATTCCTGTCAATGATATTTATTTTACATTCTTTCCACTTTTCCAAACTTTCTGATGACTTAACATCAAATGAGGCATATAGGCAGCAAGTCATACATATGGAGAAAATAAAAGGAATAATTAGATGTGCTCAAAAATTGCGAAACCTAGTGGGCTTTTCCAGTAAAAGATTTCATCTAATACTTGCAACTATAGTTTTCGTGTATGTCTTTCTCAAAAAAAAAAAAAAAAAAGAGTTTCGTGTATGTCCATCTCTTTATATTCTTTTGCTTTCCCTCTCTTTTTTGTTTTATTATTATTAATTTTTCTTGCATTGAATAGATTCTTAGTGCGTCTGTTAAGCATAATTTAAATATATGCTAATGTAACTCATATATATATATATATATGTGTGTGTGCGCGCGCGTGCGCGCATGTTTCCTTTTCTTTTATGTGTCTATGCTGTTTATATCTGAAAATGTCAATGTTGTAAGGGTTGGATATAGGTTATTTTAGCAGGGGAAAAGGAGGCTGTTTATTTGGCTATCCAGAAGGCGGAGAGGTTCCGGACTGATCTCCTTAGACGAGGTGTTCTTTTAGTCCCTGTAATCTGGGGTCAAGGTACGGCTCCACAAGTTGAGAAGAAAGGTTTAGGTGTCCCTCGAAAGGCAGCTGACGCTCTTCCTTCTAATGGGGTAAGATGTGAAGGCTCATATATAAAATTGTTGGCTGCTAGCATCCTTAAAATCTTTTATTCCTGAGTTCTCATATCATCTGTCATGTGTAGAGTTATGTTTATTTAATGTCTTACAAAAATAAATGGAAAGTGTAGGTTAGATAATGGGCTGTAGAACCGTGCATATTTCAAGCTTGCTTTCACATATTAAGGTTTTGTTCCGTTCTTGACTTTATATCTAATGGCAATATGGTAGGAAGATTTCGAGAAACGGGCTGAGTCTAAAACTTCAAGATCAAAGTTGAAAGCTGAAATTCGATTTAAGGCTGAGGTTGTATCGCCTGCAGAATGGAAAAGGTCACCTGCCACTCTATCTTGTCTCCATGCTTGTTTTGCCATCATTTAATGTTCCAAATGACAAAAATTCTGGGCATTTCTTCGTTTAAGAGAAAAGAACGCTTCTCAATAATTTGTATGTTTATATTTAAGAAGTTTTTCTTTTATAGCTCTTCCTAGGAGGCCAGTGTACATTCTTAAATGTTGTATTGCATCTACCTTTGATCATTATAAGCTAAAAATAAGCGTAACTTTTTTTTTCCCCATCTAATGATAATAATATATATAGACTGATGAATTTTTTAAAACTAGTCTAGGTGGATAAGGGATCAGCAGAAGTCTGAAGGAGTTACTCCTGGTGAGGACGTCTACATTATACTGTGCCTAGATGGTCGGGTCCGAAGATCAGGGAAGGTAAGTACTTTGGGAGGAAAAATTTTGTTGCTTATCCCTGGATGGAACTTGGCCCGATTTTAAGTGCGATCCGTATTTGGCTATACATAAATTTTCACAAATAAACTGCCCAAGGCTAATTATTCTAGATGCTACTTTGCAATAATTATAATGGAGAAAATTCCAATTCAGATACCCATAAGTGAGGCTTATTTAGGTAGTGTTATAAATGCCCTAGCAAAACCTATTGATGGTCTGAAATTTACTTCATTTTCTATTAGCACGCTCTGTGGGTATCAACATGGAAATTGGGGCTTAGTTAGTGTTGGAATAGCGAAAACTTGTATGTTTTGGTAGCTAGGTTTTGAATTCCTTTTTTCTTCTATTGTGTGTGCGCGTGTGGGTGGGGGGGCGGTTAGCATTTGATTTTCTCAAACTGATGATTAAGTTCATGTTGCATGCACCTCTAATATCAATAAGTGGGACAGGCATTCCAGACTAATATGCCTCAGAAATTTTTTGAAATATTAGCATTCTTTGAATATTTTCAAAGACTAGTATAAATTTAAGGATACCTTTTTCTCACAGTCTGATGTTCTCAGTTCTAAATTGTCTTTTCAGGGCATGCCTGACTGGCAACAAATATTGAAGGAGCTGCCACCATTGGAGGCAATACTAAGCAAGCTAGAAAGATAGGAAGAGTTCCTTGCATCATCCGAGTCTTACCTAACAGAATTTTGAGCCAAGACACATGCCATTTTTTACTCTATAATTGTTATTATAATTTCCATCCCATCCTTGATGATACCACATGAGACTATTTCTATTGTATAATTTTCTACACCCAGGACCCTATAGTTGGTCCTTTAACACTGCTCAAAAATCGTTTACATTCTTTCATTTGTCCTAAACATCAATGTATTATAGCTTTTCATAGCTATTGGTATTTGGAAGTGATATGTGGCCCATATCTAGGGTTGATTAAAAAAATTGCATACTTGAGCTATGGATCTTGTTGGTTCCATATATTTATTTTCCTTTAACATCATCATGTCCCACATCGCCACGCTGTTCCTCTTCCCCACGTTTGGATTCTCAAAGAATTTCTTATTTTGGGATTGAATATTTTTGATTTAAAATAATTTACTCCACAATCTATTGATTAAAAAATATGATCTCCAAGCGTTGGTTTTCGAGAAAAGCTTGCTGCTTGCAACCTCTAGGTTCTTGGGGTGTGAATAATACGGATTAATCTCGTTAAATAATCCTCTTGACACTCCCCCGGAGAAAAAATTAAATTTTGTCACAAGCATACTAAGTTAGTTATATAACAAGCTGATGAATTGAATATCGTGTAATTCAATTTTATATTTCTTTGTTAGTGTTGGTTTCACCAACCTTCTGCATAGTATTCATTGACTTTTGCTGATTTTGTTACAAAATATACTTTCTTCTTGACTTGAATATAAAACTTATTCACTAAAAGTCTTGCAATTTGTAGCTCAATTAGTTGCTACCTTCTAATGTTTACAACGTAGACATTTTATGTTCAAAACTCCCTTATCTCAGCTATCGAATTATCAAAATATATAAACTTATCCAATTAGTGAATTATCAATATGTATAAACTTATCCAAATAGTTAAATTGGTCTAATTCTATTAACACCTAATATTTTAAAAATGAACTGGTTGTTCAACAAGAACAAAGTAAGCCCTCCTTTTTCATGAATCTTGCTTCCCAATGAGGACTAATTTGACCACCTACTTTTCATCTCAAAATAGTTCTTCCAAACTATCTGATCTTAAGATAGTCAAGATAGTAAACAATAGATGTTTAGAACTTAAGTAAAAAAGAACATAGATATCCAAAATTGGGAGGGCTTAGAATAGATCAAGACGCAACTTTAAGGCACATGCTTCTAAATATATTGTCACAATCCTACTACTTCAATTTGCTCACATTTGACCAATGTTATAAGACAAAATAATTCACAACTTATAAATCGTAATTAGTACATTATTTTTACATGGTTCACCATTGATACCACTTTTATTATATATCATAATTTATCATCTAAACACTTATGAAATTTTCTATATTACTAGAATTATTGTTCATAAAAACTCAAAACAAACTTTCTTATTTATATCAAACTTGCACTCTCTTTCAAATTTGCATGAGTCTAATTTACGAACCATTTGTATAGGCTTCAATTATTTGTTTAATAGCATTATAGAAACACTATGGCATGATGCTTCCAGAAGCCGGTGCTGCATTCAAGGTTTTCAGATTCAACGTGTGATTGTGTGAACACGTTTTCACACACACACACACATATATATATATACAGCTGTGCTTTAACTTTTAGTGACTCTAAAAGATTTTATAGTACTCGTTGCAGCAGATAATATTGAGTTATTGACTATTGAGCTTGAAACCAATTCAATTTAAGAGTATTCTATGAAGTGTCTGACTCGGTTTGATGGTATTTTTGTGACTAAAAAAAACTCGGTTTGATGGTAAGGATTGCGTAATCAATAAAAATTGCACCTATTTTTTTAATTAGTGCGAAAACCTTAAATGCATTGAATTAGAGCTAATCAATCTATTATATGTAATATTCAATATCATTTTCTTGGTAGGTTTTGAAGAGGCCTGGCATTCAAAGATCCAGCTTTCTTTACATCAATCTCAACAAGTTTGAACACTTAGAAGAATCATATAAAAATTGATTATGAGCTTTGTAGAAGAAACAAACACCCATGTCACCTTCTTCTTTTTTTCCTTCAATTCTTTCTTTCATTATTATATGTTGGTTAATATTAGAGTATTTTTTATTTTTTATTTTTTAAAAACTAGGAAAGCCATGCTGCTGAGGGTGGTTGAATGGTTCATAGCATACTTGCTAATCCTTGAGTAGTCAACTAATGCCTCTAGAGTCTTCTTATAAATTAACCCACTATCATCCACTAAATTACAGAACTACCAATTCATTATTGTTAGTTATGTATACTTTGTGAGTGGGTGATATGAGAATCAAAAGGGGACCTGAAAATTTCTTGAACTCTCAATTGATTCATTTATTTTGTAATTAAAAAGACATATCCGATCTTACAGTAAACCAGGAAATAATTATTTTGTACAATTGTGCTATCTTTCATTTAATATTGTATCATAATGGTTGATAATAATGCATTATAAATTTTCTTGCCAATATTGGCTAATTCCATTTGGACAATCATGCAATATTTTCACAACAAAATTATGATTGACAATAGTTATTTCTTTATTTTGCCTTGTCTATTTCCATGATAAATTTCCTAGAAGGTTCTTAATGACAACTTACATGAAAATCTAAGCTTATTATATACAAATATTATTCAATTCCAAATTATACAACTTGTTAATAGAGAAACATTGGGATGGAACCCTAGATATATACCCACCACAAGGGTAAAATGTCCTAAACATCAAAAGGTCATTGACCTCAAAAATATACATTTAGAATTAAGTAAAAACAGTAAAGAAATCAACTGTCTTATTTTTAGTATTCTAATTATTAGTTTTTTAGAAGTATTTTAATCACTTTGTATTCAACTAATTATAATATGTTATGTATTTAAGTAAAGCATAAATACAACACTCAAAATGGGACAAATGATTTTTTTTTTTTTTTTTTCTTTAAGAATGTAGAGTAAAAATATAAACATCATTATTGATCACTAATTAATTACACAAGCATGGCATTATCGTAATTGTCCACAAATGCAATGCCATTCTTTGAGAACCAACTCTACTTAACAACAAATTGCCAGCCGCTCTTGTCCCAAGTGTCATACTTACACAGGAGTCTTAACTTTTCTCAAAAAAAAAAAAAAAAAAGAGTTTTAACAAATCGCAATAGAGAAAGATAGTCAGAATATAGAGCCAAAAGAGAATAAAAACAGGAGCATCATCTAACTACAACAATGGCTAAGTCAACCTCTTTTATCATGGCCTTCTACATGTTACTGATCACAGCCCTGATGATGATCTCCTTCACCAACGCAAGTTTGGACCACAACTTGAGGTGGGTGCCGAGGAAAAACTCAAACCACTGCCAAGGTTCCATTGCCGAGTGCATGGCCGATGGCAATGAATTTGACATGGACTCTGAGATCAACAGGCGCATCTTGGCAACCACTCAGTACATAAGCTATGCAGCACTGCAAAGGAACACTGTGCCATGCTCTCTAAGAGGTGCCTCCTACTACAACTGCAAGGCTGGTGCTGAGGCTAACCCCTACAACCGTGGTTGCAGTGCCATCACTCGATGCCGTAGTTGAAGCTTTTGTTTGTTTGTTTGTTTGTTTTTGTTCTTTAATTTTCTGCAGGTTTGGTTTCTGCTTATTTGTAATATAAGGTTGTAATAAAATGGAGGATTTAGTTAGAAGGGTTCTAGTTCCTCTCTGTTATTGCAGGGTGTCATATTCATGTAATATATAAGTTTTACTTTTTAACAGAACTATATAGATGGATGATTATATATTACTGTTATTTTTATGTTCTTTCACTCTTTTCGTTTAATATTTTCATATATACTTTGATTGATTAACTTTTTTTTTTTTTAATTTTGTTGTGATTTATTTGAAAATTTTTAACTTTGCCCTGTTCTTTCAAAATCAGCTCTGAAGTTCCATTTGATTGCCAAGAAAGATGGAGAATCAAATAAGCGCAGGAAATCTTTCAGGAATCAACTGATTTAAGATCCCAAGTCTAAATTTCTTTGCCTACGACTTTCAGATAATAGGTTAATCCAAACTATATGTATGTACAAGGAACTCAGTCTAGGTAAGCAGGTGAAACATCTTTTTGCTAGATATTTTGATGATGGTCATGGATCCATGAGTTTTCCGAAGCAAGAAACATGAGCTGAACAGCAAAATTTGCAGTATGGCGAAAATTTTGGCTATAAAGGTTCAAGATTTCTTCTAAATTTGCCACCAGAAAATAAAGAGAATTCAACGGGTTCAGGAATATCGTAACTGTTTGCGTGTGCGTGTGCATGTGCGTGTGTGTTTTTGTTTACTTTTTACAATTTGACTTCATTTAAAAACGAAAAAGAGAAACATGCATTATTTAATATAAAATATTAGATGTGCCTTAACTCATCCTCTTAGAAGTTAACTCGGTTGCTGTCAGAGAGAAGTTGCTTTCTACAATAGAAGAGGGTTTGTTACTGGGTGCTTTGGTGGTAAAAGAAGCAAGGCTTGGATTGAACTGCCCCGATTGGCACATCACGGTGTTTTTAAATAAGACATCCAAGGTTCAAATTGCCCTGCCATCAAATTATCACAGAGAGAGAGAGGATGTTTTCAAATAAAACACCCAAGGTTCAAATTACTCTGCTATCAAATTATCACTGAGAAAGAGAGAGAGAGAGCTTGGATTGAACCGGTTTCAGCATCCAAGGGGAAGCAAACCAATCGGCAAACACTTTAGCTAGGTATGCTCAGAATATTAAGAAATTTGTAGCTTGTATAGAGGACTTTCCTGAATTCCTACCGGAACAATTGAAAAATAATGTAGCTCAAGTGTTTTAATGGGAATGGTAGTTATCTGATCTTCCAAAAAAAATAGTTGAACACTCCAGCTTACAAAAATCCTAAAATTTATGATTCCCTACGGCCAGTCCCTGAATGTGCTTTTCACCATCAAACACAACTATTGTCAAAAGCTGAGCAGACACACTTGAGGTGGATATTGGACTTTTGCCCTTATTTTGCAAAAATAACTGCAATATATTCCTATTTTAAAACTATTTAAATCCGTGTCCCTATTTTTAAAACTTAATTTTAACAAAATCAAGTTCGGTATAAAACTCGATATCCTCAAAATCGAGCTATATGTAAATTTTTAATTGAAACTCGTTAGCAAAATCGAGTTTTACTTAAAAATTTTAAAAAAATTAAGTGCTAAAGTCGAGTTTCAATTAAAAATTTTAAAAAACAATTAAGTGGCAAAATATGCATAGAACTCGACATTGCTAATGTCGAGTTCCACTTATAACTCGATTTTTTTAAAATCAAGTACTAAAACAGGGATACTAAAACAAGGATACGAACCTAAAAAATTTCAAAACATGGACATTATACTAAATTTTTTACAAAATAAGGGCAAAAGCCCAATATCCCCACACTTGAGATGGAATTTGAGACAGGTATATTTGAAACTTGAAAACTTATAAAGCCAAGTTAGGTAATGTTGAGGAACAGGGCCACTTGCACTGCATGGTCAATAAAAATATAATAATAATTGAAACAGATATTCATTTCATAACTTCCCTATTAATGACTTGGACAATTTTGTTTGTGTAAAAAATTCAAAAATTAATACCCAGGGTAGGAGAGATGGATATAGAATACACTATGCAGACTCAAAGCTCAAGTGAAGAGGAAGATGAACTGCATCACAGTGTGAAAAAGTTTAAGGAAAGCAAGGGTGCAAGAAGCTTCTTGAAGCCTAGGAGCCTTGTCAGCTACAAGGATTGCCTCGTGGGAGACATTCCTGAAGCTTATGAAAAAGCCTTCAAGTTCAACAGAGTAAAGGAGGAAGATTATGAGTTCGACGCTGAGCTGGAGCCTTTGACAGAGGGTATGGCTGAGGTAAGGCTCTCCAAGGAAACTAAGTCTCGCATTAGAGCACCATGGTCCAAGGCTTCGATAGTGAAAGTGTATGATAGGTCCGTTGGTTTTCACTATCTCACTTTCAAAATCAATGCTTTATGGAAACCAATAGAGAAGATGGATTGTGTAAATTTAGGTAGAGGTTTTTTCTTGATCAGATTTAGTAACACTGATGACTATGACAAAGTGCTTCGTGGGGGACCTTGGTTCACTAGGGGGCATTTTCTCGCAATCAAGTAATAGGAGCCATATTTTAAGGCTTCTGAGGCCAAGCTAACTTCTGTTGCGGTTTGGGTGAGGCTCCCTGAATTACCACTTGAATTTTATGATACATCTGTGCTAAAGGAGATTGGTATTATCATTGGGCCAGTTCTTAGGATAGATTCTCACACAGCCTCTGAAACTAGAGGTGGTTATGCGAGATTATGTGTTTAGATAGACTTGGAGAAGCAACTCATAAATTCAATTCAAGTCGAGAGGCTAGTGCAAAGAATTTTGTATGAGGCATCTCATCCTTATGCTTTTGCTGTGGAAAAGTAGGACATAAGCAAGAAAGCTATAGCTATTTTGTGAAGCAACTTGTTAAGGAGGGTGATGGTCAAGTTATTCCTAAAGCTAACAAAATTGGGGAGGAGGCTCAATCTGATCCCAAGTATGGACCCTGGATGGTAGTTACAAGGAGAAAGGGCGCTAAGAGATTAGGTAGAGTTAGTGGGTCAACTAATACCAACCAAGCAGCTCAGATAAAAGAGAAGGGCAGTTCGGACCTTTCCGAGTCACGTGCCTTGGAGGCTAAAGTGGAAAATCCTGAGAAGTCAAATCCCACTGATTCTACTGATTTAGAAACTGATACCACACGTGTAGTAGCAGTCCAACACCCACAGCAGATTCTCGAGATGGAGAACGATTGCCTGTTGGAGGAGTGTAAAGATACTTCAAATAAGAAATATCAACAGGGTCCAAGGCAACATTTTGAGGGTAAAGGAAAGGTTGTGCTCAAAAATAAATCTAAGAGTAGTAAAGGGCTGGGGATTAAGAGCACAAAAAATTTGAAGAGTTCAAAGAGTCATTTGTGTCTTTATTTCAGTTCTGGGGATAAGAGTGGGCAATTCGAAAATGGAGGGTCTTTTGGTAGGGATGCTCTCCATGCCAAGAACAGGATGGGCCATATGGGTTAGGAACAGAGTGATTGTGATTCTAGACAAGATAATAGCCCAAATAAGGGCAGTGCCGACAAAAGCTCTGGGGTGGTTCGAGGAAGAGCTGGGATACGCATGGAAACATCTTTTTTCCCATCACTCTAGCGAGCATCAAATCGGGGAAGCTTCCCCTAAACCACAATGCGTGGAGTTGCACGCCTAACCCGTGGTGGAAGTTCTACACGGACGTACTAGAAATATCATGGGAAGTGGCGAAGGAGTTGAGCAGGCAAAGGCGGCCATCAATTGTGCCACATTGGGACAAATTCGAATGGCTCATACAAGAGAGGAAACTGGTCAATTTCAGGGGGATGGCCACAGCCCACTGTGGAAACCACCCAACCTTGAAGTTGATTCAACTCAGGGCGCCGATGCGAAGGTGCAATGTACTCCTGAACTGCAAAGAGGAGATTACAGGTATCCTAAAACACATGATCATTTGGAAACCAGAATGGGGGGCGTCCAAGGATCTATTGAGATGGATGGGTTGGAGTGTGGTAGACACAGCCTCAATGAATGCTAACCCATTGGAGATAGAAGTTCCTCTCAGAAAATTTGTAAATATGAATATTCTACTCTAGAATTGTAGAGGAGCCTTGAATGCCAATTTCAAAAGAAGAACTTTTGAAATGGCTGTAAATCATCGTCCTTCTATTATGGTGGTTATGGAGACGAGAGTAGGTGGAGATAGAGCAGCAAAAATAATTGAGGGGCTGCCTTTTGACGGGTTTATAACTACGGATACTATTGGCTATGCTGGAGGCTTATAGATTCTTTGGAAAACAGAAGATGTTGAAATGCTTCCCCTGTCTTCCACGGAACAGGAGATTCACGCATCAGTAATTTTAACTGGCTTATTTTCACAATTTATACTAGTCCTAGATTAGTGGAAAGAAGAATTTTATGGAAAAACCTTAAAACTGTGGCTCATCTTCACAATTTACCTTGGTTCATGTTAGGCGATTTTAATGAAGTATTGTGTGGGGAGGATAAATTTAGGGGGAATCAAATTAATTTGAACAGAGCTTTAGAGTTTAAGGGATGCCTAGACGAATGTAATATGTTGGATTTGGGTTTTGCGGGTCCTAAGTTCACTTGGACTAATCGTAGGCCCATTTCTAACCTTATTTTGGAGCGAATAGATAGATGTTTTGCTAGTCCTTCATGGTGTCTTCTTTACCCAGAAGCCTCTGTGACACATCTTGTCACGCCCCAAACCCCAAAGGGTCCAAAGCGTGAGAAATACGCCTCAAGTACCTGTAAAATTTTACTTTTTGACAATTCAATCCACATAAATCCTGTCAAGTATCAACATCAAGAATTATCATAATAATTCCATTGGATATATTCTTAAAGCAAGTCAGAGCTCTAAGCATTAAATACAATGACCATTGGCCACAAAAGAATAGAGGTCTGAATAAATGATTACATATCAACAACTTGTCCCATTAGTGGAAATACAGTCACAACCACCACAATATACCAAAGAATGAGTCAAGCCTAAACTAAGACGTACATCATCTAGTAACTCCATTACAAAAGTTCAGCCTCCATCAGTAGTTAGTCTAACTACTATTAGCCACCAAAAAGCTGTCTCAAAAAGGTGTTGCCTACTCTGAAAAGTTTATAAAAATATAATGGAATGAGACAAAGCCCAGTAAGTAGCATAATTAATGGGGGTGGGGGAAATGCAAGTTTCATCTTCAATAATAGTAATATGACAAGAATGATTAACTGATGAAATACAAAATTTCTCAAAGTAACTATCTTAAAACTATATACTATAATCTATGGGCATCAACAATATAATTTCCAATACCATAATATCTAACAAAAGATAAATTATCACAAATATACTACACAACCATATAGACCGGTCAGGGGATCCACCAATTCACAACTGGCATGATATTGTCCTCTCTGGTATGCAGACTCTTGGCCCCATGGACAGCAGCCTCACCCATACCCTCAAGGTTTTTCTCTCCCCCCATGGGCAGCAGAGAGAGCGCATCAAATAGGCCCTCTTTTGCATGTGGTCTCTTGGCCCCATGGACAGCAGCCTCACCCACACACAATTAAGGAACCTCTTCCCCCCATGGGCAGTAGGGAAGAACGTGTCATCCAAAGTGAAAAGGCACTGACTTGGATTTGATTCCATTGTCACAAAGACTACGAAAACCAAATCGGGTGATCACCGGGAAATCACTCATGGTTTGGTGTTAAACTACATAAAGCTCACAGTGTACATTTCCTTTCAAATACAATTTATATCCAGCTAGTTTTAGAAAACTTTAAATAATCTAACTTACACAAGGTTTGTAAGGTTTTCAACTCCATTCTTGTCAAAAAGATTTTCTATCAATTTCTCACATAGCAAGACAAGATAAACATCTTTAATTTTCTAATATACTATAAAATCCATGATTTCCATATCAAAAATTAAATAAAAGATGCTCATTTTTCCATATCAACAATTCATGCATTTCCCCAAGTGCAATACCAAATATAATGCATTTTCATATATATATATATATATATATATATATATATATATATATATGTATATATATATATATATATATATATATATATATATATATATATGTATATATATATATAATCATATATATACATATATTAAGGTTACGACACAATAGCTTTTAGGAAAATATAGTATCCATAGGTAGTTTCCAAAAATGTGCCTAACCCAAAAATAACATTTATGCAATGTAATTATTTTCCAAAAATCCCATTAAAAAGCTACTTACCTCGCAACCGCAAAATCCTAATTCTCCAAGCTCCAAGGAGATTAGCTAGAACCTAAACAATATCAAGTAAACCTATCACAATAAGCATAGAACTTGAAATTGTATCTAGCCACAATTTAGAAATTGCCAAATAAACACTTAATTTGACAAGCCTAGTATTTCGCCTCATCAATTTTAACATATTCCACTTCCAAAGTTTCTCAACAAATTGATTTACTCATTTACCATCATCTCCAAAATTATAACTAACTTCCATAAATTCATACTACATCATCAAGAGACCCATGAAAGCAAAAATCACAATATCCTCCAAGACAAGAAATTTAGAACTTCAACTAACTCCAAATAAACCCAATGGCAATGGAAAAATTAAATTTACCAACCATCACACATTATAACTTAAAACCCCCAAATTTTTCTAGCATGCATAAACTTTAAGTAGCTATTTTTGGCACAAAATATATACCCACTCATCAAATAATCCTACCAACACAAAACCCATACATAAAAACACATAAATATCACTTCTAATGCTCATAAATCACATGGGTATAATTATTCAAGCTTAGATAAAAATAACCTCAAATAAAAGTGTGAAACCTACAAAAAGATTAGAAATTTATACCTCAAATAAAATGATGAAGATGCTTAGGGGTTCCTAAGAATTTTTCCGGTGATCTTGCCGGAAAAATGATGATGAAATGGTGTGTTTTGGAGTGGAGGCCGGCTGTGAGTTTGAGGGAGTGAAGGGAAAGAGTTACCGAAATGAAAAAAAGAAAAGAAGGAAAATTGGAGAGGTGAGCCGGTCAAAGAGAGAAGAGGTAAAAGAAAAAGGAATGGTAGAGAATGATGGGTAGTGGGGTTCGGTGGGGGGTGTGCACGTGGGAGCTTAAAAGCCTTGCTTTCTTTTTCTTTTTTTTTCTTTTTTTTTTTTTAACTGATAGGGACGTGACACATCTGCCTCGGACTTTCTTGAACCATTGTCTAGTACTTGTTGAGTTGTATAGGACTACTGTGAATCATTTAAATAAGCCCTTTGCTTCCAAACGATGTGGCTTCTACATCAGGAGTTTTCGAGAGTAGTGCAGCAAGCTTGGACAGAGAATAGACTTTTAAAGGATGCTATTTTGGATTTTGCTGTTAGAACTAGAAGATGGAATATAGAAGTTTTTGGAAATGTATTTGCAAAAAGGAAAAAAAAAAGGAGGGTGTTAGCTAGACTAAATGGTGTCCAAAAAGCCTTAGCTAATAATCCTAATGAGTTTCTTTTGGAGCTAGAAAATCAGTTAATTTCGAAGTATTCCCTAATTCTTTTGTACGAGGAGTTTTGGGCTCTTAAATCCAGACTTAATACAGTGACCTTTGGAGATCAAAACACTTCCTTTTTTCATGTTTCCACTTTAGTGAGGCATCATAGAAATAAGATAAGATGTGTTATGGATGATTCGGGGAATTGGATGACTGGAGAGGATGAAATTAAGGAGCATATCAAGGCTGGTTTTAAGAAGCTATATAGAACAATCTGTATCTTCCATGATTTCAGATGTCACAAATTTTTCTTGTTGTTTTTTGGAGGAGGAAGATGGAGAAAAAATTGACGGAGTGGTGATAGATGAGGAAATCAGATTGGGATTATGGGTGTTAAAGCCTTTTAAGGCTCCTGGATCCGACGGGTTGCATGCAGGGTTTTACCAACAATTCTGGCCAGAAGTTAAAGATTCTCTATGTAAAGAGTTTAAGAACATTTTTTATCAAGGAGTTGTGCCGAGCTATCTTAATGAAACATTAATCTCCTTGATTCCCAAATGCCAAAATCCAGAATCATTTTAGCAATTACAGGCCCCTTAGCCTATGCAATTCCATATATAAAGTTGTGTCGAAGGTTATAGTTGGGCATATCAGACCCCATCTTGGCAAGCTAGTTTCGCCTATTCAAACGGCCTTTGTTCCTGGACGTAGGGGCATTGATAATGTGCTATTGCCCAAGAGTTGTTTTATGCTTTAGATAGGAAGAAAGGAAAAGTTGGTTATATGGTGGTGAAGTTGGATTTGGAAAAGCTTATGACCGGTTGGAATGAAGTTTCATCCATAGAGTGCTTCAAGCCTTCCATTTTCCCCCAAAATTATCGATGACTATTATGGGTTGTGTCACATCTACAAGCACTTCTATTTTGGTTAATGGGGGTGCTTTGGAGTCCTTTAAACCAACGAGAGGTATAAGACAAGCAGATCCTTTGTCCTCTTATCTTTTTATCTTATACATGGAATACTTGGGTCATCTTATTGAGGAAAAATGTGTAACTGGTGATTGGGTCCCTTTGAAGGCCTCAAAGGATAATTTGGCTTTCTCCCACCTCTTTGCAGAAGATATTATTCTTTTCTGCAAAGTGGACCTCCGTGCTTGTGATACAATGATGAAAGTGCTTGAGAAATTTTGTTGCGAATCTGGTCAAAAAATCAACTAGGATAAGTCAAGGATATATTTTTCTCCAAATGTCAATGATGAATTGAAGGAGGAAGTATGTGAGAGATTGGGTATCTGAGAGACACATAACATTGGGAAGTATCTTGGATTTCCCCTTAGACATAGAAGGATCTCTAGAAATCCTTATAATTTCATCGCGAAGAGGGTTATGAGTAAGCTTGCTGGGTGGAAGGCTAGATTTCTTTCTTTTGCTGGTCGGGCTGTTCTCATCAAATCAGTTATGTCTGCTATCCCTAATTATGTGATGCAAGGGGTAGTGCTACCAATGCATATTTGTGAGAAGGTGGATAAAATTAATTGGGACTTTTTATGGGGTTCCACAAATGAAAAGAGGAGGATGCACATGATGGGGTGGAATAAAATTGTTAAATCCAAGGAAGAAGGGGATTTAGGGATACAAGAGGCTAGAGCTAAAAATATAGTCTTGTTATCAAAGCTAAATTGGCGAATGTATCAAGAGAAAGAGGCTCTTTGGGCAAAAGTAATCCTTAATAAGTATTGCTCCTCATCAAGAGTGAGATCGAGAGATCCGGAGAAACTCCCTTCTTCTCCAAATTAGAAAGCTATTAATCTCAGATTTCCCACCTTTAAAAAAGGAATTTTTTGGGCATTGGAAATGGTTCAGGAGTGAGTGTGTGGCTAGATAATTGGATTAATGGTGATTCTCTAAGGACCATGATAGAAGGCCCTTTAAGGCAAGAAGAGCAGTTTATGAAGGTGGCTGATTTGAGATGTGGTCAGATTTGGAATTGGGGGCTGCTCTCTTTTGAGCTTCCCGAATGTATTAAGAATAGGATAAGAGCTATTCCTATCAGTCTATTTGGGGATGGTAGAGATACTATTATAAGGATGGGGAGTTCTCCACCGAATCGGCTTATCAAATTGCCAACCAAGGAGAAGTCTTAGACACTCAATTCCATGGACAATGGATATGGAACCTGGATATTCTTCCTAAGATCACTAACTTTCTTTGGTTATGTATGCATGGCAGCATTCCTGTGAGAGATGTCTTGGCATCAAGGGGTATAAATTGTGATAGGCTCTATTCAGTGTGCAAATGCCAAGATGAATCCATTGTGCACCTCCTTTGGGATTGTGCAATTGCCCGGGAGTTTTGGAGGAAATTGGAGGTCCCTCCCTCACTTGTTAGCTCCTTTACTAAAAATTTTGATAGCTGGTTGAAAGAGAATTGTTTGAGCACGGTGGGACATAAATGTGCAGTTCCTTGGTCTACAATTTTTCTGTTTGCTGTGTGGTCTCTATGGAAAAATCGAAACAACGTGGTGTTTGGTAACTCCATTCCAAACCCAAGACTTGATAGAGCCTGCATTAGTCAAGCTAAGGAATATTTCTATTGCCAAAGTTAAAATGTTAGCTTCCAAAGTCGCTATCTCTGTTGGCTGGTCTAAACCTTTATCAGGTTGGTATAAGCTTAATATAGATGGTGCATCCCTTGGGAACCCAGGTTTGGCCGGTGGTGGAGGACTTATTAGAAATAGTTAGGGGAATTGGATTAAGGGTTTTTCAAGATCTATCGGGTTCACCACTAGTGTGATGGCTGAGTTGTGGGCGTTGAAAGATGGTTTACAGTTAGCCATCCAGCTGGGACTGAACTCTCTTGTAGTGGAACTGGATGCCAAGGTAATAGTGAAGATGCTTAACAATTCTGAATGTCCTAATAGAAAGCTTTCCCGTGTTAAATGATTGCAGGTTCTTGTTGGCAAGGCTCACGCAGGCTCGGGTGGTCCATGTGTTTAGAGAGGCGCAGAAATGCTGAGATTTTTTGGCTAGAAGGGTCTGTTCTATGAGGGGAAGAATTTGTTATTTTTGATGCCCCACCCTCTGTTGATTTAGTTAGTTTGCTTGTATCGGATATTAATGGTCGGTCTGACCGTAGGCTTGTAGCCACGACATTGGCCTCTGTGGCCAGTTTGTAATATTGTGCTGGTTGTTTTGTTTTATATATGAAAGCCTGTTAACCCAAAAAATACTTCCCTATTAATGTCAAACGACCAACACATTTCAATGGGGGAAAAAATAACTACTCCCAGCAATGTGTTTCTGAAAGAAAAACAGCATTACATTAACAACAAAAACATATGAAGCACTAAATAATATTCCATAACAGCAGTGTTTTCATTCTCCAGACTAATCACAGACAAAGAAAGTGGGCATCAAACCAAACTCGTCACTCCATGTAAAACATGCACAGCATTAACTCTATGCAGAACCGTCCTCTTTCTTCACATCATCTAACTGTGGCTTGGTTGGGGGAACCGGAGATGGAGAGCTCTCCACACCCATCTCTGCTCGAAGATCGTTGATGCTTTGCTCCAATTCATTTATGCGGCCTCCCATCTCATCAAGTGAGTAGCAGTTAAGGAGACATAAAACCTCATCTTTTACTAGTTTTGCAGAAAAGCAAATAAGTACAATAACATGGCACACAACAAATTTCCAAATGTATTTAAATCTGTTGCTTTAGCAAACTGGTAGACAAAACCAGGAACAGAGAGAGACAGGTTCCAACTTATTCTCCCAGTCAAGCTTCCTGCTTGGGTGCTATCCACGCATGCATGGTCCAAGAGCATCATCTGCGTGAGAGTGAAGGTTTACTTACACAAATCCCTAGTTCCCTACTGATTATTCTTCCCATATGACCTGTTCATATATCAAATATCCAGAATATGAACGGCCAGAAATCAGGGGCAGAACTAAGTTCAAGCTTTTGGAGACCATCAAACTCCCCCACCCCCCTCCCCCTTTTTTTCCCATTCTGGTTTATTGGTAAGGTAACACACATCTAATAGATATTGAACCTACGACATAACATCACCCTCCATCTCATTCCTAAAAGATGAGAAGGTGCCGTTTGAGCTCATTTTTGAAATGCTTCCCCACATTCAGTGAACCTACTTCTCATACGGCAACCCAAGCTTATATCACACACAATCCCCTCCCTACCCCCCACCCCCAACCCTTCTTTTTCTTTTAGCTTTTTCACCCAATGCTAAATTCCCAGCTCTGACCCTGAGCCAATAATGAATTGTTCAAAGTAGAAATGATAGGCTACTTTCCTTTACATAAGATTCCTATATGAGAACCAGTAACCATTCAATTTAGGGTCCGTTTGGATAGAGCGTTTTGCTGAAAACTGAAAACACTGTAGCAAAATAATTTTTAAATGTGTGAATAGTATTGTGGGACCCATTTTTAATATTTTTTTCTGAATAATATTGTTTTTAGTACCGCTACAGTGCGTAAACAGTACCACTACAGTGCAAAATAGTATTTTTTTGTCTCTGCACAGTACCGCTACAGGGTAAAAAGTGCATGAACAGTATCGGTTACTGTTCATGCACGTAAAAAAAAAAAAAAAAAAAAAAAAGAAGAGAAAACGCTGAAACAGAAACGCAACTTTTTTTAAGCTGTATCCAAACCAGCTCTTAGTGAGAGTTTGGATACAGCTTTTCAGCCGTTTACGTTTCACGTTTGGTCTCTTTTTTTTTTTTTTTTTTTTTTTTTTTTTCGGTTCTGCCGCGGGAGACAAGGAGGGCAGAGTTACTGTGCGCGCACTGTGCTGCACTGTGCGCGTACTGTGCAGCACTGTGCGCGCACTGTTCACATACTTTTTTAGCAATTTTTTATTAAAAATGGATCCCGCGGTACTATTTACACATTAAAAAACTATTTTGCTACAGTGTTTTCAGTTTCAATTTTCAGTTCAGCAAAAATAAGCTCTATCCAAACGGACCCTTAGTCTCACAGCAGATTTAAATACATTAGGGAACTTAGTTCATTTGTAGTGTTCCTAGCCTAGAGAAGTTATTCACCGTCAAGTTAACAAAAACGGCTTATCAACAACAAAAAAATAGTTAACAAATACGGTCAAGGATATTCTTTGTGACAATCGAGTCAGACATTTGTTGGAACCTTGTTTGCTGCAAACAAAATTTTGTTAGTTACAGCAAGACATTAGCTGAACATAAGCTCTATATTGTAACTTACCATCTGCTGCAGAAGATTTTGCACCTGAAAAGTTAATTAAAAAAGCATATCAATAACACCTTAACAAGAAAACTAAAAAAACAATGAACAGTGATTTATGAAATTCCTCATCCGTGCACAAGCTACACCAATTTTTATCTAATTATCATTGGCATGCATATGAATCACCATAGATTTAAGAAGCAAACACTCAAAATCATCAGTAATAACTAATAACTTCATAGGTTCAACCTCAAAGAATACACACAGCCAAACAATTTTATACAATTCAAATAGCTCAGACATCCTACTTCATCAGTCACACAACTAATAAGCAAAAAAATTCATTTCGATCCATTCTTAAGGCCTGATAGAGTCCTTGGGCATCAAATAGCAAGTATTAAAATGACTGCATTTATTTTTGGGCAAATTATGAATTAACTCCCATTTAAAAACCATCACTAAACCCTCTAGTAATTTGGAGAAAATTGAAATTGTCATATTTTCTATCCTAATTGATGGACTCTTGCACATGATGAACAGTAGCCTAAAATCTAGTATTAAACACCAACATGCAGCCAATTTTGCAAAAACTCAACAAAAGAAAAAATTAACACCAATTTCTACTACTGCTACTTACCCACATGCAAACAGTTCACATCCAAGAAACTTAAATCCATGTTTTCATCTTCACACACGCAAATCATATGTAAGAATCCATAAATCACAACAAAGCATTAGTTCCAAAACTGCAGGGTCAAACAGTTATTGATCCTCACATGTGAAAAAAACTAATTGGGTTTGTTCACATTCGTTCTTCTCTGTCATTCCATTCTATCTAAAATTCGATAAGCACACTGTTCTATATCTAATACGACAGATTTAGTAACCTTTTGCATTATTCAGAGAATGTAGAGGAACTTACAAAAACAGTCATATCAGCAGTGCTTTGCTTAGGATCTTCCCCATCATGTCCATCCTGCCAAAAAAAAAAAAAAACCCTATATGAATGAAACAGTATCATCTCCTTCACAAAAGCTTGGATAAAAACACACATAACCCAAAACAAAATTCAACCCATCACCAATTTCTTCAAGCACTTGCATAGAGATTAATCCAAAACCAACAATAAATAATAATTTATTTAAAAAAAAAAAAAACAATTCCAAGATTTCAAAGTATGTCCCCTAACATATAATGGAAAAATTGCACATACACAACTACATTACACAAACGAATTAGCCCTAAATTCTATATATTTTGTGCGCACGTGTTGTATAGTAGTGAAAATTGTTTGTTTGTGGAGAATAGATCGAAATGCTTTTGTGAAATCACATTTTGGTACAAAATAATAGTGTTGAAATTCTTGAAACCCTAACTATACCCAAAGCTGTCCACGGGTCGGGTCAGATCGGGTTTGGGGTTGATCCGCACCCGACCCGATTGGCTCGGGTGAACATAAAATGGACCCGTAACCGACCATATGTTCGGATTGAAACCGACAACTCGGGTCATCGGTTGAGCGGGTCGGAGCCGTCGGGTAATGTCGGGTTTGAAACAAAAGAAGAAAATAGAGAAATGGCATCCCAAACAATACAGAATTCAAAACCCAAAAGAACACAGACACGAAGAAATCAAGCCAAAAGCACATGATCAACACCAAAGGACACAGAGAAATCAAGCCAAAAGAACACAAAAATAAAATAACCCAAAAAGGACATAGAAATCAACACAGAGAAATCAAAACCCAAAGGACATAAACCCAAACACAAACTACAGAAATCACATAGCACAAAAAAGAACTCAGATCTATGGACTGAAATGGCGAAAGAAAGAAAGAGAGATATCAAACTAAACTGGCACCACCACCACTCCCCTCACCCATCATCACAAGATCAGTGCGAAATCTTAAAAAAAAAAATTACATTTTTTACTGACCCACCATCAGATGCACAAGATCAAAGGATATTTCAAGCAAATTAGAGGAGGCTTCGAGAGTTGGGTTTGAGTAGCTTGACGGCGACGGCAATAGGAAAACTTGACGATGGCGGCGGCTGTAAGAAGGGTTAGGGTTAGGGATTTGAGAGAGAGAGAGAGAGAGAGATCAGAGAAGGAGAGAGCATGACAATATGAAACTGAAGGAGAGAGAGCGTAAAAATCTAAAAAATGAAAACTTCTCACCGGTCGGGTCGGTTTCTACGGATAATGAGTTGTGGAACCCGAAACCGAACCGAAAACCCGAAAATTTATCTCTAACTGACCCGCCATCGACCCGTTTTGGCAAACGGATCCGCCTGTTGGTCTTCAGGTTGGACTGGGTCAGATGGGTGGGTCGGCTCTGAAGGGTTGATGGACAGCCCAGGCTAAATGCACCAAAAAAATTAACATACAGAAATGATAGAGTGAAATCAAGAAGAAAAAGAGAAGGGCATACCATTTTTTTTTTTTTGGGTGAAGCGTGAAGGTAAAGCTGTGCGGGAGCGTGGTCCGGACAGTGGCTGGCTACAATTCAAATTCGAAATTTAAAAGCACAGTGTGGGAGTGGGAGTGGGAGTGGGATGATGGGAGAGAAGAATGAAAAATGGTTCGCGTTAAATGGTGTGTGTGTGTGTGTGCTCATTCTCAATTTGGTCCCCCTTCTTTTGCCACAATTACATCAAATGCCATTGTTTCAGAATAGTAATTAAAAGACGGTTTGGTCTAGATTTTAAATAACATTTCCGTGTTTAAGGGCGTGTATGTGTTTTCAAAGAACAATGATTAATGTTTAAATAATATTACACGCCGCACGTATTTTTACATATATTTTTAAATAATAATTTTTTATTTTTAAATATATGTACTAGATGAGTCTTAAAATACGTATTTTCACAATACTTTTTAACTCCAAACATATTTTTTTATAATACTTAAACAACGATATTAAAAATCTCTAACCAAACGGGCCTAAATTAGAGCAGTTGCATCAAACATTTGCATGGAAAAAGTATCCACTTTCACACATTTAACTCTTAAAACCACCCAAGATAAAATGTGTAAATTTGTAAAATTGTTATTAGTATATATTAAGAGGATTCGAAAAGTTAGTTATTGCTTTTTTTACTATCAAAAATACTCCTGATTTAATTAATTTAAAACTTTAAAATGCGGTTAAAATAGTAAATTGACAAAAATAATAAATTTTTACTTCTACATTGAAATGTCTTACTACTTAATATAAATTCCTACTTCCTCTTAATATCTTAAAAAACTCCCCCACGTACATACCTTACCCCTAAATTTATTAAGCACTACTCTAAACAATAAATAATTAAGCCTATAACAATAATTTGAACTACATATATTTAAGAGACATTTAATTTATTTAAAAAAAAAAAAACCTATCACGTTTGAATTCCACTCCCACATTTTACTCCTAACAAACTACTTGAATTCCACTCCCCCATGTTTTACTCCTAACAGATTGATTTACTCTCAAATTTAATAATTTAAACTGCTCTTTAAGTTCTTCTTAAGAACTACTTATCCGGAATTTTTTTTTTTAGTTTCAAATTATACTTCTCCTCCTCCTCCTTCATCATCTTCTTCTTCTTTTAAAAAAATAATAGCTATAGATAAGGCAAAGTCACATTTGGGAGTTTCATGATAACTTGAAGAGAATTTTTCAATGGTAGATTCTCAAGAGTACAACATAGCATTAAATGTCTCTCAAATGTGTATTTGTGATAATGACGTGTTACTTTCATAGCCGTGCTCTTCCCATCATTCTTCCACCGGATCAAGAAGGGCACACTGTAACCGTGATGATATTTCAAGCCACTGGCTCCTCCTGCTTCATTAATTTCCTCACCAACAACCAATATGTATTTTGTTGTCTTGCTACATGACAATTTCTATTTGTTTGATACTTATTTCTCTTCTTTGATGTCAAACTGTGTTCTTTTCTTTTTCCTGGCAAATTATTAAAATTTACCCAAAAACATAGAAAAGCCTCACGCGCGTGCTCAGAAGCTAATAGTTATTGTGTAAATTTACATCGATACTATTCACTTTGCATATAGTTTTTTTTTTTTTTTTCTTTATGTATCTCAAGGTTAAAGGAATAGAAAAAATAATAGTTATTGTGTGTGAAGAAATGAGAAACAATTTAAAAATTAAGAAAAATTAATATTTTAATGTTATGTAGTGTAAAATAGAAAATCTAATGTAGGATGTTTTGAACAATGAATATATAAAAATAGAAAAAGTAAGGTTTATGCTAACATAGATGAAAATTTTTGCACGAACTAATGTGAATGCTCTTACACATACCTCCTATAGAATAACCCTCGTTTTGAGTTTTGAGAAAATTAAAAAATTAGATTTTTCCAATAATAATAGAAGCATAATATTCTAAATTTTGGGGAAAAAAAAATCTTTTAACCAGACCCTAATCATGGTTTGGTGACAAAAAAATAATATTTCACCTAAAAAAATTTCTAATCATGGTGCCACAAGGTTAATTTTTCTTTTAAATTTTCTGTCTATGATAGCACTAAGTTCCTCCCTTAGTCTCAGCCAATACACCACTCACACATACAACAAAAACAATCAAAACAGAATTATTGAGGGAATTCACACACACACACAATACACACAGTATTTACAGGACAAAAATCTCAACCTTTATTACTCAATATTCAAGTACAAATGAAACCTAGAGAATATACATAAAATTCTCTAAGGCCAATACACTCTCTACTGCTGACAACCCTAACAGCGTAGGCTATATGCACAAAATTAATTGTCACGGCAATTACTGTCATGTAACTGCCCCCTGTCCAGGACTTGTTGCCACATGTGGTTTGACTTAAAACACTTCTAACTGATACTGTCTTGGTATGCTCTCCACGTTTCCAACCCCTACACAACAGGTCTAAACATCCAGCAAGCTAGGAATTGCTTGGTAACTGTTGGTAACTGCTGCTGCACATGCCAGCTCATCACTCAATACATCATGAGGCCTCTGCCCATGCTCCAGCAGCCCACACATGATTATCCCATCACATTTTAAAAGTTTGGCCCCTGCCCAAGCCCTTCTCATTAGCATCACAGCCCACACAGCATGTCCATATGCAGCCTACCAAATAACTACTATCAGTCCACTCACACAAGTCCATGAATTCTGTCAGCACTAACTAGCCCAATGCCTTGCACAACCTAATATCATCACAACAGCCCAGCACTGCCTTACACACAAGCCACCAAGCCCACACACAAAGCAACCATCCACCAAGCCACCTTGCCATGAATCATCACCTAGGGTCAACACCACCTGCTGCTGCCCATCATCACTGAACCATCTCTGCCCACCATGGCTCACCACTGCCATGGCCTTGGAGCATCATATGGAGCAAGGTGCCTCCACATGCTGCCTCTTATCGTGCTCATCAACTTGAATGCAACAGGAAGACCGAGCTTGTCTCCCTTAAAGAGCACTTAGGAACTTCATTAGATAGGCATGAAGAGCCATTAGTGTCTTAAGATAACATTGAGCCAAGTGACCGGCCTAATGTTGTCCAAGTACTCCAATTTATCATGCCATTACCAGGAACTTGCAAAGCTCCTAACACATGGTTAGGTTTGATTGAGGGAATCTTGTCAAAATTTGGGATAAGTTTGATTTTGTAAAATTACCCCTTTATGTGGCTTAGGGTTAATTTTATTTTAGACTAAAATGAAAATTACACTCTTCAAATTTGGAGTAAGTTTGATTTTTCCCTTTAAAATTTCAAAATTTTGATATATTCCCTTTAACATCGGATATCAACTAAATTAATTTGCTCCATTCTATGCATAAATATTACATTAGACAGTAAATTACTAACTTGTCATACAAAATCCTCCCCTCTCTCAATCCAACCTCAACTTCCCGTGCTAATAGGTTCTCTAATTTCAACCCCCCCAAAAAAAAAAAAAAAAAAAATTGATTACTACGACAATAGGCGTCATATCTAGTATATGAAGATTGAAGGATATGAATTAAAAGCAGGCAAGTCAAAACATCAATTTTGTCGACTACCAGTCTTGAAGGACCTTCTTACATCACATTGTTCTTGAGGACCAATGGCCAAAATCAAGAACATGAACAACTTATTAATAATTCCTCCAATAAATAATTACAACCATACAACGAAAATGTGTACATCACAAAGCTTCCCTTCTTGTTAAGCATTAGACCTCAATTCAAAACACAACTTTAGAAGCTCCTCGTATTAAAATTATTGGATCTTTCGTTAGATAATTACATAGTAATACTAAACTCCATGGTCATTTTTGTCTTTTTAGCCTTAGCACTTTTTCATTACTTAATCAAATTTGAAGCCATATAGGCATATATATTAGTATATGAGGTAATCCACCTAGATAATTGAAACATTAAAGCAATGCTAGGAGCGCCATGGTGTTCAAATTTCAAATCTTTAGGCCTTTAAAAGTAATGAATGATACGGGAACAATAAAGGGGACTGGGGAGAGATAACTATAATAATGGGGTCATAGGCAAAGTGGACCCTGAAGAGAGTCAAAATGCCCATTGTTTATTGGTATGAATAATAATACATAAACCCAGCCCATATGAAAGCCTCAACTTTAGCCCCAAAGAGAGAGAATTAAAAGCAAAAGCTTTCATCATCATTATACTAAACAAAAAACAACCAACTCAGATTAATAATGTCACTCCAAGCTAAGTACTTCATAATTCATAATGTTACATATAACTAGAAATAAATCTATAATAATCCCAATCTAGTCTTCTTTATACCAAGTATCCTAAGAATTTCCATCCAAGATAGTCTAACTTGAAAATAAAAGGACCCTCAACCATTCCTAAATCATTTTTAACAAGTTTACCATATGAAACCTGTGCTTTATAGGGTTTAACCAATGTTCAGTCCTTAAGCAACTCTAAATCCAACAGTGTAAACTTGCTATACACACCCCTAAGTGTGCAAATAATATAATCTAAGTCAAGAAACACAAGGATGGGATTCAGAGTAAAATGAAGTAGAGAAGGTGAAGTATAAACAATTTCATAAAAATTTGTTGAAATACATAAAATAAAATAGCAAGCTTTCTTGCAACCTAAAAATTGTATATAGCATTCATAGATGGCTGATTGAACATTCTTCAATCTTAGAACAAGAAACCAGTTACCGCCAGAAAAGAAAACTCAACCAGCTGTTTTACAGTCATGGAAAAATTGTGTAAGAGTTTAAAGACACAATCAAAATTCACCTAAGGGGGGTATAAATCTACTTTTCCTTTCGTTTCTCTTTGTGTGCTTTATGGTCCACATAAGGATATTCAGATGGGGCAGACCAAAGACCCCATAGTATAACCAGATGGAGACAGAGAAGCAATGCAGATGAATAAGCATTTGAAGGATAGATATTCCAGCAAATTTCAACCCCTATAAACAAAAATATACCGCACAACACAAAGATGGACATTAAATAAATATGATTGAAGAAATAATCAATAAATAACTATAGCAGTAAGGCATGGATAATGTGAGCAACCTACCGTAGCAATGTGGGAAAGGGTGTTCGCCACAATAGGTAAGGTAAACTATAGAAATACCTGCAGCAGACATAAAATGGGAGTTGAGCACTTTTTCACTTCTAATAAAATGATATGTTTTGACTATCAATAGTTAATTTTATGAACACTATATTTTAAAAGCAAAATTGTAAACCATGATATCAGTATGCACTAATTATATGGGCTTTTAATGGGACTTATCCTAGCAGTTACAACACAAAAGTGAAAGTATATAAAATTATAGATTACTTCCTCCATTAAATGAAAGGCTCAACAAACCTCAGTAAAATCTAAAATAGAAGGCAGACAGCTACTGCTTCAAGTGGCAAGAGAGGCACCTCAGCAAGGAAGAAATTAAATTGTCAAGGTTGACTTCTTTGTCAGTAGAAAAAAGGTTAAAAGGCACTAGTGATTCTGAACCAGACTAGATTTCCAATTCCTCGGGAAATTGGTCAAGATAGATGACAACACCTTTTAACTATTTTCTTTTTCACAGAGAGAGCAATCTCCTCTTAGGGCCTCACATCCTGAAAACATACTTTCATTGATAAAAGTGTTATTCTATAAATGAAAAACCCCATCTTAATGCAAGGATAGATGTGGAATGCAAGGTTTTTGTTTTCAGTGCAACTGACATGAAGCAAGTGTTCTATGCTATAATTCTGATCCTTGAGCACTTTAAAACTGGAGGTTGAATTTTCTCCAAATAGGGCAGGATGATGCAAGTCAAGGTCCTAGTTTTCTCAAAAAGAAAACTATTTTAATTTAGTCTTATTTTATTTTACAAGTCAAGGTCATGGTAGTTTATTAGGTTATTAATATTATAATTTCTATAACAAAGGTTATTTTTGTAATAAGGCAATTAGGGTTTCCTGCACCAATTAGATTTAGGGTTTAGTGTTCCTTTGTAAGCAAAGTATTGTACTCCTATCAAAGGGAACCTATTTTGATGAATTAAGTTTCTGTTGAATTTGTCTCTATGGTTTGGTGCTGACTCCGACCAACCCTAGGTGCTAATTTCAAGTGGTTTTTCATCATTTGGTGTTGTCTCCTAGTCCTAATTTCTATCTTCCTTTTTCCTGTTTTTAATTTTCCTGTTGAATTGATCTGGTTTGTCTGGCATCATGCTGCCTAATAAGACATTTATAATTTGGACCTTTGCTTAATACTTAGGGTGAGGGCCTTTGAGGGAGGTTTTATCCTAAGGGACTGATCCTAGGTAATTTTCTAACAGAGGATCTCAAAGAAGCTTGTTGAACATAAATTAAAATAGTAACCTCTACATGGTATAAAGCTACATGTGCAGAAGACATTTATATAAAACAGGATGTTGATAGAAAGATTTTCCCCAGAAATCAGTTAACTGCATAGCTCTTGACCTCTCCATCCTATACAGAATGGTTTTGAGGGCCCATTAACAACTCAAATGTACTGGCAGTGGCATCAAAACCAATCTTGGCAGATTTAAATGGATACACAGCAGCATCGATATCCTAAAACATAGTATAGATTATGCCTGCCCTTCAACATGGCCCCTTACTCAAATAAGTATATATTATTTAAGGATGGAAAAAATTATGCGAAGAAATGCAGAGGAAGAAAGACCAGATGTTCAAAGGAAAAAAAAAATTCTTGATATTGAAAAACTAAACATAATAGCCATAAAAGAGGAGATAACCACTTGGTCAAATAGATGGTTCACAGCCCAGATAAGAAGTAACCACCCCTTCAAGAGTAATGGTGGGACCAAGCAAATTAGTCTAGAGTAGGATATGAGAAAATTGCAGAACATATATCATGACAGAATCAAAGAATATAAACAAAATCATTCACACAAAGCTTCATAATCATTTACCCTCTAATTTGAGATTACAACGTGATACATCTTGCTATAAAATAAAAAATAAAATAAATTAGATTAAAAAGCAAGCAACTGCTTCAGCAACTAGCACTGCTGCTTCGCTACCAAATCAGTGATAATAGAAAAGGTTTTCCTCCAGCAAAACTTACCATGAGTAGAACTGATAATGCAATGAATGGGCACATACAATGCCAATGAAGTTCCCAACAAACATAGTTGTCACAATATCTGATCCAATCAGGAAGAAATTTAGCATCCAATTGGAGGAAAGAAGAAAGAGAGAAGAAAAGGGCAATGGGTTAGTGTCTGGGCAACAGAGATCAATTTACAGAGACTGAAATCTAATATAAAGAGAAAATAATCAAAGATACAGAGTCAGACATCCTCCAGGTTTCATTTGGAAGAGTCCACCCCTTACGTTCTTTATTGAGTATCTTGAAGGATGAACCGCTATTGTCAGACTTCTTCAAAGAGAGAAATCTAGAATGCAAAAAGTTGAGAAGCCCCCCTTCATGTCTAAAATCAATCATTAACCAAACACAATAATCCAGATACCAATCTTCTATTGGGGAAAAAAAAATCCGCCTACATATTACTAATGCTTGACAAGAGGGTGTTCAGAACCTCAGATTTATAACTTCTCACTGAACATTTACCACGTTGAAAGAAACAAAGTTTTTCCACAAATTTCATATCCACATTATCGTTGCAGCTTCCAATTTATTACTTGAAATGGAAAATGTAAGCCCTTGTACTTACTTGCACCATCTATAGTGAGTGAAAGCTGCAAGTAGTACGAGGTGAGCAATCAGCAAAGAGACTGCAAGTTCCTTTGAAACAAAAAGTGGTTCAGGAATGAACTTGAAGTTAACAGACCTGGAAAAATTGAGTGCAGGTTATTCTTCAACAGAATGACAAATTTATCTTTGCTAATTCAAATAACAACTATAACAACAAAAATAGAATTCTGGTCGTGTAATCATAATGTTACATCAAAACAATGTTAATAAAAACCATTTTACAATGTAGGACAATTTCACTTCAAAATAACTTCAGCAAATAGACCACTAGGCATGGTATCCGCCCTTCTTTGAAGCACTGCAACTCATCCAGTAACTAATTCAATATGTATTGTATTGTGATTCAGAATTCTTAGATTGAGTAATTGTCACACGGGCCCATGATCCTTGAGAGTGTATCTGGTACCAACTTCAATCAAATTGACCTCTACTGGGCCCTAGAATGATTTCTAACAGCCTATTTGGGGCACAGATATACTCAAATACACAAAAGTACACAAATAGACTTTCTTTATATATATATATATATATAACAAAAAATTTATTTTCCTTTGTCCATTTATTGCAGAACAAGCTAATAAGTTTGCATGGAGAAAAGTTGTCAGGAATCTGAAACACATGAAATCAAAAACAAAGTACCAAAAGTGGATGAAGACACGCCCAAGATTGAAGGCTCTGGATATGTAAGCAATTGGATGTGAATTGAGAAAAGGTAGCCCCAACACGATCTGTAGAACCATTCACCAAGTAGGTGCAACATATGAACACTGTACACAATGCCCTCTCTTACAACATAATGATAGTTGAACTCCAACTCACCTATGCACATTGGAAAAATAATCAAAAGAATAACACAAAACTTTCAGATTTAAAAGACTTGTATCCTCTGCAAAGAATTTAACATGAAAAAAATAATAAAGCTTTTCTTATTAATCAAAGAAAAACTTCAAGCCTATGCTAACAACCCTAAGAATGAAGAAGACAGAGCAAGCACCTGCACCAATGATGCACCAGCTAAAGCCGATATCACCCCAATAATATCCATACCATATACAAGAAGTGTTTCAGGAACAAAAATGGTTACTTGAGCAAATTTAATGAAGAATTGAGAATAAAATTGAAGAAATATACTCAAACAGAGATTAACGTACTTTTAGCATGAGAAGAAATAGAGATGGACCATATAGTAGCACATTCATCTTTATTGAAACGGCACCACTGCACAGATAAAAAAGATATCATCAACCAATTTCTTTTACCATTAAAAAAAAGAAAAAAAAAAAAAGGAAGAACAGAAGTGCAGTAAGAAAGCCAAGACGCTACCTGAATATGATCAACCCTAGAAGCCACCTTTGGTAAAGAAGTGAAGCCATTGCAGCATGAAGGAGCATCGTGGCAAAACAGTCATTAAAGAGACGGAGCACAAAAATAGAGTGCACTCTTTTTGACAGACAAAGCAAGCTAAGAGCCCAACATGGAAGCTACAAGACATTTCAAGAACAGAAGCTTATTAAAGCATGGACAAAAGGAGAAAGGAGCGAGTAAGAAGCCCAGATTGAAACAAAGTTAAGAGATATGTAAACAGTGGGGGATAATTCTAAAGACTATACTTCTTAGAAAATTTACTTTCTCATTAATTCCCGGAGAACACTTTCAATATAATATATAACACGGTCTTAAATTAAGTGAAATTGGTTTCAAAATTCACATATCAGACACTTGACTCTATTTCAAAGTTAATGTTACGGACATATCATCAAAGATCAAGGCCAGTGGAGCAAGCACATGGCACAATAGTTGATCTTGAAAATCAACGAACTTTCTAAGTGGCAGCAATAGCAATATCCAGGGTCTAAACTTATAAATGCTGACAGCTATAACACCTCAGTAACAGAATATTAGTAGATTCACTGCTGAAGGTGAATAAAGCTCATGATGCAATTTTATCGTATCACTGGACCCACCTAGGAGGCCTAAAACTAAATGTCAACAAAGATAAAGAAAGAAATTCAGCAAAAGAAAAAACAAAAAAATAAATGCCCAATTCAGTGAACAAAGCAACTTTCGTATCAACAATGGAAATAAGCACATGTTCATGCATAGGCTCAAGCAGAACACAAACTTTACCACTGCTCTGACCGAGCATCATTGCCCATACTGACATGCAAACAGACCACTAGAAGTCGATTCAAGTCAAGAATAATAAAGTTCACCACACACATCTATGCAGAACCATCAACATGAAAGCCAAAAACTGATTAACAGAAGTTAAAATAGAAACTGAGTTTAGGCTTCATAGCAGCAGTGCCTGAAGAAACCTGAGAATATCATCGACATTGAATTACTTGGTCATCCTATAAAAGCTTCATTGAAAACAAATGAGGAAAAATCCAATTATCCCGAAAGCTTTACCAGTACAAGCCTCATGCTAAATCAACCTAGGGCTAGGAGGGGAGCAGGTAAGCTTAAGGTTCATGGCAATGTCCCGACAAAAGACCACCTATCCTGCAATTGAAAGGTTGCCTGTATATATGCATGCAAGAAACACTCATATACTAAACCAAGCCATGTCCCACAAAAATTCTAGTCTTTATCTAAAAGATTTCTGGAAAATCTGTGAAAACCAGAACTATGGAAGGACTTTAAAATTCTACCACTTTCTTTCCATGCTCCAGAAGCTCCATTCAATGGACTAATAAAAGCAATACCACTGCTAACAATTGAACAGGCTTAAATGAAGTCAATCTCATTTTTCTCTACAGTGCACCTCTTGTATTTCTTCAGTGCCTCTCAACTCCACTTAGATTTCTCACCCTTTCACTCCTAGTCCATCTCCCTTCCAATTTACAGATATAATGAATACCCAGTAAGTCCACAGCTAGGGCTAATTATACTACCTAGAACCTAATATTTTAGACCGGAAATGTTGCCAGTTCTAGCAAATTGATAGCCCAATCAGCAAAGCATATACTTGGTGGCAACTCATAGTTGACTTACAACACATTCACTAATTTGACAATGAATACGAGATCCAACTACTGAATCTTTCAATCATACTCCATATATCAACTAAATATGTACCACACATTTACGTAAAAATACAACCATGCACACATCAGTGACATACACATCTCTTAAAGCCAAAATTAGCAATTTATCTTCAACAAACTAAAGCACATTTCATACCGCATCAGTCTTCATGTAGATAAATAATACGATTCCGAGATTTATGATGTACAGAAGGCCGAACAAAATCTGCATCAACAAACCAGAATATAAACCATGAGGCAATCTGGAAACACGTATTAGTGTATGCATATATAGAGTTCAGTAGCCATCAATAAAAGGGCCTCTGGTCAACATTCATTCAATGAAGCAAATACCAATAACTTGTTCCCAATTCAATATCACAAACAATAACTTGTTCCACTATGATAATTCCAACCAAGTTAAATCAAAAGAAACAAGAGTGAAGTAAATTAGCTGAGCTGGATAGACCTCTCCTCCTGTAACATACTAAATTGCAGAATAAACATAAAAGAAAGCCAGCTGGATAGACCAAAGGCCCTGTGTCCCCTTTCAAGTTACTGGAATCTCTTTCTCCTCCAACAAACCCACTTACCTGTTTCACAATTATCAAACCAAATTGTACCAACTACCCATTTATCTAAACTAAAAATTACACCAACCCAGATAGCAAAAACACTCAATAAACTCTTAGAGAATCCAAAGACAAAGGAAACACTGAAAAGACAACCCAACATTTTGCAAACAAAACGCCGTCGTTTTAAAACATAGCCCAAACAACAAACAGAGGCAAACTTATTCAAAAGAAATGGAATTTACCAGGGACATAGGCGATGATGAGAGCGACGAGGATGGCATCGGCGAAAATCAAAGCGAGAGCGAAGGGTACTTTTGGGTTTCTGAAAAGTTCGGAGGTCAGACCCGAGGTTTTGGGTTTGGGTTTGGGTTTTGCAGCACGAGGTGGTGCTGATCGGAGCGCCATGGTGGCTGTTGACCTTTGACCGATCTCAGTTGTGAGTCTGATTCGTTCGTTGTAAAATCAAAGACCAAATAATGTCGTAAAAAGTCATACGGCGTCGTTTTTTTTTTTTTTTGGGTAGGGCTTCGAATTGGGTAGAGTTTGGATTCAATTCCAAGCCCAAAATCTTACTTTTACCACATATGTAATCTCTAAAACACAACTCTTTAAAAAAAATTAATTTTTTTCTATAATAATTTGAAAGATAGGAATGAGAACCATTGTGCTCACAGCTCTCTCTTTTGTTTTATGGGAGTCTATATCAAAGAAGTTTTCAATTACCTCATGTAATTTCTAAGACACAACTCTCTAAAAAAATTAGTTTTTTATATAATAATTTGAAAGATACATAATAATAATAATAATCCTTTGTAGAAAATAATGTGTCAAGAGAGGATTTTTGCGTTTTTGGAAAATAATGGTATATTATGATGATATGTGACCGACAATGATAGCAAAAAAATAGTTTTTAATTATTATTATTTGTCATTCTCATTGTTTTCATTGTTGACAATAACAATAACAATAACAATAACAATAACAATAATTAACAACGAATTTTCATTGTTTTCGTCATTCTTCTTCTTCTTTTTTCTTTTTTTTGGAAAGAAATAAGTTTTTAGAAAGTTCTTAGGTGGCTATTTTTGAGTGAAAATAAAAGTGGGGCCCTCATCTCCTTTGAGGTGAGTTTGAATTGGCATGTGTTTTCTTTCATGGAATTCATGGAAAAATTAACGTTACGTAGTCACTTGTCCAAAACTATTGATTATCCACTTGAACGTGGTTTAAAGTAATAAAATTCATGGATCTCGCAATAGGAAAAAAAATTGGACATTTGAAAATTTTAAATAGTTATGTTTGTTCATGTGGTACCATTATAAATAGTGAGTCCCTCGCTTATTCTATAATTTTTTTTTCTTTTTAAGTTTTGCATTTCACATTCATAGTCAAAGGGAAAGAGAGAAACAAAGTTTTATTCACCGTAAAATTAGATTGTTTTTGCTTCCATCTATTTGTTGTAATCATTGTATCATGTGAGATAGAAGTTTAAGAGTCTCAAAGCAACGATCATGAGGGGTGAAATTAATTTTTAGGAGAATATGTCAAACACAAGTATTGATCAAAATTTGCATTATTCATTCTTTGCGTATAGGGTTTGTGAGTAATTCTATTTATTTTACAGATTTCTATTTGTTGTATTGAGTATATGTTCAATTATTGTTCTTGTTTATGGCATTTGTTTGTATTCTTTACGATTAAATCAACATTTTTCCACAAAGGAGTCTATATACTTATCCTGAAACAAAATTTGGTTTGTCTAAACTCAAATATAACTTTTATAAGGTTAGGTTTAAATAAGCTTATTTTCATAGATTATTTTACTTACAAACCAAAATTGAGTAAAAGTATAATTACCCTTAAAAGATGTAATCTCTTAATCTAACTTTTCTTAATATTAAAAAAAGAAAAACAAGAAATGAAAATTTTGATGATCGTAAGAAATACCAATTCATATCCATTATAAGTTCTCAATAAAAAATACCAATTCCTATCAATCATTTGAGTTCTTAGCTCGTTAGATTATTTGATTATACTTAGAAAAGTAATTAAGTCATTTATGAAAATGTACTGAAAAGTAAAGTTTGGTATAAAGTTGAAAAGCTCAAAAGCCTTGATGGTGACCGAATGGCATTTCGATGGTAGTGAATCCAGTGATGAGGTTTTGATAGCAATGAAGAATATTCTTGTTGTAGAAGCAAAAACCAAATTGTTTGAATAAACGAAATTGATACTTTCAAAAATAAAATAAAATAAAATAAACGAAATTGATAACAAGCGAGAGATTTTTGCCATGAACGAACAAACGATCACATGGATAATTTTGGTCTGATACCAAATTGATGACAAACGAACCATTTCCCATTGTTCAAGAAAGGAATCGTACAATTGTGATGGCTTCCATCCTTTTGACGTGAACTGTTCACTTATATTGTTTTTAGAAATTTTTTTTTAATAAAGAATTTTTTTTTTTTGAGAAAGTAAAAAAAAAAAAAAACTTCTATTAAAGAGGTTTGCTTATCTATATATTTCAGAATATATATCTTGAATATACTTTGGTTAAATGAACATTTGGTATAAGAGTAATAAGGGGAGGGGGAAAAATGATATTTTGAGCAAGTCTAGTAAAAGTATTTAGGGCCTTTTTGAATTGAGGGGGAGTGGAGGGGAGTAAAATAGTGTTAGCTGAAAATAGGTTAATTTTAAACTAAATCTACTCTACTCTCCCTCCATTCCCCTCAATCCAAACCGAACGGACCATTATTGTCTTTATTATGAGTCATTTTTCTGGACTAATGATGAATTTTAGTTTTTCAAATCAACTAGTTCTATAATTTTCTTTCTCCGTAATCGAAGAAATAAGTAAGATGGTATACAATATAGAGTAAGACTTAGATACAGTACTTAGGCACAGTATTTAGGTGTTGTTCCTTAAGTTCCCATTTTAAAATTTTGTTATGTGGATTTTTTCTCATATGATGGAAGTGTATTTTTTAGTTAAGCAACAACATGACTAAATCTTAAGAAGGAAATTTAAGGAACAGCACCTAAGAGACTGTACCTAAGTTTTTTCCTACAATATATATGTACTTATTGGTGTTGGAATTTTGCTTAAAAGTAACTCAAAGACATCTATCAATTAACAATTATATTATGTGTATATTTAACAAAAATCAACAATAAGATCTGAGAAATTCCTTACTAGGTCATATTATTCAAGAACCTCACAAGAAATCAAGGAGTTCTCCCCAACTAGTCATGATTAACAAAGAGCTTTCTTTTCTCTTTTCACAACCTTTGCAAGAGTGGCTTTGACAATATTTATAATATTAAGAAAAGATATGACCAGCCATAAAATCCTCCCTATCATAACAAAAATTCATGTAACAAATATTTACATTCTTAATGAACAACTTCATTAATAAGTCAGTTAGATTCATTAATGAAGAAGTTCAGTAATATGTCATTACTTTTGTAACTCTATACTAATGTATGGATTCATTTGTCATTCATATCTAGAATCACTATAATTTAGGAATGACAACGGAGCAGGTTTCCTATTCCCCCAACCCACACTCCACTTCATCTTTGGAGCAGGTTTTTTTCTCCATCATGTTCTAGTGAAAACCTACGGATACCCGCTAGTACCCATCCCACCACACTCAAAATTTTTATATATAATTTATTAAAGTTTATTTTGAATGCATTAAATTAAAACTCATTAAACTTTCTTTTTTTATATTAAAAAAAAAAAAGCTCTAAATTTCCAATACATTCTTAAAGCATAACAATACAACAATTCAACTAATATGAAATACAAAAACAATTCAAACATAGCAATACAACAATTAGAAAATATAAACAATGTAAATATTAAAACATAAAAATATAAATTCAATAATACAATATACAAAAACATCATAAATTTAAAGTTAGAAGGCTAAAAGCACATATGTATGTCTTAAAAAACCTTTTAAAAAAAATTGATTGTTAAAATATAAATCAAGTGGATGCGAGTTTAAATTGTCATCCCTACTGTATTTTGACAATACCTCTAATTAGGAGGTCAAGTTTACAATTTTGCTGTTTACATTTGTTTAAAATATATATGTGTGTATATATATATATATATAAATAGTAAAATTTTTAATTAAAATTGGTAGATTGTAGGTATGCATACATATTATTATTGTCAAGTTACTAGCAATGACTCGATACATTTATTAAGACCAACACACAATATGCATGGATCTCATTATGGAAAGACTCAAGATTATTCTGCCCTAACCATTGAAGGACTACTCTTATTGTCTTTCATAGTTTGAGCAATTTTTTAAGCTGCACCACCTTTCCATCATGATCCAAAAATGCGTCTATAAGAGTAGGCTACATTATGATGGATATGGTCAAGTCAAGTACTATAATGAATGCATTAATAATTTTAGTTTACTACATCAAGTAGACCTATTTCAATATTCTAATATTTTACATCATAAAAATATTACATAATTTCACAAGAAGTTTTGATTAATTATTTATTGATAATAGAGACATCATAAAAATATCATGTTAGACCACATTATTTTAACAATTGGAACATCTAATTACCTATGCATTCTGTTACCATTTCTAGTTCAGTACACGGTCCGTCTCCTGAGGGCAATAAGAGTAAAAGATGTATGATTAAAAACGTTTCAATTCTCGGATTGAACAGTAGAATAGAGAGCTTCGTTACTTCTCCAACTAGAGCTCTAAGCAGAACGGCTTATTCTAGCCTTGTTAAAGCTGGGCAAATGTGGGCAACAAAATTGATGGATCTAGCACAATGGACAGAGTCCCACCCTATAAAGCCTTCTAATGGTATGTCATTGTTATTATATAACCTGGCACGTAAATTTCTATAGAAGCTGAAAGCTTATGATGTGTTTTATTAGAGAGGATATATGGCATAACGGACATATGTAACCACCCTTTCATACAGGGGTGTGTTTCATGCTTCTAGGATTCACTCCAGTGAGAGAGGGTGGTTCCATATGCTCCTAAGAATTTGTTGGAATAATAAATTTAACACTAAGAAAGAAAGTGTCTTATCAAATATTTTGTAATAAATCTCATCACACTCAAATAGAATATGTGAAGGAGTTCCCAATTAAAGATGTTTTATTAATACTCAAAGCATTATACTCTTTGCTACAAACCAGACATTCTTGATTCTTATTTCTCAATACTTATTGGAATGCTTTCTTACTCATGCACACTCATGCATAAACAATCACCAAGTTGAAAATTTTAAATGCATGCAAAGAAGAGTCAATAAAACTAACTCTTTCTTCCTTTAAAATGATAAAATCCAATCTGGCGTTTCTGATGTTTTTCTCATACAAGGTAATATCAAAGACAACATTCACCAACTAAAGTATCCTATGCCCCTATATTACTTTCCAGCCACCCTAAAGACATGCAAGCACATATCATACTAAGTACAAACATTCATGCAAAATGCTTGAAGAAATAATCATCGTTCTATTGCTAGCCAGTGATGACTCTTACATAGCTCGATAAACAATATCCTCTTCTCTTTTTTTTCTTTGTATTGGATGCTGAAGTAGTATCTTTTTTTTCCAGTGATGAACAGAAATCTAGATTGATGCGGCATAGGCACATAGCTAAACAGTATCGATTGATAAGGGCATTGTTGTTAATTGCTATTCCCCTGTGCGTTATTTTGCCACAACAACATGGTTCAGACTGACCAAATATTGTTAGATCCCATGGCATTGCAATGGGCAACCAAAAATGAATTAGCCTCAGCAGTCAGCACTAGCACCGAACCATAAGTTCTCAGCTGTTTAGCTCCAAAAGCAGACCATATTGTAAAGCATTAAACAGGCTCCTGATTAAAGCCACCAGAACTATTGAACACCCATAAATTATGTCTTAAGTTCACCCTCAGTCTGCACTCCACTCTAGCCTTCAACACCGGTCCTGGAATTTAGATTTACAAGTAATCTAAGATCTAGTCAGATCCAAATTATGCGTTTGTTTATATTCTTGGCAATGCTTGAGTATTTTTAGTTTTTTTAAAATAGCCGTTCTTACTTTATCATGATGCTGAAGTTCTGGATATTCTCATCCCTCTTAACGGAAAATTGTACTTTGATTTTGACCAGAGCTTATGCATTTGTCCAATTTGTTTTAGTTTCCAAAATTTTCCAAACTACCCTACTTGGTGGAAATGCTGATGACACTAGTGGGTTCACAATGATGACCAAAAGAATTTAAATGACTTACCCTACAATCTGCCACACCAAAGGACACACAATGCTTAACACAATACCAAAGTTGTCATACACAAAACAAGCTACAAGTACACAATTTACCTCAATTTGAAACCCCAAAAGATGGCATTGTTCAATATGACAAATTATTTCCAAGGGCTTGGGATTGCACACTAGATGCCTTTATTTCAACAATCACATAGATGCCAATAACCTTGTGGCTCAATGGCATGATCCCATTTTTTTAATGGGAAAAACTTGGATGAAAATCCTCTCCACCACTTGTAAAAGGGGAGAGGACTAGCATATGACACAATGCAGCATTGAAAAACTTTAGATTTGAATCCGAAAGACAGCATATGTACATGCTAAAATTTGCATCATCCCAGTACTAAAGCATTGTAGGCTGCCTAAAGTAAATCCATGCGAACCTGCCATACAGCACTAGCTAACCAAACTGCCAATTTTTTATGGTTTCGGATTTGATTTATGACCATATTCCGCATCCAATGAAACTCAGCCCTACATGCCACCTCATCTACATAAGATCATCATATGCAACTAGCTATCCTGAATCACTGCTACCTATTCTATGAAGCGCGTGAACCAACACAAACATTTCCAAGGGAGATGAGGATCATCCATAACTCACATAAAAGAGTTCATCTAACACTGTACTTTAGTATTTGGAAAATAGAAAACAATCTAATCTCATTATGATACCTACTTCTGAGTGCATGTAGAACAACTTTTAATCCTTTGATTTTCAAATCCGGTCTAGGAGAATAATGCCTCAAGCAAGTCTTACAAAGCCCATTGAAATCCATGGAAATTATGATCAATGTACTGCACCCCAACAACAATCATCCATCTACAACACAAGAACAAGAAAATACTAATTAAGGGTAGAACAAATGTTTGTAAGTATCTTACCCAAAAAGTTGCAACCAAGATTAGAAAAATGAAAAGAAAAAAAAAAAGATGATTAACAATATAAGAATAGTGTACTAATTTTCATACTTTGGCATTTTTAATATCCAGAGACAAACTAAATAGAAATAGAGGCAAAGTGGCAAGCCCTAAGATGAAAGCCAATTAGCAACTGTCACAGCCCTAACAAAGAAGCAGCTAAAGTCGAGAAGAAATGATGTCGGAACTTAGAAATTGAAGGTGGCAGCAGATGAAAGAGCAAAATTAACCAACTTGGTCCAGAATAGTGGATTAGAGATAAGGAAAAGGTGGAAACAAATATCACATCCCCATACCAAATTTCATTCGATATCATATTCTAATATTTATCTAAGAAATTTGCAACTAGAAGTGACCAATTTATGGCAACAACAATAGAGGAAGGACAGTTTGTACAAAGTACATTTCACACTGCAAAAATAACTAAGCTTAAATGGAAGATAAGACTATCTAATATATTGGTTTGAACTGATAAAGTTGTCTAAAACATATATATATTTTTTTGAAAACAAGTTGTCTAAAATATTAATGTTAGCATTCACAAGGTTTTTCTCACTACCTAAAGACACACTCTTTGTCTACCATACTTGCCATATCACGACTCTTAACTGCCAATATCAAATTCGCATATACAGGCGGTCTATAACTGTGTCTGTTGCTGAATTCTACATGTTTTACTATTTTGGATCTCCAAGTTTTTTATTAAAACTTTAAGTGGTTTATTGGTTAGCTAAGGTAAATCCAATGCGTTCACTTATCTTTCTAGCAGAGCTACCTGATTATTATTATTAGCAGAGAAGTATTCTTCAGACCCTGAAGTATAAGAAAACATCAACCTGAAACCAAAAGAATAGTGCTTTCAATTTGACGTGCAATTATAACGATGAAGAAATTACTTGATGAGGTAACATTGTTATCATCATCATCAATTCATCATACCCAACTACAGATTTAACTACTTTATATTTCAAGGTTGATACACCATTCAACAAATACCGATCTATAACTTCAGTTACTTCCTACTTGGAACAATTAAAATTTTCCTTCACCACTTTGGCTGTCTTTGTAAAGAGGCAAGAAGCATCTAGAAATCCTACTAAAAAAGCTTTATTTCACCACCTTGCCTTAGAGTGCATGTACATAAAACTCCGCTCGAACCCTCTGACATTCATCATACATCATCATTGCAATCTGAGTGAATACAACAAATCAGTATGATCCTCAACTATTTTGACAATATTATCAATGAAATAAATCATTCAGACTAGATAAAATATGGGAAAGACCTTCCCATTTCCATTCATTGTTTCTATTGTTCAAATCAGCCAAAAAATCAAATTTTTGACTCATCAAATAAGCAACGAAAATTACAAGAATCACATTGAGAATCAAAACCAAAAAAGACTACCAAATTTTGTGTGTAACAATCATTTTTGTGAGATAATACATACGCTTTGGGCTATTTGAGCCTTCCCCATCCATGAAGGACTTTAAGGAAATGAAAGATAAACACCTAACGGTCAAAATGTTAATTAAATGCGGAAGAAACAAAAAATTTCTCTTTTCAAGAGAGCAGTGAACTAAGAAAAGTGCTTAAGGAGATCAAGTTGGATTCTACAGAATTTTAGTACTTCTCTTAAATCCATAAAAAGTATGATATATAGTGTTCAATCTCTCATCTTTCTACATGAGTTTTCAAAAGACAGTCTTCTCACCAAATCTACTGAAGAGAACATTCACCAATACTTTCAAAGTAGACAACAAAAACAAATCCAAAGTCAATCCATATTTGATGCTTGCCCTTCATCTAGTCTTCTCTTGCCCTACAAAAGGAAAGAGAGTAGGCATTCTTTCATTGAGAGAGAGAGAGAGAGAGATGGGATTACCTAAATCAAAAAGAAAAATCCAATAATGGGGAAACTAATAAGGCAGAAAAATTACTTAATTTCAAACCCAAAATCTCCATCCAAAGTATTTGAAATGCAAACCATTCCCATGACAACCCCACTCCCTAAAAAAGGACAAATACAAGATGTATACGGCTATCCCAATTGTTGCCAATGGATTCACATCTCTGTTATAATAAAAGTTCCCCACATCATAAATAGGATTTCTCATTGCAAAAAAAAAAAAACAGATGTATTGTATTTTGTATAGTGGCAATTCACCAGAACATTGGAAGTAATAGCCATGACCAAACAATCTACAAAAAAAGTCCCCCGCTTTCCCAATCCATAAAAGATAAACTTGGATTTATTTATTTCCTACCACCATTTACTGCTTTGCTACTTATCTTTAACAAGACCATATGAATCATACCCTGAATAATCATATATATTATGTAGGCTATGAAATTTGATTGCTTACAGATCCACTTGTGCTCAAACATTCATAATATTATATATACATAATATAGACTTTCCTATTTTTCATTTATCAAATAATGTAGGTTATCAATAAATTCAACTGGTTACTTGCAGCTTGATACCCGCAACAAACATATGGCTTTCAAATCTCAGTAGTAATCACCAAGGACCCCAACACTCATTCAATTGATAATGGAGTAGCAGATACTTCACATGTTGAACATAAGGTTCCTCTTCAATTGATCACCCCATAAATGTTAAAAAGAATTTTACTAAAACAATATATTTTCAGGAATAGATTTTCTGAAGTTATCTTTTTCCAAATTTATGAGCCATTAACATAATAAATTAGGTGAAAAGTATGAATGTAAAGACTATAAAAGATCCTTGATTTCACATGAGTGACTACAGATAAACATTTCATACTGAAAAGCAACCACAAAGGATTAAGACCCTTTTAATGAGCATTATTTTTGCAAAATTAAGCTCCAGTTGAATCCACAAACCATAAAGTACTGCAAACCTAATAAAACACTAATTTACAATCCTGAAACAGTCCACAAAGCTAAAACCAGGTCTTTTCTATTTTAGCGTGTCCCTTTGACAACTTAGGAGTATGACGGCAGCCTCTGAAGCTCAGCTGTCTGCACCACGACAACAAACTTTATTAAACAGTAAATTCTCTCTGTCTTCTTTCTTCTCCTTTCTTCCCTCAAGAATCTACAAATCAAGATATTGAAAAGAAGTACTGATTCGTATAATAATCGAGGGGTTAAAGAGAAGCAAACGGAGAATCTACAAATGAAAACTCGGAATACGCAGAAACTGAAAAAGTCAGTTCAAGGATTAGAGCTGAATTCACTCTCAAAGCCAATACATATTGCGAGTGCGAGTTTAATTACCCTCATAAATGCATTAATTCCGTAACTTATTAGGGTCACAACTCATACACAGAGATAAAACTTTGAACTTGGTAATTTACAACCTAGACCACCAACACCACAAAAATTAACAAAAACCCAGATAAAGAATCAGCTTATACATCAACAACACAAAATGAATAAAAGAAGCAATACCACACCTACACCTACCTACCACCAAAACAAACAGCTCATTCAAACACATAATTCCAAAACCACAAAACATTACTATGATGTAATTGAAAAAGAAATGAATATAAATTACTGGAGATCAAATGAAAAGAGAAATTACCTTCAGGAGTCCAACCATAGCTGCGGCGAGAGACAGAGAGCATTGAATTAAGCAATGCAGAAGCAGTGGCTGTGTGATAAGGAAGCATCGATTCCACACAGCAACTCAGCTCCACAGGCGACCTTTTTCCCAACAAATAAAAATATCACTAGTTCAAATATCAAAAACATTCATTCATTTCACTGAGAGAGCTTTTGTTTTTGTTTTTGGTTTTGTTTTGAAGTGTTACCTGAAAATGCGGTTGGAGAGGGAGTTTTGTTTGGGGATGCGAAATGGTGAGCTTGCGGGTCTGGCTCCGGGACCTGCAGCGAGCCTCGATGTCACTGTGGTTCGAGCCGCTGTGGATCGAAGGGCGGACTTGGCGGCTCTGGCGGCGGCGAATGACATGGCTCTGCCTCTGGGGTTTTGGTTTTGGTTTTGGTTTTGGTTTGAGGCTGCGTTTTTGTTTCAAGGGTTTTGCATTTCTTTTCGGGGTTTTAGGTTTCAGTAAGGTCTTTGTGTGTATACGCTCGTACGAGAATGGTGAGCCATATTGGAATTTTTTTATATATATTATGCTCTAAGTACGCGTAGCTAGAGGTTCTTTTAATTTTTAGTAAAATGTAATAATTTGCATCAATTATTAAATGTAATATTTGATACAAACGCATAATACTCATCGTATTTTTAGATTTTTTTGTGATTGAAAAATATATTAATCCTAAATTATAATTGATATAAATTATTAAATTTTACCCAACAAAATGGTAACTTTTTAGTTTCTAAATTTTTTTTTTTAAAAGAAAAACTTTTTAACATAGGTTTACAAAAAAAAAAATATTTTCGGCCAATTAAAAAAATAAATAAAGAGAAAAGTTTAAACGTGGAGAACGTGGAGTTTGTTTTAGTGGGTTAGTAGGAGAGTGACCTTATTTTTTAGGCAATGTTTTAGTAGGAGTTAAAAAATTATTTTTACTTTGTTGTCCTTTAGTTTTGTTACTATTTAAACTTAGTGAAATAAGGGTATTTTGGAAAAAAAAAATCTGGTCCAAATATGAGAAGGCCCTTAAATAATAGTATAGATAAGAGCCATATTGAAATTTTGATATAGGGTAAAGTAGTAAAATACTTCTACAAAAACCATAACTACTTGCTCATTAGACTTTTCAAAATCATCTAATTTGACAAGTAAGCACAAACTGCATGTAATATTGTTTGTGCTCATTTTTTCAAAAACTAAGGGTCATTTGGTAATGTTATTATAGTAATAAAGTGTGCGAAAATATGTGTAATGTTATTTAAAAACTGAAAATATGTGTTTAAAACACATATACCAAACAGGCTCTAAAATTTGTCATAAGTTAAATTAACACAATTAAGGATCTGTTTGGTAATGTTATTTAAACAAAAATTTTTATTGTTTAAACAACACAACACGTAATTTCCACAACACTTTTTCACTCACACATTTTCACAACAATTAAATAACATTATTAGAATAACATTTCCAAACGAGCCTAATCCCACTATGATTGTGCAAAGGAAGTGTTTTTAGTGAATACTAAATGGATGAATCAAATATTGAGTATGGAGCAAAATAAGGATTATTGCCCATTTAGAAACAGCTTATTTAACTTTTTTGTTAAAAACTTTTTGTTGAAAGTATGATAAAGTATACTTGTATCTTGAAAATTTTTTAAGAATTGAAAAATGTGGAAAAATGTGAGGTTTTAAAAAATGTAAATAAAAGCTAAAAATAAGCTTTCAAACTATCATAAGTGTGGTCAGTGTTTAGGGGCAAATTAGATATTTTTGAAAAGTTTGGGTAATATCCGTCATTAATCCAAAATTTAGGGGTAGTTTTTGTATTTTTGTATTTGATATACCATTATGAGTTGGGATTCTGTCCACTGCACTAATGCACTGAACATAAGCCATGTCCTACTATTATTAGTATGTAAGATAAAACTTAAGTAAACTATTGTCTTTGTGTGCAATATTCTAGGTTCTCATTTGAATTCAAACACATAATTATAATAAAATAAATTTTCTTATGTCCCTCTGTATACAATTGGGTGATAGGTTTAATATACTTGAAGCATATGTCATAAACTCATATATCTTAATTTCCATCCACCATACTATCATTTCTAATGGTGGCTCTAAGAATTTTTTATAGGGCAGTCATTAAAAAACTTAAATGATAGAAAATTTAATAAAAAGAGAACTTGAATGTGAGAGTAATAAAGTGAAGGAGAATCTGAAATAATAATAGATAAGAAAAAAAATGGGGAGAGAGAGAGACAAGGGCAAAGAGAAACGTAAAATACATGTTGCAATTGCATGCCAAGCTGCTGAGAAGAGCAAAGCTACTAGCACAGCCGAGGAGAACTCATGGCCACATTATCTCTTTTGGTACCATTTTTATAAGAAAAAATTATGTTATGAATTATTTTTTATGTAATGGATTGAATGAGTTATGAATCCAAATGATTAGAGGTTTTTATTTTTGAATGACCTTTTTGTGGTATATTTTGTTCATTTGTTGTTATTTGGCCTAATATTGTTGTTGTTTAGGATATGTTTGTTGTTATTTGGACATTTTTATTGTTGTTATTTGGGTTTTTATTTTTTGTTTATGGATTATATTTGGTGGGCCAAGATTATTCTTGTGATTAATAATAGAGACACAAAAATTTTACGATATCCCTAAATTAATATTCCAATTTTTTTGAATTAAATTGATATTAAATTAAAGATTGTGGTGGGCCCTTGTGTGAGTTGGTATGCTAATTTAGGAATGTTACATTTTGTTGTGTCCCTAGCATTACACTTATTAGTGTTGAACCCAAATTTATGGGATCTCAAGTCAGAGTGTTAAATATTTGTTTTTAGCTAAACAAAATAGGTATGTAGACACCCCATTTTTTAACTCCAATTTAACCTCACTTGCGTTGCATTGCATATCATCACCATCTCATGTCTTTAGGGAAAAACTGTAATTTTGGTCGTTTGATCTCCAAATAATTTTCATAAAATAAATCCTAAGGTCATAACTATCAAAACAACAGTTCATGAATATTAATCGGATAACTAGATTAAAAGATATCAGGAAAACATGTTTTAACGATAAAGTGCCCTTATATGAATTAAATCCCAACCATAGGTGATTATGATCTCTTAATTTTAATTGGTATATTTTTAGTCCAATGTAAATTAAATGATATCTCATTATCCTATTGGCTAAGAATAGAGTCTACGATAAGATTGCATGCATCTAATTTATTCCAACGTCAAGGTTCAAGAAAATCATAAAAGGAAGTCAAAGTTCAGAAGAACCATATCCCAATTGAAAACGGAGACAAACGAAACAAAAAATGAAAAGATCTAGAGGATTTGGGACCAAGTGCCAATCAACACTTGGATCAGATTTCCCAAATTTTCTTCCCCTTTTAGTTCAGCTTGCTCCCCAATTACTTTCTCCTTGTTTCCTACATTTTTTCTTCAAAACCTAATTTTTTAGGAATCCCACATTGCTTGGAAACTCATCTCTAACTCCCCCACTTCTATTATAATTACACCAACAATTCAAAAACATATTGAGTATCTTAGAAACTCAAGAAATTTGAAGAGCTTCCTAGAAAATTGAGATTTCTCTCTCCCTCTATCCCTATTCTCTAGAGTTAGTAGTAGGAATGCGCCTTTGGTGTCTTGGACCTCTTGGTCTCAATTCACTAGAAGAGATAGTTTGGAGTCTTGGGACCTCCTAGTCTCAGGCTACCAACTTCCTACTCACAAACCGCCTCTAGAAGAGTTTTCTTACTTGAAGTGTTGGTGCATGCAAGTAAGGTTTCTAAGCCTTTCTTTTTCATTATCACTATAAGGGATAGTTTTTCACATGTTCTTGCTTGTTAGCATGTTAGATCTAGGATATTTATAGTCTTTCCATGAATTAGGGGTTTTCAATAACATGTCCACATGCTCTTGGATTACTGATTTTCAATTTCATTTAACATGGTCATACTATTAAATTAGGGTTTGCCACACATCACACACATATTCATCATCTCTTCCAATTTCAATCTAAGCATGCCTAGAAAATGGTTTCATCATGCCCTTATTTGTTTCAATATCTTTGCAATCACATGTTCTTGGATGATATAAACTCTTAAATGATATGGTATGATCATTTGCCACCAAATTAAGTATAGAAAATTGGTTTCACCATGTAGGTTGTGTGCCTTAGACATTCTCATTCCTGTAACCTAACCTCCGAACTTAGAAGAAGGAATAATAGATTAGACTTATACTTGTAATCTTCTCTTTCTAGATTGTAACTAGGAATGAGAGTGTTATATTTTGTTTTAGATTGTATCTAGGATCGAAGCGATGTAATTTTTAATTATTATCAAAGAGATGTACATATAATTTCAAATTATCAATAACAATGATGTACTTTTTCAATTATTTTAGTTTCTTATTTTCTCTATTAAAATAAGTATCGACTCCATTGTAAAACCCTTTCCCCATGAGAGATGATAACAATAGTAGAATTTCTATTGTCTCTTGAGAGACACCAGCTTGACTCCACCCTATTGCTTGCTCACTCCCAAGTGCAGGAGATCGTAGCAATATAGTTCTCGGAGTACCGAGGTCGAACCACAAGGAGCAGGGTAAATTCAAAGACAATATAATTAAATGACAATTTACGTGGAGAAAAAAAAAATACTTTTGCTTGGTGATTGTTAACAAGAATAATAATAAAAACTGATTCAAATCAATAATGTATATACTAGAGCATCGGGGAGTTTCCCTATATCGATATGAGATTCTTTGTGCTCTAAGAAAATATCTATTTCATAATTGATTGTTCTTATACAATTAAAAACTTATAATTCGGTTGAACTGAGACAATTCAAGAACGCATTATAACCTCGATTAATAATGCGGTTAGAAAAGTTTTTCAGAAAAACTCATTCACTTTAAAACCTGATTTCTATTTGAAACTATTAGAAATTCATCTAAACAATAAGAAAAACATGATTGTACTTATTGAAAGCATGGAAGAACTAATACATCAATAAAAATCTAATTGAACAATCAAATATGTCGTTGATAAAATCTTAGAAAAAATCACATTGAATATTCATACCGTATAGAAGAAACATAACCCCTAGCCCTAGCAAAAGGTTTAGGCTGCCATTAGAGAAGGAAAAATACAAGTTTTCTCTGCCCAAAATTCGTTCTCCTAACCTCCCTTCTAAACCCTAATGTCAAAGTGTCTAAAGAAAATAAAACTTTTACTATTTTAATTTCCGTCCACGTTTACAGCGGTAACTTGTGAGTTAATTTCGGCCTTCAAAACTTGCGAATTTGGAAAAACTCAAAACTGGAAAGTTGTAGATAATTAAGTCACGGTTCCAACCCATCTAGCCTTGTATAAATTGGATTTTTGATGAGTGAGATACGCCCAAAATATTGATCAGTGCTCAAATCAGATTTTTCCTTTTCAGATTCTGCCTCTTTGATTTCTTTCCTTATTTGAAGCTTCCAATCAAAGTAGACGATCCAAGCACTCCAGCCACTCCTTAGACATTTGAGCATGATTCTTTAGCTCCACTTTAATTATAATTTGGCCTCCATTCTCTCACAAATTCCTGTAAACTCATCTTTCTCACATGATTTCCTGAAAGTAGAAAATTATACACAATGAATAGCATCTTATTCAAGAAATTATGTAAAGATAAATAATAGGGACTACTGCAAATAATGGTTTAATTATACCAATTAAGCATAGTAATAAGGAGATAACGCCCACGTAAACATATAACAAGTATACATTTTAAGGCGTTATCACACCCCCCAACTTAAATCTTGCTAGTCCTTAGCAATCCACAAAGAACCTATGTCTACTAAAAGTGAGAAATTAAACCTAAAATACAAGCCACTTTCGTAGGCTACACAACTGCGCTTCCCATGTGCAGCAAGTCTTTGAACCCCTAGGTCACCCTAGTGGACGAGTTTGCTCTCGTGAGGGTTTGCAGTGACTCTACCCACAAAAGTCAAAGGTTTCTTGAAAATTCCTGCAGCAAATGTTAGTTTGCTTTATCATTATATCATACAAATGAACTTTCAATTTTTGAGTTGGGATACTATTCATCATATTAAAAAGTTTTCACTAGCTTCACTTTTGGAGTGTGTGTGTGCATAGCCCATCCAATCAAACCAACTTTTCCAAACATGCATAGACCAAGAATAGTCTAGATTAGAGCCTCTACTCCAAAACCTCTCTTAAGTCATCAACACTCTGAAAGAACACACATAGAAGTAATGGTTTCTCTCTTCAAATCACATGTGAACAAAAAGGAAAGAAGAAATTTTAAGAATATCACATGTGTATACAAAAGCAGCCGTTAAAACAATGGAAAAAGATCTCTTGGAAAAGATGTTGAGTTCCTGGAAACATGAGGTTAATACCATTCTCATCCCTAGTTTTTATCCCAAGCACATACCAGCCATGCACCTTTAGGATCAAGTAGGGCTTTAAGCTCAGTGGTAGTATAATCTTATGGCTAGGTAAAGGCAAAACTATTCTCTTTGAAATATGAGGTATGTGAATCAAACACAGAAAATTCAAGCCAAACCCAACTCATAGCGATGACAACCAACTTGAATCGAAATAACCTTTACTCAACCATATAACCCTTCTGAAATACATGAAAGATGTGTAAGACACCAAGGATTTATTGATTGATTATGTATGTCTCCTCTTTCTTTTTCTTTTTCTCTCTGTCTCTTCTTTTTTTCTTTTTCTTTTTTTATCTTTCTTTTCTCTTTTTTTTTTCTTTCTTCTTTTTGATTTTTTTTTTTTTGAAAGAAAAGAGAGACAATGGTGGTATCTAACACATCAATTGCTCAAAACTTAAACCCCCATAAGAATACCCATAAATAAAAATGTTTTGTGGCATTGTAGAAGTATTTCCCATGGCTCAAATGATGGTGACAAAGGTTAATGTAAAGGTAGGCTGAATATTTGTTTAGCTGCTGACAAAAACAAAATTGGTGGTTTTAGGCTCTCATCTCCTAAAATTTCACATAAACCAGCATGCCTAAGGACAAAAATAAGTAGGATCATGGTATATCTCCCCATAATGTTTCCAGTAGTCAACCAAAAGAATATAGAGATCTTTTACAAATATTGAAGCATATGAAAGAAATTTAAGAGTTCAAACAAATATATAATCTCACAAAGAAAAGTAAGGCTCAAGAACTCTCTATATGGGTTGAGTTTCAGCTTTTATCTAGCTTGTTCATGATCCATGCATATCCAACATCCAACCGTCCACTAACCAGGCTATTGTGCTCAAAAGTTTCCAATTGTGCTCTTTATGAAAAAGTCTTAATATAGCAAATAGTATACCTAACTCAGCATTATTCATTCCATCATATGATATGTAAATAAAGCTTATAATTCTTCTGCATTCAAATTCAAGGTATTTTTTTTTCTTTTTCAGAGAATTGAAAAGTTGCAACAAAAAAAGAAAGAAAAATAAAATCATGCAAGGTGCAACAAAATGTGTAGACCTCTTCCCCCAACTAAAATATTACATTGTCCTCAATGTATCAAAGGCAAAATAAATTTGAGTATAAAGGGAAGAAGTTACCTCAAGCATTTAAATTTTTTTTTTTTTTTGAAATTTCTTTCACACCTGCAAGTGTTAGCTTACAAAAGAAAAATAATAACAAAATAAACAAAAAATAAAAAACAAAAACAAAAGGCAAAAAAAAACATGGTACAATTTCATATGGCCCTTTAAGATTTCATGTAACATCCCAATAGGCAAGGATCTCAAGTGGCATAGTCTCCTCCTCTGGTATAGCTCCCCCTAAGTATGGTTTTAACCTTTGTCCATTTATTTTCAAAATTCTACCATTTCTAAGGTCCTCAACTACTACAGCTTCATGGTTAAACACTTCCCTTACAATGAAAGGGTCATCCCACCTAGGTTTTAACTTACCTGGGCCTAAATATGCATATTTAAGACCACCGGGCAGCAGCTTAAGCTCCAGCTGTGGTGCCCCTTCACTTGAATAAACGAGCTTTTTTTCATTCTCTGGTAGCTCCTTAAAGCAAGGCTTCCATCCTTCGTTAACTGCCATCATCTGTTGTTCTTTCAAAACCTATAAGGAATCCAACAAAGAAAAATTTTCAAATACATGAATATCACATTCTAAATCATAAGAACTAACAGAATTATCAAGAAGAGTTTCAAGAGGATCAGAAAAACAATTCTTCTTAAACTCTTCTTGAACCACCGCCCCAACTAGGTTCACATAAGCACAGTCATCATCCTCATGTGGTTGTTTAGCCACATGAAATATGTTTAACTCCAAAGTCATGGAACCAAAAGTGAGTTGCATTCTTCCATTCCTGCAATTAATTAAAGCATTAGCTGTGGCAAGAAAAGGTCTACCCAAAATAATAGGGGTATGAGCACTAGGATGTAAAATAGGTTGGTAATCTAGAACAATAAAATCAACAGGATAATAAAATTGTTCAATTTTCACCAACACATCCTCAACAATCCCTCTCGGTTCCCTTATAGAGCGATCAGCCAACTGTAAAGTTATTAAAGTAGGTTTCAACTCACCAAGTCCAAGTTTTTGATATACACTAAAAGGGATCAAATTAACACCTGCCCCAAAATCTAGCAATGCATGCTCCATAATGTAATCTCCAATAGTACAAGAGATCGTAGGACAACCTGGATCCTTATACTTTGGTGGGGTCTTATGTTGAATAACTGCACTTACCTGTTCTGTTAGGAATGCGGTCTTCTTCACATGATGCTTTCTCTTGATGGTGCATAAGTCCTTAATTATCTTGGCATATGCATGCACTTGCTTGATAACATGCAATAATGGCAAATTTATCTTGACTTGATGCAAATGCTCTAATATCTCAAATGTGGTGTCCAATTTCCTAGGTAATTTTAAGGCTTGTGGAAATGGTGGAGGGATTGGGCATTGTTCAATGTCATCAAGCCCAAGTGACTCAGTTTCAACCTTCTCTTTTTCAACTGGGATCTCCTTAGGTTTCTTAGTTACTAAAGGAGAACTTTTATCAACCTCTTTACCACTCCTCAAAATGGTCACAGTTTTTACTTCCTCATGTTTATCTTTAGAGCCAATTTTTAGATTTTGATTGATGGGATTGGGTTGAGTTTGGGAAGGAAGTTTCCCTCTCTCTATCCCACTCAATGAATTTGTAAGCCTAGTTATATGACTCTTGGTCTCTCTTACCTCTTCATCTAGCCTAGTGAGCATGGATTCAAACTTTTGATTTTGCTCACTTTGCTTTTGAATGAAAGTACTAAGTGCATCCTCCAAGGAATTTTTAGATGATGATGATGATGATGCATGTGGTGAATTAAAATTCCTTGGAGCAGAAGGATTCAACACATTGTCACTTTTATAACTCAAATACGGATGGTTTCGCATATTTGGGTTATAATTGTTAGAATATGAAGAATTATTTGGCCAATATGAATTAAATGCATGTACTTGTTCTTCTGGCACATTTAAAAATGATGAAAGTGATGCACATTCATTTGTAGCATGGTTTATCTCATGACAGATTTTACACACCTCCATAGGGTCCTCTCTAAAGGTAGCACTAACACTCTTAATTCCTTTCATTTTGAGTGCCTCAATTTCTTTAGTTAACATGCTAATTTTTGCACTCATGTTATCATCTTCCCTCAACTTGAAAACACTTCCACTAGAAGTGGTAGTGTTAGTTCTAGTCCTATCAGTGGAGTCCATAGGGTTAGGTTCAGTCCATGTGTTAGAGTTTTCAGCTATCTCATCAAGATAATCCATTGCATCTTCAGGTTCTTTTTGTAAAAAGTCCCCTCCGCATGAGAGTTGAACAAACTGTCGATCCCTAGGTGTAAGTCCTTCATAAAAATAGCTAACCAACCTCCAATCTTCATACCCATGAGTTGGGCAGAAATTGAAAAGATCTTTGTACCTTTCCCAAGCTTGGTATAAGGTCTCATTTTCTCCTTGGACAAAACTAGCTATCCTTCTTTTTACTTGCTGGACTTTGTGGGGAGGAAAATGTTTCTTAAAAAACTCTTTGGCCATCTCCCCCCAACTACCTATAGACCTAGGTTTCAAGGTGTAAAGCCAACTTCTTGCCTTATCCTTAAGAGAAAAAGGAAAGAAACGTAACTTAGCAATCTCAATAACATTTTGTGCATAGAAACTACTAATTACCTCTTCAAAAGCTCTAACATGGACATAAGGATTTTCATTTTCTTGTCCCCTAAATTCAGGAAGTATTGCTAATAAACCTTGTTTCAATTCTACGTGTGGTGCATTAGGTGGAAACATGATGCATGAAGGAACAGAATTTTGTGTAGGATGCAACAATTCATACATAGTTCTTCTATTCTCCTCATGATTATTACGTATTTCATCACCCATGATTGATGAAGAAGGTGAAGGTGATGGTGTGTCAAAAAGATTACCAAAGTAAGTTTCAAAAATTTCTAATCTGCCTCTCTCGTTTCTAACCCAAATGCTCATGCAACAATGAATACACAATCAAATAAAATAAAATAAAAACAAACAGAAAAATAAAAACAAAATAAGGGGAAAAAAAATGGAACGAAGTTACCAATAGAAGAATTTCCACCAGCTATGCTTTGCTCCAAAAAAAAAAAAAAACAAATTGCCTCTAAACACGTAGCAGCTCCCCGGCAACGGCGCCAAAATTGCTTGCTCACTCTCAAGTGCAGGAGATCGTAGCAATATAATTCTCGGAGTACCGAGGTCGAACCACAAGGAGCAGGGTAAATTCAAAGACAATATAATTAAATGACAATTTACGTGGAGAAAAAAAAATACTTTTGCTTGGTGATTGTTAACAAGAATAATAATAAAAACTGATTCAAATCAATAATGTATATACTAGAGCATCGGGGAGTTTCCCTATATCGATATGAGATTCTTTGTGATCTAAGAAAATATCTATTTCATAATTGATTGTTCTTATACAATTAAAAACTTATGATTCAGTTGAACTGAGACAATTCAAGAACGCATTATAACCTCGATTAATAATGCGGTTAGAAAAGTTTTTCAGAAAAACCCATTCACTTTAAAACCTGATTTCTATTTGAAACTATTAGAAATTCATCTAAACAATAAGAAAAACATGATTGAACTTATTGAAAGCATGGAAGAACTAATACATCAATAGAAATCTAATTGAACAATCAAATATGTCGTTGATAAAATCTTAGAAAAAATCACATTGAATATTCATACCGTATAGAAGAAACATAACCCCTAGCCCTAGCAAAAGGTTTAGGCTGCCATTAGAGAAGGAAAAATACAAGTTTTCTCTGCCCAAAATTCGTTCTCCTAACTTCCCTTCTAAACCCTAATGTCAAAGTGTCTAAAGAAAATAAAACTTTTACTATTTTAATTTCCGTCCAGGTTTACAGCGGTAACTTGTGAGTTAATTTCGGCCTTCAAAACTTGCGAATTTGGAAAAACTCAAAACTGGAAAGTTGTAGATAATTAAGTCACGGTTCCAACCCATCTGGCCTTGTATCAATTGGATTTTTGATGAGTGAGATACGCCCAAAATACTGATCAGTGCTCAAATCAGATTTTTCCTTTTCAGATTCTGCCTCTTTGATTTCTTTCCTTATTTGAAGCTTCCAATCAGAGTAGACGATCCAAGCACTCCAGCCACTCCTTAGACATTTGAGCATGATTCTTTAGCTCCACTTTAATTATAGTTTGGCCTCCATTCTCTCACAAATTCCTGTAAACTCATCTTTCTCACATGATTTCCTAAAAGTAGAAAATTATACACAATGAATAGCATCTTATTCAAGAAATTATGTAAAGATAAATAATAGGGACTACTGCAAATAATAGTTTAATTATACCAATTAAGCATAGTAATAAGGAGATAACGCCCACGTAAACATATAACAAGTATACATTTTAAGGCGTTATCACCTATTTGTGTGGGTTATGTCAAAACCTTATTTTTGAAAGTTTAGGCCAGAGGCGCAGTCTCTCACAATGTATAATTATTATATATAATTTTTTTATAGTATAATATTTTTTGGCCAAGTCAAGGTGTTCCTGTGAACACCCTGGCTTCTATGTAGAGCGGCCCATGATTGGTCCATGGAGTTTCGAAGTATCTAATGAAATAGTTTGGTCGAAAGCTAGGACACAACTTTCTTATAATAAAAAAAAAAAAAAAAAAATTTCCTTGTAAAAGATAAAACAATTTGTGTTGCGTAGGTCAATACAACTATGTAAGTTTTACTCTATTATGGTATACCTATATACCTCAATAGAGTATTATTGAAATTCTTACTTTTTTAGTCCCAATATCAAAAATAATTGAAGACTTTTCGTTATATTTGTATTTGGAGGTATTAGAAATTATCTTCTAATAGTCATTATGTAGCACTGTTTATTCGTCACTATGTTAGTTATAATTCATGCAGAAAATTTGGTATTATTATTGAGAGCTATTGTGTGACACTGTTCACTGCTGTGCAGAATTGTTTACTTTCACTACTCACTGTATTATTATGAATTTACTGTTCATCTTTTGGCTTTTTCACTTTTGTATTCCTATATTTATAGCGTTTGTATGAGTTAGAATAGGCAAGCTCATAGCAAGCTAATAGAAGCCTTAGGCATAGGAGAAGATACGAACATTAGTCCCTTTGTATCAAAACCCCTCTCCGATCCTCTATTAGTCCCAAAATAAAAAAAAATTCCTTGTATTAAAAAAATTATCGTTGTATCAGAGGAATCATCCTTGGATTATTTTGAAGAATTTGAGTGAGTTAAGTATTATTAAAGTAAGTTTTTTATCTTTTCAAAATAGATATTTATTATCAGTTTTTATATATTGTATTGTTATTTTGCTCTTGAAACACATTTCTTTTTTAGCATCCATCCTTATTATTCTCTTACCGCCCAGTAACTGTTAGTAATAATTCCAAATTCTATGTGAACAGCAACTGCTTAGTGACAGATGAATAGTGCCGCACAGTGACTGTTAGAAGATAATTTCTAATACATCCAAATACTAATATAGTGAAAAGTATTCAATAATTTATTATATTAGGATTGAAGTGGCAACTCCCCATGCACAAAGTATTTGGAAGTCTAGGGCGGAAAAGGGTTTAAACGGTAGGGTAAGTAGCATATTGTAATTATCTCAAAAATAAAATGTTTAGTTTTTTTTTTAATATTGATTGTGTCATCTATGATCTATTTTTGTTAATAATCTAAATTCTAAGCGTTAAGTGCGGTCAGATTACTAAGCACACATCTATTGTGAAAACTAGTAAGTTGCCCGTGCGATGCATGGATAATATTGTAATGTTTTATATAAATTTTATTTTTTGGAAAATGTTATAGATATATTATAGCATATTTATTATAAAACTCTGTAGTAATAAGTTTATCATAAAAAGTAACAATTATAAATTTCACACATATATTTATTATTATTATTTTGTTCAAATAATGAGTAATAATTAAAACAACTTTTGAGTAATATTGTACAATAAAAATTAATAAAATTGTATGGACACAAATCGTACAGGAACTACGTTGTACTTACGAAACCTGCCCAATGAGCCCAAAAACAATGAATTTTATAGAGAGTGGGCTTCCAATCTAGGTTTGTAGACGTTGGATAACATAAAAGCTAAGTAAAATCACAGAATACATGCATCCTCCTTGTACGTGGATAAATCACTATCTCATATATTGATGCCAAGGACAATCTTTGGTATTTTCCTTACAATTTCTCTCTTGTGTGTGTGTGTTTCTCTTCCCCCCCCCCCTTTCTTTCTTCTTTCTTTGCCTTTTATAGGCTTTTATGATCATCTGCCATGTGTAGGTAATATGCTTCTCTTAGATATTTGTCCCATCACTCCATTCTGCTAAAGTCTTTGGCGGTAGGTCTAAGATTGAACTCCCCTAATCAGGCGTCACTTCCTCATTAATGCGGCCAGAGAGGTAGGTATAGAGCCTTTAATGCGGGGGTAGCAGCTTTATCCTTGATATTTTCTGTCACTTCTCTTTGTCTCTTACCCTTGTTTTCTCAGCCTTTGCGTCCAAGTTCTTCAGTATTGGTGCCCTTATACTGTCAGATCACTCCTTTCGTCCTCAGCTACATATGTCCGAGGACGCGACCATCCTCGGACATCATGCTTCGTGATGTTCTGCTCATGCATGACACCTTTCTTTTGTCACGTTACTTCATAGGCAGGACTTATCATGTCCTCGGACCATCCATGCTATTGGGTTGGGCTTCCACCTCGCGAGAACCTTTGGGCCGGCCCAGTATATGTCTTGGGCCCGTTTACACTACAAAAATCATATTAATTTATTTTATATTATTGATTTTTATTATGTGATATAATAAAAAGTTTCATTACAAAATCTTTTTTTTTTTTGTTTCTTCAATACTTTGTTATTGCGGTATGATGACGCTTGAAAAGCTTGTTAAGGAGTATGTTACCATCATCTGTTTCTTCATATTCAACGTTTGAAGTTTAGTTTGTCTATATTTGTTAAATTTTTTATCTTTCATCACTTTTTCCTTTTGTTGCATCATTTGTGTTATTCACTAATGACTTGGCATCGGGAGATTCTTGATTGGATCTTACAAAGATTGGACTTTGTCGCTAAGATTTATAGTAGGTATTTGTATTTATATTAAATTTCAATGATGTGACAATTTTTTGTAAATTTTATATATATATTTTTTGTTAATTTTGGAATAGTGCAGCAAAAAGAATTAATAATTTAATATAGCATATTAGATTGTGTATTTTTTTTTTCTTCCTTACCTTTTTGTCATTTGAAGGTGTATAAAAAATCTTAGCCATTATCAATAGTTTTACAATAATTTAAAGGCAGAAATCACATTTTCATCTTTATATTTTTAGGCAATTCTCACTTTGATCTCTAGATTTTATTTTCACCGCTTTTAGTCCCTATTCTGAAAAACTCTTCTCGTTTTGGTTCCTGCCGTAATATCAAAGACGAAAAATGCTTACGTGGCAAATGGAGTGCACTATTGGCACACTAAAAGCTCAAGTGGCCATTAAAATAATAATAAAAAATGCCACGTCAGCATTAAATTAAAAAAATTAATTTATTAATTTTAACTAAATAAAAAATAAAAACGGAATTAAAAACTAAAAATCATATTAATTGAGATCTAAGTATGTCTCGAACAAGAACAATAAGAACACAAATCCAGATCTAAGAACACAAACCCAGAAATTAAAAAAAAAAAAAAAAAAACCCAGTAAATCTTTGTCCTTGAGAAACTTTCTCCTATCCCTCGTATCTGAAAATATACTGTTCTTTCCGATTTTGCCCTCTGAAATTCTGGCCAAAATGAACGACTTCGAGGGCCTATTAGCCTCTGATTCGGCTTTAAAGCCCAAGGCAAATCGACTCCGATGGCCGGTTCCAAATCGACCTCCACCATCGGAGGATCATCAACGCGTCCTCGCTCCTCCTCCAATTCCTTCGAAGATCGCGATTCTCTCTTCACCACTACCAACCCACAGTAGAAATCCCAAGATTTCAGCTCCGGATTTGGCGATCTCTTCGGCTCCGCTTGCTACGCCCCCAAATTGGACGCCACCACCACGACTTCTTCCTCCTTTAATTTTGATGTTTAGCGATTTCGGTGCTCCGGCGAAGTCTTCGTCTTCATCGTCGGCGATCCCGGTCCTACGACAAGCCGGTTTACGATGATGACATTTTTGATGGCGTCCCGGGGCTTAAGAGCTCGGTGGCCACTACTAACATGGTTTCTATGTGGTGTGTTGGTGATTTATTAAGTATCCATGATTATTACTCAAATAGTATCTTGACTAAATAACCATCTGGTCTTAAGTCTAGATTGGATCTCGCTTTGTGATTAAAACCTAGATCTTTCATCTTCTTAGTTTGCTAACGTTAGATCTTTCATCCTGTGTTTTCTTGCAACTAAGCGAAGCAGAAACTTTCTCAGGGAAAAAGATTTACTGGGTTTTTATTTTTTATTTTTTTTATTTTTGGATTTGTGTTCTTATTATTCTTATTCAAGACACACTTAGATCTTAATTCATATAATTTTTAGTTTTTAATTCTGTTTTTAATTTTTTTATTTAGTTAAAATTAATAAATTAATTTTTTTAATTTAGATACTGACGTGGCATTTTTATTTTTATTTTAATGGCTACGTCAGCTTTTAGTATGTCAACAGTGCACTCCGTTTGCCACGCGTGCATATTTCGTCTCTGATGTAACGGTAGAGACCAAAACGAGAAGCATTTTTCGGGATAGGGACTAAAAGCGGTGAAAATAAAATCTAGGGACCAAAGTAGGAATCGCCTGAAAATATAAGGATGAAAATGTGATTTTTGCCTAATTTAAATGAGTTATACCTCAGTTTGTTTTTTAGCAAGATCTTTTGTAGATTTATTTAGGATTTTCTCAGTATCTCTATCAAATATCACAAGAGTTGTTTTGTTAGTTGCATCGAAAACTTCAATTTGAATTCTATATCTGAAGTAGTTAGCAATTGTGTATCTATATATATATATATATAGTAGTTATAGTGAGATGAATATATTATAAATATTTGGAGAGTATGTAGTTAATGTGAGTGCCTACCCTGGGGAAAGAAAGATTTGTTTATGTTTTACATTTTGCACACCAAAATAATCCTACTTATGGTTTGACATTCCTTTCACAAAGCACAAACAAAATGTAATACCAATCCATTATTGTATCAATGTTGCATTCTGTTGCAATACCCTAATAGTTCGCATCTTGCAATAAATTTTGAAATTAATATGTATTATTTTTTTTTATGTAAATAACATGATATATATTTTTTTAATGTAAATGGTGAGTATAATTTGAAATGATTAACAAACTTGTTTCGTAGGATTTCATTCAATGCATTTTATATTTACTATTGTCTTCATATTCTTTAAACATAAATGCACCTATGAAAATTGTTTTGCATGTATTTTTAGTATTTCTTGTATAGGATCATATTTTTTTTTTATCATTCCTATCATTGATTTTTTTTTTAAGGAAAATATTAAGTAAATGGCATTTTGTGAGATAGTATATGCTATTTATTAGATTTTTTGTTATTATAAATTTTAGAAATATGCACTTGTCAATTATTTCATCAACCTCAGAGATCTCAAGATTTATATATATATATATATATATGTATATATTTAAAATGTTGCACTAGTCTATGACAAAGAGAATTTGTTTGCATAAATTGCATAGAACAGTATTAATAGACAAAAGTGTATTGAATTAAAATTGAGGAAAAATGAAGACATGATTTCATGAGAAAGAGATTTTTTAGAAGTATCATCTACATGTGGGGGAGAAGGAAGAGAGTTTGTAAGTGGGTATGAGTTTTGGCTTTGATTTACACGTGAGAATGGTCAGACTTGGGTCATAATATAATATATAAGGTAATAACTGGGCTTGAGTTTTTCATAAGGTTTGGTCAATTTTTAAAAGATAGTCAATTTTGTATATAATAACTTTTGGTCTAATTGTTAAGAGCAGCCCATATTTTATATAATAATAAAAAGAAGTCGCTATGATCTATGGGGGAACAGTAAAAAAAAAAAAAAAAAACTTAATAAAAAGAGATAGAAATGCTAAATCAAATGAAGTTATTATGATCTATTGGGTAATAGTAAAAAAAAACTTAATATAATAATAAAAAGAAGTTACTTTCATTTATTGGGTAATAGTTAAAAAAAACTTAATAAAAAGAGCGAAAAATGACTAAATTTATATAATAGTAAAAAAAAGTTACTATGATAATACAAAGTTATTATGATCTATTGGATAACAGTAATAAAAAACTTAATAAAAATTGGTGAAAATGGCTAAATTTATATAATAGTAAAAAGAAGTTATTATAATTTATTGGGTAACAGTAAAAAAAAAAAAAAAAAAAACTTAATGAAAAGAGGTAAAAAAATGCTAAATGCAATATTAAAGTGCCACATAGTAGGACCTCATGCGCTCTCACATGAGGTCTTTGCTTTAATATATAATATATTGATGTTTCCTTGATCATACTTATCATTTATTGTTAGTTAACTTACAATATTATAGGCAAGATTTTCACATAGCTTTTCCAAATGGAATCATGATCCCTTGATCAAGCAATTTGGCAACGGATCAGCGGATTTTTGATGATATTGCTACCAAAATGAAAACAATGCTCTCAATTCAGAATTCAATTTTTCAAAAAAAAAAAAAAAAAAAAATATCAAAATGCAATTAGGAATTATGAAGTTACAATGAGTAACTCACTTCTGAATACAAATAATTCCTCTTGCATATCAGAAACAAGCAAGTGGCCTTGCCATCGGGCATTACTCTCTTGACTTGCTCTTACTTCGGCTCATCTTTACTAGAGCACCAAGTACTAGTGGTATGCAAATTGCCCGTGACATATTCACTCCATTCCCTGAGGCATCAAAGTGTGCATCCCCTGTAAGTTTTACTCTATTAGGGTTTATCTATATACCTCAATCGAATGTTATTGAAATTTTTTACTTTTCTAGTCCTAGTATCAGAAGTTATTAAAGAATTTTCATTATATCAGTATTTTGACTTATTAGAAATTATCTTCTAACAATCACTACGCAGCACTGTTCATCCGTCATTGTATAGTTATTATTCACACAGAAAATTTGGAATTAATAATGACAGTTATTGTGTGACATTGTTCACTACTGGGTAGAATTGTTTACTTTCACTATTCACTGAATTATTATGAATTTACTGTTCATCTTTTGGTTTTTTCACTTTTGTATTCCTATATTTATAGCATTTGTACGAGTTAGAATAGGCAAGCTCATAGCAAGCTAATAGAAGCCTTAGCCAAAGGAGAAGATAAGAATATTAGCCCCTTTGTATCAAAACCCCTCTCCGATCCTCTTTCAGTCCCAAAAAAATCCTTCCTTGTATTAAAAAAAATTATCCTTGTATTAGTGGAATCATCCTTGGATTATTTTGAAGACTTTGAGTGAGTATCAGTTTTTTATCTTTTCAAAATAGATTTTTATTATCAGTTTTTTTTATATTGTACTTGTTATTTTGTTCTTGCAACACATTTCTTTCTTAGCATCCATCCTTATTATTCTCTTACCGCCCAGTAACTGTCAGTAATAATTTCAGATTCTATGTGAACATCAACTGCACAATGACAGATGAACAGTGCCGCACAGCGATTGTTAGAAGATAATTTCTAATACGTCCAAATACTAATACAGTGAAAAGTCTTCAATAATTTATGATATTGAGACCGAAATGGCATCTCCCATGCTCAAAGTGTTTGGGGGTTTAGGACGGAAAAGTGTTCAAGTTGTAGGGTTAACAACATATTGTATTTATCTCGAAAATAAGATGCTTGGTTTTGTTTAATATTGATTGTGTCATCTATGATTTATCTCTGTTAATAATCTAAAGTCGCGTTAAGTGCGGTCAGATTACTAAGCACACATCTATTATGAAAATGTTTCCTTTATCATACTTATCACTTATTGTTAGTGAACTCGCAAAATTATAGGCAAGATTTTCACATAGCCTTTCCAAATGGAATCATGATCCCTTGATCAAGCAATTTGGCAATGGATCAGTGGGTTTTTGATAATATTGCTAACCAAAATGAAAACAATGCTCTCAATTCAGAATTAAATTTTTCAAAAAAAAAAAAAAAAAACAGAATTCAATTAGGATAAAATTTATGAAGTTACAATGAGTAACTCACTTATGAACACAAATAATTCCTCTTGCATATCAGAAACAAACAAGCGGCCTTGCCATCAAGCATTACTTTCTTGACTTGATCTTACTTCGGCTCATCTTTACTAGAGCACCAAGTACTAGTGGTATGCAAATTGCCCGGGACATATCCACTCCATTCCCTGAGGTATCAGAGTGTGCATCCCCTGTAGATATCCTGTGTTGCTCTTCAAGATGGATTGAGTTTGGGACGTAGAAGCCTCCTCTTTCGCCTGGTTTAAACCCAATTAGCCGGCCCAGTGACATGCTACGGTCTTGAAAGAAAGATGCTGTGGACTGGTTCATCTCGCAGTGGATCAATACATTATTAGTAAGAGGGTGGGAGAAGCTTGTGTGTAAATAATGACTACTTGTGAGATATAATAGAGGAAATGTTCTTATTAGAAACGTTTAATTGCTTTTGCAGTCCTAACTTGCATTTTTAATGAGATGTGAACTAATATGGAAGCAACAAATCCCAGTTCTAGCAATGACATTCCCATAGAAGAGGTAAGATTCCCCTCATGAGTGAATCAAACAGAATTCTTTTTCATCAAATGCTACAATTGTCTTTTCAATAGCTTCTAGTGAACAGGTGGCTGAAGATTCATTTATAAATTTCAACAGAAAACTTAGTTAAGTTAGGAACAGAATTCAAAAAAAATTATATGTTAAAATGGCTATCAGGAAGTATATGTTCTTCAAGTTCCTATATAACCCATATACAGTTGAAATTATGAAAAAAAGAATTCAAATTAGATAGCAATGTGTATCGAGCAAGTATTTGGCTACAAAATCAAACATCCGTGCACTAGCATATATAAGAAAAAATGACATGAAAGGAAGATGAAAAGGATAAGGTCAGTTTGAGTCACCTCAGTGTCAAGGTTGGAGGATGAGAATGAGGAGAAACTGGTTGATGGCATGTGCACAGAGTAGGGCCGTACTGCAGCAGCCGGTAAGCTCTCCCTTACTCTAAGTCTTACGTTCATAATCCCAAGCCCAAGCGGCCATCCTTTCGGTTCCTGAGAAGAGTGATCAGTTAATACATAGTTTCACAGAATTCATAAAGTACAGAACAATTGTTTGTTGACATAATTTTGGTAAATACAAACATCAGCAGTTCAGATAATGAAGAAAAAAATTGGAATCATTACTCTCTAGAGTTATATTAATATAAAATGAAGCCTTCCATTCGATGATTTGTTCTGCTTTTTTTTATTTACTTACAGAAAAATTTCAAGTCTAAAATACATGCCAACGATGTCATAGTAAGGAGATCAGTGCCCCCCAGCTGTCCTGGCAACTGGATAATGAAAATGGAAAATAATTCGTGAAATACTTGAGTGGTCAAATAGGAATCTTGATCTCTGATACTGGGTTAACATGAAAGAAATTCTTTTTCTTCTGTTTGCAATTAAAAATCAAAGCAATTTCATTCACAAATCCATTATGTTTAAAATGCTAACAAGTCCTTAAATCACAGGCCAGAGAAAGAAACATGTTCATGGCCAAGCCTTTGTCACCAGAGTTTAGTTCGTTTTTGTTCCCCAATCAAAATTTCCTGCGTCCATAAGCCCCACAAAAGAGAGACAATCCCTACTCCCCCCATTTTTCCGTTCAAAAGACTGAAAAAGTTTCAACAAAGTCTGCATCTTGAATGAGGACATGCATATTGCAAGATAGGTGCTAGGAAGTGGTTGGTGCTGAAATCATACTCTCACACTGCTACTTACATTATGTCCTGGAATTTGAAGAGAAGTCCCAAGACAAATAGAGTTCTACTCCTTTTGCAAATGGAATATAGGTAATGCATACATTAACTTCTAACAACCTGAGAATACCATGAAAGCAATACTAGTTCTTTTAAATTGTTAAGGGATATATTGTGGTATCATGTATTAGCCCAAGTTTGAATAAAGCTCATCTACACCTAACCCTAGGCCTTGTAACATCTATATAGACCATACTAGGGTTCTCTTTATTATGTACTTCATCATATAATGAAAATGTAGTTGCTAGGGCTTTACACCGTGGATGTAGGCCATAATTCCCAACCATGTAACCATTGTCTTTTTTTATCTCTTTCTCCTCCATGCTTCTGATCACTCTCTACAATTTTCTCAGTTTTATTTTGATGTTAACCTAAATGAAGCAAGGATGAATTTGCCTTGGTGAAGTTGCAATAAAAACCAGGAAGAAGGCAAGCATTATGATAAAATAACACGGGTGCATTATGTGGAAAGAATCATTAGCAACATAGAGAAGACATCATATATTAAAAAAAGAGGAAATTTGTGAAAACTTTCTGTAACAACTTTTGACACAGCGATCATATGGCTGATTGTGAGTGCTAGATAAAAAAAAATTGAGTCCATATAAAAGTGATAGGCAATCACTTAGGGTCTGCCACAACTTTGATGTAGAGGTTAAAGTACAAAAAGTAGAAAACCAACTAATGAGAAAGATCAAATTTTAGGAAAATAGAAAAGAGAGGAAGTTGTAGAGGTTAAACTGCCGACAGAATTGCTTTTTTGTGGTCATTACTTTTAATAAGTACCTCTAGAATACTAACCACAAATCAGTTCTATAATTTTTTCCACTTCTTGTAATATGTAGAGGTACAAAAGCAATACTTCCTCTACAATACACATAGATTCTACAAAAGCAATACGTATATGCTGCGTTTAGATATGGGTTGCAGGCACCCTAGCATAAAGTCTGCCACTACAATTTCCACTAGGAGCTCTCCAATCATTAAAAGTTTCTCCTTTCTTTTTTTTTTAAAGCTTGCTCGTTCAAGTCTGATGAAACATAAAAATCAGCAAATTGAGACATTCTTCTACATGCATTTCATTTATAATAACTTCTTGGATTTCACTATTTGATTCCACCAAACATTTATTAAGCAGACAAAATTTCAAAACACTAAGAACCTAATATCATAAGCACATCCTAACAAAAATATTATTACAAGCATATATCAATTGCACTTTCCATAAAGAAGATATCAGCAACCAAAAGAGAAATTACTAGAAAGTAGCAACCCTGCCAGAGAAAAAGACTACAGAGCTAGATAGCCACTCAATTGGAATGTAATCCAACAGTCAAAACTTTAGAAGAGTGAGAACAACAAAGAAAAACCAGGGGCCCAAAGATTCAGCTTCCAATCCAATCCAACCATTGAAAACCAAATATTTATAGTAATACCCAGAAGAGAAAATTTTACAAACCTTGAAGAAACTGATCTTCCATTTCCCAAAAAAAATGTAAAAACACAAGAAGAAATTCAAGAAAACCACAAAATGTATTTGTCCTCTTGACATCAAAGAATTCCAGTAATGAACATTACCTCTGTCTCTGTGACCATGGAGTCTCAATGGCCAACAAAAGAAATTGGGTTGTACTGATGATCACAGAGGATCCGCAAGAGCAAAATAAATGTTTCAGAAAGACCAATGAAGAATTATGAGTCTTTCATTTCATAAGCTTCCTTAACTATGACAAATTTTTAAGAGCTTGGGTCCCACTTGGATGTTCAGCCTTAAATATCACAACTCATTCATAGACAACCTTTTTTTTATGTTAGAAATTGACAATTACTACCGTTCAAACATAAAAACAACAGTCTAACCGTTGGTTTACCGCTATATTTCACAACTCATACCGAAATCTGCACCACATCAACAACTCTCAATCAATGACTTGATGATCATTTTGGATGAAGGTCTTTTTCATTCCGGCGTGATCACAGTTAATGTGATCAGTGTCACATCAATAATTTAATAAATAAATTTTTTAATTATTATTTTATTTTGCGATTAAAAATACATGCATTGTTAGCACTAGCCGCATTTTTTTTTTTGGATTTACATGTTTTACTTATGGTAGTTTTATTTTATTTTTTATTTTAACAAAAAATTGTATTAGTACCTGATTGATTACTGGTGTGAAAGAAAAATATGAAGATGGGAAAAATTAGTTTAATGATAAAAAAAAAATTTCACATTTGTGGGAAAGAAAAAACAATGGTATTATTTTTATGTTTTTTTAAAAAGAAGAAATTGTATTAGTACTTAACAACTAATGTGATAAACAAATGTGGAGGAGAAAGGATTTTTTTTTTAATATATAATTTAGCTAACAATTATGTGTTTTTAAATTACTAATTTTACATTTCTAATTCTATGATTTAAGCCTTAAAAATGAATGAATTTGAAAGTATCTTAGGCATTTAAATTAAAGATTTCAAATAAGAGAAGCCCTTTAAATAGTAGTATAAATTCCCATCATCACTCGTAACCAAAGAGGTAAAATCAAATAAACATTGGAAATGATATATTTAATATATTAGGAAACATGATGCATAATGAGACTGTTCAGCTACCTCTTGCACCTATCTCTAACTTATTGGTGAGGTTTAAATAAAAGAGGAGGTAGTGTATGTTCCTTATCATGGTTATTAGTTGTTGTGTTTCTTAATTTTGGAACAATTTTAGGTAATGCATCAAATTACATGGTCACTTACACAAATTTTGACATGTTTACATATATATATATATATATATATATATTAGAATAGCATTTTCAGTTATATCTGCTTGGGACCAATACCAAATGAGGCTGGAATGTTGTAGCAATCAGCTTTATCTATTGCGCCCAAAAAGAAAGATAAAAAGAAAAACTTCTATAGTGCAATTTAAGTTCCCAAAAGGGCTACTACATTTTAACCGGCTGATTATATTGAGCTGATTGTACAAAACATTAAACCAAAAAATTCTTATAAAATTAAGAAGCAGTAATTTTTTCATAGCTAACAATACCAATCCTATATAAATGGAGTTTATGGATATAGTAATTGATCAAGATATGAGTTGTTACTCACTGACTTAACAAACTGCCATTTTATTGCCTTTATGTCCTTGAATTCCAGTTGGCATGCATTAGTTACATGTGAAAAATTAAGGAGGTAACTCACTGATCTTCTCTAAATCTAATTTTGGTTTTTTTTTTTTAAAGAATCACTTTTTGGTTTTGTTAACTAGTGGCCAAGGGACCATGAATATGATTAATAAATAGTAAATATTAATTATGAACATAATTGGTGGATTCTAACAATATAATAAATACATATTTTTTTTAAAGTAGTGCTACATGTTCGAAATATTTAATAATTAATTTATTATATTTTAAACATCATTCTAGTAATTTTGTACATACAAAAATTCAATCATTATAATTATAAGTGTTATCTCAATATTTATGAATAGAATATCAAATATTGATTTTAACTTGTTGTATAAGACAGTCTATGAAACTTGGTTGACCTAAAAAGTCACAGAACCGCCAATGCTAGCCAATCACGGAAGATAAAAATATGGATGGGTTTGGTAAAATGATAATGACTTGGATACAGCTCAGTCGCAGTGAATGTGATGTGGAGGTTGCGTTGAGTTTTCCTTGGAGAGAGGAAGTAAAGGTGAAAGTGAAACTACACATTTCTTCATTGATTTTTAGTTGAACTTCGGATAAAAGTAAAAATAAAATAAAATAAAACAGAGTGAGATTAGTTGAACAAAGTGAAGGAGCGCTTTCCCATAAAAAAAAAGAAAAGAAAAGTGAAGAAGCGCTTCCACCACGTCCATGTTCAAGTCCACGTGGCAAATAATGTGACACACAAAAAAGTACAGTTATATAAGTACAGTTTTGCAGATAGCGACTCCCCTACGATGCCGACACTTCCTACGTCCCAACTAACACGCCACTCCCACTCCCACCATTTTATTTTGAGTTATTTTCAAGTTTTAACTTTCAACCCAGTGATGGAGTATTTGCCCCTTATAAATTTTTTTTTTATTTTAAAATGGTGGAGTATCTGCCCCTAATAAATAAAAATAAAAATTTGCTAACAAACCAACAATTGTTCCAAAAGTATTGGTTTACAAAATATTTTTAAAAAAAATTGTATTAAAAAATAATAAAGTGATTATTATTATTTTTTTAAATTTTTTATATTTTCTATAAAAGTAATGTAAAAGCTTTTCTAAAAAATTTATTAACAACTACCTTAATACACCCATTATTCCTTTAACATGACTCTAAAAAATGAAATCTATTTCACATTACCAAAACCATTTTATCAATTACTAAAACATATCATATGTTTCATTTATTACTTTGTGTTACATCATATTAAAATATTCATTTTTTTTCTTTCCCCGTTCCTAACCAGGAGTAAAACCCAACAATCCAACAACCCACACAAATTGGCAATCCACAAAACCCAACAACCCACAAAACTTGGCAACCCACCCCACAAAGGGGAAATGATTTGCATGTGCTATAGTGGTAATTAACTTTTAGATGTTACTATAGCATGCTGTAAAACTTTGAACCGTAATAAAGTACTAAATGTGGTAGGTTTTGGAAAAGAAAGGAATTCCTTTAAAGTATGTTAAGTTGACTAAGGTATGTATAACAAAGTTGTAACTAATATGAGAAGAAGTGGAGGAATCACAAGTGACTTTTCTATTATAGTATATTTGTATCAAGGATTAGCATTAAGTCCATATCTCTACACTAACAATGGATGAACCCACTATATCAATTCAAGTGGAAGTCCATTGGTGTATGCTTTTTGTAGATGATATAGTTTTAGTAGCTGAAATTAAAAGTGGAGCTAATGACAAGTTAGAAATCCAGTGCGAAGCTCTAGAATCTAAAGACTTTCGACTAATGCAAGTTTAGTGAAAGTAGAAATACAAACAAAGGGGTGGTAAGACTCGATGCTCAAGAATACTAAAGAGTGAGAGTTTTTGATATCTAGAATCAATAATTCATAAAGATGGAAAGATTGAAGATGATGTAATCATAGGGTAAGAGTAGCATGGATAAAGTGCAGAAGTGCATCATGAGTATTGTATGATTGTAGAAGACTTATTATGTTAAAGAAAAAATTTTATAAGACTAATATATGATGAGCTATGCTTTATGGTATCGAATGTTGGGCTGTTAAGAAGTAACACATTCATAAAATGAGTGTAATTTATATGAGAATATTCACATGAATAAGTGGAAATACACGAAATGAGAATTCAAAATGAGAAAATTCGCTTAAAAATAGTGTTAATTCCTATTGATGAGAAGATAGGAGAGAGTCGCTTGAGATGATTTGGTTTTGTTTAGAAGAGAACAATTAATGCACTGGTAAGAAAGAGTACGTTAATACAAGTTGAGGTAATTGAAAAAGGTAGAGGAAGACCCAAAATAGCATTGGTAGAAGTAATAAAAAAAATAACTTATCAACTAAGAGAATAATAGAGAGTGTGACCATTATTGTAGCGAAAACTCTATCCTAAATACTATATTACTTAGTAATTGCAACAACTAGAAAGCCTTCTTAGAGAAAACCTCAATTTGTTCTTCACAAGAATGCCTTGTGTGGCATAACATTAAGAGAAGAAGAAAACTCTTTTATACTCTCTCTCTCTCTCTCTCTCTCTTTTGATGCAAGAATAAAAGATCCCCCCCTCCCTCCACCCCAACACACACACACACACACACACACACACACACGTACGCTTCTTTTATAGTGTGTGTATGTCAAATAAGGTTGCTTAAGGAAAAAGCCACTGGCTTTAGCATGTGGTATGTGTGCACACCAAAAAATTTTCCCCTCTAACCCACTAATGGTAGGAAATATTCAATTTAACTCCTTAGTTGAAATAACATGGAGGTGCTTTCATGCTCTCATGCATGTAGACGCAATGTAATGTCTTGCAGTTACACTTGCAAGAGTTAAATGGCCTCCCTAGTGGGGTTCATAGAGGTCCTTCCTTCACACTAACAGAACTAATGAAGTGGAGGATAAAAGATAGGAAGCAATAGTGAAAGAGCTAGAAGCACTGTGGAAAAGCTATCCTTTACTAAGGAGGAAGATGAAAGGATTGAATTGGGAAGTAGTAGTATGAGGGCTGCTAAGGAGGTAGGGAAAAACTGCTTGTTAATGAAGGTTCTGTTATATAAAAGCATTAGCCTAGAAGCATAGAGGAAGAATATGAGAATGCTCTGGAAACCTAATAAAGGAGTCCAAATATCAGAAGTTGAGGATAGCATGTTCCTGGAGGAATTTGGAGACGAAAGAGATAAGAGGAAAGTGTTGGATATGTGTCCGTGGAGCTACAAGAAACAATTAATAGTGATCCAAGACTATGAGAGTGAGATGGTCTTGAAGGACATCAACCTAAGATGGTCACCCTTTTAGGTCCAATTTTTTTACCTCCCGTTGAAGAGCAGAACGATGTAGACAGGCTAGACCATTGGGTCTAAACTAGGGGTGGTTATGGAGGTGGATGTCCTTAAATCAAGGGTGCAATAGGGGAAATGTTTGAGAGTTTAAATACAAGTTGACATCACAAAAAAGCTAATAAGCGGTAAGAAAATCACAATAGAAAGGGGGAGAGTAGGTGGATTAACTTCAAGTATGAGAGGTTACCCAACTTCTGTTATAGATGTGAGCTTCTTACTCATTATCTAAAGGACTGCCCGGAATCCACGAATGCCAACAATCAACTTGAGAAGGAAACCCTATAGTATGGAGCATGGCAAAGAGGAAACCCTTAAGGAGGAGTGCAAGGGAAATGATTAACTTGGGATATGGTGGGGACCCCTTAAAGAGTAGAGTGATGAATGACAGTGTGATGGAGAAGGCAGCGGAGGTTGCAAAAAGGATAGGCAAACCAGAGATGATTAGGGCAAACAACGAGATGGTGTTGACACCCCTAAAGGGAAGCAACCCTTCGGGGATTACAATAAAGTCAAGGGTCTCAAAGCCTGATTCAAGAGATTTACACGAAAAAGGTAAGGTCAACGAACCTAGGGGAAAGGGAGAGGAAAAGATAGCCAAATTGGGGGAAGATTCTTGGGACCAACCCATAGGAAGGGATAGGCCAAAAGACACTATGGTGTAGGAAAACCAAAATAGTCAGAAATAAGAGCCCACTTTTGAATTTATCATGGTGCCAAAACCACGGGGTCTTGAGCAGAAGTTAGGCCTAAAAAGGGTGAGTGATGAGTTGGGCCAAATGGCGATGTGCTTTGACTAGGAAAGAGAAGTTCCAACCCCTTTGTAGGAATTATACCCTAACTCTACTAATTTGAAGAAGAGAAGGGTTTCAAAGAAAGCAAATAAACTCTTTGTGGAAGTAAACTTGAAGGATGACGTTGTGGCAGTGGCTGCGGCGTAGCACTGTCGAGCCCAATGAGCCTCATATTATGGAACTGTTAGGGTTTAGGGTCATCCCTAGCAATTTGAACGCTCATCGACGAGGTGAAAGTGAAAAACCTAATCTTAGTTTTCCTTGTGGAAACTAAAGCAGGCAAAAATCGAATAAGAGGCATTCAAAACAAGCTGGATTATACCCAGGGGATCACGGTTCCTAGAGACGGTAGAAGTGGTGGACTGTCCCTATTGTGGAAAGAAGGCACGAATGTGAGATTCAAAAGTTGTTCCAACTCTCACATTGATATTGTCATGTATGAGGGAGCAGAGGCAGAATTGTGGAGAGAAACCAGTTTTTATGGGCATCCAGACTCGGGGAAGAGGCATATATCTTAACAACTACTGGAATCCCTATAAGCTCAGTGTAATATGCTATGGATCGTCTTTGGTGATTTCAACAAGATTACCCACTAGGAGGAAAAACTAGGTTGGATGGAAAGGAAGGTGAAACAAATGTAAGCTTTTAGAGATTACATGGACCGATGTGGGTTAATAGACCCAGGATTTTTGGGCCAGAGATTCACTTGGTGTAATTGGAGATTAGGTGACCGACGCACCTTCATTAGACTTAACAGAATGGTCACTAATGAGGAATGGATGGAGAAGTTCCCAGAGGCAAGTGTGTTGCACATTTCGATGTTGTGTCTGACCACTACCTCTTATCTCTGTATCTTTAAAGAAGTCATCCAGCCAACTGGTTAAAAGAAGATTTTTCTAAGAAGCTATGTGGACAAGAGAGCCAGGGTGTAAGGAGATTGTTGAACAGGCATGGGATCTACTTAGGGGGTGATCCAGAATTTTAGATCCAAGACCAATTGAGAAGCCATTAAGAGCATCTCCAAAGGTGGAATAGGAATGTCTTTAGCAATGTTAACAGGGTGCTAAAACAAAAGCAAGGTCTACTCTAGAAACTTGAAGCCCGCAACTGCCTTCATGAGACAGTGAAAGAGATTCATAAGCTGAAGAAAGAAATTAATAAGGTCCTACTCAAGGAGGAAATAATGTGGAATTAGAGATCAAAGGTATGTTGGATCAAATGGGGTGATCGAAACACAAAATTCTTCCACTCAACGGCAAGTTAGAGACGAAGGAAGAATAAAATTAGGGGGCTCTTGAACTCAAATGGGGAATGGCAAGAGGGACAGGAAGAGATTGATGGCATTGTCCTTGACTATTTTGCATCTATCTACAACTCTTATCAGGCCAATTGTTTCGAGGCCAGTCTAACTGCAATAAATGTGCAAGTAACACAAGACATGAATGTTGAGCTGCTGGTAGAATTCAAAGCAGAGGAAGTATGGAGAGCACTGAATCAGATGCACCCCACCAAGTCCCCACGCCCAAATGGTATGTCCCTTATTTTTTACCAAAAACATTGGGATGTTGTTTTTTTTGGTTCATGTGTTATATTTTGTGTCTTAGATGTCCTTAATAACTGTACTATGCCGAGAGGTATAAATGAAACATATATATGCCTGATCCCTAAAGTTAAGCACCCACAAAAGATCATTAAATTCAGATCCATCGGCTTATGCAATATGCTTTACAAAATTATTTCCAAAGTGCTTGCCAGTAGGTTGAAGAGAACACTTTCAAAGGTGATCAATGAATCCCAGAGTGCATTTGTCCCGAGGAGGCTCATAACAAACAATGTTCTAGTACCTTTTCAAACAATGCATTGCATCAATCAGAGGAAGAATGGGAAGGAAAGGATTATAGCCATCAAGCTAGACATGAGCAAGGCATACGATAAAGTGGAGTGGGTGTACCTTGAAGCAATGATGTGAAAAATGGGCTTCCACGACAAATGGATTTCCCTCATGATTATATGTGTAAGCACTATATCTTTCTTGATGTTGATAAATAGAGAACCCAAGGGAAAAATTATTCCATTGAGGGGGTTACAACAAGGAGATCCTATTTCCCCTACTTATTTTTGCTATACGCTGAGGGATTATTTGCTATGCTGAGAAAGGAAGAGATGAAAGGAATGATCAAGGGTGTATCGTTCAGAAGAGGTGCCCCACAAGTCTCCCACCTATTATTTGTTGATGACAACATAGTATTCTATAGGGCTACAGTGGGGCAAGGCAGACGAGTGAGTAAGATACTAGTTGATTATGAAAATGACTCAGGTCAGAAGCTAAACAAAGAGAAGACATCCTTGTATTTCAGCAAGAACACAAGCAGGGAAACTCAAAAACAAGTGAAGACACTGATTGGTGCCCAAATCATCCATTATCATGAAAAATACCTTTGTCTACCTCCATTACTAGGAAGAGAGAAAATGAGGGCTTTTAATCGCATAAAAGATCAAGTAGGGAGGAAAATTGTTAGTTGGAAAGGTAAACTCTTATCTAATGCAGGAAGAGAAGTACTCATCAAAGCAGTGGCCCAGGTAACCCCCATTTACACAATGAGTTGTTGGTGCATAAATATGGAAATCGCCAAATATTGGTAGCTACAAGGTCAATGTGGATGATGTGATATTCAAAGAGCTGGGCTGCTATGGAAATGGTGTTGTGATTCGCGATTATAAAGGACAGATCATGGGTGCAATGAACAAAGACTTGACTTCCCTTTGGGTGCTCTTGAGGTGGAAGCTAAGGCTATCGAGGAAGGCATCATGCTAGCGTGAGAGCTCAGCCTTAAAGATATCATGGTGGAAGAGGACTCCCAAATAGTAGTCGGGGACTTGGCTGATGCAAGAACAGCTCCGAGCTCCATTCAAAAGGCGATAGAAGGAACCAAGGAAACTCTGGGTTGTTTCAACTCATGGAGGATTTCCCACATTCACAGGAGTGGAAATACTACTGCTCACATTAAGGCTAGACATGCCAAGTCTATTCTAGATTGTATAATTTGGGTAGAGGATATTCCACCCCCTATTATAAACCAAATTCTAAAGGATGTAATCTCTATAGATTTTAGTCCAGTTTAATAAAAGTCTTTACAAGCTGATTAAAAAAAAAAAAAAAAACTCCTTAGTTGAAATCCATGTTGGTCAATCCTACATAAACTCAAGCTTCTTCTTGGGCACAACATTCGTCATCATGATAGAGAATTTTTCTCTATGTGAATTTGCATAAACTATTGCTTAATCACTAGTGTAGCCAATGGTATCTTAAGTCAATGCATTCTGAGCATGAATGACATTTAGCATCTTGCTCACTTCTAATAAACTTTAACTATAGCTTCTAATGTTGCTAATCTACAAGTAAAGCATAAAACTAAAGAAAATTTAAAAAGCTAAAAAAATATAAATAAAAAGACAAGAATTTGAAAGACCGGAAAATAATGAAAATTGGAAAACTAAAAGAAAAGTCACCTAGATGAGTAATTTTATCGATCCTCTCCATTTTAGAGAACCACCGCACAAAGTAAAGCACTAGAGTTCTAATACAAAATTTAAACTAAAGGATTAAAGCTACCTAAGAAAAGAGTGTTTAACCTTTGGAAGCCTAGATTGTATTATGAGCTTTGTTTGGTATTAAATTCAGCTTTTAGCTTTTAGTCTTTATGTACTTTTTTTTTTTTAAATTTTAATTTTTCCCGCATTTTCTCATTGTTTTCAAGGTACAAATATACTTTCAGCAAAAAATTAAATAAGTTATTCCCAAACGGATATCACTTTATTTTAAGTGCCTTTGGTATCCTTTTTTTACTATGTTCTGTGTTGGTATGAGAGCCCTTTTTTTATAGTTGAAAAATGGGGTGCAAAATACACTCATAGCAACGTGGGACTAGGGTTTTGTCCTAATTTTCATGCTTTATTTTTTTATTATCAAAAACTTCACATATACAAAATTTTGGCTACTAGCTACATACGTGGTCTCAAGGCTACATATGTGAGGCCACATATGTAGCGATAGGCCTTGCATATGTAGTACTAGGTGTTTTTATATAAAACAAGGGTCATGATAACAAGTGCCCTTAACAATTCATTTTAGGAAAATTTTAACACCACTTTTATGAGAAATGGAAAAAACTGTCAAAATATTAATTGTTTTTATTTTCTTTTTCCATAAAAACTTTTTTTAAATAGATTATTAATTATTACCCTAAGGGCATTCGTTAGCATTTCTCAAAAAAAAAAAAAAAAAATTAATGATGTCATCATTGAGGATTGGAGATTTAAGTTGTTGGCAATATAGATAAGTTATTTACAATTCCATCTTTTTAATTTCAAGAACCAAATATAAACCTTTTGAATTTAATGAATGATGATCGATCTTAAACTAAATTTCATAAACCAAAAATGTAATTTATTTAAAAAAAAAAATTCAGTGCCAATTTGAAACTAATACTCACTTGGCACTACAATAACTGTTTAAGACTTTTTAATCCCATTAAGGATCAAGCATTCATAAATTTTCTTCTCTTGACCTCTCAATTAATAGGTATTTTACCTCATATTTCATCTCTTTTGGTAAATATCAAGAGATGTAGGAAGTACTAACCAATTGAGTTACAAGACTCTTGTCTCTTGTCAAGAATTACTCAAATCTAAATATTAAAGGCTCGGTCATAATTTTCATCAAATAGAAAATTTAAGTACATATCCATAAGTGTAGTACATTGATTAGATTCTCCAATTAGATTCACACACAATGTTGCATTAACTAATAAAATACAAACAATGTATACTAGAATAATTACATTAAATTCAGTTATGTGTTTCAATTTAATTAGTGAACCTAATATACTACACCTAAGATATTGTACTTATAATGGATTTAATAAGATTTAACAAAGTAAAGGTTAAACCAATAACCTACATTGTCTCCTCTCCTTTATAATGAGAATTAGGATTCAAAGTCCTCATGGCCCCAAGTCACTCATTGTGGGAGCTCCTTTGAAATTGATCGTGGTGTTTCACTTTTGGGGTTTTCCGGATTTATTGGGCTCGAGTCTCTAAAATAGAGAGGCCCTTTTTTGCTCTCGCTATAATTGGAGGTATTTCATTTTCCGTGTGCTCTCCCGGTCCGTGAGGCCTGTCCTTAAAATGGGCAGGTCCGTTTTTGGTTTGTTCACTTGTTCTTGTACTCATGGGAGAAAGAGAGAGTATTTCAGAGGTGTTTCATTTTTGGAAATGGAGCTGTGTTTGTTGTGCCTGAGCCATCAAAATAGCAGGCCAATTTTTGGTGTGGTTCCGACTGACTGACTTAAGGGTCTAGACTCTACTCTAGACCAACTATTTTCCCTTGCACTTTAAAACAGCTACGGGCCTTTGGGGTGAAATCCATTAGATAACTTTATTAAGCTTCCTCCTTTGGGCACTCTAATCATTGGGCTCAGGCCACAAAATATAAACAAAAAAAAAAAAAAAAATTAGGAGTCCAGACCAAGGAAGGGGAAATAAAACGAAAAATGTTAGTCTCATACTAATAAAATATGTTAGTGATTTTTACAAATACTACTACTACTACTACTCAAAAAAATAAAGTAAAACCTTGGGTTGCTTGGACCGCTTTTTGTACTTCTTGAGATTCACTCTTCTATCCTTGAGTTCTTTGTTAAATATAAGATCAACTATTAATAAGTCTAGAGATATATACAAAATTACAAATTCTCAGCCAAAAAAAAAGAAAAAAAAGGAGAGATATACACAAATTCGCTACCGTTTCACAATTTGATGAGGTCATTTTTCAATAACATCACTTTTAGGTGAGCTTCCTATTAACCACTTCCTATCAAACGTAACATAATTCACCAAATTGTAAAAATGTTTTGAATTTGTGTGTCCCTAACTTATGGGCCAACTATAGTTGAATTTAGAATTTGTGAAATCAAATATTCTTCTGTTACTTGTTAAGAATAGAAAATTAAGCTACTAATTATCTTTCATTTTATAGGAGCACTAGCATCATATTAGCATTAATCATACCAAACATTAAAATTTAACCTTCATGAGATGCACTAAACTTAAATATAATAAAAAAAATTGCACACAGCTACTTCTACTAGTAGATCATTGTAGCGATGTGCTAAATTTTTTTAATAATTTCTCTCTCCATTCTATTGACTCTCTATTTTCTTACTCATTTATTTGTCTCTCATTTCTTTCTTTATTGTTAGTTTTACTCTTTGTTTTTTTAATAGATGGCGGATGTTATTTTAGGTTATTTTTAAATGAGTGATGTGTTAAAGTAAGAAATGTGATGTAAGATGTATTGTAAATGCTATGTTAAGATAGATAAAGAAAATTTTTGAAATGATAAAATAGAATTTTTTGAAACAATTGATGTTAATGCTCTAAAGCATAATCCTCTTGGTTTATTCCATTTTCTCATGTCCTAGTTGGATTTCAATCTATTTTTCTTACAATGAGAATGAGGATGTGCCATTGGGGGTCAAAGAATTGTGGCTTTGGCTTATGCAAATAGGGTTATATGGATCCTAGTTCGGTGGAGAAGTTTCACGCTCTCTTTAAGAGCAAGATTTATCCCTAGCTTGTGGAATTTATCCCAATCTTGTATCCTTATAATGTCAAGCTCCACTTCATTTCGTGTCTGCACCATGGGCTGACTAGTTTAGGAGTGAACGTTACTCCCTCGTCCTGGCTAGTGAAAGCTAAAATTAGAGCAAAGTCATGCAATTCAATTTATTCTAAACTACAGAACTTGAAATATTACAACTTAAGCTTGAATAATCGAAAAGGATAATGTCATTTGTCCGGGGTGAATCCTTCGGTTGCCTCTAGCTAGAAGCCTAGAACTTTGAGAGGTGACGTTGATTTTTTTATTTTATAGGGGACAAGCGTGGCAACAAATCTCATTATGAAGGTTTCATATATTATAAATCTATAAATCATCATCAATTTTTTTGTTTATGCATAAAAATATATAAGAGGGGCAATCAGAGTGATTCACTTATTTAAACATAATTGTTATCCTAACCACATAGGAGCAAAAGTGGCCATTGAGCCAGGGACGTGAGGCTTTTCTCCAAGAGCTTCCTATCTTTAGATTTGTTGATGCTCGTTTTTGCAGATTCGTACCCAAAACCTCATGAGGAAGAAAGTCTAATAAAAAACAAGGCCCAAAGGCCCACCAAAAAGATCGAAGAGTAAGAAAGGCCTAAAGAAAATAGAAAAGAAACAAAAGCCTACACTTACACCTGTGCTAAGAAAGAAATGCAAGAAAGAGTGATCTGTAATAGAATACAGATCTACTGTAGAATACAAATCTTCGATAGAATGACATTGGCAGATTAAGGTAAATTGGGTCCAAAAACCTTTTAATCGAATAAAGATTATTTGGCCCATAAAGGCCCAAATCCTTTTGTATAAAAGGATAGAAGTGAAAACTAATATGAACAAGCACGAAGAAAAAAAAATGAGGAACAACATAAAGTGTTAGTAGCAGGAACTACGTGAAGGAAAGAAAAACCAAACCAATGGAAATGACAAACATAGTAGAAAACACATGAAGAAATAAGACAAAGATAGCAGTAGAAAACGCATGAAGGAGAAAGAAAACAAAATTAGAAAAAAAAAAAAAGACAATAAGACAAAAGAAAACAAGGCAAGCCCAAAAGCCCATACTCTCCTCCATAAAGGATAAACACAAGCAAAATAGACACATAGCAGGACGAAACAAACCAATTTGCAACAACAAAAACAGCGTGGGAATAAAAGAAGACAAAAACAGTGGATAGTGAAACAAGCAAACAAGAGCTGGAGCACCACCAACTTGTACCCAGCCAATACAAGAGATGTGGACTCATAATCAAGGGATTCAGAGGGTGTAGTTTGGTGGTGGGGGGAAAAGAGTCTATTTTGGATTTCTAGCCAGAGCTTCTTTTGGGAAAATGCCTTGCTGGGATGACATTTTGCACAAAAGAGATAGTAGATGGCTGGATCACCTGATGCATGCCATAGAGGTAGGTAGTGAGAGACTCAAGTCCTTATCCATTTAGGCAAGGAGGGAAAGGCTTATAGCAAGAAAAAATAAAAGGGAATCTTGTCATGAAATGAATAGTGGTGGAGTGAGAATGGGTTGGTGGACAGTGTTGAAGAAATGCTCACAACAAACTAAAAGTAGTTGGTGAAGCCTTAAGGGTAAAAGTGAGAAATTTCATAAAATTAGTTCACTATATAAGGGGGAAGTAGCTACACACAGTCAAGGGATTCAGAGGATTATTTTGGTGGTGGGGGGGGGGTGGTTGATGCTCATTTTAGGAAGCCTAGTAGAAAGAAAAAGCCCAGCAATATGGGCAGAAAAGAGTTAGTGATTCTAGGGGTGTTCACCAAACCGCATAAACCGCACAAACCGCAAAAACTGCACCAAAACCGCCCGCAAAATGACATAACCGCACCGCACCGCAAGTAATTTTACACCGCACCGCACCACACCGCATGGTGCGGTGCGGTTTGCGGTTTTATAATAAGAAAACCGCACAAACTGCACCGCACCGCACCGTCTCTGTATATTAATATTTTTTTAATTATTTTTAATATTAAATATATTATTAATAGTTTAATAACCCTAGTTAAAAAAAAGTTTGATAATCCTAGCAAGTGTTGATTAGGAAAACCAACACAATATAAAGAAAAACTAGCTTAATAGTTTAAAACTTGGACTAAAACAATGAAAAAATTAGTTTTGGGCTGAGTAGAAAAGCCCAAATTTTGAAAAATATACCAATTTCAATCATTCAAACTGCATCTTATACACCGCACCGCATATGTGACCGCAAAAATGAGGTGCGGTGCGGTTATGGTTTTGGCTAAACTTTAAACCGCACCGCACCGCACATGTGACCGCAAAAATAAGGTGCGATGCAGTTATGGTTTTAGCTAAACTGCACCGCAAAGTGCGGTGCTAAAAATGGCCCAAAACCGCACCGCACCGCACCGCGAACACCCCTAAGTGATTGGATAGAAAAGATGTTAAATCCAAACGACAGGAATAATGGGTCATAGGTCCATAAAACAAACAAATAGACTTTGAGGAAGCAAACGGGCTTAAAAGAGCCCCAAGAGAGAAAAGTAGCAAACCTATTGGCAGTATGTGATGCAGAAAAGTGAGAATGGGCCACAGTAGGGCCGAAGTAATGCAAGTAAAGAAAGTAAGGGGTTGATGGAAATTCCATAAGCCCCAAGTATGAAGGATAGAGTAATTGGGTCGAGGAAGCCCTAAGGAGTTAATAAAAGCCTATGAGAATACAGAATTAGAAAGGGCCAAGGATGCCCAAGGAAAGTAAATGGGCCAAGGGCCTAAAAGGAAATAAATGGGGTACAGGATCCCGCAAGTAATGTAGTGAAAAGCTCAATGATCATACTGAGTCATTAAAAGAAGAATATGCAGTAGACCCAAAGAGGCCCAGCAAGCTTGGGTCAAATAACATCATAGTAGGAATGACAGAGTGATGAGGGCAGGAAATGGTAGCAAGACTGTAGGAAGGAGCAAAAAAGTGGCATGAAGGAAGAAAAGCCCACAATCAAGCAAGGCCTAGCCCCTAAAAGGAGCAAGCTAATAAAGAATGGAAAATTAGAAAACAGCTCACGCTATAAGAAGTTAAGGATGGACAGCAGAATGTGTAGACGAGCCTCCAGACCACAGCAAATGCATGAGCAGCAGGCAGATTTTGGACGAACACAGAATTAAAGCACGTGCAAGGCCCAAACACCCCCAGCCTATACCCAACCAATTTAGGAAGTGATGGTTCGTGGGTCAGAGGTAAGAGGGCATAGTCTGGCGGTGGGGAGAGGGGAAACCTATTTTGCGGTTCTAGCTCAGGCTCTTTTGGGGGAAATATCCTGCTAGGATGACATACCGCCTAAAAGAAGTAAGGATGAGTTGGAACCACTAAGTGCATGCCATGAGGGATGGAGAGAAAGAGAGCACCCACGTCGTAGTAGGTAAGAATGCCATAACAAGCAAGCAAACAAACAAACAAAATAGTCCTCTTTGTATAATGATGTGGAGTGGCACAGCCAGCACAAGTAAGTGGCGCTAGCTGGGCAACTAACTAACTAGTAATGGTCGGCAAGGACACCTACATCAAAAAAAGGTGGTTAAAGACTAAAATAGTAAAAGCTAGCCGTGGAAGGCATTATATATGGACCCTTGTTGTGCATAATAAAGGAGGGCAAACACAGTAATAGTAACCTCTAGAAAAGAATCACAACAAAAAAGCAAGCATGGAAAAGAAAAACGAAAAGAAAAGAAAAGAGGATTTAGAAAGAACAAAAATGGAGAGTATAGAATGACAGGCATGCACCAAATAGTTTGATCCACTCTTTCCCTCTAAGGCCTTGTTCTTTGCTAAAGGCAAAAAGATTCTTCTGAGCATAGGCCATTTAGCCCCGTTCCCTCAAAGCAATTAATCTCTTTTTGAGGGAGATTATTTGCATTGAGGAAGTAGTTCCCTTCTTGGTTCCGGCCTGTAATATAGTTTGGCACGGCAGACTGATATTTCCCTCTTCGATTCAACAAACTCATTACTATTCCTTCCCTACTTAGTTCTGTTGTTTTATGTGCGGGGTGTCTTTTGTTACTCCCCTTTATTTATTTTGTCTAAATAGTGAACGCATTTCCTTTGTTATCTTTATTATATCTGTCTGCCATAACTTTCCCATATCTGCTTCGTCTATCATGGACATGTGATCAAAGTTTTGACAAACATGGCATAGTTTGTGCATTAGTCGGACCAAGGTAGGTTGCAATTGGACTAGTCCCAACTCCCTAATCCAGAACATTTGGGCCAAATACAGCAAGCGGCAGCCCAGCCTAGCCTAACATTACAAAAAAAAGGCCCACCACAGGGAGGAAAAGAGTATATTTTGGGTTTCTAGCTAGAGCTTCTTTTGGAAAAATGCCTTATTGGGATGACATTTTGCACAAAAGAGGTAGTAGATGGCTAGACCACCTGATGCATGCCATAGAGGTAGGTAGTGAGAGACTTAAGTCCTTATCTATTCAGGCAAGGAGAGAAAGGCTTATAGCAAGAAAAAACAAAAGAGAATCTTGTCATGAAATGAGTAGTGGTGGAGGGAGAATGTATTGAGCAATGGCAGTTGCTGAGCGACCAATGGGTTGGTGGATAGTCTTGAAGGAATGCCCACAACAAATTAAAAACAGTTGGTGAAGCCCTAAGGGTAAAAGGGAGAAATTTCATAGAATTAGTTCACTATATAAGGGGGAAATAGCCATAGATGAAAAGGGGGAGCGACCTACAGCAAGGCAAGGGAAAACAGAAAAACTAAGAAAGAAAGAAAGAACGAAGAAAAGGAAAAAAAAAAAAAAAAACGGTAAAAAGAAGAGAGAAAACACAGCAGAAATAGAGGCATGCACCAATAAACTATCTTTTCCCTCCCTCTTTAGAAAACTCACTTTTTAGAATCCCAAAAGCAGTAACAAGTAGTCATTTAGGCTTAATCCCCAAAATGCACAACTTTAATGGTAGAAGCCTATAACAAGGTTGTTCAAATTGGGGTTCGGATTCCTTTTTGGTTCATTTCTTGCAAGAAGATTCAATATTTTATCTTTGTCATGAATATTTACATCAGCTTTGCTATAGCGCATTTTTATCATATTTGTTGTATTAGATGTTATGATACCTAAACCTTTTTTATTGAAGCTTTCATGATTTCTTTGTTATTACGTGTTTTACTTTTAATACTAACTAATCATTATTCTGCCATAAGTATATATATACATTCTAACTTTTATCCTGTAAAGTATATTTTATATATGTATATATGTGAATACGTACAAATATATGTATGTATGTATTTGAGAATATGCTAACTCTTGTAAACTGTTAGGACATATGTAGTTCAAGTTGTTGACATATGTCACTATTTTATGTAATTGGCTTATCCTTAGATAAAACGCACTTTACTTGTAATTGGGTAGAGTTAGGATGTGTTTAACACTTCAAGAAACAGTGTTTCAAGATTCAGTGTTGAAGTCATCATGTCTGTCCAAGAAACGAGCAAAGAAGTGCAAGTTACTAAAGCTCGACACTTGGTCACGACACATGCATCTATCGAGCTTTATAAGCTGTTTCAGCCCCGAGACTCGACAGCTTCTAGACAGATCCTCGACACCTCTATCTGTCGAGATTTAAAGAAAATAGATTTTCAGTTCTGTTTTAATTCCAATCCGTGAATGTGTCTCTGAGACTTCTTTTCTCCTAACCCTAGACATATAAAATGATTGTTTTAAGGGCCGTCAAACAGATGCAAGTTGCACAAGCATTGAGTAATTCTTGTTCATGCAATTTGTGATAAAAAAGACAAAGTTCATGCCCTAGTTTATCTTTTGTGAAGAAGTTGCTGTGTAATGTGCACCGTAGGGTTTTGTAACCAAGCATCTTCCTGATCTTCATCGTGTGGATGATTCGAAGAACTTTGCAGCCAACAACTCTCTCTCTAGTTGGTGAATTGAAGTCGCGTACTGGGATCCGCGCAATTGGTTAGTCACGTACTTGGGAGTCGTGCATTGAAAGGAGAAACTGTCACTACAGAGCAAGTCCAATTGGGTATTAGGGTAAGGGTTCAACTGTAGGTTGGTAAGGTACTTGGGATTCCTTGCTTGTAATTGCTTGCTGTGATAATAGTGGAGTTTCGGGAGTGGTGACCTTAAATCACCCGATGGGGTTTTTGCCGTCAGGTTTTCCCCATTCGTAAACAAATCACCGTGTCTTTTATTTTTCTGCTGCATACTTTAGTTTTGGTGATTTGTTTGTGCTGCCACGTGATTTTGCATGTTAACTTGATTAATTAATAACTTGGCTAATTAATCAATTTAATTTATCACTAGGAGTCAACGCGTTTGTGGCCTGTCAAGTGGTATCAGAGCAGGCAGACTCTGATTAGGGTTTAATCCTTGTGTTTGATCCATTAACCCCTGCTGTCATGGATAGAGGCCAATCTCTTATTATACCTCCATTATTTGATGGCACTAACTATGCATACTGGAAAGTACGCATGAGAGCTTTCTTACAGTCTTTAGATGAGAAAGTGTGGCAAGCTGCGGAGATAAGCTGGACCAAGCCTACAGAAGCGCCGGCCGATTGGGATGATGCCAAGATCAAGGTGGCAAATTTCAACAGCAGAGCATTGAATGCCCTATTCAATGCAGTCACCAATGAGGAGTTCAAGAAAATTTCCTCAACAGAAACTGCTAAGGAAGCATGGATCATTCTCCAGACAACCTATGAGGGAACTAAGGCTGTCAAGGATTCAAAATTACAGAGGCTCACCACAAGCTTTGAAGAAATTAAGATGGAGGAGGATGAGTCATTTGATGAGTTCTATGCAAAGCTCAAAGACATAGTGAACTCAGCTTTCAATCTTGGGGAAACCATTCCTGAACCCAAGATAGTAAGGAAAGTGCTCAGATTGCTGCCTGAGAGATTCCATGCTAAGATCACGGCGATAGAGGAATCGAAGGATATTGACAGAATTCCTCTGACTAAGCTGGTTGGAAACTTGCCAACCTACGAGTTAGGGCTGATAGGATAGGCAAGTCAAGCAAGGGCAAGAGCATGACACTAAAAGCCAAGAGCAGTGATACAGATGATTCTTCAGATGATGAAAATTCTAAAATGAAGTCCTATATTACAAAGCAATTCATGAAATTCATGAAGAATGCCAATGGAAAAGGCTTCAACAAAGACCGTAGGCAATCCAGTTTTTCTCAATTCAAGAATTTAGATAAAAGGGAAGAAGGATGTCAAGGATGGCGGTCAGTACACTGTTCCCGCTGGACCAAAATGCTTTGTGTGTCAAGGCTTCGGATACATGAAACAAGAGTGTCCAACGTACCTTAAAAGTATTGGGAAGAGCAAGGCACTTGCTGTTACCTTAAGCGACACGAAGCCCGAGGATGATTCCAAAAATGAAGATGACGAAATCTTGAGTGCCATCACAGCCACTGTTAATCCTACTGATGGGGTTACCGAAGAAGTAGATGAAGAAAAGGAATTGGTGGATGCTAAGTTTGAGACTATAGATGATCAAGATGATATCCATACCGCCTATGAGAAACTGTACAAGCTTTCTGAGAAGCATGAGAAACTCTATAGGCTGGCCACCAAGAAGCTCAGTGATGTGGAACTTGACCGTGAGGAGCTTTCCACTAAGGTTGATGAAGCAAATTAGACAATTGGAGCACTGAGGTTTGAGAACAATTTCTTAGCTGAGAAGACCAAGAAGCTTGAAGCAGAGCTGTTTCAAGTTAGAATACAATTGGAAAGGACATCAAGTGCAAAGCTAGACGAGATGCTAAGTGTTCAGAAATCTTCTTCAGATCGTACTGGATTGGGGTACGAATTCTCTCTCTCTAATACTCCTTCTGCTAGTACTACTGTTTTTGTTCCACTTGCTAATAACATTAAAACTGAGGATAAAAATATTAAAACTAAATTAGCAAGTGAGAACGTAGACAAGGGCAAGTCTATCCTAGGAGCACCCCCTAAAGTTGAGAAAAGGGAAACTAGAAACCTTAGGACTAAGAAGGCTATCTCTCAAAAGCCCAAATAGAAGAAGCAGCATCTCTGTTATCATTGTGGTGTTGTCGGTCATACTCGACCAAATTGCTACAAGTGGCTAGCCACTCAACAAAGCAATGACATGATAGCATCTGGGAACCAGAATCAGCTTCAGACCTCTCTTGCTCCTCTTGGAGACATTCTCAAAGCCCTCATGTTCCTTTCAAACTTGAACGGTTTAAACTCTTCCCCTTCGTCACCGGTTCAAGGGTTTGCAAATAAGAAAGGTTCTTCCAAAGTGTGGAAGGAAAAGAGCTCTAAGTGATTTTAGTCACTTCTTCTTCTCTCTCCCTATTTTATTGTTTTGCATTACTTATGTGTTGCTTTACTGTTTTGAGTCAGTCTAGTTTTATGCATTGTTTGCTTTCTTTAACTTGTTTTTGTTTGTGTGTTTTCGTTTTGTGTTTTATTTTTACTTTTCTGATAAAATAAAATAAAAAAATTGAAAAATACAAAAACAGTGTGTGTTTGTGTGCTGTTAGGTTTGGATTGGGCTGAGCCCATGATGTTTTTATTTTTACATGTCACATGTTCATGCATTTCCCATGCATACGTTCTATCTTTTCAATATTTCTCTTCCTATATTGAACTGTTTGAAATTTTTCTGTGTGTTTCTCTTCCTCTCCCTCTCTCTATGTTTGCGTTGGCAGTGTCTATGGCACCTAAACGTAAATCTATTCCATTCCAGAATCCTCTACGTTCTAAGGGATCTTCCTCTTCTTCGGATTCTACTCCTTTGTCTATCCGGTTCCGTGATGAGAAAGCCCATAAGGACTTCTCGGAGAACTTCTCTAAACGAGGTGTTCATTCAGAATGCCACGTTGTCCTGGCAGACTTTACCGATACTGACCTACCTGATGTCATTCACAGTCGGGCTTGGGAGTCACTGTGTGACGTCCCGGTCACCTGTCCTCTCGTGTTGATACAGGAGTTTTACTCCAACACTCACAGGATTGATTCTTCAGTACCTCTCTTTTATTCTAGTGTTCGAGGTACGCGCTTTGCTGTCACTCCGGAGTTAGTTTCTGAGATTCTTCATGTTCCGAGGGTGGATCATCCTGATTACCCCGAATGTGAGTGTCTATGGATTGTGTCCAAAGACGAGATGATCTCGGCGTTCTGTGAGTGTCTTTCCTTTTGGGGAGATCATCAGTACACACTATGTCAGCCTTTTGCTAAAAGTCCTCGTTTCCTTAACATGGTGATGACTTTTGTGTTGCACCCACTCTTTCACTACAACTCTATCACAAAGCCTCGTGCTCAATTTTTGTTATCTCTTCTTGAGCATCTCACTATAGACTTCCCTTCACACTTTATCTTCTCTATCATAGATGTCTATAGAGATACGACCACCAGTGATAAGCTCATTTTTCCTTCCGCTATCACAAGGATACTTCGCCATTTTTCCATCCCCTTTCCTTTGTCCGATCCGTTTCATGTCATGTCCGCTATAGACGCCGCTACCATAAAACGTAGCGAGGCACAGTTCAGATCGAGACAGTCAAATGCTGCTGCTCCTTCCTCCCATCCAACTACATCCAGATCTGCTCGAGCGACATCTGCTCCTTCTTTTTCGAGCGACGTCACTCTTGGAGACATCATGGCACAGCTTCAGCGCATGGATGCTCGCCTCGATACTCTCTCTACGGAGTTGTATCAGGTGAACGTTCGTGTTGGTCGCATCGCTAGGCGATGGGCGACTTTGGGCGGCTTTGCTTCAGAGGCTTCTCCTCCTCCTCCTCCTCCGCCTCCTCATGTCACTTCTAAGACTGAGGATGATGATGACGGTGATGACGATGATGCTTCGGATGATGATGATAGAGATACGAGCTCTTCTGATGAGATGTCTACTTAACACTCTACCCTTTGTCACTCGTGACAAAAAGGGGGAGTAGTTTTGGTGTATGAGAGTAGTCATACATAGGGGGAGAGCTTGTACAGGACATTTTTGATAAGGGGAGTGCTGATACGAGGGATGTAGTGAGGATTACATGTATTTCTTTTCTTTTCTATCTTTTTAGAGATACATTGATCATGTATTGACATACATTGTACTTATTTCTTGATATATATGTTAATATATGTTTCTTTCACCTATCTTTCCATGTGTTGTTTCTTTTCTGTCTTTATACACATGTTTCTTTTACTTGTATGCAATCTATTATTTCTGCTTCATACAAAGATGCCTTGATGTGTTTTGTTTATAAGTGTTTCAGAAATACAGGTTGTCAAAGTCTACTTGTCATAAACTCTCTTCTTGCAAAATTTTTCAAGAGTTTGTGTTAGGATAGATTTTTATTGTATGTAACAAGTGAATATGAGTTAAAGTGTTTTATGACTTCTCTTATATCTTCATTTGTTTGTTGTTGTTTTGTCACGGATTGCCAAAGGGGGAGATTGTTAGGACATATGTAGTTCAAGTTGTTGACATATGTCACTATTTTATGTAATTGGCTTATCCTTAGACAAAACGCAATTTATTTGTAATTGGGTAGAGTTAGGATGTATTTAACACTTCAAGAAATAGTGTTTCAAGATTCAGTGCTGAAGTCATCACGTTTGTCTAAGAAACAAGCAAGGAAGTGCAAGTTACTAAAACTCGACACCTGGTCTCGACACATGTATCTATCGAGCTTTAGAAGCTGTTTCAGCCCCGAGACTCAACAGCTTCTTGACAGATCCTCGACACCTCTATCTGTCGAGATTTAAAGAAGACAGATTTTCAGTTCTATTTTAATTCCAATCTGTGAATGTGTCTCTGAAACTTCTTTTCTCCTAGCCCTAGACATATAAAAGGATTGTTTTAAGGGCCGTCAAACAAATGTAAGTTGCACAAGCATTGAGTAATTCTTGTTCATGCAATTTGTGATAAAAAAGACAAAGTTCATGCCCTAGTTCATCTTTTGTAAAGAAGTTGCTGTGTAATGTGCACCGTAGGGTTTTATAACCAAGTATCTTCCTGATCTTCATCGTGTGGATGATTTGAAGAACTTTGCAGCCAACAACTCTCTCTCTAGTTGGTGAATTGAAGTCGCGTACTGGAATCCACGCAATTGGTTAGTCACGTACTTGGGAGCCGTGCATTGAAAGGAGAAACTGTCACTACAGAGCAAGTCCAATTGGGTATTGGGGTAAGGGTTCAACTGTAGGTTGGTAAGGTACTTGAGATTCCTTGCTTGTAATCGCTTGCTGTGATAATAGTGGAGTCTCGGGAGTGGTGACCTTAAATCACTCGGTGGGGTTTTTGCCGTCAGGTTTTTCCCATTCGTAAACAAATCACCGTGTCTTTTATTTTTCCGCTGCATACTTTAGTTTTGGTGATTTGTTTGTGCTGCCACGTGATTTCGCATGTTAACTTGATTAATTAATAACTTAGCTAATTAATCAATTTAATTTATCACTAGGGGTCAACGCGTTTGTGGCCTGTCATAAACTAACGCTTGCTTGATGGGTATTTTCTTTGGGTTTAGAGTTGTTTATGTGCAGAAAGTGGAGAAACATTTTCTACGGTAGGAAATGGAGAAAGGTCACTCACAGTGCAAAAAACTTTACCGCACAGTAGAAAGTTTTACTGCACAGTAGAAAGTTAAGGAGAGTTAGTTTTGCAGCAGAAGCTGGAAAAATGTTCCTTTTGCTAATAAAGATGGAGAAAGGTCGCTCACGCTACAAAAAAGTGCAAAAAACTTTACTGCATAGTAGAAAGTTAAGAAAAGTCAGTTCCACGGTAAAAATTGGGGAAATGTTCCTTCTGCAATAGAAACATGGAATAAACCTAGTTTGTAGCGTCATCCCTTAGACTTTGGACTCAATGTTTGCGCATAAAACGGTAGCAGCAAAATGGGACCTTGAAGCCCATTTTACGGGAGCATCAGCCCCAACTTTCTTCTTAGAAAAAATCTAGACTAAACGTTATCTAATAACATCAAAACACATGTCTGACAAACAAAAAGTGTAAAAACAACTCTCAACAAGATTCAAGTTAGTACCTTTACCCCAAAAACATGGGTGGCTCTAGGTACAGTCCAGGGGGTTCAAATGAACCCTTGAGCTGGGCCAAAAAAAAATTATATATAATTTTTTAATTTTTTATTATTTGACCCCTCCTAAAATAAATTTTGAACCCCCTAGACCTAATTTTTTTTAAGTCTAGTTGAAATGAATTCGAACATGATCATCTTGAAAATATCTTGGTCTTTTTAAACACAAAAAAAAAAAAAAAAAACCCCAATAACAAACCAATTTAATCTAAAACATGGGGAAAAATAGTGTGCCTAACAACAAAAGTATAAATTTGTTCATCTTAAATCTTTAAAAAAAAAAAAAAATTAGATCTTAACAAATTTGAAATAAAATAATACATAAAAGTTTATTGTATTTAGATCTCACTTGGAGTTCATTTAACAACAATAATTCATATGTTGATTGTATTTAAAAACAATAAATGATTTCCAAGATTTAATCTTAGCAACAATAATTAGTATCTTCATTGTATTAATAAACAATATGCAATGAATTTATAGTTTATCTTATATGAAAAACGCTATGTTCATAATACGCTCATAATAAACCCTAGGTGGCAGATTGTTACTAGCATATTGATGAGAAAAAAATGTAATTCAGTAGTGAGTTTAAATTATAACTAATAACAACTTATAACCTAAAATTTGTTAGAAAAGTATTGTGAAAATATTGTAGATGTAACACCTCTCATCTTTTGTTCTCTTGCTAGTACGTATTATGAAAAATTTTGTTATAAAGAAATCATGTAAACCACAAAATTCACTTCTCTTTTTTTTTTTTTTAATAACAAAAATGCGTCTTTTTATTGATCTCCCTAAAAATATATTCTGGAGTTGCAATTGCCCAAAAACCACTTGGATGTAAGCTCTATAAATCATTTATCAAAGTCACGTGCAACATATGCGATATTGTCAGAAAAGGTTAGGCCATGGCAGTTGGCACATTGATCTGGTTTCGATGTACATATTTGTTAGATTGTGCGCAATCCAAAAGGATGCATTTACTCATTTATAAGCGTCCAAATTGAGCATTTAAGTTTCATTTGTTTGTTTGTAGATGTGTACATGTGCGGTTGTAGTCTTGTAGATATAGTTCTTTAATGGGTAAATATATAGTGGATTAATTTTATAAATTACAGAATATAATGAAAAGTGATTAAAGGTGTTGGGGCCCTTGTGGGGAAACAGTAGTAGGTGGGCGTGATTATTATAGTTACTATTATATCTCCAAGATGCCTCTTCCCCATATTCACCATTCAACATCATGATGAGTGCTTCTGCAATCAAATGCTACTACTATATTGTGGATCATTTTGCTACCCCTTCATGCACCGCAACAATCACTTACCCAAGTGGTGAACTCACAATAAAGCTGTGCTGATAGGGTATCCAATAGCCTTTAATTTGTTGGGTTGGGATCACACCATAAGTACTTATTAACTGCTCAGTGAAGTTAGGTCACAACACAAGTCATTTGTTAAAGTTGTCATACTTCTACAGCTAAATAAATAAATTAGTGTCGAGCAGTACTATTTTCATTCAGGAATATTTCTCAATATTTTGATCGAAGACCCTTCTGTTGTTGCATTGTTGTGGTACCCAAGTGAATTGAATTGAATAAGGAAAAAAGTGGTGAGACTGAAATGGGACTGTTGTCACTGACTTTTTCGTCAAATCTGTTTAATTTTTGTGTTGTGGCCGATTCTAGATAAGCTTGTGAGAGAGTATGTAATTTTTTCTATAAAAAAGTCCGGTCTGCAGCAGAACTCAATGAATAATGAAGGCATTGTGGTATTTTTCCGCAATTTTTTTAGTGGCACTAGCAATGCTTACACATTGTTTCCACTAAAAAACTCAAGCTAGTGGGACCTATGACCGTATAGGTCTTTTTGGACAAATATGACCGTATAGATCTAAGAATATTTTGGTATGCACTCATTGTTTATCCAATGGCATGTATTCTTTTTTTCCATTTTACTTTATTTGAAATCATACTCAATTATAATATTATTTTTTAATTAACATGTCACTTTCATTCTTATCTTTTAAGTAATGTTTCTCATTTTAAATCTTATCTTTCCATATATTTTAACTTGAGTTACATATTTTCACTAAATTATACTCAATACTCTCCTAAGAAAAATTCATTTTGAATTTTGTCTTTAACATTTCATTTGAGTTACATTACTTTTAAGAATATGTTGCTTCTTAATTGGCTAAATATTCAGAATAAAAAAGTATTACTTAATAGATATTTTAGGATCACACAAAACTTTTAATGTGTTTGTCCACTTCATCCACACTATTTTTACCCTATAATTCACATTATTTTCAATGTTGAGAATTTAATAGTGAGCTTTAAAAAAAAAAATTGGGGATGTGTGAGACCTTAATAGTTAATATATCACGTGAGAACACAATTTTAACCTACAACTAAAGTGAAGTTAAAACTTATGCTAATGGATATGGACCCAAAAGAATTATATCCATCACTCATTATTGTTAGTTTGCTACTACTACAATACACTCAAGGTGGTATTAAACCAATCAATAAACAACATTTACACATTGGAATTAGACCAACGTTTACATTTTTCTAAGAAGTTGGAGTTAGAAGTAGCGTCCACTCAACGTCTTTTTGTTTTAGCTTTAATGTCCAACTTATTTTCTCTATTAGTTTATATGATTTTTAAATAAAATACATCTAAACATTAAAAAATTCATCCACAACATCAGTCGATAAATCACAGTGATGAACATTCAGTTGGTCATCTATTCTGTGATAGGCGTATAATCAGGATTCAGGAGGTCCAAAGGGCTCTAGGCCCCTGAATTGCAAGCACACAAAAAAAAAAAACATTATATAAATATATTAGTACTTAATTCGAATTGAGATCAATGAAAATAAAACTTGGCTGTCTTCCCCTCACAAATAAGCCTAAACAACTTCACAGAGCATTCATAGATCAACCACCTCCCCTAACTTAAAATCCTGATTCCGTCTTTGTGTCTAACCCTAAAAATACGATAGAGATCAGTCCAAACAATCACAATCCATAGATCAAATCTCCCCTAACTCAAAATCTATCTTGGCTCCTGCCTTGTGTCTCACCCTAAAAATACAAAATCAAAGCCAAACAAAAGAATTTCTGCACTGTCACTGTCTTTAGTCAAAAAGTTGACACCCTAAAGGCTAAAAGCTTGTGCACAGTGTACGACAAGTTGAGAAAACAAAGTCAGTCCGTCAATTACGGGAAGAAAATCAAATTGGGATCGTTAATCAATTTTCAACTTTCATGATTATGTTATGATTTCTTGGTCGATGCCCCGTAGTCTATGCAGCTTCCTGGTGCCAGTGGTTCACCAAACCATTTATTCAACTCGGATTGGTGGATCCCTCCTCTTGAATTGTGCATATCCCGGAACCTAAATTGACATTAACTGGTTGATAGCTCCTCTCAACCGAAATTGACGCAGATAGATATATAAGATGAGAAAACTCCCGCCCTACCATTTGGTATGTTGGACCAAATTAAATATGATTGTAGTGCTTAGCCAAACATTTTTTCTCCTTAGTAATTAGATTTAAATAATATGGATGGATCAAAGTAAAACTCATACCTAAGCTTAGGTTTGCACTAGCATAATGAATGGATTGTCCTACACATTGTGCGGTGTATCATTCATTCCAAGTCTGCCTTCAAAGCTAAACATACTTGAAAGCAATACTTATAACCTTAGGCATTACATTTTGACCCTAATCAACAAAATTTAGGGCTTAATCACTTTTACCTTAACCTAGCATTATTAAACTCAAATATATACTTGATTAACAAATTCACAATCCATGGATATCAAATGAAAGCCACAACAACTAATGCAATAAAAATATTGGGAGAGAAATACAAATTACGTGATAACACTGATATGTTAACCAAGAGGAATACTCAAGCACCTGAACAGAAAAATCTCTTTGCGGCATTGATATCAAAAACTCCAATAGCGAATGGTTGTAGTATAGGTTTAATTATAATAAGTCCTCCAAGCTTAAATCTAGCCTAGCACTCGAACCCTCCAAGCTCTTGCCCACAACTAACTACTATACGTTGAGTCCATTCTTCAACTAGTCTTTGAAAAGTGCACTCAAACTCCAAGCCCCAGAGCCCTTGGATTTGTGGTGTTGCTCCAAATGATTTCCTACACCAATCAAGTCTCTAACACTCAAGTACTGCATAGATGAGATAAAATCTCCTATCAAGGATATGAAAATGGTGGGAGGGATTGAGATGAGATAATGGCTACGATTAACTTAATGGACATTGTTCTCTCTCTCTCTCTCTCTCTCTCCCTCAATATTGCTCTTTAGGGTCTGTTTGAATACCGCTTATTATTGAAAACATTGTAGCAAAATAATTTTTAAATGTGTGAATAATATCGTGTGACCTAATTTTAAAGTTAAATTTGCATTTTTTCCAAGTTGCGGGTCCTATGAACAGTGCCCATGGACCCACCTGTGTGAAACGTAGACACACTGAATAGCGCAAAACGCGCTATCCAAACGTGCACTTAAAGCTCAATATGCTCTCTAGGGTTTTCTCACGTTGTTAGGATTAGATTGGAGCGGGTTGGGGTTGATTGGAATGAGCTATCTAAGAGAGGAGAATGCAAGGTTGGAACACCTGTCCTTTAGCAACTCGCAAGAGTGAATGAAAAAGGCTGCTCCTTTTTTTTCATGTGCCCAACTCGCAGGCAAGGGACCATCTATCGAGAGCAAAGTCCTCTTCATAGCAATAGTGATTAGGGTTGAAGTACATCTACCCAATTAAAAATAAACTCCAAAAATACATGAAAATTAAGCACAATTACAACAAAATTTGTCAAGAAATTAAGCCAACAAAAACAAAGACTTAACAATACTCAAACTCAATCCTCTTTACACTATTAATTAGGAATACAACATTTTTTTTAAGCTTTTCAAAACTCATTGAAATGGAAATAAATTTATTGGAAATCGTCATTCAGACAAACCCATCATTGATATTATCATATATGTTACATTAAAGACGAAGTACAATTAGAATCCAAATACATTTTTAATTGTTGTTTAACACTATACCATATGTCCAATTTAATTTTTTTAATTTGGTGGTAAATGACTTATTCATAATATTAAACATGAAAATTGAGATCACTGTCTTAGGATAAATCACATCAGTGACTATGAAAAATGTTGTCACTAAATTTACTGTCCTTAATTTTATAACATGATATGCGAAATATAGTAATAAATAGAAGTTTTGTTACAATTTGCAATTATGCATAAAAGAAAGTCCATAGACATAAAAGTTTGAAAACAAATTTGACTGTAATAAAAAAAATGTAAATAATGTTCTTAGATGAAAACTAATACAAGCTTGCCACACTAATGATGTTAAAAATGTTGTCAATTTTTTGTGTGTACATAACATTACTCGTATAGAAATGCTTGTATTTGAGTATGTCAATCAACTTTGAGATTACACAATGAGATTGAAGTCATTGAACGCCCATTCTTTATTTTTCCTTTTCCTGTTCCGGTGGACATACACCATAATCTTTCGAAACTGTCGTGTCACCTGCAAGTATATTGAAGAAATATAAAGTAATTTTCAACGCGTTCCTTATCTACTTTCTCCTCTCTCTTTTTAAAGTTGTCAATATATACCAATTGCTTTTCTTCATATTCTTCTTTCTCTTTTTCTTTTTACCCTGTTATTAATAAAGTTTTGAATTTACATTTTTATTTTAAATCGGTGCAATCATGTAATATCATCATCTTGGTCGCCGAAAATTTTGGTTTATGCTTGTACGCTATTATGGACTTATTACTAGTCTTGCCTAAATTAACACACATGACACAACACATGCCTGGGAAGTAGGAATCTGCCTGGCAATTGTGACAACTCTGAGCTGAAGTGCCTTATTGTTGTTGGCTAGTGTTGTCTTCTCTTACGAACAGAGTAATGACAGCAATGGATTAGGTGATTAGGGTGCATTGCATATCGAGGAAATTTCCTAGAGAGCTGTAGTTGAAATGGCTTAATTTTTTGTACTGTACCCTTAATCATGGGAAATTCTAATTGGTCCCATGCAAAGGACATGTATTAACCCCTAGCTAATGCTTTACCAAATTGGTGGTCAGCTTATAAGCATGAATTCCAGTTAGTACTATATATGTTAGTTCGGATTAATATAGGTCACGACAAGCTATTAGGAAACTTCTTACTATCTCTCGCCATTTTACTCATATATCCCTTTTGGGGGATTGGATATTGATTCATTAAGGCTTTTCTTTTTCTTTTCTTTTTTTGTTGAGAAAGCGATACATTAAGCTGAAGCAACAACGAACATATTGCAGTATACATTTTATTAACTACTTTTTCATAACCAGCAGCAAAATTATGCTTTCATACTTGCGCTTTTCAAAGCATGAAGAACTATGCAATTGCAAACCCAGAGACAAGATTACAAATTAATAATAAAAACCATGCTTGAATAAAAACTATACTTTTTCACCAACTAAACCATATATAGTTAAATAATACTATCAAACGCCAATCTCATTCTTATGCACTTAATTAATAATTGTCAAGGCAAACTCATCATGGCACGAACTCATCTTGGCTTTCTTGGAACACTTCCTCATTTTGGTACCCTTCCATGGAGTTATTGTACTCAAAAGAGTTCTCGTTGTTGTTGCTGCCATAATAACCCCTGTTGTTGTTGTTGTTGTTGTGATAGTTCCAATTTCTTGAATCCACTCCTCTAGAGTTCTCATAACGGTTTGGATTGTAGTTATTCTCTAAGTTAAGGTCGTAGTAGTACTTACCATTCTCCAAAAACCTCGTGTCACTCATGCCTTGCTTCTCAGCATTACTGTAGCTGTTGGCACCGTTGTTGTTGTTGTAGTTGTTCTGGTTGGCCAAAGTGGTGTAGCCTCCTCTCTGAGTAAGCCTTGAATCCCTCAGACCATTTTGGCTGGCATGGTAAGCATTGTTGTTGTAGTAAAATTCGTTGTTGTAGTTGTTGTTGTTGTTGTTGGGGTTGGGGTTGGGGTTGTAGTTGTAGTTCTGGTTGGAGTTGAGGTACTTGTTGAGAGATTCATCATCTTCAAACACTGTTTTGAATGGGGCATTATTGTTGGTGGTGGTGGTGGGGGTGGTGGTGTAAGGCGCAGCATTGACATTGGTTAGTGAAGTGGTGGTGGTTGGGGTGGGGGTGGTGGTGGTAGGAGGGAACTGGCCAGACTCGTGGCCATAGAGGCCATAGCCATTTTGGGTCTGGGGGATGAAGACTGGCTGCTGCTCATGCTTGGTTAAAGTTTCTTCTTTGTTGGGGACAACTGTGGTGGTCTCTTTGGCATCGTTGTTCACATTTGTGACCTTGCTGAAGAACTGGCTTTCTCTAGCATGGATTTGCACAAAGAAGAAGAGGGTTAGGATGAAGAGAAGAGAGATGAATTTTGCAGATGGAGCCATAGAGGTATATGGCAAGAGAAAGAAAAAGATATTGTTTGTGTGAAATGAGTGTATAGTGACTGGTGAGAGCTAAGGAGTGCTTCGCTTGGTGCAATCTTTATATAGAGAAAAACATCCTTTACTCACAAAAAAATAAATAAATAAATAAAAATTTCAATCTCTCTCCAAACTTTCAACTCATTAGGTAAATGGACGGGAGAACAGTGATGATTGTGGTCCCCTCTATGAGTGAACTTTAACAAAGAGTTCTTTATCTTTTGATGGACCGCTTCCTATGAGGCATTTTTTTTTAAACTAATTCTTTTTCGACAGAACTTTATGTACCCATTATGAAACAACATAATTATGTCTAGATCTTTCACTTAGGGATCCAGTTATTTTCCTCTTAATAGTTTCATTTGCATTGCTAACTATTTATTCGGCTTTTTGATTTTTCGACTCTTCTAAACAAACTAACATTAATTAAGTTAAAACAAAACCTTTTCCTTCCATTATCATAGCGTTCCCGTCCTTTTCTCCCCGTCATCCCTTCCCAAAATAAATAAAAAATCTTGAGTAACTAATTTATTTCCCTAAAAAAAAACTAATTTAAATTTTTTTGAGAGATAGATTTAGTCTATGGTGTCTTCTCTTTGATTACTTTTTATCATCAGACTAAAACATTAATTGATTTTGCTGTAGGTGGAGATCGAAACTCAAATATTTTATTCAACGGTAAGAGACTTTAGTGAAAGTCAGACCTTAGATCTCTTATTCGACAGTAAGAGTAGACTTTAGATTACTTGGTTAAAATTTTTTGTAAATTATTAAAGAGAAGCAATCTCCACCTAATGAAATAGGTAGAAATGTTAACACTTTACGTTATCGTTTAGATACAAATTTTTACTGATTATTTATGTAAGGACACAAAGTAGGTTTGGGCCCAAATAGATGACTGGGCCGGCCCAAGTGGCCTTTACAATAGAATTTGTAGAGGATGGGTTTTAAGCCCTGACTTCCCGGTACTATGGAAGGGTGCAATGTAAGATCCAAATGCACTACTGAAACGTGGCTGGCTGGTGGAGTGGACTAACTCCCTTCCCAGACGTGCGCCGAGGAGATTCCGTGGTGGTTTTCGTTCTGTTCTTCAAGGGAGAGGACCTTCTTCTTTTTCTTGGTCAAAAGTCCGGATCCCTTTCTCGTTGTATCCTCCCTTCTCTTTATACTCCCCACTCCTGACTCTCACCTGTCTTTTCCCTGAAAACGCTCCCCAACGCCCTTGGGGCCATTCCCCGTCCCTTCAGAAGTCATTTCCCCATTAATGCGGCCAGACGGGTAGGTGGGAAGCCTTTAATGCGGTGGCAGAAACACTGTGTAGTGCATGTCCCCCTTGTTTCCCCCCTCGGCATATCGTTGGGGGTGTGGGATGGCTCGCCGAGCTCCGGAGGCGCTTTCCCAGGTGCTCTGCTGCAGCGTTCTGCTCTCAATTCTGCGTCCGAGGAGACGTTCTCCTCGGCTCTTCTCTGATGGCTGGGTAGGCTGACCCTTGGGCCCCGGTGTTAGAGGGCCTTGCTCCCGTCGCGCGGCCCACTAGCGGAATTCGCGCCCTCGGACTAGGCCCAGAGCCCACAAGGTGCCTGGTCGCCTTCACCCCCCACAATAGCCCCTCAAGAACTCGTTTGACTCTGATCCGGGGAGGCAAATGGGTTGTTGACCCATAAACTTTCGATCCATGTGTCATATAGGTTACCGCACGTGCGGAGTATGCCCACGCCCTTTGGATGCCTCTTTGGCGCTTCGTAACGCGCAACGCCTGCATTTAATGCGCTGGGTGTCTCCCTGTCGCGCACGTTCTACGGTGAGATGAAGATCTAACGGCCTGGATTTGCCCCAAAGATTTGAGCGGGATATTTCCCCCAAACCGCTATTTCCCGATCATTTAGATCACCTTGGTAGACGCGATACGCATCATTTGCTCCAGAGAACGAACTCGCTGCAGCGCCTCACAACTCCTTTCTTTCTCCCAACAAGCTCCCCAAGTGCGCGCGTCTCTTCCCTTGTGTAAGTTTCTCCTAGGCTGTCAACTCCTCTCTCATTCCTTTACGAGTCTACTTCCCTAGTTTCGATTCCATGGGTAGATTTAAGTGCTTAGTGGATACGCCCTCCGGCATGGAAGGGTTCCGGGCCAAGTATCACATTCCTGACGATGTGGGCCTGGAATATTGTGCCCCTGGGGCCGTGGCGGGCTCCAGGCAACCGGAGCAGGTCGTCATTCCCATTATTGCCTTTTTAGAGGGCGGGATGACCCTCCCTATGAAGGAGGTGACCAGGGAGTACCTCCGCAACCATAGGCTATGTCCAGACCAGTGCGCGCCCAATGTGTTTAGAATCCTAGGTTGCGTCGACGCTCTTAACGAGCAAATGGGCCTTCACCTTACATGGCACGACGTCGTCTACATGTATGAGTGCCACCGGCTGAAAGATGCAGGCTTCTACCTCAAGTCGAGGTCTAGCGCGGTCCGGCTGGTCTCCTGTCTGCCAAAGTCCAACAAGGGCATGAAGGACGACTATCTCCTTGTCACTGGGAGGTGGTACGACGGCCTCCATTGCCCAGTGAGGGCGGGGCAACCAGGTGTGACTCCCTAGGGTTTAAGGGCTTTAGCTTGCGTGACCTTCCCCCATTTTAGTTCCCTTCGTAGCTTTGTTGTCACTTGTTGCCATTCTTTTCATTTCCGCCGGGCATGTCTAACTCCGTTTGCATTCTCTCCTTCTTTCTTGCAGATAAGCGACATACGTCTCCCAACTTGGGCAACGTCAACGTCCAAGATCTCAACAGAGTCCTGAGATCCGAGGTCTTTGTGAACAGCGATCTCCAAGTCAGAGCTGCTCACCTGATTTTGGGGTACGATCCCCTCTCCAAAGCCTTTGGCGAGGTCGAGGACGCCATTCTCGCCGGCCACAAAAGGCGAGCTCGGATAGACGTCCGCTACGAGGGCTTTCTCGCTCCCCGAGCCCTACCAGACGAGCCTTCCACCATCTTGTACGGCCGGCCTGTTCAGGCCATCCTTTAGCCGCTCATCACGAAGTCCAGCCAGTCCGAGAAGACTCCGTAACTTCAACCTCATCTCTTGGCGACGAGATCGATAGGTTCAACCTAGAGGGAGCCGAGAGACCGTTGGCGGGACACGTGGTCAATATCTCCGACGAAGAAGAGACCGCCTCGGACAGGCACTCTGGTATTCCGGGATTGATAGTTGCAAGACCGGAGGTGTCCTCCGACGAAGAGGAAGAAATGTCAAGATTGAAGGAGCTTTTTGCCAAGAAGAGGGGGATAAAAGCCCCCGAGACGATGCTTCCGGGTCCCAACCGGCGATACTCCCGCCTCCGCCTCCCCCTCCCTCCGACCCCCTCGTTCCTCCTCCCAATGGTCAAAAGAAAAGAAGGAATGAGAGCGAGGAGGCGGACAGAGAGAGAGAGAAAAAACAGAAGCACCATAGGCAGCTGCAGCAGCAAACAGCAGCAGCAGCAACAGCTAGTCGCCAAGGGAGGGGGCAGAGGCTCTTCTATAGAAAGTGGGGAAATCCGCGGGCAAGCTGAGGTCCGCCGAGGTGAGCCCAGCTGGTTCCCCCTTTGGAGGTGGACGGGGCTCCAATCTCGGCCCAGGCGAGCCTCCGAGACTACCAGAGAGGTTACGCCCTTCACCTGGCCAATTCGCTGGAGAAGCCTCTACTCCTACCAAGGGATATGGAGGAGCTGGGAAGGACGGGCCGCACGCGTCTCTTTCTCTCTCAAAAGGAATTTAGGCCTGGTAAGCTTCAAATATCTCCGCTCCGCACTGTTGCCTATGTCCTTTAACAAATTCCTGGGATAACCTGCATCTAACAAACTTCCACTGATGCCTTTTACACAGGCTATACAGGAGGCCTTTGCTGCCGATGCTCTGGTCGAGCATTACCAGACGCAGGTCGGGGCCGAGCAGGCGGCAAGGGCAGAGGTAGAGAAGGACCTTGGCCGAGTCACGGCGGAGAAGGCCGACCTGGATGCCAAGCTGGTCTCGGAGCAGACGGAGAGGAAAAGCCTGGATGCTGGCCTTAAGAACGCCACAGCGCAGGCGGAGACCCAGCGCAAGCTCCTGCAACAGAAGGAGGAGGCCCTGGCCAAGGCGGTGCAGGAGGTCTCCAGCTTGAAAAGGGAGCTTGCGCAGGCCGAAGAGGCGGCTCGCACTGTCAGGGAAACGGTGGAGGCCGCGACCAAGGCTGCCTTCAACGAGGGGGTCGAAGCGACCGAGAATCGCCTGACCGAGGAGTTAGGCGAGCTGTGCAGGGAGTACTGCCAGCAGGTTTGGGCTGAGGCCTTAAACGCCGCGGGACTCCCTGCCGGCTCCGAGTTGAGGGCATCTGAGAAGATCTGGTATCCAGAGGATATCAGGTTTGTTGAGGACGTTGCTCCAACTCCGGTCGGCGCTGAGATCATTGCCCCGGAGCAGCCCCCTCCTCCCGGGTGCAAGCCCAGCCCCACGATGTACTCGCCGACCCAGGGGGGGTCCCGGACGAGCATGCCGACTTAGCCCCTCCTCCGCCTGAGCCAAAGGACAAGGGGAAGCAGGTCCTAGATTCATCCGTGGCCGAGGCAAGCGTAGAAGAAGGCCAAATCGTCGAGGATCGCGCCAAGCTGCCGAAGGAACCTCCATTGAAGATTAAGGGGTAGGCGGGCTTAGCCTCCCTCCATCACTCCGCTCCAGGCGGCTATTTTTGTGCAGCTGTTCCATTCCGCTTTGTTTTATTTCTTTTGTTTTTAGGGTGTATTTCCCTTTCTCTGTAATATTTCGGACAGCTTATCATGTATGGATTTTGCCCTTTTTATCACTATCGTGTAACTGTTTAATCTTTAGTGCATTATGCTTAGTTGTTCTATTGTTGCTTTGTTTGCGGTGTGGGGATGCTGTGTAGCTTGACACCCGCGAGGGGGTTGAACCGTGCGTAAATTTCTGAGGCAAAGGATCCTCGGACCTGACCCATCCGCGGCCGGCTTTAACACGCGATCCCAATGATAAATTGTGAACGTGTTAGAACTTTCTTAAGGCAGGAGGTCTGAGGACTTGGCTCAGCCCCAATCTATATTTGACACTCAAGACGGGATAACACTTAATTAACACTTATTCGGGATGAGTCGTGTTAAAATTTGAACACTTAACTAAAAATTGACAGCGCTGACCTCTCCCAAGGCAGAAGGTCAGAGGACCTGGCGTAATCGAGGTTGACATCAATACTTAATTAAAATTTAGATGGTGTTAAATTTTCCCAAGGCAGAAGGTCCGAGGACCTGGCGTAGCCAAGGTTGACATTAACGCTTAATTAAAATTTAGAGTGTTAAATTTTCCCAAGGCAGAAGGTCCGAGGACCTGGCGTAGCCAAGGTTGACATTAACACTTAATTAAAATTTAGAGAGTGTTAAATTTTCCCAAGGCAGAAGGTCCGAGGACCTGGCGTAGCCAAGGTTGACATTAACACTTAATTAAAATTTAGAGAGTGTTAAATTTTCCCAAGGCAGAAGGTCCGAGGACCTGGCGTAGCCAAGGTTGACATTAACACTTAATTAAAATTTAGAGTGTTAAATTTTCCCAGGGCAGAAGGTCCGAGGACCTGGCGTAGCCAAGGTTGACATTAACACTTAATTAAAATTTAGAGAGTGTTAAATTTTCCCAAGGCAGAAGGTCCGAGGACCTGGCGTAGCCAAGGTTGACATTAACACTTAATTAAAATTTAGAGTGTTAAATTTTCCCAGGGCAGAAGGTCCGAGGACCTGGCGTAGCCAAGGTTGACATTAACACTTAATTAAAATTTAGAGAGTGTTAAATTTTCCCAAGGCAGAAGGTCCGAGGACCTGGCGTAGCCAAGGTTGACATTAACACTTAATTAAAATTTAGAGTGTTAAATTTTCCCAGGGCAGAAGGTCCGAGGACCTGGCGTAGCCAAGGTTGACATTAACACTTAATTAAAATTTAGAGAGTGTTAAATTTTCCCAAGGCAGAAGGTCCGAGGACCTGGCGTAGCCAAGGTTGACATTAACACTTAATTAAAATTTAGAGTGTTAAATTTTCCCAGGGCAGAAGGTCCGAGGACCTGGCGTAGCCAAGGTTGACATTAACACTTAATTAAAATTTAGAGAGTGTTAAATTTTCCCAGGGCAGAAGGTCCGAGGACCTGGCGTAGCCAAGGTTGACATTAACACTTAATTAAAATTTAGAGAGTGTTAAATTTTCCCAAGGCAGAAGGTCCGAGGACCTGGCGTAGCCAAGGTTGACATTAACACTTAATTAAAATTTAGAGTGTTAAATTTTCCCAGGGCAGAAGGTCCGAGGACCTGGCGTAGCCAAGGTTGACATTAACACTTAATTAAAATTTAGAGAGTGTTAAATTTTCCCAAGGCAGAAGGTCCGAGGACCTGGCGTAGCCAAGGTTGACATTAACACTTAATTAAAATTTAGAGTGTTAAATTTTCCCAGGGCAGAAGTCCGAGGACCTGGCGTAGCCAAGGTTGACATTAACACTTAATTAAAATTTAGAGAGTGTTAAATTTTCCCAGGGCAGAAGGTCCGAGGACCTGGCGTAGCCAAGGTTGACATTAACACTTAATTAAAATTTAGAGAGTGTTAAATTTTCCCAAGGCAGAAGGTCCGAGGACCTGGCGTAGCCAAGGTTGACATTAACACTTAATTAAAATTTAGAGAGTGTTAAATTTTCCCAAGGCAGAAGGTCCGAGGACCTGGCGTAGCCAAGGTTGACATTAACACTTAATTAAAATTTGGTGGGAGGGACAGGGATAATAGTATTCGACAATTGGCGTGATACAATCATATCTAAATACATGGCGGCCACATTTTTCATTAGTAGTAGTATCTTCGAAGATTATTTACATTGAAAGGTCGCTTTACATGCTTGTTATCCAGGTCGGCTAGGTAATATGCTCCCAGACCGGCCACTGAGGTTATCCGGTAGGGACCCTCCCAATTCGGCCCTAACTTCCCCCACGATGGGTCCTTTGCCGTCCCTACGACCTTTTTTAAGACCAAGTCTCCCGGGGCGAGAGGTCTGGAACGTACGTGAGAGTCGTACCCCCGTTTGAGCTGCTGCTGGTAACTGGCTAGTCGGACCATGGCGTTTTCCCGCCTTTCTTCCACCAAGTCCAGCCCTTCCAGCAGCATGTTGTCGTTGGCTTCTGGGGCGAAGGATTGGGTCCTCATCGTTGGGAACCCCATCTCCACCGGAATCACAGCCTCGGCGCCGTACGTCATTGCGAAAGGAGTCTCGCCGGTGGATCTCCGTGGCGTGGTTCGGTAAGTCCATAAAACGTGCGGTACCTCATCCACCCATCGGCCCTTAGCGTCATCCAGCCTTTTCTTGAGCCCATTGACTATCGACTTGTTCGTGGCTTCAGCCTGGCCGTTTCCCTGCGGGTACGCTGGGGTGGAGTACCTATTCGCGATGCCGAAGTCTCCACAGTACTTCCTGAAGGCTTTGCTGTCAAACTGCAGCCCATTGTCCGAGATGAGGGTGCGGGGAATCCCAAATCTGGTGATGATATTCTTCCAGACGAACCTCTTCGCGTCTACGTCCCGGATATTCGAAAGCGGCTCGGCCTCTACCCACTTAGTGAAGTAGTCCGTCCCGACAAGCAGCCATCGCTTATTGCCCGCTGCCCTTGGAAACGGACCCACGATGTCCAGGCCCCATTGTGCGAACGGCCAAGGGCTGACCAGAGGATTGAGAACGCCACCAGGCTGGTGGATGTTCGGCGCATACCTCTGACACTGGTCGCACTTCCTCGCGTACTCCTGTGCTTCTCTCTGCATGTTTGGCCACCAGTACCCCTGCGTAAGGGCCCTGTGGGCTAGTGACCTTCCGCCAGTGTGGCTTCCGCAAGTCCCCTCGTGCAACTCTTCCAAGAACTGCTCTGTCTCGTCCGGGTGCACACATAGCAAGTATGGCCCCGAAAACGAGCGTTTGTAGAGCTTACCGTCCTCGGACAGCCAGAACCGAGGAGCCTTTCTACGGATCTTGTCGGCCTCTGTCTTGTCCTCGGGCAGCGTGTCGTGTTTCAGGAACAACGCTATGGGGTCCATCCAACTGGGCCCTGTTCTGATTTGCTGGACCCGCATGGCCGGGCAGCCCGTTCCGGCTGGCTTAAGAAGGTCTTCAACGAGAATGACCCGAGGGAGCTCACGTGCCAATGAGGTTGCGAGAGTCGCCAGGGAGTCTGCGTGAGTGTTCCCGCTTCTGGAAATATGCGACAGTGAGAAGGACTCGAACTGGGCCCGTAGACGCAAGGCGCGCGCTAAATATTCCTGCATCCTCGGCTCCCTCGCCTCTAATTTCCCTTCCACCTGGCCGACCACCAGCTGTGAGTCCGAGAACACACGGACCGCCTTTCCTCCCATCTTCCAGATCATGTCCATTCCTATCAGCAAGGCTTCGTACTCGGCCTCGTTGTTGGTTGCCGGGAACGCTATCCTCAGAGACTTCTCGATGATGATCCCATCTGGCGATACCAGGACTACTCCAGCGCCCGAACCTCTTTGGTTTGAGGCTCCGTCCACGTAAGCTTCCCACACCGGTTGTTTCTCGCATGAGGCTACGCCGACTAGCTTTCTGTCTAAGCCGCTTGCCGCTAGGCTTTCTTCCAGGGAGGGCTCAGTGAACTCCGCAACCAGGTCGGCTAGGACTTGCCCCTTTACAGACGTGCGAGGGAAGTACTTGATGTCGAAGGCCCCTAAAAAGGTCCCCCATTTGGCGATTCTGCTGGAGTAGTCTGCGCTTCGCAGGATGGACTTAAGTGGGAGTTGGGTCAGGACGACGACCGTATGAGATTGGAAGTAGTGCGGGAGCCGACGAGTGGCGTGCACCACAGCTAGCACCGCCTTTTCCAGCGGCAAATACCGAATTTCGGCCTCCTGCAGGGACTTGCTCACGTAGTAAACCGGTCTTTGTATACCGGCGTCCTCCCTTACCAGGACCAGGCTGACGGCGTGGGCAGCCACCGCTAGATACGCAAACAGGACTTCATCTGGATCGGGGCGGGACATAACTGGCGGCTGAGAGAGGTATTCCTTCAGCTGCTGGAACGCCAGGGAACACTCCTCGGTCCATTCGAATCCCCTCCACTTGTTTAGTAGTTGGAAGAAGGGTCGGCACCTGTCCGCGGAGCGGGAGATGAACCTGCTGAGGGCGGCCGTCATCCCTGCCAGCTTTTGGACTTCCTTCGGGTTTCGAGGTGGTTGCAGGTTACAGATTGCGGTGATCTGCTCGGGGTTGGCCTCTATACCCCTGTGAGTGAGCATGTAGCCTAGGAATTTACCAGAACTTACGCCGAAGGAGCACTTAGAGGCATTCAGTCGCAACTTATGTTCCCGCAGGGTCTGGAACGTGCTGTCCAGGTCGGCCACATGGTCTGTTACGGCTTTGCTCTTCACGACCATGTCGTCTACGTATACTTCGACGGTCTTTCCTAGCTGTGGCTCGAACATCCGAGTCATCATCCTTTGATAGGTAGCCCCTGCGTTCTTAAGGCCGAATGGCATAACCTTGTAATGGTAATTGCCAGTGGGGGTCACAAAGGCAGTTTTCTCCTGGTCCTCCAGTGCTAGTGGTATCTGATGATACCCCTGAAAGGCGTCCAGAAAACTCATGCGGGGGTGGCCGACCGTCGCGTCCACCAGTTGATCTATGCGCGGCATCGGGAACGGGTCCTTGGGGCAGGCCTTGTTGAGGTCCGTGAAGTCCACACACACTCTCCATTTCCCGTTTTTCTTCTTTACCACGACTGTGTGCGCCAACCACTCAGGGTAGAATACTTCCTTGATAGCCCCAGCCCTCTTGAGCTTGATGACCTCCTCCTTCACTGCTTCGGAGTGTTCCGCCGAGGACCGCCGAGGGGGTTGTTTCTTGGGTACTGCCGCCGGGTTTACATTTAGATGGTGGCATATGAAGCCTGGGTCGATTCCGGGCATCTCGTGTTCGTCCCATGCGAATACGTCGAGGTTCCTCCTCAAGAACGTAACCAACTCCTCCTTTTCTTCGGTCGGGAGACGAGCCCCAATCTGGAAGAACCTCTCCGGGTCACCGTCCACGGGGACCCTGTCTAGTCCTTCGCACGCCGGCTCCCCCACCACTGCTGCTCCGGCGGTGGCAGAGGAGGCTAATTGCTATGAGGCCTGAGCCGCCTGAGCCGCCGGGGCCGCGGCTTCGTTGTCCGGCCTGCGTAGTATTGCGGTGGTCAGGCATTGCCTCGCCGCAGACTGGCTCCCGATGATTTCCTCGACTCTACCGCCGAATGGGAACTTCACCTTCAAGTGGAGGGTGGAGGGGACAGCCCCTAGGGCGTGCAGCCAAGGTCTCCCCACAATGGCCGTATACGGGGAGTAGGCATCCACCACGATGAAGTCTATCTCTACCACTGCCGGCCCCGACTGCACTGACAATCTGATCTGCCCCTTAGGGATCACCATCCTTCCCTCGAAGCTCATCAGGGGCGAGTCGTAGGCAGAGAGATCCTCTTCCCTCAGGTTCAGCCCCTTGTACAGGTCGGGGTACATGATGTCTGCGCCGCTTCCCTGGTCTACCATCACCCTCTTCACATCATAGCCTCCAATCCTTAGCATTATGACCAGGGCGTCGTCGTGGGGTTGGATCGTCCCCTCCTTGTCGGCGTCCGAGAAGGCCAGCGTGGGCGGCTCATTGCCCTTGATCTTCTTTGACTCGGGGCCAGAGCCTCCGGTATGGGCTCGTACCACGTTCATCACCCTTGAAGGACGCGAGCCCGTCCTCCTAGGGGCTGCGAGGATGGTGTTGATGGTTCCCAGAGGAGGCCTTGGTGCGTGGTGGCCCCGGCCTGTCGGACCATGATGTTCCCCCGCCCTCCCCTGGTCGTGTACAAACTGACTCAACTTTCCCTCTTTCGCCAACTGTTCGAGGTAGTAGCGTAGGTTCTTGCAGTTCTCGGTTGTATGGCCGTGCTCTTGATGGTACTGGCAGTGAAGGTTCTGGTTTCGCTTTGAGGGATCTCCTATCATCTTGCTGGGCCATCTAAAGTAAGGTTCGTGACGGATTTTTTCAAACACCCGCTGCATGGGTTCGCGGAACACGATGCCGACCGCCTGCGTTGGTATCCGACGTGGCTGTCCGACAAACTCTCTCCTAGCCCTACCGTTGCTGTACCCGTCCGACCTGAAATCCCTCTTCTCCTGAGGGATTACCTTCACCCTCGCCTTCACTTGCAGTTGATCCTCCTCCACCCGTGTGTACTCATCGATGCGGTCCATAAGACGTCGTACACTCTTGACAGGCCTCCTGGTCAGTGACTTCCTCAGGTCATGTTCGCTTGGCAGGCCGACCTTGAAGGTGCTTATGGCCACCTCGTCGAAGTCCCCATCGATCTCGTTGTACATCTCCCAATACCTGTCAGTGTATGCCCTGAGGGTTTCTCCCTCCCTCATGGCCATGGACAACAGCGAATCCAGGGGCCGCGGGCTGCTGCAGGTGATAAACCGCTCGCCAAATGCCCTGGTGAGCTCTGTGAAGGAATCGACAGAGCTCGCCTTCAGGCCGTTGAACCATCTCATCGCTACGGGCCCCAAGCTGGAGGGGAAGACCTTGCACATCAGGGTCTCATTCTTCGAATGCACCGCCATCCTCTGGCTGAAGTGGCTCACGTGCTCTACTGGGTCCGTCCTCCCGTTGTAAATTGTGAAGGTTGGCTGGGTGAACTTTCTTGGGAGCTTTCCCTTCTCAATCCTCCGAGTGAAGGGCGATTTGGAAATTTGGTGGAGCGCCCTACTCAGTGCATTGTTGGCCAGGCCTCTGGAGGACGCCCCCCTGTCTCTGGGTGGACGACGGCGTTCATCCCTCTGGGAAGAAGACTCGCTAAGGGGAGTCCTGGACCTAGAGCTGTCGGAGCCACTACTGGCGTCCACTGAGGATCGGTCTGAAGGGGTAGGCGTACGCCTCCGCTTTTCCCGGCGTAGCTTCCTTCTCAAATGATCAACCTCTCTTTGCAGGGTCTCGACACTTTTCTCGCGGGAGGTTCTACCACCACTGTGTGCATGGCTCCTCCCACGCGTGTGTTCCGTGTGGACGCTGTTTTCGTGCTCTCCTTCCAACCGCGCAAGATGGTCCTCTGGCTGGGACCCCCTAGACTCCGCATGACGTGAACCTGAACCTTGCATGGCACTTCCAGTCCCTTTCCGTCAAAGCTTCCCACAGACGGCGCCAATTGTAAGGACACAAAGTAGGTTTGGGCCCAAATAGATGACTGGGCCGGCCCAAGTGGCCTTTACAATAGAATTTGTAGAGGATGGGTTTTAAGCCCTGACTTCCCGGTACTATGGAAGGGTGCAATGTAAGATCCAAATGCACTACTGAAACGTGGCTGGCTGGTGGAGTGGACTAACTCCCTTCCCAGACGTGCGCCGAGGAGATTCCGTGGTGGTTTTCGTTCTGTTCTTCAAGGGAGAGGACCTTCTTCTTTTTCTTGGTCAAAAGTCCGGATCCCTTTCTCGTTGTATCCTCCCTTCTCTTTATACTCCCCACTCCTGACTCTCACCTGTCTTTTCCCTGAAAACGCTCCCCAACGCCCTTGGGGCCATTCCCCGTCCCTTCAGAAGTCATTTCCCCATTAATGCGGCCAGACGGGTAGGTGGGAAGCCTTTAATGCGGTGGCAGAAACACTGTGTAGTGCATGTCCCCCTTGTTTCCCCCCTCGGCATATCGTTGGGGGTGTGGGATGGCTCGCCGAGCTCCGGAGGCGCTTTCCCAGGTGCTCTGCTGCAGCGTTCTGCTCTCAATTCTGCGTCCGAGGAGACGTTCTCCTCGGCTCTTCTCTGATGGCTGGGTAGGCTGACCCTTGGGCCCCGGTGTTAGAGGGCCTTGCTCCCGTCGCGCGGCCCACTTAGCGGAATTCGCGCCCTCGGACTAGGCCCAGAGCCCACAAGGTGCCTGGTCGCCTTCACCCCCCACAATTTATTTATTAAAAGTTGGTTAAAATATAATTATAGTAAAAAAAAAAAAAGATTTTAAAGTTTGTACACAAACGAATAAATTTAAAAGTTGAAAAAAAAATTGATGCAAACCAACACTAAACCATGCTACATATATAATGTACATAAGGAAAAATCATTAAAATCCACACATGTGAAAGTATTCTCTTACACACATTTACATCTATTATTGTACATTAATATCTACAATTAATACAAAAATGTCCACATTAACATGTAAACAATTGAGGAGAAAGACAAATATCTTTGGGGAGTTGGGGTGGGGGTGGGGGGGGGGGTGGGGGTGGGGTAGGTAGGGGTGTTTAACATTAATCTTATACCTATGTAATGTGGAGTGTGTATCCATTATACATTGTATTTAAGTACTCTAAATCTGAACAAGAAAAAGCTATAAACTTAAGGGAGTTTTTTTTTTTTCACATCATTTATATGTAAAATATTTCGAAGAATTCTTTTTAAATTATATATTTTTATTTAGAAGTTCTTTTAGATGTAAAAGAATATTATATTACTGTGTTTGTGTGACAATATATTATAGGCAAAATTCCATTTTAGTCTCTACATTTTCATGCGATTCCCACTTTGGTCCGTAACTTTTTTTTCTACCGTTTTTAGTCCCTAAAATAAAAAAAAGTGATCTCATTTTTGTTCCTATCGTCAGTGTCCTAACGGCAAAGTCCTAGGTGGTAGATGGAACACCCTATAAGCTGACGTGACGCTAACATGGCAATTAAAATATTATTGAAAAATATTATTTGGCATTTTTATATGACACATCAGCGTTTTAATTTTTTTTAAAAGCCATGTCAGAAAATTTAAACCAAAAAAGAAAATAAATTAAAAAACAAAAATTAAATCTAATTAAAAAACGGTTTCAAAAAAAAAATCTAATTAAAATATCAAATTAAATTCTCCAACTCCAAGTCAATTCACATCGCTCGAACGCTTATTTTTGCTATCTCCACTCCAACAATGTCCTCTTCTTCTGAACTTTCCAAAACTGCCGCTCCATATGGATTGTGGAAGTCGCTGATAACATCCAACGTCGTTTTCGGCTCCTCCAAACGACTCGATGGCATCGCTATTGACTCCCTCGATCGCCTCATTTGGCTCGAGTCTCGCCCCACCGAATCAGGGTCCGTTCGCACACTAAAAAAAAAAAAAAAAAAAAGAGTCACGTCGTTGTTATTGGATTGTTCTTTTTTGTTGTTGTTGTGATCGTGATGTGTCTGTGTTGGAGGGAGCCGATTGGGTTGGAGGTTGGGTGAAGAGAGAGATCATAGATCTAGGTTTGGATGAGGTGATTGTTGAAGAGAGAGATCGTAGATCTGGGTTTGGATGAGGTAATTGTTGAAGACAGAGACCGTGGATTTGGATGAGGAGATTGTTGAAGAGAGAAACGGAGGCGTTGTTGAAGCGTTTCCTGGTTAAAGAGAGCAACGGAGGGTTGTGATTGAGAGATGATGGGCGCAGGTTTGGAATACATGAAAGACTCGATGACTGATGTGTTGTCGTCTTGTTTTGGGTTTTTTTTTTTGTTTTTGTTTTTGTTTTTCCGAGAGGATGTGGATTTTTTTGATTTTATGGGTGTTTTGTGCGTTTGTTTCCCAAGAAAATTTATGGGTTTATGGGTTTGCTAGGGATTGGGTTAGTTACTATGTTTATGGGTATGTTTATGGGTTTGTTTCTTGGATTTATTTTTTGTTTTTCAGGATTTGATGGAGATTGGGTTTGGTTGCTGGATTTGGATTTGGAGTCTGCTAGAGATTGGTTTGGTTCCTTCTTGGATTTGGGAAGATCATGAAGAAAATTTTCTATTAGTATTTAATTTAATTTTTTCTTCTTTTTTTGTTTGTGTTCTTCTGATATGGGTTTGAGTTTATGGTTGTTGGGTTTGGGCTGTGAAGAACACAAACAACAAGTCGAAGAACATGATTATTAAGAAATGAAAATATTAATTAAAATTTTAAATTAATTGGATTTAAGATTTTTCTTTAAACTTAATTTTTTTTTTTTAAAAATTCTGATGTGGCTTTAAAAGAAAATTAAAATGCTGACGTGGCATATAAAAATGCCAAATAATATTTTAATTACCACATCAGCGCCTCGTCAGTTAATAGGGTGTTCCGTCTGCCACTTAGGACTTTTCTGTTAGGGCACTGACAGTAGGGACAAAAAAGAGATCACTTTTTTTATTTTAGAGGTTAAAAGCGGTGGAAAAAAAAATTAGGGACCAAAGTGGGAATGTAGGGACTAAAATGGGTTTTTCGCCTATATTATAAAATTACATATCATGGAATACTCTATAATTTATAAGTTACATGAATATTATATGAAAGATTTTTTTTTAACAATTTACTGACATCCCAACATTGTGATTAAATTAATTATAAATTATAGATATGTGATTAAAAAAATTAAAAAATAAATGGCATAATAAGAAAGGGGTTACACCGGGAGAGATATTATTACATTTTACACACTAAAATTTTTTCTTCTAAATTTACAACTTATATAGAGAGAGAGAGAGAGCCAACGGGGGCTTGGCTCAGCTGGCAAGGTTCGGACGCTTCATGCAACACACCTAAATTCGAGTCCCGCTACCAGTAGGTTTCCGTTGGTGGGCATACTTGGTGGGGGGTGTACTCAAATGAAGTGACTCCCACACAGAGGGTACAGGATGGTTTGCTTGCGATGTCTTCACCTTACCTACCCCGAGGCCACTGGCTCCCTGCCCGGGGTTGTAATATGACCATAAAGACCCCCATTTTCGGTTCTCAAAAAAAAAAAAAAAAATACAGAGAGAGAGAGAGCATTATCACTCAATTTTTTTGAGTATTATTTATAAGCATGCTTACAATAAAAGGAATTTAGACATTTAAAACTTTTGAAGGGTTGAAGTTGTATTTTTAAAGGAACTACTTGTGTTTTTTTTTTTTTTTGCTAATTGCAAGGAACCAATTGGGTTGCAGATCCATTTTCTGTTCACTCAATCCAATCGGGTTGGGTGTAGGTCAACTTAAAATCCAATTCGACCCAACCCGTGAACAACCTTACTCACCTCTCCGTCGCCTCTATTGCTATTGTTGCTTTGTTGCTGCTACATTTGGATTTGTATATTGGTGTGGTTTGACGATTCACGTGAATTTTATATGGGTTTGATAAATTTCCAGAGAATTTTGTTGGGACTCAAGAGGAGATTGAGAAGGAAGAGAGTCAAGAAAAAGAGAGAATCTGATGGGAGAAGTGAGAGAAAAAAATATTTAAAAAATAAAATATAAAGTTATAGTAACTGTATATATTTACAAGGTTATTGTAGCAAAATATAAATATACAGTGTTATAGATAGACTAATGTGAGTAGTTTTTGAACAAAAATAAATAAATTTTACATCTTTTTCTATTATACACCCACTTATGTGGTTACCCTAACTGTGGTGTTCACTATTATCTCCAAAAATGAAAATTAGTGAGAAATAAAAGGCTCAAGCTAGAGGGCCACTTGGAGAATATAGAATACTTATATAAAGAAAAAAATTAAAAAAAAACCACAATAATACCTGTGGCACATATTTTTACACAAACTTTACCATAACAATTTTATGTGATCGTTAATAATTAACTGTTTGTTAATATTACATAGACTTTTTTTTTCACTGTTCAGTCCGTAGAACAATTGTGACAAAGGGACTAGCATTATTGAGAAAACCATGGCCATGGCCATGGCCAGGTAATTATGCGTGGATTGTGGATTGTGGAGTGGGTGGGACATGCAAATAATAAATGCATATAGTGCACGCAAGCATGTGCTCTCTATCTTGTGTCTCCTCTAGTGCAAGAGAACTCAGAGAGGCATAGGAATACACCTAATCTTTAAGTACTCTGTTACGCTGGCCCGCACTATGCGCCTCACATAAAAACTAATGAATACTTTTTTTATGAGACATTGGGACCATATTGCATTACCAAAAAGCCAATTTCTTCCCATCAAAAAAAAAAAAAAAAAAAAAGCCAATTTCTTGACGCGTATGCAGAGTTGGATGAGTTTATGTCATGGATTCAGTAGTCGTCCCAACCTAGTGCGTGATTGATGTTTGTTCAGAGATGCCGTCAAGATTGAGAGAGTTCTGAAATCCTATTCATGTTATGACCACCAAGGCACCAAGTTTGCTAATGACTCAAGACAGCTAAGATCGGTACAAGTTACGGCCAAGTGATTGCGATTGCACATTTGCATCCACTAAAATTTTATAAAAAGTTGGAGATATAATACAGATTGTCCTTATCACATTCATTATTTAAGAAAATTTTAATATAAATTTTATAGAAGAAAAAAAAAATTTATTAAAAGATTAATTAATTATTTTCTTTTCCTATAAAAATTTTTTTTAAAATAGTTTATTAACAAATGCGAACACGCGTTAACAAAATCCTATACAAAATGAGCAAAATTTGAAATTTTCTACTTTGTAGTAAGGAGCTATTGTAGAGTCGTTTATCCTTGCCACTAAATTTCAATTTATTATCCAAAATAATTTTGAAAATTTGTATTTGTGGAAGAAAATTTTTTGCTCCGCTTTTGTCTTTTTAGCATAACAAAGTCTTCTAGGCTTCCAGCTAAGGCTGCAACTCAAAATCATGTGCATGTCTAAGATAATTAAGCCAAATATGGTCAGCAGATTAACTCATCTAGTCTACATCTCAGACTACGTTCACCTAATGTTAGATGTGTTTCTTTTGTTTTTGGGGTAGGGTGGATGTGGGGTGGTTACTTTTTCTACCAATTCGGATGATTACATTATTCAAGTTCTAAGAAAACGAAGAAAAATAGCACGTCCACAATAGTTTCAAAATAATTTTCAACAAATTTTTTATAACAAGGTGTTACTAGTTCTAAGATTAGCCTATTAGGCTACCACTTAAATTACGTTTTTTACACGCCAATAATGGTCAATAACAGCTTGACAGCTAAAATTTATAGTGATAATGATATGAACATAGCATTCTCTGATAATAATTAGTATTTAATTAGCGTCATATGTATTTTAATATCTATTTACATATGTAACATAAATCATTTTGCTATTTGTCCTACCATGAGGTCTAATAAATATATAACCACCAGTTCGCTAGAACTTAAGTGCACTTAATAATTTACTCATCAATGCTATATAAGTTAACGATAATTGCTGCTGTGTAGTAGATGGATTCTTCTTTAATAACCTCATCTGTAGATGGGTGAATTTGATGACTACATTTTAATTGTTTTGATGTCCTCTTATCCAACTACTAGGGCGTCAACTTAATTAAGCAAATTTATGATCTATAAACTTTTAGTTGTACAACCTGAACCTATTTAATTCTGCTTTTTTAGCAAGAAATGAAAAGGAGGATATAGCTGTGTTGCTGAATTTTCCAAGTTGTTTGCTAACGAGGCTTGCAATTGCGAATAGCTCAATTGATCCTAGCTAGTTAAGCACTCCCAAGTGGACTAAATCGACAAAATGGTATTAAGTTCCACCACCAAAGTAAATTAGTAATACTCCAAATGCTATAGAATCAACTATAATTTTCATTGGGTGGAATTAAATTTTAGAAAGAACCTCTTTTTGAAGAGTTTGAGTCATTTGATTAATCTATATGTGTATTCTCAAGACTCTGGAAAGAGATCAATTTCCCTTCAGGAACCGAGTTAATTAAAAACTGCTTGTGTAGTTGTTTGGCATTAATGATCCAAAATTAAATGAGTTTCCTAACCGATTGAACACTATGATAAGTAACAACAGGAGAAATTTATTTAAAAATAGGATAAATAAGAGGACAATATATAGTTGGATATTAAAAAAGTAGTGAACATTTTTATCTCCCGATGAATATGAATATACCCTTTGATAAGTTCATATTTCTTCATTCTCCTTTTTGATGCCTAATGTGTTGTGTGGAAGGTGAAAGCTATTAAATTGATTAATTAGCTTCATACAAGAAAAGGAAATTACTTTCTCAAAAAAAGAAGAAGAAGAAATTTTTGAAAAAAAATTGGAATTTAATTTTTTTTTTGAATGATTATATATTATCTCATAAAAGGGAGGTTTAGCTTTAAAGTGCAATTGTGCAAAAGAAGCTTCCAGGCCTGGTACATATGCCAACTGTCCCCCCACCTAAAACCAACTGCTGCCAGTGCCTGCACCTAAAACAGGAAAAATAAACAGAAAGGTTGAGGGAGAAAGAAGATAAATGCAATCATCAACTTTAAATTTCTAAAGCTACAATGCCTATAATTTGACTAGTCCAAAGCAGTAGAGTAGAACCTTAGGAAAAGCAGCCCAATTAGTCTCAAATCTATGTAAGATGTATTTTGAATTTCAATATTACTTGCAGCACTTGCTCCCCAAAACAAAAAATGGTATCGTTATGCTCTGATTTAATCATTATACAAGTAGGATTTGGACTAATGGGCGACCAAATTTCTAGGTGGAAAACATAAATCATGAAGGGAGTCCAAATACACTATCATATTGTCTCTACATCAAAACATTTACCCTATCTATCAAAAAAAAAAAAAAAAAGGCTCTCGACTCTACAATACCAACAACAATTCATGAAGTAGCTAGTAGGTAGATTGGCAAGAGAATCCAAGGTGGGTTCAGTTATTTCGATTGGTAAAAAATTTTATTATTAAATTTCATTATGATGAAACAAATTCTATAAATTTCAAATCCTACTGTATATTAAAAAAAATATTACAAAAGGAAGAATACATAATATAGGATTTGAACTTTGAACTCTTATAATATAAATAAATAATAATAATGTTACAGTGTGAACGTGTCAACTAATATTTTGTCCTTTTCTTTGCACTACCTGAGATGTGAATTTGTTGCGTGATTAGCGGAGGGGAGTTTCCAGTCTTTCGGTGTGTGTTTTGTACAAAGTAAAAGGAAAAGAGGGTAAAACCAAATAAAGTATAAAAATAAAAAAAGAAGAAGAAGAAAAGGATCCGAAGTCTTTTGTTGTTTGACTCCATAAAATCTAGGGCTAGCTTCTCAATATTTTCTTTTCTTTTCTTATTGTGATTCTTTTTCAAATTTATCATGAATAGGTGAATATACTCATCTACCAACCAATAATAGCGCATGCCATGTAATGAATAATGATAAATAAGTACAAATATTTTATTTGGCGAATTATTGGAATTTCTTTTGTTTTTGAAATTTCAGGTTTTTCTCAAAATATAACTAAGGAAATTAGGGAGTGTTTACCAAAAAAAATTCACAAATTAGACTCAATTGAGCAAAAGCAAAATTATAGGTCTGGAAATGAATTTTTGTGAAATTTAGAGAAGAAAAAAATTGCGTTTTTGTTAAGTTTTTTATTTAGAATAAGGTCACAAGTTCTAAGCTAGTTAAGCACTTTGAAAAAAAAAATGTTTGGACTAATTTAATCTTGAGGATGCTAAAGTGATAAATATATAAATATTTAGTTAAAGAATTTGGGAGGAGGAGCGGGAGCTCATTTTGGCCATGGCCCCCCTTCGTTTTAGCGTGGCTTTGTTCTTATTTCTTAAGACTATTTTTTTATAACAATTATTCAATTAATAAAATTCAAACTTTTATCTCTCTATTTTCTAGTAGATACCAAACCCGTTCTCTTATGGATTTAAGGACTTTCGTGGGTTCGAAGAACCTCTCGTAAATTCAAGGTTTATTACTAAAAACTAACAATTTAGTTTTTATTCTATTAAAAAGAGCATGTGTGTTTTTTCTTCAAACTTCCATTACATAAATGAGAGAGAGAGAGAGAGAGAGAGAGAGAAATGCAAAGTCAGGCGAGAGAGAGAGAGAGAGAGAGAGAAAGACAGAGAGGGAGAGGGACTGAAAGGTGGAGGCGGTGTGCCAAAACTTAGAGAGATTAGGAAAGAAGGAGGAAAGTAACAGGTGGCTAGGTTTCTTTTTCAATTTGAAGTTGAGGCTGACACTATGTATGCTTATGTGTATATACTAACCAGGTGTATTGATATAATTAAGTAATCTAAGGAACCACATCTAAGATATTGTACCTAAATTTTCCCCTAAAACAAATCAAAGGCAAAAATGAGTTCCATAACCAAAGCAAGAGGAAAACTCACCATAAAATAAAGGCAAAATTATTTCTTTAGTTCTTTAAGTTTGATTGGCAATGCATTGAAATTTTGAAAAGCTTTTTACTTCTTTAAATTATTGAAAACTTTACTCTTTTTGTCACTCCATCAATTCTCATAAACTAGATGACTCTATTTTTATTTTTAACTAAGAAACTTATAGTTTAGTGGTATAGTGTGCTCTCATTATTAGAAGAACTAGTTTTTGTATTCCCCCTATACAAGGTGCGCAATAACAAAAACCGAATTTATATTTTGTTTGTTTCGATGTAAAATATTTGCAAAGGTAAAATATTTTAGATATAAAATATTTTACTGAATATATTTTCATTTTACTATGTTTGGTTTGTATTCCTGAAAATGAAAAAAAAAAATGTATATTTTTCTAAAGAATTTTAACAATCTCACAATAAAATTTTGAGCAAGTCCAAGTCCACCCATAGACAATCCTTGAGGGTGTCAGTGGTTATTTTTGGAGGAATATCAACAACTAATGGCTACACAGGTTTGAATGGGCTGAGTATAATGTTTCTGGGGTTGGGTTCCATTGCATTTCGGTGCTTCCTCTGGGGACACCACTCCATGTAGTTGTTAGTCACTAGTTTTACATGTAATTTCTTCAGTTAAATAAATACTTTCTATAGTTTTAGCTCAAAAAAAAAAAAATTCACAAAAGCAAACCACCACTACTCCACCACCCAAATCACCACTAGATTGGCACAAACCCACCCACCACCACCCCAACACTCCATTGACTACTTAAATACACAAATTGGGGAATGAAAAACAAAAAAAGAGAGGCCAAAGATGGCCAACCACCCATCATAACCCACAAACCCAGTCCTTGGTGTTATGGTGGTAAGAGAATCGGTGGAGTAAGAGCTAGTGTATGGTCAAATCGAAAAAAGAATCGGTGGGTTTGAGTGGTTGAACCAAACTTGGTGGGTGGAGGTGTGGAGGTGAGTCAAGCGATGATGGCAGAGGTGGAGCCAGTGTTGAGAGCTACTAGAGATGAGTGGTGCTGACGAAACTGAGAGTGGCTTAGTGGCTCTAGTTTGTGGGAAGGAGAACTTGAGAGTGAGAAGGGAGAGAGTGTGAGAGGGACTGAGGAGTGAGGTCTGATGGAGCATCGGGGTGAGAGCTTAAAAGAAAATGTAAAATGTTTTACCAAAATTTTAAGTGTAAAATATTTTACATAAATTTGTTTGGTTGATTTGATTGACTGAAAATATTTTACTTTTGACTAAATATTTTACTTCAAAACAAACACAATAAAATGGGAAAATATTTTTCTGAAAATGTTTTTCGTCAAAACAAACAGAGCCTTAGTGTTCTTTTAAATCCCGAAATAATCTATGATTGATTATGTACTAAATTCACATCAATTTCTCTTAATGTACAAATCAAATTGTTATGAAACTTTTTTTTTTTTTTTTTTGAGAAGGAAATTGTTATGAAACTTAGTTTTGATACAAAACGAGTAAGAATAAATACAACTATTCTATAAACTTTTTTTTGGTTCAAAGGATAATATATTAAGCTAGCCACCCAAAGTATTAGCACTACCACGGCAATGCCTTGAGGTACACATAATTTGAAGCATAGTGGCAAGTAAGGATAAAACGTAAATAGGAGGGTTATCAAAAACAACAAAACCATCCTCCATCTTCACTCCACAACTAATCCTTACCAATCATAGATTGTTTTTCTTCTAATCCTTACCAATCATTTGGCACCATTCAAAAAGTAATGATGAAGAATTAAAAAAGAAAGGGAAAATTACACTTTACCACCCTAAACTATACACCAGATTACACTTTGCACCCTAAACTATTCAAATGCACACTTTGCACCCTAAACTATCACTCTTATCACACTTTACACCCCAATGTTACTTTTACCATTAAGTTAGACATAAATTATCACTCTAATTTACCTGTAAAAGTAATGTTAGGGTGCAAAGTGTGATAAATGTGATAGTTTAGGATGCAAAGTGTGCATTTGAATAGTTTAGGGTGCAAAGTGTAATCTAGTGTATAGTTTAGGGTGGTAAAGTGTAATTTACCCAAAAAAAAAAACATGTCTACTTTTGATCTAATATCATCCCAAGAAATTTCTGAAAAAAATATTTCTTAGTTTGCTCTTAACAGACTATACACCCATGCATCCAAATATAACAGGGTATCTTGCTTGGAGATTCTTACTCTCCTATTTCTTAGTTTGCTCTTAATTTTCTACTAATTAACAAAAGTTTTTTTTTTACTATAGAATTTTAGCTACATAAAAGTTAAAACACAAAAACGTAGAAAACAATTTTTAAAATTCATATTGTTAAAAAGATTTTTTTTTATTTAAAATAAAAACAAGTTTTAAGATAGTTAAAATTTATTATTTATTTTATTTTAAAGTTTATTTGGACTATATTAATCTTTAGGAAGCTATAGTAATAATATATATATATATATATACATATACATATATATAGATATATTTAAAAGAATTTGGGAGGAGGAAAGGGGGTCCGTTTTGGCCAGGGGACCATGGACCTCTGGTCTTAAGGTTGCACTGTCCTTAGCATCAAGCGAATTTTTATAGTCAAGGAGAAAACATACAACAATTAATTTTACCCAAACAAATCTCTTTAGGTTTTCTTTTGGGAAAAGTTGATTGTGATGTAAATGTATAGTTTTTCAAAGAATTCCTATAGGATTTAAAATTTGAATATTAATTAAAGGTTTTGGGCTTGTCAAATGACTTGCGATCTCAGTAAACATTTGTGAATTGAGAGGCTAAGTTCATGCAAATATTTCATGAGATAAATAGAATGACATCCGCTGTAGCCCATTGGCAATTATCCGTAAACTTGAATCCCGGCAGCGGAATATGTTTTTTTTTTTTTTTCCTTCTACGGGCCTATGTCATACGAAGCTCCTGTCATTGAAAGTGAGAACCCAATGTAAATGAGCCCATTTAAACGAATCTAAGACAAAAATGGGTTTCATAACCAAAGCAAGCAGAAAAATAACCTTATTATAAAGACAAAATTATTTATTTATTTATTTTTGGATGGAACAAAAAAAGTTTAGTTGAAGTTTTTTTTTTTTTTTTTTTGGTACTGAAATTTTGAATTTTTTTTTTATCTTTAAATTATTGAAAACTTTGCACTTTTTGTTATTCCATCAATCCTCGCAAATTTATATTTTATGTGTCTATCTAGATGACTCTATTTTTATACCGAAAGACTTATAGTTTAGAGGTATAATTTACGCTCATTTATTTGAAAAACTACCATTTTGTATTCATTATCCTCCCATTGTTGTCACTTATTGAATTATTAAAAAAAAAAAATGAGACTATTTTTAATATTAGAGATTTGACATGTCCTGCTTGGATTATTGCATTTTTAAAAAAATGAAAAGAAAAAAGAGCATATATGAGGTAAATATGTGGCATGAAAGTTCATAGTTATTAAACCCAACCCTACTGGTTGAACCAATAACCCAGTGAACTCATACCTAAGCTAATATGATTTTTTTACTATACCACTTATGTAATTGACTGGGTAAAACCCATTGGTTTTTTGCAATCCCCATGTAATCTAAATGGGATGTTGTGACCTATCTGGTTTTGAAGTTTTGAATAAGATTACCTTTATGGGGTTCATTGCAATACTGCTTTCTAAATTTGGAAGGTAATGAAAACATGAGATTTTATAATGAGTTTGACGCTTAACTTTTCAAAAAATATATAGCTTTGAGTTTTAGTTCCGATTGTAATTCATGAGATTATAGCAACAAGTTAGATATGTAATATGCATAGAAAGTGAGTTTGGAGTTTTAGATTCACTTTTATTCCTATAATATTAAGAAACATAATGTAATAAGATTTTATTTTGCGAAAGACTTTGACTACAATTTTATAATACCTTTTTATTTTATATTTTCTAGTGTTTTTACTTTGTGAAACCTTAAGTTTTATTAGTTGACTTTTTTAGACTTAATTTTAATTAGTAATATAAGAACGCCTTTTTTAAATCTATTTTTCATCTTTATTTTTTGATTTCTTAAATTTATTATTATAATTTTTTAGTTTTTATATAACCATGCGGCTCAAATAGTGACCCACTAGTTGAACAAATAACCGAATGACCCAGCTCTTATACTAGGTAAAAGTTCAGCTTGAGTTTAATAACTATGAGTGAAACTATTGGTCACATGGACATTATAAAAGATCTTCTAAAGTTTAGGGACAAATAAAGAAATTTTTTCAATTGTTTTTAGACAAAACAAAAAAATCATTTTAAACTTTAAGGATATAAAGTGTAATATTTCAATAGTTAAGGGATAAAAATGAACGCTATGCTAACTTTAGGGACTATATATATATATATATATATATATATCCTATAATAAGAAATTAAAATTTTAAAAAAGAAACTTAAAAGTAATAACTTCTAAAAATAGCAAAGATATATATTCATTTACACTGAATTTTACTATTCTTCTATAAATAAAAAATATTATTTTCATTAGTTCTTTTTTTTTTTTCCCTTTCTCTTTTGATTTGTTCGTTAATGCATAAATATGAATTTCATTCTGTTATGCTAAGAATGGCAATTTTTCATTTCAGTTAGTTAATTGGTATGAACCACTTCTTTATTCCATCTCGTTCCAAATTTCGACTCATTACGTTCTCTTCCACCCGTTTTGGTCCATTCCACTAAATTTCACCTAATATGATGATTTTAGCTGGTATGTTAAAGAATCATTCCGCTCTATTCCACCCGTTTTGGTCCACCAGTTTTAATTACTTCACTTTTTTGTTTTTGAGAAACTTTTATTACTTCAGTTACATATAACATTTTATTATTATTTTCATTTAATATATGTTTTTTTTTTTGGTTTACTTTACTCACATATGACATAGCTTTTTTTTTTCCTTTCATTAATATACACTCATATATGACATGTTATATACTTATATTATGTAATTATGATATTAAGTATGTATATTATTTGATTTTGAATTAATAATTTGATATGTTATATTATCGTATGATGCAAATTTAGGGGTGTGTGTGTAAATTTAGTGGTAACCCCAAAACTAAAAACCGAAATAGACTAGTATTGAAATATTTTAATTTCAATGGGCAAACCAAATTAAGGTTTGAAACAGTATTTAGAAGCCAGATTCTTTTTTTTTTTTAGCTAGAAAATCGGGTTATTTCTCTCCTCAATTTGCTTCACAATTTGACATGATTATTTAAATGAACGACACATATTTCTAAAATTTCAGACCTTTTATAATGTGCCAAAAATCAGATGATTTACAATCCACATCATATAGTTCCATAGAAATTACCATGATCTTTTGCAATCAGTTTTGTTCTAGCCTATGGACTTAGGTAATAGAATTTCAATAGATCTTCCCACTACTCCATTTGCCTTACTGCATATATGACAATCTAATTCAGATTTAACAGACGAATAGGATAAATCATTTGCAATTTAAAACCAAAATTCGACGCAACAACATACATCTTTTAATGCGAAAAAAGTAATCTGAAATTTAGACTTACAAGTACCTGGCCCCGTGGGTGCAAAAATAGGATAAATTTGTTAGGAAGCTCTATCCGGAAATGGCTTCCAAAGCAGAAGAGAGAACAAGAAAAGATTTGGAACCAAGATAGGGATCAAAGGGTGAACATCACTTCCAAGTCGTTTTCTGCTCAGCCTCTTCCTCACATACTGTCTCCTTTGTTCTTCACCCCACTGAGCTTCCTCAACTCCCTTTGCCAGAATCAACGGTGGAGGCTGTTGGAATGGGCACTTGGACCTCCATGAGGTCTGTGGGAGCCCAAATCTGGAGACCCTTTTCATGAAAAGAGAGAAACCCCATTTTAGGTGAAGAGAAGGGAAGGTTGAGTTGAACTTGTTGCATAGGATTGGAGGATAGTCCCAGTTGAGGTAGCAAGGGATTTGATTGGCGATAAAGAATTGAGAGTGGAGAGGTGGTGTGACTGTGTTTGCGGGGCTGGTTAGGATATGGGTTAGAGCTTGGAGTCTTTGCTCCCATGTTGTGTCTTCCATTATTTCTTTCACATGCTACCGTAAATCTCTTCGCAATGAGTAAGGATTTCTGATATTTTATTTTTACCTTCAAATTCAATTTCTCTTCATTTGTGTTATTTTGCCCTTCCTTCTCTCTTTAACCAGCCGACACACTGTACAACTAACTAAGAACACTTACATCAATTGACCACACACCACAACCGGTCAACTCAATAGTCAATTCCCTCCGGTGGCCTTGCTAGCTCGGTGAAAAGTTAGAAAGCACTCTTTGTTGTTCGGCTGGCTTGGAATTGAGATAAAATTTCTTTGAAGGTCCCGTATCTAAGATAAGCAAAAGATTGTGATAAACATTGTATGAAATCCATTGGAGCACATCGGCAATTATTTGAATAAAATAATGGGTTCAGGCAAACGGAAAAATTTACCATATAATAAAGGCAAAATTATTGATTTAGTCCTTAAATTTAGATTGAAGCTTTTTTTTTTGGTTGCTGAAATTTTGAAAGTCTTTTTTTTTTTTTGTATTTAAATTATTGAACAAATCACAGTAGGGGAAATGGGGAACATGTTTTTCTTTTTTCTTTTTGATTTTTTTTTCCTATCTTTTTCCATAATGGGCCTATGTAATTGCATGATGAGCTCTTATCAATTATCATTGGAATTGAGAACCCAATGTACTTAACCCATTTAAACAAATTTAAGACAAAAATGAGTTTCATAACCGATGCAAGGGGAAAAATTACCATATTATAAGAGAGGTAATACATGCACAACATTGGTTTAGTCCTCAAACTTCGATTGAAGGTATTTTTAATTATTATTATAACTTTTTTTAAGAAAAATTTTGGGGTGTTGAAGTTTTGAAAATCTTTTTTCATCTTTAAATTATTGAACACCATATACTTTTTGTTATTCCATCAATTCTCATAAACTTCTACCCCAAATTTCTAACTAGGTGACACTATTTTTATTTGGACAAAATTTGGCTATAAAATCAATTGCAGCCTACTACAACCTTAATATTTTTTTGTTGGAGGAGAATTTTGATAAATCCATCATTAGATTACATCCTCTTTTTATACACTTCATGCTTGCAAAAATTTTCAAAAATTAAAGATCAACAGCTATGCTATCAATAAATTGTTTAAATGAAAAGTTTTTGTAGTTTAAAATTATGTATAAAATATAAGCTTATATATCATATAGTAAATAATATCTAATTGACACAAAATTTGATATGTGCATTAAGAGCATAAAGAATATGCAATTCAACGGTTAAATTTTCAGAATATATTATAATGTTTATTATATTAAGTAAAGTTATAACTTAATGCTACAACCAATTTTGTAACTAAATTTTGTCTTTTTTATTTTTTTACCATACCAAGAGCCTTATGCATGGTTTTTTTAAGCTGAACCAAAATGGCCGATCCAATCGGGTTAACCATGAACTAAATCTTAAGTTGGTTTTTCATCTCTGAAAGGAGTGGATCATATTTTGAGAGGACTGAAGGTCAAATCGAAGAATTGCTGAACCATTTGTTGGTTCAACCAGGTCAACTATTTTGATAAAGCTTTGTCTTCCTTGCTAAATTTAATTTTGCTTTTAGAATTGTGCTTTTGCTTGTGAATGTATTATTTATAAATTTTAAAAAAAATATTTTATTTTATATTAAAACAGTTTCTACTTTATAATTACTAAAAAAAATTAGTCTTTTTTTAGGGATAAATTTATTCTTATTAATGCTTTATTATTTTCTATTAGCCTTATTAAACCATGAAATTTTATACGAAAGTTTTTAAATTATCTTTAAATATTTTTTAGTCAATTTTACTAGTAGGTACAATGTAAATATCTTTATTTATATTTTAATTAATTATGATAACATCACAGTCCGATTTCAAAAACCTTAAACTTATCCATTTTACAATTCTTTGAACAATCTAGGTTTAAAAATAGTGCTTTAGTGGCATAGTCTTTTTTAAGAAGAGTTTAGTTGCATACTCTACTCTTATCTACTAGAAAAACTAGCATTTGAATTCCCTTCCCTTCCCCTTTGTTGTAATTATATCGAATTATATGTCCATTTTTAATGATAGAGAATTTGACTGTTCTACATGGATTATTACACTTTTTATTTAAAAAAAAAAAGGAAAAAAGAACATAAATGAGATAAATATGTGGCGTGAAACTATTGGGCACATGGACAAGTTGAAAGATCTTTTAAAGTTTAGGGAAGAATAAACTTTTTTTTCAATAGTTTTCACTTTTAGAACCAAAAAAAAAAAAAAAAAATTTAAGGGTGAAAAGTGTAATAGTTTAATAGCTTAAGAACCAAAATGAGCTTCATGTAAACTTTAGAAACAAAAAAAAAATATTTTTTTGTTTATTATTAACAAAACTAAAATGTCATTACTTCTAAAAATAGATAAGATATATGTTCATTTACACTCAGCTTTATAAATCAATAAAATTTATGGCCGTTTCCTTTTAAAAAAATATAAATAAATAAAAAAGAAGAAAGAAGAAGAGAAGAGAACAGCAAATATGGTGATGATAATGATAATAATTGGGTCCAAGTATAAATAACATTTTGTTTGATAATTTAAAAGAGTAGGAAATAGAAAGATAAAATATATATATAGTTTTATGAATGAAAATACATAAGTAAAAACAAATAAGATAAACATAGTATGACATCCGCCATAGCACATTGGCAATTCTTCGAATAATTTGAATGAACGAACCGGGTTCGAATGATGAGCCCTTGCATGATGAGGGCATCACTGGAATTAAGAACCCAATGGACTTGGTCTCATTTATACTAATTTAAGGCAAAAATGATTTTCATAACCGAAGCAAAAAGAGAAAAATTATCATATTAAGACAAATATATTGTTTTCTTTCCTTGAAAGAACTCTAAAATTATTGGTGTGGTTGTGGAAGAAATCTAAAATTATTCTCAGTTGCAGCAAATTAGAATTCAGCTAAACAACACCGTTAAAAAGAATTCAGTACAATTTCTTTGTTGAAAGTAGGATGTCAATGTGTCCTCCCCTCCTTTTAAATAGATCTGCTTTCTCCGGAACATTCTAAAGACATAATAACTTTCTTTCTCCACGTCATCCATCCTGTCCCACATTTCTCTCGTTCATTTCCAGACAATAATACGAATAACACTCTCATCCAGAAAACCACACACAAGACTGGCATCTCCCATCTCCTATAAAAGCTCAATCCCACCCACAACACAAAGCAAGCGGGGAAATTGACATATCACTTCTATTATGTGTGCAGTGAGTTGCATACATGTTCTATATAGGTTGATTTTTCTACTCTAGAACAAACAGAACTTAGAGATAATAAGGCGATCTCCATAGTATATGCAGTGTAAGAGCATCATGCAAGGGTAAAAGTCACAAAATACTTGTTGATCTGACTGAGTGACTGATAAGTGATAATAAAACAATCAAAGAAAACTGCGTCCAGATATTGAGATGTATAAGGATAACTGCATTTGCAAGAGTTACTTGACGGTTGACGCTACAAATGTGACAATTCACAAATGCAAGGATCTCTATGATAATGATAGCGAGCTGAGGGAGACAATTATATAACCTTTTGAAAACTGCAATGGGAGTATTTGTACAGTATAAGAACTTGTTAAAAGACTAGACATGCATATTTTGGATTTTCTTAGAAATTTTGTGAAATTAAGCCTCCTCATTGGGGTAAAAAAAAAAGGTTTCACGTAATTCAAATCAGTTACGCTTGGGATTCTTGCAGAGGAAAATGCTTATTTATTTATTTATATATTTATTTTTTAACATTAACCAAGAGTCATTACATAATTTCCTTACAAAATCGTATGGTTAATATGGCTCTTACAATTTTCTGGCTTCAACCCACAAGATTGAACCCATCCTATCAGTTTCAAATTTCTTTTCGTTTTGGTAAGTGCTTCAGTTCTACTTACCAAGCCTAAAACATAAAACAAATTTTTATTTTCCCTCCTGAATGTAACAGAGGCATTGTGAAAATGTAGAGAAGCATTCAATTAAACATGTTCTTTATAAAATAGTGAGAAATGAAAAAGGTAAAAGCAGAAACACCAAAGCAAGCAGACAGTTGCAATACAGCAAGATTATAACCAATCTACAAAGTGCAGTCTATGTGTTTAAGTTATAACCCATCCTAAACCTTCTGAAAGTAACTCATGCATATAAGTGGGATCGAACCCATGACCTCTCACCACCATCAAGGTGGAATGCCATTTGAGCCATAGCATATTGGCGATGGCCTCAAATTTTAAAGCCGCTATTTATATTCTGCGAACATTAATCTACTGCCATAATCCAGAACAATACATGTACAGCATTGATCCTAATCACAGTAGCTATCAGATTTGCTTCTGCAACAATCGTTGAAACAGAAATCGCATTCTCCAAGATCGAGTCCTAGACAGGCAGACCTAATTTTAACTGCGGGTACAGTAACAATGAAAATGGCTCCTTCTTTAGTGAGATTATATGAACAAATGCCTGAACCAAAATATGTTATTGCTATGGGAGCATGTAAATTACAAAGAAGAATAGTAAAACAGGAACTAACCACATTCTCTTCTTAAAAAAAACAGGCGTTGTCCAACTAGTTGAATTGTGATGAAAGAAACACCCAGGCACCCATTATTGGGAAAGTAATTAGAGCAGAAGCCTGCATATTTGCAAATTTAATAAAGGTCACAAGAAAATACTGAGATGTGAATGCATTTATTAGAAAAAGCTGAGTGAAGAAAACTTCCAAGATTCAGGAGGCAATACACAACATACCAAAAAGAAAACCAATTCACTGTTGGCATAAGCTGCAGTAAATTCATTTCTTTCCATTTCTTGTTTGATGAAGCCTTGCAACTGATAAAGAAATTATGAGTTCATAATTCATAGCCACATTGATATTTTTATATAGGCAATGACTTGACTATAGGCGCATCTTATACAGATGGCACAACTCTGGTGTGGCTAGGAAACACAATATCCATATGCATATAGCATATACTTGTAATATTTGTACAAACATTTAATACATTGTAAAAATATGAAAATATTAAGTTTAAAAATTATGAAAAGTGTTAAAAGCTTTGAAATTCCTCAAAAATGTCATGACCTTATAGTTCATATGCAGAACAGTCACATAGAGAGCAAAACATATGTCTATGAAATCATCATGTAAGGGCCAGCTGAATGAGATCAAATAGCACAGTACAACGGTTAGCAACATTTAATATTTCACAGCTCCATGACTAATCCTTTTGGAGGTTGGAAGAGATCATCAAACAATATAGGACAAATTTTGCAATCTTATGGCAATAGACTGCTTAAGCACATATTTGGTTGAGACCGTCAATTAAGTGCTGAAGTTAAGTATTTTGTGCCTAAAAAGAAAATAAATTCTACTTGATACTTCAGTGACTCAGTTTCAAGAAAACTTAGAATATTATGATACAAAAGAAATAAAATTTTAAATTAGTATGATATAAAAGCACACAACTTAAAAACAACATCATAATTTATTTCAAAATTGTTTCATAATCTCTATTATGAAACTGAAATTTCCTTTGCAAACCTTACATAAAATTAACAAGAATGGTACTTAATACAGACCTGATGGTGATACTTTTTAGCTACAATGAATCCTCTTTTCAACTGATGCAGAGCTTGAGAGATGTAGGAATTCAAGGAAGACCCTTTGCCAAATATATAAGGATCCAGCATGCTAAACAAATTTTGAGGATGATTTCCAAAACGGTTGTTGATGAACTACAATGCAGGAAAAAGTTCAATTAAGACCAAGATATTAGAACGAATATGCAAAGATGAGAAATGCCTCTGGTTGTTGAGAATTCTTGATGATCTGACTGTTGAATGTTGATATTGCATGGGTATGTATTTGAAGTTTCAGTACAATATCATACAGTTTTAGAATTTGAATGCAAAGCAAAATATCTGAACTCTGAACAACTTTGAAATAGTCAATATACCTTCAAGAATGTACATCTTGTATAGCCTACTTGCCTTCGAGCCCTCAATGCCCTCATCTATGAAGCCAAAAAAAGAAAAAAGAGATTAGGGCAGTACCAAAACACCTCTATATAAATTTTGACTTTCTAAAAAATGGTGAATTTATCATATAACTAGAGTCATGTTCAGTAGATATACTTCAGCAATTTGAAGAGCCTGCTCAAGCTGCTGAATTTGAATCCATTGCTCTGTAACAAAGTCAGACATCTAAGCAAAGAAAAGAAACAATTGAAATTAGTGGCCAAAATTATTCTAAAAGAACAAGCAAAACAAACCCAACAAGTCTTCACAGACAGCATATATTTTTCTTTGGCTCAATAGGCCAATAAAAGTTGGCCAATATATAAAAAGTATATATATATATATATATATATATATTTTTGAGGCATTTTATCCGATTAATAGATATTTCAGCAGCACTCCTGAGAAAAATAACACCCAATGCAGGGCTTTGTATCTTTAGAGAAACTAAGCAGTAAGGAATCAAAATCTCACTGTTGCTTCTTTAAATTAGTTGGTCCTTAAAATCTATATCTCCGACCAAAAATCATTGTATGTATTTATTGGTCTAGAGGGAGGAGATTTGACTGCCTATAGATTTGTATTTCAGCAGACAGTATACAGATGCAATATAAACATCAAATGCAACAAAAAGGAAATTTTATATTCTTTTAATCTTAATATAGTTGATTTCATCCACACAGGCCACAGTCAGCTTATGACAAAAATGGTAGTTAGCCAAAAAGATGTGACTGCAGAATTGTCTCTTGTTTCTAATTTTTACCAAATATTTCTCTGTTGCATAGTCTTGACATATGTTAAGCGCTAGAAAGTTATTGAAAAGGCTTGTAAGAAACAACGCTAACTATTTGTTACTCACTAGAGCTCCCTATTCTCTTACAAAGCTGGATACCTATCTGTATGGTTTATAAGAACTCCTTCTTTGTAGCTAGACCTTCAATAAAGACAATAAGCAATTAATGTTAAAATCATTGTCAAATAACTGCAGTTCTTCATTATTATATGCTCGTGCCAACAACCATTACCATCTCATTCATTAAAATTTTAGAAACTCTAAAAATTACATAAGGTATATTATACATTGGAATTGGAATCTTTATGGTAGAAAAGAGTCAAAGATCATCTCTGTGTTCCATGAACTTTAAAACCATGGTATAGATACACTCATACACCAAAGCATAAGTGAAGCCACTCAAACAAAAATGCATCAGGGCCCACAACTCATTCATTTAATAAAAAATAAGAAAAAAAACTGGACAAGTTCGAGTAGTGACCTTTTCAACTTGTGAAGCAACCTTTTCCAATCTGTTCTCTGCATCTTGTGCTTTAGATTCTAAATTATAAATATCAAAGTTGTTCTTTCTTGATGCAGCCCAAAGACTTCGTACCTAAGCATCGCCAAATCTACTTCTCAAATCAGTGAACTTTCATATAAGATTCCAATTAGCCCTGCTGCTTATCATCATATCTTTTAAAACAACAGAGGTAACATTGAAAGGAAAACGCAAAATCAAAGAACACAAAAGTATACCTCTTCTTCTAAAGCACCGAGCCTTTCATCAGCCCGTGTCGATTCATTCTGCAATGCAAAAATTACTTCACAGTCATGTCACATAACACATGAGAGGAAGCATTTATGCATGAAATTTCAGCTGTAGCCATACATCACTGTCTTCTTGCAAAAGAGTAAATTAATTACAAACTCAAAGAAGACGATAAATGTAGGTTTTTCTGTTCATAAAGACAGACTCAATTTATGAGACCAAATCAGGACTAAAAGCTAACTTGGAACTAAAAAGAGAGATCTTTCGGAAAACAAAAAAGTAAAACTCGATTATAAGCAAGAGCAGCAATGCAAGACTAACAGAAAAACACAATAATGTCGGTGAAATTAATCAAATCCCCTTTACTCAAAGAATTTGAAATAAACAAACGCCGTAGTGGTTCTAGTGTGAATAAAAAAGGCAAATTGTTTGTCTAAACTATGTTTGTTTCAGCAATAACGGTTTCTAGAAAATGAGTCATTTTCTAAGAAGTATTTTCTATAAAACTATCTCATTTTATAATGTTTAGTAGCAACTTTAAATAAGTTAAAAAACAACCTCCTAACTTCCCTCATTTAGAGATATAGTTGTTTTCCAAAAAATTTAATGAAAAAAAATCTCTAAAAATAAGCCATTCATTTTATATTGACCAAAGATAATTTTTCTTTGACTCATCTTTTTTTATGCTACCGAACACTAGAAAACATTAAAACAATCTTTACACAAAGTTTTTCATCAAAACAAACGGAGCATAATATCGAACTCAAGTCGATACATGGATGATAAAGAGAAAGAAAGTGCATATGACATAACGTACAAGAAAAATAACTAGAGTTTGCAGTAAACACATAATTAAACCCCCAAAAGTGGAGGTGAAACGAACCTTTATAGCATCTAGAGTAGACTGCAGAGATTGGATCTTACGTGACATGGCCTCAATTATCTCCTCACGCTCTTTGAGGTAAAGGCTTTTCTGATTTAGGTTTTGTATGCTTTCTTCAAGAATTGATTCTGTTTTCAATTAATATTAATCCCATGAATTAAACAATAAACGAAAATCACTAATCATAAAACACCGATATTAAGAACAGAACGAAACAACTTAGCACTAGTTATTAGTTAATACCATGAACATACAAAATGAAAAATGGAAATGGAAAAATGGTAAAATACCTAATTGAGAGATCTTGAGCTTGATTTGGTGCAACTCGCACGTTATGTGGTTGTTGTCGTTGTGTGAAGGCAAACATGTGGTTTCTGAGACTGAGAGAGCTAAGAGAGAAGGGAAAAGTAATAATAATAAGGCGGGAATTAGAAATAGGATTGGAAATTGAATTAGATGATGAACCGCCATTCTTTATTTTTGAGAGCTTCAGAAACAAAAACTGAGAGCTCTGTGCTGCTAAATAAAATCTTTGTAGACCGTGACTCTGACGCTCTGAATCAATTACTGACCTCTCTCTCACGCTATTTCAGGTTCGTTTCCACGTCGTTAACCTACGGTTTCCGTTAACAGAGCCTCCACGGTGTCGTTTTGGATTTGTTAATTTAAAAAAAAAAAAAAAAAAAAAAGGATAGCATAATATTACTCCGTAGACGTTAGAGCATTAGCGGCTGGTTTGTAAAAAATATTTCATTTTATCCTCTCAACTTTATTTTATTATACCATATTATTTTATAATACACCCAATATTCTAATTTTTCTCCCTCAAAAAAAAAAAAATTCTAATTTTTATTTTACCATATAACACATTAAAATAATATATCTACACTATAAAATAATATAACCCAATACCCAAATAAAACTCAATACCTAATAAAATATTATTTTAAAAATATATTATCATGCTACAGTACCATCTTACAACTACCACTTCAGCAGATTTTGTCATGTCATATGGTAACCTATGTTTTTCTTTTTATTTTTATTTTTCCTTTTAATTCTCATTGTTTGTCACTTTCATATATAAACACTAATAAGGTCACACATGACAATAATTTTGTCACAATTACTAGTAATTTTCATCAGAGATATCTTGCTACATTTGCTTCGACGGAAAAATCTTTTTGAAAAATTTTCTCTTTATCTATATTTGGCTACAAACCTAAACCGAGTTTAGGTTTGTAGCAAAAATAAGCCCTAAAATGGGATTTTTTTTTTTGTTTTTTTGGTTATTTAAGACCTTCAAACTGGACAACAAACTCTAGATTTGGAATCTATGCAAAAATTTAAGTGGGAAAACAATTGGTTTGTGTAAAAAATATCATTTGACAAAATGGTCAACAATTGGTCAATGTTAATCAACAACTAGTTTATGACAAATACAAATACTCTATACCATTTTTTGTGTACAAATTTATATTCCACCAATCACAACTTGTCATGTATTGATTTTTTTCTATTTTAAATATCAGTTATTTTAAAAGGAAAGTAAAATCACTATATGACAAGTTGTGATTGGTGAAATATAAAGCGGTACACAACAAATAGTACGGAGGATATGTATTTGCTAATGACAATCAACACTTATCAGTGAAGAGAGAGAGAGATAAATAACTACTTAACATTGGATGACTTTTTGTGGTATGAAGTTATTTGTGTTAGCATTTTGCTATTTAAAAATGAAAATCATTTTCCAATTTAGGGTGGGTTTTATTATTAATTTTAGATTAAAAAAAATATATTTTCGATTTACTTACATTTTTTACTAGTCCAAACCCCAAATATTCAAAAACATTTTCTGTACAAACAATCCAAAGTTTTATTTTTGTCAATTAAGAAATCACAAGCCCGATCAAGCCTTGCTAGCCTCACTTTGGAGCCCACTAATGTTGTGTTTGTATAAGTATTAATGGTCATACCCAATGGGTAATGGATATCCAACTCTAACCAATCCAAATATTCTTGGTAATACCTTGTTCATAATGGGTAGAAAGTAATCGAGAAGGATTTGGATGTTACCCAAAATTTTCAAGTAGGGTTTAGATATTGCCCATTATTACCCATTTATCTAATTACTTCTAACTCAAACCCAACTCAACTCAATTATTATGGATAAACCCTAACCAACCCAATTACCTAATAATCAAAATCACCAAATTGCCCCTAAAACTTCAAAATGACCAAAGTATTCCTAAAATCTTCTAAAATTGCTGAAATAACTTAAAACCTAAAAAATTATTGAAATCCCTTAAAAACATGAAAATTACCAAAACAACACAAAACCTTGAAAATGATTGAAATACCCTCAGAACCTAAAACATGGCCAAAACACCACAGAACCTAAAAATGACCAAAATATCCCTCGAAACCTAAACATTACCAAAATACCCCATAAATCTTAAAATGACAAAAATACCCCTAAAACCTAAAACATGATTGAAATACCCTGAAACCTAAAAATGACCAAAATAGCCCCTAAATCTAAAAAAATGACCAAAATACCCCCCTGAAATCTAAAAATTACGAAAATATCCCCTAAACCTAAAAAAAGTAGGGATGGCAATTTAGATCCGACCCGCGGATACCCAGCCCGGCTCAACCCTAAGGGGCTGGATTTTACCCGGTCCGATAAAGAATAGGATCGGGTATGGGTTTTAAAAAAAAAAAAACCCGAAGCGGATCTAGGTCGGGTCCGGGTTTTATCAAAAAAATCTGAACTCGACCCGAAACTCGACTCGGATAAATACTCGATTATGTTAAATTACTAAAAACCCCCTTTATATATATATATATATATATATATGTATCATATTATTGAGATTTTTAACCCTACCCTAAGTCACTACTGCCCAGCTGCCCCTTTCATTCCCATCAGCCCCTTCTCACGCCTTAACAGCCCTCCTTACGCCTCAACAACCCCTCCTTACACCTCAGCATCCCCTCACGCCTCCCTCCCCATCCTTTTAGTTTGATCTCTCTCTACTCCGTTCACTCCTACCCCCTTGGGCTGTCTCGCTGTTTATTTAGCCAGCACCTCTGATTACTTTCTACTCTAACTATTTGAGAAAGATCGCATCTTCTACACTACAGGTAATCATTCTAAAGCTTTCGTAACTAACACCCTTTTTTTATTTATTTATATGCCTTTCGACTTTGGAGTATAACATAACATAACATGTTCATTTTTATTTGTTGGATTGGGAATCAGAGAGAGAAAAGAACAAGAAAAAAGAATCTTAGTGTTGATCTTTTGTAAACTGATGTTTTTCCTTAGTGTTGATCAGTTGTGTTCAGTTTTTAAGTACCCGATGTTAAGTAACATGTTCTTTTTAAGTACCTGATATTAAGAATCTTAGTGGTAATCATAGAATTGGAAACCAAAAATTGGAATTTGGAAACCAAAAATTAAAAGGGCTGGGAAATATGGAAACCAAAAGAAAAGACAATTGGAATTTGGAAACCAAAAATTAAGGAACCAAGTAGAAGGGTTGGAAAATATGGTTGTGTGTGGAGTGTTAATTATAGTTAAAATTCTTTAAAATTGAAAGAGAAAAAAAGTAGAAATTAGTAATCTCTTAGTAATTACTGTTTATTGATTTTCTTCAAATTGAAAGAGAGGTGGTTTCTTACTAATTTCTTCAAACTAGTGTTATATAATGGAAGAAATTTTTTATTGATTTTGTGTTTTTTGAGAATGCAGAGCTTAAAATGGAGATGAAAAACACAAACAAATCTAGTTCTTCCTCGCCAAGCGGCTCTCCCTTGAGAAACAAATCTAGTTCTTCCTTGCCAAGCGCTCCCCCTTGAGAACTGAACGTTTTCCCTTGCCAACTATGCGGCCTCTTTGGACTTGTTGGATTTATTTTATTTTTATGTTTAGAGGGTGATTTTAGCTATGATTTTGTTGATTAATGATTAACTAGTTATCTTAGTTAAGTGATTTACTGATTTAAATCTTAATTATGATTTATTGATGATTTGATGTATAATTAACAGGTGATTTATTAATTTATGATTAACCTATAATTTGGATTGATTTGACTGCCATATAATGTTAATGTGGCCTAAATGTCAAATTTTGGCATTAGGGCCACGCTAAATGGCTTGAATGGGCTTGAATCTAGGAAAAAAATTGTAATGGGCTTCATTATTTATTTATTTTTTTTTGGTTGGGCCAGATTTGGGCCCAAGAGATAAACGGGGCCCGCGGGGCCCGGTGAGGCTGGTCTGGGCCCCAGGAAAAAAACCCGATTAATAATCAGGCTGGGTCCGGGTTACGGGTCTTGACCCGCAGGTCGGGTCTGGGTAAGCAAAAACCCAGCCCGAACTCGACCCGTTGCCATTCCTAAAAAAAAGATCATAATACCCCCCAAATGCTAAAAATTACTAAAATACCCCATAAACCCAAAAAATGATCGAAATACACTCGAAACCTAAAAATGACCAAAATACCTTCTAAACCTAAAAAATGATTAAAATACTCCTGAAACATATCAAATGACCAAAATACTCCCGAAACCTATAAAATGACAAAAATGTCTGATAATAGCTTAAAAGTACAACATTATATTAGTTTTGGTAGACATTATCACATATATTTTGTATTTATTCCCACACTTACATCTATTTTGTGTTTCTCTAAAATATACTCATTGCATGTATTTTTCTTTTGTAGAAAATTAAAATAATGAGCTAAGCATACAGAGATGAAGCTAAGAGAATCGAAGGGTGAAGATCAATTGAGAAGTTGCTTCTGAAGAATTTAATGAGTAAAATATGTGTGGAAACATAAAAGAAAATAGAGAAATTAGTTTAACCCAAAGATGGAAAAAATCCTCACATGGAAATATTCTAACCAGTTTTGATATTTTGGCCATATCTGTTTACTTCTATATTGGATTGACTTGATTCTTGTGGCCATGAAAAGAGGACTTGAAGATCTAAAACTTTGTAATTTACAAAAACTTCAAAATCTGTGGTATTCAAGAACAAAACTGGCCTAGAAGTTGACCCACTGTTACAAAAACAGGAATTTACATCTTATATTTTCTTTTTTAGGGGGCATGTGTTTTTGGGTTTTGAATGTTAAAAATATTAAAGAGATACAAAAACAGCCATGTTTTTTGCCATTGGGAAACCTTCTTTTTCATGAATTTTTGAGAGTTTTTATTTTCTATGGAAGCTTAAGAACCTAAGCTAGGGTTAGGGGTGAATTGCCAATGTTGTAAGTTGTCAACTATTCAATCCAAGCATGTTTTTCACATTTTGATTATTGAAATCAATTGTTCTCTTTTCATAATTGTTTTGCTAGATTGATATTTAATTTATAATTCTTTCATAAGCCTATTCTTGAATCTTCTCATTGTTATAAATAGGGTTTTATAATCTTTCTAGTAAAACGTGGTAATTTTGTTAGATATTACTTTTGCCACAGTATTGCCTCTAGGATATGTGATGTTCTTGAGTTTTTCTAATAAAATTATTATTTCCTAGACTAAATTGTTGGAGCAATTGTGAATATAATCAACCAAAGAGAGTTCTATTAATAAAGCTTATCTCTAAATCTTCCAATAGGATAGTTGTGAGGACAAAGGGTCCAAGACATGTTTTTGGGCCTTGGGCATGACCTGAGTATACTTACCTATCCGAGGACAAATTAATGAAAAAAAAAATGTCAAATTTAAAGGCCACAAGCTGACTAGTGCGAAATAGGTTAGTGGAAGTAATCCGAGGAGGGATATCTCCTCAGCCCAAAGAAATGAGGATTAGATGGTACGCAATATCAACCAGGAAGATATTGGTGAGTGAAGATATGTTTCCCAAAGGCACAAAGAGGAAGAATGGATAAGAAATATCTTAGAGAAAGCTGCTACCACCGCATTGAATGCTCTGAACCTAAGTCTTTGGCCGCATTAATGGGAAAGTGATATCTAAACAGAGATGATCAGCCTTACAGCTATTATCTAAAGATTTCAGGAAGATGCTAATAGGACAAGGACCAGGTGAGCCACCTAAAGCTACACGTGGAGAACGAGAATGAAAAATGGGAGGATGTATAAGAAGAAGAGAGGTCCCAGAGAGTAGGGGGATTAGAAAAAGGAAGAAGGAGACAACTCTGTAGACCGAAAGATCAAAAATTGTAATCTATACTTTAAAAAAAGTGAAATACAAGATCCAGTATTCTCGGCTTGAGTCCGAGAACGAATCCTGTTATATATACTACTCCATTTGTATGATCTTGTAAAGGAGCCTACCATCGTTGTTATTCAGAATCACTAAAACCTAGGTTTCAAGTCCACTCTCTACAAATTCATTGTATTAGGCCTTTTGGGGCTATCCCAATCACAATCTTGGGTTTGGGTGTAAATTGTGATCTTACAATAGTTTATGTGTTTACTTACCTGATTATGTACTAAATTGGATTGGTAGTGGATACTAAATAATATTGGTGGACAAACCCAAACCCCCTAGTGATTTTAAATATTGAGTGTTACCAAACTTTCTTTTTCCAACATTTCAATTATATTTTTCTATATATTATTGTCGCTTTTGACGTGTTCTTGTTTTCCTTTTCTCGGTGGAACAGCAACCTTAGCTACATTACAATTTCCATTACAAAATTGGACGATATCAATACCCCTAAAACATATAAGATGATAAAAATACACCCTGAACCTAAAAAATGGCCGAAGTACCTTCGAAACCTAACAAATGACCAAAAGACCCCGAAACCTAAAAAATGAAATAAATACCCCCAAAACCTAAAAACGAACTTATGGATATTGACTTTTCATGAACAAATATGGAAGATTGCCATTAAGCTCAATTTCAAACCACAATTAATGAAAAGTAATGTTGTGAGTTAAACTAAAATTATGTTGTTTTAATTTGGTCCTTTTTGTTTCATTGATGAGTAATGTAATATATTTTAATTATATATGTAGGCTTGTAATGTAATGAGATATTTCTTAGATGGTTAGACTTATTGTTATCTAATGAGACAGTATAAATTTTCTTCATAAGTGATATCAGGATGATGTTACGTCGAAAGAAGTAAAGACGATGTTGATTAAATTATTCAAGCTCGACGTCATTACACTTAAGCAGAGGTTAAAGCTTTAATTCTTTATAATCTTTATGATTATGCTCATGTTAAGGTAAATTTTGATTTGAAGTTTAATGCTATTTATTGTATATTTTATTTTGATAGTCTAACTTGTGTTTTTGTTTGTGTTTTTTGCTATGTTTTGGCTGTTGAAGGAAAGCCTAGTTATATCTGCAAGATTGTGGAGATGTTTGAGGCTAGGGATGGAAGTTCTCATTCTACAACTCAATGGTATTATGAAGACAAGGATACAGTAAGTTTCGTCTTAATACCATCTCTTTATTGATTTTGGTCCTCAACATTTAGCTTACTAATGCCTAATTCTAATTAATTTTTTTTTCCACATGTCACATAGAAATCTCATAATCTTATTGAGAGATAGCGGGTATTCTATTCAGATATTCGGGATGATAACCCATAGGATTGTTTGGTTGAAAAATGAACAACTATTAGGACTTTTTTGAATGTATCATTTCAAGTTATTATATACGTTCTCTAATTATAATATGATAGTAATTAAAGTTTGTTTTTCTGGTTGATCCAACAAAGACAATCAATTCTCAACTGTGATTATTACTATGACATGTTCTATTTATTGCCATAATTTACATTTGTTAAGTTACCAGCAGGTTGCAATTTGGTGTTATTCGCATCAAATTGTATTGGTATTTTTAAATTTGAAAAACTTTATTTTCATTTCTCCTATTTCCCCCCTTATAAACTTGCAGAAGAGAGGCATAGTAGTTGTGAGGCATCATCGACCATTTCTTATGAGTGTGATATGAATGGGGTTGAACTTGAAGAAATTTCTTTCTCATCGACAATACATATGAATGGAGCTCTATGCCAAATTACAGTTAATAAAGAGTAATGTTGTGAGTTAAACTGAAATTATGTCGTTTTAATTTGGTCCTTCTTTGTTTCATTGATGAGTAATGTAATATATTTTAATTACAGATGTGGGCTTGTAATGTAATGAGATATTTCTTAGATGGTTAGACCTACTGTTATGTAATGAGACAATATAAATATTCTTGATAAGTGATGTGATGATGACATTACGTCATAGGAAGTAAGGATGACTTTGATCAAATTATTCAACCTCGACACCATTACACTTAACCAGACATTGATGGTCAAATTCTTTATAATCTTTATGAGTATGCTCACATAAAGCAAAATTATAATTTGAAGTACAATGCTATTTATTGTATATTTTATTTCGATAGTCTAACTTGTGTTTTTGTTAGTTTTTTTTTTGGTTGTGTTTAGGATGCTGAAGGAAAGCCTAGTTATATTTGCAAGATTGTGGAGACATTTGAGGCTGTGGATGGAAGTTCTCATTCTACAGCTCCATAGTATTATAGAGCCGAGAATATGATAAGTATCATCTTAACACCATCTCTTAATTGATTTTGGTCCTCAATATTTAGCTCGCTAATGCCTAATTCTAAATAATTTTTTTTTTCACATGTCACATAGAAATCTCATAATCTTGTCGAGAGAAAGCGGGTATTCTATTCAGATATTCAGGATGATAACCCATTGGATTTTTTGGTTGAAAAATGAACAATTGTTAGGATTCCTTTGAATGTATCATTTCAAGTTATTATATACATTCTCTAATTATAATGTGATAGTAATTAAAGTATGTTTTTTTGGTTAATCCAACAAAGACAATCAATTCCCAATTGTGATTATTACTATAACATGCTTTATTTATTGCCACAATTTACATTTGTTAAGTTACCAGCAGGTTGCAATTTGGTGTTATTTGCATCAAATTGTATTTGTGTTTTTAAATTTAAAAAACTTTATTTTCACTTCTCCTATTTTCCCCCTAGTAAACTTGCAGAAGAGAGGCATAGTAGCTGTGAGGCAATATCGACAATTTCTTATGAGTGTGATATGAATGAGGTTAAACTTGAAGAAATCTCTTTCTCATTGACAATTCATATGAGTGAAGCTCGATGTCAAATCACAGTTAATGAAGAGTAAAGTTGTGAGTTAAACTGGAACTATGTCGTTTTAATTTGGTCCTTTTCTTTTCATTGATAAGTAATGCAATAGATTTTAATTACAAATGTGGACTTGTAATGTAATGAGATATTTCTTAGATGGTTAGACCTACTGTTATGTAATGAGAAATTATAAAACTTCTTGATAGGTGAAGTGATGATGACATTACGTCATAAGAATTAAGAATGGCTTTGATCAAATTATTCAACCTCGACGCCATTACACTTAAGCAGAAGTTGATGGTCAAATTCTTTATAATCTTTATGAGTATGCTCACATAAAGCTAAACAAGAATTTGAAATGCAATGCTATTTATTGTATATTTTATTTTGATAGTCTAACTTGTGTTTTTGTTAGTTTTATTTATTTATTTATTTATTTTTTGGTGTGTGTTTAGGTTGCTGAAGGAAGCCTAGTTATATTTGCAAAATTTTGGAGACATTTGAGGCTGTGGATGGAAGTTCTCATTCTACAGCTCAATGGTATAATAAAGCTGAGAATATGATAAGTACCATCTTAACACCATCACTTAATTGATTTTGGTCCTCAATATTTAGCTCGCTAATGCCTAATTTGAATAATTTTTTTTTCCACATGTCACAGAAATCTCATAATCTTATCGAGAGAAAGCGGGTATTCTATTTAGATATTCGGGATGATAACCCATTGGATTGTTTGGATGAAAAATGCAAAATTGTTAGGATTCCTTTGAATGTATCATTTCAAGTTATTATATACGTTCTCCGATTATAATGTGATAATAATTAAAGTTTATTTTTCTAGTTGATCCAACAAAGACAATCAATTCCCAACTGTGATTATTTCTATGACATACTCTATTTATTGCCATAATTTACATTTGTTAAGTTACTAGCAGGTTGCAATTTTGTGTTATTCGCATCAAATTGTATTTGTGTTTTTAAATTTAAAAAACTTTGTTTTCATTTCTCCTATTTTCCCCCTTATAAACTTGCAGAAGGGAGGCATAGTAGCTGTGAGGCATCATCGACAATTTCTTATGAGTGTGATATGAATGGGGTTGAACTTGAAGAAATTTCTTTCTCATCGACAATTCATATGAATGAAGCTCTATGTCAAATCACAATTAGTGAAGAGTAATGCTGTGAGTTAAACTGAAATTACGTCGTTTTAATTTGGTCAATTTTTGTTTCATTGATGAGTAATGCAGTATATTTTAATTACAAATGTGAGCTTGTAATGTAATGAGATATTTCTTAGATGGTTAGACCTACAGTTATGTAATGACACATTATAAATCTTCTAGATACGTGATGTGATGATGACATTATGTCATACGAAGTAAGGATGATTTTGATCAAATTATTCAACCTCGACGTCATTATACTTATGCAGAGATTGATGGTCAAATTCTTTATGATCTTTATGAGTATGCTCACATTAAGCAAAATTATAATTTGAAGTGCAATGCTATTTATTGTATATTTTATTTTGATAGTCTAACTTGTGTTCTTTTTTTTTTTTTTTTTTAGTTGTTGTTGTTGTTGGTGTTGTTGTGTTAGGTTGTTGAAGGAAAGCCTAATTATATTTGCAAGACTGTGGAGATGTTTGAGGCTATGGATTGAAGTTCTCATTCTACAACTCAATGGTATTATGGAGACAAGAATACGCTACGTATCATCTTAATATCATCTCATAATTGATTTTGTTCCTCAATTTTAGCTTGCTAAAGCTTAATTCAAATTAAATTTCTTTTCCACATGTCATATAGAAATCTCAAAACGTTATCGAGAGAAAGCGGGTATTCTATTCAGATATACAGGATAATAACCCATTGGATTGTTTGGTTGAAAAATGAAAAATTGTTAGGATTCCATTGAATGTATCATTTCAAGTTATTATATACGTTCTCTGATTATAAAGTGATAATAATTAATGTTTATTTTTCTAGTTGGTCCAACAAAGACAATCAATTCCCAACTGTGATTATTACTATGACGTACTCTATTTATTTCCATAATTTACATTTGTTAAGTTACCAGCAGGTTGCAATTTTGTATTATTCGCATCAAATTGTATTTGTGTTTTTAAATTTAAAAAACTTTGTTTTCATTTCTCCTATTTTCCCCCTTATAAACTTGCAGAAGAGAGGCATAATAGCTGTGAGGCATCATCGACAATTTCTTATGTGTATGATATGAATGGGGTTGAATTTGAAGAAATTTCTTTCTCATCGACAATTCATATGAATGAAGCTCTATGTCAAATCACAGTTAATGAAGACTAAGGTTGTGAGTTAAACTGAAATTATGACGTTTTAATTTGGTCCTTTTTTGTTTCATTGATGAGTAATGCAATATATTTTAATTACAGATGTGGGCTTATAATGTAATGAGATATTTCTTAGATGGTTAGACCTACTATTATGTGATAAGACATTATAAATCTTCTTGATAAGTGATGTGATGATGACATTACGTCATACGAAGTAAGGATGATTTTGATCAAATTATTCACCCTCGACGCCATTACACTTAAGCAAAGGTTGATGGCTAAATTCTTTATAATCTTTATGAGTATGCTCAAATTAAGCTACATTATAATTTGAAGTGCAATGCTATTTTTTGTATATTTTATTTTGACAGTCTATCTTGTGTTTTTATTTGTTTTTTTATGTTGTGTTTAGGTTGCAGAAGGAAATTGTAGCTATATTTGCAAGATTGTGGAGATGTTTGAGGCTGTGGATGGAAGTTCTCATTCTACAGCTCAATGGTATTATAGAGCCAAGAATACGATAAGTATTAGCTTAACGACATCTCTTAATTGATTTGTTCCTCAATATTTAGCTCGGTAAAGCTTAATTCAAATTAAATTTTTTTTCCACATGTCATATAGAAATCTCATAATCTTATCGAGAGAAAGCAGGTATTCTATTCAGTTATTCGGGATAATAACCCATTGGATTGTTTGGTTGGAAAATGAAAAATTGTTAAGATTCCTTTAAATGTATAATTTCAATTTATTATATACGTTCTCTGATTATAAGGTGATAATAATTAAAGTTTTTGTTTCTAGTTGATTCAACAAAGACAATCAATTCCCAACTGTGATTATTACTATGACATGCTCTATTTATTGCCATAATTTACATTTGTTAAGTTACCAGCAGGTTGCAATTTGGTGTTATTTGAATCAAATTGTATTTGTGTTTTTAAATTTGAAAAACTTTATTTTCATTTCTCCTATTCTCCTCCTTATACACTTACAGAATAGAGGCATAGTAGTTGTGAGGCATCATCGACAATTTCTTATGAGGGTGATATGAATGGGGTTGAACTTGAAGAAATTTTTTTTTCTTCGACAATTCATATGAATGAAGCTCAATGTCAAATCACAATTAATGAAGAGTAATGTTGTGAGCTAAACTAAAATTATGTCATTTTAATTTGGTCCTTTTTTGTTTCATTGATAATTAATGTAGTATATTTTAATTACGGATGAAGCTTGTAATTTAATGAGATATTTCCTAGATGGTTAGACCTACTGTTATATAATGAGACATTATAATTCTTCTTGATAAGTGATGTGATGATGACATTACGTCATAAGAAGTAAATATGATTTTGATCAAATTATTCAACCTCGACGCTATTATACTTAAGCAGAGGTTGATGGTCAAATTCTTTATAATCTTTATGATTATGCTCACATTAAGTTAAATTATAATTTGAAATGCAATGCTAGTTATTGTATATTTTATTTTGATCGTCTAACTTGTGTTTTTGTTTGTTTTTTTGCTATGTTTTGGCTGCTGAAGGAAAGTCTAGTTATATCAGCAAGATTGTGGAGATGTTTGAGGTTAGGAATGGAAGTTCTCATTCTACAACTCAATTTTATTATGGAGACAAGGATACGGTATGTATCATCTTAACACCATCTTTGAATTGATTTTGGTCGTCATTATTTAGCTCGCTAATGCCTAATTCTAATTAAATTTTTTTGCACATGTTACATAGAAATCTCATAATCTTATCGAGAGAAACTATGTATGCTATTCAGATATTTGGGATGATAACCCCTTGGATTGTTTGGCTGGAAAATGAACAATAGTTAGGATTCCTTTGAATATACAATTTCAAGTTATTATACACATTCTCTGATTATAATGTGATAGTAATTAAAGTTTGTTCTTTTGGTTGATCCAAGAAAGACAATCAATTCCCAACTGTGACTTTCACTATGTCATGCACTATTTATTGCCACAATTTACATTTATAAAGTTACTAGTAGGTTGCAATTTTGTGTTATTCACATCAAATTGTGTTTGTGTTTTTAAATTTGAAAACCTTTATTTTCATTTCTCCTATTTTCCCCCTTATAAACTTGCAGAAGAGAGGCATAGTAGCTGTGAGGCATCATCGACAATTTCTGATAAGTGTGATATGAATGAGGTTGAACTTGAAGAAATTTCTTTTTTATCGGCAAATCATATGAATGAAGCTCTATGTCAAATCACAATTAATGAAGAGTAATATTGTGAGTTAAACTAAAATTATGTCATTTTAATTTGGTCCTTTTTTGTTTCTTTGATGAGTATTGTAAGGTATTTTAATTACAGTTGTGGGATTGTAATGTAATGAGATATTTCATAGATGGTTAGACCTACTGTTATGTAATGAGACATTATAAATCTTCTTGACAAGTGATGTGATGATGACATTACATCATAATAAGTAAGGATGATTTTGATCAAGTTATTCAACCTCGACACCATTATACTTAAGCAGAGGTTGATGATCAAATTCTTTATAATCTTTATGATTATGCTTACATTAAGCTAAACTATAACTTGAAGTGCAATGCTATTTATTGTATATTTTATTTTGATAGTCTAACTTGTGTTTTTGTTAGATTTTTTTTTTTTTTTTAGTTTTTAGGTTGCCGAAAGGAAGCCTAGTTATATTTGCAAGATTGTGGAGACATTTGAGGCTATGGATGGAAGTTCCCATTCTACAGCTCAATGGTATTATAGAGCCGAGAATAGGATAAGTATCATCTTAACGTCATCTCTTAATTGATTTTGGTCCTCAATATTTAGCTCACTAATGCCTAATTCAAATTAAAATTTTTTTTTCCACATGTCACATAGAAATCTCATAATCTTATCGAGAGAAAGCGGGTATTCTATTCAGATGTTCGGGATGATAACCCATTGGATTGTTTGGTTGAAAAATGAACAATTGTTAGGATTCCTTTGATTGTATCATTTCAAGTTATTATATACGTTCTTTGATTATAATGCGATAGTAATTAAAGTTTGTTTTTCTGGTTGATACAACAAAGACAATTCATTCCCAACTGAGATTATTACTATAACACGCTCTATTTATTGCCATAATTTACATTTGTTAAGTTACTAGCAGGTTGCAATTTGGTGTTATTCGCATCAAATTGTATTTGTGTTTTTAAATTTGAAAAACTTTATTTTCATTTCTCCTATTTTCCCCCTAATAAACTTGCAAAATAGAGGCATAGTAGCTGTGAGGCATCATTGACAATTTCTTATAAGGGTGATATGAATGGGGTTGAACTTGAAGAAATTTCTTTTTCATCGACAATTCATATGAATGAAGCTCTATGTCAAATCAGAGTTAATGAAGAGTAATATTGTGAGTTAAACTAAAATTATTTCATTTTAATTTGATCCTTTTTTGTTTCATTGATGAGTAGTGTAATATATTTTAATTACAGATGTTAGCTGGTAATGTAATGAGATATTTCTTAGACGGTTAGACCTACCGTTTTGTAATGAGACATTATAATTCTTCTTGATAAGTGATATGATGATGACATTACCTCATAAAAGGTAAGGATGATTTTGATTAAATTATTCAACCTCGACGCCATTATACTTAAGCAAAGGTTGATGGTCAAATTCTTTATAATCTTTATGATTATGCTCACATTAAACTAAATTATAATTTGAAGTGCAATACTTGTTATTGTATATTTTATTTTGATAGTATAACTTGTGGTTTTGTTTGTTTTTTGCTATGTTTTGGCTGCTGAAGGAAAGCCTAGTTATATTGGCAAGATTGTGGAGCTGTTTGAGGTTAGGTATGAAAGTTCTCATTCTACAACTCAATGGTATTATGGAGACAAGGATACGGTATGTTTCATCTTAACATCATCTCTTGATTGATTTTGGTCCTCAATATTTAGTTCGCTAATTCCTAATTCTAATTTAATTTTTTTTTCCACATGTCACATGGAAGTCTAGTAATCTTATCGAGAGAAAGCGTGTGTTCTGTTCAAATATTCAGGATGATAACCCATTGGATTGTTTGATTGGAAAATGAAAAATAGTTAGGATTCCTTTACATGTATCATTTCAAGTTATTATACACATTCTCTAATTATAATGTGTTAGTAATTGAAGTTTGTTTTCTGGTTGATTTAACAAAGACAATCAATTTCCAACTGTGATTATTACTATGACATGCTCTATTTATCGCCACAATTTACATTTGTAAAGTTACCAGTAGGTTGCAATTTTGTGTTATTCGCATCAAATTGTATTTGTGTTTTAAAATTTGAAAAACTTTATTTGCATTTCTCCTATTTTCCCCCTTATAAACTTGCAGAAGAGAGGCATAGTAGCTGTGAGACATCATCGACAATTTCTTATAAGTGTGATATAAATAGGGTTGAACTTGAAGAAATTTCTTTTTCATTGACAATTCATATGATTGAAGCTCTATGTCAAATCACAGTTAATGAAGAGTAATGTTGTGAGTTAAACTAAAATTATGTCATTTTAATTTGGTCCTTTTTTGTTTTGTTCATGAGTAATGTAATATATTTTAATTACAGATGTGGGCTTGTAATGTAATGAGATATTTCTTAGATGGTTAGACCTACTATTATGTAATGAGACATTAAAAATCTTCTTGATAAGTGATGTGATGATGAAATGACGTCATAAGAAGTAAGGATGATTTTGATCAAATTATTCAACCTCGACACCATTATACTTAAGCAGAAGTTGATGGTCAAATTCTTTATAATCTTTATGATTATGCTCACATTAAGCTAAATTATAATTTGAAGTGCAATGCTATTTATTGTATATCTTATTTTGATACTCTAACTTGTGTTTTTGTTTTTTTTTTTGCCATGTTTTGGCTGCTGAAGGAAAGCCTAGTTATATCGGCAAGATTGTGGAGATGTTTGAGGCTGGGGATGGAAGTTCTCATTCTACAACTCAATGGTATTATGGAGTCAAGGATACGGTATGTATCATTTTAACACCATCTCTTAATTGATTTTGGTCCTCAATATTTAGCTCGCTAATGCCTAATTCTAATTAAAATTTTTTTTTTCCGCATGTCACGTAGAAATCTCATAATCTTATTGAGAGAAAGCGTGTGTTCTATTCAGATATTCAGGATGATAACCCATATGATTGTTTGGTTGGAAAATGAACAATAGTTAGGATTCCTTTGAATGTATCATTTCAAGTTATTATACACATTCTCTGATTATAATGTAATAGTAATTAAAGTTTGTTTTCTGGTTGATCCAACATAAACAATCAATTCCCAACTGTGGTTATTACTATAACATGCTCTATTTATCTTCACAATTTACATTTGTAAAGTTACCAGTAGGTTGCAATTTTGTGTTATTCGCACCAATTGTATTTGTGTTTTTAAATTTGAAAAACTTTATTTTCATTTCTCCTATTTTCCCCCTTATAAACTTGCAGAAGAGAGGCATAGTAGCTATGACGCATCATCAACAATTTCTTATAACTGTGATATGAATGGGGTTGAACTTGAAGAAATTTATTTTTCATCGACAATTCATATGAATGAAGCTCTATGTCAAATCACAGTTAATGAAGAGTAATGTTGTGAGTTAAATTGAAATTATGTCGTTTTATTTTGGTCATTTTTTGTTTCATTGATGAGTAATGTAATATATTTTAATTACAAATGTGGGCTTGTAATGTAGTAAGATATTTCTTAGATAGTTAGACTTACTGTTATGTATTGAGACATTATAAATCTTCTTGATAAGTGATGTGATGATGAAATTACGTAATAAGAAGTAAGGATGATTTTGATCAAATTATTCAACCTCGACGCCATTATGCATAAGTAGAGGTTGATGGTCAAATTCTTTATAATCTTTATGATTTTGCTCACATTAAGGTAAATTATAATTTGAAGTGCAATGCTATTTATTAAATATCTTATTTTGATAGTTTAACTTGCGTTTTTGTTTGTTTTTTTTTTTTGCTATGTTTTGGCTGCTAAAGGAAAGCCTAGTTATATCTACAAGATTGTGGAGATGTTTGAGGTTAGGGATGGAAGTTCTCATTCTACAACTCAATGGTATTATGGAGCCAAGGATACGGTAAATATGATCTTAACATCATCTCTTAATTGATTTTGGTCGTCAATATTTAGCTCACCAATGCTTAATTCTAATTAATTTTTTTGTACATGTCACATAGAAATCTCATAATCTTATCTAGAGAAAGCGGGTATTCTATTCAGATATTTAGGATGATAACCCATTGGATTGTTTGGTTGAGAAATGAACAATTGTTAGGATTCCTTTGAATATATCATTTCAAGTTATTATATACTTTCTCTGATTATAATGTGATAGTAATTAAAGTTTGTTTTTCTGATTGATCCAACAAAGACAATCATCCCAACTATGATTGTTACTATGACATGTTGTATTTACTGCCATAATTTACATTTGTTAAGTTACTAGCAGGTTGCAATTTGGTGTTATTCGAATCAAATTGTATTTGTGTTTTTAAATTTGAAAAACTTTAGTTTCATTTCTCCAATTTTCCCCCTTATAAACTTGCAAAAGAGAGGCATAGTACCTGTGAGGCATCATCGACAATTTCTTATGAGTGTGATATGAATGGGGTTGAACTTAAAGAAATTTCTTTCTCATCGATAGTTCATATGAATGAAGCTCTATGTCAAATCACAGTTAATGAAGAGTAATGTTGTGAGTTAAACTGAAATTATGTCGTTTTAATTTGGTCTTTTTTGTTTCATTGATGAGTAATGCAATATATTTTAATTACAGATGTGGGCTTGTAATGTAGTAAGATATTTCTTAGATGGTTAGGCCTACTGTTATGTATTGAGACATTATAAATCTTCTTGATAAGTGATGTGATAATGAAATTACGTAATAAGAAGTAAGGATGATTTTGATCAAATTATTCAACCTCGACGCCATTATGCATAAGCAAAGGTTGATGGTCAAAATTTATAATCTTTATGATTTTGCTCACATTAAGCTAAATTATAATTTGAAGTGCAATGCTATTTATTGTATATTTTATTTTGATAGTTTAACTTTGTTTTTGTTTTGTTTTGTTTTTTTTTTGTTTTTTTTTGTCTTGTTTAGGTTATTGAAGGAAAGCCTAGTTATATTTGCAAGATTGTAGAGATATTTGAGGTTGTGGATGGATGTTCTCATTCTACAGCTCAATGGCACTATAGAGCCGAGACTACTATAAGTATCATCTTAACATCATCTCTTAATTGATTTTGGTCATCAATATTTAGCTCGCTAATGCCTAATTCTAATTAAATTTTATTTTCACATGTCATATAGAAATCTCATAATCTTATCAAGAGAAAGCCGGTATTCTATTCAGATATTCGGGATGATAACCCATTGGATTGTTTGGTTGAAAGATGAAGAATTGTTAGGATTCCTTTGAATGTATCATTTCAAGATATTATATATTATCTCTGATTGTAATGTGATAGCAATTAAAGTTTGTTTTTCTTGTTGACCCAATAAAGACAATAAATTCCCAACTGTGATTATTATTATGACATGCTCTATTTTCTGCCATAATTTACATTTGTTAAGTTACCAGCAAGTTGCAATTTTGTGTTGTTCACATCAAATTGTATTTGTGTTTTTAAATTTGAAAAACTTTATTTTCATTTCTCCTATTTTCCCCCTTATAAACTTGCAAAATAGAGGCATAGTTGCTGTGAGGCATCATCGACAATTTCTTATTAGTGTGATATGATTGGGGTTGAACTTGAAGAATTTTTTTTTTCATCAACAATTCATATGAATGAAGCTTATGTCAAATCACAGTTAATAAAGAGTAATGTTGTGAGTTAAACTAAAATTATGTCGTGTTAATTTGGTCCTTTTTTGTATCATTGATGAGTAATGTAATATATTTTATTTACAGATGTGGGCTTGTAATGTAATGAAGTATTTCTTAGATAGTTAGACCTACTGTTATGTAATATGACATTATAAATCTTATTGATAAGTGATGTGATGATGACTTTAAATTTAAAAGTCTTTATTTTAATTCCTCATATCTTTTTCCTCCTTATAAACTTGCAGAGAGAGACAAAGTTGCTGTGAGGCATTGTTGACAATTTCTTGTGAGTGTGATATGAATGGGGTTGAACTTGAAGAAGTTTCATTTTCATCGGCAAATCATATTAATGAGGCTCAATTTCAAATCACTGTTAATGAAGAATAATGTTGTGAGTTAAACTAAAATTATTTTGTTTTAATTTTGTTTTTTTTTTTATTCATTGATGAGTAATTTATTATTTTTTAATTATAGATGTAGGCTTGTAATGTATCAAGATATTTTTTAGATGGTTGACCTACTATTATGTAATGAGATATTATAAATCGTCTTGACAAGTGATGTGATGATGATATTACGTCATAAGAAGTAAAGATACTTTTAATCAAATTATTCAGACTCGACACCATTACACTTAGACTGAGGTTGATGATTGAATTCTTTATAATCTTTATAATGATGCTCATGTTAAGGTAATTTTTAATTTGAAGTGCTATGATATTTATTGTATATTTTATTTTGATATTTTAACTTATGTTTTTGTTTATTTGTTTTGTTGTGTTTAGGCTGCTGTAGTAGACAAAGCACAACAATCTTCTGTAGATTTGAAGCCTAGGATATAGTTGTACTACCTAGAGTAAATACAAAACCTGTAGTTCTATTTCTGCAGTCAATGTCACCAACTAAATCAGCATCTACAAAACCCTGCAGTTTCAAACTTGCACCTATGAACCAAAAACATGTATTTTATGAACCTCTCAAATACCTTAGAATCCACTTAACTGCCTCCCAATGCTGCTTTCCTAGCCTACTCATGTATCTACTCATAACACCCACTAAAAGTGCAGTGTTCGGCCTTATACACACCATAGCATACATCAGGCTGCCCATAGTTGAGACATAGGGTACCTTGCTCATATGGTCCCTTTCTTCTTTCGTTTTCGGTGACTATTCTTTACTTAGTCTAAAATGACAAGCCAAGGGTGTGCTCACTGGTTTAGCTTCATTCATTTTGAACCTGCTAAGAATTTTCTTCATATACTCTGTTTGTGAAAGCTTCAATGTACCATTAGCCTTGTCTCTAGTGCTTCTCATACCAAGGATTTTTTTTGCAGCTCCCAAATCCTTCATTGTAAACTGTTTTGACAATTTCTTCTTCATATTATTAATCTCCTCCTAGACCCCGCAATTAGCATATCGTAAAATGATATACGAGTTGTCAAATAACTTAACATAACAACAATAATCAACTTCACATCTCTTGAACCCAGTTCTACACATAAAACTATCAAATTTCTTGTACCACTATCTTGGAGCTTGTTTAAGGCTATACAAGCTCTTTCTCAATTTGCAGACTAGACTCTCTTGCCCCTAAACAGCGAAACCTTCTAGTAGACTCATGTAAATGTCTTCCTCCAAGCACTGTTTTCAGACCCGGACCGGAGTGGGAGGTTGGACCATGAAAACTAAGAATCGGGATGAAAATCGGTTTTTTAAGCATAAAGAATCGAATTTTTGTTAATTCTGTGAACCTTTAAAACTGAGGTTGGCCGCACGAACCGGTGGCAAAAACTATGCGGTCCAACCCTTTAGCAATTTTTTCTTTTTTTAATAAAAACAACTTAACACAATTTTATTCTACTTAATTAAATTATCCATCTCTTACAAGGAATAAAAAAAATTATAATTAAAATTCTTCAAAGATATTCAACTTCACTTCAAAAATTAATCATAAATTTTAATGTTTTCATGGTTATTATTTTATTTTATTAACTTTCTTATTTAATTATTTAGTATATGCTTGAAAATCATTAAATTTCCCTCACATATATAGATATATTAGTCAATTTTGCTAGTGTTATAAATTTAATATCTATATATAGGCTTTAATTAATTATTAAATTAATTATGACATCATCACGGTTCGACCCCAGTTCAACCTCAAAAACCTTGAACCTCTCTCTCTTACAGTTCAATGAATGATCCGAGTTTCAAAACCATGCCTCCAAGTTACCATGAAGGAATGTCGTCTTCACATCTAACTGCTCAAGATGTAGATTCTCTACAACCACTATTCTCAGTACTAGTCTAATCATTGACATCTTCACAATTGGAGAAAATATTTTTAAGTAGTCAATGCCTTTCTTCTGTTGGAAATCTTTGATAACTAATCTGGCCTTATAACATTTGCTACAATCATGCTCATTCTTTATTCTCTATATCCACTTATTGTGCATAGCCTTCTTTCCTGCTGGCAATTCAGTTAGTTCTCATGTCTGATTCCCAAATAAGGAATCCATCTTATCCTTTGTGGCTAACTCTCACTTTCTTGAATTTTCATCTTTCAAATCTTCATCATAACACTCTAGTTCACCACCATCAATCAACAAGATATAATTTAGAGCGGGTGAATAATGCTGTGGAGGTCTAATAATCCTAAAAAGTCTATAGACTTTAGCGACTAGTAAACTTTATTTTACCTGTGAATTTACGTTCTCCTTATCTTTTTCACCCCTTTTCTAGACAGTATTCTCAGTCAATTCATCTGAGTTAATAAACTTAGATTTCTTTTGATCTATCCCTGTAACATTTGACACTAGAGTTGATTTGTCCTTGTACATAACATATTCATTAAATATCAAATTTCTATTTATGATGATTTTTTGGTTCTGTTCATCCCAAAACTGGTAGCCAAATGTCTCATCACCATAACCAATAAAAAACATATTTTAGACTTTGCATCAAGTTTACTATAAGCCTCAACATCAATATGAACAAAAAAAACACAACCAAAAACGATAAAATAGGAAAATTTTATCAGGTAAACTACAGTATTAACAGCATCAACCCTGAAAGTTTTTGGTAATCTAGCATGCAACCTCCTACTCCTAGCACGCTCATTGAGAGTTTTGTCCATGCGTTCAGCTGCACCATTCTGTTGTGGTGTCCCAAGAATGGTCTTCTCCATCCTAATTTCATGTGCAGCACAATACTCATTGAACCCTCCATATATGTACTCTCCTTCATTGTCTAACCTTAGACATTTTACTTTCAATTATGTTTCTGTCTCAACCCTAGCTTTCCACTTCTTAACAGTCACAAATACGTTAGATTTATTTTAAAAAAAAAATAAACTCATACTTTTCTTCTTGAGTCATCAATGAAAGTGCTGTAATACCTTAAACCTCCAAGGGATGCAATCGGAGAAGGTCCTCACAAATCAGTGTATTGACTCCAATTTTCCAACCTTCAGTGTTTTGCCAAATTTCAAAAAGCTCACCATTTTCTACTTTCCAAAGATGCAACTTTCACACATGTCATAATTAATAGACTTCAATTCTGGTAGTTTTCCATTTGACAGTGTCATCTTCATCCCTTTTTCACTTATGTGACCAAGTCTGTGATGCCATAAGCTTGCATCAATACCTACTTCAGCAACTGCAATTGTGTCTCTTGGACTTGAGATCATATACAGTGTACTAGTTTTCTTTCCACGCGCCAATACCATGACTTCCTTTGTAACATTCTAGGTACCACCAAATAATAGTATTGCATGCCTTCATCATCAAGTTATCCAATAGAAATCAGATCCCTTTTTAGGTCAGGAATATGTCGAACTTTCTGCACTAACATACATACCCATTGAGGGTAGTATAATCTGAACGTGACCCATGCCTATAACATCCAAGCCTTTTCCAACAGCCAAATACACCTTACCAAAATCATCTCCAACATATTTCTATATGATTTATTGGTATGAAGTGGCATGAAACGAAGCTCCTGAGTTCAAAATCCAATAATTAAGTGGACTATCTACCATAAGTAGTGCATCATGTACCTCATCTGTAACAATATTAGCAAAATCATCATTATTATTCTTCTTAGGGCTTTTACAATGCCTCTTAATGTGGCCAACTTTGCCACATTTCCAACATTGTACATGTTGGCCAAATCTAGATTTAATCTGTTCCGATTAGAATTTCTAGATTTTGATTTGCCCAATTTGAATTTCTATAATTTGTTCTATCTCTTGTCTCAAGGTTTAAGGTAGAACTAGATCCTGAGGTTTTACTTGCATATCTTTTGTAAATCTCCTCAGTTAGAATTAGATATCGTATGTCATTATACTTCAATCTTTATTTTCTAGTAGAATTGCTTACTGCCATTCTCATAACCTCCCAACTATTTGGCAAAGAAGCCAAAACGATCAGATCACAAATCTCATCATCAAAATCAAATTTCTACAGAATTCAGTTGATTTGTGATGGTGTTAAGTTCATCCAGATGTTAAGCTATTGATGCACCTTGTTATTTGCTGACAACTTTTCATACACACCAGACAAAGCCTTCATCAGATTTGCTGTGGTCTTCTCTTTCACAACATTGCGTGCAATAGACCTTGATAGATTTAATCTAATAACTCCTAGTACTTGTCTGTCAAGAAGAGTCCATTCATCATCTTTCATCGTTGCAGGTTTATCTCCCAAGAGTGGTAGATGCAACTTCTTCCCATAGAGGTAGTCCACAATCTGCATCCTCCAAAATCCAAAGTCTGTGCCATCAAATTTTTCTATTCTAGATGATTTTCCCATTTCCTTTACCATTGCTCTTACTTAAACTTAAACCTAGGCTCTAATACCAGTTGAAGTGAATACATACAAAATTTTCAAATCTGTGAGATGTAAAAATAGAGAAAAAATGTGCCAAAGAAAATAATCACATAAAACAATATTTACGTGGTTCAGCAATTCACCTACATCCACAAAGTTGCAAGGATTTCATTATTTTTAGAAAAAAATACAAGAGGCAGCAATACAGTTTTCTCTCTCAAAACAACATCAAGCTCTAATATCCAAAACAATTTTTTTTTTATTGTGCGCACAGGATTCGCAATGGGCTACCAACGGGCCAAAAAATTGAGGAAATGTTTGAGGCTATGGATGGACATTCTTATTTTACAACTCAATGGTATTATAGAGCTAAGAATACAGTAAATATCACCTTAAAACCATCTCTTAATTAATTTTGGTCCTCAATATTTAGCTTGCTAATGCCTAGTTCTAATTAAAAGTTTTTTTCACATGTCATACAGAAATGTCATAATCTTATCGAGAGCAAGCGCGTATTCTATTTAGAAATCTGACTTCATAACCCATTGGATTGTTTGGTTGAAAAATTAACAATTGCTAGGATTCCTTTGAATGTTTGATTTCTAGTTCTTATAAACATTCTCTGGTTTTTATATAATGTGATAGTAATTAAAATTTGTTTTTTAGATTGATCCAACAAAGAGAAATTCAGTTCTCAATTGTGATTATTATTGTGACATGCTCTATTTATTGCCATAATCTACATTTGTTAAGTTACCAGTATGTTGGAATTTTGTATTATTCGCATCAAATTATATTTGAGTTTATAAATTCCAACCAATTAGTAAGTTAAAAAATGTGAAATATGGCAATAAATAGAGCATGTCACAGTAATAATCACAATTGAGAACTGGCTTTCTCCTTATTGGATCAACCTAAAAAACAAATTTAATTACTATCACATCATATAAAAATCAGAGAATGTATATAAGAACTAGAGATCAAACATTCAAAAGAATCCTAGCAATTGTTAATTTTTCAACCAAACAATCCAATGGGTTATCAAGTCGGATTTCTAAATAGAATACACGCTTACTCTTGACAAGATTATGACAATTCTGTATGGCATGTGGAAAAAACTTTTAATTAGAACTAGGCAATAGCAAGCTAAATATTGAGGACCAAAATCAATTAAGAAAGGATGTTAAGATGATAGTTACCGGATCCTCAGCTCTATAATACCATTAAGTTGTAAAGTAAGAACTTCCACAATCTTGCAGATATAACTAAGCTTTTCTTCAACAGCCTAAACACAACAGACAAACAAACAAAAGCACAGTTAAACTATCAAAATAAAATATACAATAAATAACATAGCACATCATAAAGATTGTGAAAATTCAACCATCAACCTCTGCTTGAGTTTAATGGCGTCTAGCTTGAATAATCTGATCAAAATCATCCTTATTTCCTATGACCTAGCATCATCATCATCACATCACTTTTCAAGAAGATTTATAATATCTCATTACATAATAATAGGTCTAACTATCTAAGAAATATCTCATTACATTACAAGCCTAAATCTATAATTAAAATATATTACATTACTCATCAATGAAACAAAAAGACCGAATTAAAACAATATAATTTTAGTTTAACTTACAACAATACTCTTCATTAACTTTGATTTGAAATAGAGCTTGATGGCAATCTTCCATCGTTGTTCATAAAAAGTTAATATCCATAAGTGTTTTTTTAGGTTTTGGGGGTATTTTAGTCATTTTTTAAGTTTCGAGGTCTTTTGGTCATTTTGTTTTAGTTTCAAGGGTATTTCAATTATTTTTTAGGTTTATGGTGTATTTTCATCATCTTATATGTTTTTAGGACATTTTTGTCATTTTATAGATTTTGAGGGTATTTTGGTCATTTTATAAGTTTCAGTTGTATTTTAATAATTTTTTAGGGTTTTGGGGGCATTTCTGTCATTTTTTAAGTTTCAAGGTCTCTTAGTCATTTTGTTTTTGTTTCAAGGGTATTTCAATCATTTTTTAGGTTTATGGTGTATTTTCATTATCTTATATGTTTTCAAGGCATTTTTGTCATTTTATAGGTTTTGAGGGTATTTTGGTCATTTTATAAATTTTAGTAGTATTTCAGTCATTTTTAAGGGTTAGAGAGTATTTTTTTTTTTTAGCTTTCAGGGGGGTATTTCAATCATTTTTTAGGTTTTAGGGTATTTTAGTAATTTTTTAGGTTTTAGAAGTATTTCAGTCATTTTTAGGTTTTAGGTGTATTTTAGTCATTTTTAGGTTTATGGGGCATTATGATAATTTTTAGTTTTTGGGAGTATTTCGTTATTTTCTTAGGTTTAGTGGATACTTTGGTAATTTTTAGGTTTCAAGGGGTATTCAAAAGTCATTTTTAAATTTTGAGGGTATTTTAGTGTAATTTTTTAGATTTAGAGGGGTATTTTGACAATTTTAGAGGATTTTAGGAGTACTTTGGTCATTTTGAAGTTTTAGAGGCAATTTGGTAATTTTAATTATTGGGTAATTGGGTGAGTTAGGGTTTACCCAGAACAATTAAGTTGAGTTGAGTTTGGATTAGAAGTAATTAGTTAAATGGGTAATAATGGGTAAATGGATAATATTCAAACCCTACCTGAAAAATTCGAGTAATATCTAAACCTTACCCAATTACCTCCTATCCATTAAGATAGTATATTGTAAGATGCACAAATACTTAATAAATTTTTTTAAATATATATATATATATATATATATATATATATATAGATATACATATATAAAAGGTATATTCATTATAAATTTTGAATATAACTAGAAAAAATCTAATTAGCATGTATTTATAGGTACACGTTCAAAATGATTAAACTCAAGAGTGATAATGCATTACAAATGACCCAAAATAATAATTCATTTTCATCATATGTATCATTTTGCCTAATCAACTTCATCTAAGTCAACGTTATCATCATGTTCATCATTTTGCAATCTTATTTCTTCATTATCATTAATATTTACTATCTCTTATTGTTCTTTATTTTAATAATTTTTTTTTATAAAATATTTCTTCTTAGCATTTAGTTTTTTAGGCTTATAACTATAATGACAAAAATAAAAAATAATTATATTATCAATTAATATCTTATTCGTAGTATAGAAAAAAAAAATTGTAAATATGAAAGTGTAAATGTGTAGTCCAAATTTTGTAGGATAAAAAAAAACAAAAAAAAAAAACTTCTGAACATGTTATTTTATTAGGCCATATTAACCAACCTAATAATTTTGTATTAAAGTACAAATTTTAGCAAAAAACACTCATCTTAAAGCATATGTCTATGTGTTGTACAATACATACAATTCAACGATACGATCCATTCTATACGCAAATTATATGATACGATTTATGAACACTTCTATGATTCGAAACTATTTATACTCGATGCCAATACATATTATACAATATGTACCGCCTAGCGTACTATGCTAACAGCTGTTACTCTCAAATTTCACATTTGTCCAAAAAAATAAAAAAAAGGCTATGAAGATGGCTTTTCAACATCCCAAATCACCTCTTCAAACGGCCTTTAAAACAGATTGGCATTAGCTCAGTCCGTGCTCTTCATTTGTTTTTTCTAAAAAAAGACCGAGCCTGAGCAAGCAAAAAGAACTAAAAAAATTGGCACACAGCCCAACCAACGGCTACGACCAGTCCTCCAAATTGCTTAATCCTACTCCTACCTATCTAACGCTGCTTTACACTTGGATTACACGTGTCTTTTTGCATGTGCCAGTGCTGCTATATGCCTACTCGCAGTGTAGAACATGACTCTTTTGATCATTGACGACATGTCGTATAAGCTTCATTTCCAATCCTCTCCGAACTCCAGACCTCGTAGCCGTAGATCTTATCTTGGTACAGTAGTACCTTTACTGTACTTATAAAATTACCAAACCAGGAACTGTTTGTTTCATTTGATAGTCTCTCTAGAAGGTTCTTTGTTTCCACCTAATTTGACACAGTCTCTCTAGAAGGTTCCAGTTCCACACTCTTCTCCTTCCTTTTTTTGTGAACTGCAACCTTCCAGACGACTCTGTCTTTTTCTCGTCTTTTCTCCTCATCTCCCTCAAAATCCCACAATTTGAGCCAACAACAATACCAAGTTTTAACATCCGAAGCTCCACCAAACCCAATACCAAAATAGCAAGTTTTTTATTATCTATATATATAGTTTCTCATCTAAGACTTGCAAGTTTAGTCAACTAGCTGAAAGAAAAAAGAGATGGGTGTGGATTATTATAAGATATTGCAGGTGGACAAGAACGCCAATGATGAGGATTTAAAGAAAGCTTACAGAAAGCTTGCCATGAAATGGCACCCTGATAAGAACCCCACTAACAAGAAAGAAGCTGAGGCCAAGTTCAAAGAGATCTCTGAGGCTTATGAGGTATGCCTTATCTTCTTAATTGTTCACTTTCTCTCTCTCTCTTTGAATTATGCATTCCCTCTTTGCTTTTTGACCTTCTCTATATAATGTTATTCATCATTAGATTATGGTTTATTGTTTTGTTAATTGTATTGTGATGAATTATGCACTTGTACTAAATGCATAGGCTGACAGAGAAGCGGAAAATCAATCATTTTGATCCTGCATGACACTGAATCTATATGTAATTTCCTGACAACTAATTACCTTGCTCTTTTTTTGGTGCCCCTGAAATGAAAATCACGTTTTGTCATCTGGGTATTCAAGATTTTTAATTTTTTTTTCTAGGCTTTATAAGATTGCCCTGTTGTGTTTTGTCCCTTTTCTTTTTTCCAAGGAACCCGAATTTTTAATCTCATCATATTAATTATGTGTTGGTTTAAGATAGGTTCTAAGTGATCCCCAGAAGAGAGCAATCTATGATCAGTACGGTGAAGAAGGGCTTAAAGGTCAAGTGCCACCCCCTGATGCAGGGGGACATGGTGGGGCCTCCTTCTTCCAAACTGGGGATGGCCCAACAGTGTTCAGGTTCAACCCCAGAAATGCTAATGACATTTTCGCTGAGTTTTTCGGCTATTCAAGCCCGTTTGGAGGAATGGGAAGCAGTGGAAGTGGCAGTGGCAGTGGCAGTGGCATGAGGAGTAGGCCTTTTGGTGGAATGTTTGGGGATGATATATTTAGCTCGTTTGGAGAGGGCTGGCCAATGAGTCAAGGTCCGCGTAAACCTCCTCCGATTGAGAGGACACTGCCATGTACCCTCGAGGAGCTATATAAGGGAACTACCAAAAAGATGAAGATCTCAAGGGAAATTATGGATGTGAGTGGGTAAGTATTTCTTGGTTAATGTATTTCTATCTGTAGAATTGCCACATATTTTGTGTGTGTGTGAATTGTTCATTTTCTGATAACTAATAGTTGCCTTTCATGCATATGCTTTACTACTACTTTATTGAGAAGCTGTTTCTTCTTCTATGTGAATTGTTAGTTGTTAAAGATGTAAGGGAATGAATTTGTTTCTTTCACTCCCTCCATCACATACTATTCGTTTGTCTCTATATCAAGATGTCCAAAAATGAATGCCGACTTTCTAAATGAGTTTATGCAGTTTTTTTTATTCTTTCAAAAATAGCCTGAAATTTTTTCTCCCCATTGAGTTTTGCATAGATGGATCAAGTGTGTAATTGGTTTGAATATGAATGGTATGTGTTATAAATGTGTTGTTGCATGCATTTGAAAACTTATTGATGTGATTGTAATGCAATGTGTTTGTGGCAGTGGAAGATTTTTATTTTGATAGGAGTTAGATCTTTATAATATGCTTTTTTATTATATTTCTCTTCTGAAAACCCTTGCATATGCACGAGTTTCTAGGCCCCCAGTCCCCCACACAAGCACTTGAACATACAAACAAACATCAGTTCAACATATTGAGTTGAAGCAATGTTTCTACAATTGGCAGAGGTTATCTAAGTTCCTGAGTAGAATCAATCGATCATTATCCTTGGTGGTTGCAGCATCCATTAGTGTTATGACTTATGTGGTAGTTACAGGATGGAGATACTACTAGGAATGGTGCCATGATAGTGGCAGAAGTGGTGGTGGTCATGGTAGATTGCCATTATAGTTTCCAAAATGTTGTTGCCATCATCGCCAGCACTTGGATTGTTATTGATGCTGGTGCTGTAATTGCTCACTTCACAGTCTGCACAGGCATCGCTAGTTGGATTAAAGAGATGAGCCATTTTCTAATTATCCTTAAGCAATAAGCAGTGAGATGACCACCCTAAAATTCATTCCACTTTGAGTTGTAAGCAGCATCATTATTGTGAGATGAATTGGGCTCTACCAGATTGTCTTGTATGCTTCACATTATAACTACCCGAAGAGATTGCAATACTCATATTCTTTATCCATTGATTGCTTCATTGGTTAGTTAGTATAAACATTGGGAATATTAATTCGTATGGCATGGCTTGCTTCTTCAGATTCACACTCTTATATTTGTTTTTCCAGGAAATTATAATAATTAATTTTGAGCATCTAGAGTGCCATTTATGCTAATTATCCACACTGCTGAGAAGACAAGGATTAGTAAGCTAGTTGCCTATCTTGTAAAAATTAAACTCATCAGCGATGGAGTTTAGATTTAGTGGTCTCTTTGAACTGGTTGAATACTATTAGGAGTTAAGCTGATCTTTCTCAGTTTTTATATAGTTTATATATCTTATTGATCCAATGACTCCCCTAGAAAAGAATCCTAGAGCCACCACTATTTACTAACTTCGTATTATCTTATACAGGAAGACCTTACCTGTGGAGGAAATCTTAACCATCGAAATTAAGCCTGGCTGGAAAAAGGGAACAAAAATTACTTTCCCAGAGAAAGGAAATGAGCAGCCAAATGTTCTTCCTGCAGATCTTGTATTCATAATCGACGAGAAGCCCCACAGCACATTTACAAGGGATGGCAATGACCTTGTTGTCACACAGATGATTTCGCTTGTAGAATCTTTAACAGGCTACACAGTCCGTCTTACAACACTCGACGGAAGGAGCTTGACCATCCCCATCAACAATGTGATTCATCCAGACTATGAGGAGGTTGTTCCAAGGGAAGGCATGCCAATACCAAAAGACCCCTCCAAGAGAGGTAACTTGAGAATCAAGTTTAAAATCAAATTCCCGACAAGGTTGACTGATGAACAGAAGTCTGGAATCCAGAAACTTCAGGAACCTTAAATAGGATCCTGGCTAATAGCTCTGTGAATAATTTTTGAGATGGCTGTGATTTTTGTCACAAGTTGTGCTATAAGGTTTTGACAGATTTGGGCCAGCAAAGAAAAGAAAGCACCAAATAAAGTCTGTTTTTGTTAGCTATTCTGTTCAGCGGTTGTAGTGTCATAGCCAAGTCTTAATGTGATCCTATTTTGTTTTTATTGGTTACATTTTACTTGAAAATATCATGTCAAAATATGACGGGGTGCGATAGCTTGATACGTTGCGAACTTATGCAACTTCTTAATGCTTGATTTTTCTGAATTTTGTAGTCTAAAAAAGGTTGTTGATATGGCGTGTTAGCAGGGAAGGAGCCAGACTTTCAACTGAGAGTGGGCAGAAGTTACAAAAAAAAAATCATGAAATCGTTGCTCTGTATTAAAAGGGGTCTTGATGTTTTTTTTTTAAATCTTAAATTTTTTTTATTATTTATTTCATACTAAATGTCAGGAATTTTGATTTTAAATCTTTTAGAAATTATTTATTATTTATATCGTACTAAATGTCAGGAATTTTCTTTGCAATGTATAAAACTCAAACTAGCATCTCTAATTAATTGGGAGTTGGGACTAAGGTTTTGTTATTGGTGTTCTTTTATCTGTGTTTGTCTATTTTTTTTATTTTTTTTCCTTATTTGTGTTTGTCTAAATTTTTATCTTTCATAAAAAGCTCAACTGGAAGACAATTTTTCATAAAAAGCTTAACTGGACAAAACCACAGGTTCACATCACAGACCCACTACTTTACACAATACTCGACCATTAAATTAACCAATCAAATGCCCACACTTTACTATTTCTACTGCTAAAATAAAAGGCAATAACTTTACTTGTTGTAAAGTCAAAAGACTCAAAACATATATGGAGAGATTTCAGACGGAAAAAGAAAAGAGACGAGGAAGATGAAATACCAAAAGGAGGAGAGCAGATTGGGCCAGGCACTCGAGATGATGCTTATGGCTGCGCCGGCGTGGCATCGCTTTCCAGAGCAAAGGAGGCGCCACTTGTCAGACACAGTCTCACTTGCTATTCGACTGGTATTTAGGGTTTTGTTTGGTGTAAATTTGAAGAGGTTTTACGGACTGGAATCTGGTATTTATATTTGTTTCTGGGAGGCTTAAACCATGGGTTTATTGATAAATTTTTTTGTTGTTGTTTAGGCTATTTTGAATTAATTTTTGTAGTTGTTATTTGGGCTATTTTTTTGGTTTTAGAAAATGCAGGGGGCAAGCTTTATTTTGTTGGCTTCAAATTCTAAATAAACCTTAATTATATACCCACTATTTTGGGAAAAAAAAAATGAAAAAATGGCTCTGTACCTGCGTGTCAGTACTTTCTTTTAAAAAAATTACATCCTTAAAATGTGCTTGAAATCAGTACTTACTTGAAATAAACCACTACCTAAGTTTTTTCCCACTAATTGTTATTTTTAATGTGTTGTTTGTGATAGTGATAGATGCAGCTTCTTAATATATTTACAATAGTTTGATCCTTACATTTTAAGGATATAGTCAATTTTATCCCCACATTTTTGTAACAATTAATTTAGTTTCTATTATTTTGAATTTGCAGGATTTGGTTCTTGTCCTTAACTGATTTAAGGAAAAAGATGGCAAACAGAGTACACACACTTTAAGCTTATGTAACAACTAAAATAATAATATTATATGCCACATCATCTGGAAAAAAAAATTTAATTTATCAGTTTTAAAAGAAAAAAAAAACAGATATGGGAAGAACTTGAACCCAGAAAAATCCAACACAAATCCACTTCCACCATATTCTTTAAGCAAATCCAAAAATAAGATGAAACAAATATCAAATGGTTAACCTCACATAAGATTTGGCTTTGTGGTTTCAACTTCACAAATGTTCACAGTCCGTGCTTCCTAGATCTCAGTGCCCTACTGTTAACCATTTGATTTTTTGCTAGATTTGATTTTTGGATTTGCTTAAAGAATATGCTGGAAGTGGACTTGGGTTAGATTTTTCTAGGTTCAAGTTCTTCCTAAATTTTTTTTTTTTTTCTTCTTTAAAACTAATAAATTTTTTTTTTCAAATGATGTGACTAGTAATATTATTATTTTAGTTGCCACTAAGCTTAAAATATGCCAATAGTGCACATTATTTACCACGTTAGCGATTTTTGTTAATGATTTAACGGTAAGCACTAAATTGATTGCAAACTGAAAATAATAGGGACTAAATTGATTACTACGAAAATGTAAGAACTAAATTGATTGTGACCTTAAAATGTAAGCTCCAAAACAACATTTTTGCCTAAATTTATTTACAATATGTAAGGGAAAGTATTATTGGGTCGAAGAAAATATGTACGACTCCAACAATAAGTTAATGAAGCTGATCATCAAAAAGAAATCGCTTTAATATTGTCCTGTCATTCACTTCTCCTATAATTGATTTCTTAAACTTGACATTTTTGAATTTCCAAAACAGCGTCATTTTTAAGACAATGTGGCCAATGATGTGCCAGAATTAGATAAAAAGAAAGTAAAGGTTATAACTTATAAATCATAGGCGAAAACCGGCCAAAATGGGAATTTAGCAATAATTTCTAAACAATATAATTAGTAGTTACAGTTTATAAACTATATTTTTTATTAGCATTTCGAATCTAAGAGAGTCGATTTTGGTGTCAAAATCGAGTTTCAAAGACTCGATTTTTATGGTCTAATCACGCCTGCTTTTGCCCACGTGGCGTTCACCTGGAAATTGAGTCTTAGACACTCAATTTACATCCGAAAAACAAAAATTTTGAAATGTTTGGAGTTCTAAACATAGATCAACCAAAACAAGCACAAACCAAATACAAGTACAGATCAGAACTAATCCACCAAGAAAACCCATTTCACCCAACTTTTTCAACCCACGACACAGACCCACAGCAACACAAGGCACAAACCCATGGCAAGTGTTGGAGTACAAAACACAAACACAAATCAGCCACCATCTACAAGCACAGCCCAGTAGAATGCACCACAAAAAAAAAAAAAAAAAAAAAAAAAAAAAAAAAAAAATCCCAAGAGCGGTGGCGGCGGTGGCCTAGGTCGCGCGACCTAGGCACGCGGCAGCCTGGGTCAGTGTGGGTCGGCGGCCTGGTCGCGCGAAGGCTGTGCTTATGCAGATCAGCGTGGAAGAGGAAGAAATTAGCAGATGGAGAGATAGTGAGAAGAGAGCAGATGTGAAATGCAGAAAAAATGAGGTGAAACACAGAAAAAATGAGGAGGAAAAGAATATAATAGATACCACATATAAATCGAGTCCTAGAGACTTGATTTCCAGGTAAGCACCACATGAAAAAAATGTCACATCAGATGTGATCAGACCATGAAAATCGACGCTCAAAAACTCAATTTTTAGGCTCAAAATCGAGTCTTTTAGACTCGAGATGCTAGTAAAAAATATAGTTTGTAAACAGTAACTACTAATTATATTGTTTGGAAATTATTGCTAAATTCCCATTTTGGCCGCGAAAACCATGTTACCATAAGCTAGCCATGTCCAACATACTTGGCTCGAGCCACCCAAGCCATGCATTGCCTCACATGCCAAATTTTGCAAAGCCACCAACTCACTGCCCTTAAGGAATCTCGTGTAGCCACATTTGCACCATGACTTAGCTAGGCACATATATATCCTGTATGACATGAGAAAACACTGATTTGGAGAAAAGCATGAAGCCATCTGACTCGCCCCACGTGGCCTCACATGCCATTATAGCCTCCTCTCAAGCAGCATGAGGCCCCAACCAAGCCCACCAATCTGAGTCATCATAAACCTCCTAACACACTGTTAGCAGTAGCCAAAGCACAGGAATTGGGAATCAAGTAAGTTGATTATCCCACTACGTACAGAAATCCACGTCCTCTCCTCATTGGGCAATAAAAGTATAAAACATATTGGCGAGGAAAGTAACCAATTAGTTTTTGTAACTCTCTCTCTAAAATGATTTTTTAATCACATTTGTGGGAAGGCTAATATTGTTGCCCATAACCTAGCTAAATGGATTTTATTGTGTAACCTTAAGTATTCCCATTTCAAACGGAGAGGATCTGATTCCTTATCTTTGTAATTGCATTTTATTTTAAATTCGATGAAATCTTCACTCACTTAAAAAATAAAAAATATGGCATTATGTGAGCACTTCCCAATCAGATTAGTCAACACAAGTAACACAACAGAAATAACATTTTGAGCACTGGAAGGAGAATCATCAAGTTCCTCTGATCTGGGCAAGTTTACTGAGTAGCACCACATTGGCCAACAGCAAACCATCTCAGTTTATTGATCAGCATTATGTACCACACCACCACTTGACAGTGCAGCATCTCATGAAGCAGGGGTAGTAGTGGGCCTGAACCTTCACTTTCTCATTTTTATGAATAAACAAGAAGTTTATTACCCATTTACTTGGATCTTATAGGGTTGGACAAAAACAGAGGTTTACTTCTTTAAGAGGTCCATGAATTTACCTTTTACTACAAAACAGTGCTAAGCATCTGAAATATAATATTACCGTTCTAGAAGAAAAAGGCTTCTCTCCAAATTAGTTTAGAGAGAAACTCTTCAAACTTCTCATATATCTTTTATTGAATGTAAATTTTAAAAAAATATAACAATTGTATTACATGCTCTTTGTCAAATTTTATTCAAATCGAATTTTATTTACTATTTAATTAATAAACTTACTTTTAATACATAATTTGGAATCACAAAAATTTAAAATTTAAATTATTTGTTGATGATATATCAATTGAACTTTGATATTCTTGAAATTTTGCAAACATTAAATATATAATAAAAACATACAATCCTTAGATTTTCAAAATTCACATCCAATAAAAAAATATCAAGAATATTGGATTTCTAAATCGTTGAGATTATTGAGAATAATTTTTGAGGTAAAACCGATAGAATTTTATTGATGAAGCCCAGTAACAAAATTTACAACAATTCCCTAAGGACTGGAGGGATTTTCATTCTCCCATAGTTGCTCATTATCAATACGAAAACCCTAACACGCTAATAGATGCCTTCAACTCTCTTCTAAGCAAAGCTCCATTCCAGCACCTAAGACAACCAGCAGTACCTTCTACTCTCTTCTAACAGATGCGCATATCGCTGAAAACATGGAGACTATTGATAATTTTTAATGTAGATCACATGTATAAAAAGTATTGTCAACATGCTTACATTAGACAGCCTAATTTCCATCAATGAATTACATATAATCAACACATCTTTTAACTCTTCCAAATCATTATCCCCCCCATCACTGAAACCAATTAATAAATTCAAAAAGAAAGAGAAAGGAGGGGGGAGGGGGGACAATGCTGTCTTCTTCTTTCCCCTGTACACAGGTCCCGCTGCAAAATGAAGCTGCAATGCCAAAAATTTTATGCAGCCCATGTTTGTCTGCTGCTAATGCATCAGCAATCTGTTGAACATCAGAATTTAATCACTTGAACATGGAAACTTAATCACTATAATCGTCAGAATCTGCTGATTCTGTGCCTTCATCATTGCCGACCCTGTTTGCTATTCCATCTGAGCCATCACTCATATCTACATCTGCCTCCGAATCTTCATCTCCAGCCTCTTCAATGACATTATCATCTTCAGAAGCATCCACATCTTCATCACTCGCTTCATTTAGATCCTCTCTCCACCCATTGGAGGCACTAGCGAACCCAATCTCCCAATTTCCATGCTCATATTCAACTGCCTGGGCATTATCATCAGAATCCACTGCTTCTGCATCATTAAAATTAGGATCCTCCATAGGGTGCATGCTGATTCTTTCATCATCCCACTCCTCGCCCAAGTTTCTCGGTGATTCATCAATGCTCTTGGGCCTATATGTATCAGCCCTATGGCTCAGCAACCTTTCATCAACAGCCCTCTTCTCCACTCTCCTCCTCCTAACTGTTCGACGTCCCCGTCCACTCCCTTGTCCATACGTTCTTTGTCCTTGTTGTCTTAGTCCTTGAATTAAATTTTCATTGCTCTTTACATTTCGCCTTCCAACATCAGAATGGGAAACACGGGCTTTCTTCTGCCACTTTTTACCTCGCCCTTGCTCACGACCCCCTCGCCCACGTTTATAGCTGTTTCGGTTGCTTTTCAGCTCAGTAAAGTTCTTTTCATCATGGTTGAGTTCTGTTAGTTCAACCTCCTTAACATTATCAAAAGGGGCGTATCTTGAAGGAAGCTTCTGTGGATAAGGAAAAGAGGAATCAGGCGGTAATATCTTTTACAACATAGTGAAAGATTTAGCCAAAGATGACATCAATTTAAAAAGCATCTAAGAATTCCCAAATGTGAAATTTCAGAAACAGCAGGCAGCAGATATGATCAATTATTGATCTTTCATGATAGGCCAACATTGAACTCTACATTTATAAAGAAGCAGGCTGCTAGGACATTCAACTCTTTAGCTTTCTGCAATAGAGTTGCAAGCATTTGAGATGGGAACTTCTTCACCAACTTTCTTAAAAAGAAATAACCAAAAAGAAGGAAAGCAATGATAGGAATTCATTAAAAAAAAAAAAAAAACTCACTATATATTCTCTGACTTCCTTGTCCTCAAAAGGTTCAGGTTTTTCCTGCTTCAAATAAATTACAGATGCATCAAGCTCAAAAAGTCTCAAAGCAACAGCTGTCGTGGTTTGCGGTATCCATGGAAGTACAGGTATTGATCTAGGATCAGAAAAATCATGCAATGAACTTCCTGACTGAGTACAGGAGCCCAAAAGTTCCTCTGTAGTTGCAAAATTTGATGACAGAAAGTCTCGCTTCAACACTCTCTCAAACAGAGTCAATATCTGGAACAAAGATTGTTCATTTGAGCAAATGATCACACCAAAAAAATAAATAAAATAAGCGCACACACACGCACGCACGCACACACACACACACATGTATATATACATATAAATCAAGACTATGCAATATGGAAGTAGTGAACTGACAATACCACTTGTCATATGAGAAGAGTAATACACAATAGTCCATAAAAAATATCAAAAGGAAAATAAAAAGATAGAAAAAAGCAAAATAAGATAAAGTAAAATTGATTTCATGCTTTCCCTATATAATTTGCTAGCAACTCATGCTTGAACATGACCATTTCTGAGCATGTCTACTGCTTTTTCATCCAAGTCTTAGCTGTGTATTTATACTGTGTGTAATCAGTTACAGACTAGCACACAAATGTTTCTGTAAATGCATTTTGGCACTCTTAATTCCACACCAATTGAATATTGATATTGAATTATATTCTGCATGAGATGCAACCACAAATATACCTCTATGCCGACTTATTTTGATTTTAACGGGTGGGGCAGGGGTAGACAAAAGATCAGACTTACATCTGCCCAACTCTAAATCTATAATCAATCAAAAAAAAAAAAAGTGTGGGACGCTGGAGGGGGGGGGGGGGGGGGGGGGGGGTGGAAGAGAAAAGAATAACATATCATCTGACAAGAGTAATCTCCAATCCTTGGCACGATAAGTTCAGAAGACAATTAAACATGCTTCCACTACCATCAATTAAGCAGAGTATTACAATCCCTTTATGGTAGTTAGAATATAAATCAAACTGTGACTCCAGGTTGAATACCAAATGATACTAATCATCATGATTAGAAAGTGAAAGTGGACAGGAGAAACTTGAATAAACAGTATATTTAGCAGATGAAGCTATACAGAATTCCATCAAAAGTATTGAGTAAAATGAAGACCTGTAGAAGGTCCTCAACTGATGATGATGCATTCAACTTCACTCCCCAAGTCTTTCGATGGTCTCCCATCCAATATGATTGAAGAGCTTCTGGTGGGACAGATACCTATAAAATAATGTAAATGGCTAATTACTGATACATAAATTAACAACTCACAATAACACAGGTTGAACCCGTGGCCCAACTCCCCTAACAAAACGGGGGAGATGGATTGGCATAAATAACACACAGGGAAGTTGAACATTAACTATCAGCACATAGAATGCCAGGTGCAATAAATATTTAACAATTTTGGGAATTAACTCCTAATTATCTCAGCACAAAAGTTCTTAAAGGCAATCATGATCTTACCTCAATGAAAGCTAATAGAGACTTGAGCAATCTGGTTCCCAGTGGAAGAGAAGAATCTAATATTTGGAAACTTCCCATATGAATCTTCCTTTTCTCTTCACATTGAATTGCATGTTCCGAAAAATTAAAATCATTATTACTGGTACCAAAACTACGGTGGCAAGAAAGACAGTGAGAGTCTTCAGAGAGATAACAATTGAGACAGAAATCACAAACACCCAATAGCTGTGAACACCTCTTTTTCCCATATTTCATTGCACATAATGTCACCGAATTAAAACACTCTTTCCACGTCCACTTTTGAAAATCTTGAAACCTATTAAGGGCAGCCTTCTTCTCAGTTTCATTTCTCCCAAGCTCAATTCGGAAAGAAGATGAGGTCTCCAACATATCTGAATTTAAACCACAAACAGTACTGCTAGGACTGTCAAAACCAGCCGGGCAGTCTGGACTAGAATTCATTTCATCAGCCTCATTTTTAACCATGGTTCCACTTCGACCCACAACATTAGCACTTGGCATATTCCTTTGAACATTTTCTTTGAAGGATGACTCAATCTTTTGCAACATTAAACGCAAATGGGACTCCCTTATCCCACGTGCATCCAAAGATATCAAAAGAGCATCAAAAGCCTACACAGAAAGAGAATTAAAAGAACTATAACAGTTAAGAGAAATATTACAATAAATGGTAACAAAGGCATCAATCATAAGCAGCAACAAAGAATTTGACTAAAAATATCTTTTTTATATATATAATACCAGCAACACAAAAATAGGATACATACAAGAAACTCATATCTTATGGGAAGTTTCTTGGATCGCCTGCCAAGATCAGGCTTCAAGAGAAGACTATAACCCTATAAGTTCTCCTAGAGAAAATCAAGATTAATCTTGGTAAAAAAACTTATAATATTAATTTAAATAAGACGACATCTTCCGTAAAGAAAACAAAACCCTAGATAATATATCATATAGTTTAACATATGGTAAGATGCAAGGCATAAATTCCCAAGAACCTTGGACAGTCTCATTAGCACAACAGCCAACTGGTCATTCTCAAGTACAAACATTGTTTTAAGAAGCAAAGACTAGACCATTTTGGTTTGGATCCCCATTATCGTAGAATGGCTGAGGGGTCAATGACAATCATGTCAAAGGTATGAATAAAAATTATGTTAAAAGTATGAACATGTGGCTGCCAATTAATTGTCAAAGACATTTAGGATCTGCTTATTTTGCTAAAACTGAAAACATTTTGCCGAAAGTACTATGGATAAAGGTAAAAATTAACTGAAATAGTATAATGAGACTCATAAACAGTACCAAAAAGTGCAGTGGGATTCCTGAATATAGCAAAAATAAGCTAAATAATAAAATAAGTTGGCAAAATTAATTGTGCCAAATAGACACTTACTATTCTTCCCGCTTAAAAAAAAAAGAAGAAGTGAAAAATCTTGCAAACCATTTAGTACAAACTAGATATACCATCAATAAAAAAAGACATTAAGAAGTGTCAAAAAAATCTTGCAAACCATTTAGTGCAAACTAGATATACCATCAATAATATAACATTTCCATGACATTATAGAAGTCACAAAGTCAAACATGGCCCAATTTTCGGGGTTGTTGGGGGGGGGGGGGGGGGGGGGGGGGGGGTTGTTGGGGGGGGGGGGGGGGTGGAGAAGAAAAGCATCAAATGGAAAAAATAAAGAGTTTATTTACCTCTTCAGAATCAATGAGCCTCCAATTGCCATCATGCAATTCAATAAAGATCCTGCCAGAACCAGGGTCATTGCTAGAAGCAGATGCAACAAACTGCCAGTATCGATTTCTCCTGCGATCTTGTCCAAGAGGCAAGGACCTGTATACATACATCTCTTCGGCTCTGTGCGCAATATAAGATTTCAATTGTGACCTTGACCTTTTTGAAGCATATCCAAGTTGCTGAATAAGGAAATTATCAGGACCTGTGGGAAAATCTTGACCAGGGGTCCTTTCAGTAGGCACATTGTTGAGGTGTTCCTGGATGCCTTGTGAAACAAGTGGGTTTTGGTTTTCAGCGGTGCTGGGGGATGCCTCAATAAGTTGATTATCAACATTAGGAAAGGGGCTTTGGCTGCCCTCCACTGCAGAACTCAAAAACTGCATTTCAGCTCTGCTCCCCGTAATAGATGACGAAAAATCTGCTTTACTTATAATCTCTTCTTTCAAGCGACTTTTATCTAGCTGTGCTTCTGCCCACATTTGTTTCTTGAGAGCATTTGCTGATTCCATGCGATCCTGTAAAACTCTTACTGTCAAATTCAAGACAGAAAAAACAAGCATATAGTTTTTAGAATATAAAATAGATCAGTACACTACAATTGGCAAGAGATGTTTACCTCAAGAACACCACGAATAGAGTTTCCCTCATTTGCAACACCAATTAAGGTAACAAGGGCATTAAGACGCTCCTCTACACTGAGATCAGAATAATCTCCTTCTGTGAGTCCTTGAATCCATGATTCACCTGACTTACTTTCATCAATCTCCATATTTTCTTGATTGACAGCACTGATGCCTCCATCAACAACACAGAGCTCACTGGCAGTGCTTGGACAGTTTTCATCTTTGGGTCCACCCAAAGGGATGGATGAAAAATCCTTCTCCAACTCAGTCTGCAGATTCAGTGCAACATCGTTGCAAAGGTCGTCTTTTCCACTTCCTGAGCAAGTTTTCACTTCACCGTAGGGATTGGAGATTTTGTTCCCAGTTGACAGAGTTGCAAAATCATCCACTTCGGGATCCTCGTCAACATCATCAGATTCAGAGTCTTCATCTCTTTCAACATCCTCAGTATCATCTCGTTCAACATCCTCAGTATCATCTCTTAAAACATCCTCAGCATCCTCTCTTTCAACATACTCAGCATCTTCAGCTAAAAACCCATTTTCAAATATCTGAATTTTCTTTCTGGCTGCTGAAAGTATTGCCTCAGCATCAGCAGGATCCTTCCGGAAAGCAGCACGCACGCGATAGGTTGAAGGGGCTATCCTTTCAAAAAGCTTGGCATCCCTTGTCAAAGCAACAGAAATCGAAGCTTCTGGTGTCTTGCTCGTTGTCAGGTCCCGAAGTCCAGATTTCTAACAGCATACAATTATATCAGGAAAAATCAGAAAATTGAAAAAATTAACTCTCTCAGTCTACCATTCCCTGAACCAAGGACCTGGGGATTAATCATTCACACACAAGGCCAACAAACCATGGGGAATGCCAGTAACCAAAAGTCTTTAGTTAAGAACAATATACACTCACCTGAATCTTGTCTGCAAGTTCTAATACAGTTAATCCCTTGCCTCCCTCAAGTGAAAGAACATGAAAAGCAGCAAATTTGACGGTTCCAGGAGTCAGCCGATGCCTAGATCTTCGGGGAAGTAATAACCCTTTTTCTTGCATTATTGCAAATGCATTTTCAGCTGCTGAACCATTACGAAGAGTAGAAACTATATCTTCACAACCTTTACCCTGCAATTACATATAACCTGTCTTATTTAATAAAAGAAATATAATAACATTGAAATGAGGTCCTGAACTTCAACATCAGAACACACCAAATTGCTCTAGCAAATACTCAACAGTAACAGAAAGTTTCACACTACCTCAACATTAAATTAATAAAAAACTACTATATTTAGCAAGTGTCCACAACAATAAGCTACAAACTTTAATCAGAGTATTACTATGGTAGGAAATATCTTAATTCATATTTTTCCCTACAACAATCAGAGTATTGATGTTGGTTAATATAATAATATGTTCCAAATAACTATTAATTATTGCATGAAGATTACTGCTTGACCATTCTCCACCCACCCCACCCCACCCCACCCCACCCCACCCCACCCGTACACTCCAAAAAAATAAAAACAATAGAAGAATATCTTTTTGACTCTAAGTTACCTAAAAGTAAACTCAGATCACTACCTCTTTTCAACCATATCTATCAAACTTATAGTATAAGTAGCCATCTTCTGAAACACAGCCAATCAGATTACAAATCTTTTTTTCTGAAAAGTAAAGTTCTACAACCCAGGTATCAAGGTAGTCAAAGGCTAAAGGCAACCCTAGGAGCCAGGGCATTACATTGTCCAAGGCATGAGGCTACAAAAAGGCACTAGCCCAATTAAATCAAGGTGCCAAATTCTAAATATAGTTATTATACATGTACCTAATGTATTGAAATATTATAATCAAGTGTTTTGGAAATGTGTTGCATGAAGAAATTACATTTATTAATTGATTTGAAAATCAACTTAACATGGTTTAGGCTCTATCAATTATTCTAATAATAGGTTTTACAACAAGCTTCTATAAGTTTACAATAAGTTTCTGTAAATCAATTAATCTACCAATAGGTTTTGTAACAAGCTTCTGTAAATTAATACCTCCTGTGTACGTGATGTTCTTTAATATCTAATAAAACTTATTACTTATCATAAAATAATAACATCAATCTATCAATAGGTTTTACAAGCTTCTATAAAAAATTAAATAAAAATAAATAAATAAATACATTAAAAAAAATTGAGGCTATTGCCTTAGCCACTTTTTCATGGCTTAAGGTGGTCGCCTAGCTCGCCTGGGCTCTAAAGGCAAGCGCCTCACCCTAGAGCCTTAGACAAAGCATAAAATAAAAATATATAAAAAATAGCAATAAGATTTTTTTTTTCTTTTTTGTGGGGGAGGGGAATTCAAACCCAGGTTCTTCACACGGGAAAAACTAGGCAATGCCATTGAGCCACAAGAATGCAATATAAAAAAGCTAAGAAATCAATTTTTTAGAGGGGGTTGGAAAAATCAATTGATTTTAGCATGATCAAGCAAAGGGAGGTTCCACTAAAAAGGGTTGGAAAACTTAATTGATTTTGGCATGATCAAGCAAAGGCAGGTTCCACTAAAACATTAACTCCATGAGCTTTTTATATTGCAGTGGATAGATTAACTCCAGTTAATCTTCATCATTTTTGAAATATCTAAACCTTTAAAACTTTATATTAATGTTTGATGTAGACTATTTGGGCTGAACGTAATCGGCATTCTTTTGAGGATATTGAGAAATCAATGACTCAATTGTTAGATTTGAGCCAGCGGACTCTATTTGGTTGGTCTCAGTGTTGGGGTCTTTTTGATTGTTCTACTATTACTGATTTTCTTGTCTCTTAGAATAGGATGTTGATTCCTTTATTTCTTTTTGTCGTCGTGGTTCTTTGTTCACTATCGTGAACTCTTTGTATCTTTTTTTCTCTTCTAGTAATAATATTACTTTCTTACCTATCAAAAATATATATATATCCCTTGTATAATCCCTGTAAAATAAGGTGTGCCCTTTTCTTTCAATAATTATTTAATTTATCATTTAAAAATAATAATATCAGGAATGAATTGGAAAAGGAAAAAAAAATACCCTGGTAGAGAAAATTTTTGACAAATCTGATATATCCTTCTGAAAAATAAATTTAGCCATCCAAAAGTAGACATATTCCACAAATTGCTAAATGGGTCAAAACACAGGTGAGTTCCTCAAACAAGAATCTATTTTTAGGACACCTCTAAGCTTTATTTCATTTTTCTGTATTTACAGAGCATAATAAAAATATACCAAGGATTATGACTAAAACATAATGGGAAATAGAAAGCACTTATTGCACTTATTCTTTTCTATTCCTTCATTTTTTTTTTTTTTTATATATTCACACAAACACACAAAGGTCTCCTATATCCTAAAGCAAGGTGTGTAATTCATCAAAATATACTGCTAATACAGAACAACAGTTTTATGCAATGCATAAGGGTAAATGCCAAAAGCAAAGTATAGAAAAGCAGTAACCTCATCATTCTCACGCGAGTATGACCATCTGATACTCCTTTTCTTCAACTGTGGCCCGAATCCTGCAGATAGGGCCAATTGCCGAAATATTTCAGGCCATGTCAATGGATTTAAGTGCCGCTGCCAGTTGCGTATGTCAAAGCCCCATGCATAAGCCTGATACAGAAATGACATCAAAAATGATTCAGCAATAAACAGAGAAAAGTAGTATGGCAAGCAAATAAGCTAATTCAAGTTTGCATAGAGCAGAGGTTACCCCTTCAACAATCTGTGGATGTCCACCTCCAGGATTAGCAGCACCATTTTGATTAACTACTAATCCTGTAGATGGTGTCCTAGCAACATCTTCTATATCTTTTATTATCAACTTAAGAAGAGCAAGATGTATCTCGCCCAACAACCTTGAATCCTGGGATCAAAATGGTGTGAATACCAAGCAAAAAGCAGTTGTGCAACATTTAATGAATGGGAAATTTGAAAGCAAGGACCCATGAATGACTCACATAGTCATGAAAAGCTTGAACAAACTCATCAAGAGTAAACGGCCATAACTTGAGAACATCAGCAAAAGTAATCAAAAATCTCCAAACCTGAAAAGAAAAAAAATTCAGATAAAAAATCAGAGGCATTACTAGATTCCATTAGCTAACATTATCACTCAAGAAAAGCAAAACACATTTAATAAAGGGAAATGCTAACGAATGCCGGCATTGGTTAACAATCCATTTAAAGAAAGTTTTTATGGGAAAATGAAATAAAGCACTTAATGTTTTGACAACTTTTTTCATTTCCCATAAAAGTGGTGTTTAAACTTTCCTAAAATAGATTATTAACCAATGCCCTAAGGGCATTCGTTAGCATGACCCTTTAATAAATGCAGTTAAAAGCAGCACATCCATATCTGCTATTCATTTCCTTTTATCAAAAGAAATATCTATCATTCAGTATGAAATAAGCATATAAGAAAAATGTTATCCAAAAATCACTATCTTCACAAAATGACAAAAACATAAATTAAAAAAATTATCATTCAGTATTCATTTATTCTTAAAGAAACAAAATTGCAATATTCAATGTAGAACAGAGGTGTATGTATAACCTTTAGTCTCAATTAGTTACAAACTGTACAGTGCGAACATGGCAGATAGCATTATGATACCTCATGCACAAAGGTAAAATGTGTACTTTATGTGATTATCATAATTCATTTTCCACTACGCATATAAAATGGATTCAAGAGCACCACTGAGATACCATCAGAAGGTTGCCAATATTCTCCTCCGAATTGATCCAGGGTTGAACTGCAAACGGTTTTTTCAATTTCACCGACTTAGGTGGGAATGCACTCAGAAGATCTACAGCAAAAAAGGCATCAGATCTGATCAGAACAATTAAACAAGACTAACCACAGCAGATAAAACACAATGGAAACCAAATTATGGTAAAAAGATCATCTCTTCAGCGGAATACTTTGTATCTGTTTAAATCGAATCAACACCAAAGATGGGTTTCAAATTCATAAACTCCACTTTCTTTGCTCAAACACATAATTAAAAGTAATATGGTACAAGCGCAGTCCACTTGTGAAATTGAGTTAAAGTAAAACATGAGCCCCAACCTTTACTTTCCAGCCAACTAGAAAGAGTTGAGAAGACAATAGAACTATGCTACTACCAACACAAATTTTTAAGTACCACTGCCACCACCAAATCCAACACCAGCACTTTATCTCTTAGATGACAAATATTGTCCGTTCCTCCTCAAGCACCATCATCACAATGAACAAAGTCAATCCCATATAATATAACACACCCAACAAGAAGTAGAGACCTTGATTTAGGATTCAATTTAGTTGAAACAAGTATAAGCATTCTCTCTTCATTCCTAATAGAAAGCAATATCACATTCAAAACCATCAGAAAAGGGACACTGATTAAATCTAAAACCTTATTGAAACACATTGAAAAACAGGACATAACACTGTGAGTGGTTTGAATTTTTGGGTGTTCCCCAGCTAAGAAGGGTATTTGCAGAAACTGGGGCATTCAAAGGAAATGCTTGAATCTTCCTTTTGCTATGGTTTAGGAGGATTAGAGAGTGGAAATTATCAATTTCATGAGGAAAGAGTCTTATATTTTTATTCTGGTAGCCAGAATCCAGTACTGCTGTTCAATTGAGAGACACAGAGTTAGTTTTAGCATGAGATTTTCATATTCTGGGAACCAAAACAATGTGAATAAGAAGTTAATATTTAAATCATTTTTATTTTCCTCAAAACTATAAAAGACAAGATTAGAGCTTAATGAAAAGCAGTCATGTAAATGAATGAAGACTGAACCAAAAGTTCTCAACGGAATGCCCACCTCTGAATAATTCAATATTTTGCAGTGTGTCATGGTCAAGATGGATCATTGAGGACAAGCCCTTGCTTGCAACAGCTAATTCCATCAGTTCCAGCTGTTCATCCTCAATAAGCTCCATAGATTCTCTAGCTATTCTGCGTGCAGTAGCCTTCTCAATGGCAGCTTTGCGTCTTACTGCCTCTTTCTCTTTGCGGAGCTCTTCTTTTTGCCTCCTTTTCTCAGCCTTTAGTATAACCAGAGAAGGGGGGAAAAGGAAAGATAGAAATTGGAGACGGGTGGAATTTGGTCATTTATTCCAGAAAAAAAGGTTACCTCTAAATAACTTACAGTATGTCATTAACAAAACTTACTCTTAAATTTTCTTTCTGCAAAAATTTTTCCCTTCGTTCCATTTCCCGTTTTTGCTCACGCTTAGATCTCTCCTCCTCTCGCTGTCTTTCACGCATCAGCCTCTCCTCTTCCTTCTTTCTTTCACGGTCCTGTTTTTCCATTTCTTTCTTCATTCGTTCTTCATTCTACAAGAAAAAGGTTCATAATATCAGTATACAAAGACGCTTACATCTTCTGGGAAGGGCAAAAAGGTTAACTTCAAAGAACATAGACTCATGACTAAGAAGTTAGAACCTTTCGTCTCAATATATCTTGTTTCTCAAGCTCTTTCCTAATCCGAATCTCATGGGCTTCAACTTCTTTTGCAATTCTAGCTTCTTCACTCTACAGTAGGCAAAAAACTATATATAAAATAATCCTTTGTAAAGAGAAAAAATACTCTCAATTAGTTTAGACTGGTTAAGGATACCTTGCGTTTCTTTTCCATCCGCAAAATAGCATCACTGTGAGATATTTGCCCATCAGACAATACATACGAATCTTCTGGTCCAATAATAGGATGATCACCAAACTGAGAACTCACTCTAACATTTGTCAAGGACTCCCTTTGTGGGACACGTTCATCATCCCTACGAGGTGATGATAAGGCAAGTGCCTGCTTTTCTTGCTGGGGAAAAATACGAACACGAGGTACATGACCTTGGACACCATGCACCCTGGGCAATTGTTCATTTCCAAGCACAACTGATGAAGATCTGGCAGTTGGGGCATCAATCATTGAGTCATGAAAATGAGATTGGGAAACTTGTCCAAACGCATCAGGCCTTGCACCAGGTTGGTCATGAAGAAATGGATATTCATGGAGAGCCCTCTGGGTAGCCTGGAATGAATTTCATTCAACTCCAAGATGTTAACCCAAAAGAATAGGTAGTAAAGAAATATTTCCTTCTAACAAAGACAATGTTCAGTCAAAAACACAAACATTTGATAAAGACAAGGTCCAACTTTATAAAATTTATAATTTTTTTTATATAAGTATAAAATTTAAAAATATGAATTTATTAAGAGCAAGAATTCCTATTTCATGAAGGGAAAAAGAAATGACAAGGAGAAACATTTATAATGAAGACCAAGTTGGTCATAAGAGCAAGATACTCTACACTTGGTTCTTTAATTGGTATGTAACACACACCTGGGTAGGTCTTGGACCCACGACGTCAAGCTCCACCTTGCATTTACAAGGAGAGAAAGTGCTATTTGAGCTAGAGATAATTGGCTACTCTGCTCTTGGTACTAGTATTAGGAAGTAAATGTATGTGCATTCTTTATATAGCTACTTGGCTAGTTTTGAATTTCTAAGCAGAAGCAAACTGGACAAAGAGCCAGACACCATGAGAATAGATTCTTCATATAAAGAAACTTGAAAACAAAATTAAAATGGAGGTACAATACTAAGATGAAGACCCAAACCCATACATAAAAGAATCATCAAGCATCTGAACTATATAAGCAGATTTATAACAGAGAAGGAAACATCAAGCATCCCAACCATCACTGTGCATGCCAAATTAATGATGATCGCTGTATTAATCACAATAAATAAATAAAATTGCAATGAAGAATTAAGAGACCAACTTTATAAGATTTGACATCACGTTGCTCGTATAATTTGCCTTCATAAGGATGGCCCAGCCGCTTCGGCTGCTCTGAAACAGCTGTTTCACATTCAATACCAAAGGTTTACGTTAGTTTTCACCATCAAAATGGTTACAGGACTTAACTCATTAAAAAAAACAAAACAAATTCAAGCTTCACAAACCATTTAATGAACCACTATCAAAATTATAAGGTCATTATCATGTGAAAATACGACCCAACTAAGCCCTAAATCCAATTAAATTGGGGTGGGCATCATGGGAGCATAACACTTCCAATAAACTATAGATCATAATTACATAAATAAAAGTACTCCATTTACTGAGTAAACGAGATGGGTAAGAGCAAACAGATTCAGAATAACTCTTTATTTTTAATAAGTTGATTCAAAATAACTCTTTTTAGATAGTTAAAATGGAAAAGTAATCAATTGCAGGTCCTATCACATTCTTTCTATTTTAAAACGAAATTATATTGAGTAGAATTTAATCTTTTCAAAATATTTCCATCACTAAGGAGAAAAAACATTCTAGAGAACTCATATTTCTCACACAATCAGCATCTATATAAAATCTTGAAAGGAACTAAACAAGTATATGGACCAACTCAACACTCATCTCCATGAAAAAGGCCAACGCATGTTTTAATTTTGTACATTTATGTCTTATATATATTCTTTCACTTTATCAAAGCTTAGAGAAAAAAAAAAACAACAAACAACCTTAGTTCCAAATTTTTGGGTTGCCAATGGACGCTCAAGAAATTAGTCAGGTTTGATCACATGTATTCTTTTCCTTCATTTGTCTATTCTATCCAAAGTCTCTATTACTTCCTTATTGACATATCCTTTTTAACTACTTCTACTAAAGAATACAAAAACAAATATAGTTGAAATTCCCTACTACATAGACATAGATTAACTAAACATCTTTGAGCACCAAGTTACTTGCTTAAACATGATTGAAATTCAACATATATCAATAACATGAATAAAAGTTTCCACATTAAGCATAAAAAATAATAGGAGTATCTAATACTAATACTTCATATTAATTCAGGCATTCTCCAGTTGAGTAGCACATCAAATCCAATAACAAAACCCATTAGCCATACCTATAGGTGCCCCGAATGCATCAGGCGGCAATGAATCAAACTCAACCCCGAGAATTGGCCCGTCTTCTCTCAATGGCTCTCCTAACTGTGCCTCCACACAGGCAATAGCTCTAAGCTCCAATATCGATTGAGGCGACTCGTAATACCTCCTCATGATTGGTACATCATCAAGCACACTCCTTGACACTGCATTTCTAAACTCCGAGCGACCTAATGGGCTGGAACCCGACCCAGACCCCGAACCAGAGCCGTAATCACTCCCAGGCTCACCTCCACCCCTCAATTCATCCACAGGAGACTCCGGCATCGCCGCCGCCACCACCGCCGTCGACGCGGATTTACGCGGCTTCTTCGCCGAACCATCCTTCTTGTCCTTCAACCTCCTGTGACAGAACCACATCTGCAATTGCCGATCCGAAAGCCCCAATTTTTCTGACAGGTCCGCCCTCGTCGCCTCCGATGGATAAGTCTCCACTGAGTCAAGCAAAAATCCCCAAAAAAATCAACAAATTTATCTAAATTTCACAAATCGAAAACCACAAAAAACAAAACGAGAATTCACAATTTGTACGCACTGGAATAAGCTTTCTCGAGAGTTTCGAGCTGAAACGGAGTCTTCATCTGACGCTTCGGCTTGCTCTGTCCTTCACTGGAATTGTTGTTGTTGTTGATTTTCCCGTTACTATTGCTGTTGTTATTGTTGTTGTTGTTGTTGTTTTCTTCATTGTTCTGGTTCTGGTTCTCTTCCTCTGAAGCGGCCTCCATTGATGATGAACACAACAAGGATCGAGAAAATCGAGATCGATCACAGCCAAGCAGCCCACAGCGCTTTTCAAAACCCTAGAAATCCCTATGGATCCAAAACAACCAACCAACCACAAAAGAGGGCCTCGAAAAACAACAAAGATTGCGATTTGTGGGTTTGTGTAATTTTATTCTTTTACCTTTTTAACAAAACTTAAATACGTAAAAGTCAAGGAAGGAAGAGAAAACTGAGAAAGAGGGAGGAGGCGAATTATCAATATCATCATCGAATAACAAAATAAAAATAAATATCTCTCTCTCAAATCAATTAATAAGAAAGAAGAATAATAATAATAATAATGATAGGAATATAAGAAGATGAAGAAGAATAAAAATATTAAAACAAATGAGATATAGGTAAAGGCAAAATCAGTGGCATGATAAAACCAACAGTATTTCCTGACTCTAATTCCACCTTCCATAATTCCTTTTTTTTTTTTTTTAATTTTAAAATTTTTTCTTTTTAATGAACGGTGTGTTTGTGTTTGTGTGTCAAACAAGGCCTTGATGTGGGCTAGAATGCCCAAAAAAACATGGGATTGTTTTTGTTTTTTGTTTTTTTGTTTTTGTTTATTTAAATCGTAAAAAGTTTTAAAGAGCTCACGAGCGATTTTTAAGTTTGATGAACTTTTTTTTTTTTAATTTTTAATTTTAATTTTTTATATTAAATTTGGGTGCTTTTGTTAGTGAGTGAGAAACTGTGTATTCGGTTCTAATAAAAGTTTATGAATTGAAAGGCTTTTTTTGGTTTTTTATTTTATTTTTTGTTTTGTTTTGGTTTGGTTTGTGGTTTAGGTTCGTTGGAAATCTTTGGGGTGTGACGATCGATTTGGTGTTTGCGGTTTGTGTTTTTGTGGGCCCCGATGTGTGTTTTTCGTCTTGCCCAAATTGTGGAGTGGGCTTGGAGTGGGCTAATTGGGTCAACAAGGTTTAACCTTGGGACAACCACAACAACGTGTTTTACGTATTATTATACTTCCATATTTTGACAATTACTTTTTGACTAAAAAACCAAATACTTTTTGACTAAAAACACCATAAATAAAAAGAAAGAAGTAAAGAAAAATGAAAGATTTTGACTGGGTATTGGGCATACCGTGTGGAAAAGGTTGGTTGATTATAGATCACTTGCCCTTTGAGCAAGCTTTTGACTGCTTATATGTGACAAATTATGTTGAAAATGTTGGGTGTTCATATGGTACCTTTGCACTTTGTTTTTAATAAGCCAGGTTAAAAAGGAAATAAATGCTAGAGGAATGAGGAATCAACCTCAGTTACTAGAAACGTGTAAAGATAATTTAGCAAAAGAAACGTGTCAGCCTAAACAAGAATATACTTTACTTAAGGAATGGCTCTCCGAGCTCAAGCAAAAGGAGGGGAAAAGATCAACTTTGAGTCATATTGAGGTAGATTTTGCAAACTTCGCACATCTTGTATTTAAAAAAAAAAATAGTAGGTTTTAATTAGCTTAATTGGTATTATTTTTTATTATAAAATAACAAGATTGAAATTCGATTTCTACCAACACCATAAATCAATTGGTATTTTAGTCTGATTATATTAGCGGCTCTACATGCAAGCCAAGGTCGTCATAGGACCACCCTGACTTGCAAAACATGACATATATACACTTGTTTAATAAAAATTATTTGTTAAACTAGTCTATTGTGAATAATGCTACAAAAAGTTGGGTTTTAAAAAAAATAAAAATAATGCTACATTCACAATATTTTTATAATAATTTTACAACAAATATAATGTGGCAAGCTGTTACTAATTTTGATTTAGGCTCAATACTGATATTATTTTTTTACCCACCAATAGCAACTTTTTGCATAAGATTTATTATAAAAATATTGTGGACATGGCATAATCCCAAAATTAATTCTACCTGTCAAACATAATCTTTAATCCCTTTTATAAAATTTTAAAAATAAATGAATAAATAACAACAATAAGTATTAGCCTAAATAACAAAAAACATAAACTAAACAAAAATAAGATAAGACCAGACAACAATAAGTGATCTAATTATTCAACAAAAAGCCTACTATAAAATAAAAATATAAAATCGCTAAATATTCAAATTTGTAGTTTGTTCAACCTATTCAATAAAAATAACCTCTAATTTCATTTTTCCTAAAAAAAATGGTACCAAGAAAAATATTGTAGTTGTTAGTTCTCCTTGATGGTAATAACAATTATATTCTTTTTAGCTTTGAAGTCACAACAATTTTACTCTCCTTAGTGAGTCGACTCACAATTATAGTAAATATTCAAGTTATTGCTTTATTAGATTTTTATAATTTAAATTTTTTAGTGACCACCTTTAAAAAAATTCTTAGAGCCGTCAATAACTAATGATAAAAATTAATCATCAGAAATGGACACTACTCTCTAAAAGAAAATATTTTAAAGTACAACCCAATGACGAGACCAAACTCCTAATTCTATTTGTAAAATGTTTTGTTTTATTTAATTGTTTATGTATTTTGTTTTCCGATTTTACCTTTTGATATTAAGTGTACGTTTGAATACCGCTTATTTTGCTAAAAAGTGAAAAGCGATAAGTGAAAACAATAAAAAAAATATATTTCGGTTACTATTCACTGATGAAATCACTGTTTCTATGCATGTTTACACTGTTCATGTTCCATGAGCAGTGCAAGAGGCGTTGCACTTAAAAAAAAAAGGCAAAAAACGTGGGACGTGGATGCACAAAGTAAATGAAATCTTAACTATAACATTTGGAAACTGACATTGTGCTTCTCCTAGAATCAATGGTAGGGTCGTTCTTCTCTTTGAAAATTTAGGTAAACCTTAAATTTGAAGAGGAAATTAAAATTTATTATTCTAAACTATATTCTAAATTACATTTTACACTCTAAACTTTTAGAATGCACAGTTTGCATTATAAATTATAATTTATGTTACACTTTGCATCCCACCATTAATTTTACGGTTATTTTGGATAGTATCACATGAAAAGACTCAAATTTCCCTCTTCTTAATCCTTTAAAAATAAGAGATAAATTACATTTTACCATTCTAAGCTATACTCACAATAACACTTTGTACCCTAACCTGTGGTTTTTTATTCTAAAATAACAGTAGGATTAATGGTGAAGTACAAAGTCTAACATAGGTTATATTATAGGGTGCTAACCATGCATTCTGAAAAGTTTATGGTATAAAATGTAATTTGAAATATAATTTAAGATGGTAAAATGTTATTACCTTTAAATTTTATATTGCAATAATGAAGTGAAACACCACCACACCACAATGCATTGAGTTTAATTGAAGAGGGAAGGTTGAAGTTGGTAGACATGCCTAAAAACATAGATGGCAGAATAACCATACTACCATAGTGATTAACTGGAGCATTGATCAAGGTTTTCTTTTTATTATTTTTAATTAAAATTTGATAGTTGAGAGAGAGCAAACCTCAAAACATCTCCATTGAAAACACCAAATTATGTTAGTTAAATTACAAGACATTTGACCCTCCATTCTATTTTTGATGTTATTACTAACTTCATATCAAACATTTATCATCCGCATATGTTATTACTAACTTCACATCAAATAGGACCCTCGAAAAAAAAAAAAAAAAAAAACTTCATATCAAATATCTATCATCCACATGTTGCAGTTGTAGTCTTGTACTATCAAATCAAACATTTCCACAATCAAGACAATTATGATAAGTACCATCAAAGCTAGACTGACCAACCCAACAATGGGCATAGGAATAGCGTTTGCTTTGGAAAGTCCTTCACCTTTCTAGTTACTATCTTAGTTATTGTTTGATGAAGTGAAATGTTTTTTTTTTTTTTTTGTTTTTGTTTTGATGAAGTGAAATGTTTAGTTCATAGTTCCATAATGAATCAAATTTATTGTATAGTTTCCAAGTAGGTGTATTTTCTCATCTTTTGTGCATAAAAAAAAAAAAAAAAAAAAAAAAAAAAAAAACTTACATTAAAAGCAAGAAAATAAATGCAAGAAAGTGTTAGAGAAATACATACAGAATTAATGAGCAGTACCAGACATGATCTGCCTAGCTATGGTAAGTTCCTATTATTTCATAAATCACGCATTCCATCATCTCTGTTTAAAGCCTGTTATGACTTGTGGCAGACAAGGCGATTCATTATTTTCACTCAACATGAGATGATTGCAAATGAGCAATTGTCGGTACTTGAATGAAAGAAAATTTATTAAGATAACAAATAAACCAAAGAACTACCACAAGGATATTAAACACCAATTTTTTTTTTTTGGGAGTAAGGGTAGGTTACTAATTTTGTAAACTCTCTTCTGAAGGAAATATTTAAAATTTACAGCACATGATTGCCCCTTGTCCGCACTTCTTTCCTTCTTATGCCGCCTTCGCTTGCTGCCAAAACAAAAGGGAAATCAAATTAATGAAATTTAGCTTAAGTGTTATTTATGTATTAAATGTCCAAAATTGATGGGCATACATGAGTTAAAGAAGTCCAATATGGAAAAGAAGTTGAGGAATTAATATAACATAATTAGACCTAAACCCATAGACTCGGAACAACATAAAATAGAACAAGTGCCATGTTGAACAAAATCTGTGGATTTTTCTGATAGTTGGGAACCCCTCTCTTACTGAAATGATCCTACTCAAATGGTAATCAGAAGCCATGCACAGCACAGATCAACATAATAGGGAAGACTCAGAGGCGAGCAACATTCAATAGCATAAGGCTATGGTGTAGGACTAGATTTTAACTCGTTATCATGAATGCATAATTTTAATGGCAGTTATTCTTTAAAGCATAAATGCTGCTCATTGTTAGTGAATCCAACAGCTGTTGGGTTTGGTATATGTGTGGTATGGGTTTTATGTAATAGTTAGGCCTATCCATCTATTAGTTTAAGCACTGAGGTTGGATTCTTTAACACTCATAACCCAAAACTGAAGTATAGTTTGGTCCTCTATGACTGTCCTCTAGGGGGAAAAAAAGAGTTGAAGCTAAATACTCACTCGTTTCTCTTCTTCCATCTTGGCCTTGATGTAAGAGTAGATTGCTACTCCAGCAATTGCAATAGCAGTTCCAATACCAGTTTGTGTTGAAATCTTGTTACCTGATGCCAGGACAAATATGTTAGATAACATTTAGATTTAAAGTTTTTTAGGCCAAAACACGCAGAAGAAAGAAAAAGGGAGAGGAAATAAGGATGGAGATTTACCGAAGACTATGATTGAGAATCCAATGACAAATACACGTTTCAATACGTTGCCAACTGCGTGTGTAAGAGGTGCCACCCTCTCCAGGGTGTTGGTGGCCAACTATTTTCAAACAGCCAATATAGAAAACATTTTACCGGCACATAACATGACAGTGTGTTAGAAATTATCAACAAGGATATCAAAGGTGAAAGGAGGAACTAATCTAGCAGTTGGCTAAATAAGCCTAGTCTTACATAGTTAAATCTAATCAACAGAAGGGAGAAGAAATAACGAGTGTGTATAATTGCAAGAACAGAAAACTTACTGTATAAGTCAACCAAGAATTTGTTACCAAATAAGATGTAGAAAACAAAATGTACCTGATTGTAAAGGTGATAAAACATTCCCACCCAAAAAAGGTCTGTGATGAACTTGGTTAGACCTACTTTTGTGATTGCATCACCGAAGCCATGCTTCATCAGTTGAGGTCCCTCCAACTATTAAAAATATATGAAATGGAAATGAGGAGTCACTTTAAAACATAAAATTTTCCTATGTAATCTTGGGGTTACAAACATTAAAATTCTAGGGGTCGCAAGGGAAGTATCACTCACAATGATGGCAGGTGGAATACAGACAAACAGAGCAATGATGGAAATGTAAGCATAGAGATTAGTACTATCCATGTCAGTCTGCAAACAAGAATTAAACACAAAAATAAAAAGATCATTAGAGGGGGAAACTTTAAATAACAATTGTGAACTGTCTAACTTCATTAAGTTCAAGGTAAAAGGGTTAAAAGAGTTGCATAGAAGATAACCATGGCTTTCTTTGAATAGATACTCCTGTAAGTAAAGGAAATGTTGGAAATCATAGCACTAATGAAGCCAACCCAGTTGAATGACAGCTCAGTCAATGATGCCATTGACACACCTGCATTTCAAATCAAAGGCAAAGATACCATTAGAAATGTACTAAGAACGCAGGGACTGGTTCTTCATGATTTGCAATCCCATAATTTCAAAATTAAAGGCTTTTTTTTTTTTTCAAGTATACTTGTGATGTAACAATTATTAGTTTCATAAACCAGTCATCTAGTCAACAGTAGCGCCGTAAATTAATAGGTAAATGTGGACTGCCATCAAGCTAGATGAAGGATATTTCCACCTTCATGCTATGACTGAAATAACCATATAAAAGAGGGAAGAGAGCTTACCAAGAACAACAGGAGCCAGAGACAACCATAAAGTGAAAGGTATTGATTGCCCAAGTATGAATTGAGACGCAGCAGCATTGAAGAAGGGCTCGAGAGCTGAAACAAACAAACATAGTTTCAATAGACAATACTTTGGACCTAATGGATGCAAGTATTAAGTATATAATTTCAAAAACACAAAGGCAAAATCCTGTAAGAGCACTTATCTCATTATCACCTTTGATTGTATGTGTGAATGAGACAGCAACTGCTGCAAATGAGACATTGCTGGTCACATGGCCAAGTGCATGACACACGGCAACAGGGAAGAGCAGCTTCAAGAGGTTCGCGTCCATAGGCTACACAGAGAAACCCCAGTTATACAGCATTTACAGATCAGTGCAGAGACAAGGTTTTTAAATGTATCATAACAAATGGGACCGTATAGAAATTCCGCATTAAGAGATATGATCTTGCAACTTTAACCCCCTAGGGGAACTTCTCCCCTTTATATGTCGAAGTTTGGCGTTCTAAAACCCATTTTAGTACAGAAAATTCAAGTTTACTGGCCAGTTTGGATGGAAGAAGAAGGAGAGTAAGTAGAGTAGAGTTGGCCAAAAAATTAATTATACATGTTTTTGCTTTTGGATGGATTGATAAGTACTAAAGCTCTTTTGGCTGATCTTTAAAGATAAAAATACTTTTATAAGTATAAACTTAAAATTTGGAACTTTCAACAATTCACTGTTTATGCTTTATTAACCAAGAACTTTAAGGCACAATTTGTTGTAACTTACCAAGCACTTAAAACGTTCCCCTTCTTACAATAATGTCAAATAGACGTTAAAGCCACAATACCATAAATATTGTACATGTACTATCACTACACACTATTGGTGTGATAATCACTTTATAAGTATAAGTGCTTGTGAGGTGTGGAAGAAGGAAAAAGGCAAGAATTTAAGTCTTCAGGAAGGAACTTCACACACACACATATATACATTTAGAACACTAAGTTTTTTTAACATTAACGGGGAGAGAGAAGAAAATCTTAAAGAAACTGACAGTGGTCTATATCCAAAAGGGCCTTATTTTAGGGTAGAGTAGAATTTTTATATTGTTTAAAAAAATAAAAATTGTACATATGTCTCATCCAGTTTTCTTAATTTTGGTTCAACTATCTACTACACTACTCCAATTTAATTTTCTTATAATCAAAATTAGGTGAGAAAACCATAGTATCAACATTAATAAGTGCAACCATTGAATCAAAATTATTATTATTATATGAATAGTGATTGAACAACTAAAATTGAGTATTTCATGGATAACAATTTAAATGTTTTTTTTTTTTTTTTCATTTGTTTCAATTAAACTTATATTTATTTTATGGGTCATTATAATGGATGCCCTTAGTGCAATGGTTAACAAGCCATTTTACGAAAATTTTGATACCACTTTTATAGAAAATGAAAAAATCTGTCAAAAAATTAATTACTTTTTCTTCTTTTCCTATAAAAATTTTCTTTAAATAAATTGTTAACCATTATCTTAAGGCATCCGTTAACATGTAAAATGTAATTTATCCAAAATATAATTGTGATTTTTCCCATTTTAGATAAATGGTAAATAAACACATCCAAAATCAACACATTCAAGGGCGTTTCCCATGAAAATGCTACTATTATGTTTTTTTTTTAATGCTAATGAATGTTATATTATACTAGGGTTTGATCTGCTTATCTTGCTGGAATTAAAAACTTTTTATTGAAAGTACTGAAGATAAAAGTAAAAATTAGTTGAAATAGTACAGGAAGACCCATGAATAATATCAAAAAGTAAAATAAAGCCTATAAATAGTAATAAAAATAAATTAAATAATAAAATAAACTGATTTTTTTAATTTAGAGCCAGACATACTTAATATTTTTAGCCTAGACAACTATAATAATTTAAATTTTTTTCTCTTTTCCCCAGGGCATGTCTTGCCAGAGGCCCAGAGTTCTTTAACCTATGTGAGCCATTGACGACCATCGTAGTGGCCCCACCAAAAAAAAAAAAAAAAAAGTATACATACAAAGGGAGCTGCTGCTGCACATATCTCACATCCAGGTTTACAGGAGTTAAAAAATATATATATATCACGCAAATTTATCAGGAGGTCGGTGATCACAATTCACAAGTCTCAAAAAGAGTAATAATAATAATAATAATATAAAAAATAAAAAATTCGGATGACACATCACACAAGTCCCGTGACAACCTCACATTTGGGCAGTACGTGACATGGGAACAATTAGTAAATACCAAGTTTTCAGGCAATATCAATCTCAATTCTCAACCCGTGGATAAATTTAGCAATTTAAAGAAGAGTAATGATATTGTTATAAACTATTTTATAATATTTTTATAAATGGTTAATGTGTCTAATTTTTTATTGATTTTCATCCAAACCCACTATTAACATTACGTTTACGTTTTTATTTATTAATAACTATTCACCATATTAGTAATTTGTAAAAAAGTTTGTATTCTTAGTATTACTCTTTAAGGAAAAACTTATTTTACTGAAATTGAAATTTATTTTATTGAAAGTGTAGAAAATTTATTAAAAAATAAGTTAAATAATATAATGAAATTCATGAATTGTATCAAAAAGTGCAATGAGATCGATAAATAATAGCAAAAATAAGCTAAAAGCGTAGATAAGTTGAATGTTTCATTAACACATTTTTATATTTTTCATAAAAATGATGTCAAAATTTTCATAATATAGTTTATTAATAATTACCTTAAAGGCATCCATTTAAGTGGCCCATCTAAATACATCAATTCACAACTCTTTTTGTTTTCCTCACAAGTTTTTGATGTAGTCTGTTTTGATTAGTTTACATAATAAACAAAAAAATGGTAAATAAATATATTACAAATTTTTCTACACAAAATATACAAATTAATATGACAATAAATTTAATTGGTAAGCTTCAACTACCTCGCAAATAATTGATGACATATTAGTTTGTAAGCTCAATGTACTAAGATTTATATTATCTGTAACAATATTTATAATAAAAATAATGTTAGCAAGGGGAACATATTAAAAATGATATTGCTTCAATAGAAACTTTTGTTAAAGAAAAAACAGTTGTGAAAATTTTAACGAGATATCGGTGCTCTGACCACACAGTAACAAAAAACAAAATTAGTAATACAAAGAAAATGGGGGTTGAACTTGAAGGGATTGTTTCACTTACAGCGCGCTTAGGAAGGCCCACGGCCCAGCTGACCAAACAGTACACCACCCCGACAAACAAGTGCACAACCGAGACAAAGCTGCACACGCAGGAAAAAGGCAACTTTCATCAAAGACTACGCTACTTTACAATATCCTACGCACTTCAAAGTAAACATTTTTTTTTTCCCTTGATGAGTTTCAAAGCACACATGACTTTCAATAAAATGTCATACTACTCACTAGGGATACGGAAAATAATTGTAGATCTTCTTGTTCAGGATGTTGAAAATCACGTTCAGAAAATACCTGCACATTGCACAATAACAAATTATTCATAACATCTTCAAGTCCTTTGGAATTCAAAAAAAAAAAAAAAAAATCTTCCAAGGCCTATGCTTTAATTTTTTTTTTTTTTTTTCCTCAGAGAAGGTAATATAAAAAAATTGAAATAGAAGAGATAAAAACAGGCCATATTGCCTACAGTCCACGACACATACACTCAGGAGCGGTCTACGGTATTAAAAAAAATTATGTTTTTTTTTGGTCAAATGCGATTATTAGGAGTTAACACGTACATTAGTGCCATAGTCTAGGGTTTGGAGATAAAGATCCGACTTTAAGCGCTTAAGATGAAATTTTATACCCATACATACATATATATATATATATATATACACTTAAATGATAGTAGAATAAAATAAATTAAATAAAAAATTTAAGTTTCAATCTTGTTTACGCTAAAAATTGATTAATGATTTAATATGACGATAATTCTTTATCAAAAGAAGACGTCATTGATTAAAGTTAAAAAAATAAAAAAATAGGCTAGGGTGAACTCTATAGTTTATAAAAAGAATCATAAATTACAAATATCTTCTAAAAAAATAAAGTAAATATATATTTAAAAAAATATATCTCTCAAAAGTCTTTATCTGACTTTAGACTTGGAACATACCACATGAAGAAGAAGAAGCCAGTAACGAGAGCCGGGTACTTCTGGATAAAACCGACAGGCTTTGCTTCCCTGTAATAACAACAACAACAACGGAGGAGTCAGAGAGAAAGAGACAAAGAAAAACCATTAGTGTCGAGGCTGACTGACAGGGACGATCGAGTTATTCTGAACCCCACCACCAAGTCAGAACGTACGGAGGGAAACGGACCTCACCCGGCGGAATCGCTCCCTGGAGACGATGAAGCCGCCGCCAAACAAGGCTTCACAGTCTCTCTCTGCTTCCCAGCTGATGAGTTCTCAAGCAACAGAGCTGGTCGGAGCTGCCTCCCCCATATCAAGTTCCCTCCTTCTCCCACAGCTCCTATCGGCCTCGCCGAGACAAAGCTTAGGCTATTGTTGTTGTTGTTGTTCTCTCTTGGTGGCTTTCGGAGCTGAGAGAGTGAAGCGAAGTTGCAGGCGCGTGACAACACTCGCGACTCCATGGTTTCTAAGAGCGAGAGAGAGAGAAATCAAAATGTGCTTGTGGTTGCTAAACTCAGCTCTTATTCACACACCAGGCAACAGAGAAGATAGCAAAGTTTCACTGTTTTAATCCAGTGCCTCGCTAGTTCACGTTAAAAAAATTGATACACCAGTGAGACGAGGATCAGGGATTAGTGAATGATGTGATGAACGGTGGGAGAGCGTTGGGGGAAGAATGTGAATTGTGAAAATGTGTGGGTAAAAGTGTTTGTGGTGCAACTGGAGAAAAGGAAGGGTTCGAGGGAGGAGATATGAGATAATAAATTAATAATTAATAATTGTGGCTATGGAGGCATTGAGGATATCTGATATCATATGGGGAAGGGTGTGGTGGGACCCGTCTTATCCCCAGTGAAAGGCTTGAGAGGGAGGGCTTGTTTTGTCCAATCGTGGTGGTGAGCCTCCATTTTATCGTCTCTATATCTTTCATTTGGACTTTTTCCTAGAAAATATATATAAGCAGAAATTTTAAAGTCGGTTTGGTATAATTGTTTAAATATTATATGTATTTTTGGTATATTTTCAATTCATACTTTCATAACACTTAAAAAACCTTACTATTGGAAATTTTTTACCAAATAGGGCCTTAACTTGCGCATTTTTTTCTTTTTACTTCCTTTTCATTCATAATAGTATATGTAGAAAAGGAAAATTTTCGACCTATCACAAGTTGACACATCATGCTATTAAGTCCACAAAATACAACCAATTACAAAATGCCACGTACTATTGTTAAGTTTTGCTATCACTATTTATAAATCAACATAAATTTGACAAGTGTCATTGAAATAGGGGCATAAGACACATCAACACGTGTAAGCGATGACATAAGCAAATTAGCACGTATAAGCGATGACATAAGCGGACCAATCAGGCTGTGACATGTGTCACCAATTAAACTCTGCCACGTGTCACTCACCCACCCTCGAACTTCTATAAATAGAACCCTTCCTGGGACATTTGAGAGGACACCAAGTCATCTAGAGCATAAGCAGCATCAAAGAAGATTCAGAAGCCCTCAGAAGTACCAAAGCTCTGTAGGAATCAAGCCCCAAAGCCTCCGAGAATTTCAACTTCAAAACCGAAGAATATTCGAAACAAAACCATCCAAGCTGTTAATCTAGATCTCAAAGTTCACTAGAATCAAGCTCAAAAACTTCCAGAAACCTCAACAAACCATAATTCAACGAAACTCTACGGATTCAAGCCTCCAAAGCACCGAAGAACTTCCACTACAAACTTTCGAAGACGAAGAACGCGAAAAACGTATCAAGAACGCGAAGAACACGAAGAACAAAAAATTTCTAACAAGCTCATAGCTAGAAATTCATTGTAATTCTGTTTCAAAGATCTTCGATCCATTCCTCAGCAAAATTGAAGGATATTTTGTGTTCAAATCAAAATCACATTACCACAATTCCAATCAACAAATCTTTCAAGGAGATTGAATCAGAGGGTCACTCTTTTGTAATTATAGAGAATTGTACCACACATTCATCAATACAAATTCGTATTTGTGAAACTATTTTACTTGTTTGATTTATTTCGAACTGAGAAATTTAGTCTTCTACAAATTCTGGCACACCTTGTGGGACCTCTCTACCTCTCATCTCTTTCTCCTTCAAATGAAAAGAAATTCGATTTTCTACCAGCTTCGATGGCCTCTGGCAAGAATGTCTGAAAATTAGTGGTTGATGCTTCCATTGCCGATGATTATGCAGGTCCAATCACTCGCAGTCAATCCAAAGCTCTTGATCAATCGCAACCCCAACCAACCAAAGAAAGCAAGCTTCATACTATTATCTTTCTAGACTTTCTTGCAAATAGGAAAGCTACCGCTAAGGATTCATTTATCTCGAAAGATTTTGAGATCAATAATGAATCATCCCCAACAAAGACCTTTTCTATCAACTCTTCACCCATGATGAGAAACTTAAGGAATAAAGTACCTTTGACTCATCCTGTTTCATCATTTTCTCCATCATATCTAGAGGTCATGCTAGTGATGATGACCAACACCTCTACCATGGAAGAAAAGATAGCTGAAATGGAACAAAGGGTCGCCCTTCTCACAAAAGCGCTTGAAGATAAGATGTCCAAATTGCAACCTTGATAAACAAACTAGAGGTACAAGATTCGGGTGAATCAAATTTTGACCTTGAGCACCCACCTAGCTTTACCTTGAAGGGAGAAAACGCTAGGGATGAAAAGAAAAAAGGAGGTGAAGGCACTTCTAAACACGGACATTCCACCTTGATGGCCTTGATATCTGTCCAACAACTGCAGGACATGATAACGAATACCATACGAGCACAATATTAAGGTTCTTCTACAAATTCTCTCATATATTCAAAGCCCTATACAAAGCGCATTAACAATATGAGAATGCAAAATGGGTATCAACCCCCCAAGCTTTTGCAATTTGATGGCAAGGGGAACCCTAAGCAACATGTTACTCATTTTGTAGAAACTTGTGAGAACGCAGGCACTCAAGGAGACCTCTTTGTAAAGCAGTTTGTTCGTTCACTAAAAGGGAATGCCTTTGATTGGTATACAGACTTAGAACCCGAGTCAATCAATAGTTGGGAATAGCTGGAAAGGGAGTTCCTTAACCGGTTCTATAGCACACGCCGCACGGTAAGCATGATAGAGCTTACCAATACTAAGCAGTGGAAAGACAAGCTTGTTGTTGACTATATCAATCAGTGGCGTTCTTTGAGTCTAGACTGTAATGATAGACTTTCTGAAATATCTGCTGTAGAAATGTGCATCCAAGACATGCATTGGGGACTTCTATACATCCTGCAAGGGATAAAGCCCCAAACATTCAAAGGATTGGCAACTAGTGCGCACGACATGGAGTTGAGTATCTCTAGGCATGGAAATACGAAATCTCTAGTACTTGAAGAAAGGAAAGAAAGACGGGAAATAAGGAAAAATGACAGGAATGCAAAAAGTAATGTCAAAGACTCCATGAATATCAACCTTGCCCCAGTCAAAATTTCAATAGGAAATGTAAAGGCTAATAAGAAGAGGCCTGAGGGAGGCCAACGGCGTAAGGCGCATTGCTCATCACTTAAGGAATGGGAACAAAAGGTGTATCCTTTCCTAGATGTCGATATGCTCGAAATGCTAGAACAACTGCTCAAGTTGAAATTTATTGAGTTGCCAGAATTCAAACTACTGGAAGAGATAGGAAAAGTTGATGACTCCAACTATTGCAAGTATCATCGCATCATAAGTCATCCAATCCAAAAATGCTTTGTTCTTAAAGAACTCATTATGAAGCTAGCCAAGGAAAGGAAAATTGACTTGGATGTTAGTGATGTTGCTCAGTCAAACCTTGCAACATTTTCTTACAAGTTACCTAGTTGCATGTCTTCAACTACTAAGCAAGGGGCAAATACCATGCTCATCCAATTTGGTTCTCTAAAACCTGTTCAAGTTCAACTCCCACAAAAAGCATCTGATTATAACTCAAATGATGATAAAAAGTCAACAGTGGATGAGGAAGAGGGTTGGACGATGGTTATTAGCAGGAGATGGAAGAAGAAACGAGCATTCTCTCTTCATTTGATCACCCAAGAGTCCAGAAGAGCACAAAACCAGATTCAACCTCAGTCAAGAAAAATGAATGATAAAAGGCAAAAAAGACTGAGAACCAAAATGTATGATGATTCGGTACAAACCCAAAAATTTTGAAATCTCATCACATTGGGAGAATTCTTCCCCAGAAAATTCTTTCAAAACAAATCAGCAGAGGCCGTTCACACGGTCTCTCGTTACGAAGTTCATGACAAAAAGAAGGGTGTTGACCATGGTGCTCAAAATGAGACTTTGTCATCTTTAAAGGAACTCCAATCTCAGGTTGATGAAGTTGAACTCTCGCAATCCTCCACCTCGCCAAAAGAAGGGATCACCTAAGCTCTTGAAGAGCCAGAGATGTACACCCCTTATACCAATACATTTCAACAAACACAGGAATGTTGCCCGTGCTCTCCAGACTTAACTTTCACTGACGAGGATCTATTGTTAGGCTCTAAGCCTCACAATCGCCCACTTTATGTCTCTGGTTATGCTCGTGAACAAAAGATCGATCGCATTCTCATTGACAGAGGTTCAGCTATTAATATACTACCGAAAATGACAATGAGACGACTTGGTCTTGCTATGGAGGAATTATCACACAGTCGCTTGGTTATACAAGGTTTTAACCAAGGAGGACAACGTGCCATCGACATGATATACTTGGAATTAATCATTGGAGAATTGACAAGCAACGTTTTTGTTTCATGTCATTGATGCCAAGACAACCTACAACATGTTGTTAGGACGTCCGTGGATCCATGGGAATGGAATAGTGCCGTCGACTTTGCATCAATGTTTCAAGTATCTTCAAAGTGGAATAAAGAAAGTCAATGCCGACTTGAAGCCTTTTGCTAAGACTGAAGCTCACTTTGCTGACGCAAAGTTTTATGTAAAAGATGACGTTCCTAATGAAGTTCTCCCGGTTGAAATCCTATCCATAAAAAGTAAGCAGGGTGAAAAGAAGCATGTTAAATTTATCATTGGAAAGGATATTCCTTCCCTAAAGAAAGATCCAAGATATAGGAGTAATCAATCTAGTGAATCTACCAGTAATTCAGCGAGAGCAGAAATTTCAATGCCTTCCAATAACCCTTCACTCCTCCGTTATGTGCCATTATCACACCGCAAGAATGGACAATCACCATTTGTGAAATGCCTTCAATCTACAATTGACATGCGAAGGCCTCCTACAAAGCTCACGATGGAGGATGTAGGCATACTAAAAGAAAATCATGTCATGCCTTTAACTTCATCCACAAATATTTTGCCCTCGAAGCCATTAAATGGATTCGTGAGGTCTTCACAAAGTCTGATAGAACACGGTATTCTACCGACTGAGCAAATGAAAGAATGGTTCGACCTAAAGGCATATAGGCTGTTAGCCAGAGCAGGCTACGATTTCTCAAAACAAGGGGACCTGGGGAAACTAATTCCAGAAGCCACCGGAGAAAAGATGCATGGCCTTAGCAAAACACAAAGGAAAATGCGGCTTGAAGGGCATGAAATTCCTATCCCAAAGATCTAAATAGGTTACACTTCAGAACAACTAGCTCAAATATGGATCAAGAAAAGAAGCAATACTTCGAGTTCCCAATACATAACAGTGGAGGTCGGCGAAAGTTCAAATCAAAGAAAAGATCACTCTTCATCACGTGTCTCAGTATTCGATCGCATTAAGGATTCATCGTCACAAATCACAGTGTTCGACAGGTTAAATACGGCTTGTTTAACACAAAGTCGGGACACTTTTGCGTGTGGATCAATTTTTGATCGATTGGGGGCAACAAAAAAGCTCATTAATAGTTGCTCTCAAAACTCAATAAACTCTGAGGCTCAAAAAGAGGAGAAAGCTAATGATGAGATCCGTAGTAGCATTCCTTCACGCATGAACGTAACTTTACCTTAGATATCAACACTGAAGGAGCTTTCAAAGTCAAAAGGTGAACGATTGTACACACAAGTCAGTCACTCGTCCACAATGAGCAAATTGAAGAGGTATCATCCTCATTCCATATTACAGTAGAAGAAGATACACTGTTAGATGTTAAAGCCACTAAGGATGAGGTCGATGAAGCTCCCTTAGCCTTGGTAGATGGAGTATAGGCTACAGTTGATGAACTTAAAGAGATCAATTTAGGAATAACTGAAGAACCCCAACCAATTCTCATCAATGCCCTTCTCACTCCTAAAAAAGAAAAAGGATACCGCAAGCTCTTGGTAGAATATAAAGATGTGTTTGCTTGGACTTACAAAGAAATGCCTGACCTCAATCCAAGTATTGCTTTACACCATTTGGTAGTAAACAAGAGTGTGTGCCCAGTAAAACAAGCTCAAAGACGCCTTCGGCCGGAGCTTGTCCCTCAAATAGAAACTGAGGTCAATAAGCTAATTGAGGCGGGCTTCATTTGTGAAGTATAGTACCCGGAATGGATTGCTAACATCGTCCCTGTCAAAAAGAAGAATAGACAAATCCGGGTGTGTGTTGACTTCCGTGATCTGAACAATGCATGTCCTAAGGATGATTTTTCGTTACCCATCACTGAGGTTATGGTTGACGCCACTACTGGTCATGAAGCCTTATCTTTCATGGATGGTTCTTCAGGTTATAACCAAATTCGAAAAAATCCTAAGGATAAAGAGCTCACAGCTTTTCATGCCCCTAAAGGCATTTACTGTAACAAAGTAATGCCTTTTGGATTAAAGAACGCTAGTGCTACTTATCAACGGGCCATGCAAAAGATCTTTGATAATGTACTTCATAAATACATGAAGTGTTATGTCGATGATCTAGTGGTTAAAAAAAAAGGAGGGAAGACCATCTGGTAGATTTGCGATCCGTGTTCAATCGCCTAAGAAAGTATCAACTTAAAATGAACCCCCGCAAATGCACTTTCGGTGTACCATCTAGGAAATTTCTTGGTTTTATTGTGAGGCACCGCAGTATTGAAATTGACTAGTCCAAAATTGAAGCTATCCAAAAAATGCCAGAGCCCAAGAATCTGCGAGACCTTAGAGGCTTGTAGGGAAAATGAGCTTACATATGACGATTTATCTCAAACTTGGTAGGTCGATGTCAAACTTTCAATAGATTGATGAAGAAGGATGTGCACTTCGAATGGGATGAGGTTTGTAGCAATGTTTTTGCGCGCATCAAAAGATACTTGCTTAATCCTCCAGTTTTAGGTGCTCCTATCCCAGGAAAGCCTTTGTTGTTGTACATTTCAACACAAAAAAAGTCTCTTGGTGCTCTTATGGCGTAAGAAAATAAAGAGGAAAAAGAAAGAGCCCTTTATTATCTAAGTCAAACTCTCAATGGGGCTGAATTAAATTATTCTCCTATTAAAAAGATGTGCCTTGCCCTTTTCTTTGCCATAGACAAACTAGAACACTACATGCAAGCATATACGGTCCGTTTAATAGCAAAGGCGGATACGATTAAATATGTCCTCTCCACGCTAGTGGTTTCGGGTCATATAACTCGATGGGCAGTCTTGCTGCAACAATATGACCTTGCATACATTCCGCAGAAGCTGTCAAAGGGCAAGCATTGGCAGATTTCTTAGCTGATCACCCAGTTCCATATGATTGGGAGTTCTCTGATGATTTCCTGGACGAAGACATGTTTTACATTGAAGTAATGCCACCATGGATGATGTTTTTCGATGGGGCTACACGTCAAGAAGGGGCGGGGGCAGGTGTAGCGTTTATTTCTCCACAACGACAAATACTTCTATACTCATTCTCATTAAGCGAACTTTGCTCTAACAACGTAGCTGAATATCAAGCATTGATTATTGGTCTACAAATGGCCATTGAGATCGGCATATCGCAACTTGAGATCTTTGGATATTCCAAATTAATTATCAACCAAATCTTGGAGCAGTATGATGTCAAGAAGGAAGACCTTGTCCCTTATTGCAAATATGCAAAGAAGTTGCTAGCAAATTTTGAGGCAATTACATTGGAGCATATACCAAGGAAGGAGAATAGACAGGCTGATGCTTTAGCTAATTTGGCTACCGCCTTAGCATTATCCCAGGAAGAGATCGCCAAAGTTGCTATTTCTCAAAGGTGGGTAGTACCTCTCGTGGTTGAAGAAGAAGAAGAAGAGCAAGCCAACATCATTTCTGTATGCCTTGTCGAAAAAGAAGATTGGTGACAAGTGATCATTGAGTACCTTCAACAAGGAAAACTCCCGGATGATATATGCCACAAGACTGAAGTTCGGCGAAGGGTTACTCGATTCATTTACTATAAAGAAACTCTCTTTCGCCATTCATTTAATGGTTTATTTCTCCATTGCTTAAGAGAGGATGAGGCTAAACAAGATTTAGAGGAGGCTCATTTTGGAATATGCGGTGCACACCAATCAGGTCCTAAGTTACACTATAGGATCAAACGAATGGGTTACTATTGGCCAGCGATGGTGCAAGATTCCATGGAGTATGCTAAGAAGTGCGAAGCTTATCAGTATCATGCAAACTTCATCCACCAGCCACCAGAACCTCTACACCCACTGTAGCTTCTTAGCCTTATGATGCATGGGGGCTTGACGCAATAGGACTATTACCAAAATCATCTGGTGGCCATTTGTACATCTTGGCTGCAACTGATTACTTCGCTAAATAGGCAGAAGCTATGCCCCTTAGGGAAGTGAAGAAAGAAACGGTGGTCAATTTCATTCAAACTCACTTGATCTATCGGTATGGTGTCCCTCGATATATCATAACTGATAATGGCAAACCGTTCTACAATAGGCTAATTAAGGAGCTATGCGAGAAGTTTGCATTTAAACAATACAACTCCTCCATGTACAATGCCCCGGCGAATGGATTAGCTGAAGCCTTTAACAAGACGCTTGGCAATTTGTTAAAGAAGGTGGTATCCAAGACTAAGCGAGATTGGCATGAAAGAATCGGAGAGCATATTGAACAACATTTCAAATGCGTACTCAAGCAACGCCATATTCTCTTGTCTATGGAGTGGAAGCCATCCTTCCCTTAGAATGCCAAATCCCATCATTACGGATTGCCATTCAAGAAGGGTTGACTAAAGAAGAAAATGCCAAGCTTAGGTTGCAAGAATTGGAGGCACTTGATGGGAAAAGGCTCGAGGCTCAACAACGCCTTGAGTGCTATCAAGCTCATCTTTTAGTGCATTCAATAAAAGAGTTAAATCACGATCATTCCAAGTTGGTGACTTAGTCCTTGCCGTTCAAAGACCTATCATCACAACTCATCGTACATGCAATAAGTTCACTTTAAAATGGGATGGACCTTATGTTGTGCAAGAAGTCTACACCAATGGAGCTTATAAGTTGATTGATTAAGAGGGTGTAAGGATCGGCCCCATCAATGGGAAGTTCCTCAAACACTTCTATGCTTGAAAATCAAGGATTGCTCTTTGGAAAGAGCTTAAACTACCCACTGTAGCGTTACGAGGGTACATGATGCCATCCCATTACCTTTGAAAGCGTACAAATAAAGAGAGATTAATCCCATTCTATGCCACCATTTGCGAGTGTGGCGTAGTGGCTGGATGCCCGTGTCACCCTTGAGGCCGAGGTCTCGGGTTTGATTAGAGGTGATACCCACTATTGCGCAATTGATACCCATGAAATGCAGTGGGGTGTAGGGCGAGGATTACACACGTAAGCCTTCCCTTTTTGTAAAAAAAATAAAAATAAAAAGAAAAAGAAAAAAATCATTAAACAAAAAAAAAATGAAAAAAAAATGTTGAACTACGTAATGACTTGATCCCTCTTGAGGGTACGTAGGCAACTTAGTATCTATTGCTAAGTTTAGTCACGCACTAAAAAAAAAAGAGGAGCAGAGATAAAGTCTTCTTTATTGATTGACAAAAGGAAAATAGTACATGGGAAAGCATGATGACACGTATGAAGGGAACTAAAACAAAAAGATTACGACATCCATTTCAAGTCTTTCAATCTAGAACAATTGTCTTCCAGAAGGACTCATATCTTCTCTAAAGCCTCCATATCCTGGTCTTTAAGAACAGGAGCAGATTTGACTTCTTCAAGTTGTTCTTCTAAGTCTCGCACAACATCGTCTTGTTCAACTTGACGAGTTTCAATAAGAGACAATGATTGCTCTAATTGGACAAGCTCGGTTTGTAGGTCAGTAATCCTTAATCTAATAGTATCAAGCTCGGCCTTTAAAGATGCTTTCTCATGAGATGCTTTAGAAAGGAGGAATTCAACTTTAGCCTCACGTCGAATTAAGATAACAGGACTTGGTCGTGTGTTTAAAGATTCTTTCATCTTCAAATAGTTTGCAACACCCTTGCAATATTTGTCAACATTTTTGCGTAAGTGTTGAGGGTCCACTCCAAGACTTTCAACCCCACTATAAATTTCATGTACTTTAGCTTGTGGGAGGATGTTGTCTACAGAAAGATTCGAAAGCTTGTTTAGAAGAACATCTCCTAGCATAGAAGCCCTTTTCTTATGCATGGAAGAAACATGCGCCTTGGCCTGAAACATAGAGACTTCTTGAGGGTTGATTGGTTGCAAGGATGAGAGAGGTGTCATTTCTATCTCAATTAGAAATTTTGACAATGTACCAACATCAGCAAGCTTATGCCTCTTGAGATCCGAACTCTTCGGAGATGGCTTAAAGGTAGAAGATTCACTATTTGTAGGAAGATGCGCATAATCAGTAGAAATCCTCACATCAATACCCTTCATTGGACTCTTCAAATGTTTCCAATTGTGGTCGAAGTAGTTACATACCTCCTTTTTAGAAATTTTAATGGCATCCCTAACTGGTACAACAAGCGAACCTTTGATGCCTTGACTTCGTGCAAACTCTGACAAGGGTTGTGGAATGTGTGAGTCTTGTAGTTCCCTCTTTCCCTTATGTGGTTTGTTGGATATCAGTGATTTAACATAGAAGGAGGCGATATTAGCTAGAAAGTTTGTTCCTCAGGTAAAATCATTCTACAAATTCCTTCCCACCATTGTTTATAGCTATGTCGACCCAGCTTCCAAAGTCTGACGCAAAAGCCGGAATGAGTACATTGGAATCTGTGTTGCAGCAAGTGAAAGATTGGTAGAATTGGTATAGATCTTTTAAAGAGCCTGTATGAATTTCTTCATTTAAGTCACTTGGAATGTCTTGATGAAATCCAAAGCGCCGACTGAATCTGTGAGAACTATATGCTTCTACAATGTGTTGGTCTTCACATCGAAGTGACAAGTACCTTGAGCGAAGGCTCATAAAGTAGTCGAACTTCTGAATGGATAAATGATCATTGTCGATGAATGTCTGGTCATAGCTTTTCTTGAAAGCAGTCCAGTGCTAGAAGAAGTCGGTGGCAGTTCGAATATGCTTTCGTGGGGAAAGTTCACTAAACGGAGAGGCATAACCTACACCGGAGTATTTAGTCATCAAAGGATCGGATAGTTTGTTATTGATGATGTGGTTGCTTCTGAAAAAATGACCTACCCAAGTGTAAACATAATGAATGGCAAAACTAGCTCCAGACTTGCTCGGAGTAGGAGAAGAAGAAATGGTGTTAAGGCCACGATAAATGCTAGCCAATACTGGGGGAGAAAGGCCGAATGAACGACCATTGGCCATGGAACTAGAGATCTTGAAAGTGCTAGGACAGATGCTATTCGGATCCTTGCTAGGAAAGACAAATGTGCACAGCCAACAGGGAAGAAGTGCCGATAAGTAAGTTTCCTCCTTTAAGTCACCCTCAAGTTGAAGATCTATAAAGACCCCATGTTCTTTATCAGACCATGGTCCATGCTCGTTTATCTCGCCAAAGTGATTCTGACTACACTTGGGAATGGTTGCCCGTCTCGTTGGTTTTCTAGGAGCTGGGTATTTGCTGTTTCCTCTATACCAAAAAGTAACCCAATCATGAACACTCACTTTCCCTTGTCTCTTCATCCGATTTTGAAGGTGATGATACGCCATGAAAAGTTAGCGACAACTGTACGGCAGATAGGGTCGTCCTTGGTCATTGGTTCCATCTAGCTCTTGCGCATTAGGTACCACTTCATCATAAAATGCACCTGTGCAAGGAAGTCCGCCAAGAATGGAAAGATCCCATAGTGTGATAGAAATTTCCCCAACTGAGGTATGGAGGGTATTGGTCAACGAACTCCAACACTCACACAACACCTTAATGAGATTCTCATCATAATCATAAATGAACAGGGAGGCAAAGACAGCATTGTAAAGGTGGATCGCATCAAGGAGGTGTTTACACCGACTAAGCACATCTTCTAGCCAATCCCAATAAAGGGAGAAGCAAGAAAACCCTCCGTTCGTGCTAAAGGAGAAATCCTAGTTGGCACGTTTTGCAATTATCTCTTATCCTAAAGTGTTGTACGGCTTTGATTTGGCAACATTTTTGTGATGCGAAGCAAGAAGGATAATTGTCTCCAAGTTAGAGCCGCCATCAAGGGGGAACAACCTGTGACCATTTCGACAAATTGAGGGGATAAGAGTTATGGCTCCATCACTCTGAAAATCTTCCAATTATGGGCGGACGAACAATCAAAGTTGTAGCCTTTGCATCCTTGTCATCTTTCTCCTTACAAATGAACAAGGTTAGTTCTTGACCAATCTTCAAATCCTTGAAAAAGAGCATCATGATAGCTGAAAAAAAAAAAAAAAAAATAGTAGAGACAAAAGAAAAAAAAATAAAAATAAAATAAAAAGAATAAAAATAAAAATAATAATAACAATTAAATAATTAAATAAAGAAGTAAAAAGACAGTTTCTCTACACTTGTATTACGTTACCCACTGAAAGCATATTGTACAAACTTAGTGCATGCCCTGGGTGGCTTTATATAGGAGTCTTTGGAAACTAACAGCTAAAAAGAAAAAGAGCTGTGGAAAGGCAAAGTATCGTACTTTCAAAGAATACTGTGCTAACTGCCCCCAGAAGATCACGTTGTCGGAAAGAATTTATTGCACTAGACTTGGGATGAAGCTCTAGTTCGCATATTGTTCAAGAGTAATCCTACCGTCACAAATTATTTTACAACATTTTTTTTACAAAATGTTAATGTGGTCAACCTCTTGTTGGTTTGTATCTCTTTTCATTTACCAACAAATTACTCATCACATTGTCACTTTGTAAAATTATTTGTATCTCTAGCATTATTCATTGTTCAAAATGACTGTGCTACTGACCTTGAAAGCCTGAGATTTCAACACTGTCAGAACAGAGAAGACTAAGATGGCAATAAGTCCAACAATGCCTGTCGTCTCCTCTTTCGAATTTCTAAAACTTCTGACAAGATGTCACAACAATCAACCCACATAAATCTTCCAAGGACTTCGAACAACAAGACTTAGAAAAGACGTCCATGGTGGAGCCACAACGTGCCGCCACGCGTTGCCACAAATTCCCAATGACCTGCAGATTTCTTATTCAAATCTGCGCAAATTTGAGAAAATTTTACAAAACCGACACAATAGGAGTCTTCTACGGTCTTTGATCCACTAAACCTAAAAAAATCCAGGCCCAGATGCCCAGCCACGTGCTGCCACGCGCCGCCAAAAGCAACAAAGATCACGGCCTACTCTTCACATCTGTGCAAATCGGATCACCAATTGAGAAAACTAACCTCACAACTCGATCTAGCGGCCCCCGATCCGTAAAACCTAAAAATTTTGGATCCAAACTCATCAGATGTTTCGAAGATCTAGCATCAAGTCCACACGCCACCCTTACATTTCACGCACTCACACTTACTGGCAGCATCTTCAAGCGCTTACACGCCCCCTTATGATGTCATTGATGATGTCATCCTCCACTAATCGGTTTGACCCGGATTGACCTGGAAATCTGACCTGGATCCAAACCGCCTAAAATTAAAAAAAAAAAAAAAAAGAAGAAAAGAAAATGTTTTGACCAAGTTGGACCTTTGACTGACCAAAAGTCAAAATTTTCAAAATGTTCCTGTCCCACTTAGTTTTTCGTGTACATTTCGATATTAGGATCAGTTTCTTCAACCAAGACTCGGAAATTGCACAATAGTCCAATTTCTAAAAAGTTGACTTTTGCGCAAATCTTGACCAAAAGTCAAAATTTTCGAGAAGGACTTGTCTTGCCCAATTTTTCGCGTGCATTCCAATTTTGGGGTCTATTTCTTCATTTGAGAATTCAAAACTACTCAAATAGTGTGATCCTATAGCTGTTGGCTTTGATGTGAACTTTGACCAAGAACCAAGATGTTTGACCAAAACTTGTCCTATTCAGATTTTCACAAAGATTCTGATTTTGAAATCCTCTTATTTATTTTGAACTTAGAAACCACCAATCTGACCCACTTCTTCGAAGTATTGGCAGTGTCCAAAACTCAAGCTCCCAAAATCAAAATTGGAGATTCATCCACTTAGTTTGAATTCCCTCAAGGTTATCCTCCAGACTTCATCAAGACTCCCCTTTCAAAGAATAGATGAACTCTCACAAGTATGTCTTAAACTTGAAATTACATTGGGTCACTACTTCAGCTTGCCATTTCCGTTCGTTGCCCACTAGTCTCCAACCTACCATCCCTATTCGGTGCCCACCGTTCTCGTCCACCATTCTTACCAAAAAGTCTCATCCACCATTCTCAACTACCCAACTACTGTTCTTCATCTCTTCGCTATAAATAGAAGGGTCAGATTCATCGAAAACTCACCAAGAAAAACACACTGAATCATGAAATGAAGATTTGCTTCTTTCAAATTTTCAAATCCTCCTTCTCACAGCCATTTCTCACTATGGCCTCATCATTCTCAACACCTAGTAACCAAAATCGCTTTATAATCAATTTCAAATCAACCCTCTCATGGTTCAGTAGAAACCCTGCTCACAACATCATCACTATTTTAGGATCCAAACAAATTTTGTTTCCCCATTTAACGACCTCATTTGTCTATAAAGTTACTCATAACAAGGTCTGCATCGTCGTTCTATACTTCCTTGGACTTGGTTGGCTAGGAAATCTAAGTCCAGCAGAGATACCTGTTCTCCTAAGATTAGGACTCTCATAGTCTCTCTCCGACTGCTTGGTCTCCCATCAGAAGCAGTGGTTTAGAACAAATAGCAACTTGGCTGGTTTCTAAAACCAGGATCACAAGTTAGCTCTACCTTCATTTTTTTGTGCTTTTCCCACAAGTGGCATTAGGTGAAGGTGGTAAAAGGTGTTGGGGTATCCTACAAATTGTCTCCCATCCAACACTTACGATGACTTCCAAGGTATCAACTCATCAGAAATTAGCCTTTGGTGTTGGTAAATGGTCACCGAAGCCTCATTCCATGTTCCCACCTGCGTGGGGCCCAAAGGGCATCGTTGCTGGTACCTCAAAGCACACTTTCTGGAATTACTCCAACTTAAGATCAGCTTGAAGAATTTTAGAAAATATGCTTTTGAAATTCTTCAACTTAATGTCCGTCAGCATGGTCTAGTTACACAGATGCATTCAACGACTTACTGTCGGACCTTATTCAGCATGCAGTCAGTCACGCATCCCAAGGTGTACTGCCCAGAAACATCTACACCAGAGAGTCCCCAACGTACAGGGCCAGCACCATGGTGTCATATGTTTCACTCATTTACTTCATTTTCATTTCTATCTTCTTCACCACCAACATCAGCATACCCAGAATCCATAAGCTTCTAAAATTACCTCAACTTAACCTAAGTGAAACAATGACACATGCACATTCAACCACTCTCCCACATGTCCTCGCTGTAATCCAAAGTATATTATTTGGAAATAACTTTGCTAGGACTACTTAAAAATGCGAGGCTAGCCCTATGACTCGGCATTCTGTACACAACCAACATTCTCACTTCTTCTTCATCTTCCACACCCTATGATTGCTGCCAACGATCCAAAATATTCCTCTGAAATTACTTCAACTTAATCTCTGCTGAAATGATTCAATCTCGCAAGTACATCTAACTTCTTGCAAATAACTTTCAGCTTCACCAACGCACTCCAAGTACCATGGAACACTTTTTTGAAATTACTTCGTCTTAACCTTTGCTGAGAAGGCTCGGTCACGCAAGTACATTCAAATACCTGCAGACCTCTTTTCGGTTTCATCAAAGCCTTTCATATGGGTAGGTCTACTCTTCTGAAATTACTTCATCCTGCTAAAAGCTCTACCACCTCCAACTGCTTCACTTGAAGAGTCAAGTATAAAAATCCATTTTTTTTTTCAAGACTCATTCACTCACCACACTCCAAAACTGTGTGCATGAATGAGTCTTGAGGGGGCATTTGCAGAGAGGGAAAATTCCCGACTTATCACAAGCTGACACATCATACTACCAAGTCCATAAAATACAACCAATTACAAAATGTCACGTACTACTGTTAGGTTTTGCTATCACTATTCAGAAACCAACAAAAATTTGCCAAGTGTCATTGAAATAGGTGCATAAGATGCATCAGCACGTGTAAGCAATGACACAAGTAAACCAGCACATGTAAGCGATGACATAAGCGGACCAATCAGGCTGTGACATGTGTCACCAATTAAACTCTGCCACGTGTCTCTCACCCACCCCTGAACTCCTATAAATAGAAGCCTTCCTGAGACATTTGAAAGGACACCAAGCCATCTAGAGCATAAGCAGCATCAAAGAAGATTCAGAAGCCCTCAGAAGTATGAAAGCTCTGCAGGAATCAAGCCCTAAAGCCTTTGAGAACTTCAACTTCAAAACTGAAGAATATTCGTAGCAAAACCATCCAAGCTGTCAACCTAGATCTCAAAGTTTATTGGAATCAAGCTCGAAAGTCTCTAGAAACCTCAACAAACCATAATTCAACGAAGCTCTACAGCTTCAAGCCTCCAAAGCATCTAAAAACTTCCACCACAAACCTTCGAAGACGAAGAACGCCAAGAACACGAAGAACATATCAAGAACGCGAAGAACACGAAGAAAAAAGAATTTCTAACAAGCTCATAGCTAGAAATTCATTGTAATTCTGTTTCAAAGATCTTCGATCCATTCCTTAGCCAAATTGAAGGATATTTTGTGTTCAAATCAAAATTACATCACCACAATTCCAATCAACAAATCTTTCAAGGAAATTGAATCAGAAAATCACTCTTTTGTAATCATAGAGAATTGTACCACACATTCATCAATACAAATTCGTATTTGTGAAACTATTTTACTTGTTTGATTTATTTCAAACTGAGAAATTTAGTCTTCTACAGTATAATACCCATAATTATCATATCATCATTATTGTTTGAATAATTTTGTGGGTAAGAATGAGTTAATATTTAGAATAAACAGTAAAGTGTGAAAATATTTTTTAAAAAATTGTCATATGTTGCACACAGTACTATTTTAAGAAAATTGTCATTTTTTTTAGAGTTTGGTTAAGGGATGCACTTAGGTCATTTATTAATTAATAATTTAAACACAATTTTGATACTAAATTTATAAGAAATATAAAGAAAAAACTATAAAAAATATTAATTACTTTTTTCATAATTTTTTTAGAAATATTTCCTAAACTAATACCCTTAGTTTTGAGACATTTTGGTTATTTTAATGCGGCTCTACATAGACTCCAAGGTGGTCACAAGACCACCCTACTGACTTGGGAAAAAAAAATAATTATTATATATAAATTTTAAAAATTTAATATTTTTTAATTTAAAAAAACTTTGTGACCACCCTAATTTTTTTTTTTAGGGCCAACACAATTAAATTTTGGACAAATTTTGGCAACAAGCTTGGTTGTAAATTAAGGCTACAACTCTATTCGGTATTTTTATATTGAATGTGAATTTTAACAAATCCACTATTTAATTACATTTTCTTTTTAAATCCTCCATACTTGTAAAGTTTCAAGAAGATAAATGATCAATAGTTATGTCGTCAATCAAAAATTTAAATTTCGAGTTTTTGTAGTCTACAATTATACATAAAAAATAATTTCATGGATCGAATGGTAAATAACATCCGATTGGCATAAAATTTTGATGTGTTTTAAGAACATAGAGAACATGTAATTTATCGATTAGATTTTTAAAATATGTAACAATGTTAATTCATTTAATGAGAATGACTACAACTAAGTTTGTAGCCAAATGTTGTTCTTAAACTTTGATCCCCTTAACAACATATTAGGTCCTTACAAATAAAAAGAAAAAGTCCAAGAAAAATTTTATTTGAATAAACTTTTGAAGAGATGTAGCTTGCAATATTGATAATGAGACTATCATGTAACGATTTCAAAATTAAAAAAAAAAAAAAATTGTAGAAGGAAATTATAAGATTTCATATATTTGCGGGTGTGTGTGTGTGTGTGTGTGTGTGTGTGTTTTGTCAACGTATGAAGTTCTCATTTTATTAGATTTTGTATTATATAAGTTTCTTAATGACCACCTTTAAAAAAATTCCTGGAGCCGCCACTGATTTTAAAAGTGCTGAGTGTATTCCGGTCATTTTAGATATTTCAGTGGTATTTTGGTCATTTTAGTAGTTTCAGGTGTATTTTGGTTATTTTTTAAGGTTTAAGGGGGCATTTTAGTCATTTTTTAGGTTACGGGGATATATTAGTCATTTTAACATTTCGGGGACATTTCGGTCTTTTAAGGTTTTTGGAGAATTTTTAAGGTTCTGGGGTATTTCTATCATTTTTTAAAGTTTCAGAGGTATTTCAGCCCTTTTTAAAGGTTTTTGGGGCATTTTTGTCATTTTTCAAGTTTCAAGGGTATTTTGATAATCTTTTTAGGTTTTAGGGGGTATATTGGTCATTTTTAGGTTTAAGGGTAATTCTATCATTTTTTAAGTTTCAGGGGTATTTCGGTCATTTTCTTAGATTTTGAGGGCATTTTTGTCATTATTTAGGTTTAGGGGGGGTATTTGTGTCATTTTTAAGTTACGAAGATATTTCAATTATTTTTTTGGTTTCAAAATATTGTCTATTTTAAGTTCTGAGGGTATTTCGGTCATTTTTTAGGTTCAGGGTATTTTTATCATTCTTTTAAAGTTTCATGGGTATTACTATTTTGGTTATTTTTCATGTTTTGGGAGCATTTTTGTCATTTTTTAAGTTTTTGGTGTATTTTGGCCATTTTAGGTTTCAGGTGCATTTTTGTAAATTTTTTAAAGTTTTGGGGTATTTGGGTAAGTTTTTTAGGTTTTGGAGGCATTTCTATAATTTTATAATTTTCGGGGTATTTTGGTCATTTTTTAGGTTTTGGAGGCATTTTTCTCATTTTTTAAGTTTTAGGGATATTTTAGTCATTTTTTAGGTTTCGAGGGATTTCTGTCATTGTTTAGATTCTAAGGGTATTTTCATCATTTAATAAGTTACAGGGGCATTTCCATCATTTTTTAGGTTCTAAGGGTATTTCAGTCATTTTTTAGGTTTTGAGAGTATTTCGGTAATTTTTTTGGTTTCAATGATATTTTGGTCATTTTTTAGTTTTTGAGGTATTTTTGACATTTTTTTTTTTTAGTTTCAAGGGTATTTCAATCTTTTCTTAGTTTTAGGTTTTGATATTTTTCGATATTTTGGTCATTTTCTTAGGTTTCGAGGTATTTTTGTTATTTCAAAGGTTGAAGGTCTGCGACATACCTTCATATTTGAGACCTAGAACCCATTTATGGACTTGTTGGAATGTGATGATGTTGAAAATCGTCAGTGAGTCGAATAGTCCCCACGAGCCCTTAGTAACCTGCGCAACACAAATAAAAAGAAAACCTTGCAGAGAGTATCAATGTGGTACCAGCCAAAAACCCTTCAAAGGTAAAGTTAGAAAAGAGAATTTTCTATCACTCTAGAGTGCTAGAGCTAGGGTATCATTATGCGTATCTTAATTTGTGAGGGCATTGGAGTTTTTATAGTAGTGTAGAGTTGACCTTAATTTCTTGGTGAAAAATGTATTTCCTTGTAGGGAAGATCCTTATTAATGCTCGTATTTCGTGGGATCCTTACCTTGTAGGGATTCCTTTGATTATGGTTAGGCGTAGAATGCAAGATATTTCCATATTAGGATTCTTGGAGACCACTTAGGCCACGTAGGTGCCACGTGGCTTCAACAAACCATCTCCCTTGGATCCATCGCCCTGCCTCTCCGTCCAGGTTATAAGTCTGTCTACCAGTTCTTTAACTGTTAGACTAACTATGCCGTCTCTTCTGGCTACCTCGTCTCTAATGTCTGGCTCTGTTAATTCAATTCGTCTACTCTAGGATTTATCTCTATTAGCTGCCCCCCACTCCATGGGTCCGTCACTTAATATGCTAGAAGGATACGTGAGGTGACAGCCTCGGCTAGTTCTTGGAAGTTGCGCTTTAATTGACAGGGTGGTTGAGAGTCATAAATGTTGTGGGACACATGGTGAAATTTTAGTGGTTGGTTGCTCGGACCAAAGCATTGCTTCATCTTTCGTGCCGTTTCCTCTATATATATGTCGCCTCTCCCCTTCATTTCTACTTTTCGCAACCTTTTCCCAGTGTCAAAGTGCCACCATCATCTGCAAGAATTTAGTACTCCATCCCCTCAGCGTGTCTGTTCGCCACATCGTTTCTGTCTCTTTTTTGCATCGTACACCTGTAAGTGCTCTCCGTCCTGTACTCATGTTTTCATTTTCTTCTTTAAGTATTATACGCCCATCAAGTATATAGACTTATAGAGTCTTAGGAGTTTATCCGTCACTTGTAGGTGTAATAGATGTCTAGTGAAGTGTCGAGTGAAAACTCGTGTGTTCATAAAGGAGCGGGCTACAATGATGTGTACCTATTAAGTGAAGGTGACCCCGACACCTCTTCTCCTGAAAAAGTTCCATTTGCCAACTCACCTTCTAAGGAGGAGGATGAGGACTCGGACATGGACGGGTCAGAGAGTGACACAGGCAGAGACTCAAATGGAGAAAAGAGCTTTGAATCTCCTTATAGAACTGTCATTGGGCCTGACGACCTTAGGAATTTCATTCTTCCCCCTTTGTGGATGGTCAATGATTTTAATTTGACCATTAAGAGAAGTCACTTAAACACCTTGCGGGAGAGATATCAGATTCCCAACGACGTCCCCATCCGTCTACCCTTTAAGTTTGAAAAATGCTGCTACAATGGTGTTAACGACTTCGAGGTATATGAGCAAATGTTCAAGGCAGGATTTAGACTGCCTTTGAGTGCTCTCCATCGTCGCTTAGTGCAATACCTAGGATTGGCCATCACCCAAATTGCTCTGAATGCTTGGAGAATCTTCCTTAGTGCGGAGGTGGTATACAAGGCTTTGAGTAAAGGGAGATTGCATCTAACTGTGGAGGAGTTCTTCCATTGTTACCGTCCTAATGAGATTGCCAAGTCTAAGGGCATCTATAGCTTTCTGCCAAGGAAGCAGGTGCTTAAGCTAGTGTACGAGACCCCTAACATCAACCAGAACTGGAAGAACCAGTATTTCTTCATCCAAGGAGACAACTGGATGTGCCACCCTCATAAATGGGCAGACATGCCCCATGTTGATAAAACTTAGGGTATAATGCCCCCATCTAGTAGGCCCTCGTTTACTTGTTTTGCTTGTTTATCTATTTTGTCTATTTTACCCGTTTTTCTAACCGTCTCTTGTTGCAATTCAGGACCTTCTGGGGGTTAATCTTGAACAGTGGAGCATTCTAGAGAAGATCTTCAACATCCCACTAAAAGAGAGGACTTGGAAGAAGCTTCTCACTTTAGACACCCTACACTGGTATTGTAAGGGTCCTGAGCCAATGAATACTGCCTGTCGCAACGACGCACAAGCATGCCAATATGAGTCCGTCGCTTCTTTCTTACTCTTTTAGTTCCTCCTTTTGTAATTTTTGTCTAACTATTTCTTACCATTCCCTTTGGTGTAGAAATGGAAAACGACAATATGAGGGCTTACATTTGTCAATAAGCCACCTTGTAGGCAAGAAAAAGAAGGAGGAGGGCATGCCTCCTGCTGAAGTGACGGGCCAATCAAGCCGTTCATCAAGAGGAAATTGACGGACAAGGTCGACCGTCTGGGGAAGAAGCCGAAGGTGGTTCCTTCTACTGTCGGGGATTCTCCTTTGGCTACCAAGCAGCCTCTGCCCTATCATGGGACTAGGAAGGGCTTAATGATGACCAAAGGCCCCGTCACTGAGTAGTGCCCCCCTCCTCTTCGAAGATTCGCGATACGCCCTTGGCTAACTATCGTCCATCATCAAGGACAGGGATTATGAGGACTTAGGCAATCATGCAACAGAGGACATGGGGGAAATTGGCCTCTTCAATTTGGCTTAAGTGTGTGACTATCTATTTTTCCCTTCCGTCCTCTTTCCCCTTCCGTCTTTTTTCCTTCCGTCTCTCAATTACCTTCATCTCTAACCTTGTATTTTACTCTCGCAGGGGGTGCTGATGATGAAGGGGCTAATGGATTGTTGCATGGCCCGTGAGAAGTTGGTTTACCATCTGAAGGAGAGGTCGAGGCCACGGAGATGGAGTGGAATGAGCTTAAGGCCTTGTGGGAGGTTCAGGTCAAAAAACTTGACATGACGAGGAAGGCCCTGGAGGAGTCGGAGACTCAGGCTGAGGCGCTGAAGAAGGTACTCAAGGAAAAAGAGGGGGAGATCTCCTAGTTAAGGAAGCAAGTCCGTTAGGCCAAGGAGGACAGGAAAACGGAGTTTCGCAACTCTGACGGTTTTCTTACCGAGCTTGTCAACTGCTATGCTAACATCTTTAATGAATGACTTTGTTAGGTTAAGGCTCTCTTTCTCGACTTAGACGTGTCTCAGGTCTCCTTGGATGACATGGCCTAGACCCTAGCCAGATCCGTCGAGTCTGAAGGCATTGATGAGCTGTTTGAGGGTGACCCCATTCCTGACACACAAGGTGGCGGAGGATCCACTCCCCAGGATGGACAAGCTAAACACGTTAGCGATGAGAACCGTCGAGTTAAGGAGGCCAAGCTAGCTGAGAAAGTAGTGAACGAAGAGGCCCCTGTTGACCAACCATAGTTTTTGTAGAGTTTATATATTTTTTATTTTATTTGTGGAAATTATTTTGAGGACAATGGTTGTGTAATCTTAACATTGTCCACAAATTTTTGGGCTTTTTTTTTTTTTTAATTATAAGTTTATTTGCTTCCGTTCTGTCTAAAAGATATTGCATCTTACATCCGTTGGCTTGAATGTTTTAGGCCATTCGTTTAGTTTTTAACCCAAGAGTGATTCATCTACCTTATAAGTGTGACTTAGTAGATTTTTAGGACGACCATAGTCCATCCATGTCATTGGTTGGATTTTGTAGATATTTTAGATAAACATGGTCCGTCCACTTTCGTATTTTGATAAATAATTTTGGCTTATCATGTTCTTCAAGGTATCCATGGGTATCCCTAGATCTATCCACCTAAGGAATCACTTATATGAACTTTAAGTTATCTCTTGGGACTTCCTTGTATCCGTCCACTTAAGGACTTGTAAACATTTCAAATTGTCCTCGAGATGTGTCTTTCCACTTAAGGACCTATGTAAATTGCAAGTTGTCCCTTGGGATTTTTGAATCTGTCTACCTAAGGACTCGTATATATTTCAGGGTATCCTTGGGATGTGTCCGTCCACTTAAGGACTTGTATATATTTCAAGGAATTCCTTAGGATGTATTTGTCCACTTAAGGACTTAAGTAAATTTAAGCAACCCTTGGAATGCATTCGTCCACTTAAGGACTTAAAATAAATTCTAAGACATCCCTTGGAATGCATTCGTCCACTTAAGGATTTTGAGAAAATTTGAGCATCCCTTGGAATGCATCCGTCCAATTAAGGACTTAAAATAAATTCTAAGACATCCCTTGGAATGCATTCGTCCACTTAAGGACTTTGAGTAAATTTGAGCATCCCTTGGAATGCATCCGTCCACTTAAGGACTTAAAATAGATTCTAAGGCATCCCTTGGAATGCATCCATCCACTTATGGACTTTGAGTAAATTTAAGCATCCCTTGGAATGCATCTGTCCACTTAAGGACTTAAAATAGATTCTAAGGCATCCCTACAAATGCATCCGCCCACTTAAGGACTTAGTCGTAGACGCGGCTCTGTTGAAATGTACATATGCACATGGTATATCTGATTAACTCTTCTTATTATGATGAACACGTGCATAAGCAAAAATTGTTCTGAAAATAAAAAGCCGCCCTTTGGGCTAAAAAGTACTGTGGATAATAAAAAATGACTGGAAAGAGATAAATTGGAAATGAGGAGTGGTAGTCTATATGCTGTCGTCTATTGATAGTATTTCTTTAGGTTCTCGGTGTTCCACGGATGATGTAACTTTTGTCTGTCGAGCGTTTCCAAGTGGTAGGTGCCTTTCCTCTATCATGCAGCGATTATGTAGGGTCCTCTTCAATTGGGTCCTAGCTTCCCTTGGGAGGGATCTTTTGTAGCGCCCATCACCTTCTTCAAGACGAGGTCTCCAACTTGAAAGTCCCTGTGTCTGACTCTGGAATTGTAGTGCTTGGCCATGAGATCCTAGTATCATGCTGACTTTTATTCTACTATTGCTCTGACTTCATCCACTAGGTCTAGTTGTAGGCACATAGCTTCGTTGTTCCTACTCTCATCATGATTCTCCACCCTGTAGCTTGTAAGTCCGACCTCGATAGGGATAACAACCTTGCTTCAATACGCTAGTTGAAATGGTGTTGCTCCTGTAGGTGTCTTGGCCGTCGTCCTGTAAGCCCATAGTAAACTTGGCAGCTCATCTAGCCTTATGCCCTTTGCCCCCTAGAGCCGAGTCTTGATGCTGAAAATCGTTAGTGAGCCGAATAGTCCTCACGTACCCTTGGTAACCTGCGCAACACAAATAAAAAGAAAACCTTGCAGAGAGTATCGGTGTGGTACTGGCCAAAACCCTTCGAAGGTTAAGTTAGAAAAGAGAATTTTCTATCACTCTAAAGTACCAGAGCTAAGGTATCATTATGCGCACCTTGATTTGTGAGGGCTTTAGGATTTTTATAGTAGCATAGAGTCGACCTTTATTTCTTGGTGGAGAGGGTATTTCCTTATAGGGAAGATCCTCATTAATGCTTGTAATTCGTGGGATCCTTTCCTTGTAGGGATTCCTCTAATTATGGTTAGGCGTAGAATGCAAGATATTTCCATATTAGGATTCTTGGAGACCACTTAGGCCACGTAGGTGCCATGTGGCTTCAACAAACCGTCTCCCTTGGATCCGTCCACTCTAAAGAGTCCATCTATCACCTTGCCTCTCCGTCCAAGTTATGAGTCCGTCTACTAGTTTTTTGACTGTTAGACTAACTATGCCGTCTTTTTTAGCTACCTCGTCTCTAATGTCTGACTCCATTAATTCAATCCGTCTGCTCTGGGATTTAATCTTATTAGAATCCTAGCTCGAGAAAGCTTTAGAGCTAGACCTGCTCAATAGCCATTAGCTCACTTAGTGTCCCTTCCAATTTGATAACCAATGCAATATCCCGTACCTATTTCCTGAGTGGAAGGAATTCCAAAATTTTCAGTCTTTCAGCGTAGATTTTAGGGGGTATTTTTGTTATTTTAAAAGTTTTAAGGGTATTTCGATAATTTTTTAAGGTTTTAGGGGAATTTTTGTAATTTTTTTAGTTTAGGGGTATTTCAAATATTTCTTAGTTTTTGGGGGCATTTTTGCTAATTTTTTAAGTTTAAGGAATATTTCAGTTACTTTTTGGGTTGCATAGTATTTATGTCAATTTTTAGGTTCTAAGGGTATTTCGGTCATTTTAAGGTTTAGGGGCATTTCAACCATTTTTAGGTTTTAAGGGTATTTTAGTAATTTTCAGTTTCGGGGGTATTTTGGTAATTTTTTAAGTTTTGGGGGCATTTTGGTAATCTTCTAAGTTTGGGGGTATATTAGTACTTTTATAGGTTTCGGGGGCATTTCTGTCATTTTTAAGTTTTAGAGGTATTTAGGTCATTTTTTAGGTTACGGGAGTCTTTTAGCCATTTTTTTATGCTTCACAGGTGTTTCAGTCATTTTTTTTAGGTTTTGGGGGCATTTTTGTTATTTTTAAGTTTTGAGGATATTTTGGGCTTTTTTGTCAATTTTTTTTTAAGTTTCAGGGGTTATTTTGGTCATTATAAGGTTTCGAGGGCATTTATGTCATTTTTTAAGTTTTGAGAGTATTTTATTCATTTTTTTAGGTTTCGAGAGCATTTTTTTTCATTTTTTTTAGGTTTTGAGGCATTTCATTCTTTTTTAAGTTTTCGAGGGCATTATTGTCATTTTTATGTTTTGGTGATATTTCATTCATTTTCTAGGTTGCAAGTACATTTCAGCCAATTTTTATGTTTCAATGGTATTTTGGTCATTCTAAAGGTTTTTGGGGGGGTATTTCTGCCATCTTTTAAGTTGTCAAGATATTTCAGTCATTTTTTTAGGTTTCAGAGAATTTTGGTCATTTTTAGGTTTCGGAGGCATTTCAATCATCTATTCGGTTCTACAAGTAATCCAGTCATTTTTTAGGTTTTGGGGGTATTTCAGTCACTATTTTAAATACCAGATCGGATCGGATGGTTTGACCAATTCAACCGGGAACCAAATGCCAGTTTGGTCCCATAAAAACTGGAAATAACTGGGAACCAGAGCCAAATTTGGTTTTGCCTCCGGTCTAGTTTTCAAAACCATGATTTATTTTTTTTTAGGTTTTAGGGGTATTTCGGTCATTCTTTAAGTTTTGGGTGCATTTCTGACATTTTTATGTTTTAGGGATATTTCAATCATTTTTTTGGTTCTAAGGGTATTTCTATCATTTTTTAAGTTTCAAAAGGTATTTTGGTCATTTTTAGGTTTCGAGAGGCATTTCTATCATTTTATAAGTTTCATAGATATTTCGGCCATTTTTTTTAAGGTTTTGAGGTATTTTGATCATTCTTTAGGTTTCGAGGGCATTTCAATCGTTTGTTAGGATGTGAGGTTATTTTGGTCATTTTGTAGGTTTCAAGAGTATTTCGATCATTCTTTAGGTTTTACGAGTATTTTGGTCATTTTTTGGGTAATGGGGTATTTCTTTCATTTTTTAAGTTTTGGGGCTATTTTGTCATTTTTAGGTTTTGGTGGTGTAAACACTCCATTTTGCACTCATGATTTAATTAAAGAGAATGACTAGAATGACTATCCATGTACCCTAAAAATCATGATTGCATTACATGCATCAATTTGTTCATTGCATATCATAAAAATGATCTTGAGATTCTAACGCTCGCAATGGTGTGTTCGGTTTCTAAATTGAACCATCAGATCAAAAGATATCGCATGATCAAGTTTGCACGGTCAACATGCATTGTGTCTAGGTAGAGTCGACCACACACAATTAATTTAAATTGATTCTGATTGGTTAAATAATTAAATAATTTTGTGATTGGTTGATAATTAGTGTTTAAAATAAGATTGCATGCATAGGAATAAAATGGATGATTAGTTAACAATAAAATTGTTGATAATCTGAATTTTATCAAGATTTATTTTAAGGGATTTATCTAAAAGATAATTGTTTCTAAAAAGTCTGAATTTTCTAGAAAAGAGATAAAAAATCATAGACTAAGGATGAAAACACATCTAGGCACAAGTACCAGATCAAAAAACCCAAGAAAGAGAGTCCAAAACGCACTCGAACACAAAAGTGCGTTCGGCTTCCAAAAGCACCATTTGGCACTTTTGGAGTGCTGAACGGCACTTTAAAAGTGCCGAATTGGCATCTTTTGGGCTTTGGCCTGACGCCTTTCGAGCAAGGAAGTCAATACCGTACTGGAGGCTGTACCGGTTTGGCCACTGGTATGATATATTTCGGATACCGGTCAATACCGGTGTACCGTTTTGGGTTTACCGCTATTTTATATATTTAATACACACACACACACACACACACACACACACACACACACACACACACAAAATCTCTATTTACACACACATACACACACACAGACTCTCCAACTTTTAGTTTCATAAATACCTTCCATTTCAACTATTGTGTACTGATTGATACAGTAACCTAAAGATCAACTGGAGATTAGAATTGATGTAGGTAAAACAATTAAAAAAGAAGAAAATGGAACTCTTAATTCAAACACCAAATCCAAATTAAGTAAAAGAATTGGAGAGATCAAAGGTTAGGTAAAATAATGAAATTATCTACAAAATACTTTCATTATTGATTATTTTAGAGACAAAAACTGCCACAATTACCAAAAAAAAAAAAAAAATAATCATTTTGTGTTTCTGTCCGGTACATGGTTGGTATTTTCTCCGGTACAAAATAGAAGTGTACCGATACTGGTGCACTGTCCGGTACGGTCTGTACCATACTTCCCATAAAAAAAAACTTTGCTAATTTAAATTAATTCAATGATATCTGATTTCAAATAAGAAAAAAAGAAAAAAGAAAGACTAAAACAATAAAACTTGTTGTAAATGCATGAAGTTACAAGAGTGTGTGATGTTACTTTTATAAAGGGATGTAGTTATATTCTTTAATGCATGACGTTGCATTCTTAAGAGTTCTCTTCATTTGATTCTTAACATGTATATATATGTGAGCTAATTACGAAGAAAGACACACTTGTATTCAAGATTAATAATAGTTATGTGGATGACCACTTGAAGAATAAATTTCATACTTATCTATAGTTTCCATATATTTCTTTATCTTCCTAATATTCCTTTTAATTTATAACATGTTATCAATATGAGTTTCTACCAAATTTTGAAAAGGAAGTTATACTCATATTGTTCTTCAAACATCAAATATTATTTGTGTAGTTTGCTCAACTCACTGTAAGTTTTCTTTCTAAGAAATAATATTTATCCTATTTGTCATCACATTATTTTATGCTTAAAATTTTTAGTGTTTACTAAATGGATTATAATCTTATTGGTTTCTTGCTAAATATAAGATTATATTTATTTTTATCTTAAGCATATTAAATTTATATGTAACACATGTCTATTAATTTTGGATATAAATTAATAAACTAATTATGTATCAAGGATCCTTGATGAGATCCATGTTGATATAATAAATCTTGGAGATAATATTATAGATGGCAACCAAGGATCCTAGTAGGATCGTGTAAAAACAATGATTTTAATTTTCCATCATCCCCATGAAAAATGAGTATTTATAATAAACGATCCCATAAATTTGTGGGAGAAATACAAGTTCCAAAAGAACTTGATTATCGTAAAAGCTTAATCTCATGTGCACTTGAAGTTGCAATAAATTAAAAGCGCAATAGATTTATAATTTAGCAATTTAAAATTGGCCCACAATTAACTTATGTGATAGAAGACACATATATCATGCCTCGAATATGCTCTTGCAACAGTAATATCGAGAGCGTAAGTTCACAAAATATTTTGAACAGATATCATGTCTTCTAGTGGTTGAACAAAATAATGAGCTTTTGTTGAAAAAACACATATCTTGCCCAACTGGTTCTACCCCATTCCTTGAAGCGAATGGAACCTCATTTGATAAACATAGAGGAAATTATGTTCATGGTCGTGGGCATGGGCATGGGCATGGAAGGAGAATCAATATAGAGAGGACTGTACTCAAAATTCTTCAAAAATGAATAACACACCTTACCATCAAAAGAGTCAAAATGGCAAGGGTTTATAGGATAAACCATCAAAGGGCCATGAAAATAAGTGTTATAGGTGTGGTATGGAAGGTCATTGGTCACGTACCTGTTGTACTCCTAAACATTTGGTAGATCTGTACCAAGCCTTCATAAAAGAAAAGGGAAAGGGAATTGAAACAAACTTTTTTGATCATAATGATCCTGAAGATCTCATGAATTCTCTCGACCTTTCAAATGGAATGGATATGACTCATCTTGATGTCTCTGATTTCTTTAAGGATATTGATGGAAATGTCCATACCAATTAATTTTTTTCTTTTAATACATTATCGCATTGTAATAAGTATTTTTATTTTGATATGTTTTATTTTACGTTTAAAGTAATAAATTTTACTTTATGTTTTGCATTTATGAAGATGCATGGGTCTCATTGGTAAATTCAGTTCCAAGATGACTAATGAAGATTTTTGTCTAGCAGACAGTGCAACAACTCATACGATCCTATAAGATAAAAAATATTTTCAAAATTTAAAATTATGCAAAGCCAATGTCAATACCATATCAGGTTCATCGAACTTAATTGAAGGCTCTGGAAGAGCGATTATCATATTGTCAAAGGGCATAAAACTTTGTATTGATGATCCTTTGTGTTCTTCTAAATCAAGCAGAAATTTACTAGCTTTAAGGATATACGTTATAATGGTTATCATTTTGAAACCAATAATGAAGGCAGTGATGAATTTCTTTATATTACTTCAATAGTATCTGGCCTGAAGCTCATATTAGAAAAAATGCATATTTTCTCTTCTGGGTTATATTATACTACAATGAGAACAGTTGAAAGAAATGTTGTAATACACCAGAAGTGTTTAGACCCAAAGGTTTTTATGCTTTGGCATAATCGTCTTGGACATCCAAGATCAATAATGATGGGTCGAATTATTGAAAACTCTCATGGACATCCTTTAAAGAACTAGGAGATTCTTTTACCTAGTGATTATCCATGTAGTGCATGTTCTCAATGTAAATTAATTACCAAACCATCACACTCAAAGATTGTTGTTAAATGTTCATCTTTCTTAGAAAGAATTCAATGTGATATATGTGGACCTATACACCCACCTTGTGGTCCAGTTAAGTATTGTATGGTTTTAATTAATGCATTAACCAGATGGTCACATGTGTGTCTATTTTCTACTAGAAATGTTGCATTTGCTAGGCTTCTTGCTTGAATAATTAGGTTGCGAGCATAGTTTCTTGATTATTCAATTAGGAAAATTCATTTAGATAATGCTGGTGAATTCACATCTCAAGTTTTTGATGACTATTGCATGTCAATTGGAATTGATGTTGAACATCCTGTTGCCCATACACATACTCAAAATGGTTTAGTTGAATCACTTATCAAGAGACTTCAAATTATTGCATGACCTTTGCTTATGAAATCAAAATTACTAGTTTTTGCTTGGGGTCATGCTATATTACATGTTGCATCATTAGTTCGCATTAGGCTAACTACCTATCATAAATTCTCATCATTGCAATTTATACTTGGCCAACAACCAAATATTTTTTACTTGCACACATTTGGTTGTGCTTTATATGTAGCTATTGCACCCCCACAACGCACTAAGATGGGTCCTCTAGACTTGGAATTTATATGAGTTTTGATTCCCCATCTATCATTAGATATCTTGAATCTCTAACTAGTGATGTTTTTTATGCACGTATTGAGGATTGTCACTTTAATGAAACAATCTTCCCACCATTAGGGGGAGAAAAGTCGTTGCCTAAAGCATGACGTGAGATTACTTGGAATGTTTCGATGTAATCTCATCTTGATCCTCGTACAAATCAATGTGATCTGGAAGTTCAAAGGATTATTCATTTGCAAGGAATTGCAAATCAATTACCAGATGTATTCACCGACAATAAGAAAATAGTGAAATCTCATATTCCAGCTACTAATACTCTAGCACGAATTGAAGTCCCTGTAAGACAATCGGTTAATGCAGTAGCAAATGAATCAAAGTCACACCTGAAGTGTGGAAGACCTGTCGGTATTAAAGATAAAATTCCTCAGAAGAGAAAAGTACAAGAAAAACAAGTTGTGGCCTATAAAGGGCTATACCCATGAAACAGGTCACAAAAATAATTGATCTATCCGAAATTTATGAACAAAAATCTCCTAAAAATGAACCTCCGAATAAGTTATCCCCCGAAGAGGATCAGATACCTGAAAATAATGAGATCTCGATACATTATGTACATACAAGAGAAATATGGGATATAAATAAAATTGTTGACGACAACATATTTTCATATAAAATTGCCATTGATATTACCAGAAGCATGATTATGGATATGAAGCACAAACCGTCGATGAATGTTGACATAGAAATGATGGGCCAATGTGGAAAGAGGTGATTCAAGCATAATTAAATTCACTAATTAAATGTGAAGTTTTGGACCTATAGTCTGAACACCTAAAGGTGTAATGCCTGTTGGATACAAATGGGTATTTGTGCGTAAACGAAATGAGAAAATGAAATTACAGAGTACAAAGTGTGACTTGTAGCACAAGGTTTTTCATAGAGAACTGGTATTGATTATGAAGAAACATATGCTCCTTTAATGGACGCAATTACATTCAGATTTTTTATTAGCTTGGTAGCAAAAGAAAATTTGGATATGTGATTAATGGATGTTGTTATAGCATATCTGTATGGATCATTAGATAATGATATTTACATGAAAATCCCAGAAGGATATAAAATGCTTGAAACATATAATCTTACATCCCAAAGTATGTATTCTATCAAGCTACAAAGATTCTTATATGAGTTAAAGCAATCTGGACGCACGTGGTATAATCGCCTCAGTGAATATCTTTTGAAAGAAGGATTTGAGAATAATCCAATTTGTCCATGAATTTTTATCAAAAAATCAGAATCTGGATTTGCTATCGTGGCAGTATATGTTGATGGTTTAAATCTTGTGAGGATTCTAGAAGAGTTAACAAAAACAGCAAATTGTTTAAAGAATGAATTTGGGATGAAAGATCTTGGTAAGACAAAATTTTTCCTTGGCCTACAAATTGAATATTTTCCAAATAGAATTCTTGTTCATCAATCAACGTACACAGAAAAAGTCCTAAAGTATTTTTACATGGATAAAGCTCATCCTTTGAGCACTCCAATGGTGGGTCGGTCACTTGATGTCAAGAAAAAACCTTTTTGACCACAAAAAGATGACGAAGAAATTCTTAGTCCTGAAGTACCATATCTTAGTGCAATTGCTGCTTTGATGTATCTTGCAAACTACATATGACTTGATATAGCATTTGCAGATAACTTACTAGCAAGGTATAGTTTTGTACCAACTCGAAGACATTGGAATGGAATTAAGCATATATTACGCTATCTTCGTGGGACAACTGATTTGGGATTATTTTATCCAAATGAATCAAATCCATAGTTAGTTGGATATGATGATGCATGTCACCTTTCTAATCCACACAAAGGCTGATCACGAACAGGATATTTATTTACTTATGGAAATACTGTTATTTCATGGAGATCTGTTAAGCAAACAATTTCTGCTATTTCCTCAAATCATGTAGAGATTATTGCAATTCATGAGGTGAGTCGTGAATGTGTTTGTTTAAGATTGGTAATTCAACATATTCATGAGAATGGTGGATTATCATCAATAAAAAATAATTCAACGATATTATGCGAAGATAATACCGCTTGTATCACTCAAATTAGAGGAGGCTATATCAAGGGTGATAGAACCAAGCATATTACACCAAAATTCTTTTATACACATGAGCTCCAAAAGAGTGGTGATATTAATGTCAAGTAGGTACGATCATGTGATAATTTGACCGATATGTTCACTAAGCTATTACCAACTGCGACTTTTAAGAAGATGGTGCACAACATTGGCATGCGTCGACTTCAGGATATTTTTACCATGAACAATGAAAGTTCCATGTCCTCATAAGGGAAGTAAATTTTCTAAAGGATATGTCTTGATTGTACTCTTTTTCCTTCGCTAAGGTTTTCTCTCACCTGGTTTTCCTTTGCAAGGTTTTAATGAGGCAATCCTAAGGCACTCAAGGTGACACAAGAATACTACACTCTTTTTCCTTTGCCATTGGTTTTTTCCCATGGGGTTTCTTCTTGGTAAGGTTTTAACGAGGCATATTCTTAATGAGTGGTCATCCAAGGGGGGGTGTTGTAAATGCATGAAGTTACAAGAGTGTGTGATGTTACTTTTATAAAGGGATGAAGTTATATTCTTTAATGCAAGACGTTGCATTCTTAAGAGTTCTCTTCATTTGATTCTTAACATGTATATATATGTGAGCTAATTACAAAGGAAGACATGCTTGTATTCAAGATTAACAATAGTTATGTGGATGACCACTTGAAGAATAAATTTCATACCTATCTATATTTTCCATATATTTTTTTATCTTCCTAATATTCCTTTTAATTTATAACAAATCTAAAAATATTTGCCGATAGTCATCCATTTTTTAGATGCTACAACAAAGCTCACAAAATTTGATAACAAAGATATTACTTAAAAGAAATAGCACAGTAAAGCATCAAGCATTAGCAAAAGGTGCTAATGGGACCCAATCCAAATTCATCTTTAAAAATCCGGAAGGCATATTAGTAACAAAACGTTGGCACTTTAGAATAATTTAAAAAAAAAAAATTATAGTCATTACTTGATCATCAATCTAGTATTATCTATATGAAATCATATCAATGAGCTCTATCTCAAATCCAAATAATGAGGCTTAATTCAATGATGAGAAAAACTATAATTTTTAAAAATTAGTGAATTAATTAGTTTTATTAGGAATTATCAAAACATTACATAATCGAATTTAATTAAGAAAACCAAACAAAACGGAAAATGAGAGATACTTCACCGACTACAGAATGCTTCAAATGAAATCCGATATTCAAAATGAGCAATAAACAGCTCAATTTTCAAACAATTTGAAAACTAAAAACAAAACGCACAAAAAATCTATGGCCTAATTTCATCATATGAAGCGCAATAGATGTTGATGAATCACAAGCTCGTCAGTCACAATGAATGCATTCAGATGAAGTCAAACCCTTTGTTTTTGTGGATATGGAATTGGCAAGGTTATTCCCTTAGTGTGGTCACTAGTGTGGTGCCTGCCACAACGCCTCCGAGGCCGAAATTAGTATAAGGAACCGATGAAGAGAAAATAATATAGCAAATCAACAATAAGTATTTTTGGATATCAAAAAAAAAAAAAAAAACAATAAGTATTTTTGAGTGTGTCTATGTACCTTCTATTGGTGCTTCTGAGGGCCTTATATATGTTTTCATAGCCTCTAGCCATTGTGATAGTTATTGTAGATTTAATGCCTCTTTGGGTAATGCCTTATGCTCAATAATGTGGACTTTAATAGGCGTCCAATGGTCCATACAGCTGTTTTTGTAACCGCCTGAGACATTATTGTTGGTATTGAATGATTTGGATACCTTCGTTAATGATGTGGACACGTGATGGGCTCGTCTTGGGAAACGGCCTCGTCTTTGACTCTGATCTCGTCCATGGGAGTTGAATTCGTCACTCCTATAAGATATATAAATTTTCAAGGAAAACAAAATGAAATCTAATCCATTCACAAATCAAGTCCATCTACGAATTTGTCAGAAATTAATCAATTGCATGCAAATAAACAATAAGGAATGTGCAACTATCATTAAACTAACTAATGAAATCAGTATAAATTGAAAAGCCAATTAAGTATCAATTTTGATTTTCTACCAAAATTTTGAAAAGGGATTAGCCGTTCTAATGTTCCAATAATTTGTAATAAGTAAGTTATTGATAAAGTAGATACTAATACAATTAGCTGCTCAATATTATTTTGTAAACTCCTTATTAGTTATTTTTTGCCGACAACAACTTTTTTTTCTGTCGAGCAAATAACCATGACTGCAACACAACTCTTAATATTCTCGACAAATATGAGAACGCTTCGGGTTAGCAAATTAATTGAGACAAAACTATTTTTCAACTCCAATACAAATCACCATACTTGAGAAAACATCAAAGTAAGGCTAGGGGTTTCAGCTACTCTCAATATGAAAACTACCTAGATCTCCCATCCTTTGTTGGTCGAGCAAAGAAGCAAAGTTTTATTTATATCTACAAAAGAATTTGGCATAAATCCAAGGGTGGAAAGAAAAACTACTTTCACAAGGTGGTAGAGTGATATCCTCGCTTAAAAATTTCTCAAGCAATACTGAGTGTGCGCTCTAATCAATGAGGAGGGACACAATTGGATTGAAGAGTGAGTGCATGAGGAATTTTTGCCCTGTTAATGTGTAATAGATTGTAGGCTTTAGGCCCACCTTGTTTATTTGTACTACACATATACTTGTATTACACATATGTATTACACATATACTTGTACTACGCACTCTGTCTCTTATATAAAGACACTTGTATATTTTATTACTTGAGAAATACAATACATTTATTCAGTATTTCTAACATGGTATCAGAACCATTGCTCTAATTTTCTTGTGTCTTGCAGTATTGTCTTTGTTGGTATTTTCTGCTGCCTTAACTTCTCTGGTTAGTAAACCTTTTCGATGCCCTCTCTTGACCGCTATGCAGCCTTCAGGGTCCTCAAGGTTGAATCTCCACCAACAGGAACTAGCTCACCACCATCAAGACCACTGCCTCCGTCGGATCTCTCACATTGGACCTCTGAAGGATATAAGAAATATCATTGTGTGGATTTTCAACCGCTCCACACAACGCTGCCAAAATCATCACCATCTGACCATCGATGCGTCGCCATGTGTAGGTCAAAGTTTCAGCAAAATTCTTCCACACGCCTCACACGCCATAAGGGTTGCTTCGATCCAGTTGTCACCATCACTGTCGGAATCGTCTTTCTCTGATCTACATTGTCGATAAAGAATCAACCTTATCAGACATCTCATGTGCTCTCATGTGCCGCCAGAACTTTCTGCAGTGTCATCTACGCGCCTCACGCGCCTCCTCTGTGCCCGTTGACATCATATGTGATATCATATTGCCACGTCAGCCCAAGCTGACATCATCGACACGTGCACAGTCTCCTGCTTACATCACGCTAACGTCATCAACTTATGTTAACACCACATTAGCTGCTGACATCATCATGCCTAAGTCATTTGTTGACCTATCACGTTAACCACCATTAACTTTGACTGTTCACTTTGACCAGCATTGACCATTGAATTTTTACTAGGTTTGACTTTTTACAGTCCAGGTGCTCCGTACCCATTTTTTTCGCATAGATTTCATTTTTGCAGTTCATTTTTGCATATTTTGCTCCTGAATGAAGAATAAGGATAGGTCTTCTTATTGCAACAATCATCGCTGACAATCTAACAAATATTTTTGCAAACATCTTGGCCAATATATTGAGACTTGCTATTATTGCAACAAATCAACTGTTTCCATTTCTGCTACTACTGTTGCTAACATTGAGAGTATCCAACCAATGACTCTCGTCTCTGCACAGTCTAAATCTTTTGGATCCACTATCACTATTTCCACAGTTAACCTTCAAAACATCATTGCTAATACCATTCGTATGGTTGGTAATGCATCTTATTTCTCTTCTTTCTCAATTTTATCTGGTATGTCTAATTTCTCTTGGCTTATGGATTTTGTTTGTTGCAACCACATGACACTTCACTCATCCTTATTTTCTCAACTTGATCCTGCACCATACCTTGTTAATATTTGCACAGCTAATAGTTCCACAATGTTTGGTCATAATGTAGGTTCTATCTCGGCCTTCAACCTTTCAGTCCCTAGGGTCTTTAATGTTCCTAACCTTTCTTACAATTTATTTTATGTGGGACAATTAGATGAGTTGGGTTATCGCATTACCTTTGATTATTCTGGGTATATTGTGCAAGATCCAAGGACGGGACAAAAGCTTGGGATGAGTCACAGAGTTGGGTGTATGTTTCCCGTGGACATCCTTTGTCTTCTACTTATTGCTCCTATTTTTGTTGCTGTTGTAATTTCTTCTATGCCTTCCCTTGCCCTTTGGCATGCTCGACTTGGTCATGCATCTTCCTTTTGGGTACAACACTTGGCTTCTAGAGGTTTGTTAGGTTTAGTGTCCACTAAAAATTTTGATTATGTTTCATGTTAGTTAGGAAGACAACCAGCTTTGCTTTTCAATCCTAGTGAATCAATGTCCACTGATATCTTTTACTTAATTCATTCTGATGCCTGGTGACCTTTCGCTATCTCTAGTATTGGTGAATCTCGATATTTTATTTTCTTTTTTGATGATTATTCTCGCTATAACTAGATTTTTCATATGAAACATCATTCAGAGTTATTGCAAGTATATTCTAAACTTGCAAAAATAGTTGAAACTCAAATTTCCAAACGTATTAGAATTTCCCAATCTGATAATGCTTTTGAATATACTCAATATAATTTTCAAGCTATTTTGCATTTCTATGATACTATTCATCAACTAACTTGTCCAGGTACCTCTCAGCAAAATGGTAGAGCCGAATGAAAACTTCGTTATATTCTTAACACTGTTCGTGCTCTCTTTCTCTTTGCCAAAGTTCCTGCTCCTTTTTGGGGCGAAGCTCCTTTTAATGTTGTTCATACTATTAACCACATTACCAGTCTTTTCATCCAAAATCAAACTCCAGATAAGTGCCTTTTTAGGTCACCTTTATACTATCACCACCTTCGCTCATTCGGTTCCGCTTGTTTCATTTTTCTTCAACCACATGAGCATACCAAACTTGAGTCTCAGTCTAGACTTTGTTGTTTTCTTGGCTATGGTGAAACTTAAAAGAGGTATTGGTATTATGATCTTGTCACTTATTGTCTTCGTATCTTCCGCAATATTTTTTTTTTTGGAAATATCGCTCCTTTGTAGAGCTCTCTGACTTCCGTGCCTTCCTATCTATCTCCTTTGTCTTAGATATTTTTCCAGATAAGCTACATATTCCTTCTATAGTTACTACTGATCCTTTTATATATTTCTCTATCCAACCACTAGATATTTTTGATGCCTCTCCTAGATCACTCTTTAATGAATAGGTGGAAGATGAATAGGTCAAAGATACGGCTCAACCCTGAGCTTGGGTCCTTTACTCCTGCTCTGCTTGAAGATCTTGCACAATACATTACACCTCGTCACTCAACTCAGGTAAGATTCATTATTGCACATTTACTTGACTATTTGTTATACTACCTTTGCTACACTACACGAGCCTCACACCTATCATGAGGCCTCCATTAGCCCTTTATGGAAAATTGCAATAAAAAGAAACTTGATGCATTATCTAAAAACCATACTTGGGATTTGGTGACTCTCCCCCCTGAGAAATCTGTGGTTGGTTGTACGTGGATCCATAAGATCAAGACTCGCTCTGATGGGTCCATTGAGCGATATAAAGCTCGTCTAGTTGCAAAAGGTTTTACACTGGAGTACATGATTGATTATGAAGAGACCTTTACTCCAATTGCTTGAATCTCATCTGTTCGTGCCCTCTTAGCTGTTGCCACTAGGGCTGTCCAGAGACCCGGCCAACCCGACCCACCCGCTGCTGCCGACCGCACCCGACCTGCCGCCGACCGATCCGACTTCTCCGACCGTCGGTGACGGGTTTGTTCCTCAAAAACCCGAGTTTGGCGGGTCGGAGGTCGGTTTCCCTTCTCCAGAATCTGATCAAACCGATCTGACTTGCCAAACAAGATTTCTGGCGCTATTTGGTAGATCCGGTGAGATCTAGACCATTTTTGTCAAGATCTCAGCGAGATTTCGCCTAATCTAGCTGAGATCTTGCCAAAAATGGCCTAATCTAGGCTGGATCTAGAGAAACTTCAAAGATTTTGCCGGATTTTCGCCGTTTTTGCGCCAGACTTTCGCTGTTTTCACGTCGAATTTTCACCGTTTTCTGGGTTTTTAATGCCGACCGACCCGACTGCCGCCCGTTGATGGTCTGATCCGCTCGATCCATGTACTCTGGCGGTCGGCGGTGGGTGCATTTTTTTGGCACCCGATTCCGGCGAGTCGGTTTCGGGTTAGGCACAAACCCGACCCGGACCGACCCGTGGACAGCCCTAATTGCCACTGCCAGTAAATGGGACCTTTTTCAGATGGATCTTAAAAATGCATTCCTTAATGGGAATTTAAGTGAAGAAATTTATATGCAACCTCCTTATGGTCTCTCTATTGAACCGAGCAAGGTTTGTAACCTTCGACGTGCACTTTATGGCCTTAAAGAAGCTCCATGAGCTTGGTTTGCCAAGTTCAGTTCTATCATCTCTCGATTGGGCTACATTGTCAGTCATTATGATTCTGCCATATTTCTTCGTCGCACCGACAAAGGCACCATTTTACTTCTCCTATATGTGGATGATATGATCGTAACTAGTGATGGCCTCAATGGCATTCAAGAACTCAAGAATTTTCTCAGTCAGTAGTTTGAGACGAAAGATCTTGGACATCTCAGCTATTTCTTAGGTCTTGAAATCACTCATTCCACAGATGATCTTTATATTACTCAGGCCAAATATGCTTCTGAACTTTTGTCCCGAGCAGGACTCACTGATAGTAAGACTATTGTCACTCCAGTTGAACTTTAAATGCATCTGACTCCCTCGAGGGAAAAACCATTGTCTAATCTCTCTTTTTGCAGACGATTGGTTGGCAGCCAAGTTTATCTCATTGTCACTCGTCCAGACATTTCTTATGCTGTTCACCAGGTGAGCCAGTATTTGTTTGCTTTACGATCGACTCATTATGCTGCTGTTCCGCACCTTCTTCAATACCTAAAGGGCATTCTATTTCATGGTCTTTTCTACTTTGCTTAGTCTCCTCTTATTCTCTGTGTATTCTCTGATGTTGATTGGGCAGGAGATCCCATTGATCGCAGGTCCACCATTGGTTATTGCTTTTTTCTTGATTCTTCTTTGATTTCTTGGCGAAGCAAGAAACAAACCCTTGTGGCCCGTTGTAGTATTGAAGCGGAATATTGTGCCTTTGCTGATTCTACATCTGAGCTCCTTTAGCTATGATGGCTTCTTAAGGACTTAGTTGTATCCACATCCTCTGCTACTCCTTTTTATTGTGACAACTAGAGTGCCATTCATATCACTGACAATGATGTCTTCCATGAACGGACTAAACACATCGAGATTGATTGTCATTCTATTTATTATCATTTTATCCATGGTGCTCCCAAGTTGTCCTCGGTCTCCTTTAAAGATCAACTTGCAAATATTTTCACCAAGTCACATCCTAAGGGACAACTTCGTGCTTTAGTTGATAACCTCAAGTTAGTCTCACACCCACCTTGAGTTTGAGGGGGGCTGTAAACGTGTAATATGTTGTGGGATTTATGCCCACCTTGTTTATTTATACTATACACGTACTTGTATTATACACCATGCCTTTATATTAAAACACTCTTGTATATTTTATTACTTGAGAATTACAATACATTTATTTAGTATTTCTAACATGCCCCATAAAGCCCGAGCAATTCTTAGCATCCCTCTAAGTTCTCGCAAGCTAAGTGATACCCTCATATGGCAAGGTACAAAGAATGGTAATTATTCCACCGAGAGTGCATACAGGTATCTCTCTGAGAATATAGCCTCATCTAAGCCAGGAACTTTGAACACTTTAGCCCACTCTGGTTTTTGGAGGGAAATTTTGGAATCTTAAAATTCCAAAAAAAATCAAATACTTCCTATGGAATGCTTGCAACAACTCATTGCCCACAAAGAAAAACCTGTTTCGAAGGAAGATTACTGAATTAAACAGGTAATCGTTGTCATATGGAGGTAGAAGATTCCTTATATGCTTTGTGTGACTGCCAGGTAGTCAAAAGAGATATGGTGGGAAGAGGTTAATTGCATACGCCATCTTTCGGATCACTTTGTCAACTTCATGGACCTCTTGATGGGGATCCTACACTATCAAGCCCCGAACCAAACTGAACTCTTTGCTTATATTGCTTGGAGTATTTGGAACGAGCACAATGCCACTAGGTTGAACTCTACATCCTTACCGTAGTCAAACATCTACTTTAACATGCATCACTTGCATGAGTTTCACTTGGCTCAAGATCCTCCTCTACCCAAGGCACAATCTCATTCTCCTACTCATTGGTCCCCTCCCACAAGCCCAGTCTACAAATTAAATTTTGACGGGGCTCTCTTCCAAGACATCTCTTCAGTTGGTATTGGAGTCGTGAACAGAGACCATGAAGGGCAGGCCATTGGTGCCCTAGCCGAGAGGATTGCTTTGCCCACCACGGTGGAAGATGTTGAAGTTTTAGCGTTTAGAAGAGCAATCTCCTTTGCTTTAGATATTGGGCTTCAAGAAGTTATGGTTGAGGGGGATTCCGAAACCATTATCAGTTACCTTAGCTTGGACTCTGCATGCTTAGCTTTTTTGGTCATTTTGTTGAAGACTCTCGTGACCCAGTGTTAAATTTCAGGTCTTTTTCTTTCTCTCATGAAACAAAAAGGTTACCGTGTCAGTGTGGCCGATAAATTAGCCAAATTGGCAAAGTTTTCTCCTGATCCCCAAATTTGGTTAAAAGACATCCATTGTGATGCAACCAATCTTGTAAGTTTTTACAAAAGTTTCTGTTGATCAATAAAAAGGACAGGCTTCATTCTAAAAAATAAAAATTACAACCACAGCCCGTAGTGTTTATAAATGATCTTCATTTTCAAACAATCCATTTCTAATTTGCATCTGAGTGTACAAAGTTATGCCTATACCCAAACAACTCTTGGCTATGAAATGAGTTAATTGTAGGTAATCTGTCATTGATTTTTTTTTTTTTTTTTCTCACTATTGAAATCTGTCATTAGTTTTACTTAATAGTCAATTGTAGGCATAAGTGGATGCCATAGGTTTAAAAATGATTGCATCAATTAAAATATATTAGTTTTACTTAATAGTCCATTTCTATTTACTTTCATTTTCATTTTTCAAACTTATATATCTCTGTCCAGAAACTTTTTTTTTTCATATACAATTTTTAAAGTTAATTAATAATAAATTAATACCAAGTGAGTAATGGAAACAGCTACAAGCCTATACCCACACAACTTCTTCTTTATTTTCGTTTCAATAGTTTGACAAATAAAATTACTGCCTCTTGGCTTCTTTTATTTCATGTGACATGAGATAGAATTGTTTTTAAGAAAATTTTAGTAGAAAACAACTTGTAAAAGATAAGTTATATTTTTAATAGGATTTTTTCATTAATTAAAGATAGTTTTTCTTCAATCCATTTATTCTAAAGCACCAAACACAAGAAAACACCAAAAAAAAAAAAAAAAATTACCTTCTAATAAGGTTTTCCATCGAGAAAAATAGAGTAATAAATTTGAAATATAAGGAGGCAGGGTTTTTGGGAAAATAATATTATTTTATTATTAATTATAAAAATAGCATGTGATAAATTTATTTGGTAAAATAGCCTCTCTTTGAAAATTGTGTTTTGAAAACACAACTTTGAATTTAAATTTTGCACTGAAAATTGTGTCTTCAAAATATGGTTTTAGTTATATCACATTTTGCACTAAAATTATGTTTTGAAAACACAATTTTAATGCAAATTTTGAAATTTCAGTACTCAAAACACAATTTCCAAAGAGAAGCCAATTTTTCCAAACTAATTTCCCCACAATGCCATTTTAAAAAATTATAAATAAAATAATATTATTTTTTCAAAAAACCTCAAGAGTTGGGGATTCATTAAATGCTTTATTTTCCTTTATTTCATTTTCTTTTCTTGTAAAGCATATAGTTTAATTATTAGGTATTGACAGAGTATGGCTATGCGATGCATCCTACTAAAATGGGTTTTTATTAGGCGAAAAACCCATTTTAGTCCTTACATTTTCAAGCGATTCTCACTTTGGTCCCTAACTTTTTTTTCCACCGATTTTAGTCCCTATTCTGAAAAACGCTTTTTGTTTTAGTCCCTGACGTTACATCAGAGACGGATTGCACAGCTGGCAAACGAAAAAAATGAAAAATATTAAAACAATCTTCATTGAGTCCACGTGGCTTTCCTGCCCTTCAGTTTGTCACGTGGCACTCAAATCCCAAAGCAACTAACATAAAACTAATAAAAAAACATAAAACTAATAAATAAAAAACCCGAATCACCATAGAACACAAACTTACCCAGATTGCTCACCCTAACCTCGCACAAAAAACCCCAAATCACACCAAATCCTTAAATCAGACTTTGCACAAAAAACCCCAAATCAGCAAGCAGCTCCGTGTATTAGCTCTGTGTATAGTGGCAGCTCCGTGTATAGCTCCGTGATTGTAGCAGCTCCGTGTACAGCTCCGTGATTGTAGCAGCTCCTTGATTGTGAAGGTTCCATCTCTCTCTCTCTCTCTCTCTCTCTCTCTCTCTCTCTTATGAATGCTAAGTGCTGGGTAATCGGTCTAGGTCTCAATCTCAACTTTTGGGTTTTGAGGATTTAGGAATTTTGAGATGTTGTGTTTTGTTCTTGCTTTGGGTTCTATAGCTTTTGTAGTGGACATAATATTGACTGTGATAGTGGAATATTTTTGGGATTTGCATTTGTTTGGCTGTTGTGTGATACTTTTGTTTATAGCTTTTGGTATTTGCAGCTGTGTTTGTTTTACTTTTGTTTATCAGGGGCCACAATATTGACTGTGATAACCAATGGAATATTTTTGTTGGTATTTGTTTGTCTATTGTGTCTTGCTTTTCGAGAAGTGGTTGGGACCATGTGTTCCCTTTGTCTATATTGTATGTTTTTTTAATTTGTTTATTAGTTTATTAGCCTAACAAAGTATTATTAATTTTAGAAAGTGGATATCTGTTTTGATTCTATTTTCTTTCTGTGACTTTTTCTTTCTGTGACTTGCATGCAGGATGGATGAGAGTTTTACTCTGCATGTCCACCATGGTGGGCATTTTACATGGAACCCTCAAGCTTATGTGGGAGGGACAGTTGATATAGTGGAAAACTTTGATCCAGATAAGAAATCAAAAGTAGAGATCGAGAGTATTTGTAGGGATTTTGGGTACACTGCAGTGGATAAGCTATGGTTTAACATGCTTGGTGTGAACCTAGAGCAGACACATTTCCATGAGGTGGTTGATGATGATGCTGCTGTGTTCATGACTGACTTGGTGAAGGGATATGGGGACATTCATGTCTTTGTGCAGCATCCAGTGAATAAACCAGTTGAGTTACTAGTGGAGGATTTAGAACCCTTAGCTGTTAGACCACCTGGTAGTGAACTAGAAGGGGTAAATGCCTTAGAGGTTTTTGGTGGTGATCAACAAAATGAAGATGTGGTTTATTGTGTTAGCAATGATAGTGAGCTTCAGAGTGATCACTTTTATGAGTATGCTGAGTATGAAGAGGATAATGATAATGGGGATGATGGTGGAGAGTACAGACCTGATTTTTCACAATTTGGAGGCCATGATAATGAGGATGATGGTGGAGAGTACAGACTTGATTTTTCACAATTTGGAGGCCATGATAATGATGAAACTATTAATGTTAACCATGGTGAGCCACATGAGGTAGATGCTGAGCAGGTTTGGGCTAGGAGGGCTGGCAAAGCACTAGTTGTTGATGACCAAGTTGAGGAGAGAAGTGAGGCTGAGGGGAGTGACTTAGAAGAAGAGCCACAAATGCAACCAATGGACATTGGTGACCTCATCATCTTTAGCTTGATTGTCCCAACTATCAGTACTATCTTTACCAATGTCCATTGGTTGCATTTGTGGCTCCTCTTCTAAGTCACTCCCCTTAGCCTCACAATCAAGGAGTTGCTACAATCACGGAGCTGTACACGGAGCTGCTACTGTACACGGAGCTGCTACAATCACGGCACCATTGTACACGAAGCTGCTACTGTACACGGAGCTAATACACGGAGCTGCTTGCTGATTTGGGGTTTTTTGTGCAAGGTCTGATTTGGGGATTTGGTGTGATTTGGGGTTTTTTGTGCGAGGTTAGGGTGAGCAATCTGGGTAAGTTTGTGTTCTATGGTTATTCGGGTTTTTTATTTATTAGTTTTATGTTAGTTGCTTTGGGATTTGAGTGCCACGTGACAAATTGAAGGGCGGGAAAGCCATGTGGACTCAATGAAGATTATTTTAATATTTTTCATTTTTTCCGTTTGCCAGCTGTGCAAGTTCCGTCTCTGATGTAACGTCAGGGACTAAATCGAAAAGCGTTTTTCAGAATAGGGACTAAAATCGGTGGAAAAAAAGTTAGGGACTAAAGTGAGAATCGCTTGAAAATGTAGGGACTAAAATGGGTTTTTTTCCTTATTTTTAAGTCCTAAACATCTAATTATATTTTAAGAATAAAATTATCCTAATTTTATGGAATTTGAATCTAAATTTTAAATTTCTCAATTATTTTTATAACTGTGATTTGTCTTCTTGTTAATTCACTTTCGATTAGATAATAAGTTGTTGGTGCAAACACAATAATAATGGAAATGACACAAAGAGAAACTAAAGAATACTTCTGAATATTATTAATTTGAGATTAGAAAACATACAACACTATTTGGATTGAGGTGTGACATTCTCTCTCTTTAAGGAGATTTAAACCCTTAGTTGGCTAAGCTTTGTAACCGGTGTAGACTTTCTCTGGCTTTTCTTACCTAGGATACAACAGCCTAACCAATGTCATCTGACTATAACAACCTCTGCACGCAGTGTTCAAGCCTAAAACTCTACCAGAAAGAACACTCTTCATTGCTAAGAAAATATCTATATCTTTTTTTAGTGTATATTGTAGTAACTTGGATTAGGTCTGAATGAGTTTATTCATAGGCCCAGTAGGCCTCACAAAATTACTACCCATATTAATTTGATAAATTAGATTCATTGTTCTGATGTAGTGGGTATTACAAGATTAATTGCTGGATATTAATTTGATATGCTCGAGTTACACAATTAATGGATGAGATAAGGAGTTTCTAAAGAATGAAAAAGCTTAAACAGATAGTTCATTAAGTGAGTTAATGACTATTTATATTCCATAATAAAAATGGAGTATTAATTCGGGTCATTTATTCACCAACGGATATGGTAATTCTTCTTAATGGGCTGTCAAGTAGGAGGATTCAAAAGACTGATTCATTTCTATTTTTGACACCTCCTTCCTTTACCTCCTCCTTGCACATGTATGTAGCCTAATACCTGAGTCAATTCATGTTAGCTCATTAATCACCACAATTAAAAAGAATAAAATAGTTTCTCTCTTTTTCAATATGGGATTAAACATTTTTACTAACTCCTCATCTTCAATATTAATTTCCACATCTTTACATTTATGTTATAATATAAATCAAATTTAATTATATAATATTAAAATGCTCCAACAATCCTCCACTTATTTTAATATTAAATGTTTTTAGTTAAAGAAATATTACCAGGCAAAGACAGGTCACTATGTATCATGAAGACGTGCTTTGCATTGAACTTTCACTTAGTAAAACAACAATCTCAACTCTAGAGTCATAGTGGTCTCTGACTTGAACTAGTATTGCTTTGGGGAATTAATCGTTACTTCTTACACATAACAACCCAGTTGTTGACATTAGCTTTTGTAGTTACCACTTTACGGCCATCTGCTGATCCTAGTTTCATGAGTGTATTTGAAATTAAGTCCAAATCTCATAGGGAGCGGCCCCACCCCTACACTCACATAGGAGAAATTTTGTCAAAGATGCTCTTGTAATTTTGACACTCCACTCATACGAGTTACAAATTTCATTAAGAGTTTTTTACTCAACCTCTCCACATTACAGGATAAATGCACTTACATCATAGGGATGAACAATTAAAAAATTATTTACAAGGTAAATAATTGAAGAAATAATAGTGTATTTCTTACGATCATCATATGGTTCGTTTTTCCCATTGAACACAATTTTCAGGATTTCTGGTCCTTCGGTTGGGCATCCTCATACATGGCTCATGAATCTATGGACTATAGTCCCATCCCCCTTGATGTATTCCAGATTCTATCTTTTGCCAAGGTCTTGGTAAATGGATTTGTAAGATTATCATTAGATTTAATATAATTCACAGTTATGATGCCATTACTCAAATAAGATCGCACGGTACTATGTTTTTTTCTTATAGGTTTGGATTTACCGTTGTAATAATGGTTTTTAACTCTACTAATTGCTTCTTCACTAGCTGATGCTCATACTATTAATTCAACTTCTATTTTTGAATTAGCAATTATTGTTTGCCTTTTAGATTTCCAACAAATAGCACTACTACCTAAGGTAAAAATGTTACCAGTGGTAGAGAAAGAATCACGTGATAAAGTATTCCAATCGGCATCACTAAAAGCTTCAATCAATTCAGAATATTTTTTTATAAAATAAGGCATAGCTTTTGGTACCAATTAAATATCTCATGACTCGCTCAATAGCTAGCCAATGATCTTTACTAGGATTGCTAATAAATCTGTTAAGCACTCTTACTGCATATGTAATGTCAGGTCTAGTACAATCAGTAGCATAACACAAACTACCAATGATGCAAGCATAATCCTTTTGATTAAAAATCTCATCATCATTATTCACAAGAAATAAATGAACACTAGAATCAAAAGGAGTAGCTACACTTTTGTAAACATGAAAATTATATATTTTAACATAATGTGATTGATCAAGAAATATTCCATCATATGTTTTTGTAATTTTCATGCGTAAAATAAAATTAGCCTCACCAAAATTTTCATATCAAAATGGCTTTTAAGCATAGTTTTTGTCTCATTTATAACATGCATATTTGAGCCAAAAATCAACATATCATCTACATAGAGGTTAATAATAACATGTAAATTATTCCATGGTTTAGAATAAATACATTTATCACATTCATTTGCTTTCTAACCATTCTCAATCAAGTGGGAATCAAACTTTTCATGCCACTGCTTAGGTACTTGTTTTAAGCCATATAGGGATTTAGTTAGCTTACATACCTTGTTTTCTTGTCCAAGCTCTACAAAACCTTTGGTTGATCCATATAAATCTCTTCCTTTAGGTACCCATTTAGAAAAACAGTTTTTACATCCATTTGATGAATTTTCAAATAAAAAATTGCAGCAATAGCAATTAACAATCTAATAAATTAATTCTTGTTACCAGAAAAAATGTATCAAAGAAATCAAGATCAGATTTTTGTTTAAAACCTTTTGCAACAAGTCTATTTTAAAACCTTTTGTAACAAGTTTATCTTTAAACTTATCTATTGATCCATCCGGTTTCAACTTTTTTTCTAAGGACCCATTTACAACCTATAGTCTTACAACCTGGTGGAAGATCTACTAATTTTCAAGTTCTATTAGAAATTAGAGATTCCATCTCATCATTTACAGCCTCTTTCCAAAATATAGCATTAGGTGATATTAAAGCCTCTTTTAAATTTTTGGGATTTTCCTCAATGTTAAAATCATAATAATCAGGACCAAAATCCTTTTCAACTCTAGCTCTTTCACTCTTTCTAGGTTCTATTTCAAAATTTTCTTGATTTTGTAAATGAAAAGTAGAAGAACTAGGTTCTGACAAAATATTTTCTTAACCCCCACTATTTTTCTATTTAAAAGAAAATCTTTCTTCATGAAAAATTGCATCACCAAATTCAAAAATTATTTTGTTTTCAAGATCAAAAAAATCTATAGGCTGCACTATTAATCGCATAACCAAGAAAAGCGTAGGCAGTAGCTCTTATATTTAATTTAGGTATTTTAGGGTCACTAAGCCTTACATAAGCAAGACAACCCCATACTCTCAGATATCACAAATTTGGTTATGTCCTTTCCACATCTCAAACGTGTGATATGTGACTTTTTATGCGGCACCTTATTCAAAACATGACATGCAATTAAAATAGCTTCACCCAAAAAATGTAAAGGTGTACTAGATTCAATTAGCATGACATTTGTTAGCTTAATTAGAGTTCTATTTTTTCTTTCAGCTACACCATTAGAAGTAAGTGAATATGGTGCAGTATTTTCATGGATAATTCCCAAAGACTAAACAAATGAGTTAAATGCACTTGATTCATGCTCACGGCCTCTATCACTTCTTATTCTTTTTATTTTTCTACCGAATGATTTTCAACTTCTTTTAAAAAATCTTGAAATTTTTCAAAAGCATTACTTTTATTTTTCAACAAATAAACAGTTGTATATTTTGAGAAATCATCAATAAAAGTGATAATATATCTATTTACCCCACGAGATAAAATTCCCTCAAATACACATAAATTGGAGTGAATTAACTCAAGCAATTTCGTATTTCTTACAACACTTTTATGAGGCCTTTTTGTAATCTTAGCTTGGCTACATGGTTTACATTTTTCAAAATTTTTTGACAGTCTTGGAATTAATCCTAAACTACTCATGATTCTCACATATCTACTATTTATATGACACAAACGAGCATGCAAAAAATTAATAGAAGAAAGCGAATAAATTGAATTGGTAGATGTTTTATTATTCTCAACATTCAACTTAAACATTTCATCACAAGCATAACCTTTGCCCACAAATAATCCATTTTTAGTGATTACATAATTATTAGATTCCATAGTTTGGTTGAAGCCAGCATTGTTAAGCAAAAAACTTGACATCAAATTCTTCTCATAGACAGAGTGTAAAGTACATCTTTCAACGTTAATACACGTTCAGAAGTGAATTTCAAATCAATTTCACCACTTCCAAGAACCTTGGTTTTGCTAAAGTCACCAATCATAACATTTTTTTCTTCTTCAAAGGGAGACAAATTGAATCAATTTTTGTCATAACAAATGTGCCTATTAGCACCAGAATCTGCCCACCACCTTTCAACATATTGCACCATATTGATGTCTATAATCATAGCCACTAAAAGCTCTTCAGTTACGTTAGCCTACGGGACAGATTCACGTTTCCAAAATTTGCAAAATCGAGCAACATGCCCACTCTTGCATTAGACAAAACATGATCTACTAAATTGATCTTGTGAAGGGGGTCCTTGGTTCTTATTGTAATTTTTATTCAAGTTCCCTCTCCCTTGAGGTTTATTTTTATTTTTAAAGGTTCTCATTTTAGGCTTCAATTGGCCATTTCTAGGAAAATGATTTTTGGACATATTATGATTGGTTGGAATAAGATTTATCTATGTGGTGGAATTACCATTGCTCTCTTGTGTCGGAATTACCATTGCTCTCTTGTGTCATGAGTGCAGCTTGTCCTCTCACCTCCTCCTCCACACAGATGTGTGTGATCAAAGTCTCCAGGGATCTCTCCTTTTGTTTGTGCCGCAAAGTCTTTTGGAAATCCCTCTAAGATTGTGGTAGTTTATCAACTAACTTAGCTACCACCAAATTGTCTCCAATCTTTATACTTTCGGATCTCTATTCTGCCACAATCATTTGAAAGTTTTGTGCTTGATCCACCATTTGGTAATGGAAAAATTTACTAGTAGCATACTTCTTTGCACCAGCCTCCTCGGTATCATACTTGCTTTGTTCCAAATTTTCTTGACAGAATTATAAGTTGTATCATAATAACCATAGAAATGATTGGCAAGACAATTCAAAAAATAAGAGCAACGATTATATTCATCTTTTTTATACTTATTTTTTCTTGGTAGAATCCTTTGATGGATTCTTTTAAGTGAGGATGTAGGTGACTTTGAGAAGACTCAAGTAGAAGATGACATTTCCTTTCCACCTCTTGAAGTGGGCTTCCTTAAAGGGAACACAAAGAGAAACTGAATAATATTTCTGAATATTATTAATTTGAGATTTGAAAATACACAACATTATTTAGACTGAAGCGCAGCACTTGCTCTCTTTGAAGAGTTTCTGAAGAATGAAAAGACCCAAACGGATAGTCCATCAATTCATATTAGCCCATTAATCACCACAATTAAAAAAATAAAATAGTTTCTTTCCTTTTTAATGTAGGATTAAACATTTTCACTAACTTCTCATCTTTCATATTAACTCCCACATCTTTACATTTAGAAGTAATTAAGCTTACCCACCTATGGTATGCCTTAAATTTAATTTACCCACTTGTGGTTTCATTTTGAACACTTTACCCACCCATGGTTGATTCCGTTTATGCTCTGTAGCCCAGCTCTAATTATTCTATTACTCTAACACGTTTCATCAAAAAATCAAATAAGAAATCAGGTCAAACACTCCTCTTCCACACACTCTCTCATACTTGCTCACCCATTCTAAACCCTTGATTCTACATTGCTACCTGCCTGATTTTTAGACCGAGAAATTGACCAGGGTTTTGTTTATGCAAGGACACCAAGGAAGAAGACCCACCTGATTTCTCCTTTGGTACTTTTCTTATTTTCACAGCTCTCTCTTTTTGACCCTTTGTTTGGTTTCCGAGAAAACCGTCAGAAAATTAGTTTTTTTTTTTTTCCTCTTCTTCTTATTAGTATATGGTTGCTGAGAAAACTAAGGGGGGGAATAGAAATGAAGTAGCTAGCTCAATGGAAACTAAAAATGAAGGAAATGAAAATTTTTTAAGCGTAGTTGGTGTTTGGTTGCTAAGAAAACTGTGGGAGAGAATGGAAATTGAAAAATCTAATCCTTTTTTAGGGGGTCAAATTTACTGTTTGGTTGCAAAGAAAATGAAGGAAATGGAAAAAAGAATGAAACTTTTTTTTTTGGAATTTTTGAATCTGTGATGAACTTTTATTTACTTGGCCCTAATTGCTGTACTAATCTCATTTGGGGGTTTGAATCCAAGTTTTTGTTTGAATGCTGAGAAAATGGAAAATAAAATTTGAAAATTCAATATTATTGTTGTTTTGGTTCTTGGGAAATTGAAGCTCTACTTAACGAAGTCAAAGAGAAAAAAGAAAAAGAATTCAACCCAAGTAGCCTTAAAGGTTGTGTTAGGCTTAATTCTATATGAGTGCATTGCGTTATTATCAGGAAAGAAACTAATTAGAGTACAAAAGTATCATAGAAAATCTTATTTTTCTTTGTTTCACTTTTCATAGATGTAGTTGGAAGTGGGTCTCCTTCCTTGGTGTTCTTGCACAAACAAAACCCAGTCGATTTCTCAGTCTAAAAATCAGGTGGGTAGCAATGTAGAATCAAGGGTTTAGAATGGGTGAGCAAGCGTGAGAAAGTGTGTGGGAGAGAGTGTTTGATCTGATTTCTTGTTGAAACGTGTTAGAGTAACAAAATAACTAGAGATGGGTTAAGGAGCATAGACGGAATGAACCACGGGTGGGTAAAGTGTCAAAAATGAAACCATAAGCGGGTAAGTTAAATTTGAGGCAAACTACAACTAGGTAAACATGTTAGAGTAACAGAATAATTAAAGGTGGGTTATGGAGCATAGACGGAATGCACCACAGGTAGATAAAGTGTCAAAAATGAAACCACAAATGGGTAAGTTAGATTTGAGGCAAACCATAGGTGGGTAAGCTGCATTACCCCTTATATTTATGTAGTAATATAAATCGAATTTAATTATATAATATTAAATGCTCCGACATATGTTATGATTGGAAGTTTAGAAAAATAGACGCTAGGAGTTTGATACCAAATTGGACCACATTCCTCTAATCTGTCTCACGCAAGAGGAAGAGACATAATTATCATCCATTCTAATATATAGAGCGGTGAGAAAGTCAAGTCTCTTTCGGATCAACATTATCAACAAGAATGTATTTCATAATGTAGCAAGAGCAACATTCTCAGCAAGAATGTATCTCATACATCTGCTCATTCTGCTGTATGTAATGAATGTCTCAAAATAGGTGAATTTTATACTCGATTCATTGTGATTTTTTGGGTTAAGACTGATGATGACTTGATGCATAATTAAGAGGATTACGTGACCCATCAGCAATAGTGTCTTCCATTCAAATAGCTTTGAACTAAAATTTGACTACCATAATTTACATAGAGGCACAAGGACTGCATCAAGGCAACCATATATATATTGGCACCTTAAACTTTCTATTTTAGCACGAATACTGCGATTGCCTGACCTTGGGTAGGGTTAAGGCACCATAGGTACAATTACTTCAAGGAACATCACGAAGATTATGGCTTAGAAGGAATAAGACAAATATAAGGTTACATTGGGAAGGGATCCTATCCTTAAAAAATGAGTGTTGCCTTTACAACCTTACATGGGATATGCTTATGTTAAGCATAAATAACATGTATCGCCATGACTTTCTAACCCAACACGTCTGATCTATTATGGGATTCGTTCCCCTACCTATAAATTGAAAATTTATTATCTCATTTGATAAAGTGGACTATCGTAGAACAAGATACCGCAAAGTAGGATCAAGACTCACTCACCTTTCTAATATGTCACATGAGACATGGGCTCCAAATATCTTGGATTTACTTCTCTTGGATTTATTTAATGATATATAAACATTAAAAGTATGACTCCAACTAGTTAAGCCATCTTGGCTTATATCGTGTATCAATCAAATTTTAACCACTAATATCATTGCTAATGTTTTTTTTTTTTTTTTTTAAATTAATTTGTAGAACTATGTTGTCATTTTCTCTACTCAAATTAATAAACCCAAAAGAAATATAAAAATTTTCAATATACGACTTCACATGAAAAAAAGAAATCACTGGAACATTCTTATTAAGAAAAGCCATATAACAAAATATATGAAACAAAATGAAATTTTCTACGTAGTATCTATGCCATCATTTTGTCCAGCAAAAGTGAGGTCCCAATACTTTGTGATAAATCCTTTGGGTAAACTTTCAAACCTAACCCACCTTGCACTCTCCGCTTCTAATTCATACCATAGAAGTTTTGTTTTCAAACCAATGCTCTCTTCCAGGAGGAGTTGCCTGCCATCTTCAGAAACCAATAGGGGTCTATATATTGCCAATAGCTGTGTATTGATCTTGACAAAATTCAATCTATAAATTTTATGCAAAGAGTTGCTTTTCCCATACTCCATCAAACCCCATGTATCAACACTATACTCGGAGTTCAAACTGAAGCACAATCTCCAATTCAGGACTTGCAAATAAGTCCCCCTCCTTTGTTCATTGCTTGGCTGAACTAAGATATCAAATAGTATCAACTTTACACTGAGAAGATTAAAAATTAGAATCGAAACCTTGTTCGGCAACCAAGTCAGCCAATGAAATTCCCCATTCGTATTGATTGCCACCGAATCATAACTAAAATTGATCAATGCTCTTTCTTCCATTGGAAAATCAATTTCCTTCCAAGAATCAGATTTTAGGCTATACCACATGACTATCAATCGAGAATTCATTTTCAAAACTACATAATCATCTTCAAGCGGATAATACCCAAATGCCAACCTAGCTGCCATGGAATACGGTGCCCATTTTGATTAAATCGTTTTATATTTCTAACGTGGGGATTCAAGGCATATTAGAGGTTGTTGCCATGGATTATTGTGCATTATTGGGCACTTCGATGATAGTCCAAACAAAGTTGTGGTATCAAATCCCCACATCAAAAAATATAAAACAATTTTATCGAAACTAGCACCATATTCTATGGTAGCCAGGTTGGCATTTGGGTATTATCCTCTTGAAGATGATTATGTAGTTTTGAAAATGAATTCTTGATTGGAAGTCATTAGGTATAGCTTGAAATCTGATTCTTGGAAGGAAATTGATTTTCCAATGGAAGAAAGCATTGATCAATTTCAGTTATGATTTGCTGGCAATCAATACGAATGGGGCATTTCATTGGCTGACTTGGTTGCCCAACAAGGTTTCGATTCTAATTTTTAATCTTCTTAGCGAAAAGTTGATGCTAGTTGATATCCTAATTCAGCCAAGCAATGAACAAAGGAGGGGGACTTATTTGCGAGTCCTGAATGGGAAGTTGTGCTTCAGTTTGAACTCCGGGTATAGTGTTGATATATGGGGTTTGATGGAGTATGGGAAAAGCAACTCTTAGCATAAAATTTATGAATTGAATTTTGTCAAGATCAATCCCCAACCATTGGCAATATATAGACCCCTATTGGTTTCTGAAGATGGCAGACAACTCCTACTAGAAGAGAGCATTGGTTTGAAAATAGAACTTCTATGGTATGATTTAGAAGCGGAGAGTGCAAGGTGGGTCAGGTTTGAAAGTTTACCCAGAGGATTTATCACAACTATTAGTATTGGGACCTTACTTTTGCTGGACGAAATGATGGAGCATGCGACAAATAGTCCTGAAAATTCAATACGTGGTCTTTAGAGGAAATTGGGAGAGCAATCTGCTTTGATGAGTACGTGTCTTGAGTAACAGAGAATCCAACCGCATAAACTTTGCCATCGAGGTATTCCATGAACAGCTTAATATCCGCATTACTCTTGACGGCCAACTTCAGTTGTTTGATAAAACGAGTGCTGCTCATCATCTTATAGCAATCCTTTGAAAATATACGGAAGCGAATGAGAGAGGTCACGGGTAGTCGCAAGAAAATTTGCATCAATATGTGTTTTCGAATATTCTTCTAAATTGCGGAGCCAGAGAGCTTGACCAGAATCTGGTACATCAGGGGGTTTCCTAAAATTTAGGGGCTGAATAACCTCATAAGGAATCTAGTATAGATTCCATAAATCTTTGTCTGTGTCTCTATTAGATTGCTCTTGATTAGCTAAGAATAACTGCACCAGAACCAACAAGCAACAATTAAGAGTGGATCCTAAATTTCTCATAAAAACCAATAAAAAAGAAGAAAGCATTGGTATATACATTTATACAGATAACAAATTAGAGATGTTAGTCAAAATTTATCCCAAACTAGTCATATTTCAAAACACAAGAATGACGAGACCAGGGAAACATAATTTACTAATTATCTAGAGTTTAATTCACAAAAATTAAGAGTGGATAGTATCAAGTATCAACTCACTTAGACATGAAATAGGATCAATCCCCATCACAAGTTGATGCACTTATTACACTCAATTTAATGTGTATTTGATTTTGTAGAAAATAAATTTGTCATAAATCAAAGCTTTATATGCATTACAGCCAAAGAAACTAACCTGTGATTTATCCCTATGAACAAGTTCAGCCTTTTGAATTTGTAGTCGTCTAACCAAAACGCTTAGGCTGACTATTGGTTCCTTCAGATCTTTTATATCTACATCCTGCTCTAAACAGTCAACTTCTTTCTCCAGTAATGGGCACCTTTAAAGTCCAAGAAGGAAAGTTTCATAAAAAATTTTATAAGCATGGAATGGCCACATAAACTGCCAGGGAAAAGAGTACAAACAATCCAGGAAGAAAAATCAGCAACAAAGTTTCTCACCTAACATTTTCGTGCTCCAGCATTTCTGATTCTTTCCTCCGCATTGTGACCACCTCAGCCATCCTGGCCATCCCAGCCATTAATTCAATATAATAGGCATTCCAGAAAAATGGTTCCACATGCTGCTTGAGATTGGAAAAAATTGAAGCTTTAATTTTATTTTATTTATATCAAATTAACCTCTAGAAATGCATGAATAGTACATAAAATTGCCTTGTTTATCACCTTCAGTCTCCATGATACACAATCATAGAAATTCTGGATAGTGATATGGGAGGCAGATATAATACGCATATATGTACCTCAAAACAAAATGCTAAAATCATATGCTGTGAAATTTATTTGATACTTAGCTAAAAATATACATGACTCTTAACAAAAAGATTCTCAAGAGGCATAACATGTTTTCCTTCAAGGCAATCAGAAATGTGATATACAGTATGCATCTACGCTTCTCTCTATACATAGTTCCTTAATGGAAGAGTTAAATTCTCAATGATACAACTTAGTGTCAAATACTTTTCCCTACAGTTATATAAAGCCTGTCAGCTTCCAGACCAAATCTAGTCATAACATCAGATTATATTACAAGAAACACAAAAATTTTTAAGTGACGTGCACATCTTGTTGGATGGCAGGTATTGAACCCATGATTTCACTCTCTACTCTGTTCTTACAAGTTATAAGAGGTGCCAATGCGCCATTTGAGCTAGAACAAAACTAAAACTACTAAACTAATGAAGTTCTGAGTTGTTTCATACCAAGGACTGAAGCTTTGGCGTTCATATTGAGAACATAACTCATGTAACCATGATGAGGCTTCAAGCTCATGCTCATCACCCTGCAGGGCCTGCACCAACCATTTCAAGTGAGGTGTAATATAAGAACTCCCCTAAGAGAAACTAGAGATAGATTACAAAATCCCAAGAACCAATCTAGGCATGGATTAAGCTTAAATATGGATGATCTCATCCAGTACTGTCAGCAATTACTCATGCATATGTAGTATATAACTTTTGGTCCTTGCCTTATGATTGAACTTAAAAAATATGAGCTCCCAGTCTTATAAAGGTACAGTTTGCTCTCTATTTACAAGACTGAACTGTCCAAAATAGCACCATTTCAGCTTTTGGTCTTGAAATTCCAATGAGGGGAAAAAGACTCCTGGTCAATGGGTGGAAAATGTCATGTAATCTTGAAGAGTCTGAGTATGTCAAATGAAACTATAGTATCAAAGTGAAGTAGCCGGAAATTTTGTATAAGAGTTCATGGAATAAAAACTGACCACATTCCAGCCATGACTTTGTAGTTATTTGGCTTAAGGAGTACATAACTATTTCATATGGGGTTTTTCTAATAATCTATATTATATATATATATATATATATATATATAATAATATGTGAAGCTGAGAGAAACTTAAATTATAATTTCAATTTTGCGCCATGTGTCCTAAATTATTTATTCTTAAAGAGTTTTATTTCTTAATTTTAGAATCAAATGTGGAACCATATCATAAATATTCATCCAAGTGAGTTATTAAGTACAAAAACCAAAAAGTCTAGAATAAATAAATTGTAAAAAAAAAAAAAAATACTTCATAATAATTTTTTAAAAAATGGACAATTTACATTTTATACCTAATAATATCCTTACAAATTTTTTTAAAGAGTTAAAAAAATATATAAATAACTATCAATAGTATTTAAATTATATATATATATATAGGAATTATATTATGCATCTTATTATATTCATGTATATGCATAGTGTTACAAGCTAGTATATATAAAACATTTAAATTATTAATATTCCAAATTATTTAACCAAATTCAATTGCAAGTAAACACTAAACACCCCTGAAATGAATTTATCCAAAAATGCCATCCCATAAGAAGCACAGCCAAAGTGCACTTTATATATATCTATCACCAAATAATTAGTTTAGTAGCATAAATCAGCTACAGATTTTAACACATAAGATTTAACCAACCACAATACTTGCCCACTAATTACCTAAAATTAAGAGAAAAAAAAAATTACACTATAAACATACACGGCTATAAAATCCAGTAATAAGACACACAGATATTCTAGCATTAAAAGCACTTCAACATTTTACCTTCTCCCATTCACCGTTGTTGGCCTTGCTACTCTCAATATCAACCTTCCTTTCCTCATAAAAAGCTTGTAGATACGGTTCACCTCCCTTTCCTTTTCTCGTTTCTCTCCTCCTCTTCTCCTTTTCCTCAATCTGAATGGCATTTTGACTGCACCAAAAATTCATAGAGAAATTAAATAATCTGATTATTCAAATACAAATTAGATCTGGAAAATTCAAATAATCAGAGAACTCCACTCTCAACCAAAAAACATAAATAATAGATAGTAATTAATTAATTTTTTGTGAAATTAAAATTTTTTTTTGCGAGATATAAGTTCACAGATCATTTGAATTTTACAGATTTAAATAAAAAAATTAAACAGGAGTTGAAGCTTAAAGAAGGGCATAGGCTAACACTGGTGGAAAATGAAAAACAGAGAGAAGGATATTCTCAGATTATTGGAATTTTCCGGATCTAATTTTAAAGAGGAGCTAAACCTTAAAGAAGAGCATAGAATAACAATGGTGGAAAATGAAAAACAGAGAGAAGGAAATTCTCAGATTATTCAAATTTTCCAGATCTAATTTGTATTTGAATTGTAAACAGGAGCTAAAGCTTAAAGAAGAGTATAAACTAACAACGGTGGAAAATGAGAAACAGAGAGAAAAATAAATTCTCAGATAATTTGAATTTGAATTGTAAACTGGAGGTAAAGCTTAAAAGAAGAGCTTAGAGTAACAATGGTGGAAAAATGAAAAACAGAGAGAAAAGGAAAGAGAGATTGTATCGGAGATGAAAAACTGAATAAATATGAATCAAACGGATTGGAATGAAAATCCTCACCGCCTCCATTCTTGAAGAGTGAAAATTTCCTTGGACTTCATCTCGGTCGGCAGAGGAGGCACCGCACCGTCGGAGACAAAAACGCCATCGCTGCTAATGTCGTTTTCACCAAAACGACCGTAACCTTTATCGTTCTCGTTCTCCACAGGGATCGGTTTGTACGAAGACTGAGAGAAGCTAGGGTTTAAGCCTTAGGATCCGTAGGTCTCTGGCACGGCGGAGGCATGGTCGACCGGAAAGTCACCATTCTTGTCGTCATTCTCGTTCTCGTTCTCCACTTGAATCGGTTCAAATGAAGGCTGGGAGTAGCTAGGGTTTGGACATTTGAATCCAGGGGCCTCAGGCACGATGGAGCCATAGTCGACGGACAAGTCAGAGTCCGCCGCGAATTCGCCGGAGAAGTCATCAGCGGTTGATGCAGGGAAGGAAGACATTGCTCTCTTTCTCTCGCCATTTCTCTCTCTAAGAAACACACACTTTCTGTGACTAGAAACGACTCACCCTCTCTCACTCTCCAGTATCTCTCTCCCGCTGCGTGACATTTAACTTTTACCTGTTTCAAATACATCTGTCAGCAAATTTTTTACCTTTCACGCTATCTTATTTAAATATTATATCTTTATTTATTCTTTATTTTTTTTTTAATTATCATCTATTATTCCTATGTACGTTTCCAGCATCCATATTTTTCAATAAAAAGAGTAATATGTACAATACTTTTATAAGATTCATAACAAAATATTATGTGAAAAATTATTATTAGTTTTAATTTGAATTCACTGCTAAAATTATTTTTTTAATCATCAATTTGAATTTATTTTACCTCTACACAACCAACAACAAGAACATATACAACAAAGCAAGCAGCAAAGTATGGGAGCAAAAAATAAAAAAATAACTTTATCTTTACCTTTCAACAACAACCATCATGTAAGGATCGAATAAAAAAGAAAATTGAAATCAAATTCAAAGAATGAAATTGAAACGCTTAATGTTTTAATGTCACAATCTTTTTTTTTTTTTTTTTTTTTTGGCATTCTTTTCTAGAAACGTGGTAGATTTTTAAGTAGGGTTTTGTCCTACACATCCCAACATCATTAATTGTAGGGCCTTACTTTCTCTTAGCTTCTGCTTTAACTTTTATAGTATTAGATTAGATATTGATTTGAATCACATGAATAAATTACTAGTTTTCCATCATTCTTTGGACAATATTCTCCCCCCTCCTTGCAATAGTATTTCAGAAAGAGCAATTAAGAATTTTGATTGAATGATTAAATTTATTAGTTTCTAACAATTAACGATTTTTAGATAAGTGGTAATTTATTTATAGTATCAAGGCAGATGGAATTAAGAATGAAATATCTTATAATTTAAAGTCACACCATTACTTGAAGGAAAAATGTTATACAGGTCTTGTGTAATGAACTTATTTACTTCTTTGGATTACCAAAGCATGGTTGAAAAGAAATAATATTCATGATGGCTTATACGGTCTCAAAAGATAAATAAATTCATGATGGCTTATAATTGCCTAACACATATATCTTGGTACATAGTCTTGAGAGATGAGATTAAAAGGCTTAATTATATTATAAATTTCAATACCAAAAGATTTGAAAAATAGCCTGAAAAAATTAGCAAGGGGGAGAATCTTTCCAAACTTAGAATTTAAAAGTTTAGGGAATTGGAGGTAGAAAGCTCTAGTATGGATTTAGGAACTAATTTATGTAGGAAAACAGATCATGCCATATGAACACTATTTAGAAATTCTATCAAACTCTTGCGAGAAGCCAATAACAAATTTGGAAAAGACTTCCGGTTTGAATTCTTTCAAACTCAGGTTTATTTGCCTCCATCTAAAACAACCCTTCTAAAAAAGAATACTTAAAATCACTAAAATGAGTCAACATACACTATATATTGATTACTATCTTAGGCATTAAGCTAATCAGTGCTTTCAATATAAAAAACTTGGCAATCTCAATTTTCAAAAGAGAAAAAAATACTTATCCCAATGAAGACAAACAAATACTAATCACCATAATCTCAGTTAATTATTGTTGGGCTATTTGTTGTTATATTTCAAACTTAACTCCACATCCTCAACACAACCAAACCCATGAAATTTATTCTACAATTTGACATCCAATTCTCTTTTAATAGCATCCAATGATTCATTGTATATTAATAATTGATGAAATTTTTTAAATAATAATAATTTATATCAATACCTGTAAGCTCCTTCAATAAAATCACCAAGCAAGTCTAATTGCTTCCACTATCAGTACTGAATAGAGCCTATAAAACTGTATAGAAACACATAAAAGAACTAAACAAAATTTATAAGCCAACAAATAACAAAAAAAACAACAAAATGGAAAAACAAAAAAAAAAAAACAAAAAACAAAAAACAACTCTATCTCTACCTTTCAACAGAAACCATCATAAAAGGATTGGAGAAAAAAGAATTAAAATTAAACTACAATAGTAGATAGTTAGTTGAATGAATTAAAACCCACAACATGTATTCCTCCTTCTCCTCATTCATAAATGGATTTCTTTAATGTCCACATCCAATTAATTACATGACCTAGCCAGCAGCAAGAATTATTTCTAATAGTACTGAATAGACAATCACTTTTAAGTGAATGCATTAACACCACTCACAATTTTACATGAAATCTATATCAATACCTGTAAGCTCCTTCAGCAAAACCTGACATTTATCAAAATTCATCATCTACCACTATATATTGATGCAAGAAGGTCACTCCTAAAAATAAATGATTTCTAAACATCATAACATAATGAAAATGATAAATGTAAGAGTCTATAGAATAACACATAGGAATGCAATGAAAACAATAGTGTGAACCATGAATCAAATTAAAGTAAATTTACATATGGTTTATCATATTTGTGGTTTTCTTACTAAGTCTTAGTGATACCCATTGAGAAGCTTCAAACAAGGTAAAAAAAAATTAAAAATTAAAAGAAATCCTTTAACAGACCTTTTCTTTTAAAGATATATAGATAATAGGTCATACAGTATCAATTGATTTGTGGTAAATTATGATGAAATAAGCTTCGAGGCCCCAATATTTATAATTCACTTAAGTCAGAAAGTAAATTCCCGAAGTCATAATCTATTTATTCTAAAGACAACCACACAAAAATACATGTAAACACTAATAGTTCTATATAAACAAAATTAAAACTTAAAGAAATAAAAATTGAAAGAAGAAGATGAAGAATAAGAAATATTGGAAGAAATTCTTACCCCAAAATTCTTAGCCGCAAGTTCATGTTGTCTTTCCCACCATGCCTCTTGCTTTTGCACATCCCTTACAAAACTCACTCTAACTTAAAACACCTAAGCAATCCCAACCAAAATGAAAATATCACCCATTGAAAAGCCATTAAAGAGTCAAACTTTACACATATAAATAGAGAAAAAAGACAAACTTTACACACATACACATATACATGGAGAAAGATAGAGACCTTGCAGGTAGTGTAGATATCAATGGCTTGAATTGAAAATTGAAAGGGGCTGTACAAAGGTCTGAAATAGGTGGACAACCTAGGTGCTTTAGTTGGGATATTGAACAGTATAGGAACATATAAATAACAAATCACAACACAGATAGGAACATAAAAATTCAATGCGTCCAATAATTTGAATTATCTAAACCCTCTGCATCTAAACCCATCAATCTATGAATTCAATTATAATTCACCCATGATCCAATTCTACGCATCACGTATGAAAATAATAATAATAGCAAAGTAATGTAAATCTAGAACCAATAACCAAAAATTAAAGAAAGAATCTTCGCCCTCTAGAGGAAGAAGCCCAAGTTTGAAAACCCACTAAAGTGTTCGACTTCTACCACAATAAGATATAAAGCAGAAGAAACCATAGCCCTTAAAGTAAATACAATTAAACTCAATCATTAATGGCCATATGTCTCCAATTTGTGTCACCAACAATAGAGCAGAAAAATATACAAAACAACAAATCTAATGTTGACAAATAAGTTGTGCTAATTTGTTCCCTTTGCAATCACTTATCACATATCTCTTTAATTAAGATTTTTATGTGTTTCATTTGCTAGAATAGCTTAAAATTTCTTTTTAAGCAACTCAATTGACATTTTAGTTGCCCAAATAATTATTTAATCAAACAAAAGATTAAGCTAAGCTAAATCAGATGTGCTAAAATCTAGATAGCAAAATAAAGCAAAGCTTGAAGGTAAAGCAAAACTTGTAGGATTGTTGTCAGATTTTGATAGTTAGGAGGCTCTTCAATACTATCTCCACTTTCTTACAAAATAGATAGTGTCAAAATATATTTTTTTTCTATAGAGAAACTATTTATGAGCAATTTGACAAAGATTTTTCTAGAAATTGAATAATTACTGAATCACACAAAAAGGAATTATGTTAACCCACTTCCATGTATGGCACATAATTCCAAGATCCTACCTATATAAATCAAATTATAACATATGCTTCTTTTCTAACGCTCATCGTGTTCTTCCCAACTCATGACTAAAGTTTATCAACCATATTCTTGTCACTTCTGCACTTCTCAAACATCTACAATCAGTAAAAGTCCTAAATGAAAAATTATGCAACCCACATCTAAATTTGAGTCTGTCCATATAGGCTATGTCTATATGTAGAGCATCATTATATCACTCTATAGAAACTACATAGAAAATAAAGGTAGCACAACCCACAATCAATTAAGCACAAGCACATATTGCTCAAAGAACATACATTTGAACTACTACAGACAAGGAGCAAGGTACCTTACCATGTCAAACCTGAATTATGCGCCTGGGCAATCAAATCCTTATAGGGAGGAGTCTAAATCATGGGCAAACTAGTAGCTTGAATTTTACTTGGCTTTTGGAATTTCATCTCAATATATAAATCCTTCAATAGTTCTTTTGACAGATTCAAGTCCTCAAAAGTACTCACTGATGTATACAGGGTATCATTGACAGTAACCTACATCACATTAACCCCCTAATATATATTTTTTTGATAAGTAAACCCCCTAATATATCAAAACCCAAAATTGAAAACTGAACAAAACATATCTATAAGACTCAACTATACATGTGTGTCTCTGCATTCATGTTCTAAGTAACATAATAATAGGAATTAAAACTATAGAACACTATACCTATTACCACATTGTATAAGCATCAAAACAAAAAATAATATCAATGATAAAGATTCAAAAACCTAATAGGATCTGAAACTGTAAGGACACAAAGTTCGCTTGGGCCCAAATAGATGACTGGGCCGGCCCAAGTGGCCTTTACAATAGAATTTGTAGAGAATGGGTTCTAAGCCTAGACCTCCCGGTACTATTGAGAGATGCTGCGTAAGGTCCAAATGCGCTTCTGAGACATGGTTGGCTAATGGGGCGGACTAATTCCCTTTCCGGACGTGCGCCGAGGAGATTCCGGGCTGACTGGCGTTCTCTTCTTCAAGGGAGAGAACCTTCTTCTCTTTCTCAGTAAAAATTCTGGATCCCCTTTTCATGGTATCTCCCCCTCCATTTATACCTCCCACTCCTGGCTCTCACCTGTCTTTTCCCAGAAAACGCTCCCCAATGCCCCCAGGGCCATTCCCCGTCCCTTCAGAAGTCGTTTCCCCATTAATGCGGCCAGGCGGGTAGGTGGGAAGTCTTTAATGCGGTGGCAGGAACACTGTGTAGTGCATGTCCCCCTTGTCCCCCCCCCCTTCGGCGTATCATTGGGGCGTGGGGTGGCTTGCCGAGGTCCGGAGACGCTTTTCCAGGTGCTCTGCTGCAGTGTCCTGCTCTCAATTCAACGTCCGAGGAGACGTTCTCCTCGGCTCGTCTCTGGTGGCTGGGTAGGCTGACCCTTGGGCCCCAGTGTTAGAGGGCCTTGCTCCCGTCATGCGGCCCACCTAGCGGAACTCGCGTCCTCGGACTAGGCCCAAAGCCCACAGGGTGCCTGGGCGCCGTACCCCCCCACAATAGCCCCTCAAGAACTCGTTTGACTCTGATCCGAGGAGGCAAACGGGTTGTTGATCCACAAACTTTCTCTCCACGTGTCGTTTAAATCACCGCACGTGCGGAGTATGCCTGCGCCCTTTGGACGCCTCTTTGGCGCTTCGTAACGCGCAACGCCTGCATTTAATGCGCTGGGTAACTCCCTGTCGCGCACGTTCTACGGTGAGATGGAGATCTAACGGCCTGGATCTGCCCCGAAGATTCGAGCGGGATACTTCCCCCAAACCGCTATTTCCCAATCATCTAAAGCACTTTGGTAGACGCGATACTCATTATTTGCTTCAGAGAACAAACTCACTGCAGAGCCATCCAACTCCTTTCTTTCTCCCAACAAGCTCCCCAAGTGCACGCGTCTCTTCTCTTGTGTAAGTTTTTCCTCGGCTGTCAGCTCCCCTCTCATTCCTTCACGAGTCTACTTCCCTAGTTTCGAGTCTATGGGTAGATTTAAGTGTTTAGTGGATACGCCCTTCGGCATGGAAGGATTCCGGGCCAAGTATCACATTTCTATCGATGTGGGACTGGAATACTGTGCCCCTGGGGCCGTGGCGGGCTCCAGGCAAGCGGGGCAGGTCGTCATCCCCATTATTGCCTTTCTAGAGGGCGGGATGACCCTCCCTATGAAGGAGGTGACCAGGGAGTACCTCCGCAACCATAGGCTATGCCCAGACCAGTGCGCGCCCAATGTGTTTAGAATCCTAGGTTGCGTCGACGCTCTTAACGAGCAAATGGGCCTCCACCTTACATGGCACGATGTCGTCTACATGTATGAGTGTCACCGGCTGAAAGACGCAGGTTACTACCTCAAGTCGAGGTCTAGCGCGGTCCTGCTGGTCTCCTGTCTGCCAAAGTCCAACAAGGGTATGAAGGACGACTATCTCCTTGTTACTGGGAGGTGGTACGACGGTCCCCATTGCTCGGTGAGGGCGGGGCAGCCAGGTGTGACTCCCTAGGGTTTAAGAGCTTTAGCTTGCGTGACCTTCCCCCATTTTAGTTCCCTTCGTAGCTTTGTTGTCACTTGTTGCCGTTCTTTTCGTTTCTGCCGGGCGTGTCTAACTCCGTTTGCCTTCTCTCCTCCTTTCTTGCAGATAAGCGACATACGTCTCCCAACTTGGGCAACGTCAACGTCCAAGATCTCAACAGAGTCCTGAGGTCCGAGGTCTTTGTGAACGACGATCTCCAAGTCAGAGCTGCTCACCTGATTCTGGGGTACAATCCCCTCTCCAAAGTTTTTAGCGAGGTTGACGACGCCATTCTTGCCGGCCACAAAAGGCGAGCTCGGATAGACGTCCATTACGAGGGCTTTCTTGCTCCCCGAGCCCTGCCAGACGAGCCTTCCACGATCTTGTACGGCCAACCTCTTCAGGCCACTCCTTTAGCCGCTCATCACGAAGTCCAGGCAGTCCGAGAAGGCTCCGTGACTTCGTCCTCATCTCTGGGCGACGAGATTGATAGGTTCAATCTAGAGGAAGCCGAGAGACCGTTGGCGGGACACGTGGTCGATATCTCCGACGAAGAAGGGACCGCCTCGGACAGGCACTCTGGTATCCCGGGATTGATAGTTGCCAAACCGGAGGTGTCCTCGGACGAAGAGGAAGACATGTCGAGATTGAAGGAGCTTTTTGCCAAGAAGAGGGGGATCAAAGCCCCCCAAGACGATGCTTCCCGGTCCCAACCGGGGATACTCCCGCCTCCGCCTCCGCCTCCCCCTCCCTCTCCCTCCGACCCCCTCGTTCCTCCTCCCGACGGTCAAAAGAAAAGAAGGAACGAGAACGAGGAGGCAGACAGAGAGAAAGAGAAAAAGCAGAAGCACCACAGGCAGGTGCAGCAGCAACAACAATAGCAGCAACAGCTAGTTGCCAAGGGAGGGGGCAGAGCCTCTTCTCTAGAAAGTGGGGAAATCCGCGGGCAAGCTGAGGTCCGCCGAGGTGAGCCCAGCTGGTTTCCCCCTTTGGAAGTGGACGGGGCTCCAATCTCATCCCAAGCGAGCCTCCGAGACTACCAGAGGGGCCACGCCCTCCACCTTGCCAACTCGCTGGAGAAGCCTCTACTCCTACCAAGGGACATGGAGGAGCTGGGGAGGACGGGCCGCACGCGTCTCTTCCTCTCTCTCAAGAGGAATTTAGGCCTGGTAAGCTTCAAGCATTTCTGCCCCTCACTGTTGCCTATGTCCTTCAACAAATTTCTGGGGTAACCTGTACCTAACAAACTTCTGCTGATGCCTTTCACACAGGCTATACAGGAGGCCTTTGCTGCCGACGCCTTGGTCGAGCATTATCAGGTCCAAGTCGGCTCCGAGCAGGCAGCCAAGGCCGAGGCCGTGAAGGACCTTGGTCGGGCCGAGGCGGAGAAGGCTGAACTGAGCGCTAAGCTGACCCTGGAGCAGACGGAGAGGAAGAGTTTAGATGCTGGCCTTAAGAACGCGACGGCGCAGGCAGAAGCCCAGCGCAAGCTCTTACAGCAAAGGGACGAGGCCCTGGCCCAGGCGGGGCAGGAGGTCTCGAATTTGAAGAAAGAGCTCGCGCAGGCGGAGGAAGCGGCCCGGACTGTGAGGGAGACCGTGGACGCCGCTATAGAGGCCGCCCACAACAAGGGGGTGGAGGAGACTGAGGAACACCTGACGGAGGAGTTGGGCGAGCTGTGCAGAGAATATTGCCAGCAGGTCTGGGCGGAGGCCCTTAATGCTGCGGGTATCCCTGCCGACTCCGAGCTGAGGGGTGCAGGGAAAATCTGGTACCCAGCAGATATCCGACTGGTCGATGATGCTCCCCCTATTTCGGCCCCCTCCTCCTCTGACCAAGTCTTGCCCCCTCAAGAGGTGAGCGCTCCGGCAACGGGGCCGAGCGAGCCGGCCGACCGGGTTTCACCTCCTCCCAAACCTAGGGACAAAGGAAAGGAAATTCAAGATCCGTTCGAGATTGCGCCGGAACGAGCTAAGATGGAGGGCAAGACCAAGGAGGCGCCATTAAAGATCCTCAGGTAGGCAGCGACGGCCCTCTCCCTCTCTCCCCAAGTTATTTTGTTGTTTTTGCGAATCGTCATTAGATAGGCTTCATTCAGTTTGTTTGTAATTCCTTTCATTTTCACTTTGTATTGAACAGTTTTATTATACATGCATTCCGTTTCCTTTCCCTTATAGTGTAATTTCCCTGGTGCGTTATGTTCATTATGCTGTTGCTTCGTGTTCATCATTTACGTGTCGCATGTTAGCACGCGCGATTCAACCCATTATCATTGCCAGATTGCATGTTAAATTTGTCCGAGGCATGACACGAATATTTTGTAACCCGTAATTTCAAACAACAAACCTCACGTGTTAAACAATTTCATAAGGCATGAAGTCCGAGAGTCCGGCTGAATCGAGGTCGGCATTATCACGTAAATTGAGTGTCCGAGGTTAACATTAACACTTAATTTGACCAGTAAAACGAATATGAATTAAAATTTTCCGAAGGCCGAAGGTGTAAGGACCTGGCATAGCTCCAGTTGACATTTAACACTCAAGTAAAACTTGGACCGTGCTAATTTTTTCCCAAGGCAGAAGGTCCGAGGACCTGGCGTAACCAAGGTTGACATTAACACTTAAATAAAATTCGGGCCGTGTCAAATTTTCCCAAGGCAGAAGGTCCGAGGACCTGGCGTAACCAAGGTTGACATTAACACTTAAATAAAATTTGGGCCGTGTCAAATTTTCCCAAGGCAGAAGGTCCGAGGACCTGGCGTAACCAAGGTTGACATTAACACTTAAATAAAATTCGGGCCGTGTCAAATTTTCCCAAGGCAGAAGGTCCGAGGACCTGGCGTAACCAAGGTTGACATTAACACTTAAATAAAATTCGGGCCGTGTCAAATTTTCCCAAGGCAGAAGGTCCGAGGACCGGGCGTAACCAAGGTTGACATTAACACTTGAATAAAATTTGGGCCGTGTCAAATTTTCCCAAGGCAGAAGGTCCGAGGACCTGGCGTAACCAAGGTTGACATTAACACTTAAATAAAATTCGGGCCGTGTCAAATTTTCCCAAGGCAGAAGGTCCGAGGACCTGGCGTAACCAAGGTTGACATTAACACTTGAATAAAATTTGGGCCGTGTCAAATTTTCCCAAGGCAGAAGATCCGAGGACCTGGCGTAACCAAGGTTGACATTAACACTTAAATAAAATTTGGGCCGTGTCAAATTTTCCCAAGGCAGAAGGTTCGAGGACCTGGCGTAACCAAGGTTGACATTAACACTTAAATAAAATTTGATTGAACGGATAGGGATAATAGTATTCGACAATTGGCGCGATGCAATGATACCTAAATACATGGCGGACATACTTTTCATTAGTAGTAGTACCTTCGAAGATTATTGACATTGAAGGGTCGTTTTACATGCTTGTTGTCCAGGTCGGCTAGGTAATATGCTCCCAGACCGGCCACTGAGGTTATCCGGTAGGGACCCTCCCAATTCGGCCCCAACTTCCCCCACGATGGGTCCTTTGCCGTCCCTACGACCTTTTTTAAGACCAAGTCTCCCGGGGCGAGAGGTCTGGACCGCACGTGAGAGTCGTACCCCCGTTTGAGCTGCTGTTGGTAACTGGCTAGTCGGACCATGGCGTTTTCCCGCCTTTCTTCCACCAAGTCCAACCCCTCCCGTAGCATGTTGTCGTTGGCTTCTGGGGCGAAGGACTGTGTCCTCATCGTTGGGAACCCCATCTCCACGGGAATCACGGCCTTGGCGCCATACGTCATCGCGAAAGGAGTCTCGCCGGTGGATCTTCGCGGCGTGGTTCGGTAAGTCCATAACACGTGCGGTACCTCATCCACCTACCGGCCCTTTGCATCATCTAGTCTTTTCTTGAGCCCATTGACTATCGACTTGTTCGTGGCTTCAGCCTGGCCGTTCCCCTGCGGGTAAGCTGGGGTGGAGTACCTATTCGTGATGCCGAAGTCTCCACAGTACTTCCGGAAGGCTTTGCTGTCGAACTGCAGCCCATTGTCCGAGATGAGGGTGCGGGGAATTCCAAATCTGGTGATGATATTCTTCCAGACGAATCTCTTCGCGTCCACGTCCCGGATATTCGAGAGCGGCTCGGCCTCGACCCATTTAGTGAAGTAGTCCGTCCCGACAAGCAGCCATCGCTTATTGCCCGCTGCCCTTGGAAACGGTCCCACTATGTCCAAGCCCCACTGTGCGAACGGCCAAGGGCTGACCAAAGGATTGAGTACACCACCAGGTTGGTGGATGTTTGGCGCATACCTCTGACACTGATCGCACTTCCTCGCGTACTCCTGTGCCTCTCTCTGCATGTTCGGCCACCAGTACCCCTGCGTAAGGGCCCTGTGGGCTAGTGACCTTCTGCCCGTGTGGCTTCCGCAAGTCCCCTCGTGTAACTCTTCCAAGAGTTGCTCCGTCCCGTCCGGGTGCACACACAGCAGGTATGGCCCCGAAAACGACCGTTTATAGAGCTTGCCGTCTTCGGACAGCCAGAACCGAGGAGCCTTTCTACGGATCTTGTCGGCCTCAGTCTTGTCCTCGGGCAGCGTGTCGTGTTTCAGGAACAGCGCTATAGGGTCCATCCAACTGGGCCTTGTTCTGATTTGCTGGACTCGCATGGCTTGGCAACCCGTGCCAGCTGGCTTAAGAAGGTCCTCGACGAGAATGACCCGAGGAAGGTCACGTGCCGATGAGGTTGCGAGAGTCGCCAGGGAGTCTGCGTGAGCGTTCCCGCTTCTGGAAACATGCGACAGTGAGAAAGACTCGAACTGGGCCCGTAGGCGCAAGGCGCGCGCTAAATATTCCTGCATCCTTGGCTCCCTTGCCTCCAATTTCCCTTCCACCTGGCCGACCACAAGCTGTGAGTCCGAGAACATTCGGACCGCCTTTCCTCCCATCTTCCAAACCATGCCCATTCCAACTAGCAAGGCTTCGTACTCGGCCTCATTGTTGGTGGCCGGGAACGCTATCCTCAGAGACTTCTCGATGACGATCCCATCCGGCGATATCAGGACTACCCCAGCGCCAGAACCCCTTTGGTTCGAGGCTCCGTCCACGTAAGCTTCCCACACCGGTTGTTTCTCGCATGAGGCTAGGCCGACTAGCTTTCTGTTGAAGCCGCATGCCGCTAGGCTTTCTTCCAGGGAGGGCTCAGTGAACTCTGCTACCAGGTCGGCTAGGACTTGCCCCTTTACAGATGTGCGGGGGAGGTACTTAATGTCGAAAGCCCCTAAAAAGGCCCCCCATTTGGCGATTCTGCTGGAGTAGTCAGCGCTTCGTAGGACGGACTTAAGTGGGAGTTGGGTTAGAACGACGACCGTGTGGGACTGGAAATAGTGCGGGAGCCGACGAGTGGCGTGCACCACAGCTAGCACCGCCTTTTCTAGTGGCAAGTACCGGATCTCAGCCTCCTGCAGGGACTTGCTCACATAATAAACCGGCCTTTGTATACCAGCGTCATCCCTTACCAGGACCAGGCTGACGGCGTGGGCAGCTACCGCTAAATACGCAAATAGGACTTTATCTGGATCGGGGCGGGACATAACTGGGGGCCGAGAGAGGTATTCCTTCAGCTGCTGGAATGCCAGGGAACACTCCTTGGTCCATTCGAACCCCTTCCACTTGTTTAGTAGCTGGAAGAAGGGTCGGCACCTGTTCGCGGAGCGGGAGATGAACCTGCTGAGGGCGGCTGTCATCCCTGCCAGCTTCTGTACTTCCTTCGGGTTTTGGGGCGGTTGTAGGTTACAGATTGCGGTGATCTGCTCGGGATTGGCCTCTATACCCCTGTGAGTAAGCATGTAGCCTAGGAATTTACCAGACCCTACGCCGAAGGAGTACTTAGAGGCATTCAGCCGCAACTTATGTTCCCGCAGAGTCTGGAACGTGCCATCCAGGTCGGCCACATGGTCTGCTACGGCTTTGCTCTTCACGACCATGTCGTCCACGTATACTTCGACGGTCTTTCCCAGCCGTGGCTCGAACATCCGAGTCATCATCCTCTGATGGGTAGCCCCCGCGTTCTTTAGACCGAAGGGCATCACCTTGTAATGGTAGTTGCCGGTGGGGGTCACAAAGGCGGTTTTCTCCTGGTCCTCCAGTGCTAGTGGTATCTGATGATACCCCTGAAAGGCGTCCAAGAAACTCATGCGGGGGTGGCCGACCGTCGCATCCACCAGTTGATCTATGCGCGGCATCGGGAACGGGTCCTTGGGACAGGCCTTGTTGAGGTCCGTGAAGTCCACACACACTCTCCATTTCCCGTTTTTCTTCTTTACCACGACTGTGTGCGCCAACCACTCGGGGTAGAATACTTCCTTGATAGCCCCAGCCCTCTTGAGCTTGATGACCTCCTCCTTCACGGCTTCGGAGTGTTCCGCCGAGGATCGCCGAGGGGGTTGTTTCTTCGGCACTGCCGTCGGGTTAACGTTCAGGTGGTGGCATATGAAGCCTGGGTCGATTCCGGGCATCTTGTGTTCGTCCCATGCGAATACGTCGAGGTTCCTTCTCAAGAACGTAACCAACTCCTCCTTTTCTTCGGTCGGTAAACGAGCCCCAATCTGGAAGAACCTTTCCGGGTCATCGTCCACGGGGACCCTTTCTAGTCCTTCACACGCGGACTCCCCCACCACTGCTGCTCCGGCGGTGGCAGAGGAGGCTAATTGCTATGAGGTCTGAGCTGCCGGGGCCGCGGCTTCGACGTCCGGCCTGCGTAGTATTGCGGCGGTCAGGCACTGCCTCGCCGCGGACTGGCTCCCGATGATTTCCTCGACTTGAGCGCCGAAAGGGAACTTCACCTTGACATGGAGGGTGGAGGGGACAGCCCCTAGGGCGTGCAGCCAAGGTCTCCCCACAATGGCCGTATACGGGGAGTAGGCATCCACCACGATGAAGTCCACCTCTACCACTGCCGGTCCCGACTGCACAGACAATCTGATCTGCCCCTTAGGGATCACCATCTTTCCCTCGAAGCTTATCAGGGGCGAGTCGTAGGCCGAGAGATCCTCTTCCCTCAGGTTCAGCCCCTTGTACAGGTCGGGGTACATGATGTCTGCGGCGCTTCCCTGGTCCACCATCACCCTCTTTACATCATAGCCTCCAATCCTTAGCATTATGACCAGGGCGTCGTCGTGGGGTTGGATGGTCCCTTCCTTGTCGGCGTCCGAGAAGGCTAGTGTGGGCGGCTCATTGCCCTTGATCTTCTTTGGTTCGGGGCCAGAGCCCCCAGCATGGGCTCGCACCACGTTCATCACCCCGGAAGGGCGCGAGCCAGTCCTCCCAAGAGCTGCGAGGATGGCGTTAATGGTTCCCAGAGGAGGCCTCGGTGCGTGCTGGCCCTGACCTGTCGGACCATGATGTTCCCCCGCCCTCCCTTGGTCGTGGACAAACTGCCTCAACTTTCCCTCCTTCGCCAACTGTTCAAGGTAGTAGCGTAGGCTCTTGCAGTTCTCGGTTGTATGGCCGTGCTCTTGATGGTACTGGCAGTGAAGGTTCTGGTTTCGCTTTGAGGGATCTCCTATCATCTTGCTGGGCCATCTAAAGTAGGGTTCGTGGCGGATTTTTTCAAACACCCGCTGCATGGGTTCGCGGAACACGACGCTGACCGCCTGCACTGGGATCCGACGTGGTTGTCCGACAAACTCTCTTCTCGGCCTGATGTTGCTATACCCGTCCGACCTGAAATCCCTCATCTCTTGAGGGATAACCTTCACCCTCGCCTTCACTTGTAGTTGATCCTCCTCCACCCGTGTGTACTCATCGATGCGGTCCATGAGACGTCGGACACTCTTGACAGGCCTCCTGGTTAGCGACTTCCTCAGGTCATGATCGTTTGGCAGGCCGACCTTGAAGGTGCTTATGGCCACCTCGTCGAAGTCCCCATCGATCTCGTTGTACATCTCCCAATACCTGTCAGTATACACCCTGAGGGTTTCTCCCTCTCTCATGGCCATGGACAACAGCGAATCCAGGGGCCGAGGGATCCTGCTGCAGGTGATGAACCGTTCGCCAAATGCCCTGGTGAGCTCTGTGAAGGAATCGACAGAGCTCGGCTTCAGGCCGTTGAACCACCTCATCGCGACGGGCCCCAAGCTGGAGGGGAAGACCTTGCACATCAGGGTCTCATTCTTCGAATGCACCGCCATCCTCTGGCTGAAGTGGCTCACGTGCTCTATTGGGTCCGTCCTCCCGTTGTAAATTGTGAAGGTTGGCTGGGTGAACTTTCTTGGGAGCTTTCCCTTCTCAATCCTCCGAGTGAAGGGCGATTTGGAAATTTGGTGGAGCGCCTTGCTCAGTGCATTGTTGGCCAGGCCTCTGGAGGACGTCCCCTTGTCTCTGAGTGGGCGACGGCGTTCACCCTCCTAGGAAGAAGACTCGCTTAGGGGAGTCCTAGACCTGGAGCTGTCGGAGCCACTACTGGCATCCACTGAGGATCGGTCTGAAGGGGTAGGCGTGCGCCTCCGCCTTTTCCGGCGCAGCTTCCTTCTTAAATGATCAATCTCCCTTTGCAGGGTCTCAACACTTTTCTCGCGGGAGGTTCTACTACCATCGTGTGCATGGCTCCTCCCGCGCGTGCGCTCCGTGTGGACACTGCTCTCGCGCTCTCTTTCCAGCCGCGCAAGATGGTCCTCTTGCTGGGACCCCCTAAACTCTGCTTGGCGTGAACCTGAACCTTGCATGGCACTCCCAGTCCCTTTTCGTCAAGGCTTTCCCACAGACGGCGCCAATTGTAAGGACACAAAGTTGGCTTGGGCCCAAATAGATGACTGGGCCGGCCCAAGTGGCCTTTACAATAGAATTTGTAGAGAATGGGTTCTAAGCCTAGACCTCCCGGTACTATTGAGAGATGCTGCGTAAGGTCCAAATGCGCTTCTGAGACATGGTTGGCTAATGGGGCGGACTAATTCCCTTTCCGGACGTGCGCCGAGGAGATTCCGGGCTGACTGGCGTTCTCTTCTTCAAGGGAGAGAACCTTCTTCTCTTTCTCAGTAAAAATTCTGGATCCCCTTTTCATGGTATCTCCCCCTCCATTTATACCTCCCACTCCTGGCTCTCACCTGTCTTTTCCCAGAAAACGCTCCCCAATGCCCCCAGGGCCATTCCCCGTCCCTTCAGAAGTCGTTTCCCCATTAATGCGGCCAGGCGGGTAGGTGGGAAGTCTTTAATGCGGTGGCAGGAACACTGTGTAGTGCATGTCCCCCTTGTCCCCCCCCCTCGGCGTATCATTGGGGCGTGGGGTGGCTTGCCGAGGTCCAGAGACGCTTTCCCAGGTGCTCTGCTGCAGTGTCCTGCTCTCAATTCCACGTCCGAGGAGACGTTCTCCTCGGCTTTTCTCTGGTGGCTGGGTAGGCTGACCCTTGGGCCCCAGTGTTAGAGGGCCTTGCTCCCGTCATGCGGCCCACCTAGCGGAACTCGCGTTCTCGGACTAGGCCCAAAGCCCACAGGGTGCCTGGGCGCCGTTACCCCCCCCCCCCCACAGAAACTATAATCAAAATCAACACTTTATTTTATTTTAACCAAAAGTAGCAGCAAAGGTACTGAGTTGATCGAAACCCTAATTAAGATCAGGCAAACAAAGAAATTTGAATATTGATGGTACCGTAGTGATGTGAGTGTTTTGGTGTTGTCGATGGTCAAGGCCTTGAAGTTGAGTTCGGCGGTGACTTTGTCCTGTTGCGGAGTTGACGAAGAAGCCATGTCCTCCAAAGGCTCGTCATCTTCTTCGTCGCCCCAGTGTTTCGTCTCCGTCTTTGGAACAAGGATTTCCTGTGGCGGCGGCGGCGGAGCAGCACTAGTAGCCGTGGTGTTTTCTTGAGGCGGTGGCGCTGTCATGGTGGCGGTGTTAGTGGTGTCAACCATTGAGAGAGAGAGAGAGATCGATAAAAAAAAAATTGAGGAGGAGATATATTCTCATAGATAGAGAGTATATATATCTAATAAAAAGAAAAAAAAAATCCGATTTAAAAATTAAAAATAAATACTAACGTGGAAAATTAGGTAAATTTCGGTTACATATATATATATATATATAGTTAGGTTCAAATTACACTTAGTGTAACTCTAAGCAATGTTACACCACTCAATATTTCTTAATTGGATGTGAATTTTGACAAATCCACCGTTAAATTACATTATTTTTATATATTCTTCATACATGTGAAATTTCAAGATGATCAAAGATTAATAGCTAAGTCATCAATCAATTATTTAAATTTAAGTTTTTATAGTTTAAAACAATGCATAAAAGATGAGTTTATGGATCGAATGGCTGATTGATATGAAAATTTGCATGCGTGTTAAGAACATATTGAACATGTAATTTAACGGTTGGATTTTCAAAATATGAATTTAATAAGAAGTTATTGGGTGGTGTAATGTTTCTTAGAGTTACATTAAGTGTAACTTGAACCTAACCCATATATATATATATATATATATATATATATATATATATATAGATTATTTAAAGATGCTCTAAAATTTCAATTGTCACGCCCCGAACCCAAGTATAAAGATGGGAACGTGACAACTGCCGCATGCTTATAAAGTAAGCACCCTACAAGTGTGCAAGGCCTTCTTAGCAACTAAATTTTATCCTCAAAAATTAAATCAAATAAATCCAACATACCTCAACAATTTCTTTATGAATAGATCTCCAATAATTTAATAGGAACAACATCCAATTCTCATGTTCATAATGCCAACTGGCCAATATATAAAAACTATTAGAAGACCATCCAATCTCAAAATCACTAAGCTTCTTTTCTTGCTCACAACACGACATCAAAACTCCCAAAACTTGCTATTCTTCACAATCTGAAAATGGAGGGGAAAAGGGGGGGTGAGTTGACAACTCAATAAGTAATTAAAGTCTTAATAAGTTCTAGCAAGCAATAGATTTGTAAAGTATAAGGTGTAATATGTGTTTTCAAAAGTTGTAATATACTATGGGTTTTTCAAAATATAACTAAGAAGTTTCATAGTCTTAAAATAATAAGTTACAAATAGATCATATACTTTAATCTTATAAATATATCATAGATGGTTAGAAAGTAGTCAGTTTTCCATATATCAAAAACTATAATTTACAATAGGTTCCAAAACTACATAAACAGTTTTAATGACTCAAAATATTTCAAATACTCAAACATTTTCAAATTCACATAGGTAGTTTTAAGGACTCAAATGGTTCAAATATTCAAACGTAATTCATATTGTTAACATTCTTATGGCGATGGTCATGCTATATCCCTGTGACTGGGTATTAGAATACCAATGAATAACCCCCATTGACTGGGTATCAAAGTACCAATGAATAACCTCTATTGGTTTGGGTATCAAAATACCAATGAATAACCCCTATTGGCTGGGTATCAGAGTACCAATGAATAACCCCCATTGGTTTGGGTATCAGAATACCAATGAATAACCCCTATTGGCTGGGTATCAAAGTACCAATGAATAACCTCCCATTGGTTTAGGTATCAGAATCAATTCATAGTCAGATTGTCCATAATCATATATATAAAATCATAGTTTCTAACAAAAATATATCTTATTCAAATACATATATATAATCATATATTCAATATTCAAATATATTTGTGATATTTCTGTATCCTTTACTTTAAATCAATATAGCTAAAAAAACAATTAAATAAAATAAATCTTATATTTAATGCTCATATATATTTTGTGAAAATTCATAATTCTTTACTTGAAATTAGTAATACAATAGAAATAAAATTGTAACAACTATATACAATTTTTAGTAGTTAAAATACACAAAATAAAACCAATTAGGATAAGGTTACTTACCTCCAAAAGCTATTCCAAAAGAAACTTTTCCATAAGAAATCCTCTAAAATCCTTAGATATCACCTAAAACAATTTTTAAATCTTTTTACTCAATAATCAAATAATTTAAGAAAGACTTATAAAGGTACCTAGCCAGAAGAGAAACTACTAAAATATCTAACAACTGTCCACTTTTATCTCACACCAAAATTCTACATATTCATAATATAATTTTACTTCCTATTGCTAATAGTTCCCTAGGAATAAATTCTATATAATTGGCTATACACATAGCCATATATGGTTAAAAGTCAATTTGAAAAGGACACCACCTAGATCTATCTTCTATACGTGTGCTCTTTTTTTCTTTTTAATTTATTTGTTAGTGATTTCAAGTCCACACCATGACTTTTTCTATTCACCAAATCCACAATTCGGTACAACTTCTTAAGGCAGAAACTCGTGCAGAACTAGACTCACCATACTTCACCTTGTGCAACTTCCATCTACACTTACACGCATGACACAATAGTGGGCATAGGAAAAAAAAATCACAATACTGACGCAGAAAAATCTGCAGGTATGACGTTCAGTATACCAAAAAAATAAATCTAAACTTTTATATGTTTGCATCATTATAACTCTTGAATATTTAAATAGTTTCACTACTGGCAAGAATACTCACATAAAAATATACTCTAATTCTAGTTAAAGTTTAGATTTAACAAGAAAGAGATTCCTAGGTTCTTACCTCAAGTGTGTAGTCAAATCTTCTCTACTTGAGTATTATGAGTAGCCTCCTCTATCAAAATATCTCTTTCTATACATTTACTTAATAAGCTTATATATAGCTAGGGTTACAACCTTATTTTCTAAAAACTCCCATAAAATTATAAATTATAAAATTGGCCCCACAAAAGATTTACTTAAATACCCTTTTTTTTCGGGTATTACAATCTCCCCCACTTATAAGAATTCAGTCCTCTGAATTCATCACAAACTGAACCAATTTATCACGCTTTCGTTGCGCTACTCTAAAGCCACAATCGTATTGGTCTATACAAATTTATCTCCCATTACCACTGTAAGAGCAATTAAACTATGAAGAATTCCTTTTCTTCTTCTTTTTTTATGCCTATCACTTGACCCGAATTGCACTATAATTTACCTCCATAGTCAATATAAATTTCAAAATCCACATGTTCAACTAAACCCTGTAAAAACGATAGTTTCTTCAATTAGTAATCTCCAATAATTCTAAATGGTGAAGGAGCTTCCAAGGTTGTGATAAAAGAAAACCACAATCAAAGTCTACCGTAAATCATTATGCTCTAACATCCCATTGAGTTGTATATTACTTCCACTTAAATATAAGTTCAAAACAATTTCACAACATATGCATAGACTTATTCTTCCTCAAAATTTGTAAAATAAAAAATTTCCAAAGCAAATGGAGCCATGATGCTTCCTTTGCATAATACAATACCACTATAAAATCTCTTACTCAATTACCCATAATTTAAGAACAACCATATTACGAAAAATATAAGATTCTTTAACGATATACATATCTCTAGTCTAAATAGCTCTCCAAGTTCCTTTCAATATGAATAAAAGTTCCAAGGCCCATTCATTTAGATTAACCACAATAACTGATTTTCCATAAATTATTAATTTCAACAAAATTCCAAGGCCTAAGTAGTCTCCAAAATTACAACAAGGGATATCTACAATTTTGAGATTCACCATAGACCATTGAATGCTAGCATCCATTTAATTCTATACCTCAAAATTAGGTAGTGCATCCAAAGTTTCAATCCTTCCTCAGTTCAAAACTAATTTACAACATATGCGTATATCACTATATCTTTTCTTCCTCAAGATTTGTAAGAAAAAAAGAAATTCCAAAATCTCTATAAATAATCAATTGAGCATTGATATAAGGTCTTTCATAGAACCTCTATCTTAACCATAGATTATCTTCTCAAATAAGCAACACTTATTCACCTATAATCCCCAAATGATACTTGGCTGGAACTCATTGAAGGGTTGGGTTCCTTATAATTACATTGCCTATTATGTAAACAAATCTCTAAGTATACGTCGGCTAGAAGGGAATAGTCCATGAAATATCTTAACCTCGTTCTTTTTTTTTTTTTTTTTTTAACCTTGGAAATAATATTGTACTAGCAGCCTAGAACTTAGAGTACAATGCAATTTATAATCATTAACCATCTGACAATATAACACAAAAGGTACCAGAATTGGCTATAATTCAAATTGTAATAGTCTCTCAAAACAAACTCTCTTGCCACCCAAATCCATCAATATCCAATCAAAATATGGTTCACTAATCCAATTTTTATAATACCACAAACATTGCTTTCAACACACTTCATATTCTATTGAGTCAATCAATTGTCTCTTATTGGCTAAAATCAAAGAATTACATTTTTAGCATCAAAACTTATTCCCCAAAATATTAAACAATCTTCCAAGTCCATTGAAAAGAAATTGAGGACCTCAAACTTCTAAGTAACAGAACGTGTCTCAAAAGCATTTAAGGACTACCTCACACATAAATTAGGCTATGGTAATCCATGTAGGTCAACCCTAATAAGAACAATGATTCAAAGGAAGTCGGACCTTAACATTAGATTCCAAGGAAGTCCACCGATATATTACTAATTCTTTAAATACCCTCCAGATTATATAATAATATATAATATAATGTGAACTACTATAAGCACAAATTGATTTTCCTTCACACGACAAACCTTCTATTAATTTCCTAACTCCATATAAACTAAAATCAAGGAATCGTAGCTCTAACATCTAACTCTAACCCCTAAATAAAGTTTTGCAATTTCCAATTCCCTAAAACCACTCCAAATTCTGAATAGGACATACAGTAAACTATCATTCAATAATTTGACCTATGAGAATCCCCAACAGATCAAACTAACCTCAGGTAGGTCAACTATATTAGGCAAGACTATCAAACGAGTTTACAGAAGACCAGTCACAAAATAGCAGGAAGATTTCCTTTGCTTGTGCTTTTCTTGCTCTCTTTTCCTTTTTAATATGAAGAAGAAGTTTTAATGACCAATTTGATCAATTACAAAATTTTCAAGAATAAAATACACCCATTTAATTCTAGTATAAGAACATAAAAGTATATCAATTAAAATCCTCCTTTTTGTTTTATAAGTCATGCAGACATAACCCAAGAGACATAAATATCAAATCCTTCAAATATGATCTAACAAATCATCATATGATGGAACCTCACTTACAATTCTCATCAAATCATCAAAAGAACACTATCTATGACCTAATAACATTAAAAAACAATGGCGTAGATTTCATTCTAAATCAAAACCTAGCATAAAGTCTACAAGATCATAACCTAAGCTCTGATACCATTAAAATTGTCACGTCTTGAACCCAAGTATAAAGATGAGAACGTGTCAACTGCCGCAATCTTATAAAGTAAGCACCCTACAAGTGTGCAAGGCCTTCTTAGCAACTAAATTTTATCCTCAAAAATTAAATCAAATAAATCCAAAATACCTTAACAATTTCTTTATGAATAGATCTCCAATAATTTAATAGGAACAAAATCCAATTCTCATGTACATAATGCCAACTGGCCAATATATAAAAACTATTAGAAGACCATCCAATCTCAAAATCACTAAGCTTCTTTTCCTGCTCACAACACGACATCAAAACTCCCAAAACTTGCTATTCTTCACAATCTGAAACTGGAGGGGGAAAAGGGGAGTGAGTTGACAACACAATAAGTAACCAAAGTCCTAATAAGTTCTATCAAGTAATAGATTTGTAAAGTATAAGATGTAATATGTGTTTTCAAAAGTTATAATATACTATGGGTTTTTCAAAATATAACTAAGAAGTTTCATAGTCTTAAAATAATAAGTTACAAATAGATCACATACTTTAATCTTACAAATATATCATAGATGGTTAGAAAGTAGTCAGTTTTCCATATATCAAAAACTATAACTTACAATAGGTTCCAAAAATACATAAGCAGTTTTAATGACTCAAAATATTTCAAATACTCAAACATTTTCAAATTCACATAGGTAGTTTTAAGGGCTCAAATGGTTCAAATATTCAAACGTAATTCATATTGTTAACATTCTTATGACGATGGTCACGCTATATCCCCGTGACTGGACATCAAAATGCCAATGAATAACCCCCATTGTCTGGGTATCAAAGTACCAATGAATAACCCTTATTGGTTTGAGTATCAGAATACCAATGAATAACCTCCATTAGCTGGGTATCAGAGTACCAATGAATAACCCCCATTGGTTTGGGTATCAGAATACCGATGAATAACCCCTATTGGCTGGGTATCAGAGTACCAATGAATAACCCCCATTGGTTTGGGTATCGGAATCAATTCATAGTCAGATTGTCTATAATCATATATATGAAATCATAGTTTCTAACAAAAATATATCTTATTCAAATACATATATATAATCATATATTCAATATTCAAATATATTTGTGATATTTCTGTATCCTTTACTTTAAATCAATATAGCTAAAAAAACAATTAAATAAAATAAATCTTATATTCAATGCTCATATATATTTTGTGAAAATTCATAATTCTTTACTTGAAATCAGTAATACAATAGAAATAAAATTGTAACAACTATATACAATTTTTAGTAGTTAAAATACACAAAATAAAACCAATTAGGATAAGGTTACTTACTTCTAAAAGCTATTTCAAAAGGAACTTTTCCATAAGAAATCCTCTAAAATCCTTAGATATCACCTAAAACAATTTTCAAATCTTTTTACCTCAATAATCAAATAATTTAATAAAGACTTATAAAGGTACCTGGCCAGAAGAGAAACTACTAAAATATCTAACAACTGTCCACTGTTTATCTCACACCAAAATTTTACATATTCATAATATAATTTTACTTCCTACTGCTAATAGTTCCCTAGGAATAAAGTCTATATAATAGACTATACACATAGCCATATATGGTTAAAAGTCAATTTGAAAAGGACACCACCTAGATCTATCTTCTATACGTGTGCTCTTTTTTTCTTTTTAATTTATTTGTTAGAGACTTCAAGTCCACACCATGACTTTTTCTATTCACCAAATCCACAATTCGGTACAACTTCTTAAGGCAGAAACTCGTGCAGAACTAGACTCACCGTGCTTCACCTTATGCAACTTCCATCTACACTTACATGCATGACACAATAGTGGGCATAGCAAAAAAAAAATCACAATACTGATGCAGAAAAATCTGCAGGTACGACGTTCAGTGTACCAAAAAAATAAATCTAAACTTTTATATGTTTGCATCATTATAACTCTTGAATATTTAAATATTTTCACTACTGGCCAGAATACTCGCATAAAAATATACTCTAATTCCAGTTAAAGTTTAGATTTAACAAGAAAGAGATTCCTAGGTTCTTAGCTCAAGTGTGTAGTCAAATCTTCTCTACTTGAGTATTTTGGGTAGCCTCCTCTATCAAAATATCTCTTTCTATACATTTACTTAATAAGCTTATATATAGCTAGGGTTACAACCTTATTTTCTAAAAGCTCCCTTATAATTATAAATCTTCACAAAAACTACGAATAATGTATGCGACTTCGAACTTTATTCAATGTATAACTTCTCCTTGAACCTCGATTAGTACTTTTTGGTATTTTCAGCAGATATATGTAAGATTTAAATCATCCCGCCTTCGTTAGCAATGTGTCAAAGAAAAATGTACAATCATCCATTACATAAACACCCATGGATGAAATATTAAATAATTTAAGTTCTAGTTGTACACATGTGATGACCTCCACCTTGAATGTATATTCAAAAAGGAAACCAAGATATGGATATCAAAGTAAGTGTTGAGTCACCTTAGTCAAATGAGAAGGTCCAGGGTTATAGCAAAGTGTCATAACATTTTCACAACACCCTTAATTTGAGTTGGTGTTCTGAGTTTTGCCTATGGACTTCCATGTTGTAACTGGGTAGCGCCTTTCTCCTTTCCCTCATCATGGTTTGGTCCCACCCAACCAAAGGAGTTAATTATGTACCATACCAGTACCTAGGCTGGTATAGGAACACTGCTATGTTGTTTCAATATTTAAATACCGGCTATTCCAAGGTTGTTTCGATTGTATTGAACATACAGAATTTCAGCCAAAAGATGAAAATATCAAACAACAAAAATATAAATAAAAGAAAAAGAGAAAGAAATCAGCAATTAAAAAAAACATGGCCCTCGTCACTGCCATCGCTTCTATTTTTTTGATAGTAATCTCTATTCCACTGATTGTCCCCCCTCCTCCATTTCTTCCTCTTTTTTTTATTCGCCTAGACGTGGACTCTTGTGTTTCACTTTAATTTTGCCGCTCAAATAGTTGTTTTTTTTTTTTTTTTATAAATTTTTATATTATAAAACAAATAATTTGCTATTAAAATGGAATTGGTTTAGAAACTTACGGTAGTAGATTGTCTTTATTTTTATTGTTCTGGATATATTGTGTGGAGCCTTTTAAAGTGTAATTGGTTTGAAACTTTGAATGGTTAGTTGCTAAAATTTTATAAAACCAGTTTATTATAGTGTGAACTGTAGTGCTGACGTGTGTGCATAGTATGTATTTTGTCTGTATTTGGCTTCTTTTGTTTGTACAATCATTTTTTTATTTGTGATTTGTCCTTACCTATAAAAAATAAGTTAGTACGGTTGGGTTTTGTGGAGCCTAATTGTGTTTGATCTAGTTGACAACTCGACTCGACCCGACCTAAATAATATTGCATGGTTTTTAATGGGAAATTTTCTGAGACTTAGTTTATGGAGCGGAGGTTTAGCTTGTTTTGTAGCCCATTGTGAATCTGTGCGCAGAATATTGAAAAAAAGTTGTTTTGGTGATTAGGATTTTCGGTTGTTGTTTTTGAGAGAGAGAAAAACTATAGCCGCACTTTGTATATTTTTCCCTAATAATAGTACAATTCCTGCAACTCCGTGGACGTAGACAAATTGCAAAACTACGTAAATACTGTCTTGTGCGTGTGATTATTTTTCTTTGGCGTGTGTTTTTTCTATTTTTGTTTCTCACAAATTGGAAATTGCATGTTAATTCCCTACAAGTACAAATTTAATATTGATGATTTCTGTCATTTAAAAGAAGGCCGTGTTCTTTTTTAATAGATAAAATTGTATTTTAATATATTAAGAAATAATTATTTTGTGTTTTTTCATTTGTTGATAGTTTCTTAATACTAAATAGATGATATATATTTTTTGTTTATATTTTAATCCCCTCAATCAAACTTCTAACTTCGTCTTTGAATCCAAAACAGCTGAAACACATCAGAATGACCTGAAATTATTCTTGGGGGGGAACATGGGGTGTTACTGCCGAAATAGAATGGTAATATAATAGCTATTTCTATGGTTCTACTATTGTTTAAGCTTAGTGTCCGTTTACAACTTCTTTAGCCGTTTGCTAAACTTTTTGCTGAAAGTGTGCTAAATTATACTTGCACTTTAAAAAATTTTGAAAAAGTGAAAAATGATGCAGGAAAAAGTGAGGTTTTAAAAAACTGTACACAAAAACTAAAAGCTAAAAGCTGAAATTGATGCTAAACAGACTCTTAGTCTCTCTAAAGGTTTTATTTTTTTGCATAATTTCTTTTTCTTTCTTAGATAGTTGTAATAAATAAAAGAGAGAGAAAAAAATGCTCTCGAATTAAATAATTTAGCAAGCAATAAATGTGCAATAACACCATATTTTTATTAGAATCCAACAATAAATCCTCAGCTATAGTGTGTGTATGTATATTTTGCTAGCACGTAGAGTATTAGAAGAGAATTTAACCAAATGGTGGATTTATTAAAATTCATATCCAACAAAGAAATATTGAGTGATATAAATAGTCTCAAATCTCACACCGTCTCCATCTAAATAGTCTCCCCTCGATCTAGCTACCTAAAGCTCGAGCTAACGAACTCACATTCTTGTGTTCTTTTTTTTTAACACGTCTATTTTCCCTACATCACCAAACAAAAACATGAATGTATTATTCTCACATTACTTTGGATTCCGACCATCTTTCTTGTACTCATTCTCATCCTCTCTTTGTCATTGATTTTGGAACAAAGGAATGTCAAGAAAGCAACCAACCTTCCCCCAGACCCCCCAAAGCTTCCCATCATTGGCAACCTCCATCAAATTGGAAACACCAACCACCATTCCCTGTGGAATCTCTCTAAAAAATACATATTTAGCTACCATGCTCCTACAATTAGTATTTGTTCATTGTATCATGATACAAGATTGTGTCCACAAATATGAGATTATAGTTTTATTGAATGAGATGAAATTCGATGAGCATACATTAAATTTGACCCCGCCCCCACGTTCAAATCCTGGCTCCATCCTAGTTTCTATCTCTTCATCTTGACTAATTAGTAGCTTTAAAACTACTATATATGGGTACGATATTTTCACATGAATTGTCTACACGACACAACATTTAATTTGTTAGATAACAGCCATTTTCGCGTCACCAGACCACAAATTAATCATCAAACGATAAGAAATAATAATCTAGAGGTATGGATTGGAACGTGTGGAGGATATTGAAAGAGAGCAAAAATGAAAAACCTAGATAAATATTCTGTGTGTTGACTGTAAGATAGACTCGATGGAGGAGTAAAACAAAGAAAATCTGTTTGCTATATGGTTTCATCAATCTTTCTGATGAGTGGATGACCTGGACTTTTGGGATTCCTTCTTAGAAGATTGGTGGTTCCCTCCAAAACTGCTATATGTTAATTTGATTAAAAACAAAATGAATCTTCTTGTGTTAGCCAGTGTTCTTAAAAAGTTCTGGCATATGAAAAAACATTGCAATTGAATCTAAGGTTAACCCTTCTGGCACATGATTAAAAATCCTCTTGGGCTGTTAAGTTTAATCTATTTAAGATTAGTATGTCAATCTTATTATTAGGCTTCTACATCTTATTGTGGATTTTCCTAGCAGGTGTGTAATTGATTCTGTTGCTAACTTTGATGTTTTAAAAATGGCATGACGATTACTTTTAGAAATGCCCTTGATCAGTTTATTTAATGGGATTTCTAAGGGGATGTTTGATAGAGTAGTTTGAGATGAGATTTTTGTATTTTTTTTTTTTTGTAGTTTTTTGTAGTTTATGTTGGGCATATATATGGTTTGATTTTTTTTTTCTTCTATTAAGAATTAAATCCTTCACTAATCAATATTTCACTATGCAAATGGCTCAATTTTGCTAGAGATAATATATTTGTGTGGGCTTTTATTGATGTTTTGTGTAGATAAGCATAGTGCATGGTCTTTTGTTTTTTGTTTTGTTTCGTTTTGTGTGTGTGTGTGTGTGTTTTTTTTTTAATAGAAATGAAAAAAGAAAAAGAAGTGGTACAAATAGTGAGAGTTGAAGACAGATTTATAAGGTATTGCGTAAGATATTATTCCAATGTTCTAGGAAACTATAAGCATATCCGTATGAGTTCTGAAATTTTTGGTTAAATTGGTTTTTGACATTTTGTTGAGTATTTTTATTAAATTGGTTTCGGGGTACCTATCAATGGTTTTTTGTAAAACATAGAAAAATAAACATGATTAGGCTTTTCTTTTCCTTTTTTTAAGAGATAAGAATGGTGAGAGTCTTAGGTTTGAAACTTGAAAGACTCCAAATTATGGCCATGGAAATATTTCATATATGGTGATTATATTGATTCAATCAATATATTTTATTTTCATATCCTTATTGTTTTTGTTTAAGTCCATATTATCATTGTTAAAATTTTCAGTTTATAACTTTATATAATTTTTTTATTTGTATGGAATTCTTTAGGATTTTTCATGCAAGATGGCATGAAGTAGTCTCTTATCAACAAAATTTTCATACCTAAATAAAAAATAACATTGTTAAAATTAGTGAATACGCACAGGTCTTGATTGCTAATTGGCTGTTTTGATATTTCAAGATAAGTCGGACCCTCATACCTCCCTATCAGTGATGACCCTCATATCTATGCAAAATTGTCGACGTGGAAATAAGAAACTGTTAGGACATATGTGATTCATGTTAGGAACATATGTCATTATGTATTTGCTAATCTATTGACGAAATGTACTTTACTTGTAATTGGGTAGATCTAAGATGTGTTTAATACTTCAAGGAACAAGGTTTTAAGTTCAAGTGTTAAAGCCATACAAATCTGTCCAAGAATCAAGTAATGAAGTGCTGGTTTTTAAAGCTTGACAGCTAGTATCTATCGAGATATAAAAAGCTGTCTAAGCCCAAATCTCGACAATTGCTCGACAGGCAGGGTATCTATCAAGAATTATGAAAATCAGATTTTTAGTTCTGATTTCATTTCAATCTGTGAGTATATGTTTGAGCTTTCTTTTCTCACAACTCTAAACATATATAAGGATTTTTTTAAGGGCCGTCACAGTGGATGCACATCAATGCAAAAGTTTTTTACAAGCATATTGTGAACCGGAGACATATGCCCTAGTTCATCTTTCTCTTGAAGAAGCTGTTGTGTTTGTACACTGTAGGGTTTTGTGACCAAGCAACTTCGTGATTTTCATTGTGTGATGAACAGAAGAACTTTGTAGCCAACATCCTTCTTAAGTTGATGATTAAGTCGTGTACTAGGATCTGCATATTTATTGGTTAGTCACATACTGGGAGCCGTGCATTAAAAAGAGAGATTGTCACTACAGAACAAGCCCAATTGGGTATTGGGGTAAGAGTTCAATTGTAGGTTGGTATAAGGTACTGAAATTCTTTTACTTGTAATCGCTTATTATGATAATAGTGAATTCTCGAGAGTGGTGACCTTAAAATCACCTGTGAGGTTTTTTCCCTTGGAGATTTTCCCTATTCGAAAACAAAACACCTTGTCAAATTTATTTTCCGCTACATTTTATTATAGTTGGTGATTTGTTTGTACTGCTACATACATTGCATATTAATTTGATTAATTAATAAATTTGGCTAATTAATCAATTAATTCATCACAAAGGGTCAATACATTTTTGGCCTATCAGAAACCAATGCTAGTGGTCTCTCTACTCCATCATTTTCTTCACTCCAGCTAGTTGCTATCAGGCTATAACCATTAATTGCCACTATTTTAGATCATATATAGCACAGAAAAACCTGCCTTACAATGTCAGCCTACTTTATAATGGGTAAGAGAATTGTTAAGTTGAACGAGATTGCTTAACATGGAAATATTAAAGCCTTTTACAGTTTAATAATTTGGGAGGATATAAGTGACAGGCCACAAACGCGTTGACCCCTTGTGATAATTTAGATCAATTAAATTAGCCCAGTTATTAATTAATCAAATTAACAGATAATATCACGTGGCAGCACAAACAAATCATCAAACTAAGATATGCAGCGGAAAATAAATAACACGGTGATTTGTTCACGAATGGGGAAAATCCTAAGGCAAAAACCCTACCGGGTGATTTAAGGTCACCACTCCTGAAACTCTACTATTATCACAACAAGCAGTTACAAGTAAGGAATCCCAGTACCTCACCAACCTACAGTTGAACTCTTACCCCAATACCCAATTGGACTTGTTCTGTAGTGACAATTTCTCCAGTTTAATGCACGGCTCCCAGTACGTGACTAACCAATGTGATTCCCAGTACGCGGCTTACTCCTTTGCACGAATCCCAGTACGTGACTCACTCACCAACTTGAGGAAGAAAGAATGTTGGCTGCAAAGTTCTTCAAATCATCAGAGATGAACTAGGGCATGAACTTTGTCTCACAGATCACAATTTGCAAAAACAGAGAAGAAGCAACTTGTATCTTGTGATTTCTGCTTTTCTGCTCTTTGCTCACTTTGACGGCCCTTAAAATAATCCTTTTATATGTCTAGGGTTAGGAGAAAAGAAGTCCCAAAGACACACACACGGATTGGACTTGAAACAGACCTGGAAATCTGTTTTCTTTAATTCTCGACAGATAGAGGTGTCGAGAGGTGTCGAGACAGCTGTCGAGGCTCGGGCTAAACAGCTTCTTTAAATCTCGATAGATGTATCTGTCGAGGTATCTATCGAGCTTTAAAATCTTGCACTTCCTTGCTTGTATCTTGGACAGACTTTGACGGCTTCAACACTTAATCTTGAACCACTGTTTCTTGAAGTGTTTAACACATCCTAGATCTACCCAATTACAAGTAAAGTGCGTTTTGTCTAAGGATAAGCCAATTACATAAAATAGCAACATATGTTCACAAGCTTGAATAACTACATATGTCCTAACAATAAGAATTTTGGAGGACATCAATGAGGTACCATTTGTTGATAATCCTTTACACATAGTTGCATCTGTTGGGGGCCCACAACACATCGAATTTGCTATGGAGATGATGAGATTAAAGCCCTCATCTAGTATAGCCCCATTCACCTTACTCTACAAGAAGGGCACACTCAGATGGTGCATTGGCTTCTACAGGTAGATGGAGACCTTGTTTGTGTAAAAGGAAATGAGGGTAGAACTCCTTTGCATGATGTTGCCGTTGCTGCAGCAAAAGAGTGGTAACTTGATCTATTGGACAAATTTCTATCCGACTGTCCTAATTCTATTTTATTTTGTTAAGATTGTCTAACGTTTTTATTTTAAGGCAATTGTTATTATCTATTTTTTATTATTTTTATAAAAAATATTTTTAAACTAAACGACTAAACTCAACTCATCGGCTTTGTATTAATTATTAACGCACAAAACCATACTCATTCATACATAAAATAATACATTATGTATTTACTTAACCAACCAAATTCTTGAACAATCACTAACTTACAATTTCTTTTATGAATTTTACTAACTTTATAACAATAAGTTATTATAACACGATAATAATATATATACATGTAACAAACCCTCTCTATTTTCTAATTATTAAATTATATAAAGTTATATTGTATTTATACTGTACATATAAACATCCACACACATCATTATTCAGACAAATAACATTATAAGAAATAGTAATGCATACAATCAATATTAGACACACTCACACACATAATATAAATTTATAATAAAGAGTGATATTTACAATTTACAAATACATACTCTTACTAGTAGAGTCAGAAATACTTCTAATAAGAGCATAAGATTTAAGTCAAGGTGTGCAAAAATATTTTTAAAAATAAATTATAGTATTAAACTAAGAAAAAAAAATTATATATATATAATTTTTTTTGAAGTCGGGGGTCTCATTTAAACCCCTTGAATAAAGAATAGCGCTGCCCTTGCCTTATTCTAATTTGTACCCTTAAATCTAAGTTGTTTAACATAATATGATTAATAAAATAGTTAAATTTTATGAGACTATTTGTGCATGAACTATTTTATGTGATTTACTTACTAAAGATCTAAATTACAAGTTCTTTGTAAACTCAAAACCTTAGTTCGAAGTCGGTGATAAAATTGACATTTTCATCTATGAAGCCTATAACGTAGGTATCAATTAAGATTTTTTATCTTGATCATGAAAGTGGAGACTTATATGAATAAAATAGCGATTTATAAAGTGAAATTAGATTTTATAAAATATAAGTATAACTAACAAATTATACCAAGACCTATAAATAAAATAGCAATTTACAAAGTGAAAGTTATTTTATGATTTTGTATCACTATGGATATTTTCATGGAGGGGTCGATTGTTTTTATAATAGAGTCTTGGGATTTTATTTAATTAATAAAACCTAAAGTCCAATTATATTTGCATAGTGGCGCTAAATATATGGTGAAAATATCAATTTGGTCTCTATATTTTGAGGTCACAATCAATTTGGTTCTTATTATTTTCAACTTGAAGCTAATTTAGCCTTTATCGCTAACTCACTAATGAAAATTTCCTACGTGGTTAACGAATGACACAATTGGCATGATTGAAGCTTACATGGCTTCTAAAATAATAATAATAATAAATTAGGCTAAAATGCAAAAGCTATCCTCTATGTTTTACAAAAATTTATTTCAGCTCTCTAATTTTCTTTTCGTTCATTTTGTTAGGATTTGAGTTTGTAGTGTTGGCAAACCATAACATAGAGTAAGTCAATTTTATCATTTGAACGAAATTGTAGTTTTGTGCTCATAATAATAAAAGTAAGTCAATTTATGGTTTTAATTTTATCATTTGAACTGAATAGCTAGCAGTTTTTGAGCTTTGTAAACACAAAATCTCAAGTTTGAAAATCAAACAATTGAATTTGTTTTACAAATGTAAACTTGTATTGATAAATTTGTAAGTACAATTCTCTATATTTAATTAGATTTTAATACAATAGAATAATCTTCTGATTTGATATCCTTGAAAATGTCTACTATTCAAGTATCAATTGACCTATTTTGGGCAGTGGGTCCGTGAGAGGTTGGATTCATTCAACACCACCTTGTCATTTTGGCCCACTGGCGTGCATGAAAGTCCCAATACTAAGTCGAGTTCATACTCCAATTCTGGAGAGCGTGCTAGTCCTCACTCCATTTTTCGAAATAAACTTGTTGCTGGCAGTCCAAATTGCTATTGCCCAAACCAGCATTAATTGCCAACAAGATGTACAACTCTCTATTTCTTCGTCTTGAATCATTAGTAGCTTTCAAACTGCCATGCATTGGGGACGGTCTTCTCACATGGATTGTCCACACATGACACAAACTTTAATTTGTTAGGTGAAACACACTGTGCTGAGTGTTGACTGTAAGATAGGAGTAAAGAAAAGAAGGAAAGTGATTTTTCTTTTTTCACTTAATCATTAATCCTTCTGATGAGTGGATGACCTAGACCGTTGGGTTCCTTCTTAGAAGATTTGCGGTATCTATTTAGATGATTACCCCAACATCTTGTTTACTCCAGCTATAAAAATAGACTGCGTTAGCTCCTGCAGTTTACATGCATAAATGATTAGTCCATCATTTGCTTCACTCCTGCTAGCTGCTTTATTTATTTCCACTATTTTTGGTCATAATAGGCAAACCACTATTTTGTTTCATATTAAGGGAAACCTGCCTTAATATATCATATCCTTGTCTAGAATGGATGAGAGAATTGAGAAGTTGAAGCAGGTTGCTCAACATGGAAATATCGATGCCTTTTACAATTTAATTCGGGAGGATGTAAAGCTTTTGGAGGCTATTGATGAGCTACCATTTGTTGATACTCCTTTACATATAGCTGCATCAGTTGGGAACGTCCCATTTGCCATCGAGATGATGAGATTAAAGCCATCACTTGTCAGCAAGCCAAATCCAGATGGGTTTAGCCCTCTTCACCTTGCTCTACTACGTGGGCAAATTGAGATGGTGCGTCGATTTCTACAAGTCGATGGGGACCTTGTTCGCATGAAAGCAAAGGAGGTTATGACTCTTTTGCATTATGCAGTAATAACAGATGATCACCTTGATCTACTGGTCGAATTTCTTTCAGTTTGTTCTCATTCTATTGAAGATGTGACAGTTCGAAATGAGACCGTTTTACATATTTCTCTAAAATACAACAAGTTGGAAGCTTTTAAACTCTTGGTGGGATGGCTCAGACAAAATAGGTCTAAAAATTCCATGTTCTGGGAGAGAAAAGTCTTGAACTGGAAGGATGGAGAAGGAAACACTGTATTGCATGTTGCAATATCCAAAAATCAGCCCCAGGCATGCTCTCTCCATTACTCAATCTACATGCTAAAGAAAAATTATAGTTTGTGTTGTGAATGTTTATCTTGTGTCCAATGGCATGATAATAATTAATTAAGAACTTGTGCTGCAAAATTTTTTTGCATTTCCTTAATTCTTTTATGATAAGGTATATTAGGATCGCTTTACAGAATCCTTAAATTGGCCTCCAAGTCCATAAGCAAATTTTTAATTAAGAATCTGATCAATACTAATATTTTCAAATAGGTTTTCTCATTTTCTTTTTGGTGGATTATGAGAATTGTGGCTTTGCAAATTTATCAATAAACTGAATGTCTAAAAAATGCAAAGATAGAGAATAAAAATAAAGGAATAATTAATTTATGTGTTTCACTGTGTCTTACTGTACAAGAGAGGGTATACAAGTAATGGGCTTGTACAGCAAATAAAGTACTGGGCATGAGTTCAATGGGCTAAGCGTGTATAGTGAACATATATTAACAACTACATTTCCGCATGCAGGCTGTAAATCACTTATTAGCTTCGGGATGTGATGTTGACGTAAACGTTAAGAATTTAGAGGGTAAAACAGCACGGGACATCTTGCAAGAACAAACGCAAGACACAGAAGTGGACAGACTGACCGAGGTTTTGCTACTCCGTGCTGGAGCGAAGAGAGCTTCATCTCTTCCTAAAGTTACTTCTTATGCAGATTATCTAAGGCCTAAAGTCTCACTTCCTGAGAAGTTGCGGATACGGCGTAGTCGTGAAAAGTGGTCAATATCAGATGACAAGCGCAATGCACTTCTGGTGGTTGCTACGCTGCTTATAACAGTGACCTATCAAGGAATACTCAGCCCTCCTGGGGGGCTCAGGCAAGATGACCCAAATTCTGGAACCAATGGGTCTAATGGCATAGCACCTGTGAATCCGGACACCGCAAACAGTGGTGAAAGTACATCTACTAGTAATATTTTTTATTCACACCAAGCAGGCTCAGCCATAGGTTTTAAAAGAACCCCTTTTTGGTTGTTCATTGTGCTAAATTCTGCGACGTTTATGCTCTCATACACAATAATTTTTCAGCTCATTCCACCTGGGTACTTTTATGTGATGTTCCAAGCAGCCCTTTTCTTCCTCTATGTTTGCTATTTTGCTTCATGGACAATCATCGGGGTTTCAGTTTTGACAGCTTTTTTGTTAGTTTTTGTTATTACCCTGCTTTATAATATCGTAATACGAATGGATTTTTCTTCTTGGAGAAAAAGATGGCATAAGGCTAGTCAATAAAAGACTGCAAGGTTCAATTCTAAGGGGTCTTCGGTCTTTCAATTCGTTCCTGGAAGAAGAAAGGTAATTAGCGGGGATTCCTCAATATTGGGATGGAAGAGCTACCTCAACTCAATGACAGTAGATGTAAAAAATAAAGCTGTGCGCATCTGAAATGTATGTCAATTTTTATTTTTGTTTCTTCTCAAGCTAAGAACTTTTTAGTATTAAATTAAGCTTATGTTTCTAAAGGCATAATTGGAGGATTCTAATTGAATTCCGCACTGTCATGTATGCATTATCTAAATTTTGAATTTGTAATCCAAATGATGCTGATTTTATGGCTTGAACATGAGCATGGCAGTCTTTGCACGTGATAATAAATTTTGTTGTTCCTAAATAGTGTTAGGAAAAAGTCAGGCTACTTTTTTTTTTTTTTTTCCATAGAAATCCTACGAAAAATTCTTGTATGAGACAATTTCATAAGATACTTTCTTGAAATCCTACAACTACTACTACTTGAACTCCTTCCCCTTGTACTTATGTGCTTGGGAGGTACCAAGCTGCCTGAGAGGCGGTTGGAAGTTTAGGCTACTTAATTATAACTATTTTTTATTATTACTATACATTTATAGGCATTGACAATGGTGACTCCAGAAGATTTTTCTAGGATAGTTATTAAGAAACTTAAGTTACGTGGATCAGATAGAATATTATAACATTATACTTTTATTATAAAAAAAATTAGTAAAGATACTGTATATCAAATAATTATAATTAAAAAAATCATAAATTTTATGTAACATAGCTTTCATATTTTAAATCCGTATAAACTAAAAAACTATTACATATTTCTTACCAAAAAAATCAATGAAATAATAAATATTATGCATAACTCTTTCATTAAAAAAAAAAAAAAAATTACATACACTAAATGATATATTAATTTTTATTAACTAATAATAATAATAATATAACAGATGTACATGGCTTGACTCTTCTGAGGTAACGAATTAGATTCATAATTAAAAAATTATAATAATAATAATGTTCAAAGCCAAACAATACTAGATAGTTGATGATGTCGAAAATCGTTAGTAAGTCACACGATCCTCACGTGCTCCCGATGAAGAACCTGCACAACACAAAAACTGAAGACCTTAAGAGGAGTACCTGTGTGGTACCGGCCAAATACTCTCCGACGGTCAAGTTAGAGAAATCTCTTATCCACAACTTTAGAGTGCCAGAGCTGGGATGAATTATGCGTTTCTTGATTTGTGAGGGTTTTGAGGTATTTATAGTAGTGTAGGATTGACATTTGTGCCTTGGCCATGAAGTCTTTTCCTTCTAGGAGAGAACCTCTTAGATTTTGTATATTTCTTAGAGTTCTTTTCCTTATAGGAGTCTCCTTGATTAGGGTTAGGCGTGTGGCGCAAGATATCTCCTTATACACGTAAGCGTGGAGGTCAAGTAAGGTTATGGATGGAGTTTCGTTTATCCTCTTCAGCTTTGTTCCCGTCAGCCTGTCGAGTCGTCACTTTATTAAGGTCGTCATCCTATAGTGTTAATCCTATTATGGTCATCAGCTTATAGCGTCCTCCCTTTGTTAGGGTCGTCAGCCGTTAAGAAGCTGTTGACATCATGACATAGTCACCTACTGCCGACGGGACCATTGGGTTCGTCACCTTTTTCCCTCGTCATGGTTTGGCTACCAAATTATCCTTATTAGGTGCCCTCTACTCCATAGCCTCGTCAGCTATAGGCTGACGGGTTATGGAGTACATATCGTCAGGAAGGTCATTCATGTATGATACCTCAAGTAGCCATCATTAAATGCGTCGACACGCGGCGTGAACTGATTGGCACCGTTTTCGGATGAGCATGCCGCTTCATCTTCCGTGCCCTCTTTGCCTATATATACTTCACCTCCCCTCTCATTTCCAACTTTTCATCCTTTATTAATTTTGAGAGAGAGAGCTTGTCACTTCCTAAACTCCTTCCCTCCGTCAGCCATACGATCTCGTCACCTTTCACATTGTTACCATTCCAGGAGCATCTTTTGTCAAGGAATCTCTTGTAAGTTCTCTTTCTTTTTATTCTTCATTTTATTTTTATTATTATTTTTTATTTTTCTAGCTAGTAGATTCTATAGTGAGGTTGTCAACTTAGGTTCTTAGAATGAATCCGTCGCTTGTAGGTAGTCAGATGTCTAGAGAGGCGTCAAGTGAATAATCGTCAATCCGCGAAGGAGCGAGTTACAACGAGGTCTTTCAATCAGGTCATAAGCCCGAGGAAGGATTCTCTTAGTCGTTAGACAGGGAAACATCAGCCCGTTCTTTTAATGAAGAAGTGGAGAGTTGTAAAGAAGGTGAGATGAGTGAAAGCGAAGAAGAGAATGATGAAAGGGAGGAAGAAAGAATAAGCGACGGAGACCAAAAGACTGGTGAAGAGGAAGGGGAGAGAACGGGTGACGGGGCTCAAGGTGACAGTGGTGAGGAGATATTTGAAAGCACTTCAGTAGCCCCCGGGGACGACCGTCCTTTATTCTACCCAAGAAATGGACTATCAATGAATTCTTGCCAACTATGTCGGTCAATGTTTTCAAGAACTTGCGTGCCCGTTACCAAATTCCAGACGATATTCCGATCCGTCTCCTTGAGAAGGGTAAGAAGTATTATTCAGGGCAAACCACGGATGTTGGCATGTATGACACCATGTTCGCAGCAGGATTGAGACTTCCGCTGACGGCACTTCATTGTCAGCTGGCTAACTTTTTGGGTTTATCCGTCAGCCAGATAGCCCCCAATGCTTGGCGGATATTTATCGGGGTTGAGATCCTGTGGGGTCATTTGAGTGGCAAGAACCGTCAACTAACCCTTAATGAGTTCTTTTGGTGCTACTGTGCCCAGCATATATCATTTTGCAGTAAGGAAGAAGGAGTTAAAGTTGGTGTCAGATATGTTCGATTTAAATAGGAAATGGAAGGACAGGTACTTTTTTGTTGAGGGGACGAATTAGGTGTGCCGTCAGGAGGAGTGGGAGTCGATGCCCCATGGTTTTGACAACACTTGGGCTTATGTCAGGGACTCAGGTTGATTTCTTCTGCTTCCTTGCTTAGTTCATTTATTTCAAACTTCTAACCCCGTCTACTTTTCTTTTCAGCTAGCGTTCATCCATGTATTACCATGGAACAAGAGGATTTTATCCGTCGGGTAACAGTTATCTCGTTGGATGAGCGGAAATGTCGAGACCTTATTACACTCGACGCTTTACATTTATATTGTGGAGGCCTGGAGCCGTCAGAGGAAGCTCGTAAACTAAACACTTAATCCCGACGTGAGCATCCCTCAATTTCTCCCGTCTCTCTTCTTTTGTCGTTTTCTCTTGTTCTAATTCTTGCCTCTCGTCTTTTTTTGCAAAAATGGAGGTAGCTAGACAAAAAGTACGGGCTACTGTGGCCAAGAGAAAAGAGGAGGAGAAAAAATTAAAAGGGGAGGGACGTCCCCGTCAGCCCCCAAGGCCGTAGGGAAAGCAGCTAATAAAAGGAAAACTCACAAGAAGGACGCTCGTCCTGGTAAGAAAGCAGCCTTGACTCTTGGGGATAAACTCCTCAAGAAGTCGTCGCCTCCTAAGTTTGGTCATGGGGCGGGCAAAGGGCTGATGACGACATCAGGCCCTGTCAGCCGGGGACCTGACCATAGCCTCCTTACCCACAAGGATTATGCTGTATAGGTGACGGAATCCATCCTAAAAGGTGAAGAGATGGATCCTTGCACTGAGCAGGTGACGAAGAAGCTAGGAGCGTAAGGCTTTTTTGATCTTGCTCAGGTATGTTTCTCTTCATACTTCCATACTAGATGGGATTCATTAGATTAACGTCAGTTTTTGCCATGTAGGCTATGGTTCATATGAAGGCTTTGCAAGATAGGTGCATCACTAAAGAGAGAGTGGTTACCTGTCTGTATACGCGCATCAAGAACTTGATCAATGGGCAAGAGCAACTCAAGGAGTCTTTGAGTCTTCTCAGTAAGGAGGTGAAGGCGCTAAAGGAACAGTTGGCGGAGGAGGGTTGTCAGAGGGAGCAAGAACAAGAGGCCAAAGCGACAGTGGAAAAGGAGTTTAAAGCTCTTTTAAGCTAGGTGGAGACGGCTAGGAGCGACGCTGTGACTGAATTTAAGGACTCATAGCCCTTCATAGATGCTTGTACCATCTACTATGGTGACAGATTTGAGGACTGCCTCAAGCAGGTCAAGTCCGTTTACCTTGACTTGGACTTATCCAAAGTCAATATGGACAAGCCTCTACCGTCATCTCCTGTGGGTGACACCATCTTAGAGGAAAGTGACGATGCTACCAAGCTCGAGGCGAACCCAAAGGTGGATGGCGACGTCCTTGCCCAACCTGACGCGGACCAACCTGTCGATCCCTTGACCCCGTCAGCCGACACTCCTTCTGTAGAAGGCCTTCATTCTCAGGGTGTCGAGGACCTCCCTTCCAAGAACGTCAAGAATCCTTAAGACACCCTAACCTCTTGAACTTTGTTCTTTTTGTAAATTGGATTCTAAGCAATGTTTGATGCCCATTCGTTCTTGGGCTCTACTTGTAAAAACAATACTTTATTTGTAGTATTTTATGCTTGTCACTTTTAACATATATATGCGTTGCTTTTTCCTTGTCGTGCGTGTCTATCTTTTTACACTTGTATGCCAGGGTACTTAGTGAAATAGGGCGAAGCCGTCTACCTAAGTTGTCCTTAGGCTCGTCTTCCCTATTAATTTCAAACCGTCATCATGGATCCGTCAACTTATGAATAATGGCGTCAACTTTCTTTTAGCTGACTATTCATGGATTCTAATAAATTTATTTATTTTGTAGGTTTTGTAACGAACTCGTCCACTTAGTGGACGATATACTGAATCCGTCCACTTTTATGGACTTGATAAGCCCGTCCACTTTGTGGAGTCTTCCACATTGTGGGCTTAGGCTCGTCTGTTTTGAAAATATGCCCGTCCATTTTATCTAGTTTTTGGACTTATATTAAACTTGTCTACTTTGTAGACTTTTATGATAGATTTGTCCATTTTGTAGACTTAATGATAAGTTCGTTCACTTTGTGAACTTAGCAGTAGACTCGTTCACTTTGTGGACTTAGCAGTGACTCGTCTACTTGGACTTAATAAATTCGTCCACATAACAAATACGCCAGTCGTTTTTTGAATAAACTCTTCTTCTTATGATGAATGCATATAGAAAATTGTCTTAAAACAAATAAATCTCAGCCCCTTGGGCTTGAAAAGTACTGTAGGCAAAAGTAAACTAATATAAATGACTAAAAGAAATAGACTGGAATGAGGGGTAGTGTTCTTCGTGCTATCTTCTACTAGTAGTACTTCCTTAGATGCTCGACGTTCCATGGGTGGCGTAGCTTCTACCCGTTAGGTGACTCTAAGTGGTAGGTGCCCTTCCTTAGCCATGACGCTATTATGTAGGGTCCTTCCCAGTTTGGGCCAAGCTTTCCTTGTGTGGGGTCTTTGGCGGCACCCATCATTTTTCTCAAGCCGAGGTCTCCAACTTTGAAGTCCCGGTATTTGACTTGGGAGTTGTAGTGTTTGGTCATGAGGTCCTGGTATCGTGCGAGTGTCGTTTCAGCTGTCGCCCTAACCTCATCAACTAGATCAAGCTGTAGACGTATGGCTTCGTCATTCCTTCCCTTGTCGTGATTGTCTACTCTGTAGCTCGTGAGTCCTACCTTAGTTGGGATGACCGCCTCGTTTTCGTATGCCAGTCGAAATAGAGTTTCTCTTATAGGAGTTCTGACTGTCGTCTTGTATGCCCATAGTATGCTGGGTAGCTCTTCTAGCCATATGCCCTTTGCCCCCTCGAGCCGATTCTTGATGATCTCAAGCAAGGATCGGTTCGTGACCTTAACTTGCCCGTTGGCTTGAGGATGGGCAGGGGAGGAATAGTGGTTCTTGATTCCTAATTATGAGCAGAAGTCGCGGAAGGATTCATTGTCAAATTGCTTATCGTTGTACGAGACCAAGACTTTTAGGATTCCGTACCTACAAATGATGTTTTTCCAAACAAAGCTCCGTAAGTTCTTCTCAGTGATTGTGGCCAAGGCTTCAGCTTTTACCCAGTTAGTAAAGTAGTCTATGCCGACTATTAGGATCTTCAGCTGTCTTATTGCTATTGAGAATGGGCCTATGATGTCTAATCCCTATTGGGCGAATGACCATAAAGCAGTTATTAGAGTCAGCTCTTCCATCGATTGTTTGATAATGTTGCTGAACCTTTGACACTTATCGCAGGCTTTGACATATATTTGGGCATCCTTCTACATAGTCAGCTAGTAGTATCCTGCTCGAATCAACTTATGTACCAATGACCGAGACCTTGAGTGGTTGCTACAGATCCCCTCGTGTACTTCTCTCATGACGTAATCCGCCTCTTCGGGGCCTAAAAATCTTAAGTACGGTCGGGAAAAACCCCTCTTATACAGGACGCCCTTTATCAAGAAGAATCGCGCCTATTGGACCTTCAGCTTTCTTGCTGCTTCCTTCTCGGCAGGCAACGTGCCGTCTTTTAGATAAGAGATTAAGGGGGTGGTCTAATTGTCTTCGGAACCTATCTCCTACACATTGATGATATCTATCAGTGGTGAGAGCTGAATAAAGGAGAGTACCTTGTCGGGGGTGATCATGTATTCTGTTGATACGGTCTTGGCAAGACGGTTGGCTTGCTCGTTCTCTCCTTTAGGAATTTGGACTATCTTGGCCTATAACGCATTTACCCTTCTCTTTACTTGCTCCAAGTACTTCTTTATCTTTTTGCCCTTACATTCATAATTGCCATTTACCTGACTTGTGACGACCTAGGAGTCGCAATGGATAACCATGTTCGTGGCCCCTACTGCTTTGGTGAGATTTAACCCTGCTGTTAGGGTTTCATACTCTGCTTCGTTGTTAGTTGCAGGGAAATCGAGACTAACCATGCATTCAATCTCGTCACCTTTTAGAGATTTAAGTACGACTCCTGCCCTACCGGCCTTCCTATTAGACGATCCGTCCATGAACACACTTCATTGGGGATATCCTGCCCCTTAGTCTTCCATATTGGTGAACTCCGCAATGAAGTCGGTGACCATTTGTCCCTTGATGGCGGTGAGTGAGCGATATTGTATGTCAAATTCGCTCAACTTTATTGCCCATAACGCCATATGTCTTGCAGCCTCAAGACTGCTCATCACTCGTTATAAGGGCTTATTAGTTAGGACTACCACCGTATGAGCTTGGAAGTACGGCTTGAGTTTACGAGCTGCTGTAACTAGAGTGAAGGCAAAATTTTCCATTGGAGGGTATCTTTCTTCTGCACCATAAAGTGCTTGGCTGGCGTAGTATACAGGCCTTTGCACCTTGTCGTCTTCTCTAACTAAGGCTGCACTGATGGCGGTCGGAGAGACAGCCAAGTAGAGGAATAATTCTTCTCCCAGTTGCGAGGGACTTAGTAGTGGAGTTGAAGAGAGGTAGGCCTTCAGGTCCTCGAATGCTTGTTGACATTCGATCGTCCTCTCAAAAGATTTCTTTAGTGCGCAGAAGAACGGTAAACATTTATCCGTTGCTCTGGATACAAATCTTTTAAGCACGGCGATCTTGCCGTTAAGGCTTTGTACTTCTTTTGTGTTCTTAGGAGGTGCCATTTCTATTATAGCCCGGATCTTGTCCAAGTTAGCCTCAATACCTCTCTGGGATACCATATATCCTAAGAATTTTCCCGCCGTCACTCCAAAGGTGCATTTGCCTGGATTAAGCTTCATGTTGTAGCAATGAAGAGTGTTGAAGGTTTCCTTAAGATCCTCTAAGTGATTGACTTCCCTTTGGCTTTTCACTAGCATGTCGTCGACATTCAACCTGTGCACCATGACTGATGGGTCGATTCGTGGCATGTCTTCATGGCTCCAGGCGAATACGTCTTGATTTTCTTTGAGGAAAGTTGCGAGTGCTTGGCGAATTGTCGGGTCTGCAAGGGTGACGATCTTGGTTGTTCATTCTGGTCGAGAATCGTCAAGAGGTATGTCTTCGAGTCTTTCAACAGGCTCCGTTGTTGTCCGATGTTCTTCTATGCTCATGGCCTGGAGGTGGTCATCCATTTCTATCATAGTTTCATAACATTCGTGTGCGGTCACCTGATCTCCTCACAACTCTCCTTCTCTATAGTTAGTAGGGAATTTTTTCATCAAATGGTAGGTTGAGGTTATAGCCTTCCACGAATTAAGGGTAGGCCGTCCTATGTTGGTGTTGTAAGATAACGAGCAATCGACCATGAGGAATGTTACATTCTTAGTGATCTGCTGAAGGTAGTTGCCTATAGTTATAGCCAAAGTGACTACACCAAGGGGGAATACTTTTATTCCTTCAAAGCTAACAAGCGGAGTGTTAGTTGGAAGTAGTCGCTCCCTACCACTCCCCATCTGCTGGAATGTGGGGTAGTAGAGGATGTTAGCCAAGCTGCCATTGTCAACCAGAACCCGGTGCATGTTATAGTCTCCTGCTTGTATAGTGACGATGAGTGCGTCATCATATGGGTAGTTAAGACGTCGTGCGTCTTCTTTCGAGAATCCAATGAAGGGGTTGTCGATCTGTGCCATCTTGGGTATGGAACCCGTCAGTTGAATGTTCTGAACCATCTTGAGGTAAGTCTTACAGGCTTTTTTCGACGACCTAGCTATCGCGATGCCTTCTATGATCATTCTTGTATCTTCTACGGGTGGCTTGGGGCGCTCGTTCTCTCGTCGGGGAGCCAATCCCTGCGGTGGGTCTGTTCTTTTCTTGCTAACAAACCTTTGTAGCCTTCCTTGTCTAATATGAGCTTCTATTTGTTGCTTCAAGTCATAGCAGTTAGCTGTGTTGTGGCCGTGATCATGATGAAAACAGCAATATTTGTCCCTTAACCTCTAGTTAGGATCTCCTTTTAGCTTGCCGGGAAAAGTCAGGGCTCCTTCATCCTTAAATTGCATTAGTATTTGGTCGATTGGGGTAGTCAGTGAGGTGAAGCTCGTGAACTTTCCCACGGGTGGTTTAGAGTATCAGTCCTCCTGTCGTTCTCCAGTTCTAACCATCTTGCGCCTCCTATCCGATCGTGCATCTTCCTGTCTTTCCCTCTTTTTGGGCTTTTCTTCTTGGGCCAGTAGTGCATCTTCCGTGTTCATGTACTTGGTCGCCTTGTAAAGCACCTCTAACATGGTCTTCGGGTCGTTCTTATATAGGGAAAATATGAACTTACTCTTCCGCAGCCCATTGGTGAATGCCGCTACGAGTATCTTATCGTTTGCTTCGTCGATCGAGAGGACCTCCTTACTAAAACGAGTTATGTAAGACCTCAGCGTCTCATCTTCCTGCTGCTTAATGTTCATAAGGCATGCGGTGGATTTCTTATACATGTGCCCCCCGATGAAGTGTGAGGCGAATTGGGCGCTTAACTCTTTGAAAGTACCAATGGAGTTGGGCATCAGCTTATTGAACCAAATCCTTGTGGGTCCCTTCAGCGTGGTGGGGAAGGCATTACACATGATCACGTCCGGCACCCCTTGAAGGTGAATCAGGGTCTTGAAAGATTCCAAATGATCTAAGGGATCCTTGGACTCCTTGTAGCTTTCTACTTGCAGCATGTGAAACTTTTGTGGAAGGGGGAATGAACTAATGGACGCTGTGAATGGTGAGTCGGTTCGCTGGACCAGGTCCAGGTCATCAAGATCGTTGGACTTATGATGCAATCCATTTGCTCTTTCATCATCTACATCTCAGCGACTATGTGAGGTGGGACGGTATCAGTGACAGATGGCCGGCTCGTGTTTTGTCGTTCCAGCCTATTTGGGGCGTTGCCACCTTCCGGCCCCTCCTGCTTCCTTCTCTCCACACTAGTTCCTTCTTGATCTTCCTCCTAGGTGTTAGCACCTGCATTCCTTTGGCGCAATTGTTCTTTCGAATCTTGGTTCTGTTTGGTCAGGCATTCCACAGTGGTGGCTAGAGTTTGGACTTGTCTCTCGAGCGCCGTTGTGCGTGGTTTGTCTCCTTGAACATTGTTGGCGGTCACCATCGAGTGAGTGAGTACCATGCAACTCTTTGTCTAGGAAGCGATAACGCAGCTTTACATGTCGCTAATGATCCCCATAGACGGCGCCAACTGATGATACCGAAAATCATCAGTAAGTCACACGGTCCTCACAAAAGCATAAAGAACTTGCAGAATACAAAAGCTGAAGACCTTAAGAGGAGTATCGGTGTAGTACCGGCCAAATACCCTCCGACGATCAAGTTAGAGAAACCTCTTATTTACAACTCTAGAGTGCCAGAGTTGAGATGAACTATGTGCACCTTGATTTGTGAGGGTTTTGAGATATTTATAGTAGTGTAGGGTTGACAGTTGTGCCTTGGCCATGAAGTCTTTTCCTTTTAGGAGAGAACCTCTTGGATTTCGTATATCTCTTAGAGTTCTTTTCCTTATAGGAGTCGCCTTGATTAGGGTTAAGCGTGTGGCGCAAGATGTCTCCTTATACACGTATGCGTGGAGGTCAAGTAACGCTATGGATGGAGGTTCGTTTATCCTCTTCAGCTTTGTTCTCGTCAGCCTGTCAAGTCATCACTTTATTAAGGTCGTCATCCTATAACGTCGATCCTTTTATGGTCATCAGCTTATAGCGTCCTCCCTTTGCTAGGGTCGTCAGCCGTTATGAAACTATAGATACCATGACGCAGCCACCTACTGCTGATGGGACCGTTGGGTTCATCGCCTTTTTCCCTCGTCATGGTTTGGCTACCAAATTTTTCTTATCAATAGTGTTAGAGTAATGCTAGAAATATAATAAAATGTCTCAAGAATTTCACAACATTCCTAAAATAGTATATCAACTCACACATAGACACATCTCAATTTCGATCTAATTAAAAATTTCTAGTATAATAAGTTAAAAATGTTGTGAAATTGTTGTGATATTTTGTTGTATTCCTCACATAATTCTTGTAATGAAGAACACAAAAATGGCATTGCTATTGAAAAAAAAAAAAAATACTTAGATAGTTTAAAATCGTGGCATGCTTTTTCCACCACACATTGAAAAGTGGCTTGCAGCCTTTTCAGATGGTCTTGTTCCCTTCTTCTATATGTTCTACTCAAATACTCTCTCGGTAAAATGCCATTTAAGCAAGACACAAAATTGTTTGATTCAAATTCAATCAAGCACAATACAGTGAGAGAGAGCTCGGCTGCGTGTGAAGAAGATGAACAAAGGAAAAGTAGAAGAAGAAGAACTCACATCTATTATATCTCCTAGTGGGTGATAAATCTGGGGTCTCCATGAGGTCATTGGTGCAGTCATTTTAGTTTAAAAGATTTTGTTTTATAAGCTACGTGTTTCAATGTTTAGGGTCTTTGAAATCTTTTTTTTTTTTTTAGGGTATTCAAAACATATATATATATATATATATATATATATATATATATATATAAATTTTCCTCAGGTCAATGAACACCCTGCATTCAAGGTGGCGTGGCCACTGAGCATTGATAGCTTATTATTTATAGTTAAATAAATTTTCAAGAATCTTATACCGCAATTAACACTTTATGGTATTAAATGAAGACGTTCAGATTAATCTCCCCCTCAACTATCAAAAACTAAATAAAAATAATAATAAATTAAGATATTAAGGATTGTAATAAGAGGGTTTACAATGAGCTTAATAAAGACCCAATTTTTCAAATTTCTTAGCCAAACCCTTTGTTTTTTTTTTTGGGTCTCCAACAAACTCGCCAACACATCAACGATTTTTTTTTTATAGCTACGCCCTACAGTAACTCAACAACATTGTTTGATATTGTTGCTCTACCAAAATAATTATTTCTGACCCATTTTCAATAAGGTTACAATTATTTAATAAGGTATTCATATTGTAATGTGAAGCTTTTGATAATCCTACATTACCATAAAATTATGTCCAAAATTATTGGATTCTTCAAGTTCATTCTCCAATTTTTTATTTTTTTTGGGTTGATTACCACATATTAAAATATACCATAAAAAAAAAAAATCAAACACATAACACAATATCTAGCAACAAAGTGGAAAACCTTAGACGTGTCCAAAAAAAACCCACCATAGGGATTAACACTAACCCCAAAAAAAAAAAACTCACTAATAGAATCGAAGTTTATACAATTAAAACATACCTATGTTTGTAATTGTACACACAAATTATAAATGTGACTTCAAGGACTGCCTTGAAGATTCCTCTCTGCCGTAACACTTGGATGGCTAGCTCTCTGGTTGATGTGCATTACAATAAAAAAAAATTACCATATAAGACCGTTCTCTATTTACTTTTATACTCATCTCTCTGAATTACATAAACTTTTCTACCTCTACACCTACTACAAATTGTGCTTAATGAACTTTATATATGTTCACGGTGAAAAAGATTGCTATTTGCGACGAAACATTTTCGATGACTACAAAAAGCCGTTGGGAAAAGTAGCTTTTTCAACAGCAAATCTCTTTCGTCGACAATTACTCGTCAAATATTAAAACATTTGTGACAGCAAAATGAGTTTGTTAAAGATGCCTATTATTTTGTTGAAAGTATGATTTGTTTTGGAGGGAAGTTTTCCCGCCTTACTTTTTACGATAGCATAAAAATGTTCATCGCTAATAAAGTATTATTTACAACGACCAAATAAAAGCCGTCGGAACTAGTAACACCATTGACGGCTTTTGTGTGTCGAAAATAAAAAATATATATTTTTTATGGCGTTATTATATGCGACAAACATTCTTCCATTGTAAATATAAAGGTGGGTATTATTTGCGACGACCGAAGAAAAACCGTCGACACTATTAACACTTGTGATGGGTTTTGTGCGTCAAAAATACAAAATATATATTTTTATGGTGTTATTATTTGCGACAAACATTCATTCATCATAAATATAGAAGAGGGTATTAGTGACAGCCATGAAGCCATCGAAAAGGGTGAAATATTTTGGAGGGAAAATTCCCCCCTTACTTTTCACAATAATTGTGACAACATTTATCCATCGTAATTAATTCTTTTATTTTTCTAATTAAGTTTGCATTTGCGACGAACATGTTGGCCGTTGTAAATAGTTAATTTGATTTAAAAGAAAGAATGAATTAGTGATAGAATTGGATCCCTCCCAATAAATAATATTCGTGATGGACCTAAGCCGTCTACAATGGTAAATTTTATTAAAGGGGGATATTCATGCCCTTATTTTTCACATGTTTGACGATTGTTTTCCATCACTATATCATTTTTACTTGCAACGGACATTTTGGTCGTCATTAATAGTTAAAATTTTCTTAAGAAAAAAGGAATTACCAACGGTAAGGTAAATTTGTCACAATAAAGATGATTTCCAACATACATATGGCCATAATTATTATTTTCTTTGAATGATAGTTTTCCTCAATTTTGTCTTATAAATCTTGAATTTTTTCTTAATTTTAAAAAATGAAAAATGTTGGGAAATTTAGACCCCGGTTGATAGAATTAACAAGTTTTAAAACCAAGTTGTTAATTAGATTTATTATGCATAAAACTTGTTAAAACAACAAATATCAATATCATGTCAAAACTAAGTACAGCGGAAAAATAAATAAGACAAGATATGATGACCCAGGAAAACCAATGAAACCAACCAGTTTCACAGTATTCCCGAAAAGCAATTCACTATAGTAAAGAGAAGCTTCAGATCTAGTACAAAACCTTTGTCCCTAGACTCTACAATCCCCGTAGATGAACTCACAGCAGAAACCTTCTACTGCTTCAGAACCTCTGAACTCTTCAATATATGAACACCACCCTTTGATGCACGAATCCCAATACGTGACTAACTCCTTTGCACGAATCCCAGTACGTGACTCACTCACCAACTTGAGGAAGAAGAATGTTGGCTGCAAAGTTCTTCACTTCATACACACGATGAAGATTAAGAAACACTTGGTTACAAAACCCTAAGGCGCAAAGACGCAGTAGCTTCTTTTAGAGAGAATTAGGCTTCGGTCACCTTTTGCATGTGTTCTCCTTGTATTCTCTAGTGTGACGGCCTCAAAAATATGCTTTATATATGCCTAGGGTTGTGAGAAAAGAAACCCTACACAAATACAAAAGCCTGGCCCAAAAATCAGATCTGGAAATCTCAATTCCCGTAACCTCGGTAGATACCTCGATCGATCGGGCAGCTGTCAAGCCTCATTAAATCTCGATAGATACCTCGATAGATAGCTCGATAGATAGCTATCTGTCCGCAGGTGTCCAGCAGCTATCCGCCAGGTGTCCACCAGGTGTCTAGCTTTAGTACACACTTTTTCTTCACTTGTTTCTTGGTCCAATCTTCATGGTTTTAATACTAAACTTGAACAACATGTTCTTTGAAGTATTAAACACATCCTAGATCTATCCAAATACAAGTAAAGTGCGTTTTGTCAAAGGATTAGCCAACTACATAAAATAGCGACATATGTTAACAAACTTGAACTACATATGTCCTAACAAAAAAAAAAAAATCTTTCAAGACCCTCCAAGTACTTAAGGGCAATATTGGCCATTTCAAAAGTAAAAGGTATTTTTATCATTTTGAAGCTTTTAGGGGAACTTTCGTCACTTTCGAAGTTTGTGCGTATTTTGGTTATTTCCTAACTTTAGTGGTGTATTTTAGCCATTTTGGATGGTCGGATTGTGTCAATGGGGTTAAACAAAGTTTCCTAGTAAGTGGGTACAACAACACATGTCCATCATGCAACCAGATGGAGATCCAAAATCTGACCATTGGATTGGTAGAATGTGGTGAAATGTTTGTGTTTTTAAATTACATTGACAATTAGACGATCAAAATGTGAGAATAGAGCAGTCAAATCTTGTGAAACTTCGTCAAAGTCTGTTAAACTTGGTCAATCTTTGGTCAAACTTCAAAGTTGGTTCCAAGACCATTGGATTTGATCAAATTAGGTAGATTAGGAGGTTTTTAGTGGGTTTTGGGTATTGGTTGGTGTTTTAAGGTTTTTTTGGTTTTCATACATTTATCAGTTTCAAGTTCAAAAATGGCAAAGTCAAAGGTCATACGCAAATCCATTGGGGTCAATTTGTAGGTTTTTGGTTGTATTTTGTTGTTATTTTCTCGATTCTTAGTAATAAGTGCATAACTCTCTTGGAAGAGTATTGAATATTTTTAGTGATTGAAGTTTCATGATAGGTGGATACAACGACACACATCCATCTTGTTTCTCAATCAAGACTCAATCGAGACTACATGATCTTCTTTCTTTTGAGCTACTTCTTAGACATGATCATATGACGCCTACAAGTCAAAATAAGTTATATTGCCATGGATTTGCCAACACTAAACCTAACTCTCTCTCTCTCTCTCTCTCTCTCTCTCTCTCTCTCTCTCCCTCTCTCTCTCTCTCTCACACATATAAAGTTCGGAAAAATAGTCCAAACCAATATAAGCAAATTTTGATATTTTAGACATGGTATATTTAGCCAAATCAAAAGGTTTTTTTCCTACAAAAAAAAAAAACAAAGGTTGGTGGTTGGTTCCTTCTCAAATGATTTTCCCCAAATGCGTAATCATTTGGGTTGACTTCGAATATTTTAAGACCTAAGGAAATAAATGTTAGTGTTTTTTTAATATTAAAATTTTATATAGAAAATATTAATTTAACCTTTTATATTATTTATAAAAAAACGTTCTCCTTGTTTTTAAGATTTAAAATTGTTAATTAAAATTTTGTACTTAAAGTAATTTATTAACACCTCTTTTACAAGTTATTAGAAACATTGATTGTCAAGATTATTCAAAACATTCATGCAATTTTTTTATTGTTGAAACAATTTAGAGTTTCAATTTTGTTAAATTCTTATGATATTTTGAGTCTTTTTATTGGAAATGGAAAGATTGCACAACTATATATTATTTTCCATTAAACAAATCAATTATTATTCTATAATTTTGACTTTTGAGCTCCTATATTTTTATACATCAGCATTATTAAAAAAAATAATAAATATCTTTTTTTTTTCCATCAAATACAAATTACAAATCCCGATACTTCTTGAAAAAAAAAAAAAAAATCTCTCTTCTTATCTCTCTTCTCCCTCCTTCGAAGCAGCTACCGTCTCTCTCTTTTCTCAGCCTTTCAACCAAGGGAGTGATCCTTCGAAGCAGCTACCGTCTCTTTCTTTTCTCAGCCTTTCAACCAAGGGAGTGAATATGGGACTGTCCTGGCTGGTATGACCAATATATTTCGTACCGGCACTTTGACTGGCTCTAATTTAAACACAAAAACGCAGTCCCTTACCAAGCATGAAGAACTTCGGCCATTGCTGCTGAGAGAGACCTTCGTCCGTGGACCAATACTTGATGCAATGGCTGCCAATTATATGAGGAAACAAAGAGAGATCTGCAACTTGTACGAGGAAAGACTGAAAGAGAGTGAAATATATGTTTTTATTTGAAATCAAATCTTAATTTACCCTTCGTGGACGTGGAGTAGTGTTTCAAATATTGTGGAGAGGTAACGCCAGCTGTGGAGCAAAGGAGATAACATGCGAATAAAAAAGACGGAAGAAAGTAAAAAGGAAAAATAAAAGAGATTAACACGTAGAAGAGTAGATAAATCATATATATAGTATTTTTTTTTTGTGGGTTTAGCTTATTTCTTGTACTTTTTTAACGGGGAATCTTCTTTTATTTTAAATACACAATAACAAGTGGTAGAGAGTTTTAATCTCTACATTTTATTTAGTTAGTGAGTGATATGATAGTTTCTCATTAAAACAAAAGGAGATTCTAGTTAAAAAAGCACTGGAGATAAGCCAAACTTTTTTTTTATAAGCCACCATTTGGATACCATTTAAAAATGAAAATAATTTCACTATTCAGTTTCTTTTTGTTATTATTTATGAGCCCCACTACACTTTTTAGTACTATTTATGGGCTACATTGTACTATTTCAACTAGTTTTTACTTTTATCTACAGTATTTTCAATAATAAGTTTTCAGTTTTAGCTAAACTAGCTTTTGACCCGCGCAATGCGCGGGATCATTTTATGTATTAATGAATGAACTTTACGTTCAATATAAACTTAGTTCTCATGCTTCACTGCATGCATTCGAGTATATATGTTGCATCTGTAATTTGCTCTACTATTAACTTTCTGTTGCCAACAATGCTTAGCTTCATTTAATGTGGCACATAACCAAGTATATATGTTGAAGAAAATTCCAAAGCCAAAAAAAAAAAAAAAAAAAAAACATAAATTATAATCAATCTAGCAGAAATAATTTTTCTCATTTTTTGTTTGTTTTTGGATATGATTTTTTCTCAAAAGATAAAGAGGTAAAAACAATAACCTGTGTAAAACTATAAAAATGGTTTCATTAGAAGTAATAAAGTTATAAGAATTTGATATCATTATGTTTCTTTTTTTTTTTTTTTTTTTTTTTTAAAAGGGAAGAAAGGAGAAGAAATGGAAAGAAAAATTTAGATTGTTAGATCTATATATCTGAACCATGGCATACTGTTTCAGAAGACAAAGTGTTTTAACTTATCATATTTCTTGGGTTAAACTCCACAGTGTTCCATTAAGCAACTAAGTATGCATTCAACTATTCAAAAGATTTTCTCAAATATATATATATATATATATATATATATATACTAAATAGATGATGAGAAGAAAACAATAGCCTATGTAATATGACATGCAATACTAAAATAACTTGTATAAGATTATCAAACTTCTATATCAAGATTGTGCTTTACTATAAAAATTTCCCTTGAAAATATGAAAGAACTGGTGAACCATATTTGACATCACTACATTATAGTCATGATACAATTTCTTATGAAAAATTCAGTAGACATTATAAGGAAAATTTTGATGCATTCAAGCATATATATAACTGATCCAAACAGCCACAATACAATTAAATACACTTTATTGACTTAGTCGAAAAATTAAAAGAACTAAAAACATAGTAATCAAAGATGAAAAAAGTACCCTCTCCAAGCTCTCCAATTTGTTTCATAGCAATAGACACTACAAAATTATTGATAAAACATGAATATTCAAATAAAATTTAACCTTTTGCATGTTTAACTTAGTTTTGTCTCTCTGTTACAACAGGAATGAAAGAAACCGGAAAAAAAATATAACTATAAAAAATTCATGTTTCCTCAGTTTCTTTTATATATAAAGTGTGTGAGGACACCATTTTTTGTTGATGCAGCTTCAATATTATGCTTTATGTTCATTGTAAGTAGGTTACTCAGAACATATTTGCCAAGAGGGATGTAGTAGTCTCTAAATTTGTGAGAATGTCCTTATATATCAAAATGGGAAATTGCTATTAACGTACAAAATGCAATATATCCATCCACTTTCAAGCTGCCAATTCCCTCTCAAACTGTGATTTTGACAGTAAATCCTGAGTTTGGCATCAGGATGAAGCTACAAATGAAGAAAAGAAGAAGTTCAATATTGTTTACCCAAGAAAGAAGAAAAAAAAGATGCCTGAAATTGGGAAAACAATTCCAGAGGATAGATTAAGCAGTCATCATAATTCATTGAAATAGGAACAAATTACTTAGGAACCAAAAAAATATCATTTTATCAGATCATATCATTCACTAATCAGTAATATGTTGCATCAATACAATTTTCCATTAACATAACATTTATCCTTGGGGTGGCAAGAGGTTGAGTTTGACATGGGTTGGAGGAGGAAAAGGGTCCTGGTCTTTTGGGTTTTGAGTCTATGTAGGTCATGGTGAAGAATGCAAGAAGTGATGCAAATTGTGGCTTGTGAACTGTACCAATTTTTTTTTAAACCAACAGCATGTTGTAGTAGTTTAAGGAGGTCACCTGCCGTATCCAAAGAAGTGTCATCCTTTACTGCGTCCTTTCCAAGCTGAAACTCTTACTTTCTTTTCATTTTTTATAAGGATGCCTGTCTTGTTTGTGCAGATTGTTGTGACTTGGCCCATTGTCTCAAAAGTAGATAGTTTTAGACTTAATATGTGATGATTGGATTCTATTTTTCCCGCGCCCCATACCATGATAAATCTAAACGATTTATTCATTTATGAACAATGAATATGAACAAAAGTTCTCAAGGATGAAATCTAGAAGATATTACATAACATGTACATAGTTTTTTTCATAGCTATGTGATGGTATGCTTACTCATTGCAGATAGTATTGCCCCACAATTTTCAAATGAATAAGCAGCAGTCCTCCAAGAACTTCTCAGGCATTTTCTACCCAAACATCAACCCAATTGTATGTAATTGATGGTCTTTATGTTAGAAATATTGTTCTAATGGAAATGGTAACTACATTTTAGTTAAATAATGAAGAAACCATATAATTTGTTGCTATCCATGTAATGAAGACACCATTTTGAGTTAATTTTTTGTTTTGATTTTTGGGCAGTGAGTTTTTGTCATTTTAGCATGACATAAATAGTACATATTGTGGTGATACTTTTATAAAATTTCTACCAAATTATCTTTAACCCTCAATAGTTAAAAACAAATTATTGACCTAGAAAAAAAAAAAAACCACTTAATTTGTTTCCACATGTCAATTAGAAATTGATACATCATACAACCAACATCGGTAGGGGTGTGCATGGGTCGGGTTGGGTCGGGTTGAGGGAATTTTTTGACCCAACCCACCATGGTGGGTCAAAAAAATTTCGACCCAACCCGACCCATCACATCTGTCCAACCCAACCCAACCCAACCCACATGGGTCGGGTTAGGTCGGGTTGAACCATGGGTTAGACTTTTTTTTTTAATTTTATTTTATTAAATTGAACCTATATTTTTTTTATTAATTATATAATATATTTAAATATATATTAAAGAAAGTAATAGGATTTTATATTATATATGTTTGTAGGATTTTATTTTATATTATATAATATATTTTATATTATATATTACTAGGTTTTAACTTTAAAAAAAATATTTATTAAATATATAAAATATTTTAAATATATATTAAAATATGGGTGGGTTGGGTCGGGTTTGGCGGGTTTGTAATTTTATGACCCAAACCCAACCCGACCCGCTACAAAACAAAAAATTTATAACCCAACCCAACCCACCAAGCCCTAAAAACCGACCCAACCCGGCGGATTGGGTCGGGTTTGGCGGGTCGGTGGGTTTTCTGCACACCCCTAAACATCGGTATGAGCAATAATAAAGAAACCCAATGAATGCAAGATATGCATCTGCAAGAGCTTTCAACCAACTTTTCCCACATTTAATTGTTTCCAATCCTAAACAAAATACATAACAAACAAAAATAAATTTAAAGTCATCAAGTTAGAAATATAATTAATCAATTTTCTTTCAAGAATTTATCAAACATGATGGATTTAGAATAAAATATATACTTACTCCTAGGATCTTTGTAATGTGAATCCACTATAGAAGTTTTGCCTCCATTGGAGTTTTGATTGTGACCCAATCCATATAGATACATGGGTTTGCGCTATGATGGCACATGACATGGAAGAGCTCAATCTATTAGTTAGGCTTCTCCCTCATGGATTTTTCTACATGCCCAACGAAAGCAAATTATTTAATCAAATCAATCTTAGGCTATCCAAACAGTATCAAATTTGACATCTTTTCTTAGTCACATCAGCATGTAACATATTTAAAATTAAACCACTCACCTAAAGACCAACTAATAGATATATATATATATATATATATATATATATATAGATAGATAGATAGATATATATATTATTCCATTTCAATATTCAAACAGTTGCTCAAAACCATAACCATCAATAAATATAAGACACACATAGTAATATTACTGTGTCTATGGAAAAAAACAAAAGACAAAATCATAAAACAGAGAGAATGAAAAAAAAAAAGAAAAGAAAAAAGAAGGATCCAACCATGGATGGAGTTTCCATTAAGAAGTTTGATCAATATTATCTGCAAAGCAAGAAGATAAGGTAAACCTTTTGTAAATCTCCAAGTTCTTTCAAGATATTTTGACATCATCATGCTTCAACAAAAAAATTGGTTAAGATTTCCATGACCTACAAATTCACATTAAACTGTACAACTTAAGACGTCCAAACTTAATTTAGTAGATCTTTATGTCCAAAAAAGAGATTAATTGATTTGAAGAAAGGAACAAAAACCAGTTTGATGAAGCAACCCAACTCAAGTTCCAACCTCCAACCCAACCAAATCTTAATCAAAATTAAAATGAAATCAAATCTTTAGAGAGAGAGAGAGAGAGAGAGAGAGAGAGAGCTGAAACTTAATGACTTACATCAAGCAAAGCACTTAACTCTGAAGAGAAGCAAATAGTTTGTTTTGGGCTTTAATCTGTAAAAAGAAATAAAATTCCAGTTAATTACTACAGGTGTAACAAATATATGAAAATAGAATAAGGTTAATGACTTTCATCAAGCAAAGAAACATATACATATGTGGCTGTATATAAAGAGCAGCAACATTATGAAAAAAGCAATTTGCAAATGAAACTAATACATATTGCTGCATAATGTGTCTCTCTAAGTGCAAGCTTTCTACTAAAGAAGGCCATATTGTTCTTCTCCCTAAGAATATGAGTCCACTTACATTGCTGTAGAAAATCCATTACATAAGTTGTAATAACTGAAATCAATTATATTATTTTGGTTGCAATTAAATTATGTGTCCTAGTTCAATTCAAGAGCAAGGTACTAATGGTAAAATCAAATTTGCACATTACAAATGATCTTCCTATTACAATAAAGCGAGTAAAAAGATATAGAACAAAAATAATGGTAAAAATACAAATAAACAAAAGTAAAATATATTTTTTTTTATAAAGGCGATACTAACCCACCAAGGAAGCTTTGAATGAGAATCACTTTCTACAAATAATCAAACATGCAGTGATGCTCGAGACTTTGGAAGATGTTGGTTTTGATTGAATTTTGAGAAGGGAGAGACACGAAGAGGAAATAAATGGGTAATTATTCTGTTTACAAAGAAAAGGAAGAGGACGGATAGAAATAGCAGAAGCAAATAAAACTTGACAAATTTATTAATGGGTGAAAAGCAATGGATTTGCGGAATAGGAAGAGGCAGAATAGGAGGAGGTGAAAACTAAAAAGTGATGGGTTTGTGTAATTGAGGGAGACAGCTGTTTGAGTATGCTAAAAAATATGAAACTATTCTCACAAAATCTAGTTATTTATTACAATGTCCTTAAAATAAAATAAAATAAATTTCCAGCAAACATACAAAAAATAAAATAATAGATGCAAGAAACCGTTGTTTGCAAGGGACTAAACTAAATATTGTGGTGGGCATAAATTACAAAGTGATTTGTTGGGAATTTTCTTACATTCAACTCTCTATACCTGCAAATAAAAATACAGCTTAAATTAAAAAAAAAAAAAAAAAAACAGTGGTGTTCCAATGAATCTTATGTAAGGTATGGACTTTTGAGCAAAGGGAACCATTCAAATTGAACGTGATCTAAGATCTACCAACTAAAAGTGGAATTAATGATACACACTTTGTGGTTTTGAGTCCATCAAAGCAACAAACATACATGTATGAACATCACAACAAATAGCAACATAACAATCCAATGCACACAGTTAATTTGAATGATCCCACTACGGATCCAACCCCATCAATCTATGATTTCAGTTTCTAATTCACCCATATTCCAATTCTACGCATCAAGTATTAAAATAATAATAACAATTATATGCAAACTTAGAACCGATTAAAAAAATCAGCAGGAATTAAATGTTTATATGATGATCAACCTAACAACATTTTCAACACACAAAAAAAGAAAAGAAAAAGAAAACAGATTATGAGAATATTAGAAACCTTAACAGATCATACCCAAACCTAAGCCTAAATTAAAATAACTTCAATCACAATATATATACACATCGCAATCATTGTAGAAGTATAATTTATTGGAACCTGATAGTGGTCTTTAATAAGGTTTCAGTGAAAATTAATATTGATTGCGGTATTTTCACTCTACGTTTGTTTTACGATTTTGGGGAAAAGAAATCAGTACCTTGATTTGATGAAATTAGAGACTCTAGATTGTGGAAAGATTCCACTTCATCTCTAGAGAAAAAGAAATTGAATGATTTAATTCCAAAATAGACAAATTGAAAAAAAATCTATTGCCGAATAAATTAAAAAAAGAATAGTCACATATTAAAACCTGATTTCCTTAGCCCTAATTTTTGAATCCAAATCTAGAACCTAAATGAAAAAATTGAAAGCATATAACAGATCTAATTTACCTAAAAAAATCAGAGAAACAATAGAACCCATTGGAGGTTTTGTTTGTGGGCAGAGGGGACTTTATTCGTTCTTGACGCTGAAGTCGGTATCATCTATTCATCTTCCTTCTTCTGCTTCTTGTTCTAATAAAATCAAAATGTCGAATGAACTCTGATCTTACTGAGAAAAACAGAGGGGTGTTCTCTTCTTTCTCTGTGTCCTAGGATCGCCTCTCTCTTTTTCTGTTTCCTTGACCGTGTCTTCATCGCCTCTCTCTTTGTTTGAATCGTAAGCATTTTTTTTTTTCTCCTTCCCTTTCTCTTTCTCTGTGTCGCTAGGTTTTTTTTAGTTGCAAGCCTTTTTTATTTTTTTTTTTTGCCGGTTTTTTATATATATATACCCAAAGACCATCAAACCGTGTAAAGGTTGCCAAACAAGATAATATATCGCATTTTAACATGTACGTGGCAGAATTTTAAATAGTCTTTTTTCCTAACGTGGCAGTATCTCCTTAAAGGCTTCTGCTTTTATATATAGTATTAGATAAGGGGTATCTAAATAGTCTCTAAGGGTCCATTTGAATATAGCTAAAACTTGAAAAATGAAAACTGAAAGTTGAAAACACTGTAGCAAAATAATTTTTAAATGTGTAAGTAGTAACGTGAGACCTATTTTTAATGAAAAAGTTGCTAAAAAGTGCGTGAACAGTGCATGAACAGTGCATGCACAGTGACTTTGTCCCCTAAAGCTGAAATGCGTAGCAGGAAAAAAAAATAATAAAAAGAAGGAAAACGCTGAACGTGGACTCATTTAGCGCAATCCAAACAATCACTAAGTTTAGATTAATATATAGATATACATTTAGTTTGTAGCTTGGATAAAAAAGCGATTTTTTTTTTTTATAACTATTTAGTTTATTTTTGCTACTATTCATGGGTCTCATTATACTTTTGGTACTATTTATGAGTCTCACTGTATTATTTTAGCTACCTTTTAGTTTTATTTATGGTACTTTCAGCAAAAAAAATTTCAATTTCAGCTAAATAAGCTGTTCCTAAATAAATAAATAACTACATAAATTTCTATATTTACAAGGTTAAATGAATGAATGAATAAATAAATAACTACATAAATTTCTAGATTTTCATGAGGGATGCAAAGCGGAATGTTTTATATTTATTGTTGGAAATACTTCAAATTTTGTTAGATAATTTTATAAACTAATTTGTCACTAATTACTAAAAAGTAAATTCAGACAATATAATTATTAGAAAAGTAATTCAAACAGTAATTTATTATATGTTCAAGTAATAACAATCAAATATGTTGTCACATCAATTTGCATGTAAAAAAGAAATAGTAAAATTTGCGTAAAAATAGCTTTAGCATATATTTTTTTGCCCTATAATAATACTGAAGTAAACAGAACATTACAAGTTCATGCATTGCTTGCATATATATCAATGAAAGAATTTTTAAAAAATAAATTCCTGGGCCTGGAAGAGGCCGGTTGGAAGTCATGTCACATGTGGGATGTAGCGTACTGTTTCTCTATATTTTAAGTCCAAGTTGTGAAAAATATTGATAAACCATAAACAATTAAACATTACTTTATTAGTCCTGTATCACCAAAAAAAAAAAATACTTTATTAGTCCAAGTGAATGAAACAGATCGAAATTAAGGTGATGGTCCAGTGTTTTCCGAGGTATATCCTAGGAATAGAAGTTCATTTGACTAGAGAACTGGTCTCATGTGGTGATGTCGTGAAAATTGGCACTATTACCTAACTCTTCCTGCCAAGTCAGGTGAAGGTGCCAACCGAAGTTTTTTTTTTTTTGGGGGGGGTGGGGGGTGGTTACTGCATTAATTTCTAGCCAATAAACACCACTCTAGATATATTGTGAAATAATTTGATTAAATTAAAAAGAAAGAAGAGTGAAATCAACGTAGAGAAAGTCTACAAGAACATGCCTACATCCATGGAAATAAGGAACTAGTAATCCATTATATGAGAAACTTAGGATTACAATAGTATCTATTATAAATAATAACCCTACTTGGTATACATTCCAAAAACACTATTGTACCACTTTACTCCGTTATGCCCATAAATAGGGGTGTCCACAGGTCGGGTTTGTGCCCGACCCGAACCCGACTCGAATTTTTCTGGTGGGTGAAAATCAAAACCAAAATCGACCCGTATTAATGGTCAGATCATCCGATTTGGGTCCGTCAGTTTCGGGTAGATTGTCGGTCGGTTTCGGGTTTTGAAGCCATTGCCAATATTTCGTTGGATTGGTCAAGATTTGACCGATATTTGGCCGGATTCGTCGAATCTAGACTAGATCTTAACGAGATCTCACTGGATCTCGTCGAATCTGGTGGATTTCATGTTGTTCTTCGTCAGAAAATCAAAAATATCGCCGGATCTGATGGATTGTAGTGGATTTCAAGAAGCTTTTTGTCGTAAAAACTTTGGATCTTGCCGAATTTTGTTGATTTTATGGTCAGGACGGGTGGCTAGGGTTTTTGGGGAGGAAACCTACTAGTCGACCCAAAGGGATTGGGTTTTGTGGGTGGCGACCTGCCGGCGACTATCGGATTGATCGATTCGGGTGGTGGCTGGTCGATTTCGAGCAGGTCCGGCGGGTTGAGCGGGTCACCAGGTTGTGTGGACACCCCAACCCATAAGGCCCCAACTAAGTAGTCTAATAAAATTTTAACAAGGTAATTTCCATGCATCATGCCAAAATTGCTTTTTTTCTTGGTAATGGCATATTCTTTCTTGTATTATTTCAAAGCTGGTTTCAGAGACTTAAAAATTAACATAGATTTTGAATGTAGAAATAAAAATTAAGATTCTAATTAGGGAAGTATTGCACCAAATATGATGGGACCAACGAGCTATCCTGCCCAGATGACCTCATTAAGAATGTTCGTCCACCTTGCCATGACATGGCGAACACAAGCAAATCATTATTAAGAAATTTTAATGCCTCGATTAGCTGCCAACTAGCTGTCATACCATTGGAAGCTCATCAACACCTATATTAATAAGCCCTGAAGCATTAAAAAAGGGGCGCTAAAGCCACAATTAAAGCCCCAGTGGTTAGAAACAGTGAAGCTATATATATAAGCCCATTAGGACCGAACCAGGTACATACACACAACTGAATTGCATTCTAGCTTACCTCACTTTGATATTCTAAGCTTTCTTATTTCCTAAAAGGCTTCTATTACTGATTTTATCATCGAAGGTCTTGTGGCAGGCACCACACTGGTGACCACTTGAAGAGAATTTTCATCACATCTTACAAGCTCAGGGACAAGGATTTGACGCTATCTGGACAAACCTACTCAGCTGATGATTTTGGCATCATTAGCTTGGCGCTGTCTTTGAGGATTGACATTTTCGCATTGAGGTTCGAAAGTATAGTTTCAGTCATTTTCTAAGTTCATATGGAGTCCAACCAAGATCCTGCAGCACTTGCTTTGCAAATCCAAGCACTTACAGCTAGTATAGAAGAGCTTACCAAACAGAACCAAGAAATGAGGTAACGACTCCAATAGAAGGACAATCGTTTCGGGACGACGAGGGAGATAGCCAAAGGAGGAGTGATCGCCGGTGAGCATCTACTCTTGAAGGACCGAGCTTGGAACTTCTTCGGGAAATGAGGAAGGAGATGGACGAGCTAAGGAATGCCATAAAGGAGAAAACTGACTGAAGTCTGGATAGGATGGTCAGAACAATGGATTCACCCTTCACAATGGCAGTCCTAGAATGCCTAGTGCCATCTAAATTCTGCCTACCTTAGCTTGAGCCGTTAGATGGACTTAAAGACCTCCTGGACCGTCTCAACACTTTCAAGACGATCTTAGGCCTTCAACAACCTCCTGATGAGATACTGTGTCGCTCCTTCCCTTTCACTCTCAAAGGAGCCGCAAGGGAGTGGCTCATGAAGTTACTAGCATCGTCTATCGATAACTTTGAGTGACTGGGCAATTCCTTCATACATTACTTCGTCAGGGAACAGCACCCAAGGAGGCCAGCAGACCACTTATTTACCATCAGACAAGGAGAAAAGGAGACCTTGAGGTCGTATGTGAAACGTTTCACTCAGGAAACTTTAGAGGTCGACGAGGCTAATGACAAGCTGCAGTTAACAACCTTTAAAGTCGGGTTAAAATCCAAGGAGTTTGTTGTCTCACTCACAAAGAATCCCCTAAAGACAATGGCGAAAATGCTCCTGAAGGCGCAGAAATACATGAACGTTGAAGATGCCCTAGTCGCGATAAAAGCCGTGGAGAAGTCCAACGACAAAGGAAGGAAGGTAGACGATCAGAGAGGAAGAAAAAGAGAGCGTTCAAATTGTTAGAATAATGACGAGAGTAAAAGAAAAGACGATAAAGCTCCTCGGGCAGTAAAATTCACTCCTTTAGTTATGCCTATTGACAAAATCTTGGCCAAGATCGTTGCACTCATCACCTAATGTACGTGACAAGAAGAAATATTTCCATTTCCATAAGGATCACGACCATTACAAGGAAGATTGCAGGGACTTGAAGGAGCATATCGAGAAACTCATATGAAAAGGGAAGTTGCAGAGGGTTGTGAAAAAAGGAGAACCAAGTAGATATAGGGTCGAAGACAAAGATAAACATGAAGCCTCTCCAAGAGAAGAAGATCACGTGTCTCATTGACCACCTGATGTGATTGGGGAGATAAAGATGATCGCAGGAGAACCATCAACAAGAGGGTCGTTCAGATCTCTTAAGAAATCATATCATAGGCAGGTGAACATCATTCATAGGACGCCACATTTGAAGCATAGACAAATGGACAGAGACATGTTTTTCTCAAAAGAAGATGCCAGAGGAGTGAGGCAACCACATGATGACCCTTTGGTCATGATGCTAACGATAGAATGGTTCAATACCAGGAGAATCCTTATGAATAATGGTAGCTCCGTAGACATCTTCTATCTTTCCGCCTTCCAACAGCTAAAATTAGATCTAAGCAGGCTGCACCTTTTTGAGTCCCCTCTAGTTAGCTTCAGTGGGGACAAGGTATACCCTAAAGGCATAGTGAAATTAACGGTCACAATGGGGGCTTATCCATGACAATTGATCCGTTAGCTGGACTTCCTCGAGGTAGATTGCTCCTCTTTATACAATGTGATCATTGAGAGGCCCACACTTAACTGCTGGAAGGCAACTATGTCCACCTTTTACCTGAAAGTAAAATTTTCAACTAAAAATGGTGTAAGTGAAGTGAAAAGGGATTGAGTACTGGCTAGAGAATGTTACCAGGTAGTATTGGCCGCAAAGGAAAACCATACGTGGATGATCGAAGAGAAAGAAGAGGAAAAGATGGAAGCCCTAGAGACCGTGGAGCTGGTGGACGGAGAACCAATGAAGACTACAAAAGTGCGGACGTCTACGAGTGCAGGCATAAAGGAGAAATTGATTCAATTCCTCAAGAAGAATTTGGACATCTTCGCTTGGAGTCACGAGGACATGCTAGGCATATCCACAGAGATCATCAAGCACAAGCTAAATGTCGACCTCGAGAAAAAGCCCATCCAGCAGAGATGACGAGTGTTTGCTTCAGAACGGAACCAGGCTATCACGGACGAGGTAAACAAACTACTAACGGCGGGCTTCATCCGTGACGTCTACTACCCCAATTGGTTGACCAACTTCATCCTGGTAAAGAAAGCAAATGGAAAATGGAGGAAGTGCGTGGAATTCATGGACCTGAACAAGGTCTGCCCAAAGGATAGCTTCCCCCTACCAAGAATAGACCAGTTGGTAGATTTCACAGTAGAACATAAGCTTTTAACCGTTATGGTCGCATTCTCAGGGTACAACCAGATAAAAATGGTGAAAGAAAATCAAGAGAAAATTGCATTCATCACAAGCTAGGGGCTCTATTGCTACAAGGTGATGCCCTTCGGGCTGAAAAATGTAGGAGCAACCTACCAGAGGTTAATGAATAAAATGTTCAATCAGCAGATCGGGAGGAACATGGAGGTGTACGTGGACGATATGCCCGTCAAGAGGAAAGAAGAAGCTGCTCACCTAAACGATCTCTAAGAGATGTTCACAACACTCAGGCAATCTCAGATGAAGTTAAACCCTAGAAAATGCGCCTTTGAGGTAGCGTTAGGAAAATTCTTAGGGTTTATAGTGTCCTAGAGAAGAATAGAGGCGAACCCTAAAAATGTGCGAGGTATACTAGAAATGACGTCCCCCAAGACTATGAAGGAATTTCAAAAGCTCACAGGGAGGATAGCAACGCTTAACAGGTTCGTCTCGAAAGCGACGGACAAATGCCTACCCTTTTTCAAAACTCTGAAGCAAGCCTTCACTTAGATTGACTAGTGTGAAGCATCTTTCCAGGAACTCAAGCGCTACCTGAGTAGTTCACCCCTCTTGAGCCCATCCAATAAGGGAGAAAATTTGTATTTGTACTTGGTAATGTCAACCGTTGCTGTAAGTGCTGCCTTGATTCAAGAAAAGGACGGAAGACAACTCCCAATTTATTATGTCAGCCAGGCCTTCCAAGGGGCAGAAGCCAAGTATCCACGCATAAAGAAGATTGCCTTCACTTTGATTGTAGCCTCACGCAAGTTGCGCCCCTACTTCCAGGTGAATCTTATTTTAGTGATGATGGACCAACCTATAAAAAAGTCAATGAACAAGCCCAAGGCTGCAGGAAGGATGATCTAGTGGGCTATCAAGCTTAGCCAGTTCGACATAGAATACCACCCCAGGACAGCTATCAAGGCATAGGCATTCGCAGATTTCATCGCTGAATTCATAGTCCCTAACGAGGAAGGAGTTATAAACGGTACAGAAAGATGGATGATTGAGACTGACAATTCGTCAGTCAAAAAGAGGGCCAAAGTAGGGGTCATAATCATCACCCCAAAGGGAGAAATGCTCAAATATGGAGTCTAGCTAACATTCCCAGCCACCAACAACAAAGCTGAATACGAAGGGGTATTGACGGGACTAAAGGTCAAGAAGGTACTAGGCATTAAAAACTTGCTCCTCCAGAGCGATTCAAAGCTCGTAGTCAAGAAAATAAATGGGGAGATCGAAGCAAAGGAGGTAGAATGCAAAAATACTTGAGATTGATGAAACTTCTAGTGCAAGAGTTTCATCGGGTGGAGTTCATGACATGGGGGCAAGAGGGTTCATTGGTCCTATCAGCTGCCCCCTAGGTTCTGTGGTCGTCATTGCATTCCTAACGACCACCAGGAGGTGAAGGGTCTTTTTTCCCATACATGACTCTTGGGGTTCCATTTTGTATTTGATGTGAAGTGGTGGCACTATACATATCGTGACCTCGTGACCTCGTGGCACGTTATGGCTGGCCGAGTTAATGCTTTACTTGTGTGACTCTTTAGGTTTCTCGATGGTTTTTAGTTTTTTTGTGCTTAGTTTTTAAACTCTCTTCCTTTTCTCTTCCTTCACTTTTCATCTCTCCTACCCCATTGTTGTTCTGCAATTTTTTTCTTCTCCGAGCTACTTCCATTACAATTGTCCACATTTTGTTCTTTTTGGGTTTGCGTTTCTGAGGCACGTCTTCTTCCTTCTCTTTCTATTCTTCTTACCATAGCAATTTCGCAAAGGATTCTAATTTACCCTTTCTTTTCTTTTTCTTTTTTTGGGTCTTCTTAGGATCCTACCCATTTCCTTCTGCCTTTTGAGTTCCATGCTTAGTAGTTTTGAGATTAAAACACTTTGTGCTTCTATATCCTTCCTTTTTGTGTGTTTAGGGGCTTCTTTGAGAATCTCTCGCAATTTCTCCCCTTTAGTTAAGGGTTTTGTGTATGAAGGTAATAGTTTGGGTGTGACATTAGCTAGTCTGGTCCCCTTGCTTCGTCAATCCGTTGACTGGTTTGAAGAATTAGTAGGTGAGCGAAGAGGGATGTTAGAGGTGAGATCTAGTGAGCTTGAGATGGGGCTGTCATTTAGTAATGACCCCGTAGAGGAATATATTGCGGCTTCTGGTCTAAGGGAGGTTAGAGCTTTCTCTGCCCTTGGGGAGGAGTGCTTCTTGGACGTTGAGACCCTCTCTAGGTTTAGCAACAGGTTTTAGTTTTTTGGGAGGGTTAGTGTTCGTCTTCCCCATAAGGAGGAACAAGCCTGTCACTTTTTGCCCAGGGAAGTGTGCTTCTACGAGGTTACCTTCTTGTGTGGGCTTAGATTTCCTGTCCATCCCTTCATCATGGACCTTTTAAGTCAGTTCAATATCACTTTTGGGCAACTTATGCCAAACTCGTGAAGGGTAGTGATCAACTATATGGAGATATGGCTAACTGCCACTGAGGGAGATATGATCAGGGTGGACGAGTTCACCTACTTGTACCGTCTGAAGGAGTCCAAGGAATACGGGAACTATGAGCCCGTGCCTTAGGGCAGGGAAGCTAGGATCGTTAGGGGCCTACCCTTATCCGATACTGGAAGTCCCGGTTCTTCTTTGTCTTTAAGGATGAGTGGGAGACTCCTCCTGATGAAGTTTAGGGGGATGTCCCTAGGTTGTTCCGTCGGTAGAAAGCACTGAGTCTAGGTGCATCGTTTCTCTACTAGTCCTTCATCCTTCATTATTTTGCACATTTTATCTTTGCTAACTCTCCTGTTTGTTGTCTTATGCGCAGTTAAGAAGCGGCCGAAGCTCAAGAGCAGGTACAAGCAACGCATCAAGGTAGCTATTGAGTACGCGAGGACGATCGATGATTTTGACGATCTGGCCGACTAGCGAACCCTAGCTCTTCACTACCTTGGTCTAGAGCCTTCTACTTATGTCTTGCATACTATAGAAATAAAGGAAAAGAAGAGTAAGTGTTTACTTAGCTTGTTGTTGCTACTCTTTCTTTTTTTTTTTTTTTTTTTTTTACAAGTGTTTTTCTTTTGTAGAGATGACAACGAAATTCAACCAAGGGATGTACGCGAAGATGAGGGCCAAGAAGAACGAGCCCCTTTCTAACCTTGGGAAGAGCGTTGTGTGTGTGGTGGAGAAAGGAGTCTCCGTCACTCTCTTTACCCCTATCACTGAGACCACGAGGATAGCATCCTTGGCTACCTCGTTGGAAGAAATTACCCTATGCCTGAAGAAGCTGCACATGGTTAACAAAAGGAAGAAGAAGGCTGACTCCCACTCGTCCAGCATTTGGGATGACACCAACTTATGCTGACGAGGGTACAAGATGTTTTTACAACTGAGGAGCTTAAGGTCTTCTCTAGCATGCCTTTTAACGAGGTTGTGGGTCGTTATATCCATAAACTTGTCTAGGTAATGTACTTGTGCAATTTCTCCTTTTCCTTTCTCTTCTTTTGTATTGTCTTGAAAATTGGACCTCCTTTTCAAGCATTGGGGGAGACCATTCATATCACCTTGGAGTACCTGAACCACGAGGCAAAGGATGAGTAGGATCTAGCCGCAAAAGAGAAGATCAAGACAGTTGCTACCAAGTTCGTCGAGGCCTTCCAACTGATGGAGGAGTACAACATTGTGCTCTTCAACTAGTATTATAAAGGCTTTGAGCTCTTAAGACGGTACCTCGTCAAGCACCCCACTAGAGTGGATCTAGAGAACTTGGATCTCGAGGAGGTGGATAAGGAAATGGCAGTTGACGAGGCCTCCCAATCTACAGCTCCTGAGGGTGATGCTCTAGAGAATGCTTCTCTGCCTCCTCTTACTGGTGATGACGAAGTTGTCTCTTTAACCTGCTCATATTCCTACTTCACGTTTCTTTTTCTTTTTCTTTTTTTTTGGGTGCCCAGAGTGGTTTTTGGGCTTTTGGATTCTATTTTCAGAACAGTATTTTTATTCTAATTTAAGAACAATGTCTCTTGCCCAGTGTTTTTGGGCTTTTAATTCTGATGTTGGAACAATACTAGTTGCTTGATTTTTTGGGGGCTTTTAATTCTATTGACTATTTCATGCTTACCTGTTTACTTTCCCGCATTGTTATGCATGATACGTTTTGTCTGAATGTGACTTCTGCCTGCCTCATTGCTTGTCTACCCTCAGCTCGGGGGGTTTGTTTGATTAGGAAATGACTTGCATCTAAGTGGATTTTCCTTAGTCAATTTTTTGTGACTTATCCCTATGCATGGGATCTTATTATTTGGCTTCATTAGTAACTTACATCCGTCTAGGTGGAATCTTGTTACTTAGCCAATTCTTTGTGACTTACACCCATTTAAGGGATCTTGTCATTTGGTTTCGTCAGTAACTTACATCCGTCTAGGCGGAATCTTGTTACTTAACCAATTCTTTGTAACTTACACGCATTTAAGGGATCTTGTCATTTAACTTCGTTAGTAACTTACATATGTCTAGGAAGAATTTTGTTACTTTGCTAATTCTTTGTGACTTACACCCATTTAAGGGATTTTGTCATTTGGCTTCGTCAGTAACTTACATCTGTCTAAGCGAAATCTTGTTACTTAGCCAATTTTTTTTTAGGCTCCTAGATTTACACGCATCACGTTGGCTAAATAATTCTTTTATTGCTTTATTTCAAACATGAATACAATCGTCCATCACATTTATTGAAGGTATTTCTTCAAATGCTCAATATTTCATGGTCGTGGCAATCTTTTCCCATCCAACGTTTCCAGGTGATAGTTGTCTTGCTTGGAATAATGGGTAACTTTGTAGGGTCCTTCCCAGGTTGGGCCAAGCTTCCCCTGGGTCGGGTCCTTGGTAGCAGGTGTAACTTTGTGCAGGACGAGATCTCCCATGTTTAGTCGACTGAGCTTCACTCTCTTGTTGTAGTACTTGACCATCTTCTACTGGTACTTCACCATCTTACGAGATGCTCCGTCTCTCGATTCGTCCAAGCAATCCAAGTTTACTCTTAGTTGATCATCATTGCTGCCTTTGTGGAAGACTTCTGGTCTCATGCTGGTGATTCCCACTTTGACTGGGATTACTACCTTGGTGCCATACATGAGGCTGAAGGGGGTTTCTCTTGTCGGGGTTCTTACTATAGTCCTGTACACCCACAGGACTTTGGGTAACTCTTTTGGCCATGTTCCCTTTGCCTTGTCTAACGAGCTTTGATGACCCTAAGCAGTGTCCGATTCTTCACTTCCGTTTGGTCGTTGGCTTGGGGGTGACCAGGTGACGAAAATTGGTTCTTGATTCCTAACGCCGAGTAAAAGTCCCTAAAACCTTGACTGTCAAACTGTCGCCCGTTTTCTGATATGATCGTCTGTGGTATCCCGAATCGGCAAACTATATTCTTCCATACAAAGTTCTGGATCTTCACCTCCGTTATGGTGGATAGTGCTTCTACTTTGACCCATTTTGTAAAATAGTTAATAGCAACCAGCAAAAATTTTACCTATCTCTTACCCTGGGGCAATTGGCCAACGATGTCAAGTCCCTACTGGGCAAACGGCCATAGAGAGGCTATTGCATCAGTTTCTCTGCTGGTATGTGTTGGACGGTCCCAAACCTTTGGTATTTGTCACACCTTTTAACAAACTCCCTCGCATCCTTCTACAAAGTAGGCCAAAAGTAACCTGTTCTGATAACTTTGCTAACCAGGGATCTCAGGTTTCCATGGTCTCTGTAAATCATGGATCTCCTCTAGAATATACTTGGCTTCCTCCTCATTGACACACTTTAGGTAAGGCATGGATAAGCCTCTTTTGTACAGGGTGTCATTTAGGATCGCGAACCTTGTTACCCTTTTTCTAACCATCCTGGCCTCTTCGACGTTCGGTGGAAGTCATCCGTCCTGAAGGAAGGATAGAATTGGGGTCATCCAACTGCTTTCGCTCTAGATTGTGAAGGTGAGGACTCTTTGATGCTGGGACGTTTCTAGGCTTTAATCTTCAGGTTTTTATTCGTCGATCCTGCTTCTAATGACGCCTACTTCGCTAGCTCATCAACCTCCATATTCTGGCTTCTAGGGATCTGTGTGACCTTTACCCAATCAAACTCCTGTATCAAAAGTTTTGTCAGCCTTAGATATTTTCGCATCATTTCCTCCTTTGCTTTAAACTCCCCCTTTATCTGACCTACAACGAGCTTTGAATTGCTCTGGAAGAGCAAGTTTTTTACTCTAACACCTTCCCGACCCCTAGTCCCGTCAATACTCCTTCATACTCAACTTCATTGTTGGTGGTTGGGAATATTAGTTGAACTCCGTATTTGGGTGTTTCTCCTTTGGGGGTGATGATAATGACCCTTACTCCGCCCCTTTTTTAGGCTGATGATCAGTCTGATTGGATCATCCATCTTTCTGCTTTGGCTGTTGCTCCCTCCTTGTTTGGGATTGTAAATTTGGCGATGAAGTTTACCAATGCCTGCGCCTTAATAGCTGTTTTGGGGTGGTACTCAATGTCGAATTGGCTAAGTTTGATAGCCCACTGGATCATCCTTCTTGTAGCCTCGGACTTGTTCATTGACTACTTTATGGGTTGTTCCGTTATCACCAAAATAGGGTTCACCTAGAAGTAGGGCCATAGCTTGCATGAAGCTACAATCAAAGTGAATGTGATCTTCTCAATCCGTGGGTATTTGGCTTCTGCCCTTTGGAAGGCTTGATTGACGTAGTAAACTGGGAGTTGTCTTCTGTCCTCTTCTCGAATTAAAGCTTCACTCACAGCTGTAGCTACCACTGCGAAGTATAAATATAAGTTTTCTCCCTTCTTGGATGGGCTTCGGAGGGGTAGATTACTCAGGTAGTACTTGAGTTCTTGGAAAGCTCTCTCACACTTATCCGTCCAAGTGAAGGCCTGCTTCAGCATCTTGAAGAAGGGCAGTCTTGTCCATTGCTTTTAAGACGAACCTGTTGAGTGCTGCTATCCTCCCTATAAGTTTCTAGACTTCTTTCACAGTCTTGGGCGACATTATCTCCAGTATGGCTCGTACCTTCTTTAGATTTGCTTCTATTCCTCTTTGGGACACAATGAACCTTAAGAACTTCCTAACGCCACCCTAAAGGCACATTTGCTGAGGTTTAACTTCATCTAATATTGCGTGAGAGTAGTGAACGTCTTTTGGAGATAGTCCAGGTAGGTAGACTCTTCTTTACTCTTGACGAGCATGTCATCTACGTACACTTCCATGTTTCTCCCGATCTATTTACTGAACATTTTATTTACTAACCTCTGGTAGGTTGCTCCTGCATTTTTCAGCTTGAAGGTCATCACCTTGTAGCAGTAGAGCTCTTGGCTTATGATAAATGGAGATTTCTCCTGGTTTTCCTCCGCCATTTTTATCTAGTTGTACCCTGAGAATGCATCCATAAAAGTCATAAGCTTATGTCTTGCTGTGGAATTCACCAGTTGATCTATCCTCAGCAAGGGGACGCTATCCTTTGGCAAGCCTTGTTTAGGTCTATGAAATCCATGCACATCCTCCATTTCCTATTTGTCTTATTCACAAGGATGACGCTAGCTAGCCAGTCTGGGTAGTAGATCTCGTGGATGAAGCCTGCTACTAGTAGTTTATTTACTTCATCCATGATCACCTAGTTTCGTTCTGGAGCAAACACTCATCGTCTTTGCTGGATAGGCTTCTTCTCGGGGTTAACATTTAACTTATGTTGGATGATCTCTGTGGATATGCCTGTCATTTTCTCGTGGCTTCCACCTTCTCCTCTTCCTTTTCCTCGATCATCCACATATAGTTTTCCTTTGTAGCCAACATTGCTTGGTAGCACTCCTTAGCCAATACTTGATCTCCTTTTACTTCACCTACACCATTTTCTTTTGAAAACTTTACCTTTAGGCAATAAATGGATGTGGCTGCATTCCAACGATTGAATGTGGGCCTCCCAATGATCACATTGTATGAAGAGGGACAATCTACCACTAGGAAGTCTAACTGACGAGTCAATTGTCATGGACAAGACCCCACTGTGACCGTCAACGATACTATGCCTTTGGGATACACCTTGTCCCCACTATAGTTAATGAGAGCAGACTTAAAAAGGGCGCAACATTCTTGGATCCAACTTTAGCTATTGGAAAGCAGAAAGGTAGATGATATCTGCAGAGCTGCCATTATCCACGAGGACTCTCCTGGTGTTGAATCCTTCTATCATAAGCATTATGACCAAAGGGTCGTCATATGGTTGCTTTACTCCTCTAGCATCTTCTTTTGAGAAAAACATATCCCTGTCTGTCCGAATTTGCTTCAAGGGTGGTGTCCTATGGATGCTGTTCACCTGCCTTTGATATGATTTCTTGAGGGATCTGAACGACCCACCTGTGGATGGCCCATCTGTGATTGTCTTTATCTCCACGATCACACTTAGTGGTCATTAGGACGCGTGGTCTTCATCCCTTAGTGAGGCTTCGCACTTGTCCTTGTCATCATCCTTAGACCTACTGGGTTCTCCCTTCTTTACAAACCTCTGCAACTTCCCTTTTCATATGAGTTCCTCTATTTGCTCCTTTAGGTCAGTGCAATCTTCTGTGTAGTGGTCATGATCCTTGTGGAAACGACAATATTTATTCTTATCACGTACATTGGGTGACGAATGTAACGGCCTTCACCATTTGAGGTAGTGCTCATCTTTAATTTGCGCCATAATTTTGTCAACAAGCATAATTAAGGGAGTGAATTTTATTGTCCGAGGAGCTTTATCATCTTTCCTTTTACTACCGTCACTATTTTGAAGATCTATACGCTCCATTTTTCATCCTCTCTGTTCATCTTCCTTCCTTCCCTTCTCATTGGACTTCTCTAAATCTTTTATCATTGCTAGGGCGTCTTCGGCATTCATGTATTTCTACGCGTTTAAGAGCATTTCTACCATCGTCTTTGGGTGATTCTTCGCGAGTGTGACCACGAACTCCCTAGACTTCAATATAGCTTTAAATGTTGTTAGCTGCACCTTGTCATCAGCTTCGTCGATCTCTAAGGTTTCTCGAGTGAAACGCTTCATGCACGACCTCAGGGTCTCCTTTTCTCCTTGTCTGATGGTAAGAAAGTGGTCTGCTGGCCTTTTCGGGCATTGTCCCCCGATGAAGTTATTAGGATGTGTGTTCTTAAATCTTATTGTATGAAGCTATGTATGACATTATGTTATGATTAATAAAGTATTATTATCTAAAATGATGGTAACATGAATATGGGACATTATCATATAGTCCATGAGATGCATAGTATGTGATTTATGTGAAAAGTCACAAAATATATAAATCACAAGTTCTTTATAAACTCAGAATTATAGTTCGTAGTTGGTGATGAAATTGGGCATTTCATCTGCAAAGACTATAACATATCAATTAAGATGATTTATCTTGATAATGGAAATGAAGATTTTTAGTTGGTATATTGATATGTTTTAAGAGTTAAAATATATTGAACTGGACCACTGTGAGATTTATTATTCTCCTAACGACTGTCAAATGAATATTAAACTCACAACTTCTATTTACATGAACTCTTAATTCTGAGAAAATAATGGACTTTGATCATAAAGTGTAGGTTGCTTTGATATATCAGAAGTGAGATCTAATATAACAGTCAAAACCTCAGTATATTGGGCAGCCACATTTAGTGTTGATGGAATATATATTCTCAAGATGAAATTCATAGTCTCTTAATGGAGATATAAAATATTTCCTTGAGATAAGTTTAATAGGTTCAGTTATTTAGAGAGTTAGGCCTAACCACTTTGGTAAGAAGTTATTAAAGTATATATTTATGAAATTGGATTTCATACTTAAGCCTAATTGGAAAAGGCCCAAAAGGCCAGTCCAATTAGATGATCCGTTAGATATTAAGGGAGAAACATACAGAATTTTGTGTGGGTATGAAATGGTGTGTATGTGTGAGTGAAGCCACTCAATTATTCTCCCTTAGAAATTGATTGAGAGACCACACTTCTTGGGTGTAAAGTGGAATTAGAGTGAAGGTTAAAAGTGTTTCCAAGTACTTCTGATCTTTGTTTTGAAATTCACTACACCAAGGTAAGCTCTCTTGTTCTTAAACTCTAAAACTTACATAGTGCATGTTATCAATTGCGAATGAAGTAGATCCGTTAAATTTTCGCTACGTATGTTTTGTATGCGATACAAACACGTGTTTTTCCAAAAATTGGTATCAGAGCAGTCTTCATTTTCGAATCTATATAACATGTTTAGTGAGTTTTAGTATTAAAGAAAATTATTTTCATAGTTGTGAAAATTTTGCAGTCATTTTTCTATGTATTTTAGTTTTTGAAACTACTGTTTGATTAAAACTGATTTTGATGTTATAATGTTGTTTAAGTTTGATTTTAGGCATGTAAAATTGAATTTTAACACTTTAACATCAATGAAATTCAAGTTTTAATCTTAATCTCATCGTTTTTTATCATTAAAAATGTGTTTTATTCTTTGGAAACGTCAAAAATTGTTAAAAGAAAAACGGCTGTTTCTGGACGTTTTTACGACTGGCGAGTCGCGAAATGAGTCACAAGTGAATCGTGAGAGCTTCTAGATGAACTCGTGACTGGGTGAGTCGCCAAAACAAGTAGCCAAAACTTGCTACTCGCGACAGTAGCCAGAATAAGTAGACAAAAATTTTGACACTTGTTTTGTTTTTTTTTTTTTTTTTTGGTATAAAGAGCAAGGCTATGTGTAATTAGTTTACGAATGTTTTAAATTAAAAACCTTTCTTTTAAAACATCTAGTGGGAGAGAGATACAAGGGTTGCATCTCACGGCCTCCATTGTTGGTTCATAGTAGTGTGAAATATATACTTTGTCTTTGCTTCGAGCTTAGCATTCCATGCAAAGAGTATTTATTTCATGGTCCTACAAGATTGAATTTCCTGGTTTATAGTGGTTTGATCAAACACCTTGTCTTAGCCTTGAGTTTTGCATTCCATGCAGAGGGTGTTTTGTATCATGGTACTACAAAATAAGCCTGTTAAAATGATGAAATGTGGCTACACATGATTCTAGACAATGATATACACTAGACTAAGTATTATAATATCCTCTATGCTGAGTTCTTACTATTACATATTATTAGTGTTTGATAAGATTATCATGATAGCACTAATAATGATAAGAGTTATCATGATAGCACTAATAATGAGAATAGTTCTCAATCAATCAGAGTAATTAATGTTCACTCTGTGGTGAGGGATATTGAACATGGGTTGTCGTTGCATATATTATGTTATGGTTTTATTAAGGTTCCATACTATATGTTTATATGCTAAATTGATAATGTCTAGTTTATTTATTATATTCATGTTTATTATTTTTAGATTTGATCATGGCATCATTTAGCCCACTTGTTACTATTTTTAATCAAAACAAACTGACTGGATCCAACTATGTTGATTGGAAAAGAAATTTGGACATTATTCTTACAGCTGAAGAGCACAAGTATGTGCTTACTCAACCTTGTCCTAACTTTCCATCATTAGATGCTCTTCTTGAGAAAAAATAGTGATATGATCGTTGGCAAAAATCTAATGAGATGGCCAAGTGCTACATCCTAGTATCTATCTTAAATGTTCTACAACATTAAATGCAGGATGTAGAACTAGCTTCAAACATAATGCTAAGTCTGAAGGAAATGTTTGGTGAACAAGGTCGTTCTGTAAGGCAAGGAACTGTGAGGCAAATTTACAATACCAAAATGGCTGAAGGTAGTTCAGTGAGGGAGCATTGTCTTAGGATGATCTATAATCTAAATACATTGGAAGTTTTAAGTGCCGATATTGATGGAGAATCCCAAGTGAATATGATACTCTAGTCACTACCGGAATTATTCAAGAAATTTAGACTTAATTATAATATGAATAAAAGGATTTATTCATTTTAATGAATGAGTTAGTAGCTACGGAAGGCATCCTTGGTACCTCTAGTGTTGATGCCAATATGGCTGAAGCTTCTACTTCTCAACCTAAGTCGAAAGACAAGGGTAAGAAGAAGAAGAAGAAGAAGGACTTCACCAAGCAAAAGGGTAAACAAATTGCTCTAGGGGCTGCCAACAAAGGAAAGAAAGCCAAAGGCAAATGTTTCCATTGGGGTGAGAAAGGACATTAGAATACGAATTGTCCAGAGTTCAAAGCTGCCAAGAATAAGGGTATGAAAATTGCTTTCTTCTTGAAATATGTTTGGTGCAGAATCCCACGAATTCCTGGTGTGTGGATTCAGGTTATACTAATCATATATGCAATTCTTTGCAGGGGTTTCAAGAGACCAAAAAGTTGAATGAAGGGGAATTATTTCTTATTTTGGCTGATGGGAACAGGATTCTAGTGTATTTGTTGGAGTTGTTAATTTATGCTTTAAGTCTAGGGTTTTAATATGGGAAGACTATCTTTATATACCTAATGTTCGTAGGAATTTAATTTTTGCAACTTATTTAGGTAAACATGGATATTGTGTTATCCTTAATGGCAATGTTGTAATAAAGAAGGGTAAAATGTTTATCTGTTCTGGCAATATTGTGAATGGTCTTTATATTTTAACTCCTAATAAGCATGAATTAAATAATTCTGAATTAGAAAATAATTCATATGTGAAATCATTAAAGAGAAAGTTTCCTTCTAGTGAAGCGTATCTTTGGCACTTGCGTTTAGGTCATATTAATTCAAACAGAATTTAAAGTCTTATCAAAGATGGACTCTTAAGGCCTATAGACTTTGATGGTTTTCTAGTTTGCAAATCTTGTTTGGAAAGTAAAATGATCAAACGATCTTTTAATGCAAAAGGTAGAAGAGCCCAAGATTTGCTAGAACTAGTACATTCAGATGTATGTAGTCCTATGTCAATCTAAGCAAGAGGTGACTATGAATATTTCATTACTTTCACTCACGACTACTCTAGATTTAGTTATGTGTACCTAATGAAACGGAAGTCTGAAACTTTTGAAAAGTTCAAAGAGTTTAGGGCAGAAGTTGAGAATCAATTAGGTAAAAGGCCATTCAATCTGATCGAGGTGACGAATACCTTCTTGGGGATTTCAAGGATTACTTGACTAAAACTGAGATTATATCTCAGTTGACTGCACCTAGAACTCTACAACAAAATGGTGTAGCAGAAAGAAGGAATAGGACTCTTTTAGATATGGTTAGATCTATGTTGAGTTATTCGACTCTACCAATTTCCTTTTGGGGATATGCCTTTAGTACTGCAATGTATCTTCTAAATTTAGTACCTTTGAAGTTTGTTCCTAAAACACCTGTAGAGTTGTGGAATGAGCATAAGCCTAGTATGAGACATCTCCATATTTGGGATTGTCCAGCACATGCATTAAACGGAAAGTCTGAAAAGTTACAGTCTAAAACAGAAGTGGTATTTTTTGCAGGGTATCCAAAAGGAACTGTTGGAGGTTTATTTTATAGTCATAAGGATAATAAAGTGTTTGTTAGCACAAATGGCAAATTCTTGGAAAATGACTATATGAATAATTTTACTCCTAGAAGTAAAGTTGTCTTGGCTGAAATGAATGAAACTGTAATTGAACAACCAATAGATGAAACTAGAGATGATGTGGTTATATTAGATACACCACAAGATACTATTCATGAGATATCTAGTACACAAGTGCCTCGTCGTAGTGGGAGAATTATTTGGCCTCTTATAAGATTTATAGGTTTAGGAGAAACTTATGAAGTTATCTTAGAAGAGGCTGAATCGGATCCCTACACTTATGAGGAGGCAATGAATGATATAGATGCACATTATTAGGCCCAAGCTACGAAATCCGAATTAGATTCAATGTATTCTAATCAAGTTTGGGATCTTGTGAAGGCACCTAATGGCATTAAACCTGTTGGTTGCAAATAGGTTTACAAGAAGATGAGAGGGATAGATGGAAATGTTGAAACCTTTAAATCAAGGCTAGTGATGAAAGGGTATACACAAAAAGAAAGAATTGATTATGATGAATTGGCATGCTTAAATCTATCAGAATTCTCTTATCCATTGCTACTCATTATGAAATTTGGCAAATGGATGTCAAAACTGCATTTCTTAATGGCAATCTTGAAGAAGAAATATATATGATGAAACCGGAAGGTTTCATAGTAAAGAACAAACAACATATGGTATGCAACTTGAAAATGTCCATTTATGCGCTTAAACAAGCATCTAGGTCATAGAACATCAGATTTGATCAAGCAATCAAATCTTGATAAACCATGTGTGTACAAAAGTCATCGAGATAAAGTAGTCATGTTCCTAGAACTTTATGTTGATGATATTCTACTCATTGGAAATGATGTAGGGGTATTGTCATTGGTAAAGGTTTGGTCGTTAAGCCAATTTGATATGAAGGACTTAGGTAAGGCTAACTTTACTCTAGGGATCAAGTTTTGGCGAGATCGTAAGAATAAGATGTTAGGCTTATCACAAGCTGGATATATAGATAAGGTTCTAAAACAGTTTAGAATGCAAATCTCCAAGAAAGGATTGCTTCCTTTTAGGCATAGAGTTCCTCTGTCTGACGACCAAAGGCCTAAGACTTATGAGGAAAAAAATATGATGAGACAAGTTCCTTATGCTTCTACAGTGGGAAGTCTCATGTATGCCATGCTTTGTACTAGACCAAATATTTGTTATTCAGTTGGCATGGTCAACCAATATCAATCAAATCCAATACCTAAACATTGGCAAGCTGTAAAGTATATTCTCAAGTATCTTAAGAGAACGAGAGATTATATGCTTGTTTACGAGTGTGCGGATTTGATTCTCATTGCCTATACAGATTCAGATTTTCAATCAAATCTTGATTTTAGAAAGTCCACTTCAGGTTGTGTGTTCACCTTGGGAGGTGGAGCCATAAGTTGGTGGAGTATAAAGCAATCTTGTATTGCTGACTCCACCATGGAAGCTGAATATGTTGTTGCTTGTGAAGTAGCAAAGGAAGCAGTTTGGCTCAAGAAATTCCTTTCTAATCTTGGTGTTATGAGAATTGAGCAAGTTCCTATTACATTATTTTGTGACAATAGTAGAGCGGTTGCACAATCTAAGGATCCAAGGAATCACGAGAAAGGAAAGCACATAGAAAGAAAGTACCACATCATTTGAGATATTGTTGCTCGTGGAGATGTAGTAGTAGCGAAGATTGAAAGTGCAAACAATATAGCAGATCCTTTTACCAAAATCTTGCCTTAAAAGGCTTTTGAGTCACATTTGGAGGAAATGAGAGTTAGATTAGTGCACAATAGTCTTTAGGGCAAGTGGGAGATTGTTAGGATGTGTGCCTTTAAATCCTATTGTAGGATGCTATGTATGACATTATGTTGTGATTAATAAAGTTGTTTTATTATTATCTAAAATGATGGTAACATGAATATGAGACATCATCATATAGTCCATAAGATACATAGTATGCGATTTATGTGAAAAGCCACAGAAAACATAAATCACAAGTTTTGTGTAAACTTAAAATTATAGTTCGTAATCGGTGATGAAATTTAGCATTTCATCTGCAAAGACTATAATATATCAACTAAGATGATTTGTCTTGATCATGAAAATGGAGATTTCTAGTTGATATGTTGATATGTTTTAAGAGTTAAAACACAATGAACTGGACTGTTGTGAGATTTATTATTCTCCTAACGACTGTTAAATGAATAATAAATTCACGACTTCTATTTACATGAACTCTTAATCCCTGAGATGATAATAGACTTGATCATGAAGTGTAGGTTGCTTTGATATATCAGGAGTGAGATTTAAAGTAACGGTCAAAACCTCAGTATGTTGGGCAGCCACATTTAGTGTTGATGGAACATATATTTTCAAGATAGAATTCATAGTCTCTTAATGGAGATATAAAATATTCTCTTGAGATAAGTTTAATGAGTTTAGTTATTCAAAGAGTTAAGCCTAACCACTTTGTAAGAAGTTACTAAAGTATATATTTATGAAATTAGATTTCATAAATATATGATGAATAACTTTAAAGGACTAAACTAGGTACTTAAGGATAAGATGTAATAATTTACAAAGTGGCAGTCTACATTAATGACTTTGCATTACTACGAATATTTTATGAAGAGGTTGCATTTATAATAAAGTCTTGAGATTTAATTTATAAAAAATGCCTAGAGTACAATTATATTTATATAGTGGTATTAAATATAATTAATGGTAACTTTGGACTTGTCAAGAGTTGACAGAAAAGCTTAAGAGCCATTGGAGCTAGTGTCTTATTAGTCCCTTTTGGTCCCACTCCAAGCTACATACTTAAGTCTAATTGGAAAGGCCCAAAAGATCAACCCAATTAGATGATCAGTTAGATATTAAGGGAGAAACATATAGAATTTTGTGTGGGTATGACATGGTGTGTATGTGTGATTGAAACCACTTAATTATTCTCCCTTGGAAACTAATTGAAAGACCACACTTCTTGGGTGTAAAGTGGAAGTAGAGTGAAGATTAAACGTATTCCCAAGTACTTCTGATCTTTGTTTTGAAATTCACCACACCAAGATATGCTCTTTTGTTCTTAAACTCTGAAACTTACATAGTGCATGTTATCGATTGCGAATAAAGTAAATCCATTAAATTTTCACTGCGTATGTTTTGTATGCGATACAAACATGCGTTTTTCCCATAGAAGTGGCATAAGAAGGAATTGCCTAACTGCTCGAAGCTATCGATGGACGATGTTGGTAACTTCGTGAACCACTCCTTCACAGCTTCTTTTCAGAGTAGTGGGGAAAGAGCGGCACAGTATTTAATTAAGAGGCTATTGAAGACCTAGGGTCATCTTGAAAGTGTTGAGGTGATCCAAGGGATCTTTTAGTCCGTCAAACGGTTCAAGTTGAGGTAGGAAAAATTTTAACAGCACTGGGCATTTTAGGACAGCCGTCGTGAAGGGTGAATACGTCATCCTAACCATTCTATCCAGGCTTCGGTCTGTTTTCCCCTTAATGGCGCTCCTTAGCTCGTCCATCTCCTTTCTCATTTCCCAGAGAAGATCTGAGATTGGTCCTTCTTGAGTGGCGAGTTTTCGATGTTCATTCCTTCTATGACTATCTCCATCGTCCTCCTGGTTAGTCCTAGACCGGTTTTCCTCTTGCTAAAGTCACAACCTCGTCTACTGGTTCTGTCTGGTAAGCTCTTCCACACTAGCTATAAGTGTCTGGATTTGCAGAGCTAATGCTACAAAATCTTTGTTGGACTCCATCTGAATTTGGGAATTGACTGGAACTACACTTTTGAACCTAAGTGCAAAAATGTTGTTCCCATAGACGGTGCCAAGCCGATGATGCGAAAATTGTTAGTGGTGTAGGTTAGTCCAAATGGAGTTGAACCCTCATCACTATACCTACAAATATAGTGCAAGACTTTCCTCAAGTGGTCACCAGTGTAGTGCCTGCCACAACGCCTCTGATGGTAAAGTCAATATATAGAAGCTTTTGAGGAAACAAGAAAGCTTAGAATATCAGAGTTACGTAGATTAGCGTATTCTGGGTGTGTGTATGTGTACCTTGTCTGGTTCTGATGAGTGTGTGTGTATATATATATATATATATATATAGCTTCAGGGTTTCTGGTCGTTGGGGCCTTAATTGTGGCTTTAGTGCTCCTTTCGTAACGCCTCAAGGCTTATTAATGCAAGTTTTGATGAGCTACCAACGGTCTTGACAACTAATCTGTAACTGTCTGAGGCATTGAAATTTCTCATTAATGACTTGCCTTCCTTTGTCCAAGCCTTGGAAGGGTGGACGAAGGTATTTGGCGAGGTCGTCTGGGCAAGAGGGTTCGTTGGTCCCATCATTTACTGTGTATTTATCATGTGAATACATTACTCTACAACATAAAAATAAAAAGGGAAAGAGAGAGAGAATGACACCTTATGCATTTAAGCCAATTTTATTCTCCAAGTTTCATTCTCATTTACAAACACAACAAACCAAAATGGTTAGTGAAGGGGGAAGATGGGAATATATTGGCTTGATTTTAATCTATTGATTCAATAGAAGTGAATATCATCATAGACACGTAACCAAACTCATTAAAAATGATGCCATTAAGAGGTAAACAATGTGAAAAGGAATACAATTTATTTACATTTGAAAAAATGAGTAATTTCTTTTAGAAAACCTCATAAAGTTTTGGGAAAAAGGCTTGTTTAGAGACAAAGGTTACACTCTTTGGAAAATAGATTTAAAAAAAAGAAGGATTTTATTAATTTTTCTTTACGAAAAAAGGGTTTTGATGAGATGAAGTGAAAATATTTCTTAAAAGAATGTAACAAGTAAGAGATATATTGATGCTTTTTTAGGAAGCAAAGTTTGAGATTAAAATCATTTATAAAATGAGGAGAGGAGCAGACTTATTTTAGGTAAAAAAAGAATTTTAGAAAGCCTTATTCAAGATTGAAACCAAAGGTTATTTAAAAAAAAAAAAAAAAGAGTCTTATTTTAAGAAATTGGTTTCCATGGTTTTTTTGTTAAGAAAGATGAGTTTCGAAAGGGAAAATTCATGGTTTTAGTTCATCTTTCAATGTAAAAAGTTCAATTCTAACTTCTTAATTTGGAAAAAGATTTTTGAAAAGACATTAGATAATGGTGTACACACAATTTTCTTAAAAGATAAATCGCATGGTCACAAAATGGTGTAACAAACAATAATTTGTATTTATTTATATATAGGTGGGTTACAATCTTTTGTATAAATCTTTACAATGAAAGAGTACAACAAAGTCCTCTAATTCGATCTCCAAGAAATTTTATGATCCTAAAGGGCTATGAAGCTGATCTTGAATTGAGCTTTGATGCTCCAAGTTGAATGAGTAGTTGAGCGTACTTGATTTGATGCTAGGGCCATTGGCTTAATCTCAAATTGAATTGAAGGGAATTCCTTACTTTGATTTAAAGTAAGATTAAGCCTTGATGAACAATGAAATTCTCTTGGACTTAAAGATGACTCTCTATTTTGGCAGAGTGTTAGTAAGGTTTTCTCTCTAAGGGTATGTTTGGTTGGAGTGAAAATAGGGAGGATGGAAAATAGAGAAAGAAAAATAGGGTGGAAAATTGCATTTTTCATTATTTGGTTGAGAGGGGGATGAGGAGAGAAAAGTGATGGGGCCCACAAGTTTTCTCTCCTCTTTCTCCAAAATACAATCTCTCCAAATTAGAAAGAAAATTGGAGTGAAAAGTGAAAAAAAATATTTGGACAAAACTGCCCACCTATAATTCACGTTACTGACTCTTTTTTTTTTTTCCTTTGACTTTTCCAGATTTCTTCATAAATAACGTTGGCTTGCTTTTTTTTTTTTTTTTTTTTTTTTGACTTTTCTAGTTTTCTTTGTAACGTGGCCTGTTCAGTCTCTTTTTTCAGTAACGTTTTTTTTTTTTTTTTTTCTTTTTGGGTTTTGTCAGGTGTGGGTTCCTTTCTTCTTCTTTTCCTTCTTTTTTTTTCGTTAATTTTTATTTTTATTATTTTTTTAAGAAAACACTTTTGAATGATCTTTTATGTTATTTTTAGAAATGTCCACTTTCATCTATACACAATTGTTTTTAAAAATATAATGTATTATTTTTTGTTTTATTTAAGAGGGACATGATGGTAAATTTATACAAACCTTATTTTCAACTAAACGAAAAAGTTTTCCATCCCTTCACTTTTCCACCCTCTCAACCAAACACAAATGAGGAAAACTAAAAACTTTTCCATCCACCCACTTTTCCATCCTCCTTCTATTTTCTATCCTCTCACTTTTCCATCCTCCCAACCAAACGAACCCCAAGTGTCTGTCCCATTTTTCATATGAGGAGTCTCTGTTTATTGGCGGCTCAATGGTCTTTAATTTCAAAATTTATTGAAATTTAATTATCAGTTATGAATTTAATTTGGTATTCCAAAAAAAAAAAAAAAAAAAAAAAACCTTCCATTTGAGTCTTTTCTTATGAAGTTCCACATGGCCTTCTTCATTTGATGTTGCCACGTGGCTTGTTTTCATTTGCCGGCCGTCCATATCATCAATTAGAAATTAATTTAATAAAAAATACTCGATCATGATCAATTAGATGTCTCTATAGATGCATCATAAAATTTTGATGTCTACAAATGCCCCTACTTCAAGATTTAGCTTACCCAATTCTAATGCAAGGAAGACAAGGCTTGAAGTATTTTATTAATCTCAATTCGGACTTAGTTCACGGGAAAGCAAGACCTTCATCCACGTAAAAGAAGATTTTAGCTTGCTCAATCTCAATGCTATATGATGAAGTCAAATTCGTCAGACGGAGTACGACCAAGAAGCTCCAGAACCCTGCATAAGAGCAAAGAGTTGTTTTTCTCTTGGAAAGGTCATTGGTGTCGTTTCAGCCAATGAGCCTCCCATAGTGAAGTCAAATGCTGAAAGAGAAGAAATATGAGAGTTTAGAGATAAGTGTCAGGTGTTTCTATACCTTTGCTCTGTGTTCTGATATAGTTTATATAGCTCTTTGCTTTTCCAGCGGTTGGTGGTCTTAAATGAGGGAAGTAAGGGTTTTAGTAATGCCTTTGCGGGTTTAATGTGGTGCTTTCAATGTTGATGCACAGTCATGTCTGTTTTTACTATTCCGTTTAGTAACGGATTATGCCTTGAAGGCGTATTTATGTTTCGTTCGTGGCCCAGAGGCTCTTAAGAGCATCCACAGCTGAAATCTCAATTCTATTCTATTTTACCATCTCAAAAAGCCACTTTATCATTAATACCATACCATTTTACAATACCTCCAACATCCCAACTTCTATTTTCCTATTCTACTCATTAAAATAATATATTTACGTAATAAAATATATTTTTCATTTTGTATTTTTTTCCAATTTTCCCCTCCACATTCCGTCATCCTCCATCACCGCGCCTCTACTGCCCAGTCACCACCATCGCGCCTCCACCATGCCCCCCACGCCACCGCAGCCCATTGCCCACCAAAAATCCCACCGGAACAAAAACCCATATGAGAAAAAAAAAAAAAAAAAAAAAAAAAAAAACCCAGACCTCACCGCGCCTCCACTGCCCAGTCACCACCACCGTGCCTCCACCATGCCCACCATGCCACCACTACCCACCAAAAATCCCACCGGAACAAAAACCCATATCAGAAAAAAAAAAAAAAAAAAAAAAAAAAAAAACCAGACCTCACCGCGCCTCACCACCACCGCGCCTCCACCATGCCCACCAAACCCACAAACCCTTGAGAGACTGACAGAGCTTCGTCTGAAGAGAGAGTGACGGGGTGAAAATTTAAATGGGTATCTAGAGACCGACGGAGCTTCGTCTGCAGAGGCTTGGTGTTGGGTGAGGGTGAATCGGTATGGGTGAGCAGTATGGGTGAGGGTGAATCGGTATGGGTGAGAGTGAGGATGAATCGGAGGCAGATGCAGAGGAGGTCTTGGTGAAGAACGGCGACACAGAGAGAGAGACACAATGGAGAGAGGAAACACCCGGGTAAAGAGAGAGAGAGAGAGAGAGAGAGAGAGAGAGAGAGAGAGAAGAGCTTCCAACTAAATAAAATATATTATTGTTGTTTGGCATAATGTTACAGTACCATCTCACCTTTGAGATGGAACTGTAGCGTTATGCCAAAAAAATTTAGCAATCTCAGGTTTAACAAGTCCAGCTGTTGGGTGTTTTTTGGACTGGAATGCCAAATAGGGCTTGCATTTGGCATATTGCAAGCCCATTGTGGATGCTCTAAGGATGATGGTATTTTTCTTGGTTCATTACTGTACATTACAGTTTTAGCTTTGGACCGGTGAGTATTGTTCCACGGTTTTAGTTAGGCATACGGCCCACTTATCATTTGTTTTCTTTTCTTAGACACTTGACGCCTTGTGAGCTTGATTGCACAAAAGACTTTGTTTTGGGCCACAAGCCCACGTTAGTCGTCTTAGTAGAGTCGGTGTTGAAGCTATCTTGCTCGGCAAGCATTTTTTTTTTTTTTTTAGCCGCACTCTTACAAATCATTAGGGTTTCTTGCGAGTGCACCTCTATAAAAGGACTTGATGTTTTATGGGTGAGAATAAATTGAGCGCCGTTTTTCGAGTTCTTCTTCTTTTTTTCTTCAGCCGTAGCAGGCATTCACTCCTTTTCAATTCTTCGTATGCTTGCCTTTTTATCTTTGTTATTTTTTTCTTTTGTTGAACAGCTTGATTTATTCTGTGCAGGACATAGAAGATGGCACAGCGTGAGCCAAGCATCAATTCCAAGCGAATTGCAGCATCCTGTCCTTCTTGTCTCGGCCTCCAACGGATTCGAGCAACAGCGGTCCTCTTGTCATCTCTGGACTCTGGGTTTGTAAGCTTCATCCGCATATCCGTCTCACTGCCCTTTGTCTTGAGACCGTTGGTGTGAGAGCTTCGTCTTCACATCCTTTTCACTGCCTTCGTCACTGACTTCGCCTTGCGGCCATCAGTGTGAGAGCTCTACCTGCACATCCTTCTCACTGCCTTTGCCACTGCCTTCGTCTAGCGATCATCAGTGCGAGAGCTTCGTCCGCGTATCGTTCCCACAACCTTCGTCTTGCAGCCATCAGCGGTCTTCTCTAGACTGTGACATACTGAGCCTTTTTACTTTAGGTACTCTGACTCCATCTCTATGGTCACTTATGGTCATGTTGCTTCCTTGTAACTGTCGCAATGTCTATAACGCTCCCAAAAGCAACAGACATGTACTAGCTCTGTGTGTCCCAAAAGCAATAAACATGCATGCACTAGTTCTGTCGTCTTGCATGTAATAATTTATGCCACATATTGAACGAGTCTTGAAGCTTTGATTTCCCGTGGAGAACCATGGTGGCTTCTTTGTAGTTTTGAACTTGAATGCTATATTTAATGGTTAATGAGCCACGGGCACACACATGATCTTTACACTTAAAAGTAGACAACACGCAAACTTCCACGTGTCTTGCCCTTTACATGCACATATGGCTATTTCAATAAGCCCACCATCACACGTACAATGTTTAAGTGCTTGGATGTTGATATTGAACGAAAAGGCTTGCCTGCGGTTTTGAATCTCAATGCCACATGGCCTTTTTCTAATAAGCCATGGCTGCATGTGCTTTTTTATTTATTTTTTTTTATATCAACTTATTAGTAAAGAGCTTTCGAATGAATAAGTTATTCATTCTTTTCAATGGTTTGCTATCAGGTGTACTAGGTGACTCAGACCTATCAACCCTCCGCTTGACTTGTGGCTCTTCTACATTTGCTCAGATTGTAATCTCTACAAACTTTGTCCTGTACAAGTGGTTGCAATCAAGTACGCTCCCTCATGGCCATCTTTTATGACTCATTGAAAACTCTCAATGATCAATCCATCACTCTCTTGCGCTCTACGGATGAACCTGTGGAGGAAGGCGTCGTTTTGGAAGTCTATCCACCTAGTAGCAGTGACCCTTCATCCTTGTTTATTGCCATTTATCTCCCTCTGATCCAATCTCAATGATGGGTTAAATCATCTCACTAACTATACAACTCAACTAGACAGGATTCGCATGTCGCTTCAAGAACGTTTACCTTGGACTTAACCTTCACTCAATCGCAGACCACATCACTACATTTCCTCTCCTTGGTCATTGGATAAGTGTAGAAAAAGTGCAATGGGCCCTATCTACTTCCAAGACTCCTCCACTCCAATAGAAGGGAGAGTTTTCTTACCTTCCTAAATATTGGGAGTGGTTAAAAGATATATTGAGTTGCAATTCTAAAGTCCTAGGTGATGCCAAGCTTTATGAGCCACTACTTGCATCATTGCTTACTTATGATCGGAACATTCATGTCTTGCAAGCCTTCCTAGAGAGTTGGAGTGCGGCTACGAACACATTGCATATGTCTGTAGGAGAGATCTCCATTAGCTTATGGGACTTACATTTGATTGGTGGGCTTTTCGTGTATGGCTCATTTTACGACAAAGTCGTCCCAAATGTGAAGGACATGTCATCTCTCCCCTTAAGTTGTCATCATTTATTTTCTGCCTTCCATCATCTAAGTCTTGAGCTTCGTGGTTTGCACTTTCCACAGAACCAAAACTTCACCCATGTGGTAGAAGTGACCAAGTGCGAACCACGAAGCTCAAGACTTAGATGATGGATGGCGGCAAATAAATGACAACAACTTGAGGGGAGAAATTACATGTCCTTCGCGTTAAGGACGACCTCGTCTTAAAATGAGCCATACATGAGAAGCCCATTGATCAAACATAAGTCTTATAAGCTAATGGAGATCTCTCTTACAAACGTATGCAATTTGTTCGTAGCCACACACCAACACTCTAAGGAGGCTTGCAAGACATGGGTGTTCCGATCATAAGTAAACAATGATGCAAGTAGCAGCTTGTGAAGCTTGGCATCATGTAGGACTTTAGAATTGCGGCTCAATATATCATCCAACCACCTCCAATATTTAGGGAGGTAAGAAAACTCTCCCTTATATTGGAGTGGAAGAGTCTTGGAAGTAGGTAGGACCCATTGCACTTTTCCCACACTTATTCGACGACCAAGGAAAGGAAATGGATTGATGTGGTTTGCGATTGAGTGAAGGTTGGAGGCCAAGGTAAACGTTCTTGAAGTAACATGCGAATCCTTTCTAGTTGGGTGTCATATAGTTTGTGAGATGATTCGACCCACCATTGAGATAACCTCAGAGGACGATAAATGGCAATAGATGAGGTTGAAGGGACACAATTTTAGTAAAAGATAAATCACACGGTCGTGAAATGGTGTAACAAATAATCATTTTGTATTGATTTATATATAATTATATATATATATATATATATATATATATGTGAGTTACAATCCTCTACATGAATCTTTACAATGAAATATTACATTAAACTCTCTGATTCGATCTCCAAGAAACATTACGATCTGAAGGGGCTATGAAGAAGCTTCATCTTGAATTGTGCTTCCATGTCTCCAAGTTGAATGAGTAGTTAAACGTACTAGATTTGATGTGAGGGCCGCTAGCTTAATCTCAAACTGAATTGAAGGGGATTCCCTACTTTGATTTGAAGAAGTAGGAATAAGCCTTAATGGGCAATGAAAATCTCATTGACTTAGAAACGACTCTCTATTTTAGCAAAGTGTCAGTAGAGTTTTCTCTTTAAGTGTTTGTCCAATTTTTCATATGGGAAATCTCTAATTATAGGCAACTCAATGGTCTTTAATTTGGAATTTTCTCTCAGCATTTATTGAGAGTTAATTATCAATTATGAATTTAATTTAGTCTTTCATAAATAAATAAAAAAAATCTTCCATATGAGTCTTTTCTTCTAAAGTTTCCATATGGCCTTCTTCATTTGACGTTGCTTGATTTCATTTGTTGACTACCCACATCATCAATTAGAAATTAATTTAATAAAAAATACCCGATCATGATCAATTGGAATTCTATGGATGCATCATAAAATTTTGATATTACACATTGTTCAAAAGATGCTCCGTTGGAAGACTTTTCATTTAAAAATAAACTTAAAATGCTTGCGTTTTTATTCATTGGGGAGAACCATTTTAATAAAATGGATGTCCTTTGGAGCCCCTACCCAACCCCCCCCCCCTCCCCCTTCCTTCCCATTTTTTTTAACAACACATATTTAAAAGATTTATTTAATCAAATTTCTCATTGTTTGGTGACTTAGGGTTCATGGTGCTAGCTAGACAGCTAGCACCCATGAACCTTTGCACCTATGAGAAGGCAACAAGGGAAAATTAAAAGATCTTAAATGAAAAACATAATTTAAAGACAATGAAAAGTAAATAAACATAATTTAAATGAATTTAAATAAAGCATTAAAGGAAATTAAGGGTATTAGTTATATTAAAAAACAATATAAATGAAAGCTTCCTTGAATAAACCTCTAAAATAGTAGAATATGGTGTTTAGGGTACAAACTAGGAAGACCCAACTTTGTTAAATCTTCATATTCCTACTAAGATGGTTGTGCATGGGGCTAGTCCTCCACTCACCATCTAGTTTGAAATGTAAAGATTTACTAAGGTGTTTGATTGATTTATTCCTTTAAATCAATGGCCTTTAATATCTCTATGTGTAAATCACACATAATGTATTCCTATATCAAGAATAGAGGAAGACCACAACCTTTAAAAAAAAAAAGGAAAAGGAACTGGATAAAGAGACATAATATAAATGATATGAATTTAAATGACATAAAACAAAAGTAAAGATGCAAGGAAAGATAAATGACATAAAAATAAAAAAAGAAAGTAAAGAACACAAATAAAAAGTGCTAGGAAAGTAAAAGTGCATGAAAAAGTTTTTCTTTTTTTTAGATGAAGAAGGTACTTACAACAAAAAGGAGAAAGAGTAGTGAAGTTATGGTAGAAACTACACTACCCTTGCTCTATGAAGGTTTTTGTGGCTTACCTATGGGTTTTGGAGGGAGCGAGGAGCTGGATTTTCTGGTTTAGAGAGCTATTCTAGAGTAGAAGAGAGAGAAAATAGATCTAGAGTACTAGAGAAAATGGGAGAGATACGGAATTTTTAGGATTTTTCTTCATGAATTTCCAAGAGGAGTAGAGGTATTTATACAAAAAATTGGGGGAGGAGAGAGACTCTAGGGGTTGCCGTAAGGGGGTGTAAGGCTACCCCTTGGGGTTCTATCACCTCACCCAATTTGATCCTTGTCTACTCATTTTCCTTTTCTTTTTTCTTTTTCTTTTCCCAGTTTTTGCTACTGCTTAGATGTCTATGGGAGCTTTGATTTCTTCAAAATTGGTGTTCCTGGAAAGCTTTTGATGTTTAGTTTTCATAGGCTCCAACATCATGCAATTTGGAACTATGGTTGTTGAGATATTACGCTCAGAAGGGAGGTGGCACAATGTAGAAATTTCTATAGCACTTTACTTGGAAAATTAATTCCTTCTAATATGGAGAGGATATCTTCAAGCCCTTTTTATGAGATGTAGCTAATCTATCATGCTTTAACCTAGTCTAGGCAGTTCACACCAGTTGTGGTTGGATTGATACTATTTGTTCTGCGAAAACACTTCAAAAATAGTATTTATACTTTAATTAGAGTTTGGCAGAAATACATTTTTGGTCCCTACATTTTGACCCCATTCCCATTTTGGTCTCTACTTTTTTTTTTTTGTCACTTTTAGTCCCCTAAATTTAAAAAAAAAAAAAAATGCATTCCATTTTGGTCCCTACCGTTATCTCACTAACAAAAATTACTTACGTGGTAAACAGAGTGCACTGCTGCAACATAAAATGTTGACTTGGCTATTAAAATAATAATAATAATAAATTTATTTGGCATTTAAAAAATGCCAAGTCAGCATCTAAATTTAAAGTTTTAATATTTATCAATTTTGACTAAATAAAAAAATTAAAAATCAAATATCAAATGAATTAAGATTTGAGTATATCTTAAACAAAAACATTAACCTAAAAAATTTAAAACCCAAAAAATTACCATAGATATTTTACTAAACGTAGCTTCCACCATGAGTGGGTACTCCTCTAATGTTATGCTTAGCCAAACCAGACTTCAACTCCATGGTAGGTGTTGAGTTTAGAGTAAAATTAAAGAAGTAGAAGAAGTATTAGAAAAAACCCAACAAGGATTCAGAAATTGGAAGAGAAGAGAGCCCAAATTGGAGGAGAAGCTATATTTGAGGAGGGTGTATCGGTAGGTGTAAAGGTTTTTGACACTTCCAATTTGTTTTCTTTTTGGGGTTTGAAGCAAAAGAAAGGAGAAAAGAAAGAAAAGTCAAAAGAGAGACTGGGCAATGGCTGGGTGGTTCACTGTGGTTTGATCTGACTGGATCTGAAATTGATGAGGACAGCTTGTGTTTTGGTGTATTTAATTGATGAGGATCGGTTTTGGGTTTTAGTATTTTTGGTTTTGTGTTTTTGATCTAATCATGGTTTGAATTTGGTTAGTTGATTGTGTTTAGAATTGCTGAGTTTGATCATGGTCTTGTATGTGTTTTTGCCTATTTGGTTGCTTGGAAAATGCAAGAAAAGAGAAAAATTTAGGGAACATGAAGAACAATCAATCATTTTCAGGGCAAGAACATGTAGCAAAAATCTAAGTGATCTTTCGACAAAATAATGAAAAGAAAAGAAAAGAAAAGAAAGTTTTATTTTAATTATGGCATTATTTAAATGCCAAATAACAAATTTTATTATTATTTTAATGGTCATGTAGGCATTTTGTGTGCCAACTGTGCACTCCATTTGCCATGTACACTATTTTTTGTTAAGGAGATGACAGTAGAGACTAAAATGGAACCCATTTTTTATTTTAAAACTAAAAGCAGTAAAAAAAAGGTATGAACCAAAATGAGAATGAGGTTAAAATGTAAGGACCAAAAATGTATTTTCACCTTAGAGTTTTATTGTTTTCATGATATTTTATCCACTTTAACTTCAATTTTCACCCGTAAACTATCATTTTGAAGGGAATTTTATGATATTTAGGATGAATACAAAATTTATCTCGATTGGACCAAAATGTCAACTTCTTGACGAGTCCCAATTAGGGTCTAGTCAATGTTGTCCACAGTAAACCAAAAATGGCATGCTTGAGATTTTGAACTCTTGGAGTATCTGTAATATAATATAAAAGTTGGATCCTCAAACTAAAGGATACATATAATGATGACACATATCCATTTCTCCAAGCATACTACGATGACACATTATCTCTTCTTAAAATTAAAAGGCTCATAAAGATATTGTATTAAAAATTATCATTAATTTAATACTAAATCCTTTCATTTCCATTTCTCAAAAAAATAAAAATGTCATTTTTTTTTATTATAAGTCATATATAGATTAATCAAAATTTATCTCATTTATGAATAATTCTACGTCACATATAATACATATACAATTTAATCAAAATTTTACGTATAATTCTGATGTAATACAATTTAAAAACAGTTACAATTTCTCCAAACATACTACAATGACAAATGCCATTTAATTATCTCATTTAAGTAATTTTACACTACCTAATAACTTGTTATAGAATTCATGTTTTAAAAATCGCACAGTTGAATTTCATGATCTATATATTCTTAACATTCATGCCAATTTTCATGTCAATTAGATGTTATTTACCATTCAATCTATAAACTCATTTTTTACACATTATTTTAAACTACAAAAATTTGAATTTAAATAATTTTTTGACAACATAACTATTAATCTTAATCACCTCAAAATTTTGTAAGTATAAAGAATATACGAAGATAATATAATCTAACAGTAAACTTGTCAAAATTCGCATTCAATTAAAAAATATTAAGTGATATAACATTGTTTAAAGTTACATCAGGTGTAATTTAAACCCAACCCTTAATGAATGTATGCATGTACGGTAGGTTACAAATATTGTGTGCTTAAATAATTAAGGGTAATGGTGTATTGAATATTAATGGTGTCTTTTCTATTGTTTTCAATGTCCATTAATCATCACTTTTTATATATTCCATTAAAAAAAATCCACAACAAAAAAGGTTTTGTAACATTATTGGTAGTCAAAGACCTTGATTTAAAGGTTTTGTAACAAGTGGGGAAAAAAAAAAAAAAGTCTCTTCATATGTCAAGACCTTGATTTAAAGAATTCCATGGACCCCACTAAGTATAAATCTCAAAATTCTAAAAAAAAAAAATGGAACTCTCAAAACTCTATAAGAAAAAAAAATTAATAATAGTTGAGATGGATGACTATTGTGTTATCATTTAACCAGATATCATATTATTTGAAGAGTCTCTTATAATAAATAAAGAAAATAGAAAAAGTTAAGGGGAGAACTTGTTAGAATGTGTACATTTAAATCCTATTGTATGATGCTATGTATGACATTATGTATAATCTAATGTTGTGTTTTAACAAAGTTGTTTTATTTTTATCTAAAATAATGGTAACATAAATATGGGATATTATCATATAGTTCATGAGATACATAGTATGTGATTTACGTGATTTATTTATAGAAGATATAAGTCACAAGTTCTTTGTAAACTCAGAATTTATAGTTCGTAGTCGATGATGAAATTGAGTATTTTATCGATGATTTGTCTTGATCATGGAAGTAGGGACTTCTGGTTGATATGTTGATATGTTTTAAGAGTTAAGACATATTGAACTAGACCGCTGTGAAATTTATTATTCTCCTAACGATTGTCACATAAATAATAAATCCCACGACTTTTATTTACATGAATTCTTAATCCTGAGAGAATAATGGACCTGATTATGAGATGTAGGTTACTTTGATATATCAAGAGTGAGATCTAAAGTAACGGTCAAAACCTCAGTATGTTGGGCAGCCACATTTAGTGTTAATGGAACATATATTCTCAAAATGGAATTTATAGTCTCTTGATGAAGATATAAATATTCTCTTGAGATAAGTTTAATGAGTTCAGCTATTCAGAGAGTTAGGCCTAACCACTTTGGTAAGAAATTACTAAAGTATATATATTTATGAAATTAGATTTCATAAATATATAATGAATAATTTTAAAGGATTAAACCGGGTACTCAAGCATAGGAAGTAGTAATTTTCAAAGTGACAGTCTATATTCATGACTTTGTATTACTACGAATATTTTATGAAGGGGTTGCGTGTACAATAAAGTCTTAGGATATAATTTATTAATAAGTCTTAGAATGCAATTATATTTATATAGTGGTATTAAATATAATTAATGGTAACTTTGGACTTGTCAAGAGTTGACAGAAAAACCCAAGGCCCATTGGAGTTAGTGTCTTATTGGTCCCTTTTGGTCCTACTCCAAGCCACACACTAAAGCTTAATTGGAAATGCCTAATAGGCCAACCCAATTAGATAATCAGTTAGTTATAAAGGGAGAAATATACATAATTTTTTTTAAAAAAGAAAAAGAAAAAAGAAGCGTAGAGAAAAAGAAAAAGAGAGTGTGAAACACACTTTCATTCTCCTTTTGAAAACTAATTGAGAGATTACACTTCTTGGGCGTAAAGTGGAATTGGAGTAAAGATTAAGTGTTCCCGAGTGCTTCTAATCTTTGTTTTGAATTTCTCCAAACCAAGGTACGTTATCTTGTTCTTAAATTTTGAAATTTGCATAGTGCATGTTGTTAATCATGAATAAAATAGATTCTTATTTGTTACTTCCGCTATGTGTTTTGTATGAAATACAAAACCAAATTTTTTCCAACAGAACCAAAAGTCAAAACTCTTTGTTTTCCTTAATGAATCGTTTTAATTTATTTTTTTATGGATTCATTAATGATCGTTGAACCCAGGTTTCAAAACTTTTTTTTTTTAATTATCTCTCCCTGATTGTCTCTCTTCTCTGTAAATACATTTGCCTAAAAATCTGTGAACCTCCACTGTGCCACATTGGTAGAACTAACCAATTTATTAAATCAAGAAAAATAAAAAGTTAGGCTAAGAGTCTAAGACCCTGCCCCTTCACGCTATTCACGCAATCTCATTTTGCTCTTTTTACCACCTTTGGTAAGGAATTATATTTTATTTAAGTTTTAATTTTTTGTAGTTGTTTTTTGATTTTTTTTTTTTTTTTTAATATCCAAATTGTTGTAATTTATTTGATTGTGTAATAGTCAAGGGTTTGCTCATATATAATTTAACGGTTTTGTCGATCCATTTGATGACTCTAATATAACATTGAGGATTTAAAGCTATGATCTGTTCATGTTGTTGTTATGCTCATTGTATGTCTATATATATATATATATATATATATATATATATATATATTTTGTTAATTTTGTTATAACTATTTCTATGCCATTTAGATTAACACCATTATGGAGACACTAATTTTAAACACGGATGGTTTGATCTTTGTTGTGGATAACAATGATGAGGAGAACTTTTGTAGATGAGCTCCACTAGATGCTAAATGAGGTCGGTATATCTTCGTTCAAACTTGGTTAATCCTCTTCCATTTTTCTTTTTGGATCTTTCGTTAATTTACTAAATTGGGTTAAGATTTTATTTTATTTTATTTTTCATTCATTAGAACTGGAATGCGAATGAAATTTATCAATTATTTGTTTGCAATTAGAACTGAAGGAATACATTTGATCCATTGCATGCTAATTTTAAGTTTGAAAGAACATAGAGGGAGGAAGTAATGATGAAAAGTTAGGGATTAACAAAGAGTGAGGCGTTTATTCTTAGCAACTGAGTAAGTGGGGATTAATGATGAAGATATAGAAGGAGAATTTTGTGAACTAAAGCATTGTGGAAAAATAGATAAAGTATATAAAGTTTAAAGTTAGGTCGGATTCTAAACTAATAGATATATTGACACTACAACAAAATGTATTTTCAGTGACAAAAAAAATTCATCACTAAAAGTTCAATTTTTCGTCACTAAGAACCTTTAGTGACGAAATTAGACTTTTAGTGACGAAACACTTTTCGTCACTGAAACCCCGTCACTAAAAGTCCTGGAGACGAAAAATTTTGTCACTAAAAATCCGATTTGATTTTTTTTTAAAAAACTTTTAGCGACGAAAACGTTTCCTCACTAAATGTTTTTCTCGCTAAAAATACTATTTAGTGACGAAATATTTTCGTCACTAAAAACACTTTAGTTTATTAAATCATATCTAGTGACGAATAATTTCGTCACTAAAACTATGTTTGGGTACATATAGTGACGAAAATATTTCGTCACTAAAAACACTTTAGTTTATTAAATCATATCTAGTGACGAATAATTTCGTCACTAAAACTATGTTTGGGTACATAAAGTGACAAAAAAATTTGTCACTAAAACTATTTTTAAGAAAATCCAGGCATATAGCGACGAAAATTTTCGTCACTAAAACCATTTTTTACAAAATTTTGCTACATTTAGCAACGAAATATTTTGTCATTAAAACAATTTTTTGTTGCTATATTTGTGACGAAAATATTCACCGCTAAAACTTATTTTCTGTTTTTATGTTTTTCATGGCTTTGATATTAACCTGTTACCTGTTATTACATTATTAAAACCTCACATTTAAATAACACATTTATTTCAACAACACATTTAGAAAAAAAGATATACATTCCACAAGTAAAAAATAAAACAAGAATCCAATTCAAACTCCTTCCATACAATAATTGTTTGCAATACATACAATAACTCAAGATGTTTTATAACAATACAAAAAAGGTAGCATAATATAATTAGAACTAATAGAAGATGTCCTTATATGTCTTCAAGTAATGCCAAAAGTAAATCTCCTAAAAGTCACCAATAAGAAATCTGCATAAATATAAAAACAATACTACATTAAAATCGTAAAGTAAAGACATTAACTATGTTATAAGAAAATTGTTATGAACTCTACATATCATAATCCATATCAACACAACAACCCACCACAAAACCAATCACAAACACCACAAGTATAGGGTTTTATAAGTATTTAAACAGAGTTGACTTACTATGATTAAGCTAAGTGTACAAGTCTGATTTGTTGGCTAAGCTTTGGTCTTTGACTTTCATAGATCTAAGCCTCTTTTTATTCCCCCACAGCAACCCAAACAATTACTAACCTTGTCATCACATTCAACCAAAAACCTTGTCACCAATACTAAAAAGAAAAAGACCTCAAATTATGTCAGTAATGAGCATTCATCAAAAGCCTTTACAAACTATATACAAAGAAAATTCAATTGATGGGTCTCCTATTCACCAAACCCATATAGCCAACAATACTAATAATATCAACAAAGTGCACAAAGAGATAAACTCCAAAAACAATACATTTATGTCACCATGTCCGTTCCTAAAGTATTAAGCATTAATTTGACTTACAAAAGGTTCCCATCTGAAAGGCATTTCCTATAAAATGAAAAAAAAAAAAAAAAAAAAAGGAATAAGAAGAAGAAAGCAGTCAATACAGCTCAAACATTAAAAAAATTTCAACATACATATTGCCCAATCAAGAAGAAGAAAGCAGTCAGTATAGTGTCATCATGATTCTCATCAATACTAGTGTTAAATTCTAATTCCACAAAACCATTCACTTCAACTGCAATGTCATTCATATATCTCTATAGTCTATATCCTCATTCTATGCTAATCCCAAAAGATTTGAATTTAATCTTATAATAATTGACAACAAAGGACCCCACCCCCCAAAAAAAAGCAACTTTCATCAACCTGGTTTTAGAGACAATGCCATCCTAATATTCCTTTCTCAGATTGAACGCTCATTTTGTCATCAAAATGGATGATAGAAAAAACTAGCAATTAGGGAAAAAAAATTCTCATCTTTTGTCTTGCAAGAAATATGAATAGAGTAGCACAATGTATCTAAAACATAATCTAGAGAACAATCCCCCATTAAATCAAGTAAAATAACAATCAGAGGACACAATCCCATTGTGAAATTAGAGTATCATTACCTGAGCAATAAACAAAAAAATACCCAAAGGAACTAGAATCATTAAACAAAAAAATTAGCATCAAGCATTTAGAATCATTAAACAAAAATACCCAAAGGAACTAGAATCATTAAACAAAAATTAACAAAGAAATTAACTCAAAAGGAAAAGGAAAAAATAAAAATGAAAAATACCCAAGCTTAAGGGTGGGAGGCGAAGGGTCGCTGGCTGGGTGGAAGCATCGCCATCAGCGACGCTAGCTCCCAGATCAGCTAAAGCGTCGCGGACCGCGACGCTTCAGCGTCGCCATCTATCCGCGACCTCCAGCGTCGCCATCAGCGACCTAAAGCGTCGCAGATCACAACGCTGAAGGGTCGCCATAGATTGGCGACCTTCAGCGTCGCAATCGGCGACTTGAAGCGTCGCGGATCGCGATGCTGAAGGGTCGCAGATCGCGAAGCTGAAGGTCGTCGATCTATGGCGACCCTTCAGCGTCGCGATCTGTGACGCTTCAGGTCGCCGATCATGATGCTGAAGGGTCTCCATAAATCGGCGACCTAAAGCGTCGCCGATCACGATGCTGAGGCATTTCCAGCGATCTGCAAGCTGAAGTGTCGCCGTTGAGCTTAATCGGCGATGGTTGAGCTTATTCGGCGACGGTGGCTTCACAACGGTTTGGGTTTTGACTGAAATGGCTCTTGGTATTTTTTTTTTTTTTTTTTGACCGAAATGGCTCTTGGGGTATTGAAATGTTTTGTGGTTTAGCTGGGTATTGAAATTAAGCTTTTAAGTTTTTAGTGACGAATTTCAGTTTCGTCACTAAAGACCAGGCTTTGTTAAGATTTTTAGAGACGAAATTCATATTTCGTCGCTAAATCATATTTTTAGTGACGAATTGTGATTTCGTCACTAAAAACATATAAGTGCAAAACTATTATTATTTTTAGTGACGAATATTTTTCGTCACTAATTCTTCTTTATAGCGACGAAAGGATTTTCGTCACTAATACTATCCACAGCAATACCTACAGTGACGAAATATTTCGTCACTAAAAATTTCAACTTTTAGCGATGAAATATTTCGTCACTATAGATTAATTAAACTAGCGCCAAAATTTCCCTCCGCTAGCGCCCATTTTTTAGATCACAATAGTGACGAAATTTATTTTTCGTCGCTAAATGTTATAATTTTTTTCATTATTAGTGACGAAATTCATATTTCGTCACTAAAGCTGTATGTTTAGTGACGAAAAATATTTCCTCACTAATTTTCGTCACTAAAAATACATTTTGTTGTAGTATGATAACAAAAGGATTGAACAAATGGGCTTTAAACATAGATATCCTAAAGGAAACTTTAGATTTACTTTCGGAAACGTGTCCCTTTTTTTATCTCTCTTTCATAAGGAGACAGTCAATAAACGTATTTCTTATTAGCATGATTGAGCATTGTTCATTTTTTATGAAATGAAGTTGCAAGCTTGCAATGTGAACTCGAACCACTTATGCAGTTAAATTGATGTGCGGGTAGATAGTGGTAAGACACACGATGCTTTGGCTCCTCCATCAATTTTTGGATGCAAGATTTCTTATAGATAGCAAGACAGAATTTTTAAGCAAAGATGATAACATCAACAATACAAGACAATCCTTTTTAAAGTTGAAGACGTAGATCATAAGGAAGAGGTTATCGACAAGAAACCAGAGGATGGAAGTAACTATTGTATATAAGAGTATTGTTAGAGATATCAAATTTATTATTGAAAATTTTACATACTGCTGATTGATAGGCCACAAACGCGTTGACCCTTTGTGATTAATTAAATTGATTAATTAGTCAAGTTATTAATTAATCAAGTTAACATACAAATTCACGTGGCAGCACAAACAAATCACCAAAACTAAAGTATGCAGCGGAAAATAAAAGACACGGTGATTTGTTTACGAATGGGGAAAACCTGACGGCAAAAACCCCACCGGGTGATTTAAGGTCACCACTCCCGAAACTCCACTATTATCACAACAAGCGATTACAAGTAAGGAATCCGAGTACCTTACCAACCTACAGTTGAACCCTTACCCCAATACCCAATTGGACTTGTTCTGTAGTGACAGTTTCTCCTTTTGATGCACGGCTCCCAAGTACGTGACTAACCAATTTGCGCGGATCCCAGTACGCGACTTCAATTCACAAACTAGAGAGAGAGTTGTTGGCTGCAAAGTTCTTCAAATCACCCACACGATGAAGATCAAGAAGATGCTTGGTTATAAAACCCTACAGTGCACATTACACAACAACTTCCTCACAAAAGATGAACTAGAGCATGAACTTTGTCTTTTTTATCACAAATTGCATGAACAAGAATTACTCAATACTTGTGCAACTTGCATCACTTTGACGGCCCTTAAAACAATCATTTTATATGTCTAGGGTTAGGAGAAAAGAAGTCCCAAAGACACATTCACGGATTGGAATTAAAACAAAACTGAAAATCTGTTTTCTTTAAATCTCGAAAGATAGAGGTGTCAAGGATCTGTCGAGAAGCTGTCGAGACTTAGGGCTGAAACAGCTTTTAAAGCTTGATAGATGCATGTGTCGAGACAAGGTGTCAAGTTTTAGTAACTTGCACTTTCTAGCTTATTTCTTGGACAGACTTGATGACTTCAACACTTAGTCTTGAAACACTATTTCTTGAAGCGTTAAACACATCCTAAATCTACCAAATTACAAGTAAAGTGCGTTTTGTCAAAGGATAAGCCAATTATATAAAATAGTGACATATGTCAACAACTTGAACTACATATGTCCTAACAATCTCCCCCTTTGGCAATCCGTCACAAAACCACAACTAACAAATGAAAATATGAGAGAAGTCATAAACCACTTTAACTCATATTCAATTGTTGAATACAATAAAATCTATCCTAACATAAACTCTTGAAAAACTTTGCAAGAAGAGAGTTTATGACAAGTAGACTTTGACAACTTGTATTTCTGAAACACTTTTAAACAAAACACATCAAGGCATCTTTGTGTGAAGCATAAATAATAGATTGCATACAAATAAAAGAAACATGTGTATAAAGACAGAAAAGAAACAACACATGGAGAGATAGATGAAAGAAACATACATCATCATATATATCAAGAAATAAGTACAATGTATGTCAATACATGATCAATGTATCTCTAAAAAGATAGAAAAGAAAAAAAAATACATGTGATCCTCACTACATCCCTCATATCAACACTCTCCCTATCAAAAATATCCTATACTAGCTCTCCCCCTAAGTATGACTACTCTCATACACCAAAACTACTTCCCCTTTTTGTCACAAGTGATAAAAGGTAAAGTATCAAGTAGACATCTCATCAGAAGAGCTCGCATCTCCATCACCATCATCATCAGAAGCATCATCGTCATCACCATCATCATCAGCCTCAGTCTCAGAAGAATCATGAGGTGGCGGAGGAGAAGCCTCAGGAGCAAAGCCGCCCAAGGTCACCTGTCGCCTGGCGATGCGACTAACACAAACGTTCACATGATACAACTCCGTGGAGAGCGTATCAAGGTGAGCATCCATGCGCTGAAGCTGCGCCATGATGTCTCCAAGAGTGCCGACGCTCGAGGAAAAAGGAGTAGAAGTCCCTCGAGCAGATCTGGATGTAGTCGGACGAGAGGGAGGAGCAGCAAGATCCGACTGTCTCGATCTGAAATGTGCCTCGCTACGTTTTACGGTAGCGGCGTCTATGGTAAACATGACATGAAACGGATCGGATGAAGGGAAAGGGATGGAAAAACGACGAAGAATCCTCGTGCTAGCGGAAGGGAAAATGAGCTTATCACGGGTGGCCGTATCTCTATAGACATCTATGATAGAAAAGATAAAGTGTGAAGGGAAGTCTATAGTGAGATGCTCTAAGCGAAACAACAAAAACCGAGCACGAGGCTCTGTGATAGAGTTGTAGTGAGAAAGTGGGTGCAAAACAAAAGTCATCACCATGTTAAGAAAACGAAGACCTTTAGCAAAAGGCCGACATGGTGTGTACTGATGATCTCCCCAAGAGGAAGGGCGCTCACAGGACGCAAAGATCATCTCGTCTTTGGACACAGTTCATAGACGCTCACATCCGGGGTAATCAGGATGATCCACCCTCGGAACGTGAAGAACCTCGGAGACCAGCTCCGGAGTAACAACAAAGCGCGTACCTCGAACGCTAGAATAGAAGAGAGGTACTAAAGAATCAATCCCGTGGATGTTGAAGTAAAACTCCTGTATCAACACGAGAGGACAAGTGACCAGGATGTCACACAGTGACTCCCAAGCCCGATTGTGAATGACATCAGGTAGGTCAGTGTCGGAAAAGTCTGCTAGGACAACGTGGCGTTTCGAATGAACACCTCGTTTATAGAAGTTCTCCGAGAAGTCCTTTTGGGCTTTCTCATCACGGAACCGGATAAACAACGGAGTGGAATCAGAAGAAGAAGATCCCTTAGAACGCAAAGGGTTCTAGGATGGAGTGGATTTACGCTTAGGTGCCATAGACACTACTAACGCAAACATAGAGAGAGGGAGAAGAAGAGAAACACACAGAAAAGTTCCAAGCAGTTCAATATAGGAAGAATATATTGAAAAGAAAGAACGTATGCATGGGAATGCATGAACATGTGACATGCAATATAAAAAAACATCATGGGCTCAGCCCAATCCAAACCTAACTGCACACAACAAGTTTACACACATCTAAATGCATGAAAATACAATTAGAATGCTAATGTGATGCAATGCATGTAGTTTTAACGATAAAATCTATAAAACCGACCCAAAAATTTCATGAAACTTTCAACAATTTTGAAAAATCCCAAAAATTTTCAAAAACCTCAAAACCTAGGTTTTTAAAACATGAAATGCATGAAGAATGGAAGGATAGAAGCTTACCAAGTGAGGAAGATCTAGAAAATCACTTGAAGAAACCTTAAGAAGAGGTTTGGAGAGAGTGAGAAAGGTTTTGGGAGAGAAAACACCAACTATCGAGAGAGAGAGATTGAGCGAAATGAGAGAAAATCGCGACAGAACCATTATATAGCCCTTCAATAATTCTTGACAAATGCAGGTATCGAGAGGTGTCAAGACAGCTATCGAGGTAGGTGTCGAGAAAATGCACGTCGACAGATGCAGCTATCGAGGACATGTGTCGAGAGATAAAGATCAAGCATTAAGGAATCTCGATAGATCCAGAAGCTGTCGAGATTCTATCGAGCAGACAGAAAGTTTCTTGATCGATCCACAAGGTGTCGAGAATGTGTTGAGATTGCGTTTAGAAAAAGACTGAGAAGCTCGACAGACAGCTAGGTGTTGAAAAGGTGTCGAGATGGTGTCGAGATGCCTTAAAAATAGTTTTTCAAGAGAGGAAAAACACAATCATGAATGCAATCACGCATGTAGCTCAACCAAAGATCCAAGCAACACATTATGCTCTCAAAAATATCTCTCAACAAAAATTTAAAGCACATATATCCCAAAACACGCACACACACACTAAACAAGTCTAACCAATTTTATATTTCAAAAATGAGTTAAGACAGTTTAGTGAGCATACATTAACGCATGTAAATCTTGTGATGGCCAAATCACATTGTACCTACACATATATCAAGAATAGCAAAGAATATTGCGTGTTGTGTGTGAAAACATCGCAAGATTGCATAAGTTTCTCAATGTTATGACGATTTGAGATATGAAAAAATCACTTTAACTCACACACAATCATCACTGTTTGATGGGGACTATTACTTTCGAGGTACATCCTATAACTCCCACATCTCCTAGAAAACACGCTTGCAATCATATTTTAAAGCATTTTTAATCTTTTTGCTTTTATTTCTTTGCATATTTTCTTTTATTAAGCATATCATGCATGGGCATACAAGAGAGAGAAAAGAAATACCCAATTATGTTAAGCTTTTGACATTGCACTTTTGCTATGCCGAAGCATACAGATGTCATATCATGATTGGCGAGTAACAGTGGTGAGATGGTTATTTATGCCTTTCTCTTAGGATTTTCTAATTCTACCCGTTAAAAAGAGTGATACGAGTATTAAATAGAAGAGATCAATTAACCTTACTCATCACAAACAAAGAGTTACAAATCTCACTTACTTAGTTGTGCATAAAAATACTCATCTAAGCTACAGGTGATACAAAGTTTAGAAAACTTTGTTTCAATGGCCATTTTAAGGTTCACAAGAACCAATGTACACAAACACACACTGTTTTTGTATTTTTCAATTTTTTTAATTTTTTTTTTATTTTTGTCAGAAAAGCAAAAATAAAACACAAAACTGAAAACACATAAACAAAAACAAGTTTAAAGAAAGAAAAGTAATGTATAAAACTAGATTGACTTAAAACAGTAAAGCAACACACAAGTAATACAAAACAGTAAAACAGGGATAGAGAAGAAGAAGTGACTAAAATCACTTAGAGCTCTTTTCCTTTCACACCTTGGAAGAACCTTTTCTATTTGCCAACCCTTGAACTGGTGATGAGGGGGAAGAGGTTAAACCGTTCAAGTTTGAAAGGAACATAAGGGCTTTGAGAATGTCTCCAAGAGGAGCAAGAGAAGTCTGAAGCTGATTCTGGTTCCCAGATGCTATCATGCCATTGTTTTGTTGAGTGGCTAGCCACTTGTAGCAATTTGGTCGAGTATGACTGGCAACACCACAATGATAATAGAGATGCTACTTCTTCTGTTTGGGCTTTTGCGAGATAGCCTTCTTGATCCTAGGGTTTCTAGTTTTCCTTTTTTGTAACTTTAGGGGGTGCTCTTAGGATAGACTTGCTCTTGTCTACGTTCTCACTTGCTAATTCAGTTTTAACATTTTTATCCTCAATTTTAATGTTATTAGCAAGAAGAACAAAAACAGTAGTACTAGCAGAAGGAGTATTAGAGATAGAGAATTCATACCCCAATCCAGTACGATCCAAAGAAAATTTCTAAACACTTAGCATCTCGTCCAGCTTTGCACTCGATGTCCTCTCCAATTGTGCTCTGACTTGAAACAGCTCCGCTTCAAGCTTCTTGGTCTTCTCAACCAAAAAATTGTTCTCGAACCTCAGTGCTCCAATGGTCTGATTTGCTTCATCAACCTTAGTGGAAAGCTCCTCATGATCAAGTTCCACATCACTGAGCTTCTTGATGGCCAGCCTATAGAGTTTCTCATGCTTCTCAAAAAGCTTGTACAGTTTCTCATAGGCGGTATGGATATCATCTTGATCATCCATAGTTTCAAACTTGGCATCTACCAATTCCTTTTCTTCATCCACTTCTTCAGTAACCCCATCAGTAGGATTAACAGTGGCAGTGAAGGCATTCAAGATTCCATCATCTTCATTTTCGGAATCATCCTCAGGCTCCGTGTCGCTTAAGGTAACAGCAAGTGCCTTACTCTTCCCTATGCTCTTAAGGTACGTTGGACGCTCTTAAGGTACGCTCTTGTTTCATGTGTCCAAAGCCTTGACACCCAAAGCATTTCGGTCCAATGGGAACAGTGTATTGACCACCATCCTTGACATCCTTCTTCCCTTTATCTGAGTTCTTGAATTGAGAAGAACTGGATTGCCTACGGTCTTTGTTGAAGCCTTTTCCATTTGCATTCTTCATGAATTTCTTGAATTGCTTGGTAATATAGGACTTTATTTTAGAATTTTCATCATCTGAAGAATCATCTGTATCACTGCTCTTGGCTTTTAGTGCCATGCTCTTGCCCTTGCTTGACTTGCCTATCCTCATCAGCCCTAACTCGTAGGTTTGCAAGTTTCCAACCAGCTCAGTCAAAGGAATTCTGTCAATATCCTTTGATTCCTCTATTACCGTAATCTTAGAGTGGAATCTCTCTGGCAAAGATCTAAGCACTTTCCTTACTATCTTGGGTTCAGGAATGGTTTTCCCAAGATTGAAAGCTAAGTTCACTATGTCTTTGAGCTTTGAATAGAACTCATCAAATGACTCATCCTCCTCCATCTTAATTTCTTCAAAACTTGTGGTGAGCCTTTGTAGTTTTGAATCCTTAACAGCCTTGGTTCCCTCGTAGGTTGTCTGGAGAATGGTCCATGCTTCCTTAGCAGTTTCTGTGAAGGAAATTTTTTTGAACTCCTCATTGGTGACCGCACTGAATAGGGCATTCAATGTTCTGCTGTTGAAGTTTACCGTCTTGATCTTGGCATCATCCCAATCGGCCGGCGCTTCTGTAGGCTTGGTCTAGCCTATCTCTACAACTTGCCACACCTTCTCATCTAATGACTGCAAGAAAGCTCTCATGCGTACTTTCCAGTATACATAGTTAGTACCATAAAACAATGGAGGTATAACAATGGAAGTTTGGTCTCCATTCTTTTAGTGTCATGTCAACTTGGTCCTTATCATTATATCTTGGATGAAAATATCTGACATGTCTAATGGTTTTATAAATTTTTTTTTTCTATCACATCAATTGCTAACGGTACAACCACATCATACTTAAAATAAAAATAATAAAAATAAAAATAATAAAAAAAAAAGACCACATCATAGTAAGAAAAAAAAATTAAGAACAAACTTCTTCTCACATAGTTAGATTGGGAGAAGATTAATGGCCTATTTGGATGGAAAGGGGAAGGAGGGAGAGTGAAGGGAAGTAGAATAGAGATAGCTAAAAACAAGTTAATTTTGTGTTAAATCTACTCTACTCTACTCTATACCCCTTCTTCTCCCTCGATCCAAACAAACCATAAATCCCTAACTCTCAGTCTCTCTTGTCAGACCTTCTCTCCCTCACTCTCACACCATTAACCCCTAATCCAGCTGCTTTATTTTCTCAGTTTTGTCAAACGAGGGGTCATATAGCAGCACCGTGAGCGTGTGTGTGGGGTTAATTCCTACGACAGAGTACTGCATCTGTAAGTCTGTGACATGTGCCTACAACTATTCTCCACATCCAAATGTTTAGAACAAGATGAAAGAATCCAAGTAAGCTATAAGAGGCTCATCATCAAAGACAAAACTTGCACTTTTTTTGGCTGCTTTAGGCATTTTTGGATAATCCATTATGTCACAGTTGAAGCTACTTGTGTCATGATCCATCCAATTAACCTCTGTAACTGTGCTCTCCTCTTTCTCTTCTTTCCTGCTTCCTGCTTCCGTCGGGGGGTTGTTAAAGGCCCAACGTCGTCTTGAAAGTGTTGAGATGGTCGAAGGGATCCTTAAGTCCCTCGAACTGTTTGAGTTGAGGCAAGCGAAACTTTGATGGCATTGGGCACCTAAGGACTGCTGCTATGAAGGGGGAACCTATGGTCCCGACTATCCTATCCACACTTCGATCCGTTTTTTCTTTGATAGCGTTCCTCAACTCATCCATTTCTTTCCTCATTTCCCAGAGAAGTTTTGAGCTAGGTTCATCCAGAGTAGTGGGCCTTCGACAACTTCATCTCTGGCTATTCCCCTCATCTTCCTGATTATCTCTGGATCAGTTGGCCTTTTGCTAGAGTTGCTACCTCATCTCTTGGTTTTGCCTAGTGAGCTCTTTCACGCTAGCTGTGAGCACTTGGATTTGTAGGGCCAGTGTCGCAGGGTCTTGGTTAGACTCCATCTGGATTGTAGAGAATTGTTGGAACTGTAATGTCGTTCCCACAGACGGCGCCAAACTGATGAAGTCGAACCTTCGGTCAAGTATATCCATCCAAGCTAGGCTGAGACCTCATCACTACCCCTGCAAAACAGACTAGAGTTTCCTTGAAATGGACACCAGCGTGGCGCTTGCAACAACGCCTCCGATGCCTAAGTTAATAAATGGCAATCTCTTAAAAAAAGGAAGTGTCAAAATATGTCTTTTTTTGTTTGAGTTTTGTGTACCTTCTGTGCTTCTAATGACCACATATATATATATATATAGTCTTTGGGGTTTCTAGCCGTTGGAACCTTGATTGGGGTTTTAATGCTCATCTTATAACGCCCTGGGGGTCATGATTATGGAATTTAATGATATTCCAACGGTCTACTAGCTGGTTAATACTTAGCTGAGGCATTGAATTCTCTCATTAGTGTTTTGTCTGTCCTCGTCTATACTGCTTCGTATGTGGATGATGGAGTTGCTTCGTTTCGTCTAAGGGTTAGTCTCGTCAGTCCCATCAGTAAAAACTAATTAAGATGAGATGATACTAAAACTGTTTGTAGTCATAAGTAAGATTTGCTCTTAAAAAAAATAAAAACTAATGAAAATTTTTCACAATATGACTAGAAAATGATGACTAGACAAAGTAGATTCGACAATCATTTCTTTATCATTCTTCTTTTACTTTCGTTAAACATAGACCAGCACTTGTTACTTGTTAGTAATTGAGTAGCAAAATTTTATTAGAAAATCATGTGTGTTAAGGAAGTAAAAACCAGTAGCTATTCTCAAAGAAATTATTACCATCCAAGAATAGAAGAGTCCAAATACTAATACTTGTGGCAAACTTTGGGGGCTTTCTCAAATATAATAGACTTTAACATCCTTCGCATCTTGGTTATACTCGTACCAAATAAACTTTATTTTGTGATCTTGATTCTTGAGAGGGAATTAGGATCTCTTCCAACAAGAGATCCTTGCCTTTATTGGAAAGTAATAGAGATCCATACTCTCTAAGAGGCAAAGTTTGTGCATTCGAGTTAATTTTGGAAGTATCTAATTTGTAAATCTTATGCCAAAAGGTGTCATTTCTGTGTTTCTTCAAGCTCCAGATATCTAGATAAGATGCCAAAGAGCTCAAAATGAAGCATTTTTCATTCAATACTTGCAAATAGGTTTTCTGATAAAAAATTGAGATGAGGTGTCAATCCACTTAAACTTCTCAGTGGTAGTTTCAAAAATAAGAAAGTAGTTTTCCCCATGTACTGTATCCTTATAAACAGTTAACCAAATGAAATGCAAAAGATTGATTCATGATTTGTTCCATTTATTTCACATGCCAAGATTGATTCATGATTTGTTCCATTTATTTCACATGCCAATTGCTTTGGGCAATTGATATATAATGCAGCGAGCTACATATGATTTTTTAAAGTTGTTTTTAATATTTCTTGAAATTTGGTCAGTTCATTATTTAGTCTTTTATGTTGTAGTTTGCGTAGAATTTTTTCCCCAAAAAACAAAGTTTATGTAGGGTTTAAGTCAGTCAAATAATTCCTAATTGAGTTTTTTTTTTACTCAATCAATCACAAATTGGGTGTGGTAAAAAAATTACAAATTGGGGGTTTGGGATTTAAAAGACCCAAGACTAAGCCCTTACTAGTTAGTGGATTATGTGTGGTGAATACAATTATTTTTTAGTGTTAATTTTTGGTAGGGACTTGTAAAATTTAATTATTATTTTTTTTTAAGCTGAATTCCAGAACTTATCCTCTAAGTTTAATTACTTTTTGATAAGGGTTATCCTAAATGACATAAAGCTGACGAGCTTGGGGCTGACGACCCCAATGCTGACGACCTCAACTCTCGAGCTATCTGAAGCTGACGACCTAAAACATACGGAAACCTAAGGCTGACGACCTCTACCAACAAACCCAATTCATAGCCAGGCTGACGGGAGTAGGCTGACGAGGTTAGTCTCGGCTCCATCTACAACCTTACTTAACCAACACGCATACACAAACAATTCTTGAACGACACGTCTAAGTAAGGAGACTCCTACAAGGACAAGGATTCTAGGAGATACGTGGGATCCAAGTATCACTGTCCTAAAAGGAAAAGAACTCCTTGGTCAAGGCATGGATTTCGGCCCAACGCTACTATAAATACCCCAAGACCCTCTCAAAGCAAGGTACGCACAAATAACTCAACTCTAGCACTCTAGTGTTGAAAGTAAAGGTTTCTAACTTGACCTTCGAAGGGTCTTCAGCCGGTATCACACCGGTACCCTTTCTTAGGTCTTCATCCTTTGTGTTGTGCAGGTACGTCATTAAGGGCATGTGCGGACCGTGTAGCCTACTGAGGATTTTGGACATCATCAGTTGGCGCCGTCTGTGGGAACGAAGTAGCGACGTCGCATTATCGCTTCCCAGACAAAAGGTTGCATGGTACTCACCCACTCAATGGCTACCACCAACAACGTACAGGCGGACGAACCGCACGCTACCATCCTAGAGAGACAAGTCCAAACGCTCGCGGCAGCGGTCGAACGCCTGACCAAACAGAATCACGACTTAGAGGAACAACTACGACAGAAGAATACGCGCCCTGGAGCGCAGGAGGAAAATCAGGAGGTAACGAGTGCTGAAAGAAGAGATCCCGAAGCGCCCGAAGGCAGCAACGCTCCGAGCAGGCCGGAGAGGCAAGGGACCAATCTGACCACCCCTTCTGAAGCTTTACCATCCCACATCGCCGCAGAGATGCAGGAGATGCGGGAACGAATGGACGTAATGATGAACGCCCTCAAAGGACGGGTGTCTAATGACCTTGACGACCTGGTACAGCAGACTGATTCACCTTTTACGGCACATGTCACTTCATGCCCTCTTCCCCCAAAGTTTTGTATGCCGCAGCTTGAGAGCTACGATGGAAGTAAGGACCCCCTAGACCACTTAGAGTCCTTCAAAACTATAATGCACCTTTAGGGAGTGCCAGACGAGATCATGTGTAGGGCTTTCCCAACTACCTTGAAAGGATCCGCCAGAGTCTGGTACAGTAGGTTGACGCCAAACTCAATCGGCACCTTTAAAGAACTAGGTGCTCAGTTCGTGTCACATTTTATCGGAGGCCACCGATACAAGAAGTCCACGGCATGCTTAATGAACATCAGGCAGAGGGAAGACGAAACTCTAAGATCCTACATAACGCGGTTCAACAAAGAAGCTCTTTCCATAGATGAAGCGGACGACAAAATACAAGTGGCAGCCTTCACCAACGGGCTGTGAAAAGGAAAATTCCTCTTCTCCCTGTACAAAAATGATCCAAAAACAATGTTCGAAGTGCTTTACAGGGCAACGAAGTACATGAACGCCGAGGACGCACTGATCGCAAGGGAAGACAAGCCCAAGAAGAGGGAAAGGCAGGAAGATGCACGAACGGATAGGGGGCAGAAGAAGGCCAGAACCGAAGAAAGACGGGACGATCGCTGCCCCAAGCCGCCCCCAGGAAGATTCACGAACTTCACGCCGTTGACCACACCTATCGATCAGGTCCTAATGCAAATCAAGGACGAAGGGGCTTTGACCTTCCCAGGCAAGATGAAGGGCGATCCGAACAAAAGGCCAAAAGACAAATATTGCCGCTTCCATCGAGATCATGGACACAATACGGCAGATTGCTATGACCTAAAACAGCAGATAGAAGCTCTAATCAGGCAAGGAAGGCTGCAGAGGTTTGTTAGCAAAGAGCGGACAGATCCACCGCAAGACCAGGCCCCCCGACGAGAACATGAACGACCAAGACAGCCCTTGGGCGATATAAAGATGATCGTAGGGGGCACCGCGACTGCTGGGTCGTCAAAGAAAGCTCGAAAAACTTATCTCCGAATGGTTCAGAACATCCAGACGACAGGGTCCGTACCCAAAGCACCGCGGATTGATAACCCCGTCATCGGATTCTCAGAGGAAGACGCACGACGCCTCCACCACCCCCATGATGATGCGCTCGTCGTCACCATACAAACGGGAGACTATAACATTCACCGAGTTCTCATCGACAATGGGAGCTCGGCAGACATCCTCAACTATCCTGCGTTCCAGCAGATGGGGATTGATAGGGAGCGTCTAGTTCCGACCAACGCCCCGCTCGTCGGCTTCGGAGGGACAAAGGTGTTTCCCCTTGGCATCATCACCTTGGCAGTAACCATTGGAGACTACCCTCAGCAAGTCACCAAAAGTGTAGCATTCCTTGTGGTCGACTGCCCGTCAGATTACAATGCCATCATCGGACGCCCTACTTTGAACTCATGGAAGGCTGTTACCTCAACCTATCACTTGATGATAAAGTTCCCGACGAACTATGGAGTAGGAGAACTAAGAGGGGACCAAGTGGCCGCACGCGAATGTTACGTAGCGATGATGGAGATGGACGACAACCAATAAACCATGAGCATAGAACAGCATGCATTAACGGAGCCCACAGAAAAACTCGAAGACGTACCTCTCGACGACTCTCAGCCAGAGCGGACAACCAAGATCGGTACTCTTACCGACTCGACAATACGACAGGAACTTACGGCCTTCCTCAAAGAAAACCGAGACGTGTTCGCATGGAGTCACGAGGATATGCCGGGCATTGACTCGTCGGTCATAGTACACAAATTGAACGTATCACCGTCTTTTCCGCCGGTTCGGCAAAAGAAGAGAGTCTTCGCCCCGGAGAGAGATCGGGCAGTAGCGGAGGAGGTCCGCAAATTGCGTGAGGCGGGCTTCATTCAGGAGGTTTACTATCCCGAGTGGTTAGCGAACGTCGTCATGGTGAAAAAGAGTAGCGGAAAGTGGAGGATGTACGTAGATTTTACCGATCTAAACAAGGCGTGCCCCAAGGACAGCTATCCTCTACCAAGGGTCGACCTCCTGGTGGATTCTACGGCCCAACACCAGCTGTTAAGCTTCATGGACGCGTTCTCGGGGTACAACCAGATCCTAATGGACGAAGCTGATCGAGAAAAGACTTCGTTCGTAACAAGTCAAGGCCTTTTTTGCTACAAGGTCATGTCGTTCGGCTTGAAAAATGCAGGCGCAACATACCAAAGGCTTACGAACAAGATGTTCGCGGAGCAGATCGGGAGAAATGTCCAGGTATATGTTGACGACATGCTGGTAAAAAGTCGAAGAAAGGAGGATCATTTGAAAGACCTGAAGGAAACCTTCGATACCCTTCGCTCCTACAACATGAAGCTAAATCCCGCCAAGTGTGCCTTCGGAGTAACGGCCGGAAAATTCCTAGGATACATGGTGTCCCAACGAGGTATCGAAGCCAATCCAGACAAAATCCGAGCCATAATGGAGATGACACCTCCCAAAAACGTGAAGGAAGTACAGAGCCTTAACGGCAAGGTCGCCGCGCTCAGCAGATTCGTATCCAGGGCGACGGATAGGTGTCTCCCTTTCTTCCGCATGCTGAAGAAGTCCTTCGAATGGACGGACGAATGCCAGCAAGCATTTGAAGACCTCAAGACCTACCTATCCTCGCCGCCACTACTAACCCCCTCTCAACCAGGCGAAGAACTATTCCTCTATTTGGCCATTTCACCAGCTGCCGTCAGCGCAGCTCTCGTAAGAGAAGACAACAAGGTACAAAGGCCAGTATACTACGCCAGCCGGGCACTCCACGGGGCAGAAGAAAGATACTCGCCGCTAGAAAAACTGGTCTTTGCTCTAGTTACGGCAGCCCGCAAGCTTAAGCCGTACTTCCAAGCACATACGGTGGTCGTACTAACTGACAAGCCCATACGGCGAGCAATGAGTAACCCCGAAGCCGCAGGACGTATGGCCTTATGGGCGGTAGAGTTGAGCGAATTTGACATAAAATATCGCCCCCGCACTGCCATCAAAGGGCAAGTACTAGCTGACTTTATTGCGGAATTCACATATAAGGGAGGTCGGGAGGAGGAGAGTTCCCAGTGGAATGTCTTCACTGACGGGTCATCTAACAAAAACGCCGGCGGAGTAGGAGTCGTACTTCGCTCCCCAAAGGGCGACGAGATCGAATGCATGATCCGACTTAACTTTCCTACAACCAACAATGAAGCAGAGTATGAAGCCCTCATAGCAGGCCTAGAACTTGCCAGGGCCGTAGGAGCCGTAGACACGGTAGTCCATTGCGACTCGCAGGTAATCACTAGACAAGTGAACGGCGACTAGGAATGTAAGGGAGAAAGAATGAAGAAGTACTTAGAACAAGCAAAGAGAAGGGTAGATGAGCTTCAGGCAAAAGTTGTTCAAATTCCGAGGGGAGACAATGAGCAAGCCGACCGCCTTGCAAAAGCTGCATCTGCGAAACACGTGATCATCCCCGCCAAGGCACTATCTTTTACTCAACTCGCACCACTGATAGACGTCGTCAGTATACAGGAGGTAGGATCGGAGAATAATTGGACTACCCCTCTGGTTGCCTACCTCAAAGATGGCACACTGCCTGAAGAAAAGGAAGCCGCAAGAAAGCTGAAAGTCCGAGCGGCCCGATTTGTCCTAATAAAAGATATCCTACACAAGAGAAGTTTCTCCCGACCATACCTAAGGTGTCTTGGACCTGAAGAAGCGGATTACATTATGAGAGAAGTACATGAAGGAATCTGCGGCAACCATTCAGGATCACGGTTAGGGATGGCCATGGGTAGGGTATGGATCGGGTATACCCATACCCTACCCGAAATATTTGCCCATGGATACCCGAATATCAATACCCATTAATATCCATACCCGAATCTTACCCAGATCTATTATCCATGGATATCCATACCCTACCCGAAATTCGAAACTCTTTTTTTAAAAAAAAAAAAAAAATCCAAAACATTTTAACTTAAATACTAACCAATAGCTTTTTCAATAAAAAAAAATTAAAAAAAAAAAAAAAAAAAACTAATCAATAAGAAATTCCAAAACAGCAATTTCGATCAAACCGTTTGATTTTTTTTTGTGCGGTTGATGATCAAAGCAGAGAAATGCATGAAACTAAAGATGGGTTTTTGAAGGTTACCAAGATCTACTATCAGAGAAGAAGTGAAGCTAACGAGTGCAAGCACAAAAGAGACAACCTGACCCAAGAACAGTAGGTAGAGTGTTTGCCGGTGATGTGGTAATCTACTAGGAGGTCTTTAGCATCGAGGTGTCGTTTCGTTAGCTGCGATCGACGATGTGGATTCCGCGATCAGAAACGAAGTCTGGTCGGGGTTTGAGATCCGTGAACCCGTGAACGCTCCGGAGGAAGAAGAAGAAGAAGAAGATGATCGGCGATGTGGATTCCGCGATCCGAAACGAAGTCTGGTCGGGGTTTGAGATCCGTGAACCCGTGAAGGCTCCGGAGGAAGAAGAAGAAGAAGAAGATGATCGGTGATGTGGATTCCGCGATCCGAAACGAAGTCGGGTCGGGGTTTGAGATCTGTGAACCCGTGAACGCTCCGGAGGAAGAAGAAGATGATGATGATGATGATGATGTTGAAAACGATGACGTTTCGTCCAAGGAGGTTTTTTTCTTACCTTCCCACAACATGAAGCAGTGAGGAGAGACGATGAGGAAGAGGCGGAGAGGCAGAGAGAGTGTGAGCGACGGTGAGAGAGGTTTTTTTTTTTTTTTTTATGGGTCGGGTTTGGATAATATCCATACCCTACCCGAACAATTCGGGTAATACCCATACCCTATCCGTTTAAGCTCTACCCATGAAAATCGGGTATTACCCGAAATATTTGGATCGGGTAGGGTTGGATATCCATTACCCAATGGGTATGGCCATCCCTAATCACGGTCGCTGGTCCACAAACTAATCCGGGCCGGATACTATTGGCCGACCATGCAACAGGACGCCCAAACATACGTCAAAACATGCGACAAGTGCCAAAGGTTCAGTAACACGATCAGGCAGCCCGCTGAAGAGTTAACTCCAATTACCGCCCCGTGGCCATTCGCCCAATGGGGGCTGGACATCATAGGTCCATTCCCAATGGCAGCAAGGCAGCTGAAGTTCCTAATAGTCGGAATCGACTACTTCACCAAATGGGTGGAAGCTGAAGCCTTGGCCACGATCACCGAAAAGAATGTGCGAAGCTTTGTGTGGAAAAACATCGTTTGCAGATTCGGAATTCCAAGGGTCCTGATCTCAGACAACGGCAAGCAGTTCGACAACAAATCCTTCCGGGACTTCTGCTCACAACTCGGGATCAAGAACCACTATTCCTCCCCCGCTCATCCCCAGGCCAACGGACAAGTTGAAGTCACAAACCGATCCTTGCTCCGAATAATCAAGGCTCGGCTCGAGGGGGCCAAAGGCATATGGCCGGAAGAACTACCCAGCGTACTATGGGCATACAGGACAACCATCCGGACCCCTACAGGAGAAACCCCGTTTAGATTAACGTACGGGAGTGAAGCCGTTATACCGGCTGAGGTCGGACTCACAAGCTACAGAGTGCATAATCACGACGAAGGAAGAAACGACGAAGCCCTGCGCCTAGAGCTTGACTTGGTTGACGAAGTAAGGGCAACAGCTGAACAGAGGCTCGCACGGTACCAGAACCTCATGGCCAAACACTATAACTCCCGAGTCAAGCACCGAGACTTCGAAATCGGAGACCTCGTTTTAAGAAAGGTAATGGGCACCACCAAAGACCCTACACAAGGAAAACTCGGCCCAAACTGGGAAGGGCCCTACAAAATTGCATCATGGCTGAGGAAGGGTACTTACCATTTGGAGACTCTGGACGGACTAAAGCTTCGCCACCCATGGAACGCCGAGCACCTCAGAAAATACTACCAATAAAAAGCAGAACAACGCTACTCCTCATTTCCATTCTACTTTTCAGTCATTCATTTTAGTCGTTTATTTTTACATTTAAAGCCCGAAGGGCTAAGGTTTATTCATTTTTGAACAATTTTATGTTTATGTATGCCTTCAACACAATAAGAGGAGTTATTTCAGTAAACAACTTGTGCAACTACTAGGTAGACGGAACAACAAAGTAGACGACCTAGCTTAAATCCACAAAAGTGGACGAAGCTACCAAGTCCACGAAATGGACGATCCAAAAGTAGACGACCTAGCTTAAATCCACAAAAATAAACGAAGCTACCAAGTCCACGAAATGGACGATCCAAAGATCACAAAGTAGACGACCTTAATCTACAACAGGAACGACCGAAAAAGCGGACGCCCCAAAGTCCGTGAAGGTGACGACCTTAAGTCCACAAAGGACAGGTCTACTATCTGAATCCGCACAATGGATAGAACTACTACGTTAAGTCCACAAAGTGGACGGACCTACGACAAAGTCCATAGTGGACGACCCTAAATCCATCAAAAATAAGGCAAGATTAATCCAATGGACGATCTCAAAATCCACAAAGTGGACGGCAATCTAAAGATCTCAAAACGGACGGCCTCACGTCTACAAGAGTAGACGGAGTTAAAATGTCCGCAGAATTAAAGCCCACGAGATTGACGACCTTAAAATCTACGTACATAAAACCCACGAGGTTGACGACCTTAAAATTTACATCAAGCATAAAGTCCACAAGGTGGACGGCCCTAAAAATCAACAAGGTTGACGACCTTAAAAGACTACTAAAGTAGACCAAGTGGAGACAAAGTCCACAAGGTGAACGACTTCAAAATCTACAAGATAAACGGTCTCGTCAAACACACAAGTCTACTATCTAAATACGTCAGCATTCCAGCCAAAAATCAAAGTGACGATACAAGAGCATCAAATATAAATTCACACGAATGAGAATAATGAAAATTAAAAACTACAAAATAGAGTTGTCTTTACAAAAGCCCAAAACACGGGCGTCAAGCATAAAAGTTCATTACAAAACAAAAACAAAGTGTTTACAACAAAAGGATTTATGAAGTAGAAGGAGCAGTCGACGGGGACAGGACGACGACCGGGGTAGAAGGGTCAGCATTAGACTTGGCTGCATCAAGACCGGCTGACGGATCCAAGGTGACGGACCTCTCCAAGGCAGGTTGGGCAAGAACAAAGCTGCCGTCTCTCGAGTCTGCCTTAGGATCGGTAGACTCGTCATCCCCCTCGAGGATGGATTCACCCGCCGGGGTTGACGGTATGGGCTCATCCATGCTTATCCCAGACAAATCCAAGTCAAGATGGGCACGCTTTATCTGCTTTAAGCAATCCTCGAAACCCTCAGAGTAGTAGACGGCGCAGGAGTCAATGAATTGCTGGGAATCCTTAAATTCCGCCACGGCGTCATTCCTGGCCGTCTCCACCTGACTCATCAGCCCTTGGAGTTCTTTCTCCGCCGTCAGCTTTGCATCGTCAGCCAGGCCCCGCTGACGAGTCTCCTCCGCCAGTTCATCCGTCAGTCTCTTCACCTCTTTGGCCAAGGTGACGTTGGCGTCCCTATACTGCTGTTGAGCGTCTGTCGACGTCTTGAGGCGCTTGTGCAGGCGAGATACCACCCCCTCCTTCGTGGCACATCGGTCCTGTAGGGCCTTCATTCGAACCATGGCCTATGGGGCACAGAAAAGTCGTCAGTCGCACGAATGCCGTCAATACTCTACGAAGTTTACAAAAAATAATAATAAGAATACAAAAATACGGCGAAGGCAATCATACCCTTGCGAGATCGTACAGCCCCGACGACCCTATCTCGTCCGTCGCCAGCTCCTCGCATAGCTCCGTCTCCTCCTTCAAAATCGACTCCGCCATCTCCACGGCATAGTCCTTGTGAGTAAGGAGGTGACGAGTAGAATCAGGGGTGACGACGCCTGACGCCGTCATCAAGCCCTTGCCGGCCCCATAGGAAGCCCTGGGTGACGACAGCTCCTGGGAAGGCCTAACCCCTGGTGAAATTTTCGCCCTCTTCCCAGAACGGTCGTCTCTCCTGTCAGCCCTCCTTTTTGAGCCCACCTTGACGGGCTTGGGGGCTGACGACGGCGTCGCCCCGCTGGCCTTAGCCTCTTCCTTCTTCTTGGCGGCGGCAGCACGTATCCTTTGCTTGGCCGACTCCATTTCTGTCAAGAAATATAACGAGATCAAAAAAAAAAAAAAAACAATGGACAGAGTTGACGGAGTCTTTAAGAGACGCTTACGTCGACGAGATTGGTCGTTAAGTCGTCGGGCTTCTTCCGTCAGCTCCGGGCCCCCACAATACAAATGCAAAGTGTCAAGGGTAATCAAATCCCTACACTTTCTTTCCTCCAAAGGAATGGACGTCACCCGGCTAATAAAGTCCTCCTGCTCCTTCGTCACACGAGGACGGATGTTTGCTGAAAAAGAAAAGAGACAGGGTTAGAAATTGGACGTTAACGAAGTAAAGGAAATTGACGGGGTCGACCTGAGTCCCGGACGTATGCCCAAGTATTGTCAAAAAAGCCATTTGGCATTGACTTCCACTCCTCTGGACGGCAAACCCAGTTCGTCCCTTCCACGAAAAAATATCTACCCTTCCACTTTCTATTGGAGTCGGGCATATCGGAGACCAATTTCAACTCCTTCTTCCTCGCAGAAAAGTGATATATCCCTTTTGATGAGGAGATATGTTGGGGCCTATAACACCAGAAAAACTCGTCTAGCGTTAGCTGACGGTGTCCACCACTTAGATGGCCCTACAAAATCTCGGCTCCAATGAAGGTTCTCCAAGCGTTGGGAGCAATCTGACTGACGGATATGCCCAAATAATTTGCCAGCTGACGATGTAAGGCCGTCAGTGGTAGCCTTAGTCCCGCTGCAAACATGGCATCATACATGCCTACGTCTGCGGTCCTTCTCGAATAACATCTCTCACCCTCCTTGGGAAGACGAATCGGGACGTCGGCTGGGATTTGGTAACGAACTCGCAGGTTCCCAAAAACGTTCTCCGTCATTGTTGGTGAAAACTTGTTGACGGACCACTCTTGTGGAAGAATGAAGGGGCGATCGTCAAGAGAAGCACCCGAAGTACTTTCTAAGGACGTCTCGTCACTGTCATCTTCCACCCCGTCACCAGATCTCTCCCCATTTCCATTCTCACCACTTCTACTTGTTCTTTCCTCGTCGTTGAAAGAGTGGGTTGATGTTTCCCTCTCTGATGAACCGGATAAGCCCTCCACGGGCTCCCGTCTTAACGGGAAGACCTCGTCGAACCCGCTCCCTCGCGGATCGACGATTCCTTACTCGACATCTGACTCCCTACAAGTGATGGGTATATTCTAAGAACCTAGGTTGACGATCCTACCAAAGGAGAGTGCCTAAAAGAATAAAAGTAAAAAGAGAAAAACTTATAAGTAAAATGTCGTCTGACGTAAGTTGACGGTCCCAAAAAGTTGACGGTTCAAGGTAGACGAAGCTAGCAAACAGACGGACGGGAGTCACTTGACGCTTTGGCTCTCAAAAGAATACGAATGTTGGAAAGTTTGAAATGAGGAAAGTGAGAGATATATATAGGAAAAATGGGGCACGAAAGACGAAGCGACACGCTCGTCGTAGAACGAGGCGAATCAAACCAAGCCACGTGTTATAGCATTTAATGAAAGCCGCGCGAGGTTTTAGGAATATACTCCATAGCTCGTCAGGATAGGTTGACGAGGCTATGGAGTAGGGGGCAGCTGATAAGGGTTATCCTAAATGACATAAAGCTGACGAGCTTGGGGCTGACGACCCCAATGCTGACGACCTCAACTCTTGAGCTATCTGAAGCTGACGACCTAAAACATACGGAAACCTAAGGCTGACGACCTCTACCAACAAACCCAATGCATAGCCAGGCTGACGGGAGTAGGCTGACGAGGTTAGTCTCGGCTCCATCTACAACCTTACTTAACCAACACGTATACACAAACAATTCTTGAACGACACGTCTAAGTAAGGAGACTCCTACAAGGACAAGGATTCTAGGAGATACGTGGGATCCAAGTATCACTGTCCTAAAAGGAAAAGAACTCCTTGGTCAAAGGCATGGATTTCGGCCCAACGCTACTATAAATACCCCAAGACCCTCTCAAAGCAAGGTACGCACAAATAACTCAACTCTAGCACTCTAGTGTTGAAAGTAAAGGTTTCTGACTTGACCTTCGGAGGGTCTTCGGCCGGTATCACACCGGTACCCTTTCTTAGGTCTCCATCCTTTGTGTTGTGCAGGTACGTCATTAAGGGCACGTGCGGACCGTGTAGCCTACTGAGGATTTTGGACATCATCACTTTTCATTTCAATCATCTAAGTTTTTCATCTGTCGTTTAAGTCCTCTAATTTTCAAATCAGTCCAATTCAGAATTCCATTATCTTGTCATCCACTCTTGCCATTAAATTACCAAAACTACGTCATTTTGTCCTTAATTAAATATATAAATTTTATTTTATTATGTAATTACTAACTAAGAAACATTAATTAAAAAAAATCCAGAAATCAAATGCAAAATCCTATTTGGTAAACCCACCCTTCAGCACACAGAGAGAGAGAGAGACAGAGAGCCATCTTGGCTGCTCCATGGAAACCAAAAAAAATCAAAGTCGGCAGCTCCACTCACTACTCGGCAGCTCCGGCCAATGATTGGTTGGGTAAGTTTTTAGTTTCAATTTGTGTATTAGCTTAGTTCTGGGTATTTGCATACCACTTTCCCTTGTGAACCGGAAATATAAGAGAACTAGATGTTGAACTCTTGGTTGATGTAATGCAACAAATTATGCTTTTGACAGAACCTGAAATTATGCTATGGATTATGCCTTTGATTGAACCAAATAATTTGGTTCCGTCAAAGGCATAATCCATAGCATAATTTCAGGTTCTGTCAAAAGCATAATTTGTTGCATTACATCAACCAAGAGGTCAACATCTAGTTCTCTTATATTTTCGGTTCACAAGGGAAGGCTATGCTAAAAGAATTCTATTTTTACACACCAAAAAGTTACTTTATCTATTTTATATGTCACTTTACAATGCACCCTATGTAACATCTTCCAAGCTTTTATTGATTTTAAGGCCAAATACATCCCTAACATAACTATTTTTGATGCAAAGGCTCACCGGGTTCTCATGCCTGGAAAAGTATCTTGAAAGCTTGACGACTCATACAAAATGGTGCTAAATGGGGGGTTGAGGATGGTAGTATTGTTTAGATTTACAAAGATAGGTGGCTGCCTAGGGAGGGTGAAGGGCGAGTGTCATCCCCACCATCTTTTTTGCCTGAAGATTGCACTGTGTCATCTCTGATATATTGATGAAGACTCAAAGTGGTGGAACATGGAACTCATTGGCAACCTCTTTCCTCCTGACGAAGCCCAAAAAAATAAAATCCATTCCTCTAAGTATACTCCCTCAAACTGATCCTTTTTTTTTGGGGGGGGGGCATTTGTCCACTAATGGTTTCTATTCTGGAAAAACAGGTTATCAATCTCTCTGTGATGAAAATAGTCATGTTTCCATACTTACCCCGATGGCTGGTCCTACAAAAAGCTTCTGAAAAAAAATATGGAAGTTAAGGGCCCCAAACAAGGTGAAGACCTTTGACCTTTCTGTGGAAAGCCTGCACAAAGTCGCTGCCTACAAAGAGCAGCCTGGTCCATAGGAAGATTTTATCAGACCCCACATGCTGTCTCTGTCTGAAGGAACATGAGTCTTCAATCCACGCTGTATGGGAGAGTGAACTACCTAGACCGGTATGGCAAAGGGGTTTCAGCGGATTGATGAATTCTGGTCTGGCGGTTGGCTCTGTTGTCAAGCTTGTAGAGCTGATCCTAGAAAACAAACTCAATCTTGGGTTGTTTGCTATGACTCGCTGCACATCGTGGAATTGTCAAAACAAGGTTCGGTTGAATGAACTAAGATTGCCACTGGACCGGATATATAGTTGATCATGCCTTTAACATTATACAGGTATTTCAGAGGTCACATCCAGGGCCGGCCCTAGGCCTAGGCTATTTAGGCAATCGCTTAGGGCCCCTACTAGAAAAGGACCCCAAATTTTAGGGCAAACATTGAAATATATTTTTATAATTTTTTTTTTTTTTGAGATATAAGAAAAAAAAAATTAAATTTACATTTTTCTTCCACTTTTAAGAAGTTTCAAAGAATTGAGTAATACTAAAAATAATACAACCTTAAATATATAGGGCTTACAAATATGTATCACTAATCACAAGATATAATTCAGATAGAAAAATGCTAAAAATATTATAAATTTTACTTCAAAACCTTTACAAATTGATGTGACAATTAATATGATTTGTGGGCGTCAGCAACCTATTAAACACATTTTTAAATTACTTTTTGTAATTGATGATACATCTTTATAAGTATCATTTTGTAAAATTTATAATAACCCTAACATCATTCATTTAAATACTTATTTATTATCTTCTTGAAGTGTTACTAATCACATTCATTGCCACATCGTTTGTAAGTTTTTTGTAATAAAGTTTCTTTTATAACTTTAGCATTTCTTCAACAACAACAACAAAAAAAAAAAAAAGCATATTACAAGATAAAAAGAATGGATTTTTGTTATAAAAAAATTATGATACTAAAATCTAGTTAAATATTATTTAAGTAATAACAAAAAGCCTCATTTAAATATATCGTCTTAGGTCTCAAAGGTTGTTGGGCCACCTTGAGCACATCCAGCCCTTCCCAAACCTATCCGCCCATCTAGGCCATCTTGGAAACCCCCTGATCCCTATGAACTAAAAACTAATTTTGGTGGGGATATTTTTGATGACTTGTTTGCAGCTGGTATGGGGGGTGGTGTTGGGCTTTTGTGGAGTTTAGTTTATGTTTGATTCGGTGGATGATTCGACCCGACTTGAATAATGTTGCATGGTTTTTAATGGGAGATTTACTGAGGTTTAGTCTATGGAGTGGAGGCTTGGGCCGATAGGCCCAAGCAGGAGCACTCATGGACAAGCCTCTTAGGGGTCCAGGGGCAACGCCCCTGGGAAAATTTTTTGGCCCATTGTGAATCCAGATTTTGGTAGAAAACATTGTATTTTAATTAGGGTTTCCGTGTGTGTAGTCGGTTAAGAGAGGAGAAAAAGTCTGTAGTCGCAATTTGTATTTTCCCTAATAATAGTGAAATCTCTGCAACTCTGTGGACGTAGGCAAATTGCCGAACCACGTAAATACTGTCTTGTGCGTGTGATTATTTTTCTTTGGCATGTGTTTTCTCTATATTTTGTTTCTCACAGGTTTAGGAATTCGTGGAAATTCCCTACAGGTGGTAGTTCGAAACTCTTAAGGGGAAATAGTGGCAGCTTTGTCTGGAAAAATCCCCACTCCGTCTTCAGTTCTTATGGTGGAGACATTGGCAGCTAGAAGAGCAGTTCGTTTCATCCACGAGCTAGGCATACACAGCTCCAATTTTGAGAATGATTTAGAAGTATCAATCAATGCCCTTCGTCACAACAACTTGCTGCATTCTGCAGGTGGACATATTGTCCAAGATATGTTGTCTTATGCAAACTCTTTACAGAGTTTCTCTCTCTCAAATTTTTCAGCAAGGTAATGCTTTAGCTCATGCCTTAACTAATACAGCTAAGTCTTCTTTTTCTTTTTTTGTTTGGATGGAGTTTGTTCCACCTGACCTTCATGACTGTTATGCTTCAGATTTACCTGTCATTAGCTAAAAAAACAGAGGTATCTTGTTTCTCAAAAAAAAAAAAAGTTATCTAATATATATAATTATATACTTGTAATATTCTCTTAGCTTTTAATTAAAAATTTATATGTAAAAATAATAAAATATTTTATTGATATTATCAAATCTATCATAACTGAATTCCATCTAGTGTAATTTAACTACTTTTATAATTAAGGTATTTTATTATGCGAGCTTCATAACAAAAATAAGGTAATTAAGGTATCTTATTATGTGAGCTTCATGACAAAAACGGGCTAATTATCAAATTCCTAGTAGAAGTTATTCTGTGAGTCTTATGTTGTTATATGTTGATAAAATGATTATCTACTAGCGATGACCTTGTGGTGATTGAGGACCTCAAACGTTCAATTAGCCACCACTTTGGAATGAAGTATCTGGGAAATCTAAGCTAGTTTCTTGATTTAGTCACTTCTTTTGATGATGGCTAATATCTATCTCAAATAACATATTCCTCTAATCTCATCTCTTGTGCAAGTCTCACTAATTGTAAACTCGCCTGTAGAGAGGGAAAATTTCCAGTCTATCACAAGCTGACACGTCATGCCACCAAGTCCACAAAAAATGGCTAATTACAAAACATCACATACTGCTACTCGAAATTTGCCAAATCCCATCAAGGTAAAAACATGAAAAGCATGCAAAATGCTAATCACATGGAGGCGCGTATAAGTGATGATGCAAGCGAATTTGGCTGTGTAAGCGATGACCCAAATAATCCGGCTGTGTAAGCGATGACACAAGCAGACCAATCAAGCTGTGACATGTGTCACCAATCAGACTCCGCCACGTGTCGCTCACCTACCACCAAACTCCTATAAATAGAAGCCTTCCTAAGGCATTTGGGAGGAGGAGGACACCAAGACATCTAGGGAGAAACCAAGCTATCTAGAGCACAAACAGCAACAAAGAAGTATTAAAGCTTTGCTGGAATCAAGCCCTGAAGCCTCCAAGAACTTCAAGAACTTCAACCTTCGAATACGAAGAAAATTCGAAGCCAAATCATCCAAATCATCCTCCTAGATCTCGAAGGTCACTGGAATCAAGCTTAAAAGCCTCCAGAAACCTCAAAAATCACAAATCAACGAAGCTCTACGGATTTAAGCCTCCAAAACCCTGAAGAACTTCCACCACAAACCTTCGAATACGAAGAACATTCGAAGAAAGATCATCCAAATCATCCTCCTAGATCTCAAAGGTCACTGGAATCAAGCTCAAAAGCCTCCAGAATCCTCATAAATCACAAATCAGCGAAGCTCTACGGATTAAAGCCTCCAAAGCCACGAAGAACTTCCACCACAAACATTCAAAGACGAAGAACGCACGAAGAACATGAAGAACGCGAAGAACAAAGAATTTCTAATAAGCTCATAGCCAGAAATTCATTGTAATTCCATTTCAAAGGTCTTCGATCCATCCTTCAGCCAAATTGAAGGATATCTTGTGTTCAAATCAAAATCATACCATAAATCTTTCAAGGAGATCGAATCAGAGGATCACTCTTTTGAAATTACAGAGAATTGTACTACACATTCATCAATACAAATTCGCATTTGCGGAACTATTTTACTTGTTTGATTTATTTCGAACCAAGAAATTTAGTCCTCCACAAATTCTGGCACGCCCAATGGGACATCTCTGCCTCTCATCTCTTTCTCCTCCAAAAGAAAAGAAATTCGACTTGCTACCAACCTCAATGGCCGCTAGCAAGAACATTCAAGCTTCAACAATAGCTACTTCAATTAAACTTGGTATGGCTACCACCAACAACTGCATTGGTGCAATCAATTGTAGCCAACCTAAAGCTCATGATCAAATTTGGAACACCTCAAGTATGGGGGCAAATCCCCTTCTTCCTTCACAAGAAGTTGGTCACACGATTTCTCTCCCATCAAAGGGAACCCAAAAAAATGAGATTTCACGTGCTCACTCCAATTCACTTCCTTCTCCGTCATCTTGGGAGGTTGTGTCAGTCATGATGACTAACACCTCTACCATGGAAGAAAAGATGGTTGAAATGGAGCAAAAGGTCGTCCTCCTCACAAAAGCACTTGAAGATAAGGACCTCCAAATTGCAACTCTAATGAATAAACTTGAAATACAAGATCTTGGTGAATCAAGCCATGATCCTAAGTTCCCATTTGGCTTCACAGGGAAAGAAAATCAAGACACTCCTCAACGGGAACAATCTACTTCGGTTGCTTCATTATCAGTTCAACAATTACAAGACATGATAACAAATACCATCCGAGCACAATATGGAGGTTCTTCTACATGTTCTCTCACATATTCAAAACCCTACACAAAGCGCATCGACAACATGAGAATGCCAAATGGGTATTAACCCCCTAAGTTCTTGCAGTTTGATGGCAATGGAAATCCTAAGCAACACGTTGCTCACTTTGTAGAAACTTGTGAGAATGCGGGGACTCAAGGAGACCTCCTTGTAAAGCAGTTTGTCCGTTCACTTAAAGGGAATGCCTTTGATTGGTATATAGACTTAGAACTTGAGTCAATCAATAATTGGGAACAACTTGAAAGAGTGTTTCTTGACCAATTCTATAGCACGCGTCGCATGGTAAGCATGATGGAGCTTACCAATACTAAGCAGTGGAAAGACGAGCCCGTTGTTGACTATATCAATCGGTGGCGTTCTTTGAGTTTGGATTACAAGGATAGACTTTCTGAAATTTCTGCTATAGAGATGTGCATCCAAGGCATGCATTGGGGACTTCTTTACATCCTTCAAGGGGTAAAGCCTCGAACATTTGAAGAGTTAGCAACTCGTGCGCATGACATGGAGCTGAGCATTGCTAGCCATGGGAACTCAAACCCTCCCACACCTGAAGTAAGGAGGAATGATAGGAATGCAAAAAGCAATCTCAAAGACCCAGTGGTTGTTAACACTGCCGTAGTTAAGGTTTCAAGAAGAGGAGCAAAGGCAAATGAAAAACAACTTGAAGGATGGCAAAAAAACGAAGTGCGTCATCTGACCTTTAAGGAACGTGAGCAAAAAGCATATCCATTCCCCGATAAAGACGTGCCAAACATCTTAGAACAACTATTGCAATTGAAGCTGATTGAATTGCCAGAATGCAAACGACCAGAAGACATGGGGAAAATTGATAACCCTAACTACTGTAAATATCATCGCATCATTAGCCACCCAATCCAAAAATGTTTCGTTTTCAAAGAACAAATCATGAAACTTGCCAAAGAAAACAAGATTGATCTAGACTTTGATGAAGTTGTCAGGTCAAACCATGTGACCGTTGCTTGTGATGTACTTCCAACTCTCAAGCAGGGGGCAAACACCAACAAGGATTACAAATTGGTTGACAATGATGGTGTAAAGATCGACCCTATCAAAGGGAAGTTCCTCAAACACTTCAATGCTTAAAAACCGAGGACTGCTCCTCGGTAAGAGCTTAAACTGCCCACTGCAACGCTACAAGGGTACATGATGTCTTCCCATTACCTTTGAAAGCATACAAATAAAGAAAAAATCATCAAAAAAAAAAAATAGACAAAATCTTTTGAACTACGTGATGACTTGATCCCTCCCGAGGGTACGTAGGCAATTTAGCTTCTTTGGCTAAGTTCAGTCACGCCCTTAAAAAAAAAAAAAAGAAAGGTTTCATCAAATTGTAAAAAAAGCAAAAAAAAAAGAAAAAGGAAGTCGTCTTTATTGATTGACAAAAGAAAAAAGTACAAGGTGAAAGTCCGAGGACACATATGAAGGAAACTAAATAAAAAGATTACGACATCCATTCCAAGTCTTTCAAGCTAGAACAGTTATCCTCCAAAAAGGCTCGTGTCTTCTCTAAATTCTCTATGTCCTTGTCTTCAAGAACGGGGGTGGATTTGACTGCTTCAAGCTGTTCTTCTAAGGCTTGCACAACGTCATCCTGTTCAACTTGATGGGCTTCAATTTGAGACAATGATTGCTCTAATTGGACAAGCTCAGTTTGCAGGTCAACCATCCTCAATCTAATGGCATCAAGCTCGGTCTTCAAAGATGCTTTCTTGAGTAATGCTTCAGAAAGGAGAAGTTCAATTTCAACCTCATGTTGAATTAAGTTGACGAGACTTGGTCATTTATTCAATGACTCTTTCATCTTCAAATAGTCTGCAACCCCCTTGCAATACTTGTCCACATGCTCACGCAAGTGCTGAGGGTCCACTCCGAGACTTTCAATCCCATTGTAAATTTCATTTATTTCAGATTGCGGAAGAATGTTGTCCACAGAAAGATCCGAAAGCTTGTTTAAAAGAACATTTCCTATTCTAGAAGCCCCTTTCCTACGAACAGAAGTAATATGTGCCATGGCTTGAAATGTAGAGACTTCTGGAGGGTTTGTCGGTTGCAAGGATGAGAGAGAAGTCATTTCTGTTTCAGTCAGAAATTTAGACGACGTGCCAGCATCAGAAAATTTGTGCCTTTTGAGATCCCAACTCTTCACAGATGGCTTTGAGATAGAAGAGTCACTATTTGTAAGGAGGCGTGCACAATCAATGGAAGTCCCTACATTTACACCCTTCATTGGACTCTTCAAATTTGTCCAATTGTGGTCAAAATCGTTACGCACTGCCCCTTCAGAAATTTTAATGGCGTCTTTAACTAGCACAACAAGCAAACCTTTAGGGCCTTGACTGTGAGTAACTTCAATATTTCCAGATGATTCCCTTAAATGACAGTCATCTTCAAGAGGAGGTCGTGTAAACTCTAATAGAGGCTGTGGAATGTATGGGTCTTGCAATTCTCTCTTTCCCTTTTGAGACTTGTTGGATGTTATTAATTTAACATGGAAGGAGGCAATGTCAGCTAGGAGACCTGTTTCTTTAGAAAAATCATTGCCGCAAACTCCTTCCCACCATTGTTTGTAGCTATGTCTGACCCGGCTTCCAAAGTCTGTGGCAAAAGCCGGAATAAGTACCTTGGAACCTGTGTTGCAGCAAGTGAAGGATTGATAAAGTTGGTATAGATCTTTCAAAGAGCTTGCATGGGTTTCCTCCTTCAAATCACCTAGAATGTCTTGGTGAAACCCAAAGCGTCGACTGAATTTGTGAGGACTATATGCTTCTACAACATGTTGGTCTTCACATCGAAGTGACAAATATCCCGAATGAAGAATCATAAAGTAGTCAGACTTCTGGATTGATAAATGATTGTTGTCAATGAATGTCTGGTCGTAGCTTTTCTTGAAGGCAGTCCCATGCCAAAGGAAGTCGATGGCAGTTCATATATGCTTTCGTGCGAAGAATTCGCTAAACAGAGAAGCATAACCTACACCAGAATATTTGGTCATCAAAGGATCTGATAGTTTGTCATTGGTGATACGATTGCTCTTGAAAAAATGAGCCACCCATGCATAAACATAATGGATGGCAAAGCTAGCTCCAGACTTGCTTGGAGTAGGAGAGGAAGAAATAGTGTTAAGGCCGCGATAAATACTAGCCAATACTAGGACAGCAGGGCCAAATGGACAACCATTGGCCATGGAGCTAGCAATCTTGAAAGTGCCTAGACGGATGCTATTCAAATCCTTAATAGGAAAAACAAATATGCACAGCCAACAGGAAAGAAGCGCCGATAAATAAGTCTCTTCCTTTAAGTCACCCTCGACTTGAAGATCCGCAAAGACCCCGTGCTCTTTATCAGACCATGGTCCACGCTCATTTATCACGCCAAAAGGATTCTGACTACACTTGGGAATGGTCGTCCGCCTTGCTGGTTTCCTAGGAGCTGAGTACTTTCCGTTTCCTCTATACCAAAAAGTAATCCAGTCGCGAACACTTACCTTCCCTTATCGCTTCAGTCGATTTTGGAGGTGAAGGTACGCCATAAAAAGGTAGCGACAACTATACGGCAGATAAGGCCTTCCTTGGTCGTTGGTTCCCTCCAGCTCTTGTGTGTTGGGTACCACTTCGTCATAAAAAGCACCTGTGCAAGGAAGTCCACCGAGAATGGAAAGATTCCATGGTGTGATGGAAATCTCCCCAACTAAAGTGTGGAGGGAATTGGTCAAAGGACTCCAACACTCACAAAATGCCTTCATGAGATTCTCATCATAATCATATGTGAATAAGGAGGCAAAGACAGCATTGTAAAGGTGAGACGCATCAAGGAGGTGTTTACACCGGCCAAGTACATCTTCTAGCCAATCCCAATAAAGGGAGAAATAGGAAAACCCTCCATTCACGCTAAAGGAAAAATCCCAATTGGCATGTTTTGCAATTATCTCTCGCCCCAAAGTGTCGTACGGCTTGGATTTGGCAATATTTTTGTGATGCGAAGCAAGAAAGATAATTGTCTCCAAGTTAGAGCCGCCATCAGGGGAAACAACCTGTGACCATTTCGGCAAATTAAGAGGATAAAAGTTATGGCCCCATCGCTCTGAAAATCTTCCAATTATGGGCAGACGAACAATCAAAGTTGTGGCCTTTGCATCCTTGTCATGTCTCTCCTTACAAATGAACAAGGCTAGTTCTTTACCAATCTTCGAATCCTTGAAAAAGAGCATCATGATAGCCTTAAAAAAATAAATAAATAAAAAAAGGAGAGAAAATGAGGCATAGTTTCACTACGTAGTATATATGTTGCTTGAAGAATAGTTTTGTGCAACTTAAGGCATGTTTTGGATGCCCTTATATAGGGGTCATTGGAAGCTAATGGACAGAAGGAAAAATATGTGAACAAAGGAAAAAAGAGTGGGAATTCATTCTTTCAAAAAATATACTACACCAAACTTTGAAAAAGGAAAGAGTAGGTTCCTATGGAAGGGGCATTTCATCTGGGAGCTATTGCACAAGGAGTACCATATTGTTCAAAGAGTTTGTGCTGCCAACCCTAGAGAACAGTGGAGGGACTCAATAGTCACCTGCGTTCAGCCTCAAATATCAGCTTGTCAGAGGAGCCGCCGCCTTGTCAGAGCAGCCACAGCAAAAATAGACCAAGAACAACTCCAACAATGCCAGCGGACTTCTCTTTCAAACTCGTCCAAATCCTGACCTTATTTCACAAAACCAACACCACAGCAGTCTTCTACGGCCCTCGATGAACAAAACCCAGAAAGATCATCAACAACGGAGTGACCACGCACCGCCACAAAGTCGCGATGACTAACTACTTAGTCCCTCTCCACTGTGCAAACTTGTCCACAATTTCACAAAACTGACCCTACAGGAGTATTCTACGGCCTTGGATCGACAAAACCTGAAATTTTCAAGCCCAAATGACCAGCCACGCGCCGCCACGTGCCGCCAGAAGTTCCGACTATCCCAGCGTTAGTTTCACGCGCTTCCACACGCCTCCCTAAGCTGCCACGCGCCAACACTCGCGGCTGTTCTCTCACGCGCCCTCACGCGCTCTCACGCGCCTCAATGCTCCTCACGCGCGCAGTTCCAGCACAATGATGTCATGGGTGACGTCATCCTCCACTGATCGGTTTGACCCGAACCGACCCGGTTTGACCCGTTCATTGGACCCGGATCCGAACCGCCTGCAAAAAAAAAAAAAAAAAAAAAAAAAAAAAAAAAAAAAAAACTTGACCATGGTTGACTTTGACCAAAAATCCAAAAATTCCTAAACGGACCCATCCCACTCAGTTTTTCGAGTACATTCCGATTTTGGAATCTGTTTCTTCATCCGAAACTCAAAAAGTGTGCAAACAGTTCAATTTCCAAAAAAGTTGACTATTGCACAAATTTTGACAAAAGTCAAAAATTTCAAGACGGGCCTGTCCCACTCAATTTTTCGCGTGCATTCCGATTTTGGGATCCATTTCCTCATCTGGAAGTCAAAAATTGCATAACGGTCCAATTTCTAAAAGGCTGACTTTTGCATAAATCTTAACCAAAAGTCAAAATTTTCAAGAGTGACCTGTCTTATCCAATTTTTCGTGTACGTTCCGATTTTGGGGTCTATTTAACCCAAAACTACTCAAGTTGTGCGACTCTACAGCTGTTGGTTTTGATGTAAACTTTGACCGAGAACCAAGATGTCCGAACGAAGCTTGTCCTATTCAGATTTTCACCAAAGATTTTGATTTTGAAATCTACTTATTTGTTTGGACTTGGAAATCACCAATTTGACCCATTTCTCCAAAGTACTAGCGGTGTCCAAAATTTAAACTCTCAAGATCAGAATTTGAGACTGTCTATTTGGTCTGAATTCCCTCAAGATTATTCTTCAGACTTCATCAAGGCTCCTCTTTCAAAGAACAGATGAGCTCTTATGAGTATGTCTCAAACTTGAAATTGCATTGGGTTACTACTCCAGTCTACCATTCCCGTTCGGTACCTACCATTTCCGTTCGGTACCTACCAGTCTCCAATCGACCGTTCCCATTCGGTGCCTACCGGTCTAATCCACCATTCTCACCAAAAATTTTCGTCCGTCAATCTCAACTACCCAACTACCATTCTTCATCTCTCCACTATAAATAGAAGGGTCGGATTCATCAAAGGTTCATCAAGAAAAACACGCCGAATCATGAAATGAAGATTTGCTTCTTTCAAATTTTCGATTCCTCCTTCTTACAGCCATTTCTCACTATGGCCTCATCATTCTCAATGCCTAGCAACCAAAATCGCTTCATAATCAGTTTGAAATCAACCCTCTCATGGTTCAGTAGAAACCCTCCTCACAACATCATTATTATTTTAGGGTCCAAACAAATTTTGTTTCCTCACTTAACGACCACATTTGTCCATAAAATTATTCATAACAAGGTCTACATTTTGGTTCCATACTTCCTTGGACTTGGTTGGCCAGGAAATCTAAGTCCAGCAGAGACACCTGATCCTAAGATTAGAGCTCCCGTAGTCTCTCTCCAACTGCTTGCTCTCCCATCAAAAGCAGCAGTTCGGAGCAAACAGCAACTCGGCCTGTTTCTAAAACCAGGATCTCAAGTCATCTCCGCCTTTCATTTTGTTGTGCTTTCCCAACAAGCGGCATTAGGTGAAGGTGATAAAAGGTGTTGGAGGAACCTACAAATTGTCTCCCATCCAACACTTGCGATGACCTCCAAGGTACCAGCCCATCAGAAATCAGCCTTTGGTGCTGGTAAATGGTCGCCAAAGCCTTATTCCATGTTTCCACCAACATGTGGCCCAAAGGTCATTGTTGCTGGTACCTCAAAATACATTTTCTAGAATTACTCCAACTTAAAACAAGCTTGAAGAATTTCAGAAGATATACTTCTGAAATTACTTCAACTTAATGTCCGTCAGCATGGTCCAGTTACACAAGCGCATTCAACGGCTTGCTGTCGGACCTCATGCAGCATACAGTCAATCCTAGATCCCAAGGTGTACTTCTCAGAAACATCTACACCAAAGGGATCCCAACGTATAGGGTCAGCGTCATGGTGTTTGTGTTTCACCCATCCACTTTGCTTCGTCTCCATCTTCTGTGTCATCACCACCACCAGACACAAAATCCATTTTGAAATTACCTCAACTTAACTTGAGTGATGCGATAACACAAGCACATTCAATCACTTTCCCACATGATCCCTTCGTGATCCAAAGTATATCCTTCGGATATAACTTCACCAGAAATTCTTAAAAATGGGAGGCCAGCTCCACAGCTCTGCATGCTGTACCCAGCCAACATCCTCACTTCTTCAACATCTTCAACACCCTGTGATCGCCGCCAACGATCCAAAATACTCCTCTGAAATTACTTCAGCTTAATCTTTGCCAATATGATTCAATCTTGCAAGTACATCCAACTTCTTGTAAATAACTTTCAGCTTCACCAACCCACTTCGAGTACCATGAAACACTCTTTTGAAATTATTTCGACTTAACCCCTGCTGAGAAGGTTCAATCACGCAAGTACATTCAAATACTCGCAGACCTCTTCTCGGTCTCATCAAAGCCTTTCATGTGGGTGAGTCTACTCCTCTGAAATAAAGCTCCACCACTTTCAACCACTACATTTGAAGAGTCAAGTACCAAATTCATTCTTTTCGAGACTCATTCCCTCACCACATTCTGAAGCTATGTACGTGAACAAGTCTCGAGGGGGCATTTGTAGAGAGGGAAAATTCCCAGCCTATCACAAGCTGACACGTCATGCCACCAAGTCCACAAAAAATGGCTAATTACAAAACATCACATACTGCTACTCGAAATTTGCCAAATCCCATCAAGGTAAAAACATGAAAAGCATGCAAAATGCTAATCACATGGAGGCGCGTGTAAGCGATGATGCAAGTGAATCCGGCTGTGTAAGCGATGACCCAAGCAATCCGGCTGTGTAAGCGATGACACAAGCAGACCAATCAAGTTGTGACATGTGTCACCAATCAGACCCCACCACGTGTCGCTCACCTACCACCAAAATCCTATAAATAGAAGCCTTCCTAAGGCATTTGGGAGGAAGAGGACACCAAGACATCTAGGGAGAAACCAAGCTATCTAAAGCACAAACAGCAACAAAGAAGTATTGAAGCTCTGCTGGAATCAAGCCCTAAAGCCTCCAAGAACTTCAACCTTCGAATACAAAAAATATTCGAAGCCAAATTATCCAAATCATCCTCCTAGATCTCGAAGGTCACTGGAATCAAGCTCAAAAGCCTCCAGAAACCTCAAAAACCACAAATCAACGAAGCTCTACGGATTCAAGTCTCCAAAGCCCCGAAGAACTTCCACCATAAAACTTCGAACACGAAGAACATCCGAAGCTAAATCATCCTCCTAGATCTCGAAGGTCACTGGAATCAAGCTCAAAAGCCTCCAGAAACCTCAAAAACCACAAATCAATGAAGCTCTACGGATTCAAGCCTCCAAAGCCCTGAAGAACTTCCACCACAAACCTTTGAATACGAAGAACATTCAAAGAAAGATCATCCAAATCATCCTCCTAGATCTCAAAGGTCACTGGAATCAAGCTCAAAAGCCTCCAGAAACCTCATAAACCACAAATCAGCGAAGCTCTACGGATTAAAGCCTCCAAAGCCCAGAAGAACTTCCACCACAAACATTCAAAGACGAAGAACGCACAAAGAACACGAAGAACGCGAAGAACAAAGAATTTCTAATAAGCTCATAGCCAGAAATTCATTGTAATTCCATTTCAAAGGTCTTCGATCCATCCTTCAGCCAAATTGAAGGATATCTTGTGTTCAAATCAAAATCATACCACAAATCTTTCAAGAAGATCAAATCAGAGGATCACTCTTTTGTAATTACAGAGAATTGTACCACACATTCATCAATACAAATTCGCATTTGCGAAACTATTTTACTTGTTTGATTTATTTCGAACCGAGAAATTTAGTCGTCCACATCGCCAACACGCTTCTTTAGCTCAATATTAATCTTTGCACCATGAATGGCTAGACTCTTTGTTATACTACTCTTTACAAGCAATTGCTTGGTAGACTTGCGTACTTAACAGTCACTTGTAATGACATATTTTGTATTATGCACATTCCTATCATTTTATCTCCATCGTACGCTTTATTCACCTTCTTGTTCTTCTCTGGGTGAGTTTGGCATTAGGTTATAAGTTGAGCATTTAACTTCTAGCTTTTACATACAGCTTCAAGCTACTACTGTGTATTGTTTCTTGTTAAAGAATACTCTGATTTCTGGGAAAAGTAAAAAGCAAACTATTGTTGCTCTATGAGATACTAAGGTTGAGTATCATGCTCTAGCTAACACCACTATTGAACTCGTATTGTTATGCTCTTCTATCTTATGGGTATTTGTATTGATAATGCCACATCAATTTGCTTTGATAATTAGAGTATTTTTTAGACTCCTCACAGTGATTTCTTATATAAAAGGAGAAGGCATATTAAGATTCAATGTTGTTTGAGTAGAAACCAAATTTAAATTAATGCTAGTCTCCTATTAATGTTTGCAGGTTACTTGCAGTGAAACTAGAGGTGCAAAATCCCATTTTAAAGTGAAATATGACTTGAAGGACTAAGGGGAATTTTTTAGAAATGCAAGTTAACAATAAAGATGAAAAATACTAAGTGATTACTTTTCCTAAGTGACTAATTCCAATATCTAAGTCATATTGTTTCCATTGCCATTGGTTCGAAGTGGTTTATCCCTAAACAGATTAAGTCAAAATGTCCTATTTCAAATTTCCCCTAATCAGAGTTAATTGAATCAAAGTGCATCATCTCAAAGTAAATTTTATCAAAATAATGAAACAGATTACAACCTAAGTATTATTCTAACACCAAATTGATTCAAAGCAAGTAGGAATTCAGGTCAAAGATAAACAAGCACCTAAATATTGCATCAGACATGACTAATACTTGATTAAATAAGACGGTCATCATAAGGAAAGCAACATACAAGCATAAAGCCTTCTCAAATCCTAAGAACTACTAAATCTCTTAAGAAACTAAATACATATGATCTTAGAATTGATCTGCAGAGTGTTCGTTGTTATGCCTTGTATATTTTCTTATAGAATAAGCCCCTATTTGTACTTGGAAGTTTTAGCGGTTATGCCTAACCTCACTTTCCATGTATTGCTTCCTTGTTAATCATCATTGTTATGTGTCATTTTGCTAACAGGGTTCATAACCTCTTATAACTGCCATAAGGCAGCTATTCCCATGCTACTTGTGACTATTTGGCACTTGTCTTTGTGTCTTTGTTACTACTTGAGGTAACAACCACACTCTTTTATTATCTGCTTCGAGATTTCCTGGATTAACGACTGTTGTTCTCCATTTGGGCATCAATCTTGTCTTTAAATTGTTCCACATTGGCCGCCATAACGCCTTCTCTTTCAAGGCCGCTATTCCTTGACATGCCACTTGTATCAGCAAAAAAATAATAATTATTATTTGGCCTAACAACTGTAATTTCATTTGTCACTATCTTCTTTGTGGGCTTCTCCATCTTCAATCTGTTTCTTTCAAGGACTAGCTTTCTAACATTTTCACCAAATCTCTTGCTCCTTGTTCCGTTTCCTTTTTCTAAACCCATCCACATCTTGTCATCTTAAAATTTGAGGGAGGATGTTAGATATATTAGAGTCCATTGGACCGAAAGGTGTAGTTGCAAGTCAAGCAACCTAATTCTACTTGGGCTAGAATAAAGTTAAATTAGGCTTTGTTTAAAGGATTTTATTAACGTGTGTCTTAAGAATACACAATAATATACCATTTTTAAAAAAAGTTTTATTAGGAATTGAAAAAAATTTTATAACTTTTTCGACAACTTTTTCAATTCTCGATAAAAAATTTTTAAAAACGGATTTATTAATGTAAGCCCTTAGGGCATACATTAAACGGACCCTTGTTTAAATGTGATCTATTGTATTTTGTACTATGAACATGAATTCAATTTGCTTTCTTCTTAGAGTATTCACATTTGGAATGACATATGTCATATGTAGGGGAATTTTAGAATAAAATTAGAGCATACATTAACCGAACCTTTGTTTAAATGTGCTCTATTGTATTTTGTACTATGGACATGAATTCAATTTGCTTTCTTCTTAGAATATTCACATTGGGAATGACATACGCCATATGTAGGGAAAATTTAGAATAAAAACCCAAAACCCCCCACACATTTTGACGTGTAAAAACCAACTATTGCCAAAAAAAAAATTTGCAATAGTGCTACAGTGCAATTTTAAAGGTAGAATTGCACTGTAGCTCAATTCTTAAAAAATAAATAAATAAATAAAAGCTAATATTTTATTCACTTACTTATCTATTTTTCTCACTCTTACCAGGTTTTTGGGTTTATTTTGTTTTTATTTGAGTATTGGGATATATTATTTTATTACATAAAAATATTATTTTAATATGTTGTATTATAAAATAAAAGTTGGGATGCTGAAAGTATTATAAAATGATATGATATAATTGATAAAGTAGCTTTTTGAGATGGTAAAATAAGATGAGATAAAATTTTGGGATGTGAATGCTTTTACAAAGTGTATGAGTAGCATTTTCTTGGTAATAGTGCTCTTGATGGATTCAAACTCTATATGTCTATTACAAATACCATAAGTACGTGTTAGTTGAGCTATGAGGTCCTTGGCGTAAACATCTTGATTAAATGTTAAAGACATGTTGAAATATGATCTTATTTCTTACACCTAACAATTGATGTAATAATAATAATAATAATAATAATAATAATAATTAGGATGGTGATGATGTGAGCCAATAATTTTTTTTTTTTTTTAAATGTGTATGATAATGCACATCTGCTCTCCTCATCATCATTTCTCTCAAAAATAATTTTTTTTTTTTATATCTAAAAAGAAACTCTTACATAAACTAGAAGAGAATGAAAGATGAGGCATAAATTAAAACGAATGATTCCCCATAAAGTTGTTAACCAAAAAATTTAGATACTAGTAGGTCCAACTCACTATATTCTGAATATGCAATTGGATGCTTCTGTTTAACAGTCCACGAATCTTTATATATATACATATATATTGGTAAGAAGATTTCTTTAAATATTAGAATGCAGAAGCTGGTCTAAATGGTTAGGTACAAGTCCGCTGGTTATAGATGCCAAGATTCTTTTATTTTAGTCGGGGAATTCTCGACTCTCAAATTAGTTTTCAAATAATAAAAATAAATACTTGGGCCATTAGAAATTTAGATTATCATTATAGGTAGCTCTCCGAATAAATAAATAAAACACCAACCACTTTGTCGATTGGGCTGGGTGAGCGGAACTTAGATAGTAAGTTAATGAGTTCTGTCTTCAACAGTTTAACCAACCAAAAAAACTCTTAATGGTGATGCTATTTTTGTTCCAACGTGTTTCAGTTTGGGATACAGAACCCTATTTTTAACACGATTGTTTGTTATTGCAGACTTAATGGTGGTGCTATTTTTGTCCTAATGTGTTATTGGTGATCACTAATAACACGTTAGGACAGCTTTGTTTTTTCGGTTGATTTGTCACTGATTTTAGAGTCATTATGACTAAAAACCTTATTAATTACTTCTAAATTATGTTTTCAAAGATTGGGCAAATAATAATACCAGCAAAATGACTACCGCACACTCTTAGTACGATGGTTACTCCACAAATATAAGTGTTTGTGGGGTGTAGAAGGTAAAGGTCAGGATTCAAGACTCAAGGAAGAAATTTCACACACATATACACTTAAATTAGGTTAGAGTAGAATTATATCTTGTATCAAAAATAAAAATAATACCAGCAAAATGGACCATAGCATTACAACTTTTCGAGCTTTCCATGTTTTATTTTTAATACATTCAATTATTACATCATGTTCAGAGCGAGGATTTGAATCCATCTCTTCATAAAAGAAATCAGAATAACCTCGTTGAAATACAAGACTCTTTACAAGAAGATTCTTATTAACATCAATGGAAATTACTGCTCTTCCCACAAAACAAAAGGTGAAATCAACAGGTTATGTTTATTTTCACCAAGGAAATTGTAGTTGAACCCGATCTGCAACTGGTTCCTACTTCCTATTTTCTATAACAAAAAGATGTTCCTTTTCAATTGAACCAATCATGAGAGAGAGAGAGAGAGAGAGAGAGAGAGGTTGAAGGGTATGGTGGAGTGATGATGCATGGTCCCGATTGCAATGAGAATGAGCCACGCTTTTGCATACAGCTCATAAATTACCCCATTTGCACAGACAAGCATGTTGATAGAAAATTTTTACACTCACAAGTCACAATAATGTGGGAGAGCCTTTTACCCTCAACGCTAATAATTGAGATCAAGCCTGAACCTTTGTCTTCAATTGGTGCCCCATCTTGTTGATAGTACCAATTGATTGTTGCCTAAGCTTCCCTCAATTTGAGGACCAGTAAAGAAAATGTCAATGATGACATAGCCATGATCATGCTTTCATAGTGGACATTATATATAACGATTTCAGAATATAGCTGCTTCTTTTTTTTTTTCTTTTTCCTCACATATGTTACAACAATCAATAATTTGTCTTTCATTCTTATCAACAATAACAAACAAAAAATAAAAGTGTCATTATTAATTATTTTTCCTTTTTATGAAAAACTGCTTTGCATTTTATTACTCATGACATAAAATAAAAAATCACTTCTAAGAGTAGCCATTATTTGCAATGGGGCCTTTCATACAGTCTCTCTATATCCAATCCCCAGACATATGAGAACTTATTTTTATTTTTGAGTCTAAAATTAAAATAAAAGTAAAAATTACTATAAATAACAAGTTTAACTAAACCGAAGTTTAAATGAAGCAATTTGCTTAAAAAGCAAGGTACGTCATGGCTGAAGGCAATGAGTCATCATGATCATTTTCCTCAAGCCACCAAATTTCATGCAATTTTGTTATTAGTCCTGGTTATTTCTACTAATACTTTTATACTTTGAAAACTTTTTTTGGATTAACTTCTTATAGTTTCTTTTTTTTTTTTTTTTTTTTTTTGAGTAGAAACTTCTTATAGTTTCTGTATTAAACAAAAATAAATAAATACGTCCAAAGGCATAGACAAAAGAATATATAATAGGATCTATACCAGACTTGTACCATTACTTAGAGCATCACCAACGGATTGGGCATATCCCAAATGTAGGCTTCTTTTACAATTGAGGCCCAAAATGTACCCTCCATTAGATGTTGTAAACAACCACTATTGCCAAAAAAAAAGAAGACAATTGTGCTACAGTGCGATTCTAAACTTAGAATCGCACTGTAACTCAATGGTAAAAAATATATATATATTTTATGTATTTTCTCTCTCCACAATCTCTCATCTCTCTCTCTCTCATTCTGACTCTCACTTCATCTCTCTCTCCATGTTCAAATCTTACAGGTGTTGGGGCTTGAGGTAGAAGGATTTGGAATCGCCGCCAGTGGCGATAGAGGGGATGAGTCTGGTGTTAAAGAGCTTAAGGATTTCATCGCAGATGTCGGAGAGGTCTGGGTTGCGAACTGGTTTCTGGTATGGATGTTTTGTTGTGATCTGGTTTCGTCACAGACTTTGGATTTTTTGTTGACAACGGTGGAGATCGGCGTGGGTTTTGACGAGATCGGCGTGGGTGTTGACAACGGTGGAGATCAGCATGGTGGAGATCGATGGGTGGCGAGATTGGCATGGCGGAGATCGGTGGATGGCGAGATCAGTGGAGCTGTGGTGGCTATGGTGTTGTGATCGGTGTGGTGGTTTTTTTTTTTTTTTTTTTAGTTCTGCCGATTTGGGTTGATATGGATGATGAGGTGATAGGCCACAAACGCGTTGACCCCTTGTGATGAATTAAATTGATTAATTAGCCGAGTTATTAATTAATCAAGTTAACATGCAAATTCACATGGTAGCACAAACAAATCACTAATAACTAAAGTATGCAGCGGAAAATAAAAGACACGGTGATTTGTTTACGAATGGGAAAAACCCGACGGCAAAAACCCCACCGGGTGATTTAAGGTCACCATTCTCGAAACTCCACTATTATCACAACAAGCGGTTACAAGCAAGGAATTCCAAGTACCTTACCAACCTACAGTTGAACCCTTACCCCAATACCCAATTGGACTTGTTCTGTAGTGACAGTTTCTCCTTTTGATGCACGGCTCCCAAGTACGTGACTAACCAATTGCGCGGATCTCAATACGCGGCTTCACTACCAACTAGAGAGAAAGTTGTTGGCTGCAAAGTTCTTCAAATCATCCACACGATGAAGCTCAAGAAGATGATTGGTTAAAAAACCCTATGGTGCACATTACACAGCAACTTCTTCACAAGAGATGAACTAGGACATGAACTTTGTGTTAGGTCACAAATTGCATGAATAAGAATTTCTCAATGCTTGTGCAACTTGCGTCACTTTGACGGCCCTTAAAACAATCATTTTATATGTCTAGGGTTAGGAGAAAAGAAATCCCAAAGACACATTCACGAATTGGAATCAAAACATAACTTGGAATCTGTTTTCCTTAAATCTCGACAGATAGAGGTATCGAGGATCTGTCAAGAAGCTATCGAGTTTCGAGGCTAAAACAGCTTCTAAAGCTCGATAGGTGCATATGTCGAGACTAGGTGTCGAGTTTTAGTAACTTGCACTTTCCAGCTTATTTCTTGAACAGACTTGATGACTTCAACACTTGATCTTGAAACACAGTTTCTTAAATCGTTGAATACATCCTAAATCTACCCACTTACAAGTAAAGTGCGGTTTGTCAAAAAATAAGCCAATTACACAAAATAATGACATATGTTTGAAATCACTTGAACCACATATGTCCTAATATGAGGAGTTATGTGGAGGAGTTGAGTTAATATGGATGATGGAGGAGGAGTTTGGAAGGTACATGCGTGGAGGATAAAATTGGGAAAAAACAAAAAAGGAAAAAAATTATTTTATTGTTAAGATATATTATTTTAATGAGTAGAATAGAAAAATAAAAGTTAGGATGTTGAGAGTATTGAAAAATGGTATTATATAATTGATAAAGTGATTTTTTGGGATTGTAAAATATGATAGAATTAGAATAACCAATGCTAATGCTCTTAGAGCATTCTTATCAAACCTTTCAAATGCTAAAAATTTTATTTTTTTAGCATTTAAAAGGTTTAAGCCCCTCCATTAAACATTTTATATTGCAAAATTTTTGCAATTGGTGAATAGTGCCATTTCAAAAATGAAATTGCACTATTCACGAATTGCAAAACTTTAAATTATTTTTTATTCAATGGGGCCCACAAAGGAGAGAGAGGAAAAATAAAAAAAATTAATGAAAAATAATAAAGAAACAATATTTAAATGAAATTGTAAAAAAAATAGAAGTTTTGATATAGGTTGGATTGGAAAATGGTATTGTATATGTTATAAATATAGGTTTTGAGAGAGTAAATGCTAAATTTTTTACAATATTTGATAAGAATGCTCTTAGACACCCTACTACTTATCTAAGGGTATTGTCAGGAAAAGAATATGTGTCGAAAATTCTCATGAACTCCATTTCTCTGTATTTCATTATTACTATTATTGCTATCTTCACAATCTTTAAGACTTCGGTTAAATGTCAAATGCGTGGACCTATAGTTATTTCAAGAAGAGTAGTGTTAACGGGTACCATAAAATATACGTTAACAAACTACTTTATGTCACATTATTGTACTTTATATCAAATTTTTTATCAATTTTATAAAGCATAGAACTAAAAAAAGCTAATTTTTTAGTAAAAAAGCTAACATAAATTAGTTTCGTAACAATCTATCTTCCGTATCCATTAACAATTTGCTTTCAAGAATGGGGCTTTGTAGTTCGTGCCATTACCACTAAAACTCCACCTTCCATGATTCTATGGAAGGGATAAGAAAGATCTCCAAAATGAGTGAGACTGCGTGGAATAAGGACAATGGTGGTGTAAGAAGATTATGATAAGATTACTAGAACTGGTTTATTGCATATATTACTAAGAATATATAAAAGATAACATGAGCATAAGGAATGGAACACAAAACAAAATACAACAAACTAAGGGATATTATTAGGTTTAATAGTTTTTTTACATCAAGCATAAGAGAAACTGAAACATATGATACAAAGACTGGCTTCACTCCCTAACTCTGCCAAACTAAAGATATAAGAGGCTTATTTATGGGCAATAAGTTATAGAAATATTTTACAATCAAAGGATAAGAGATTTCCAAAGCAGATGATAGGGGCTAACTGATCTTTGAAAAATGTCCAAGAGAGTGGGGGACATGAAAATGGATTGACAAATGTTACCAGGAGTCAGGGGTCTTGGTTCAGTAGTGATCTTCATCCGAATATGTTGCTGACCACCAGATAGATGTTGTCTGGAGGGAGAAGACAAAAAGCCAGGTATTTCTTGCATGGCTGACAAGTGTCGCAATAAGGCTATAGAGGCCTGGACTAGACCATCATAAGGCAAAGAAAGGAGAAGTTGGCTGCAAAAAAGTCCACTATTGTTGGCTAGTGGTCAGAAGGTCTTGTAGTAGAGAAAATGCACATGCTAGAGAGTGGATACAAAGTCTTCTGGGGAAAGAAAGTCTTTTGAAGTTGAATATATATCTATATATATATATATATATATTTTTTTTTTTTAATATTGGATACATCTAGTCGTCTCATCCATCTCTTCCTTGGAACCATTCTTCATCAATATCAGCATCTGGGTCATGGTTATAGTAGTAAGGATCATCATGTCCAATCAAAGGATTGGGCATTTCCCAATGGTCCTTATGTGGCCATTGCTGTCTACATACCTTTGAATCTGCTGGCACTATCTCAGGTAGGATTCCCTAGTTAAGGGATTCTGCCATTGTGAGGGAATAGTGGCAAGATATCCAAGACACGTCCATGTGTTTATGAAGAGTACCATCAGCATTAGTTACCCAATGCATGTCTGCAAGGTGAAGGATTCCTTTTGTACGCTCATTATTTTTGCAATTAAGGTTAACAACTAAGCAGGCAGAAGGAAATTTTTTGCCAAAGCGTGGGTGCTCTATTTTAGGATACTTGTACCATTGACCATTATGAGCATCTTTTTTCAAGATTTCAAATCAGAATTTGGTAAAATATTTATTTTCACGAGGGAAAATATAAGAGTAAAATTCTTGTTCAAAATGGAGACATAATTAATACTGGTTGAGTAAGTACCACATGTAGAGATAATGTACAACTGTCCAATTGGTTATCCAAAACGCAAAAGGGGCTTTCCATGGTTCATCTATGTCTGGAAAAATAGCAAGGAAATGAAGTTGATGTTCTTTAAGGTAGTCATGGAGGACTCTAATGATTCTTTTAGATCTAGCTTCAAGGGTCAAGGTCTTTATTTGGTCTTTTATTTCTAGGGGAAGGGTTTCTATCATATTAAGAATATCATTAGGGGCTGAAGAAGAGCCTGAGGATGAGGATGGATCCGTGATTGGATATACACATAAAGGTGGAGGAATGATTGTGGTGGTAAGGACTGGAGGTTTTCTAGAAAGGTAATCAGTGATAAGATTGTCTTTATATTTGATGTGTTTGACTTGAAAAGACCATTGTGAAAACCAATTTGACCATCTGAGTAGCTGAGGATGTGAAAGCATTTATCTTTTGAACTAGAGCATTGTTGGAAAGGAGGGCATGTCCATTTCTACTAGGAAATTATGACCAAGAAGGTGAAACTGGAAGTTTTCAATTCCATGTTTAACTGCCAAAATTTCCTTAAAAGTAGAATGATAAAAAAGCTCTAAAGGCTTGAATGCACCACTTTTGTAACCACAAATACTTCTCTTGCCATCAATTTCTTCAAAGAGAGCTGCTGCCCAATATTCATCGCTTGCATCTGTTTGCAGGATTCGTTTGCCTAGTCCTGGAATCTGCAAAGGGGGGAGTTTTTCTGCTAGCTTTTTCAATTATTGGACTACTTTTGTATGAATTGGACTCCAATCTGGAGGAGATTTTTTCAACAGTTGAGCTAAACAGTTTCTATATCTAGAGATTTTTGGAATGAAATCTGACATGTAGTTTACAACTCCAAGAAACTGTTGTATCTGTTTGGTACATGTGAGCTTATCTGAAAATTCTCCAAGAGAAACCACTATGTGGGGCTGCAAAATATATTTTCCATCTGAAATGTTTACTCCCAAGAAATCTATAAAGGATGCTCCTATGACCATTTTCTTTTCTGAAAGTATTATCCCTTGAGCTTTTACTAATTGTAGAATTCAGTAAGCAAGTTTTCATGGGATTCCGCATCCTTCGAAAATAAAAGAATATCATCAATATAGATTATTGCATTTGTCAAAAGTAGCTGGAAGCCTGGAACAGCGTTACCATTGCTTTTTGGAATTGAGATAGAACATTTTTAAGACCAAATGGCATAACAGTCCATTGATAATGGTGGTCCGGAATGCAAAACGATGTCTTGTACCTTTCTCCTGGATGGATTCCTAATTGCCAAAATCCCACTTTAAGATCAAACTTTGAAAATATCTTAGCATGTGAAAGATGCTGGAAAAGAGTACTTTTGTTTGGCAAAGAAAACTTGTCATCTACTAGGAAATGATTAAGATCTTGGTAATTAATTACCAATCTGAGTTTTCTACGGACTTGCTCAACATGTTTATTGAGATAGAAAGCTTCACACGCCCATGGAGAAGCTGTAGGTTCAATGAGGCCTTCTGAAAGAAGAGTGAATAACTCTTGCTTAGCTAAAGTCAAATGTTCGGGATTCATTCCTTTGTAACTGGCTTTTGTAGAGTTTACATCTTCATTTTTTTTAAGGGTAGGTTTATAAAGAAAGATGGATTTTTACACAAAGGGCTTGGATTTTTAAGGAGGAATTCAGAGTAGCTAGTCGCATAACATTCTCTAATAATCTGGAGTCTCAAAGAGTCAAAGGGGTCTACTATGAATAAATGAGGTACTTGAGTCCATATGAGAAGATGTTGTTTTTGCAAAAGTCCTTTTGATAACCATCTGAGGCTAGAAATTTGATGGAGGAGATCAAATCCTATAAGAAGGTCTCTGCCTGTGAGAGGGGAGCCAAGGACTTGGTGTTTAATGGTAAGGGTTGGAAAGATCCTAATGAAGATAGGCTTACTTTTCATGGTAATAAAAAATGTTTCTCCATTTGCTGCTTGGAAAATCTGATGATGGGATAGCCAAAATTGTTCAAGTAATATTTTGGGATGGAGAATTGTTGCTACTGCCCCTATATCAAATAACGCTATTACAGGAATGGATCTGGAATAAGTATCAAGGAGGATATGTACTTGGGCTATAAGTGTGGGGCTGGTTAAAGGGGCTATAATAGGCTGGGATGTGTAGATGGTTTGGATTTCTAGGTCTGAGTCTTCTGAATTTGAATCATCTTCTGAGGTAGAATAAGCCATAACAGCTAAGGCTTAGGAAGAGTAATCATTATCCAGTGAAAAGAGTGATTCTCCATCTGAGAAGGGGGTATCATTTGCATGAATCTGGGCTTATTCAGGAAGCTTTACTACCTTTTCTTTCTTTGGACAATTTTTTGCAAAATAAGCTGGTCTTCTGCATACAAAACAGACTTTTGAAATTTTTCCTTTGAACTGCTTTCTTCTGAGAAACTTCCATTTCTTTTTCTTGAAAGACTTCTTCTTCTGACTTGCATAGTGCCTCTTCTTCCAAGAATACTTCTTGAAATGATCTCTTCGTTTTGTCGGACAAGCACAGTTTTTGTCATAGCATTTTATTTGCAAATCTTTTCTTTTACAATCATCTTTAAGCTTGCTATGGACCTTGTCAATCTCTGAAAGGAACTTTCTCTGATTGCAAAGTTTTTCAAGAGCAATAAGCACATGCTAGTAGATTTCTCCTAAAGGGGCTTGTTGTAGAGTTATTTTTTGCAGGTTCATCATGCGAAGAGTTTCATCTCCTAATGGTTCTGGAAAAGAGTTCAGAAAAGTGTGCTTAGAGTTGACATCATCCATACCATTAAAAGAGTAATACCGGCTTAACATTCTGTCAAAATGTTTTTCCAAATCTTTTCTTTCAAAGGAGCAACATTTCATCAATAAAAATTCTTCTCGTGCTACCTTTGTATAATAAGCCACAGAGCCGAAAAATTCACTATGAATGATTGTGAAAAAGTCTTCTAGAGTGTTACACTGAGCTGCTTGTCTTTGCCTGTATTCGCCAAGGTTAATCCACCATTGTCTTAGTCTTCTTGTGAGTCTTGCAACAAATTTGGCGATAATTTGTGCAACAGTGTTATTTGGGGTTTGAAGTTTAGCTATGCACCATGAATACATGTTAAAAATCTTATCAAACCATTTCGAAGGGGGGGCATTGTCAATGGAAAACAAGTGTTTTGAATCTATGGTGGATGAGTAGGTTAATCTTGTTTGGTAATTAGGAATTAAAGGTGGTGGAAGAAAAATTGACGAGGGAAGAGGTTGTTTCGGGTGAAGGACATCATCATCTTCTTCTACTTTTGGGTCGGTCATAAATACTTCTTCTAATCCAAGATCAAACAAGTCTAGATCCGTATCATCAATGACTGGGAACACAAAAGGTTCTTCTGAATCTTGAAGAGTAAGGGATTTGGGGAATGATGATATTGGGTTTGGAGGGTCAAGGTTTATTGCCAACATGTTCATAGATGGAGGTCTTGAAGAAGTACCAATAGTTGGATCTGGGGGATGGTATAATGGTTCTTTGTCCTTTTTCATGGGAAAGGGTTCATATTGTGGTTTGGTTTGAGGTTGTAGTTGGAGTGGTGCTAAACCTGTTATACTAGGAAAGATTCTACTTGGTTTGAAAAGGTTATGGTCAGGATGTGTCATGATTAATGGTTGAAGGTTTTGGTAAGGAGAAACTGGGGAGAATAGTAAGGCTAGAGATATGGACAAATCCTTATACAATAACTGACGAGGTTCATAGGGCATGTAGACTTGCATTGGAAAAGCTTGGGTAACCTCTTTTCTTGAATTCTACAAAGACTGAAGTTGTACCAACAACTGTTTTCTTTCCTTTTCTTTTTGCCCAATGAGAGGAAATGAGACAGGCAAGTCTTTTACCGCAGAAACAATGGTTGCCAATACTTACTCAACTGTCTGTACTTTCATCTTTAAGTCTTCAATAAGAGAATTTGAGGACGAGAAGGTATGAGTAACTGCTTCAGCCATCTTTTGTTGATTATCAAGAATCTTTGAAAGGACTTGATTTTGTGCCACAGCATTTTCTGCTTGCCAGTTTAAAGCTGCTTCAGCTAAGGAAACTTGTTTCTTGGTTCCATCTGGATTGTTTCCAGTGGGATTTTTTATTTTCCATACATGTTTGGTGTTGGTTTGAGGATGATCAAAACTTTCAAGAGGACAAAAATTTTGTGAATAGGAGGGTGAAGCATGGTCAAACATGTAGCAAGATAAGGGTTTCTGTATATGAGTTTGACTGATAGGTTTGGGTTGACATTTTGGTATTTGGGGGAGGACTTTCTGGTAGTATGGAATCAACGGAGGTTTATGGTTTTGAATAGGATTTTCTTTGCATGGAGAAAATGAGGGAAGATATTGTTTCTTGGTTTGGGGATAGAAGACATAATAGTCACACTTTCTAGAAGGTTCTCTAAGGAGGTCAACTTCTGGATCTCCTGCCTCGTATTTTTCTTTAAGAATCTGCTGGGAGGACTTTTTCTTTCTTTGTGAATGATTTTTTTCAAAATTTTCTTCTTCTTGACAATCAGCACAATCACAAACATCTCACCATATATGACCAGAAGATGATTTTTTTTCATAACAAGGTTGTCCATCTTCTCAGAATGCTTTGATTTGAAGACCCTCTAGACCTTCATATGACACTGGGTGGATCATAGCAATTTGAGTAGGAAAGACTGTGACCTCTTTCTTTTCTGATGTAGTTGTGAAGAATCTAATCTCAACATCACCTTTTGCTTTCTTGACAAAGAAATGATTATTAGACTGTATTGGCTTAACTGCTTGGTGAAGTATCTCATATTTCATAATCCATGATTCTGGAAAGAGAGAAGTCATCTGGTCTCGATTTAACTGTCTTGGAACAAATGTGCACATAGGCGTCATGCCTAGATCAACTTGGATCAATAGAGCATCATTGGATTGGGCAATCTCCAGAACTGCCATGTCAAAAGCATGATTTTGAAGTCTGTAAGCTAACTGATAATGAAGTGTGGCAGCAAAAGTATCTTGCACCTGAGAAGCTCCTGTAATCTGAACTTGCACCTTAAGAGTATCACAAAGATGAGGATCTTTGAGGGACATGTTGAAGTTGGGGAAGAGTGTAACAAAAACTGTTCCCGCATTTAAGGTAGTCTAGACAGTACCAATGACTGCATTATGATATTATAGGAATCTAGAGTCAAGAAGTAAAATTCTAGAGGCTATAGGGAGTCCCTTTCTTTTATAGAAAGTTAGTGCTAACCTAATGGCACCAAAATGGAGATGTGTGTACCCTTGTTTTTGCCATGGGATTACAAACTCTCTGGGAAAGGTAAGGGTGATAAAATTTTCATTCTCACTGGCTGGAATATTGTACTGGTCAAACTTGGAGGCCTGAATATATTCTTTGACAGTAGAAGGATGAGAATGACCTAAAAAATTTTTTATGGATTTTTTGAAGGAATTTTGAGGTTTATCAAACACAGTGTAAGGATTTACAATAGAAAAATCTGTAATAGGAATCTTACTATCTTTAGGTACATGGGAAATTTCATACAAGTAATATAACCTATTTGCAGTGGACTTACGAAGAGGAAGGTTAGAAGTAGGTATAGTGGTATCAATAATAGATTCAGATGAAATAGCCATGATAGCTTTTCGAGGGAAGAACTGTTTACCTAAGACCTAATAGGACACAAACGCCACTCCTAAGCTTACACATCCACAAGATAACTCAGGAAAACTAGGTTTTTAGAACGATAAGAGAAACTCCTTAGTGTTCTACTTGATTATCAAATCCAGTGTTCTGATGTGATGAATACAGAGGATCCACGTATAGTGGCAATTGTAAATCACAGAGCATACTAATCAGGACAATAAAAAGTTCAACCTTTAGCACTAAAAAGTTCGTAAGCATCAGAAGGCAGAGATGATTCTTAAACTACTGGCTATTTAAAATATTTAATCTGTTCAGGTCTATACCAAAACTCCTCCTTAATTGTTAGATAACATGTAGCATTTCTATCTATTTCAATGGTTGAATATAAAGGTTTTAAGTTCAACCTTTACTCACTAGCAAAAACTATAAAAAATTTTCAAGAGGTTTGTAACACAACTAGTTGATACTTGATACCTCATGACGTTTCCAACAAAGATATCTGAGGTTTAAATATAATCTTTCCTCCCCAAATTATCAAATTATATATTGGAAAAAGAAACCATAGGATTCAAATTCTTCTTTCACATAAAAAAAAGGGTATCTTATTTTAAAGCAAAATTTCTCCAGCACTTATCTATTGACTTAAATGACGAGATCATATGATCAAAGTAAACGTACCATGACAAATAAATAGTTAGAAGAAATTCTTAGGTTCATATATTGTATAACAGATAATCAATTACCTTAAAAGGTTAAACTAATAGAAAACAATGACTTTCATCACGCTATTATAATGCATGTGATTAATTTGGCGTGGACTGAGGTACAAGTTATGTTCTGGACCTTTTTGATCTAATATAAGTGACCATGATGGATAATTGGTAAGAGGATATTCTTAGGACCACATATTTTATAATAAACTATCACATATTTGAAAACTCAAATTAATATGAAAGAGTGAATTCAACGACTAAACTATTTTTTTTAGAAATAGAAAAATGACTTTGATCGTTTCTCTTTGATATCTACAAGATATGATTTAATTTATAGACCTCTTACTTCTTAGAATGATTTTTTTTATATCATTTTCTTGTTCTCAAAATTTCCAAGAACTTTTGGTTGCTTAGTTGCAAGTTGTAACACTCTTATAAAACAATAGCTCGATTAATGCGGTCATGATTTACAAGAAATTTGGTCTTTAGTGACAACAAGAAGTCATTGCCAATGCTTGAAATGTCATCGCTAATAGTATTTGTGACAACATTAGGTGTTGCTAACTATCGTTGTATATACTTCCTAACAAAAAATGGTTTTAAACAATGACATCAATGTTATTAATAGTGACAATTATCGTCATATATAACCTAAAATCCTAAAGCAATATGCTGTAGTAGGTCATAGACTTTCCTTAAACAAAGAGGTGATCATAAGTCAAATTGTAAAAAGTTGAGAAAGTAAAAGGCACTAATAAAAATTATCTAATAAAAATTATCTAAGCCAATGATAGAATAGCTTAATATTTGGTAATCTGAAGGAAATCATCATGAGGATCAAACCTCACTACCCTAAGGTTGTGACCTACATCACTTATAAGGCAATTTGCTTCATTTATGCCTCTATTTATTTGAACTATTCAACTAATTGAATCTAGTGTATTTAGTTCCTTGACATCTGTGAATTATTGTAATCTTTATTTGAATATGTGTATGATACACATAAACATTCATCATAGTGTGAGTGAAAATTCATCCATTGACACTGTTTTTATTTGGTATCAAAGCCACTAAAACTTCAACCCTCATGGCTTCCAACTCTTTTTCTTCATCTCTGATAGGCCAAAAACGTATTGACCCCTTATGATGAATTAACCAATTAATTAACCAAGTGAATTTATTAGGTTCAATTATATGCAATGAGTGTGGTAGCACAAACAAATCACCAAATAACTAAATATGCAGTGAAAATTAGATGACACGATAATTTGTTTACAAATGGGAAAAACCTACACGGCAAAAACCCCACCGAGTGATTTTAAGGTCACCACTATTGAGAATTCACTATTATCAAAACAAACGGTTACAAGTAAAGGAATTCTAGTACCTTATACCTACCTACAATTGAACTCTTACCCCAATACCCAATTGTACTTATTCTATAATGACAATCTCTCCTTGTATTGCACGACTCCTAGTATGCAATTAACCAATAGATGTGCGGATCCCAATTCGCAACTTTATCACCAACTTGAGAAGGACATTAGCTACAAAATTCTTCTGTTCATCAACTGATTAAGATCACGAAGTTGCTTGGTGACAAAACCCTACGGTATACAAACACAGCAGTTTCTTCAAAAACTAGGACAAACTAAGTTTTCGGTCACACTTGAGGAATTATACTCTTGTGCAATTGTACGCTTGGTTATGCACCTGATACGATCCTTAAAATAATTCTTATATATGTTTAGAGTTGTGAGAAAAGAAAGCCCAAACATACATTCACAGATTAGATGAAAAACAGAATTGAAAATTTGAATTTTATAAACCTCGATAGATACCATAACTGTCGAGCAGCTGTCGAGCCTCGGGCTTAAACAACTCTTTTAAACCTCTATAGATGCTAGCTGTCGAGTTTTAATAAACAATGATTCTTCACTTGTTTCTTAGACAGACTTGCATGGCTTTAACACTTGAACTTAAAACCTTATTTTTTGAAATATTAAACTCATCCTAGATCTATCTAATTACAAGTAAAGTGTGTTTTGTTAAAGGATTAGCCAATCCAGTAGTCATCAATTTTTATCCATGAAACTTAACCAATAAAAATTACATCTACCGGGCCAACCTTGAATATTCACTCGCCTTAATTTCCAATATCTAGATCTTCCAAATCCATATGCAATCCAAAGTCTAAAACAGGATGACCTATCTGTCACATAATTTCTACATAAAGCCAAATCATTTGGTGATGAAATTACAACTAGCAGGGATCTTTATCCTTAGAACTTTAAGAATACTCGCATTAGTGGTTGTATAATAGAAAATATACCACATTTTATACAACTAAATCCAAAATTCACAAACATCAGTCCATGCAAAAATGTGTAACAACTAAAAATGCATGATTTGTAACAATATCGTATATATTTACACTAGTACTATTTATTTTGCATTTAATTGATATTTTACATTGATAAATTTACACTTGACATTTTAATGAAAAGTAGTGTAAAATAGATAATCTAATATGAGCTTTGAAAAGTTAGCATATATATAAAAACAAAAAAAAAATACAAAACAAAAAAATAGATTCTTATATTAAAATAGAAAAAAAATTTGTACTAGCTAACGTGAATAATTTAATGAATTTGTTTTCCAAAGGCCTCAAATTTGATTTCCGTGATTTGTTCAACACCTTGACTACTCATTCTTGTCCTATTTCTTTCCTTGAACTACATAGTCTTCCCCTTAGCGACAAATTCCTTCACTTAGGCGGCATCTCATTTGTTCCTATCGCAATAAACTCTGAGACCACACCTCAGGCAAATATTGCCCAACATGGCCCTCTCCTTCTTCTACTAGGGATTCAAGTTGCCACTCTCGTGGTCGAAGTTGTGGTCGTCATTCTCTTGTTTTATTAAATTTGCAATTTATTTTTCTTCTATTGTAATATTCAATTTGAAAGTCAAAATAAATTCTCGTGCGGTGTTTCTTAGAGTCCATAGTATTTAGTTATGCAATATTTTCATTTTTTTTTTTTTCCTTTTTTTGGGATTTTCCTTATTTTCTAGTCTAATTTTATACTTACACAAATCAGAATTTCTTAAGCGCTCTGAGACATCTTTATTATAAATTAGTGGTTTTGAAAAAATGGGCATTCTGAGTTTTTATTAATAAAATTTGAGAGAGATTTTATCTTCTTCTATTCTAATGGATTTTAGAGTTATTCTTGTAGATTCAAAAGTTTATCCTTGAGTCAAACATATTTCATAGCGCATGAAAGTTCATCATGTTTGATGGCATTAGCTGAAATAATATGGAGTCATACTTTAGTCTCCAACCAAAGTGATGAAAATGTGAATGTCACGTCTACTTCCCCAATTAGCATTCAATCATGCCGCGTATAAATGCGCATAAAAGTTCAATAAAAATATGATCTTCTTTATCCGTCTTTATATTAGCTATATATAAAATATGATAATTATTGTAATTATTAATAGACATTATTAATGGGTTCTAGTTAACTCAACTAATAAAGTCTCTTGTTGTCGAATAAAAAATTAATAGTTTGAACCTAGCCTAGTACACTAAAAACCAATTGATGTCTAAGCATGAAAATAAAAAATCAATTATCATAAAGTATATGTCATACGTTTAAATTCTATCGCATTTAAGATTAAAAACAAAATAAAAGAGATATTATTATGATTGGATTGTTATATGAAACTATCTTTTTTATCAATCATGTCAAGATTTTAATGGAGGGTGTAAATAAATAATGTGCTATAGGAATTATTACAGAATTTATAATAAATTTTAATCAGGTAAATTTCCCAAAATTAAATAGTTTAACTCCATTCATTTGTTTTTATGAGTAGAGATGTTTATGGCATAGAGAATTATGGTCATCTCATGGGGGCTTGATCTCCTAATGATTGCTAAATGACAAAATAAAATTTGCAGATTAGATTGGATGAGAAAAAACAAAACGTTAAACCCAACGGGAGCTGAGCAAAATAACTAATTTCAACTGTAGTTGATCTGATCCAATGGCTCACATAGCAATCATAATGGGATTGCATTAGTTACATCATCACTCGCTTTGTTGAAAAGTCGAATACCCTTTATATGTATGTTCTTTAAATGTGCTTGGACAGCTTATAAGCTCTTGCTTGTGCAAGAGCTTATATTAAGCATGTTAAGCATGATTAGTGCATGCTTAAGCATGATTAAGGGTATTCATATTAAGCATGATTAGTGCCAAAATGTGAGTTGAGAAGTAGGAAAATTTCTTCTATTGTTTATTGGCATCCTCATTAATAAAACCTGAAGCCTGGGTATAGCCAGCCCTCCGAATAAGTTTATATATATATATATAAGAACTTCCTTTTTTATGGATAGAAACTGATCGAGAGAGGAGAAATTGGTAAGTGAGCTTCGAACCACAAATATGAAATACTATAAAAGATGATAATACTGATGGGCTATAACCTGAAGCTCATATGATCATGCTTTGAACAAAGATAATCAACTCAACTTCTTTTTCGAATTAATTCATATTTAAAAAAAAAAAAAATCAAACACATCCTTATGCCAAACTTTAATATTTGAGGAACAAGTATCTTTAGGGATCTTCGCAAGTCTACTACCACTAATCATTCACAACAGAGGGAAAGAGAGGAGGGATCTTGTGAAAAAAAGAAAGTGGGGAAAATTTTGCCACAACAGTTGAAAAGTTTCTTTTTTCAAAATTAAAAGGTTTTAAGAAAGTGGGAGATGGAGGCAACGGAGAGAAAGAAAGGTAGCGTCGAAGCATACTAGGACAATTATGATTATTGGTTAGGAACAGACTCGAATGGGTTGGATCCACCATTACCTCTACTAGCCTTTTCATCTTTATCAACTTTATTATAATGAAATAGGCCCATATCACTGCCTCAAAGTTTGTAAAAGGCTTTGATTTTGGCCCCCACAAATCTTCAACCCGGGTTCCACAGAATAGTTAAAGAATTAGGGGCCGCTATAGAGTAAGAAAAAGTTCTTGAACCAAGTTTTTTTCTTTGTATGTTTAATTGTGAGAAAGATAAATCATATGGAAATAAGAAAGGTGCTAAGTTGGTGTTTTCGTTGGTTGGACCACTGGGTTGATCTTTTAGACCAGAAATAGATCATCATTGTCTCGGTATGTGCTTAGTTTTGGTCTTTTTTGGTTGGACCACAACTTGCAACTATTAAAATACAAAAAGAAGCAAAAGTTAGCATGCCCTTTGTGTTAATCTATTGTAATTTAGACGAAAAGCTAAAATTAAAAAACGAAAGGAGTCCTCTAATCCTCAATGCCTTCTGGGAAAATTATATATGCTCAACTACTGAATATTCTAACATTGTGCATTGCAATGTAACATGCTAATTAAAGTACATGCATGATTACAAACTGACATTCTTTATATTTTCGTTCTTGTTGTTCTTTAAATTCCTTTTGGCATAAGAATTAACCATCACTAAAATTAATTATTTTGTATATAATTATTTGTTTTACTTGTTTCTCAAAGGGTGATAGCCGTTGAACCCGAGTTTCATCCCAAGTTTTCAAATGCAATACATACACTTCTAAATGCAAAAATAAAAAGATTTTTCATCACTAAAAAGCTATTTTATTTCTTTTACATTACTATTTTAACAATACATCCTACATATATACTCTTTTTTACAATATACCATATTAAAATAATTTAAAAAAAGAGAGAGAGTAAGAGTTTTTAAGTAGATAAGGGAGACACCTTCTCCTAAAAAAATAAAAATTGCCGCTCACCCTATTTATTGACAACTTAAGCGTCTTGAAAAAAATCACTCAACCATGCATGTGTCAAGTTGTCTGAATAATAGTATTATTTTTTTGCTACCCTTTTTTTATTGTTTAGTTATATACACCCAGGAACATTTTCTGAAGTTAATATTTGATATTTGAAGTGTATAAACCAATTAGTAAATGAAAAATGTATCTATAATTCATATATATATATATATATATATTGTATGCATTTGTTGCGTAGGTATGTATTGATTTTCACATCGAACAATATTAGGTCGAATTAGACTTATAAACAATTATAAGAAGTTTTAACTAGTTATTATTTTGTAGGGAGTTAGTGAGTAGATGTAAAAATTTAAATCAACGTAAAAGTAAGAATTTATTAGACGTAAGAAGGCAATTCAACGTAGAAGTAGAAATTTATTATTTTTGTCAATTTATTATTTTAACCTTATTTTTAAGTTTTAGGTATGAGTATTTTTTACAGTAAAAAAAAACAATAACTAACTTTTTTTTCTAATTTACTATTTTAACCCCATTTTTAAGTTGTTGGTTAATTAATTTAGAGGTATTTTTGATAGAAAAAAAAAAACAAAAAACAAAAACAAAAACAAAAACTAACTTTCTGAATCTTCCTAATGTATACAGATAAAGAGGACAACGCTCAAGTATTAGGAAATCTACATTAAAAAAAGCCTCATCTTTAACAACAACAACAACAACAACAACAACAACAATAATAATAGTAATGATTCAACTTCAAAAATTTTTTAATAGTACATAACCAAAACTCCCCAGAATTTTAACTTCTAAAATTTAGAACGTAGAATAATTTTAAGATAGTTTTAAAGACATTAGTGGTGCTTGTTTGTGTAGAAATTAAGTGGTAGTGACAAAAAAATTATTATTGCAGAAAAGTGGGAGAAAAATCTGCGCAATGTGACAAGCTCGGCCGTGCAAGTTGAGGCCAAATTAATTTTTATGCACAAGTGTGTGTGTGTATATATATATATATATATATATATATCCCTAGTCCTCCTAGTCCTCCCTCTCAAAAAATATATCCCTAGTCCCCACTTTCCCTACTTATACCTGTACATTTTAAAGATAAAATGTAAACTATGTTTGTCTTTCTCAAGGAATATTTTTATTAAAAAAATCAATTTTAGCATCAAGCAGTGGAAAGGACATTTTGTTTTACTCGGTTACTCCATCGTTATCCATTATCTCTTCGGAATGCAATACAAGGAAATTCCTATTGTATATTTTCGCAATATTGTTTTCTATCATAAATATGTACCATGGTAATATCCCGGAAGGAAAATATATATATATGAATACGAAATACATATGGATTTCATTCTGATTATGATTAAAAAAAATTAAAAACGGAAATGAAAAGAAAAAAAAAAAAAAAGGTAAATATTATACTATGAATATGAATAAAAATTCAGGATTAAAAGAAAAGCTACATAGAGTTGGTTATTTCTTTTAATATATTTCAATCTAGTAGCATACTTACGCTATTTTAATATAATTTCATAAGATTTTATAAATAAAAAATCAACAGATTAAGCATTTAATATATTGATTAACTATGTTTATAAAATAGTTATAAAATTTTATAACTATATGTAGGATGTATTGTTAAACATCTGTTAATATATATATATATATAAACATCTGTTGATATATATAAACATCTGTTAATATTGTTAAACATCTGTTTAACAATACAGATGTTGATAATCTATTTATCAATATGTTGATAATCTGTTTATCAAAAATTGAAAAGAAAAAAAAAAAATATATATATATATATATAATGATTTTAATCAACAGATTATAAACATCTATTGTTATAAACATCTGTTAATATATAATGATTTTATTTTATGAACATCTGTTGATAATCAATCTAGTAGGATGACGTTTTTTCTTTTTTCTTTTTTTTATTTATTTTAAAGTAAAATATATAATGCCTAATGAAAGGATGATGTTTAATATACCTCCATTCACGTAATTAGCAACAAAGAAAAAAAGACAAAAAAGTATTCATTATCTAATATTTTATAATTTGAAATGATTTTATTTTCTTTCACATATATATTTATGTCAGTATATATATAATGTTTGATCACACTATAATAGATGCACCTTCGATTCACATTTTGAAATAATCCCAACTTTTTGGATGATTTTGCTTAATATACTTTGAATTTGTTATTAGTAATTAAACGGTTTTTGGTAGGAGCATGACCCTTGGAATAAGCTATTGAGTTAATGGCTGCATTGTCTTGTGACTCTGTGTCATTGTTAAGCACCATTTAAAAAAAAAAAACAAACAAACAACTGAGGCCAGCGGAGCACGTGTTAATTAGGAAAAACCAACCCAAAATATATATATATTAAAAAAAAACTAGAATATTTAAAAATTTGGGCCAAAACAAAAGGAAAATTAGATTCAAACATGAGCTAATCCAAATCAAAATTTTGAAAAATACACCAGCCCGAAAACCATCAAACCGCACCTTTTACATGGCAGTGCACGGCATAGTTATGGTTTTTATCAAACTGTCCTGCAAAGTGTAATATTAAAAATGACCCAAAATCGCACCCTAATCACCTCTAGCATTAGCTGTTATTTTCAATCGAAATGTCCAAGATTTGAATCTCACTCCCACTTAAATTATATAAAAAAATATTTTATTTAATAATTTTATTGATGTATATAATGCCAAACCTTAGCGAAATAGAAAATTATAACATGGATAAGAGCATTAAACTTCAGTCAAGTTGATATATTTTTTCACAAATATAATATGGAAAGCTTTAATACATATTGTATACATTTATAGGAAAAATGTATTTTTCGAGTATTTTTTGTTGTTATAAAATAAATATGAGTTTTTCTTAGAAGAAAAAATACGTACATAGACAGTTAGACACTATAGTACAACATGGTACTGTACCTAGGATATGGTACCTAACTATGGTAGGCACAATGAGGGGGAGATTTTTCGGCCAAATGAACGAGCATGCTAGCTAGTATAAGCTTTTAATTTCACCTTTTTTATTTGCTTTTATAGGGTAGGAACTAAGAAGAAGTTTGAAAGCATTTGAAAACGTGTCAATTAATGTTTTACTCATGTAATTTGGATCAGATAAATTAATTAAATAATTGATTCTCGTCTTCTAGAGTTTAGAGTTTAGAGTTTAGACTTTTTATGGTACGTATGAGTCCTTTTCTTTTCTTAGTTACTTTAGTCTATATGAAAACCATATGCTACCCGTTGGGAAGTCTTCTCTCAAATTGCACATGTATCTTAACGATTAATCATTAGACACTCTCATGATACAGTGGAGGTGATATATTACGTTAATAAAATATTATAATAAAATTTATGTACAATATCTGAGGTATTGTGTGTAATATATTAAATTCTTCAATTAAAATCAAACACGTAGCTATGTTAAAGTTGATAATCTTTCACACATATATAAAATAAAATAAAAAATTAAAAAAAATGTATTTATGTTTTCTTGGTCAATACAATTATACTTTTTTTTTTTTTATGAACACAATTATATGTTTGAATTTAACTAAGGAACTTAATGTATAACATATCATGTATGTACGTACATAAATTGTATCCTAAAAATTATACAACTCACCTAAAATGGTATAAACTCAAAAGGTCATGTAAAAAAGTTAGTTTAAAAGTTAGTTTTCATATTATGTAACTTGTTTTTATTGATTTGAATTTTAAAATACCACATCAACATAACTAAGAGTTAATTCACCTTTACAAATAAAATATTAATTGAATCTCCATCCTGTATAATACAAAAGACATGTGCCACTAATTCAACAATAGTCATGGATTTCAATTAACATAACTAATGAAGTTTTTTATTATCAAATAAAAGATCTAGGTTTCGAAGCTGCATGCACTAAAAACGGTAACTATATATTGGTCAAGTAAGCTTAAGTAGTACTCCAAAAATGAACATTATGGTCTTTCGACAGTAACATCAATTGGTATCTAACTTTCCAAACTAACCAATGAACCATAAGACAAGAAAATTCTCATTAGTTTCTTTTCCATGCAGGTCAGAAAAAAGATTCGCTGAATTTCTTATTGATGATAATGTACCTAGCTAGCTATTGTTTCCAAACAATAAAAAAAACAACAATAATAATAATAATGTATCCATTGTTCCCCCGGTACAAATCATACCCTATGTTTCTACTAAACAAAAAGGCTACTGCTATATTTATAACTCCCAACACCAAAGTGAAAAGTTACAAGTAGCATCATCCACACTAACTCTAAAGGCAAACAGATTTGGCCAAAGCTTATGCATGCATGAATGTATAGGTTATCATAGCTGTTAAAGGTTTCAAAATCAACCACATTTTCCGGCATGCAAGATCGTGTGCTTAAATATGCCATGCCAATTTGTTCACTTGACCGTCCTCTTTTCACGCGAGCTACGTAACCATGAGCTTCAATGGTCTCACCAACATTTTCTGTTTCACCCTGGTGCAGATTAAAAAAAGTGGTATTCCCCAGCACGTGTAGAATACTACATGCACAGCAGCACAGGGTCTCACTTAGAATTGGCAACATGTAAGTGGGGCCACCCAAGGAGGTGTTTGATGGCAGGAATCGGGTGAAAATGGGCAATTAGCCACGATTTCGCAACAATATAGTTAGTAGGCATCAGAACGAAAGAAAATAGATTAGTAACATCTTGACTCTCAGAGAGTCGATTTTGGACCTACAAATCGACTCTTTAAAGGTCGATTTACAGAGTCTGATCCGTCTGATGTGGCATTTATATCCACGTGGAGTCTACTTGAAAATCGAGTCTCTAAGACTCGATTTACAAGCCAAAAATACAAAAAAAAATCTAAGTCTTTCACACTTCCCATCTCATCAGAGAAGAAATAAAGAGAAAAAAAAAAACCCAGATTGCAGAAAGAGAGAGAGAGAGAGAAAAAAAAAAAAAAAAAAACCCAGCGCGGCCTGGGTCGCGCCCAGGTCGTGCTGCCTGGGTCGCGCCCAAGTCGCGCGGCCTTTGCGCCGCCTAGATCCATCAAACCCAAAAAAAAAAAAAAGAAGAAGGATTGCAGATCAGGTGAGAGCGGAGAGAGAGGGGAGAAAGGTGAAAAAGAAAAAAAGAAAAGGGAGAGCAGGAGGCAAAGGATTAGCAAAACATTTTACATAAAGAGTGGAAATCGAGTCTCTAAGACTCGATTTCCAAGTGGCAGTTACGTGGAAAATTTGCCACATCAGATCAAATCATGCCATAAAAATCGACACTCAAAGAGTCGATTTATAACCCAAAATCGACTCTTTGAAAATCGAGATGCTAGTAAAATATATAGTTTCTAAACAGTGCCTACTAACTATAATGTTTGAAAATCAATGCTAATTTCCCATTTTGGCCGCAGGAATCACTTGCAGTCTATCATCTTAGGAGTCTAAGGTTGTGAGTTTGAGTAATGACACGCTTCATTTAGTACTCGAGTGATTCCAAGCTAATAGTGGCGGTTTTAGGAATTTTTTCTAGAATGTTCATTAAAAACATTCATATCAATCTGTATAAATGCAGAACCAACAACAAAAATCATTCACACTAGTTTATGTATTATTGTGCAAATGTAGTTGTAGTTACAATAACCTTACAAATATAGTTATTGTTCATATGCAAATTTTTTTTTTAATACTTTATTTACTCATATACATACAGAGAGAGAGAGAGAGAGAGAGAGAGAGAGAGAGAGAGAGAGAGAGAGAGAGAGAGAGAGAGATGTGATTTGGAGAGTAGCATAAAAGTGATAAAAAAAATAATACTTAAGAAAATGTAGCATAAATAGATAATTTAATGTGAAGTTTTTGAAAAGTAGCTACGAGTAAAATAAATAATTAAAAAAAAAGGCTTTGTACTAAAATAAAATAAATAAATAAATTTGCACTAAGAATTCTTAAGAATTCTTATTGTTGCTCAACTTATTTTGTAATTGTGTTTATCCTTATTGTTCTTCCTAACTACATTTTAGGGTGTTTATTTTTAATTTATGGTAAAATCAAATTCAAAATACTATATGTAAATTTTTTTTTCAAGGTAAGGATAACATGGATTCTGCCCCTGCAAGCCATGCATTTTCAGTGATTAGAGCTCGTTTGGTATGTGTGTTTAAACAACAGTTTTCAAATTTAAAAGTTTTTTTTTTGAAATATATGTGGGTGAAAAAGTATGTGAAAATACGTATAATGTTATTTAAAAACTAAAAAGTGTTGTTTAAAATCAATTACCAAACACTATCTAGATGAGTCAGGATAATGAAGTGTGAACACACTCGCTGATTCTTGTTTTTTTTTTTATCAAAAGCTATAAAAACATGTAAGTGGGATCCGGAATGAGTTTTCGAGTATATTTATAAGAATTTTACTAATGTGTGCCTTAAGAGCATACAATAATATATCATTTTTTGAAAAACTTTTATCTGAAATTGAAAAAAATTTACAGTCTTTTGAAAAAAGAATGACCCATTTATGATTATGCAAAATTTGGCCCATTTTTGGAAAAACAATTTGATTTGCTTTTATGATTGTAAATTATATGTCATTTTATGTAATTTCATTTCGGAAAGAAAGAATCCTCATGTTGCCATGTGTACTGCTAGGTGGAAAAGTACTCTGTGTATCCTGTATGGGTGAAAGTGAAAAACCTATGGTGGGTCATCAATCATGATCATGCGTGCACAGTGAATACCATCTCATCAATTCTCAAATTGGACCGCTTGATTGCTATTATCTAGACCTTGCTTGAATACTACAAGTAGACATGACAAAACGGGCAGGTTGGATCGGGTTCGGTTTAGGTCAGGTCAAATAGGTTGCGGGTCAAATGGATTGTGGGTCAAACGGGTCATGGGTCAAAAACGGGTTATCTTAAGTAGGTTAAAAACGAGTTCGGGTCAATTGGATTGCAAGTCGGGTTGACCCGTATTTTTCACATGAATTTTTTATTATTATTTTTTTTTTATTTCTATAAATAAAATAACATGTATTTGTCATTTGGAAAATTATGCAACAAATTATTTGATGTAAAATGCATTATTTTGACTTCACCACTTATATCAAGAATGAATTCAGTTAAACTTATTAATACTTATTCAATAATTTTAAAATTATACAAATCCTAACATTACTATCTAAAACAAAATAACACAGACATAAGTAAAACAAATACACATGTTTTATTTCTACACAATATTAACATTCCAAAATATAAAACAAAATTACAAATGACTTATTGGATAACTCATTTGATAAAGAATAAAAACATATAAGAAATTTACGATCTTGAAAATTAATTTTATAATCTATTATCAATTGTGGTTGGCACTCTATTTCAATTTGAGATATACATTAAAATTTGATTGCTTACTTATTTATGCATAGTCTTTTTTATGAATATCATATCATTATTAAATAACACACACTCTAGAAAATATCATAATTTATTTTGAAAAGCCGTTTATTTTGGATATAAATTGTTAAAAAATAAGTCTAAGCATTCATAATTTATGCTAATTTGATAATTTGGCTTCACTATTTTTACACTTGTAAATGTTTCTCACAAATGTATTCAATTTTAAATTTATATTTTTAACTCTACTATAATCATATTATCTTGGCATGTACTTTGTTATTTGATACCTAAAAATCTTTACTCATTACAGAATGCTCAATCTTTTATCTTTCAATTAATTTGCATATGTAAATATATCAATTGTTTCCTTAAAGTTTACAATAAACAATTAAATTACCATTGTCTTAATTTTACTTTTTTTTACCAAAAAAAAAATTTTTAAAAAGTGATTCAGGTTCGGGTCGCGAGTCGCGGGTCGGGTTGACCTGCAAAAAAACTCAGATCGGGTCACAAGTCAACCCATTTTTATTTTGAGTCAAAAAAATCAAATTTAAATCAAATATTTTTTAAATCGAGTCGAGTCAGGTCAAAATATTTTAATCCGTTTTATCATGTCTAACGACAAGGTCCAATGTGGACGTTAATCATCGTGCATGATGCAAAGGTCACTGAGGACTATTCAGATAGTGTGGCACATGTATATATGTATGAGCTGGGTCATGACGTCATGTCCTACAAATCACAATTTAAGCTGCATTATTATTTTATTAACAATTTCAAGCCAGAAAGGTGTAAAAGCTTCTATATTTGATTAAGAAAAAAAAAAAAAAAAAGCTTCTATATTTGTACGTAAATCTTAAACAAATGGTAAGAGATAGGATTAATGATGATGAGGAGAATGATACCTTGATTATTATTATTATTATTATTATTATTATTAAGTCATTATTATCACCTTTGAACCCCGAAAATTATATCTTTGAAAACAAACAAACAAAGAGTTAAGGTGAGACGTACCATTGCTAGTTAATTGCTGGTGCACTTAATGAACCTAATTTTTCATGCCCAAGGCGAGTTTAATTATTTATTGATCTGTGTTTGATTGAGTATAAATAGATAAAGTTGTGACATGATTGCAATTTAAACAACAATGAATTAGAAGTTATAAATGCAATTGAATTGAGTTAGAGTTCAGAATTAAATGGTGGTAGGTGCTTATTATAACATTTGTTAGGTGAAATATTAACGAAACAATACCAAAGATGCACAGTCAAATTAAAATGCTCCATCGAGCATGCCTGCCTATGGTTTTTTTTTTTTTTTTTTTAACTTTTAATGAGTTTAATGATTCGAATTTCGTACATGCCAAACACTAATAATTATAAATAAATATTTCCGACAGTGAAATCAATTACCACTTACATGGAAGGTTACACATTATTATTGTACATGATTTTTTTTTTTTTTTTTTTGATGAACTATTGTACATGATTTTTAAAACTTGGCTCCACACACAATTAGAACGTTCTGACTTCGTCAAACGGTATCAACGTACATTTTGAATTGCTTTCAGAAATAATTATACTGGATATCTATCTACCTCTCACGCAACACACAGTAGTAAAGTTATGTGAAAACAAAGACTTTGACTTGAATCAATGAATCCTTCAAAATTATTAATGTTCGCTTTTAAGATACACAAAATTTAGTGGAAGAGTTGGTGGTCTTCCATCAATAACTTTATGTATGTGGTATTAGGCTATTACTTATATAATAACTTAAAACACTTTTTATTATGCAAATTAAAGCATGTACAAAAATCCAACCTGCATAATATGTTCTAGCAGCCAAGTTGGAAAAATATTAAGCACCAGTCTTTAGATCAATCATTTTTTTCACCCATATCTCGGCAAGGCCTAACACAATCTTTTGTGGGTACCACTTATATTTCCCAAAATTTCATCTTTATAATAAGCCTGTTTGGACCTTTAATCTCAACATCACATGTCATTCGAGACAATGTTGAGTGACCACTTTTGTTTTGTGTTTTTAGATAAAATTAATAGAATCTTAATCCATGATATCTGCTCTATGATAGTTGTTGTTTATCATCAAATCAAGACACCAATCAATTTTTTATATAGACGAGATTTGAATCTCAAATCTCTTATTCAACTATAAGAAATTTTGCTAATTAGACTAATTAACTGAAATCCACAATGGCCACTTTTGTTAGTTTCTATGGCATCCGACGAAGTAGAGAGAATTGAAATCAAATACAATTAACGATATTGCTGTGTGATGCATTGATTAATTAGAATTTGTATTTAAAATAAAATATAATATATTTTTCATCAATATCACAAAATTGAACAATAACTCAGTTAATAAAATAGAAGAAAATGTACCTTTGTAAAACCAAATTCTTTATATAATATAATATTTGCCTTTAATTATTTTAAACCTTTAGTAATTGAAGTATAATCATAAAGGTAATTTAAACTTTTTGAAATTTTGGTAATAGTATTCTTTATATACAATATATTTTTCTCAAATTTCTAAATATTATACCCTTAAGAATATTGCATCTAAAAGAAATATTCTCCAACCAAATGACATATAAGTGGCCATATTTGGTGAGATATATATTTTTTTTTCTCAGTAGAATATATTGCAATAGAAAAACAATATAGAAATTAACACCCATGCTTATCCTTTCCCAGAGCAGGCAGTAGCACACACTTTTTGATAAGCAGTGTTTATTATAGACTATTTGCTGCACACGTCTTTACATACAAGCAAAAAAATCACTAAAAACATTACTTAAATTCACTAATTTAAAGTACGAATTGCGACTTCAAGTAACGTTTTTAATGTAATTTTTGCATGTGTATAAATATATGTGCAATAAGGTGTGGATAACAAATATTTCCCCTTTTGATTGATGAGAAAGACCTCCAAGAACCAAAATTATATTAAAGCCACCAACAGAACAAAAATCTCATTTAACCAAATCAGACACAGCATTATAATAATCTAGTGGGATATCATATCACTTTTTCTTTTTTTGATGAAATCATATCACTTAATTAGTACTGAATGTATAAATAGACTAATAAATCCATATAAAGAACGAGAAATTAGCTTACAAGTTACAACAAAGGAGTGCATTGTGACCAGCGCCTGACTATGCCACCACGTCAGCATAATTTTTTTTTTTTTTTTTTTTTGATAACTTTGATAATTGTATCAAGGTTAGCAGTGTCCTGTATTCTCTTTAAATTTCAATCACCAACGTCTAATATAAATTTTAACCGTACAGTAGAAATAAGCACTATGGTCTATATATAAATGATTAAAGTGCACTCAGATTGAGTAGGTACAAGTACAAGAACCCATTTGTTCTCCCACCAACAATGCGACGCACATTCAAAGACATGGAGTAGCTCATTTTTTTATCTCTCTCTTGAAACAAATGCGAAGCACACATAGGTGGTCAAGGTCAAGGATTCACGTTAATAAGTGTAAATGGCAGCAGCAACCATAAGTGGATCTCTATTCTCGACAATGCTAGTGTTAAAAATTTTTATTCTGAATCATGATATGGAAAAGTGTTTTTGTGTTTTAAGGCTTATCCGGCATTGAATGTTTACAAAGCATTTTGTAGGGGTTATAAAGTAACATAAACATCGACAAATAAAATAATCGAGAGAATACATAATAGACATATGGTTATTACTTTTTAGAACACACATTTAGTGCTTTAACGGCACATTTGTCACATGGTCCATGCACATGTGATTAAGTTCATAACCCATATAAGTTATTTTCTAATGCAAAAATAACTAATTTTTTAAAACATAAATGGTTTTTATGGATTAGAGGAAATTATCACATGTACTAACTCAACTTATGCATTGTGTATTTCTCATGAACTTACAAACATTACGAGCCTATTTACATGGTTATTCTTATCTTCTATATTTTCCATAAATGAAAAGTTTGTATGGGCTCTTTTTATGTTAAATTATTAATTAATTTCATCATAAATGATTGATTATATCAATTTCCTTTTTGCTTAATCTTTGTGTTAGAGTTTAATTTTCATATTCATCTATATATCAATTAATTTCATCATAAATTATTGATTATATATATATATATATATATATATATATATTCTCCTTGCCATATATAAGTGGGAGAAGGATTTGACTTTAGGTTTCTCATATTTGGGAAAATCTGGTAATACCACAGAGTTAAGCTCTTGATTATATACCAATATAATTAATAAAAATAGTTCAATATTATTTTTGCATTTGCTTGCTATTTTCTCTCCCAAAAAAAAAAAAAGCTTGCTATTAAAATTAACTATGGAAATCATCCATCGTTTCTCTTTCAAGTTCCTTGGTTTTATATGAGTAGTGATCATTCAGCAAAAAAATATATGGGTAGTGATCAAAATTAACTACAGATTTAAGTACTTTGGAAAATAATTTCATGAAAATCACATAAAATTTTAAAACTAAACTTGGGTAATAATAATATTGATACAATTAATAGTTTAATTGTGATTTGAAGAAAAAAGAAAGTGATTGTCCCTTGTTAAAATGTTGATGCATGGGGATATTATGCTGTAGCTTGGGTTGACAATAAACCCAAAACAACCTTAATTTGGTTTGGAAAAATGCTTGTTTTTCATTATTTAGCAAACAAGTTAAATGCAGACTTTCAAATTTAGACTCTATTATTAAACCAAACAAACTGAAACTGTGAACAAACTTGTAACTATAAGACTTGATATATATATATATATATATAATTTATTGAATTGTAAATAATTCATTTTGTATGCGTATATACTTTTTTAACATTAAAAATATATATAAATGATTAATTTTTAATTTTTAATAATTTAATAGTCCACCCACCGAACTTTTAATTTTAAACAATTTAGGGAGTGTTTGGGAGAGTAGTCTGATTTAGGTCAAAATGCAAAACTAATCCTTTAAGTTTTATCATTTTTCATTTCAGTCTTATAAGTTTGAATTTTGACAATTTAGTCCTCTAAGTTTCATTTTTTCCAATTAAATCCTCCGTTAGCTTGCTGTTAATTTCAGCCGTTATCTTACCAAAACGATGTCGCTTTAGGCCTTAGTTTTTTTTTTTTTTTTGTTACCAAAAGCGAACCATTCCTTGTTTCTCATTTCCTTTTCTTTTCTAATCATTTTTTGGTTAAGGTAATTTCACAAACACTTGGTGTGATGGCTAAAGATGGTGTTGTCGTGGTCTTCAAAAGCATCGCCATCACAAACGCCAAAACAAACCCATTTTCCATCAAGGCTGGGCTAAGAGCCATTGTCGAAGTCACAACACAGAACAAGTTGAGATCGCCGAACAAGCTAGTGCATCTTGTCTCATTGTTTCAAACCCATCTCAACGAGTCATTTCTCACATGCCAGACCCAACTCTCATCAAGGAAATGAAGCGCATCATTTCAATCCCCATAAGGGTCAGTGCCTGTGTCCTTCATTTCATCGAGGCCCAGATTCTTGAAGCCATTGGGGTCGATTACATCGATGAGAGCGAAGCTATTGCTCTTGCCGATGAGGAGAATTTCATTAACAAGCACAACTTTTGTTGCTCATTTGTTTGTGGGTGTGAAAACCATGGAGAAGCATGAGCAAAGTAAGAGAAGGTGCGGCTATGATAAGGATTCAAGGGGATTTATCTAGGTCTGGAAATGTAGCGAAAATCATCAAGAATATAAGGACTGTAATGGGTCAGATAAGAATCTTGAATAACTTAGATAAAGACGGACATAATTGGGTCGGATCTTGAATAACATGGTAAGTTAACGGCTGAAATTAACAAGAAGTTAACAAATGATTTAATTAGAAAAAAAATAAAACTTAGAGGACTGAATTGACAAAATTCAAACTTATAAGACTGAAATGAAAAATAGTGAAACTTAAAAGGTGAATTTTACATTTTTAACCTTTGAGTTATGTTGTTTGGGTATTTTTATTTACATATGAAATAAAAATATATATAAAAATATGTGTAATATTATTTAAAATATGTAAAAATGTGTCGGAACTAACTTGTCCAATAGCTTCTTAATTTTTTACATTTTACAATTATAGTGGTAGCGAAAACGATACAAATATCACAGTAAAGAACACTACCAGACCAAACAAGATCGTGTGTCTGGGCGTGGTGTTTTGTAGCCTGAAAAAACAAACCCATTGTTTTTGAGTTAAAATAAATGAATTGTCTTGTAGCCTGTTGAGATGGTATTGAAACCCGTGGAGTTCACTGGAGATTCGTAATCATCAAGAAATTGTGGAAAAAGGGAAAATTTTGGAGCTATGTGACTGTTTTAACTGCTCTTCTTTGACCTTCTGGTTAACTATGCACAAGAATAAGATCTTTTGCTATTTGCCAATTTTCTTTAGCAAACCCCATGTCTGCATTTTCAGAACGTCTCATTCTTTCTTGCTCTTCTCTGCCTCTCAGTCCATTCTAACTACGTAGCGTGCGTCTGCAAAAAAAATGTACGGAAATTGTCTTCCTCTGCAACAGTGAAACTTCCTGTGACCTTCGTGGTATGGATGAATAAATTTTGTCTATACTCTCTGTCTCTTGTGCATAATTAACCAAACAATCAATAAGTTTAAGGGCCGATTTTTTTTTTTCTTTACAATTTTTAAAATAAATAAAATAGTATTTCCAGTGGCAATTAATTTTTTTAAAAGTGATCATTAAAAAAATTTAATAAAAATAAAACTTATATATATTAACATCACAAAATAAAAACATGCTTAAATACATAAAACTTTAAAATTTTATTCCACAAAATTTTATATTTTGAAATCATTGTGTGATATGATAATTTAACTATCAATGTTATCTACTACATTTTTTTTTCTATGTACACAATTAAGCAATTATTAAGTTACTGATCTCTCATTCAATTACAAACATATTGCCAAAATAAGTAAAAATATAAACAAAATATATTATCTTTTTGAAAAAATATATTACACAAATCCAACAAATTCGGCTAAAGACTAAAACAAGCACTAACAAACTAGATATTTGAAAAGTGTGCATTTTTTTATTAAAAAAATAGCAATTTTAAAATATGTCATTTGAAAACACAATTTAAAAAATCACAATTAAACGTTTGATTTGGGTTTTTAGGCTTTTGGGCAATTTTTGAGAAGTACAACATTTTTGCAACACTTTCACAATGAACCTTAAGTGGTAAGTTTTTACTATACTAGTTCTAATTTGAACTTACTACTGAAATTATTTTCCTACTTACCAATAACAACCTGTTACTTATGATTTATTACGAAAATATTGTGAACATATAATTTTTCGTAATTTTTTGGTTCAAAATTCAATGGACCAAAATTTTAGAGGGGTTGAATTTTATCTTTGATGGACTTAAATGTTATTAAGGGTATTCATGTTTTTTTTTGAAGTGGTCAAGTCTTTTCTCGAGGGTGGCCAAAGATCCATATTAATTTAAAACTCAAATTTTTTTAAGGCATATTAAAGAAAAATAAAAATTCAGGGTGACCCTTGATGCCACACTTATTTCAAATTTATGAAATAAGCTCTATGATTATTGTTCTTTGTTATCATGTCAAAAATTTACCCATTAAACCATATAACAATTTTTTTTTTTTTTTGGTCACTATTGACATGATTCATTATAAATTGTACAGTGACTGTTACATTTTAAAAAAAAAATTACAAAAACGATATAAATCTTATTAAACAATTAAACCAGTGCATACAACCCAATGTCACCAAAATCACACCAAAAACGATGGATCAAGTCTTTTTTATTAGCTACCTTCTCAAAAAAAAAAACAAAAAAAATGGTCTATTTTGGCTAGAAAAGAGACCGCATACAAACATCATCTAGATTTGTGTCATGCATCCAACAAGACTACAACTCCAACCAAGATTCACAAAAAGAAAAATGGCCAGAAGTCTCATGCACAGAACAAGTATTTCTAAGAAACTCTCAAACCATCCACTAGAGCCTGGAACTCCTCAAGAAAATTAGTGGCACCATCTGCTATATTGGTTGGATGCATTTGGACATTCTCAAAGTAATACAAATTACGGACATTTTCAAATGAACTATGCAATGATAGCTAAGGAAGTCAATATCATACTAGTACTGGTCATATTGTGGAAATATTTTGTACCGTTCATGCGTCTAGACTGTTTTAATTGGCTGTCTCCAAGTCGATCTAAGCAAAAAATTGGCCCTTAACACTTGTCAAGTAGATTTTTTATATTCCTAATTTGATTAGTTGTCAAACACTTGAGAGAGAGAGAGAGAGAAGTTTGATACTTCTTTGTGTTAATTTTGCACACTAAAAGTATGAATGATTTTAGATTTAATAATATGTTGTTTAATCCAATCTAATAATTTATTATTTTTTGTAAAATGTTGTGGGAGTTATTTCGCAAGTGTGAAGCCCACCTCACTTAGACATTTTAGAAAGAAAACATTGTATTTAATGGTTACGTATAATATCAAATATAATCTTTAGGTGTGCAATCTATACAATTATCTCCATCGCCATGTAAAATGGACATATAAGGTCCTTTTGGTATATATGTTTAAAAATTGAAAATTGTTGTTTGAAAACATTTGTGAAAATACGTGTGGGTAAAAAAATGTATGGAAATATATGTAATGTTGTTTAAAAACTGAAAATTGTTATTTGGAAACACATACCAAACACCCCCATAATTTCACAATACACTGGCTTCAAAAAAAGCTTGGACAATTTATTTACAAATCAGTTTAGACTTTTAGACATGGAAGAAACAATATGGTTTTTTCAGATTCGGACCATTCAAAGAACCAGAGAAGGGAAAAGTTCAAAATTTTTAAGGTCGAATCGAGATCTAACCGAGGTCGAATCATGATGACATCAAAACCCTTAAAAAAATATTAAGCAATTAAAACAACTTTCAAATGTATTTTCATTATCTTAATAAAGTGAATAGAAAATAATAAATATAAACAAACATTAAAAAAACTGTATTTATTAATCTTTCAACTAAAAAACGCATTTTAATTTAAAATAAAATCATTTTTAACATAAATTTACAATTTTCATATTCATATGTAAGAACACGAAATTAAGCAGCCCAAACCCACCAAAAATAGTGATGTTGGATTTCTTAAACCCAACCCTAAATAATAATTATTTGTATAGAAAGTGAGATGAACAAGTGTGGGTTTCGCCCAAAGACACAAATAGGAAAAGAAAGACCAAAAGCTTAAGGTTTTAATATATAAATGGAGCTTTACAAGTTTGCCCGATGACAAAGTTCTTGGTTGTTACAAGTACTGTTCACTCTCTCTCAGCTACTATTCTCTCTGTTAACTTTTTTCTCTCAATTCTTGCTAGATCCCCTTTATCTAAGAATCTCTTTCCTTTATATACTCCATGGCATCTTGTATCCTAGTCCTCCATCTTTAATTCTCTCAAATCTCCTTAGGACACTTATCCCACTAGACTCCTAGTGAATGTGGTGGAAGGAATTGCTGAGCTGTGGATCTATTGTTTAGGTTATTTCCTCATTAATGCAGTTGATGAAGCTGTTGTCAACCATTCAATGTGGAAGAACATGTGGTACTTTACAAGAAACGTCATACAAAGATCTCATTCAACCCCTGAGGCACCCATTATATCCCTCAAAAGCACTCCGTCACTTCTCATTTTATCCTGGGACCACCCTACGCCTTAGGCCATGGGTGCTCCTTCCAGAGAAATAGCTGAAAGCTACAACGGAGCTTCCCATCTTCGGTCCTCGGGTCCCTACATCATATTTTATTGATGTGAAAGAATAATTCTAAAAAAAAAAAAAAATACTACTAAGTAAATAGTGATAAAATTAAATCCAAAACTATTAATCTTGTAAAATCAAAATAAATAAAATATAAATTTCAAGAAGGACACAAGGATGCCAACTAGTTCAGTGGTTAGCATGTTGGACAAAGATTCAAAACTCCTAGGAGGTTGTTGGTTCTATACTTGGAGCATGCATTTTTTCCAATTTATTTCAAGACCCATTTTCACTTGCTAAAGAACCGGGTTGAGGCTCGGGTCACAAGTATCCGAGTTGGACCATCCGGTCCAATTTGGATTTGACAACCCTTAACATTCCCTCTCTCACTTGCTAAAGAATTGGGTTGAGGCTTGAGTCACGGGTAACCGGGTCAAACCGTCCGGTCCAGTCCGGTCCGGATTTGACAACCCTTAACATTCCCTCCCCTTGTATAAATTCACCGTTTTAACTTAAGCCTCAAAAATCATGGGCGAAGATTTCATACGATGGTGGATAAAATATAGCAATCCATATAGGTTTTGGAACTATATAGTATATACAGTCTCATCTCATCTCATCCCATCCACGACATGAGCAAAAGCCTAAACGCATCGAATCTATTCCTTTGATCAGCAACAAGTCTGAAATTAAGACAACAATTACATTCTACTATGTAAGATAATTATGAAATGTAAAATATTTGTGAAAAAGGGATGGGACAAAGGGTGTGTTCTTAAAATTACTAATTTTAATTTGTAAATCAAGCATTTTTTTTTTTCCAAATTTGAGGAAAAGTCTTTTTTTTTTTTTGGAAAAAACTTTTTTAAGTAGAGTCAAATGTGAGGTTCTTCAGGGGTCATATTCAGGAATCAGGATTTCTTCTTTAGTGAGACAAAACGCGAAAAATTTATTTTTTATTATTATTTAAAAGACCAATTTATATACTAAAATCTAAAATTAAATTAATATATGAACATATACAAAAGAACTGTCCTTCCCTCGTAGTGAAATTCGGTCTCTGTCATTTGTAATATCCTTTTGTAAAGAAGATATGTTCAATCGCATTTATCTAAAATCAGACAAAATTTTATGTCTGATTACCGATGCTTACGCTGTCGTTTGGTTGGTTTTTAAAACTACATTAACTCTGCCGTCGTACAATTGTTCAATTTTTTTCTGCCGAGACGTACATTTCAATGTTTGGTCCATAGTCTAGCCCTTCAATACTTGCACGAAATCCTCATGTTCTGCTTAGCAAAAACAAAAGTGAAAAAAGAAAAAAGAAAAGCCACATACTTCTGAAGTGACACTGTTTTAGCTTTGACCCTCTGTTGACCACTTGCCATTTCGGTGCAGGATCCGTCTGAGTCGAAATAAACCCGTCGGTAAAGCTTCACGTGCGACGGCGTGAGGGCTAGCCCTAGCCCTAGCCCTCAGGCTTGGCTTTTTCAGTTTTCATTTTCTCCTTAATAATTATGTGTGCGCGCTTATAAATTATAACGTGATTTGAGCCCCAATTTTCGAGTAATTCGGTATATTTAGAGAACGAAAGATTGTGCTATTTTCTCTCGTATTTATGATAATATTTACTTATTTAATTTATTGTGAAGTTCACCATAAATACAAGAAGTTGAATCACAATTTATTTATATTGATGCAATAGAGAATTTAAGAATTTTTCCTCAGCTAATAATTGCACCAGTGCATTTGTATTTAGCAGATCTACGATATTATCCATTTATCCAGCAATCTTTATAGTGGTCTACGTCCCGTCATCGCTACAAATGACGCGACCGACGCGATTGAATTCTTGGCCTTTTTCTCTTGTCACGGTTTCTGATTCAATTGAAAGATTTTTTTGCTCATTGGGAGAATATGTTTTTTTTATTTTTTTTAAAATGCTTTTACATAACTTTTACCTACGCCACGTTAGTTATGAATTCGGAAGAAAAAAAATAATGAATTTATGTAAGTTTATATTTTTATTATATATAATTTATTATACAGTGAGTTAGCATTTATATAAACTATTGTGGTTTTAGTATTAATATTATATTATCTTTTATAGTAATAAATTTGAGTAAACTATTTAAATTCTAAATGTCTCTTTCAAAAATATAAAGAAGTTTTAATAAATTAATAGACAAAACTTATGGGTATAGTACCTTAGGTACCGTTCCTTAAATTATTCTTTTTAAAATTTAGCTATATGGTTAATTAACTAAAAAAATACACTTTCATCTCATGTGAAAAAATTCACATAACAGAATCTTAAGAGGGAAACTTAAGAAACAATACCTAAGTTAAGTGTTGTATCTAAGTCTTGCCCTAAATCAATTAAGCAACATAAGTTTTTACAATTTATAAACTTCTATTACAAATAGATGGTTTATTTTTCAATATATTAGAGATATAAAATATCATCTATTAAAAAACTTCTTCAATTCAATCTCAAAGTCTGTATAAGTATATTTTTACACACACACACATATATATATATATATAATATTGTATATAGTAATATTGAGCATTCTAATCATGAGCTTATTCATGAATATATTATTATATTTGAGTTTGGCTTATTTACTAATCAAGTCAAAATTTGACTTTGTATTTGATTTATTTACTAAATAAATGAACATAAATAATTTTTTTTTTTAACTGCACTCAAGCTGTATATAAATATATTGAGGGAAAAAGAAAACAATAAACAACAACGTCGGGGGAAAAAGAAAACAAAAGCAAAAGATACTGACAACATAGGACACGAAAAGATTTCGTAGACCAAAGACAGTATTCGGTTATTTAAAAAAAAAATAAATAAATAAAATCCTCTTCTCCTATTTGTTGTATAAGAGGGGGAAAAACTGATAAATTAAAAAAAAAAAAATTCTATTTAAGTTTCACGGAACCGGACTCCCCAAAATCTTAAGGAAAAAAAATAAATAAAAATCATCTCTAGGTTTATATAAATGCAACTAATAGTGATAAGTTCATACCTTCCATTATTGCAATTCATTAAGTTTTAACGATTCATAGCTTCCATTATTCCAATTCGCAATTCACGTAGGTTTTAACAATTCACAACTTCCACTATTGCAATTCATTTAAGTTTCCCTTCATTATATTGCGCATCCCTACCGCTACTAGCTACTATTATGCATTAATATCTTCTTCTTTTTTTTTGGATAATCATTATGCATTAATATCGATTTAATAGTTGTGAGAAAAGTAATGTCCATAGACTTATTCCAGGCTAGTTAAAGAATAAAAAAACCTAAACAGAAGGAAATTGTATGGTTAATATTATTTGATTAAACATGCTCGGAAAAGAGGGAAAAAACCGTTATAATAATTTTGTTATATTTGTTTCTAAGCATGATGATTTTCATTGTTAAAAACCATTTTTTTTTAAATTGAATGTTTTGAAAATTGAAAAACAAGTTTTAATTTAATCAATTGTTTTCAATGACTCATTAATCTGGATTAAAAATCTTATTCATATAAACTCTTAAAGCTTTCTTTGGAAAGTTTATAAAAGGAATAGAATGAGTATATCACAAAGGAATGAAAATGAACGTAATGAAATTAAGTAATCTTATTTAAATGTTTTAAAATAAAACAATAGAAAGTAAATAACCTTATTTGAGAGTAATATAGAGAGAAAAGAATAAAATTAATTTATGCAAATATTAATGATCCCTCTTTAAAATAAATGGTTGAATGCATAGATATATGGAGAGTTTTAATGAAAATTTCAGCAATTTTAATTTCATTCTCTCTAATTCCTCACAATTTTGGGAAAAATGAAATTTTAAGATTTTGAGGAAATAGAAAAGAACCAGTGTTCTCTCCTACTCATTTCATTCACTTTTACTTAGACTTCCAAACAAAATCTTTCAATTTCCTCTATTAAAAGTCTCAAACAATGAAATGGAAAGAATATTCCAAAACAATTCATTTCATTTCATTCCTTTCGTTTTAATTCTCTCCTCCCAAACAAAGTATTAATAGCAACTAGTGAATTAAACTTACAATTTTAATAATTTTTCCCAAACTAATATTATTAGTTTTTACTAGAACAAAAGTTCAAAAATTTCATAATAGGAGGAAAAAAAAAGACAAAAGCTATCCAATGAAATTATTAGGTTAAAATAAATTGAAAAAAAATCATTATTAGCAATTAATTAAATTGTGTAGGTTGTCAAATACTCTAATGTAACTTGCATGTGATAGGACCAACGAATCTTCTTGCCCAGATGATCCCATCAGATACCTTCGTCCATCTGGCCACATCATGGACGAAGAAAGGCAAGTCATTAATAGAGGATTCAATACCTTAGGTAGTTACCAACTAGCTGTCAGACTATTGGAAACTCATCAAAACTCACATTGATAAGCCCAGAGGCATTACAAAAGAGACACTAAAACCACAATAAAGGCCACAACGGCTAGAAGCAATGGAGCCATATATAAACACCCCATAGAACCAGACAAGGTACATACATATACCCTAAATATACTAAGACGCCATAGCTCTGATATTCTAAGCTCTTATACTTTTTTAAAAGTTTCTATACACTGACTTTATTATCGGAGACTCTATGGCAGGTGTCACACCGGTGACCGCCTAAGAAGGCATTTCCACTGCAATTGCAGGCACAGGGACGAGATTGCTTCCTCATTTGGACAAACCTACTTGACTGGCGATTTCACATCATCAGCGTGTATAACAATTTTAATAAAATTTTGGTTTGGAATAATATTAAAATAAGTTATTTAATTTTACTTAACAAAATAAAATTATATATATTTGTATCTAAAAATAAAGTATTTTTTTTTTTATAAATTGAATGAAAACTGGTTTTAAAAAGAAGAGCGACATCTATGTAAAACAAAAATATGAAAAAAGTTAAAACTATTACAATTTTAATTACAAAAATGTTTATAAATTGATATGGCAATGAACGTGATTTGTGGACTTTATCAATCCGGTAATTGAATGTTTGAATTACTTACTTGTGATTGATAACACATCAATTTGTAAGTCTTCTATAATAAAATTTATAGTATCCCTACCATCATTAATATATATATATATATATATATATATATATAGTGATGTTAGGAAACTACAAATTTCACTATATAAAACTTACAAACTAATGTGTTTCCAACAAGTAAAACACAATTTATACATATATCTATTAGGTTATTGAAGCACACCAATCATATTCATTACTACACCATTTTGTTTGTTATATGTAGTAAATTTTTTTAAGAATAATGTTAGAGATACTACAAATTTATTATATGGAACTTATAGATTGATGTGTTACTAATCACAAAAAAAAAAAAAAAAAAAAATTCAAACATTCACTTCTTAGATAATTTAAAGTCACCTATATTACATTTATTGACACATCAGTTTTTAGGCTTTATAAATAAAACTTGTAGTATTTTTAACATTTTCCAATTGTAATAGTTTTGGCATTTTCCTCACCTGTATACATGACAATGGCAAAATCCAACACTCACGAACAAAGCATGACACGACCTAAAATTGGTTATAGGTTAAGACTTAATAGGTTTGTATCATATTTAGGCTGGCATGACTAACTCATTTAATAAACATGCAGTGTTCATATCCAACTCAAGAAACCCTTTTGACTCGTTAACTAAATGTCATTTTACCAATATACCTTTCAAAATTCTATGTATATAATATATAAAATTATTAGTTTTTATAATTTATTTTATTTGATATATTGTTGTACGGTCATGGGCCTGTGGCCTTTGGCCTAAGGTCAGGAGCTGAAACGATCAATATTGAAAATAAAGGATCCACCTTGCCTTGCATATCGGACTAGTGAATTATACCGACCAAGAGCCCAGTGTAGCACGTGCTCGGTTGAGACAACCTCGGTAGTGCCCTGGGTAAATTTGCAACTGAGCAATCACCGGCGTCTATTGCTAGTTCCAAGAATCCTGTTTCTAAGGTGGGACCCTCTTGTCATGAATAATTTAACTGGGCCCTTCCCCCACGAGTAGAGAATCGAGTAATCATTACCAACCTACTAAGGCAAGGCTATAAATAGAGGAAACCTCCTAAGAGAAAGAGGTTAGACACTAGAGAGAATGAACCAGAAAAGTAACCGAGCACTAACAACCAAGTGTCCATTTAAAGTGGTTGATCATTTCAGTCAGTCTAGAAAGATTCTGCCTAGGAGTTGCCCATTGTAAGATGCTCTTAAGTCATAAAGCCCATTTAACAAAATAAATTGTGAGCCCAATTATAGAGTTGACCCGAGAGTAGGGAATAGGGCCTGTACAATTCTGATTGATTATTTGTAATATTAAGATAAGTTTTAGTTTTAAATGATTATTTGTGATGCAACCATTCATTAGTTCAAAATTTTATATTAAAAAAATTTATTTGTTTGGTTTTTCGTAGTTCAAATCAATTGAGTTAAAACTAAAATTTGTTTTTTTATTTATAAATTTTGATAAACAAGTAGACACCACACAACTATTCCATTCCATAAACAAAGTATATTAAGGTTGAGGAATGATTTAATAAACATTTTGGGTTAGTATTGACCCATATAATTAAATATTTATTGAGTGGCACGACATGAATCTAACACGCGAATATAAATTATCGCCTTTACATGACATAAGTTGTAAAGTTATCATATAATCATGATCTTTACCACAACTATCTTATAAGACAAATTGTAACTATTATATGTCATTTTCTAATGGATTTCATTATTTTTAATTTTTTTATTTTGTCTGTTGCTACATTAAAATTGTGGCAAAATTGTAATATAAAATATCGTGGTCTTGTATTTGAAACGAATATGAATGAACAGTAAAAATGGAGCTGTATTTGAATTATCTTAAAGAAAGAATTGAAAAAAAAAAAGAAAAGAATTGAGTAAGAAAAGAATTGAATAAAAAAAAAAACAGAAAAAAGGTCAAAGACTCAAAGCTATTTGAATTATCTTAAAAAAAAAAAAAAAAAAAAAGACAAAGATCATGGGAAAATGGGTAAAGCAGTAAAGGTGCCTGATCCTAATAATGGAGCTGTATTACTCTTAAACACTCCGCCTACTTCCCTTCTCTCTCCCACGCATACATTCATTTCTCTCTCTCTCTTTCTCTTTCTGATTCAATCCTCTCTCTGGTTCCAGTCTTCAACGACACACTGAAAAACGCACTCCTCATTCTCTCACTCACGCGTATAAACACACATATATTCACTCCCAACCAACCCAACCTCCTCACTCTCACTCCCTCACACCATCAACAAACAATGCTTCTCCTCTTCCTTTCCCTTCTCTCCCTCCTTTCACCTCTCACCCTCTCTCTAAACCAAGAGGGTCTCTACCTCCAGAGCATAAAACACACCCTCTCCGACCCAGACTCCTCCCTCTCCTCCTGGAACGACCGCGACCCCACTCCATGCAACAACTGGCGCGGCGTCAAATGTGACGGTGCTTCCCTCTCCGTCGTCTCCGTCGACCTCTCCAACACCAACATTGCCGGCCCTTTCCCTTCCCTCCTCTGCCACCTTCCCAACCTCACTTTCCTTTCCCTCTTCAACAACTCCATCAACTCCACCCTCCCCCTCGAAATCTCCACGTGTCAAAACCTCCAGCACCTCGACCTCTCTCAGAACCTCCTCACCGGTGCACTCCCCCACACCTTACCCAGCCTCCCTAACCTCAAGTACCTCGACTTAACCGGCAACAATTTCTCGGGACAAATTCCCGATACTTTCGGGCGCTTTCAAAATCTCGAGGTTCTCTCTCTGGTCTTCAATTTGTTGGACGGGACTGTCCCTTCGTTTTTGGGGAACCTCACTACTCTCAAAATGCTGAACCTCTCTTACAACCCGTTTTTCCCGGGTCGGATCCCGCCGGAGCTCGGCAACTTGACGAATCTTCAGATTTTGTGGCTTTCGGATTGTAACTTGGTGGGTGAGATTCCTGACTCGCTGGGTCGGCTCAAGAAGCTCACTGATTTGGACCTGGCTCTCAACGACTTACACGGGCCGATTCCGAGCTCAATCACCGGGTTAACCAGCGTGATCCAGATTGAGCTCTATAACAACTCGTTGTCCGGCGAGTTGCCCGCCGGAATGTCTAACTTAACGGCATTGCGACTGCTCGACGCGTCGATGAACCAGTTGACTGGGACGATTCCGGACGAGTTGTGCGGGTTACAACTCGAAAGTCTCAACCTTTACGAGAACCGATTCGAGGGAAGCTTACCTGAGAGCATAGCCAACTCGCCGAATTTGTACGAGCTCAGAATTTTCAGAAACGGGCTTACCGGCGAGTTCCCAAGAAATCTCGGCGCGAAATCGCCGTTAAAATGGATCGACATCTCGAACAACAAATTCTCCGGCGAAATTCCGGCGAGTTTGTGTGCAATGGGAAAGCTGGAAGAGCTCTTAATGATAAACAACGAGTTCTCGGGTCAAATTCCGCCGGGTTTGGGCGAATGCCAGAGTTTGACCCGGATCCGAATGGGTTACAACCGGTTATCCGGTGAAGTACCCGCTGGTGTCTGGGGGCTCCCAAGTGTTAACTTGCTCGAACTAGTTGGGAACTCGTTTTCGGGTCAAATCGCGAAAACCATCGCCGGTGCGGCCAATCTTTCGGTCTTGATCGTGTCAAATAACGAGTTTTCGGGTCCCATACCCGAAGAAATTGGGTGGTTAGAGAACCTGTTTAAGTTTTGGGGTCATGATAACAAGTTTAGTGGGTCCTTGCCAGAAAGTATGTTCAAGCTTGATCAGCTTGGGAGTCTCGATCTTCATAATAATGAGCTCTCTGGTGAGCTTCCAAGTGAGATTAAGTCTTGGAAGAAGCTCAACGAGCTTAATTTAGCTGAAAACGGGTTCTCGGGTCAGATACCGGATGAGATTTCGAGTATCTCAGTGCTTAATTACCTTGATCTTTCCAGGAATCAATTTTCTGGGAAAATCCCACCTGGGTTACAGAATTTGAAGCTCAATCAGCTCAATTTGTCATATAATCGATTATCGGGTGAGCTTCCACCCTTGTTTGCTAAGGAATTGTATAAGAATAGCTTTGTGGGAAATCCTGGTTTGTGTGGGGATTTGGAGGGTTTGTGTGATGGGAAAGATGAAGCTAGGAATAAGGGTTATGTTTGGTTGCTTAGGACGATTTTCGTACTTGCTGGGTTAGTGTTTATTGTGGGTGTGGTTTGGTTCTATATGAAGTACAGGTATATCAAGATGGCCAAGAGAGCAATTGACAAGTCGAAATGGACTTTGATGTCGTTTCATAAACTGGGTTTTAGTGAGTATGAGATCTTGGATTGTCTTGATGAAGATAATGTGATTGGTACCGGTGGTTCTGGGAAGGTTTACAAGGTTGTGTTGAGCGGTGGTGAGGTTGTTGCAGTGAAGAAGCTTTGGAAAGGAGCCACAAAAGAGTTTGATAGTGGTGATGTGGAGAAAGGAGGTCGTGTTCAAGACAATGCTTTTGATGCAGAGGTTGAGACTTTGGGAAAGATTAGGCACAAGAACATTGTTAAGCTATGGTGTTGTTGTACCACCAGAGATTGCAAGCTTTTGGTCTATGAGTACATGCCTAATGGTAGTCTGGGTGACTTGCTGCATAGTAGTAAGGCAGGGATGTTGGATTGGCCAACGAGGTATAGGGTTGCTCTGGATGCGGCTGAGGGACTTTCTTACTTGCATCACGATTGTGTTCCTGCAATTGTTCATAGAGATGTGAAATCCAACAATATTTTGTTGGATGGGGACTTTGGTGCACGAGTGGCAGATTTTGGAGTGGCTAAGGTGGTCGATTTAACTGGAAAGGGTCCTAAATCCATGTCTATTATAGCCGGGTCTTGTGGCTACATTGCACCAGGTTAGCCACTATAACTTTTGGTCGCACGCTTTGTTTTGGTTTTATACATTTTGATCTAAATTGCCATCATATTCCACATTCTTTTGTTAATTTGTTTTGGAATTATTCATGTTCATGTTATCGTTTCTGTTAAGAGTTGATTTGTTTTTTGTCAGAAACTGCCATCTTAGATGTAGATAATTTTTGTAACATTGATTCCTAGTACTTTTTTGAACCTAAGGACTCTAATGGGGCTACTTAGTATGGTATTTCCCAAGTACCTCCTATCACTTCTGAATTCTGATTTATGCTTTTACATTAATGTTGTAGTGCGATGTTATTTTATTGGGCTCATGTTTGAAGCTGACCCTTTCTCTTTAACTTGTTGCAGAGTATGCATACACTCTTAGGGTGAACGAGAAGAGTGACATATACAGTTTTGGAGTGGTTATTCTCGAGTTGGTCACTGGGAGGCTTCCCGTTGACCCCGAGTTCGGAGAAAAGGATTTGGTGAAGTGGGTATGTACCACTTTGGATCAAAAAGGCGTGGACCATGTGCTTGATCAAAAACTTGATTCATGTTACAAGGAAGATATATGCAAGGTCCTAAATATTGGCCTTCTCTGCACTAGCCCTCTTCCAATTAATCGCCCATCCATGAGACGGGTGGTTAAATTGTTGCAAGAAGTGGGCACAGTGAACCCATCCAAGACTGCCAAGAAAGATGGAAAATTGACACCTTATTACTATGAAGATGCCTCGGATCAAGGAAGTGTAGCTTAAGAATTTTATGTTCAAGTTTTATTACAATGCAAAATGTTTCCAAGAAGTGGGGAGTGCGGGTTTTTCTTTTGCTTTGTTGTTAAGGTGACTTCCCATTATTACTAGGTTTTTGCTTAAAAGAGTAGAGAAAAGAAAGAGTTGGAGTGAATTTCTTGAGTAAAAGAGAGATGGGAATGGAAAAAAAAAAGAAAAAAAGAAGATTATTATTATGGGAAGAGAGAGTGGATGTTTTACAGTGTAAAGTAATTTTGACCATAGAGGTTTTTCTCCAACCAAGTTTAGTAGCTGTCTGCATTAACCCATCTTATTGAAGAAGAGAGTGACGTTTCACTGTTATTGATTGTGATCCATCCATGGTATCACTCAGGTGATTTTTCAAAATGTAAACCTGTGGCTTTTTTATTTTATCAACGTCTATAGCAAGTTATTCAGGGAAAAAAAACACACTCTTATCTTATGTAAGTTTTACTTTTCCATGATTTATGGAAGATCCCAAGAATGGTAATCTCACAAAATTGTGCTGTATGTTCAAGTAAAATGCTTTGACTTTACTCGGCGGTGAGAATGTACAGTTGTAGCGGGACAGCTATATATATCAATTAAGATGGTAGTTGCTAGTTAGTAGACTTGATTCTAAATGGGCCCTGATATTTAAGCGAAAGAGCTTCCCTCGTGTTTATGGTTCTCCTCTGTACTGTACCCAAGGAGTCCAAGATGTTATGCATCTTTTCGTGATTGACTTGGACATTCCACTAGAAATTTAGAGCCGGTCCTAGCTATATTGAAGTTGTCATATTTGTTGGTTGGGTGATTGTATGTGTTTATTAATTCACTTCTGAAAAAAGTATTGCAAAATTTAATGGATGTCCAACACAGAATTGCCTCCATAGAATTGATATCAATTTACAGCAAAATTTAATGAATATCCAACACCGAATTGCCTCCATGGCATTGATATTATTTACAACAAAATTTATTAATTTAATGAATATTCAACACAGAGTTGCCTCCATAGCATTGGTATCAAAACACGGGGAAAAAGTAGCATTGATATCTAAAAAGGGGAAAACAAGGGAAAAAGTGAACGAAAGTTAACGGGTGTCTTAATATGGTTTAAGAATCATTTTAAAATTTTTTTTATGAGAAACAAAAAACAAAAAATAATTGATTTTTTTTAATGGTTTTTTATATTTTCAATTTTCATGAAAGTGATATTAAAATTTTCTTAAAATGATTAATTAATAAATGCTCTAAAGGATATCGGTTAACTAGATCTTCGTTACAAATATTAATACTCTCAACTATAAATTTGAAAAATAGAATTAAATTTTGAAGAAAAGAATTAAATGAGACGAAGGGAGTACTTGCTTTTGAATATTCCTTGCAATAGAAAAAATTTAATGCCAACTTTTGTTGGTGTGGTTTTGTAATATTTTAAGGCAAGGGCATGTAATATGAATTCGAAATTCGACCTAAGGATGCTAAAGTCACTCAATTTGACTCTGGAGTCTGGACCCCTTTCCTTGATAATTATGAAAACGATAGTGATCATTGTTGATTGTTAAATTCCCTGTATTAGGCAGATATCTTCCATTGCTGTTGGTCACTTGTCCTCAACGAACCGATCGATCTGATGGCTTCTCTTTGTCCTATCAAATGATTGTTTGATTTTATTTGTATTTTTAACCTTTCTCCTTAAGTTCGCATTTTGGTTCTTCAATAGAAACCTTCCATTACGTTAATTTATTTTTTGTTAATTTTGATTTGCAATTTAATCTTTGATTTTAAAATCTGCTAGGAGTAGGATGGGCTGCTCTCTAGCAAAATCTGCACACAGCACAGATAGAAGACTTAGGGACGCAGGAAGTCCCAGACTTTCTCCAGCATCATGAATCATGTCCCACTTGATGGAACGTCTTGACTAGTGAGTGACTATTGATCTCGATTAATAAAATTTCTCTTTCATGATTCACACCCCACCACCCCCCCCCCCCCCCCCCCCCCCAAAAAAAAAAAAAAAAAGAAGCTCTTCAATGATTAGAATAAAAGTCAAATTTAAAAACCACCTCCCTCCAACATTAATTATGAGAAAACTAATCAGGAATGAAACTAGGATTAAATCTTAAGGGACCATAGTATGAACCAAAAACAATTCATTTTTAATGATGAGGATTACAGAAAATATTCAAGATTAAACAAATACCCTTAAATCAATATAGCATTTATCTTTTTGCAGAAGACAAACGTGTCAAACTATTTAAAAAAAAAAATGTTTAGATAAATAAATGATTTGAAGTATATGAAAAATTATGAGCTTTTTTAAGAATCCGTTTATATTGAATGGGTTATAAGGAACACACTAAATGCTTTCTCTGATTTAGGTATCCCGTGACTAGTTCATTAATCCAATGAATTAGACAATGGCAAAGTCAGAATTTTAGTTCCAAAGAAGCAAGATTTAAAATAATAGAAGATAACCAAGACTAGTCTCTGCTATCATGCATCTCAAACTAGTGAAAGGATCCCAATAACCTTATTCTTGGGCTTTAAAATTATATAATTTTCTTTTTCTTGGATACTTCAGTGCTAGTACTTAAAATTGCATGGGTATTGGGGTGTGGGGGTCGACCCCCTAGCTTCACCCTTGCAATGTGGATTTGAATTTAATGAATATGCTGATTTATAGATAATTTAGTAAAAAATCAATTATAAGTGATTAATACTATTAAAAATGTAGAGGCACAGGCGCACAGCTTTGTCAAGTTAAAATAACAACTTGAGCAATCAACCACTCTGATAGTCTATTGGCACCTCTCTAGGGGTTTGAAGTGACATGTAAAAATTTTCAATATAAACCATAAAAGTTAGCGGCTTGGCCATAGAAGTTGCTGAGATGTTGGAAGTTCAGTTTTTGAATAACCATTTTGGTTGTCGGATCAGTGACTCCAGCAACCTAATTGTGAGTACTGATAATGTTTCAGCGGTTTCAACTGCAAGACCAAAACCGCCATATTCAACTAAAAAAAAAAAATCTAAAGGGCTCGATTGAAAATACAAAAACAAATTAACCAGTTGCGCAAAATTTTTGATTGTGGGACTGCAAAAGAAATAAGGCCGCGTAGAGTCGTCTATCATGTCTGGTGGCCTACCTCCTATTTTACAGCACTGGCTCGAAAACAGTTAAACAGTGCAACGTTGGGCCACCTCACTTACTCAGGTGCTCCATTCTTGAAGTGCATTTTAATTTTTTCAGTTCTCTTTATTTTTATGTTCAACCTATACAAGCAACAATAATGCTTTGAGAACAGATACACAGGTAACTTACTGTTATAAAAATTCAGCAGCAAAAAAGAAAAAAAAAGGAAAAAGAGAGAGAGTAATGGTAGGGCAGGACTGCAATAGTAATGCAAATCAGCATTCACCAATAGAAGTATAGTGCTTCGCTTCAAAGTTCAAACTATATACTGTTATACACAATTATCGCGGCTTCGTTTGCTGAGTCTTTTTGCTCAGATAAGGACGATCTACCTTTGTAAAAAAACACATTCAAGGGACCCCATTTGAAACTTGAAACTTATTATTATTATATTTTTTGGTCTTGAGGCTTAAGCATAAATGATGCATAATGGAAATGCATTAGGTTAGATCCCATTCTAGCTTAATGAAACATTATAAATCTCAAAAGAAGCTGTTATCTTAATTGATAGCTTACCAAAATACGACCTCAAGTGGACTAGAAAAACATTAAATGCGCCTAAAAATGAGTAAATAAAATCTAAAAAAAGTTTGGTAACAAAATTGATTATAGTTTATGGTTACAATCTTACATCAAAATCCCCCTAAAAGAAAAAAAAAAAAAAATTTAAGTAAAAAAATAAATATTACTATATATTTTAAAAATTTAACCGTTGAGTTACATGTTTTTTACGCTCTAAATGTACATGTCAAATTTTGTGTTAATTGAATATTATTTATGGTATAATCTAAAGCTTATATTGTATGCATAATTTTATATTATAAAAACTTACAATTTAAATAATTTATTGATGACATAGCTATTGATCTTTAATTTTTTAGAAATTTTGCAAGTATGTAGCATATAAAAAGAAAATATAATTAGATACCGAATTTGTCAAAATTTACCTCAAATAAAAAAATATTAAATAAGAACTAATTTTGTATCTAAACTTAATTTTTCCGTAAAATTCTAGATGCTAAAATAATAAAATTTATATAAAAAAATTTAAAAATTAACAAACGATAAAGCTACTCCTATTTTCTGTCATACATCAATAAAAACCGGTGCCGATCTCACTCCGCCCATTGGATCTGCCATTCTGAAGGGTATGGGTCATAGACTCATAATAGGATATGAAATCTAATTGAAAATTTGAATATTAGAATAATAAGATAAAGATAGGGGTACGTATATAATAAGAGCATCTTGGACCTCATTCAGTATACAGTCATAGCTCATAAAAAAAAAAAGGTATACAGTCATAGGACTTTTTTTTTTTTTTTGAAAAGACTGGTCACTATGAGGGTCAATGTTAACTTTGAACATTAATTTGGTTCTTGGACTTTTGATTTGAACAATTAACAAATTAAATTTTTTATTAGTATTTATCATTACATACTAATAGATTTAATTGCGATATATGCATAATTTCTACCTCATTATCAATACTTTAAACATATATTTGTTATAATATATTATATTATATTATTAAACCCTTTAAATATTAGAGGGAAATAATAATAAAATGTCTAATTTATTATAATCTAATATATAAAAAATTATTAATTCAAATTAAAAGTTCAAAAATCAAATTAACACTTAATTGTTTGATATTTACAAAAAAAAAAAAACCCAAAAGAGGTATATATAATAAAAAAGGAATGTATTTTATTCAAGCAAAAAGTCTAGGGACAAATTTTTTGTGTCATAACTTTATTATAATTTTAAAGTGAGTGATTATGAGTGACAGAGAAAAGGTAATGACTAATGCATGGTTTTGATACTCGAATTGGAAAAGTTCAAGATTTTTGAGGTTGGATTCTTAGAGCAATTGCATTAGTGCTTTTAAAATTTTTTGTTTATTTTATAAAAAGAACCTACTTTTTCTAATTACATCATTTCTTTTACAAAGCACCCATATTAGTTTATTTATTCTAAACATTTATTTCAATAAAATATTCATTCTATTGTATTTTTTATTATGGCAAGAGATAAAACTATGGCAGGAAGAGAGAAAAAAGCGGATGTAGCTATGGCAAGAAAAGAGAGAAAAAAGAGAGAAGAAAAGGAAGTTAATAAAATAATTTATATAAAACTATTGTAACCGTGTATATTTAGTAGTTATTGTAGCTTCTTTTTATATTTGCACAATTATAGATAAGTTGATGTGAGAGTTTTTTATGTCATATTATGTAAATTTTATCATTTTTTTTTTTTTTTTTTTTTTTTTTTTTTTGTATTTTAGAAGTATTAATGCAATTGCTCTAAGTTGAAACTATGATATATCATTTAATTTTTTAATCAATTTAATTCATAACTTGTAGTTATATATAATAATTTTCTATGTTTTACTGTGTGGTCTGATGGTTGTCACTTATGATATGTAAATCAATTTATGGTTTTAAGCCTGACGTCTCTCTTGGAAATATCAAGAAGTGTCCACAAGATGAACTACAAACTCTTATCGATATTTAAAATTATTTAATTGAATTTGAATAAGATAAAAAAGTCTGATGAATGATGACACACTCATTGGGTAATGAGTAGCCATATGGTAACTACGTCCATGAGCGACCTTTCTACTAGGTGAAAGGCAGCGGGGACAGGATATACCACCACCTCTACTACTTTGAGTTCCACAGGGAAAGGCGTGGCTATCATTGGGTTGGGCGGACCCTGTAACTACGTCCTTTTGGGACAAAGACTCTACCTCAAAATCAAAAACTAAGAGCTGCTCAGCCCACTAGGCATTACACAGACATGAAAGTCCCACAGACACAGCAGACATTATCCATACTGGAACCTGAAAATTCTTTTTTGTTTGATTTTTTATTTTTTCCTGCTCAGATACCATTTGTTGGACTGGCCAAACTTCCAATAATGATCTCTCCCCCAACTTTCTTTGCATTGGGTTGCGTTGGGCCCTCAAGTCCCAAACTTACATCAGCATTTTGTCATGCTCAATTGTAGATTTGAGCCCACAAGAATGTGTAGTGAATGAGCCCACGCGGGGCATAAAGTCAGAACGTACTGCTTACTGCTTAGTACTTAGAAGTTAGAACAACTCATGGCTCTTTTGAGCCCATTTCAGAACTAATTACCATCTTCAATTTTATGTGCATAAATTATTTTAGCATACAGTTGTTTAATGAACAAAATTTTTTATTTAGTGAAATTCATCGAACATAATTTCACTTATGGGCATTGGGGCATATTGATTTTATTGATGCGAGTAATACTCACACAAGATAACATATCTTTTAATTATAATCTCTTGTTTTAAGAAAAGACTCTTTTAGCAACGGAGTCAGAAATTTATCTTTGGAGGGCCATATATAAAATTAGGAAAAAAATTTCTATGTATATATTAATTACATTTTTTTAATGGTATATTGAAGTTTATTCAACTAAAAAATAAGTACAAGATACGATCAAGAAACAAAGAGAAACATTAAGCATTTTCGAATTAATTACATCCATACTATATATAAAATCTAGAACAGTAATACACATGCAATCTAATTTATATAAATGATAAATAGTAGTATATTTTAATACGTACAAATAATGTTGAATGATATATGAATTATTTTAATAGCAATCAAATATTGTTAATTAAGATTAAATATATGGTAAAGAAAAGTCAAATTATAAAAAGATGAAAGAAAAAGTACCTTAGAAAATGGGATTATGGAAATGCTATATAATAAAATAGGGCATGGCTACAACCTACCCACTTGCTTTGGTAGAGATTCTAGAGAAGATTTTAACCACACACTCTGATACACGTGTTTATCTAGTCTGTTGTCTGCAACTATTATTTACACAGAAGCTTTGTTACATTGTAAATGACGAAAACTAGAGCCTAGAGGAAAGAAAAAAAGAACAGAAAGAAAAGAAGGCGGACAAAGGAGTTGAGAGAATGAGAGAGTTGAGACGCCATAGAGAGAGACATTTAGACATAGAGAGCGAGAGAGATAGAGAGAGTCACCTGTGTCTTATCTTGTGATGAGCAAAATGTTTGCAACTATGTGCTGGTGCGGCGAATCAAAAAAATCTTCAATCTTTCTGCTGTTGTTGTGCAAGTAAGCCCTTGGGCTGAAAATGTCTAATTGTTGTGATTTTTTGACGCATATATTCATCACTAATTGGATTGTTTCCATTTCAATGAAAGTAATATGTAATTTTGGACTTATCCGGATATTGGGGCCTAAATGTTAAGATTTTCTTAAAAATTTTCAAATGGGTTAGGATAAGTCCAAAATATATATATATATATATATATATACACACACTAAATTTTTTTCAATATTTGGGGGAATTGGGGCAGGGCCCCCTTTGGTCCTAATGTGGCTCTGCCATTGGACCCTTTCATTTTTACCATGTCGCATTTGTACATAAGTTTATTTTTTGTGTATTGAGAGAATTTTTTTTTTTAATTTATTTGTGGCTACACTGAATAATGCATCTAAGTTGTCTATGTACCATTGGCCCGAGGATCAAGCCAATTGTAATTTTTAAGTTGGGGTTTTGAATTTAGAATCCTCAAATTTGATTTTGCCCACTTTAAATGATGAACATTTTAAGTCAAATATTTGGTATTTAATCAAGCATTGACTTAAGCAAAACACTCTCTTTTTTAAGAAATTGAATGCCTAAACAAATTTTCCTTCCTTCATTTACTTCTTTTTAGGAATTTTAATAAGTAAAGTCATTTTGATTGAAGTCCCCAAAATTAATTAAGGGATTGAAAATTTCTTTGAAGCAATTTTATTTTTATGAAAATTTTTAGAGATTGAGAGTTGGAAATTTCTCTCAAATCAATTTTATGATTATTTTATTTTGGAAATTAGAAAGTCCAATTTTGGTTGGGGAATTAGGAATCTCCATTGACTTAATAATATTGGAATTAAACATTACATTGAATTAATTTGAAAGAATTAGAAACTCCACTCAATTTAAAATAATTTTTGAGTCATGGACTCCATTGAATTATATTATTTTAAACTAGTGGAGCCAAGAACTCCAAATTGTTTAACTGGTGGAGTCAAGGACTCCGTTTGATGTATCTGATTTGTAGAGTTAAGGACTCTAATATTTAAATTGGTAAAATCGAGGAATCCATTTAATTAATTCATAATGGTAGATTGATTTGTAGAGTCCATGACTCTAATATTTAAATTTGTAAAGTCAAGGACTCCATTGAGTTAATTCATAATGGTAGAGTCAATGATTCCTTTAATTTGTTTCATAATGGTAAAGTTAAAAACTCCATTGAATTAATTCATAATGGGAGAATCAAGGACTTTATTGAATTTTGAGAGGACATTGGACAAAAGTTTGAGAGAATTCGAAATTCAATTTTGAGAAGGAGAGAGAGAGATTTAGAAGAAAAAGAGGACCGGTGAAGTCACACATACAAACCTATTGCTGAAACTTCTTTAAGCCTTTGTGTCCTCTTCTTTTCACTTGCTCTCTTCTATTTTTTTACTTGCTGAAGTCTTCTCCTGCTGCTGCTTGTTGCTGTTCTGTCTGAGTGTCTGTGTATGTGTAGCCTTCTTATTTTTTCTCCCAATATATAGAGAAGTTGAAGAAACAATTTCCACCTATTTTTTTCCTCAAATGACCAATTAATGGGGGCATTCTTTCAATCCCAGTTAGCCTCTTTCATGCTCTCAGTTTTTTTATATTAATTTTTTAACTTTTAAGATGTATATTAGGTCCCCCACTCTTCAGCCTTTTCTTATATTTCTTTTTTAGGAAATATTAAAAACAGCTCTAAGGACATTTGTTTAGGAATTATTTTTAGAAATGTTTTATAAAAAAAATGATAAATCAATTTATTTTTTTGATATATATATATATATATATATTTTAATTTCAACAAAAATTTTTTTGTTTTGAGAGAGAGCTAGAGTTTCAATCTATAGCGTCTGCTCTTGATAGGTATTTTTCATCAAACAAAGACACAATTTGGTTTTTGATATAGGTAGAGGTTAAATTTCAGATCTCTTATTCAATCATTAGAGATTTTACTAGTTTAGCTAACTGGAATCAATATTTCAACAACTTAGATACACTTCTTTTAAATACAAGACATTAAGTTTTATTAAATTCAAACATAGTTGTATGGTTCAACTTAAAGGTTAGACTAAAATGCAAAGTTGACCTTTTAAGTTTCAGTTTTTGTCATTTCAGTTCTCTAAGTTTCAGTTTTGTCTTTTCAGTCTTCTAAGTTTAAAATTTTATCAATTCAGTCCTCCGTTATCCTTCAGTTAAGTGCTGCCGTTAGCTAAACCAAAACGACGTCGTTTTGGTTTTTTTTTTTTTTTTTTTTTTAATTTTACTAAAATATTTTAATTACCAAAAAAAAAAAAAAAAAAAAAATCTAATGGGAACGACCCTTACTCTATCCCAACCCAAAAGAAAAGGCTAAAAACGCCGAGAAGCTTCACTGTTTTCATGTAGTAGCTTTATTTAATTGGCTCACACCGGTCCTCGTTGGGTATAAATAGAAAGGGCTCAGAAATTGAAGGACTCGGACCTCATAGATTGCTGGAGAGTTCAGATCTGGCAGATTTTTTGCCGGAGAACAAAATCTCAAGGAAAGCTATGACGACGATGATGAGTATCGTTCGCCGGAAAAGCGCAAGGAGTCCGTACCGAGCCGACTCGGAAACTCAACAGGAGATGAAGAAGAAGAAGGCGGATAAGAAGAGGCAGAGATTCGAGCGGCGATTGGTGAAGTACGAGGAGTTGCCGGTATATCTGAGAGACAATGAGTACATATGGACTATTACCGGTGCGAGTGGCCGCTCAAAGACATGTTCTTCAGCGTCTTCTCCTGGCACAACGAAACCATCAACGTATGGACGTATGTGAGACCGATTCTTAACCTTCTCTTCTTATCCGTACATGTATTGGTGATGTTTTGATTTTCAGAAGCAGGGGAACGTTGTTGTTCCCTTTAGATTTTTTTTTTTTTTGGGTAATTAAAGTATTTTAGTAAAATTAAGAAATTAAAAAAAAAAAAAAACCAAAATGACGTTGTTTGGTCTAATTAATGACAACACTTAAATGAAGGATGACGGATGATTGAATTGACAAAATTTGAAATTTAAAGGACTGAAATGTCAAAACTGAAACTTAAAGGACTGAAATAACAAAAGTTGAAACTTAGAGGGTCAGTTTTACATTTTAGCCTAAATATTATTATAATTTGCCAACACAATTAAATTGAACGTAGCTTCTTCTTAAAAAAAAAAAAAAAAAATAGAACGTAACTATGATTTTAAGGGGTTGTTTGGATTTCATGTTTCTATAACTCATAACTCTGTTTCTATCACCCATAACTCAACAATGGTAGGACCTATGACTGATAGGCTTGTTTGGATTTTGTTTCCAGTTTTTGTTTCCATTACTTAATTATCTAATTTTTGAATTATGAGTTATGAAAACTGAAAACTGAAAATACATTTTAGGTGTTTTCAGTTTTCAAAATTTTGTTTCCAATGGCATTTTCGTAATTAAATACACATATATGAGACCCACTGTTTATGCCTTGTCAAGTCCAACTCTCATTTTCACGATTTCCACCAACACTTCATCCCTTTTGCCCAGCCAACACCAAGAAAAAAATTAACCACCGCTGCCATCCAACAAACCCATCTCGCCTCTGGCCAGCAACCACCATTACAACCACAATAGCCACCACCACGCCATCTGCCAGCAACCATTAATGCCAAACCCACCACCAACAACAGCCACAATAAACAACCACCACAAGAACCACAAAAAGGAAAAAAAACACAAAAAAATCACCACCATCAGCCACTAAGAGAAAAAAAACCGTTAAAAATCACCGCCAACAACCACAATCAAAAACAACCACCATAAGAACCACCAAGAGGAAAAAGAAAAAGAAAAAAAAGAAATCCACCACGCTGACTCGTTGGCAACCACGCCACCACACCTAACAGAAAACCCAAGCCGCCGATTAGCTAACCCAAGCTGCATATTAGCACCACTTGATTCCGCTGCCAGACCCACGCCTATGCCTCCACCCGACCCACGCCGGCCCACGCCGCTACCCGACCCAATCTAGCCCACACCCATGCTAGAAAAAAAAAACCCACCATGAGAAATGTTTGGAATTTGAGAGTGAGAAAACAAAAAATGGAAGTGAAAATAGATGAAGGCTGGTGGAGAAGAAGGCTGATTTGTTTGTGAGATTGTGAGATTGCTGGGCTTGTCTTTGTCGGCTGAAGAAGGTGGAGGGAGGCCTCCATACAACCCAATGCAGAAAAGACCAAAAAGAAAGACATGAGAGAGAGAGAGAGAGAGAGAGAGAGAGAGAGAGAGAGAGAGAGAGAGAGAGAGAGAGAGAGAGAGAGAGAGAGAGGGTTATTAGGGGATGTGAGTGAGTTAGGCATGGGTCCCACAAAATAGTAAAAATATTTGAGTGATGACATATTGAGTGATGGTGCCAAACGGGTGTGTTTGAAAAAATTGGGGTATTTTAAGTGATAAGTGTTAAGTGAGGAGTGATGAATGATGAGTGACGAAAATTGAGTGATGAGAAAAAAAAAAAAAAAAAAAAAAAAAAAATTCAAACAAGCCCTAATTGGCGGGCTTTTGAGTAATGATATCCTACCGTGCACTAACTCGTTTAAAGCTCTAAAAGCTATTGGTGACATGCAACGCCTTGTGCATAAGTCAATTTTGTAGACCATTGGGGTTGCCAAAAACAGACCTTTTTGCTATCTAAACCACAAGTTTAAGCTTTTAACTTTAGGTCATGCTAACGAATGCCCTTAGGGCATTGGTTAACAATTCATTTTAGGAAAGTTTTAACACCAATTTTATGGGAAATGAAAAAAATTATCAAAACATTAATTGTTTTATTTCATTTTCCCATAAAAACTTTCTTTAAATGGATTGTTAACTAATGCCCTAAAGGTATTCGTTAGCATTTTCCTTTAACTTTTAAGGTTATATTACTCCTTGACACGTGTAGATGAGACACAATAGATTTCTTCAGTTTTGTTGAAGTTTGGTCATGGCTCTTCGAGCCTTGGTTCCCCACAAAGTAAAGTAAAAAGGGTATTGAAGATGAGAGAATTTGAAAGGAGTCCTCCCTCATGAGCTCGTCGCAAGGAGTTTCGGCATAAAATGGTAACATTTTTACACGTGTCTTGCTTTCCTTCATTCATTTGCCTTTTGTCATGTAGTGATATTGTTTTCTAGTTTATTAAAGTAACTAATTTATTTCCCTTTGTTCGTTTCTCATCCTCAAGCGTACACATTCATTTGCTCCCATTTTCGTTTCTCTCAGTGGGTTGGGCTGGATAAGTTGGGCTGCTTTCAGGCCTATTATATTCTACTCTACCCATAAGATCTTGGGTCTTCGAGAAATACAGCTAGGCTCCCTTATCTTGGGCTTTAGACTACTGTTTAGTGGCCTATAAATGGATTTTTTTAATCTTATAACCCATTTTGTGTAAGTATGACTTGTTTTTGTTTTTTGTATTCTCATTATTAGTATTCTCATATTCTCATTTTCTAAGGTATGAGAATACTACTAATGTGGGCATGAGCCTTGATCCATTACGGAAAAAAAAATGGTATAGTTCCCAATCCACGGAGATTCTAGGCTTTTGCCCTTACTGAGCAAAAGATTTGGCAATATGCCCTTGTTTGGAAACTATATAGGTTCGTGCCCCTGTTTCAAAACTCGATTAGTTGAAAATCGAGTTATACACGATCAAACTTAAAAAAAAAAAAAAAAAATTGCATGGAACTCGAGTTTATGAAACTCGAGTTCCATAAAAACGCCGCTATAGATCTTATAAAACGCAGCTATAGGTTTGGGGTAATCAAACTTTAAAAAAAAAATTTGCATGGAACTCGAGCTTCATAAGCTCAAGTTCCATAAAAACGCCGCTATAAGCCTTATAAAACGCAGCTGTAGGTTTGGCGTGATCAAACTTTTAAAAATTTTTTTGCATGGAACTCGAGCTTCCTAAACTCGAGTTCCATAAAAACGCCGCTATAGGTCTTATAAAACGTAGCTATAGCTATGGAACTCGAGTTTCTTAAACTCGAGTTCCATGCAAAATTATTTTTTATTTTTTATTTTTTATTTTTTACGTTTGATCGTGCATAACTCGATTTTCAACCAATTGAGTTTTTCATTGAAACTCGATTTTAATAAAATTGAGTTTCGAAACAGGGGCATGAACCTATATAGTTTCAAAACAGGGGCATATTGCCAAATATTTTTAAAAATAAGGGTAAAAGGCTAGAATTCCCCCCAATCCATTATACAAGAGAACCGCATGTCTACTTATTTAACTTTTTGCTATAAATGTCTTAAAATATATTTGTACTTTGAAAAATTGAGAAAATGTATATAAAAAAGTAAAGTTTTAAAAATAGTAAATAAAAGCTAAAAAAAAAAATAGCTTATAAATTAGTCTCAAACACACATGTTGTGAGCCTACTTGATAAAACATATAAAATATGATTCATAAGATTATTTTATATAATAAAATAATGTTGATGTGAGACGTGATGATCCGAAAAAAATCAGTAGACTAGATACTTTGGGCTTCAAAGGGCTAGCGACTGTTTTGAGGGCTTGAAAAAGAAAGAGCAAGTGATCAAAGGTGACTGGGGTGGACCGGCCAAGAACCCTCTGATGCCAAAGTTAGTTTTTCTCTTAAGTTCTGGAGTTCTAACCTTTTTGGAAATGTAAAAACATACCTTTATTTGGTTTGAATGAGAGTTTATATAGTGCATCTCGGAAACGGTTATTAGATTTGTAACTTCCCCTGTATTTGAGGAGGTCAGAGGGTCCAAGGATAACTTCTATAACTGCTATAGGAGTTATATATTTTTCTATATAACTATCATTGGAAGTTAAGTATTCGATAAGGAGTTGTAGCAATGAACCTGGATCTTATTCATGCTTTGGGATAATAATGTGTGGTTTCATCTCCAACTCTTGTAAGCTAATCCATACTTGAGAATTCCCTTAGGGTTAAGGGGTCGTCTGTGAGCCTTCCCAGCGAACGTACCTAGTCCCCATGGATGGTCGTCCTCCCATGGATGGTCATCCTCCCATGGATGGCCTTCCTCCCATGGATGGCCTTCCTATGCGAGATGTCCTCTATGGACGACCTTCCTATGCGGGATGTCCATTTTGCTTTGGACGCCTCTTATGGACGAGTCGGAGTTAGTTAGATTTTTTAGTTCACCATCAGTTGCCCCCTTGTCCAAAGGTCGTCCAGAGCATCAGGGGATCTACTAACGTCTTTTGGACGCGTGTCTTCATATTGGTGATTAGATGTTCCACATGTTATAATTTTAATGGCTAAATTTTATTGTTTCAAAATGCGCCACGCGTCATGGTTTCATTGGTGAATTGTCGCGTCGATTTAAGTTTTCAAGGGAAAAGCTACGCGGCACTTCTTGGTTGGTCATGTCTTTCTAGGTACTAATTTTCAACGCTTATAAATAGTGGAATTCCTCTTGTACCCTTTACATTTCTCAAATTTTCTTCTTTGACATTCCTCGTCCATCGCCTTGTCTAGAAGTATTCCAGCGTCCCTAATTTTCCTTCGTTTAGAGACAGGTATCTTCTTCATACTCATCTTTAGGTTTTCCTTAAGTTTTCAAAATGTTTGAAATTATCATTTTTTCGTCTAGTAATAGTGTTGATAAAGAGATAGATGAGTACCACAACTCAACTAGTTACAGTGGCTCTAGTAGTGATAGTAGTGGTGGGGGAAACACCACGGATGAGGAATATACTTTTGGAGTTCCTCGTATTCCTCCAGAAGTCCTTCAAGAACAACTTAGGACGAGAGTAGCGTCTGGGTTTGGGGCCAGTCCTTCAAGGGCTCCCCCGTCCACCCCCTAAGATGAGGTTAAGACCATATACAGTTGTGCTGTGGGAGTCCATTCTAAGACGGACGATAAGAAGTTAGCGTCTCTTAGGAGTTGGTATCAAATTCTAGACGAGTTGAACCATAGGTTGGCCGTTCGAGAGGAGTGGTGTTGCCAGCCTTGTTTTGGTGTAGGAGTCTATAAGGCTTATCTTTTAGGAGGTATTAGGTTGCCTCTTAATGCTTTTGCTAGGGAGTTACTCACTAGGTTAAGTTTAGGATTGTGTCAGTTTAACCACAATGCATGGAGACTAGTCGTCTCTATGCAAATTTTGTGGGAGAGGTGTTTGAAGGGGTTTGTTCTCTTATTGTAGATGAATTCCTTTATTGTTATAAACCCTCTGAAATTAACCAATCCCTTAACTTTTATCAATTATTAGCCAGAGGAAGAGATTGTAGGATAATAAAGTCTTTGGTTACATCAAATAGGAACTGGAAGACGGAGTTTTTCTTCGTCTCTGGTTTCTGGGCAGGCACCCTGTTAAGGTTAGTAGGGATTTGTCTGCCCCATATATAGGAGAGTTAGGGAACCTTCTTCCTGAAGGTATGCTTATTACCATTGTGTTGTTATTTTTACTATGTATGTTGTTCCATAATTATTTAACCCCCCTTTCTTTTTTACAGGTGTTAGAAGACCGTCCTTGAACAAGTTTTATTTTGGACACATTCAAAAAGCTCATCTTCACCCTGAGAGGGATTTCCACTCCTTGGTTACTCTTCAACGTCTCGCTACTTGGGGACTCGGTCTTGAGCCCTCTCCTGAAGCCATAGCCCATGAACTTATAGTACGTAGACGTAAGCTTTTGCTTTGAAAAATTCATTTGTCATCTTTTGGAATGATTCTAACAATTTTCTTTGCAGGAATGGCCACTACGAAGGAGAACAAAGGCAAGGAAGTTGTGGATGAGGCAAGCAAGCAGGATGTTGAAAATCAACCTCATCCAGCTGTTGATGATAAGAGAAATCTGTCAAAAGCTATTGACTTGGAGAATCTCCCCAACTGTCATTAGGAGAAGAGGGCAAAACACAGGTCATCCAGGGCTGGAGTTGTTGCACTTGGTCTTCTTATTCCCCCTTCAGCTCAGCAGCCGTCCATTCAAATCCAGGACATAGATTTGTTCGAGCTTGCTCACACCCCATCGTCTAAGACCACTTTCCCTACCTCGTCCTAGCCTTCCCAGAAGGTTCCTACGAATATCGTCGAAAACGAGGATTTGGCTTGGGAGAGATTTGAGAAGGCTATGATTGGCGAGGACGTGGCCGCACGCTATGACATGTCCCTTAGAGAATTTGAGCACTCAGGTGTTCATGATCTTTTCAAGGTAAGTGGAAAAAAAATCTCTCCTCTCCTTTATTTTTATCTGGTCCTTGTTGTCACGGCATATTCATACGCTTTGTTTATTTGTTTTAACAAAAATCTGTGAATACTTGTGCAGGCTATGTCGAAGTTCATAGTTGTGTCCAGAAAGGCTACGGAGTTGGACAAGACGAGGATCTTACTGGAGAAAAGAATCAAGGAAGTCAAGGACGATTGCAAGGGTTGGGCTAAAGTAGTAGCTAAGGCCAGGGACGAGGCCAAGGATCTACGAAATCTCGTTGAAGAGCTAAAAGCTGATATCGTCGAAAAGGACACTCGTCTTGTTTAGGACCATTTCAAAATTTATTTGAGTACACTTCACTCATCCAGAGTACTTTGGACAAGTTTCCAAACAATTGCCTTTTTAGGCTTTTACTTTGTAAGGGTTTTTGGACGGTGGTCGTCTTCCCTTTTTAAACTTTGATAAATGAATGTTTATTTTTATCCATTGTTGACTGTTATTGTATGGACGAGTTCATCCCTTATTTTCACCATTAATGTTACTAGCTTTTAAGTGGTCTGCCCACTCCTAAGTGTTGGAGGGTCGTCCCTGTGTTTTTCCTATGGACGACTTGCTTATACATAGATGACTTGTTTGCTATTTAAATTTTTATGAGTATAACCCGTCTTAAGAGTGGCACTGATGATTTTTCCAGTTCTTTTCCTCATCCATGGGTTGGACAATTGGCATTCGTCTTCCGGCAAGACGTTTGTAGTGTTCCACTCGTCCAAAATACTAGAGCGTCTTGGCTATGCACTTGTCCATGGACTTCAAATGCTCACTGTATGCTTTTTCTCATCTACTACCTGGGCGTTACGCTTACAATTCCTTCTCATCCTTTTCTTTGGACGAGTGTGTGTTTTCTCGTCTGTTTATTAGACGAGTATGCCTTAGTTTATTTTTTCTTTGATTTTATCCTCATTTCAAGGAAAGTTTATGAACGTTACACCCTTACGTCCAGAGATTTTCATTCGTCTTAGGCTTTTAGCCTTCTTGTGGGTATTATTATGGAGATTAGATTAATGCATTAAATTCATTAAAAACCCAAACCATATTTAATATGTCGTCCACAAGTGTGGCACATGCCTAGGGGCTAGTGCCTTAGGGAATTAAAATACTTATACAAACCAAGTACATAACTTTGTCCTTCACAAATTAGTCTGTAGACAGCGCAAAAGTTAGGAACTAATGCGCTTTTTATTAATTTTCAAATACATAATAAGGAAATATGTAGACCATACAACTGTAACCTCATCCATGACGCTCGTCCATGGTAATTCTCATCCAAGTTCATCCGTTACTGATAGTACCTCCTCAGATGCTCCACGTTCCAAGGATGTTCTAGGTTCCGTCCGTCCAAAACTTCCAAGTAGTATGACCCTTGCCTCTTGCAGTTGATAACCCTATAAGGTCCTTCCCAATGGGGCCCCAGTTTTCCATAAGCCGAATTTCTAGTTGCCAAAGATACCCTTTTAAGGACGAGGTCCCTAAGGTTGAAACGCCTGGGTTTTACCATGGCATCATACTACCTAGTCATAAGATTTTTGTATCTTGTTGTTCTTTACTCTACATCCATCCTAACCTCATCAATGAGATCAAGCCATAAGATTTTTGTATCTTGTGTATCTTGTTGTTCCTCAGGAAGATACAACTTCCTCAGGTATGACTGTTTCACTTCTATAGGCTAGTTTAAAAGGGGTTTCCCTTGTCGGGGTCCTCATAGTCGTCCTGTAGGCCCAAAGAACACTTAACAGCTCATCCGGCCATACCTCTTTTGCTCCCTCGAGCCAAGTCTTGATGATTTAACAGGAATCGGTTTGCTACTTCTGCCTGTCCGTTTGCTTGTGGGTGAGAGGGTGAGGAATAGTGATTCTTGATTTCAAATTGCTTACAAAAGTCTCTGAAAGGTGTATTGTCAAATTGTCGTCCATTGTTAGATTCTAATACTCTAGGTACCCCGAACCTACATACAATGTTCTTCCAAACAAAGTTTTTAACATTTTGCTGAGTAATTTTTGTGAGAGGTTCGGCTTGCACCCACTTGGTAAAGTAATCGATCCCTACTACTAGAAATTTCATTTGTCTGGTTCCTAGTGGGAAGGAACCTAGAATATCCAATCCCTATTGCACAAAGGTCCATGGGGCCATCATTAGGGTCTGGTACTCCGAAGGCTGTTTAGGAATGTTGTTGAAGCACTGACACTAGTCATACACCTTTACGTAAGCCATAGCATCTGTTTGAATCGTTGGCCAGTACTAGCTTGCTCAGACGACCTTGTGAACTAGCGACCTTGCTCCCGAGTTTGACTATTATTGACTCCGCTCTTAAAGACTTAACCAATTTCAATCCTTTGAGGAGAGCTTCATATTCAGCTTTGTTATTGGTGGTTTGGTATTGTAGACAGGCTACGTATTCCAACTTGTCACCCTCTAAGGACTTTAGTATGATTCCAATCCCCCCTGCGCATAAGGTGGACAAGTCATCTACATTGATAACCCACCTTTGAGTCTCTACGTCTAGCTTTCTTGACCGGGAGTGAACTCTGCAATGAAGTCTACCAATGCTTGTACTTTTATCGAAATCACTAAGCTCCACAGCCCATTGAATTAATCGTTCTGCGGCTTCCAACTTGTTCATTGCCTTTTTAGGGAATGATTTGTTAGGACATTGATAAAATAAGCTTGAAAATAATGTCTTAGTTTCCTAAAAGCTGTGATCAAAGCAAAAGCTAGCTTTTCTATCATTGGATATCGTCCTTCCGCTCCTCTCAGCGCCCTACTCGTTTAATAAATGAGCTTCTGAATCTGCCCTTCTTCTCTAATTAGTGCCGAGCTTACTGCATGTGGGGACACCGCCAAGTACAAATATAACTCTTCACCGGGTACAGACGGGCTTAGTAGAGGTGCCATGGTGAGGTAAGCCTTACGGTCTTGGAAGGCCTTCTGACACTCATCTGTCCATTTGAATGCTTTTATGAGAATCTTAAAAAATGGCAAACATTTGTCAATAGCTTTCAAGACGAACCTGTTAAGGGTGGCGACTCGTTCGGTAAGAGATTGGACCTTTTTGACATTCTTCGGTAGCTTTATATTCAGTATTGCCTAGATTTTGTCGGGATTCGCCTCAATTCCTCTATGTGAAACCATAAACCCTAGAAACTTCCTCGACGAAACTCTAAAAACACACTTGCTTGGATTCGATTTCATGTTATACTACCTAAGCGTACCAAAGGTTTCTTGAAGGTTGTCCAAATGCTTCTCCTCGTCCAAACTCTTTACCAGCATGCCATCTACGAAAACCTCCACATTCCGTCCGATTTGTGGACAGAACATGTGGTTAACAAGTTTTTGGTAAGTTGCCCCTGCGTTCTTTAAACCAAAAGGCATTACCTCATAGAAAAATAACCCTTGGCTAATAATGAAGGAGGTCTTTTCTTGATCTACCTTGTCCATCCTTATTTGGTTGTAGCCTGAAAAGGTGTCCATGAAACTCAGCAGTTTATGACCTGCTGTCGAATCCACTAGCTGATCAATGTGTGGCAATAGATAACTATCCTTAGGGCAAGCCTTGTTCAAATCAGTGAAGTCCATGCACATTCTCCGCTTGCCATTAGCCTTCTTGACCATAACCACATTAGCCAACCAGTTTGGATAATACACTTCCCAAAAAAATTTTGCTGTGGTTAACTTCTAGACTTCTTCTTTAATGGCATTGTCTTGTTCAGGAGCAAAAACCCTTTTTTTTCGACGCATAAGCTTGGAGTAAGGATACACGTTTAGACGATGGGTAATGACACTAGGGTCAATACCTGGCATGTCCTCGTGACTCCATGTGAATACATCAAGATTTTTCTTCAAAAACTGGATCAAAGTTTGCTTTGTCTTCTTTTCCATACTCACCCCAATTCTAGTAAACTTCTGAAGATTGTTCTTGTCCAAAGGAATGTCTTCTAGTACTTCGGTAGGCTCTGCAGTGATCCTTCTCTCGTCTATGTTCATCGTTTGTACATGCTCGTCCATAGCCAACATGGCTAAATAGCATTCTCTGGTGGCTAATTGATTTCCTTGTACTTAACCCACTCCACACTCAGTCAGGAACTTGACAGACAAATGATAGGTAGAGGTTACTGCCTTCCAACTATTTAAAATCGGCCTTCCAATGATAGCATTGTACGATGATGAACAATCAACAACAAGGAAGTTTACCTCTTTAGTTATTTGTTGTTATGCCCCGACTACCATAGGTAATGTAATGGTGCCTACAAGTTGCACTTTCATCCCTCCAAATCCCACCAAGGGTGAATTCATTGGACGAAGCTGATCTCGTCCTAACCTCATTTGTTGGAAGGCGGGGTAATACAAGATGTCTGCTTAGCTGTTGTTGTCTACCAACACCTTTCTAGTCGTATAATCAACAATGAGCAGGGAAATGACGTTTGCATCGTCATATGGGTGTTGAACTCTTTTAGCATCCTCGTCCGTGAATGTAATGGCTTGCTCATCAGCTCCCCTCGTCCTTGGAGATCGTCTAGACAATTGGACGTTTTAAACCACCTTCAGGTATGTCTTCCTTGACTTGGATGACTGAGCTGTTGAGGTTCCCCCTATAATAACTCTTATTTCACCAAGTGAGGGTTGTGACGACTCCTCAACCTTTGCCTTCAACTTCTTGTCCTCGTGGTCTCGTCCAAAAAAGTTCCTCAACTTTCCTTTGCCTAATGAGATTTTCTATCTACTGCTTCAAGTCAAAACACTTGTCCGTATCATGCCCATGATCTTTGTGGAAACGACAATACTTGTTCCTATTGCGCTTGTTGGGATATTCTTTCATTTTTTCTAGCCTCTTCAAGGACGGGTCATCCTTGATTTGCATAAGCACTTGCTTAAGTGGTGTATTCAAGGGAATGTATTGCTGATTCCTCATTGAAGAACTCGCCTTCTTACTATCTCTATCTTTTTTCTCTCTCGCCCATGCCTTCTTTGGTTGAGGGCCCTACTCAAGATGACATTGGAGCTCTGCTTCCATGCACTCTGTTCTCTTCCTTTTCTTGGCTATGATTGCATCCTCTGCATTTATGAAATTTTGGGCTGAATGGACAAGTTCAGCCATGGTTTGTGGCTTTTGCTCGTAAAGCTTATGAATAAATAAGTCAGAGTTGACCTCATTGTGGAAGGTGGCTAATAGCAACTTATCGTCCATCTCATCCACCGTTAAAGCTTCTCTGTTGAACCGGGTAATGAAGGACTGCAAACTCTCATTTTCCCCTTGTTCTATAGTTAGCAAACTGGAAGAGAAACGCTTGTGGCGTTGTCCTCCAATAAAATTGTTGACAAACAACTTACTTAATTCTTCGAATGAGCCCACAGTGTTTGGGGGTATCTTGCTAAACCATACCCGCGCTAGTCCCTTGAGGGTGGTAGGGAATGCCCTGCACATAATCTCGTCCAGAACATCCTGAAGGTGCATAGTAGTCTTGAAGGTGGCGATATGATCACAACAGTCATAAGTTCCATCATATGAATCCCAGGAAGGCATCTTGAACTTTGAGGGGTAAGGGATGACTATTGATGGAAGTCGTGAAAGGGAAATCCGTTTGATGAACTAAGTCATCCACGGGGTTCGCCTTTTTCATGTTCTCCCTCATTTCGTCCATGACTTTTCTTATCTGGTCCATCTCCCTCTCCAAGTGCTGTACTCTCCTTGATGAAGTATCCTTTGACTGATTCTTGGGCTTAGTGTTTTCTCCTCTACTTTTTTGACTCTAGGCTTGCTCTTCCGCATGTCTTTCATGGTACTGCCTCCTTAGATTAATCTCCCTATTCAACTTTTGGTTCTGATAGGTTCGTTTCGCCATGGTGGCAGCCATGGACTATATGTGTTGAATGGAAGGAGATTGCATGACAGGCGCTGACTGACGATCACGGTGGGGATTTCTAGAAGCATCCCTACTCTTTTGGTGGCCTAGGCTGGTAGCCCTTGACCTTGTCGGAACCATACAGCCTTTTGTTTGGGAAAGGTGAATCGCTAAAAAACAAATAATCAAATGAAATTTCCTACAGACGGTGCCAACTGATGATGCAAAGAAAATTAGTAGACTGGATGCTTTGGGCTTCAAAGGATTAGCGATTGTTTTGAGGGCCTGAAAAAGAAAGAGCAGGTGATCAAAGGTGACTGAGGTGGACTGGCCAAGAACCCTCCGATGCCAAAGTTAGTTTTTCTCTAAAGTTCTGGATTTTCAACCTTTTTGGAAATGTAAAAACGTACCTTTATCTGGTCTGAATGGGAGTTTATATAGTGTACATCGGAAACGGTTATTAGATTTGTAACTTCCCCTGTATTTGAGGAGGTCAGAGGGTCCAAGGATAACTTCTATAACCCCTATAGGAGTTATATATTTTTCTATATAACTATCATTGGAAGTTAAGTATTCGATAAGGAGTTGTAGCAATGAACCTGGATCTTACTCATGCCTTGGGATAATTATGTGTGGTTTCATCTCTAGCTCTTGTAAACTAATCCATACTTGAGAATTCCCTAAGGGTTAAGGGTTCGTCTGTGAGCCTTCCTAGCGAACATACCTCGTCCCTAGGGACGATTTTCCTTCCATGGACAACCTTCTTATGCGAGATGTCCTCTATGGACGACCTTCTTATGCAGCATGTCCATTTTGCTCTGGACGCCTCCTACAGACGAGTTGGAGTTGGTTAGATTTTTTAGTTCACCATTAACACGAATTTTCCATTAAAATTATGTTAGGTGAACAAAAAAATATCTATTTTATTTCAGAATCGTAATCATATACTTATAAAAGAAAAAGTTTTCTGAAATTGTACAGAGAACTGTCTAGACCCTAGACAACAAAGGTGAGTGTAAACTGAATTCCTAATTTCTCATATTCAAAAGCAATTAAAGAGGATGTTATTGTCGAATTGGACAAATATAGTTGTGTTTCTTACAAAACCCCACTTTTGAACTTGTTCATGGACACGCTATCCTCATGTCCATATGGGTATAGAGACATCAGAGAAGCCACAAGCCAATCTTCAACTATCTGCAATCCAACTTTTTGCATAATTTATAGCATTTCATTGTCACAAGGTAGGTAGTACTACTGGATATGTGAATTGAAATCTATCTTATGCTGTTGTGCACGGCATTGTGAGTTAAACTTATTATTAAATCAACCCAATTAAGCTTTGCGATTCCTTATGGACTTTTCTAGAGCTTTTGATGGAGTCTAGGAGTTTCGTTGTTTGTTTTTATTAATTTATCTATCCCAGCCAAACTCAAATTTTAAGATTCGTTGCTGAAATAATCATGTCTCTATAATTGGTGTCATAATTGCTTGAACATTGAAGAATACTTCTTGCGACAAAGTTTTACCTAGAAAAGTGTTTTCCATGTGTCAAACAGTGCATGCTAGTGAAGACGACACTCAGGTGAGCTTTCTCTTCAAAGAATTTTTCTATATTATTATGTTAGTCCAAATGATGGAGCTAAATGCAAAAAATGTCAAGGTCTCTAGTGTGCGCTACAAGGTAAAAATTGGATTGATCTCAAAAAAAAAAAGGGTAAAAATTGGATTCAGAAACTTGCAAAGTAGATGCTTCAGTTTCAAATTAAAGCAAGCTATCTCTGGATAAATTAGACAAAAAGTAGCAGATCAGGCCATTTACATTTCCTTCAAATTAGGCAAAATATAATTGCACCAAAACATGGAAAAAAACATTAGATCCAAGCATATGCTGAGCTAAAGTGATAAGAAAATTTGGTTCTCTATTGGTATTTCTGGACATGTTTTTTGGTTGGTTAGTGTTGGGATAAATCCCCGTTTATGTGTGAATTAAATTAAATATAACTCAAGCAATAAAGAAAATAGAAATCTACGGAAACGATAAAAAATCAACTAACAAGAACACCAAAAAATCACGTGGAAAACCCTCCAGTGTAGAGGGAAAAACCACGGGGCAAATGCGATCAATCCACTATAATAAAATAGAGATTACAACACTCAAGTTATACCAAAAACCTGAGTTCACAATAAATTGGAAAAATACAATAATATCTCTAGGAACAAATACATCCTCACCATAAAACCCAGTAGCAAGATCTTCCACTCTAAATACTTCAATTCTTTGTGATTGTAGCACCCAAATAATCGTCCTAGAGAAAACCCTAAATTTATCTTCCTTGTGTGTCTTGAGCAAAAGAAAAATCACATTTTATATTTTCCCTCAGTACTGCACAAAACACTAATTTTTTTTTTTCCTTCAGTTGGCTTTAACTTTGTGTTTCACTCTTCAATCTCTCTAAATCTCTCTCTTTTTCTCCATATATGTGAAATGCATGTCCCAAGCTTTATATAAAAGCTCCTGCCACCACCTGCCACTCTCCTAATTACATTAGGAATAGAAGTTTTATTCATGTAGACCACTTTCACTTATTTCATATTGAAATAGGATTTCTATGTGCTTGCATTCCTAATTGGGCTGGACTCTTGGTGCAACCGTGCACCTCAACAATCTCTCCCTCCAGCCCATTGAGGAAAGAGATCTTCATCCCAACTCTTCAGTTAGAATTCATGTCGGCCATTCTAGCACAAAGCTCAAGCTTTTCTTTGGTCACAACCTTAGTCAACATGTTAGCTGGATTCTTCTCAGTTTGAATCTTTCTTAGTTGCATCAATCGTTTTTCAACAACTAGTCTTATCCAATGGTATCTCACTTTAATGTGCTTCGAGCGAAAATGGAACGTAGCATTCTTGCTCAAGTCTATTGCACTTTGACTATCACAATGAACTACATACTTGTCTTGCATCAAAACCCAATTCTTGGAGAAATTGTTTTATCCAAAGCATTTCTTTACATGCTTCATTGACTACAATATACTCAGCCTCAGTTGTAGATAAGGCAACACACTTCTGCAATTTTGACTGCCGTGATACAGCTTACTGTGCAAAAGTAGATAAATACCCAGAAGTAGATTTTCTGCCATCAAGGTCACCAGCCATATCTGCATCTGTATAACCCTCCAAAACTGGTTTAGAGCTACCAAAACTCAAGCAAGCCCTAGAGCTACCTCTCAAATATCTGAAGATCCAGTTCACTGCTTCCTAGGATTAACCATAAACCTGCTGACAACACCAACTGTATAAGCAATATCTGGTCATGTGCAAACCATAGCATATATCAAACTCCCAATTGCAGAGGAATATGGAACTGATGCCATGTTCTCTTTCTCCATCATGGATGATGGACAAGATTTCTTGCTTAGCTTAAAATGACCACCAAGAGGTGTACTGACTGGTTTGGCATGCTTCGTGTTAAACCTTTCAAGTATCCGCTCAACATATTTTTCTTGTGACAACCATAACTTCTCAGCTTTCCTATCACATGTAATTTCCATGCCTAGAGTTTGTCGTGCTGGACCTAAGTCTTTCATATCATAGGCTTTGAACAAATCCTTCTTTAGATCACCAGCCATACTAACATCTTACCCTACTATCAACATATCATCTACACATAACAGCAGAATAAAAAGTTTATCATTAGCAAAATTTTTGACATATACACAATGATCTGCATTTGTCTTTATGTACTTGTGACCCACTATGAATGAGTCAAACTTTTTGTATCACTGTCTTGGAAGCCATACAAACTCTTCTTCAATCTACACACCATGTGTTCTTTTCCTTTCACTTCAAATCCCTCTAGCTGTACCATGTAGATCTCTTCCTCCAAATCACCATGGCTGAAAGCAGTCTTCACATCTAATTGCTTAAGCTGAAGATCCAAGCCAACTACTAATCCCAGAACTACTCGAATGGAACTCATCTTTACTACTGGAGAAAATATTTCATTAAAATCAACCTCATGTTTCTAACTGAAACCCTTGACCACCAATCGAGCTTTGTATTTCACTAACTTTTCACTATCTTTCTTTGGCTTGAACACCCATTTGTTTCTCAATGCTTTCTTACCTTTAGGAAAAGCAACCAACTCATTAGTCTTATTCTTATGCAACGAAATTCATCTTTTCTTGCATTGCCTTCATCCAGCTCTGCTTGTCATTATAAGACTTTACTTCTTGAAAGCATTCTGGCTCCCCCTCATCAGTATGTAAAATATATTCAGAAGAGGGATATCTAGTTGATGGACGATGCTTCTTAGTAGACCTCCTCACTTGAGGTTCTTCAATCTCAAGTGGAACAGGCAGCTCCTCTTGTTCAACATCATCAATATCTTGAGCATCATCACCATCAACTCTTGCTAGCACATCACCATCAACTGTTATTGGATCATCACTAAGATTCTCACCTTGCACCTCTTCCCTATTTGTGGCATGATTGGAGGAAAAAGAGGTAGGACTAAGGTCGGGAATACCTATAATAGCATCCTTTGTCTTTTCAGTTTTCTTAAGGTTTGCCAAATTTTCATTCTCATGAAAAACCACATCTTGACTTCTGATCATCTTCTTTTTCTCAGGATCCCATAGCTTGTAGCCAAATTCTGCATCTCCATATCCAACAAATATAAAAGAGTGGCTTTGCTATCAAGTTTCAATTTTTGTTCCTTAGGCAAATGTGCAAATGCCTTGCACCCAAATACCTTTAAGTGAGAGTAAGAAACATCTTTCCCAGTCAAAACTCTCTCTGGAATATCAAACTCCAATGGAATTGATGGAGATCAATTAATTAGGTAGCACACAGTTTGAACAGCTTCACACCTGAATGACTTAGGTAGATTAGCCATTCTCAACATACATCTGACTTTTTCAACAATAGTGCGGTTCATCCTCTCTATCTCACCATTTTGCTGTGGGGTACTAGGAACTGTCTTCTCATGTCCAATACATTTCTCAGAGCAGTAACTCTTGAACTCATTAGATGTATATTCACCTCCGTTGTCAGTACGTAGACACTTTAAAGGCTTCTCTTTCTCTCTTTCTGCCATGGCATGGAATTTCTTGAAGTGCTCAAATACATGGTCTTTAGCTTTCAAAAAAATACACCCATACCTTTCGTGAAGCATAATCAATAAAAGTAACAAAATACTTATTGTCACCTAAGGACTCCACATCAATGGTTACATATACATTAGAATAAATAAGATCTAACACATTGGGCTTTCTAGTAGAGGGAATGTGAAAAGACACTCTATGTTGTTTTCCAAATAAACAATAATCACAAGGTTTAAGTGACATACCTTTGGCAAAAAGAATGAGAGATTTCTTTGCCAAAATCTGCAACCTCTTTTCACTTATGTGAGCCAACCGCCTATGCCACAAGTTAGGCGTAGAATCTTCCTGAGTTGCACTAACAACATCTTTGCACACCTTTACCTGTATCTTGTAAAGTGTACAACAAATCTTCTCTCTCGAAAGAACCAATGATCCTCTAGATAGTCTCCATTTACCATTTTCAATATAGTTGCCATAGCCTTTTTTATCCAGAATATGAGTAGAAATCAGATTCAAGTGCATGTTAGGCACATGTTGCACATTCTTCAATGCCAAGATGTATCCAGTGTTAGTTTCAATACAAATATCTCCAATTCCCACAATGTCAGCATGACTGTTATTACCCATCTTCACTCTCCCAAGGTCTCCTGCTTTGTATAAAGTAAAGAGCTCCTTTCTTGGAGTGACATGACCGGAAGAGGTTGAGTTAATCACCCATTCAACATAAGGATGCGAAACATTGCAACGTTCATCCTCTCCTACACAGATCACCATATCTTCAATTGTTGAGACATCAGTGGTATTCTATTCTTCTGCCTTATTCTAATTTTTCTCATCTTTTTGTTTATTTTTCCAAAATTTTCTTTAAAACCTTCGAAAGATTGAAATACACTTGAAACAATTGAAATTAAAAAAGAAAAAAGATAAAAAAGATTATCCTAGAAACATCTAAAATGACAAAAATATCTTTAGAATCTTCGTAATAAATAAAATACCATCAAAACCTTCGAAATGATTGGAATATCCTAAACCAATAAAATGACCAAAACCACCTTAAAAAACCTCCAAAATGATCAAAATATTAAAAAATACCCCAAAAACTACTAAAAGACAAATTATACCTCAAAAATTTTCAAATAACCAAATTATCCTTAAAACACCAAAAATGACACAAATACTCTAGAATCTATAAAATGACTAAAATAACATTGCTCTAAGTGGTCAAAATACCCACACAAAAATTTCAATGTGACTAAAATGCCCATTAACCATCAAAATGATTAACCCCCTTCCCCCTCCCAAAAAAAAAAAAAAAAAAAAAGCCCCATTAAAATGATTGAATTACTAAAGATTTAAAAGGAACACAATATGCCATAAACCTTTGGGATTCACCACCAAAAATTTAAAAATTGCACAAAAGAAAACTTTCAAGATCCTCAAGTATTTTAATAACTTTGAAAATGCACAAATCCTAACAATGACCCAAGCATTGTGTAACTTATAAGTTATAACGCGTTTGTCATATTGGTTGTTATCTCTAGTGTAATTCTTTAATTCTTTTAATTTAGGGGAATGAGGTATTTTGTTAATTTTAGAGATTTGGATGTATTTTGGAGTTTTAAGAGGTACTTGGATCATTTAAGTTATGTTGGTATGAAGTAGGGGATTGAGGAATAAAAAACCTGCGAGGCAAAAGTTTCTAAGTTGTTCTTTGCAAGTTAGCTTGGGGTGCTACCATGTACTATGTTTAAATCATTAAAAAAAAAAAAATTCAAGAATTCAGGGAGGCCAAGTCAAAAGAGTTTAATTGTCTATAAAAGGGGTGTAATAGCTCAAGTAGAGGTCAAATGAAGTAAATATTGTTTTTCAGTTATGAATAAAGGTGAAAATTTTAGGATCACATCCATTTTCACAATTATCTATTGCAGCTAATTGTGAGTGGTGAGAAATAGATTAGAGTATCTTCAGCAGATTTTCCAAACTTTTGCACTGTTTGGAGAATGAACAATGACTTTTACCTTTTAACTACCCATTTTTTTAAATACACTTTCCAACAAATTCTCTATTCCATTATCTATCTCATTTAAATATTATTTGTTCATTCATTATTTATTCTTTTTTTAACAACTACACATCTTCCAACATTTTTTTATTCAATAACTGATTATTATAATAGGAAAAAACATTTGAAGGATGAATAGTAGCCCATCAGATTTGATGGGTTACTGTTCATGAGCCAAAAAAAATTTAGAGTTTAGAGAATCTATTGGAGACCATTTTTTTGGTTTCATTCTCTATTATAGAGAACATTTAGCCTTTAGCTACACCATTGGAGATGCTCTTATGGGCTCATATGAAAATATAGATAGCCAGTAACAGTGTAGAATTTTTCTTTTTGTCCTTCACAAGATATCTAATAAATGAGAAGTAATGGTAGTTTTGTTGTGGTGTTGTTAATTAATATGGTCGGAGAGTAGCCAAAGTTGTTGTTACGAGTGTTCCATTTAAAGATATATTGCCTTTAATTTGTAATACTAGGTTGTGCTTATGATGAGTCTATTTGGTAATGCTGTTTTAATAACCTTATTTAAGTGTTGTAGAAATACACGTGGATGAAAAAGTATTGTAGAAATACGTGTTGTATTGTTTAAATAACGAAAATTGTTGTTTAAACAACACAATTAAACAGGCCAAACTCCTAAGTGTCTACAATTCTGAATTTCTCGCTTCAAAACTTGTTTTTGTTGAATTAAATTGGCTTAGTCATCCAAAAAAAAGAAAAAAAAAAGAGGACATTTGTAGGTGAGCTCGATAACTTTGCACTTTGGTAGTTATAACTAAAATGCTATACTGTTAATTTCCTAATATTTAGCCATACCGAACTTCACTTTTGCTCGATGACTTTTATTTGCTTAATCTTTCCATTATGTACTTGTGTGTAGAAGACAAATATAGTAGTTGATGCCAAAGTGAAAAGGTAAACAAGGCAATCACCTACTAATTATTAAACAGGTACAGATATTTATCCTCTCAATTCTTGACAGAGTTACTCCTACTAACAGGAAGTTAGGAAATCCAGTCGTAATAAAGTCATAAAGAGCTACCTAAGCATGACAAAGAAAAGGAAAATAATTAAAATTAATATATATATAGATTAACAAAATATTTATTTCTCATACGTAATATTAAAGCTAAGAGTTTTCGTAGATTTTCTATAACTACATGTCACATAAAATCTTTTGCTTTGCTAAAGCAAAGGAGAGGCGGCCAACCATGAACAAACATATATAGAACTAGTGGAAGATTCCAACTTTCTCACCTATCCACCGATTCCCACCCCAATTTTCTAACAGACAGCTGTTTTTCTTGCTTGTTTCTTTCATTCATTGGGTGACTTGACTTGGGTTTATATATATATATATATATATATATATATATATAAAAGCTCATTCACTATATTATTATGACCAGCTCTTCCTCTATTCAAATTTTAAGCCCTCATCAAACCCTGCAAATTAAGACTGTAAAAATGAGCCACACTCAGGATATTGTTTATTACTTTGTCATGGTTAGCTTATCTATCTCTCTCATCATTCTTGGTATTGTCCTCTACCTTATTTGCAAAAAGAGGCCTGTTGAATCAGAAGAAAGTCTTCCTATTAAGCTTTGTGCTCGTGCGTACACATTAACTGATATTGATGCTGCCACTGATGGCTTCAACCACCGTAGAATTGTTGGCCAGGGCCGCCTTGGAACTGTTTATGCCGCCGTACTTGAAGAACAAGTTGCAGCTGTTAAGCGGATTCATCCCCGGCTTGTATTGAGTAATGCAGGATTTGGATTTTCAACCGTGATCAAATCTCTTTCGTTAGCCCAGCACCCCCATGTAGTGTCAATTATAGGCTTTTCAGAAGCTCCTGGTGAGAGAATTATAGTAATGGATTTTGTTGGCATGGTAAGTTTAGATTTTTATTTGCATCAAAACCCAGATGGGGTTTCTCTATTGGATTGGAGCCACCGCTTGAGGATTGCCGCAGGGGCTGCCCGAGGGCTAGAGTACTTGCATGAAGGCATGGCACCAAATATAGTCCATGGTTGCATCAAGGCCTCAAATATTTTAATTGATGCGAAATTTTGTGCAAGAGTTTGTGATTATGGGCTATCTTTTTTGGCACCCCAAGAGAGGAAAGGTCTAATAGGGTATGTGGATGATGAGTATTGGAGTAACAAAGGGTGTGGACCTTGCAAAGAAAGTGATGTTTATGGGTTTGGGGTGGTTTTATTAGAAATTTTGAGTGGGAGAGTAAGCGAAGAAGGGTTGCTAGTTAAATGGGCATTGCCATTGATTAAGGAAATGAAGTTTTCTGAACTTTTGGACCCAAGACAGGTATTTCCTTCTGATGTGAAGCCTCTTGTTAGGATGGCCAAAGTTGCTTCATCTTGCGTTGGTAACTCTAGGAGGAGTAGGCCTTCCATTGGTCAAGTGGCAACAATTTTGAACAGTCTGGAGATGGAGCTGCGTGTTTGATTCAAGGGTCTATCTTCCAAAAAACGCCCAGGACTCGGTACCATTTTGAACAATTCAGAGATATATTTTTATTAATTGGTGCCTCTTTAAGCTAACAGAAGGTGTCCAAGTATTTCTGGTCTAAAAAGGTTGCTGCGACTGCTACTAGTCTTCTATGAGAATTTTTTCTATGCAAATGAAGAAATTGGAAAATTTGGAGCATTTGACTTTGATCAAATGGTATCATAAAGTATGAACTCTTGTGAGTTTGAAACAGCTTGCTATGTTTGGGAGTTAGCTAGGCCCCGTTTGAGAAGCATTCGAGGGAACTGTTGAAATTCAAAGGTGGGGCGGTGCCTTTTCTCTTATGGACGGTGAATTTTGATCTTTGATTGCGTGTGGAGCAGGGAGTCTTTTTGTGGTGAAAGGGACCCATTTTTTTTTATTTTTTATTTTATTTTTTTTTGGGTTCTTTTAAATCACCATCTTTTTGTGTAGCTCTTTTTCATCATGATTAAACATCATGTGGATATCATTAATGTACATGTATACAATTTTTTTTTTTTTTTGGTGGTTTCTTTTTGCTTTTTAGACTGCCTAGAAAAAAATGTCTACATTATCATTATGTATACTATTAAATTATTAACTTATTGAGAAAGGGGACCACATTGCATTCTGATGGGAAAATAATTGAGTCCTATTGGTGTTCTCACTTTTTAATGCTGAATCTTTTCCTTTGCCCTTTGTTTAATTTATAGGTATTGGTAGTGGTTGTTCTGTTTATAAGGGTAAAACTCTCTTCTCTCGCGTAATAGTAAAACATAAAAAAAAAAAAAAATTTATGATTCATATGAGAAAATATTATTTTAAAACTACTTTATAATCTCATACATATGCATGAATTTAAAGATATACAATAATATGCATAATATAATTTTTATATATATAATTTAAATATTATTGATAGTCATTTTCATATTTTATTAAATCTTAAAAAAATTTCAAGGATATTATTAGGTATAAAATATAAATTGTCTATTATTTTTAATTATTGTGAAACACTTTTTTTTTTTTTTTTTACGATTAAATTATTTTAGGCTCTTTAGTTTTTGTACTAAATAACTCACTTTAATAAATATTTATGAAGTGTAACCACATTTGATTCTAAAATTAAGAAATAAATTTTTTTAAAAATAAATAATTTATGACACATGGTGCAAAATTAGAACTCTATTTTGAAATTTTAATTTGAGTTTCTCTCAAGTTCACCTATTATTATATATATAGATTTTGAATAATTTTCTATTTATAACCTTTCAACCATGGAGGTGATTGTCTTTTTAGAAACAAATACCAATTAAATGAATCATAAAATTAACACAAAAGATTTGTCACCTTAATCATATTATCATAATAATTTCAAATGGTGTACGAGCAAGTAGTTAAGAATCCATTAGGTCTAACCACTATAATGGTGGGTGGAATATTCTCATGGATTTTTGCTCATTTTTTGTTAAGAGATATTAGGTTGTAACTCGTCTTATATATACACGTAAACATTCAACAACAGTGATGACACGATGATTTTAATTAGCTTAGTAAGTTTGTCATTTTAATTTTTGCACTGAGTATTATGAATGCATCACTTAGCACCAAAATTGTTTTTGAAAATAAATTGGACATGTAACGCAAAAATAGATTACAAGTAGAAACTATTTTAGATTCGATAAAAATAATTTCATTAGAAGATAAAAAAATGAAATTCAAAATTTAAATTACTAAAAACCTAACCCACAATATAATATAGGATGGATGGAAATGGAATTGGATATATTAGATTATATGCTGTTGCTTTGTCCATCTATGTACGCCAGGTCCATAATCAGTCACACCAAGTATCTTCTTTAGGACTTTTCTCATAATAATCACCCAAATAATGTTGGTTGATAGGCCTGTCATTTTCTTTGTGCCTCACTCAAAATCTCCCATCATTTATAATCATATATAGGGTGTGTGAGGTGCACCAAACATTCCTTAATTAAAAAAAATAAAAAATAAATAAGGTTTATAGCTATCAAATTCTTGGAAGTCATTTCATATATATATATATATATATATATATATATATATATATATATTAGCAACGAATACATTGACACAGAGACTTTGCCCATAGCTGAACATTTTTTTCAATCTTAGAGCTATGAAAGAGAACCAATTGGGTATTGTTTAAAGGACACGAGTTAAGAAGAGAATATAACTTGAAATAAGGATTATGGCAATATCTAGATTCCCGCATATGCCCCTGCCATTTCTTTCTAGTCATCTGACTTTACAATGCGAAGAGCCCTGTAAACATACCAACTGAGAGGTCAGTACCTTAAAAAAAAAAAAAAAACTCGAAATGGAGATATTTAATTCGAGCTTCAAGGTCATCAATCTAATATTGGCATGAACACATGCATTACTAGAAATTGTGATGTTTTTTTTTAAATTTTTTTTTAACTTGTTTCCGTGTTTAATATGTTGCCAAGTGAATATCATTCTACTAAAAATTGAAGTCATGTTTCTCCTAAAAGATGGTGTTTTATCATTTTGACACAATAATTAATAATTTATAAACAGAATGATTAGGATGGAGTAAATGAATTTACAAACTTACTCTAGTATGTCTTCAAACCATTGAAACCATGATGTGGCCTTTTCCTTAGCATTGTCCACGGCTGTTGACACAGAATTTGGTAAATCTTGTACCGTTAAGGCAGCCTGGTTTACGTGATCAATTGCAGTTTGCACTGGATTTTCATCAGCCAATACCGAGTGGATTGATAAAAAAGGCACCAAAGAAAGTACCAAAACAACAACAGCTATCTTTGCCATCACTAATTCCTTCCACCACAATATAAACAAAATTACTTGCTCTTGCTACCTGTTGGCTTCGTGTGTGGAACGCAAACCTGTCCACGGCTCAAGTACAGAGAGAGAGAGAGAGAGAGAGAGAGAGGAAAATAAATTTGATGTTCTTATAAAAAAATTGTAACTCACGTAAAACTCTATACTATAATGATATAATGATAGGTTAGCCAAGAATGTGCTTGTATATATACACAGAGTAGGATCAACAGCCAAAGCCTGCTTAAAAAACGAATATGTAATTTTTGGAATAGTTAGTTTTCTTTTCCTTCATTAGGGGTCTAGGTTACAAACAGATAAATACAGGTATGGCATGGTTCGGCCTTAATTTGACACGTATTGAGTGGGATTAGAGGTTAAAAGTATGATAATTCTGGGTTAGGTAGTTTGTTTTCTATTTCCTTGATTAGTGTTTTAGTGTTAGAAAGCAAGTTGCAAACCTGTTTAAATTGTGGTTTGCAGCTTGGCTGCTTGTTAATGTAGTTCTAGATCAGTAGTGGTTTGGTGATTAAATTTTCTCATTCATCAATAAAAAGAAATTAGTGGTGTGGTTAATTGGGTTTTAATTGGAGTTGTCAATGGACAAAAGAAAGAACTTAACAGAATAGGAAATTCATTGGTATATAATATTCACATTAAAGATATATTTGGACTTGGGTAAAATGCAAAACTGACCTTCTAAGTTTCTAAGTAGTGAGTTGTCTGGATGTCTGGGCTGTAGGGGGCATCTAAGCTTGGATATTCTCGGTTGCGGTACAAACATTGCTCGTGACCTCCATATTAGCCATCTCTACATGGGAGTCAATCACCCGTACCAGTTCCCTCATACTAGGGATATCTTCCTCATCGACGGCGTCAACTTGACTTTGAATAGGTGGTGGATGGGCTGGGTAGGGGATCTGCTCGGGATTCCTCAGTGGCGAATCCTCGGCCACTCCCATTGCTTGGAGGGCGGCCAACCATCCTTCCCTGAACCCATCATGCTGGGCTTGATGGACGATAGGCTTCACAGAATTTTCAGCTTCCGTGAAACCTATGTTGTACCATTTATCCTCGTAGGCTTCCAAGGATGTTTTAGGTCAACAATTTGATCGGCTTGGGCCAAATTTAGGCTATTTGCCATTGCCAGTTTGAGCTCAGCCTCCTCCAGTTTAGCCCCCATATTCGTCAACTTGCTTTTCGCCGCCAATCGGGCTTTCTTGGTAGCTTGCGCCTTCTTCTTAGAAATAGCAGCAGCTTTGCTTTTCTCCTTGGCTGTGGCCTCAGCAACATCCTTCAAAGCCTTTTCCCGGTCAACAGCCTCGGTAGCCTCTTTTAACGTCCCATCAATTACGCAAGCCAGTTGTGCGGCCTGAATACATGATAATGATAAAACGATAAGTAAAGACAAGAAAAACACATCCATTGCTACACATGAAAAAGACGAGATAGCAAATTACTGCAATGATGTGCCATTGCAGCCGCCTAGCTAGCGACTCGTCGTCACCATCTGAGAGGAAGTGAGCATCCTTGGGCAAAAAGAGGCCCTGTGCTAGGCTCTGGGCAACCCACCCCACTTCGCCCTATGCCCACGTTCGCACACTAGCAGTCACCGACAAAGGCTTGTTGCCTAACCTAAAGATGGGTTGACAACCTGCCTTGGGCTGGGTAGAAGACGCCATATTGGTCCCGACCTGGACTGTTAGTTGAGAAACACCAATCGGCTTCTGGATCCTGGGCCCACCTGTTGCTCGGGGCGAGGTCTTCGATAGAGTGTCACCCGGGATGATAGTGGTTTTCTCAGTGGTGTTCTTCCTTCTCTTAGCCTCACCAGCAGGAGGAATCTGACCCTTTCCTCAGGGAAGTTGAGGTTGAGCCACGGGGCTAGTACTAGGCTAAAACCGATCAAGGGTCATCACTCTCCGCTTTACTATCTTCTCTATTTGGTCGACCTGGGCGCCCAAGGGACTAATTGGCTTGGCTGCTCCTGGCTCGGCTACTAGGGCGGGGGTTTCGGACTGCTCAACGGCTACGTGGACTTTGCAATTTAGGGACACATGCTCGGCAGACTCATCTCTCACCTGCGCAAGATTGTCCATGGTAGTGTAACGAGGGCCAAGGTCTCGAGCTGCACTAGTAGTGAGCGTAGGAGGGAGGAAGTTTGCGTGTCGAACATCTATATATGATAAGAGCAGACTATCTACTAACAGCGCTTGGCTGAATGATTGCTAGGTAGTATACACTGGGTTGATGCTGAGTATCAAATGGGATGCACGCAGTTGTCCATTGTCGTGCACAAAAATCTCTGATCTAAGTACAAAATTGAGATCTCGCACGTGTACAACTTGGAGATTTGGTTGAAACCTTTTTGATTCTACAGCAAATCAACAAAAAAGATCGATTAGTACGATACGCAAACAACTAAGAGATGTAAAACTAAAGCAAATGGGGGTTCTCGGTACCGATCAACATCACGTGGCGAAAGCGGGCAAAGTAGCTCATCGGCAAGCCAGTTGCCATGCACCCGAACAAACTCTCCTGTCGAGTTTTTATTGGAGTCGGGCAGACAGGATATAAGCTCGACCCGCATATCTCTAGTCTTTAAATAATAATCACTTGTAATTTTGCCACACAATTTTGCTGCACAATTTATACATGAAGTTGATGTCATGATGGTTCAATTGTAACCCGAACATTTGATTTAGTTGGCTAACACAACTAATAACTCTATAGAAATTGGGGGGAAGTTGGTCGGGGCATAAGCCATAAAACCTTAGGGTACTTATAATCAAAGGGTCCATAGGAAATCTAACACCACCCTTGAGTATGGACGTCAACGAAAAGAACACAACGTTCAAACCAGATGCCCTCTCAAGAGCGATGTCACCCTCGTGACAGTTTGCAATATCGACATCTCTTGGGACACCAAAGACCTCTCTAAAATTGGCCAAGGTAGCCCCATGAGTAATGAGGTGAGAAAATCCCATTTCTATATTATGGAATGAAGAACAATTGAAAAGAGTAAAAGGTAAAGAATACTTATTTTGGGCTCTAGAGAGTGAGGAACTAGAGTGGACTATTTACGCATAGGAGGATAATGCTCGGCAGGGAAGAGATTGAAAGAGACCATCATCGCCACTTAGATCACCCTTGATTTGTCCCCGGTAATCCACGCATTTAGCTTCTCGGATAACACTTGGCTCTTAGAATCCTTGATTTATAACCAGGAACCGAGCATGAATCAAAGGGGGGGGGGGGCTATTGTACGGGGTGTTACTCCCCCTCAAGCCCATTGTTCATAAAAACCCATCTTAATGGCGCCACATGTGTAAAACCTTGAACTTGTTGGACCTTGGGTCATGGGACATTGTGCGCAATGGTGTGTATTGTTAGGCCTACAAACTCAGCCCAGGCAAACCTTGACGCCCATCAAAAGCCCAAAAAACCGAGATAAAGCCATTTATTACATGAACGGCGAAGGTAAGATTCTATTTGGTCAGGGAATGCAGTTTCCCTGGAAGGTGAGTCCCAAGATGCTCGATATCGCCTAGAAAGTATCACTGCTGGGCATATCTTCTAACGTGGGAATCAGTTCCGATGCCACTCTCACTGCCTCTCACTCCCAACTAAACACCCATTTAAGGGTAATAACATTTTCCACTCACCACAAAAAGTAATCATAACTCTTCCACTAGTTTTAAACTATAAATAAGAGATGAGAATGAAGAAAGGGGGTTGGCAATCGGGGAAAGAACGCTGAGAAAAGAGGGTGATCATTCTGAGAGAGAAAGGGAAAGCAATTCTAAAAGGTCTAGGGAGGAGTGGGGAAAGCAAGGGTACTTGAGTTGCCGAGCATAGAACCGCCTATAGTAGGAAATCCAAAATCCACAAAACAAATAGATTGTGAGCCCAAATAGAGGTTAAGCCCCAAAACCATATTTTGGGTATGCACAGCTTGTTTAAAAATATACTAATATTGACTTGAAATTAGATAGTATAAGTTTGTAAATATGTTTATATGATATCAAATTATTATTTGTAGTTTATTGATTATATTAACAATCTATACATAATATAATAAGGATACAAAAATTTGTAAAGTGTAGTTTTACTATATATGGGAATATAATAAGTTAATCAACTCATGAACAAGATCAATCTAGTTTGGCAAGAAAATGAACCAAATTTGAACATACAATCTTGTTTGGTATTGAGCTTGACAAGGGCGACTCTACATTCAGCCTATGGGGGTTCAAATAAACCTCATTAACTTAGAAAAAAAAAATATTTAGGGAAAAATTAAACTTTATCACCCTAAATTATACACTTAATTACACTTTACTCTTTAAACTTTTTGAATGCACATTTTACACACTAAACTATAATAATTGTTAGACTTTGCACCCTAACATCAAGTTTGTTGTTAACTTGAATGAAAAAGTATGTCATAATGTGAAAAGACTCCATTGTTACTCTTCTAAATCCCTTAAAAATAAAGGATAAATTACACTTTACCACCCTAAACTATACTCTCTATTACACTTTGCACCATAGACTTTGGAGTTCCATCCAAGTTAACAACAAACTTGATATCGAGGTGCAAAGTGTATCAAAGATCATAGTTTAGGGTGCAAAATGTGCATTTGAAAATTTTAGAGTGCAAAGTGTAATTAGGGTTATAGTTTAGGGTGGTAATGAGTAATTAATTTCTTCAAAATTTAATTTTTTTAACCTCCTAAATAAATTTTGAATGCCCTAACCCTAAAAATTTCTAAAGCTTAACTACAATAAGCTTGAATATGATCATCTTAACTCTACTTTCACAATATTTTCACAATAAAGGTTAAGTAGCATGTTGTAACTGGTATTTATTTAGACCCAAAACTGACGTCTCTTTTTTATCTACAACAACATGCTACCTAGATGTTGTTGTGAAATTTTTGTCAAAGTGTTGTGTTAGTAGCACTAATTTTAAAATATTTGATTTTGGAAGAAAGAAAAAAATATTTCAAAATTTTTGCTCATTCATTAAAAAAAAAAAAAAAAAATCCATTTTCTCTAGGGCTTTAGCTTACTTTGGCATTGACATCATAATTGAGTTGTCTTTCCCTACATTTTTCTTCTTCATTAGCAACAAATTATACCACCGATACAGCCAATAAATTTTTATCTTTATCTGCATCTATGATTATTTTATCATTCTCTCTATTTCTCTTTCTTTCTCCCTTATATGTTTTCTTGGTTTTTCTCTCTATCCAGTCAAGTAGTTTGATAAGTCCTCTACATTTTTCCAAGTCCAAGAAGTTTTTTATTGCTTGTTCCAATTCTAGGATAGTAATCATGGGTGTGTATGGTTAAAAAGCCATACACTTTAAAAGCAAAAGCTGACATCAGTTATTATTCTTTATCTTAGTTTCAACATGTTGATCCCTAGTTCTACACCTAGATGTGTTATTATTCTTTTTTATCATATATTTCAATTTAATTGATATTACATATAAATATATGTATGGTCCATAAACTAGGTACAAGCCCAAGGCCAAGGCCCACGTAAGTCAGACCCTCCTAGAGTGTATTGATCAAGTGATGGGAGGTCCGAGAATGGTATAGTACAAACTGATACGAAGCATCACCAAGAACGTCATATAGTACCTTGGGGATATCTGTTCGCCGAGCATAGACTTGGAGGTTAGTGCAAGTTCCAAGGGGGTCAATTTAGAAATGTGTGGTGGGTCCCATCTGATCAGGAATATAGGTTAGAATGGGCGCCTCCATTTTGGGAAAAACCACCACTTATGATGGCAAACCCACTAAGGGAAGGCTATAAAAGGTGGAAGAGACGATGAGAACGGGGTTGGCAAATCTGGGAAAGAGAGAAAGATACACGAGAGGGGGGAGAGAGAGAAATAGTTAAGAAGATGCAAGCTCGGCACCTAATTTGAGACTTCATGGGAAACATATTGAAGGGGATAAGGACCAAGTAGGGTCATAAGCTCCTACATTTGGGCTGTTGGGCTGGCCTAATAATATTTTTAAACTATTAATGTACAATAGTTGTATTGTATACTAAATTGTATTTAGAATGAGTCCGAATTTGGTAAAGATTCAGTGTAAAACTCCATCTAATAAGAGATTAAACATCAAATTTTTTTACTTAAAACTGAATATATCCTGCCACATCTAATAACACCACATCCGTGTTTTACTTAAAACCTGAAATATAGTATTTATTGAGATATTATCCTATGTGATTAGATATATTTATGTTTTAGTAATAGGATGATGTAGCATGTCCATATTGAAAGATGTAAATCAAAGGGTTTACACCAAATCTTTGTAGAATTTAATCTCATTTAGAATACTACTTTAGATTATTGTGTGTGTCTATATATATATATATATAATATGGAAGTTGTATATAAAAAGAAATTAATCACTTCATTTTTTATTTGCCCCCTCTCTTATGACAAATTCCAAACTCCACCACTACTGAATCTCCAAGGGAAAAAAAAAAAAAAAATCCTGAAGTTGCTACTAGAGCTTAAACTCAACTGGCATTTGAAATAAAATTAACTGAATAAATTTAAACATCTAATACTTGGTTTAGCTCCTTTACCGTCTTAGAATTTGATGTCACCTTATATGCCATAGCATTGTCCATCAGTCCGTCTATAATTCTATATACGCCAGGTACATAATCAGGCACACCAAGTGCCTTCTTTAGGACTTTTCGCATGATAATTACCCAAATAATGTCGGTTCGTAGGACTACCATTTTCTTTGTGCTGCGCTCAAAATCTCCCATAATTTTTTCATTAAAAAAAAAAAAAAAATCTCTCATCATTTATAATCATGTGTCGGGTGTTATGTTTGTAAGTTGCACCAACCATTCCTTAATATTTTTTTTTTAAGAAAAGAAAAGAAAAGGTCATAGCTATGATAGTTTTGAAAGTCAATACGTGTGTGTGTGTATATATATATATATATATATTAGCGACAATTACATTGACACACTGACTTTGTCCATGTCTGAACATATTTCTCAATCTTAGAGCTGTGAAAGAGAACCAATTGGGTATTATATATTGCAGCTTAGGATGCCCCTACTAGTTGTTTCTAGTCATCTGACTTTATAATGCGAAGAGCCCAAGAAACATGTCAACCAACTGAGAGGTCAGTACCATAAGAAAAAAAGTATATACTAAATAGGAGATAGCCAATTCGAAATTCAAGGTAATCAAGGTCATCCTATATATGTTGGCATTAACACATGCATTGCTAGCAATTGTGATTTAAAAAAAAAAATCATTTTATGGTTGAGATTATCATCGTGAAACTGAGTTCATTTTAAAGTCACGTTTCATTGTTTCTCATGGTGTTTTATCATTTTCGCACAAAATAATTAATAATCTAAAAACAAAATAAATGGGATGGAATAAATTTATTTAAAAACTTACTCTAGTATGTCTTCAAACCATTGAAACCATGATGTGGCCTTTTCCTTAGCATTGTCCACTGCTGTTGACACAGAATTTGGTAAATCTTGTATCGTTGAGGCAGCCTGGTTTACGTGATCAATTGCTGTTTGCATTGGTTTTTCATCAGCAAACACCGAGTGGATTGATAAAACAAGCACCAAAGAAAGTAACAAAGCAACAACTGCAATCTTTGCCATCTCTAATTCCTTTAACAGCACTAGAAACAAAATTACTTGTCCTTGTTTCTGATAGGCCACAAATGCGTTGACCCCTAGTGATAAATTAATTTGATTAATTAGCCAAGTTATTAATTAATTAATTTAACATGCGAAGAGCGTGGTAGCACACACAAATCACCAATAAACTAAAGTATGCAGCGGAAAATAAATTGACACGGTGATTTGTTTATGAATGGGGAAAACCTACACGGCAAAAACTCTACCGTGTGATTTAAGGTCACCACTCCTGAAACTCCACTATTATCGCAACAAGCGGTTACAAGTAAAGGAATCCCAGTACCTTACCAACCTACAGTTGAACCCTTACCCCAATACCCGATTAGACTTATTTTGTAGTGACAGTTTCTCCATTTGATGCACGGCTCTCAGTACATGACTAACCAATTGCGCGGATCCCAGTACGCGACTTCAATTTACCAACTAGAGAGAGTTGCTGGCTGCAAAGTTCTTCAATTCATCTACATAATGAAGATCAAGAAGATGCTTGGTTACAAAACCCTACGGTGCACATTACACAGTAACTTCTTTACAATAAAAATGAACTAGGGCATGAACTTTGTCTCGGATCACAATTTGTTTGAACAAGGATTTCTCAATGCTTGAGCAACTTGTGTGCTTGTGCATTCTTCGATGGGCCTTAAAATAATCCTTTTATATGTCTAGAGTTAGAAAAAAAGAAGTCACAAAGACAAAAGAACGGATTGGAATCAAAACAGAACTTGGAATCTGTTTTCCATAAATCTCAACAGATAGAGGTGTCGAGGATCTGTCGAGAAGCTGTCGAGTCTCGGGATTGAAACAACTTCTTAAAACTCGATAGGTGCATGTGTCGATCTTAAGTGTCGAGCTTTAATAACTTGCACTTTCTACCTTGTTTCTTGGACAGATTTGATGACTTCAACACTTGATCTTGAAACACAGTTTTTTGAAGCGTTAAACATATTCTAATTCTACGCAATTACAAGCAAAGTGCGTTTTGTCAAAGGATAATCCAATTACATAAAATAATGACATATGCTCAAAACAACTTGAACCACATATGTCCTAACAATCTCCCCCTTCGGGAATCCGTGACAAAACCACAACAAACAAATGAAGATATGAGAGAAGTCATAAATCACTCAACTCATACTCACTTATTGAATACAATAAAATCTATCCTAATACAAACTCTTGAAAAACCTTGCAAGAAGAGAGTTTATGGAAAGTAGACTTTGACAACCAGTATTTCTGAAATACTTTTAAATAAAACACATCAAGGCATCTTTGTGTGATGCAGAAATAATAGATTGCATACAAAATATAAGAAACATGTGTATAAAGATAGAAAAGAAACAACATATGTAGAGGTAGGTGAAAGAAACATACATCAACATATATATATATATATATATATATATAAAGAAATAAGCACAATGAATGTCAATAAATGGTCACAAGATCGGGGTACATGAACAATGTATCTTTATAAGAAGGAAAAGAAAAGAAAAGAAAAGAAAAGAAAAGAAAAGAAATACATGTAATCCTCACTGCATCCCTCATAGCAACACTCTCCCTATCAAAAATGTACTTCCCCTAACAAAAATGTCCTATACAAGCTCTCCCCTTAAGTATGACTACTCTTATAACCTAAAACTACTCCCTCTTTTTGTCACGAGTGACAAAGGGTAGAATGTCAAGTAGACATCTCATCAGAAGAGCTAGCATCTCTATCATCATTATCTAAAGCATCATCGTCATCACCATCATCATCCTCAGTCTTAGAAGCCACATGAGGAGGTGGAGGAGAAGCCTCAGAAGTAAAGCCGCCCAGGTCGCCTGTTGCCTGGCAATGCGACCAACACGAACGTTCACCTAATACAACTCTGTAGAGAGCGTATCGAGGCAAGCATCTATGCGCTGAAACTGTGACATGATGTCTCCAAGTGACACATCGCTCGAGGAAGAGGAGGGAGCAAAAGTGGCTCTAGCGGATCTGGATGAAGCCGAACAGGAGAAAGGAGCTGTTGAATCCTTCTGTCTCGACCTGAACTGCACCTCACTACGTTTTACGATAGCGGCGTCTATGGCAGCCATGACATGGAAGGGGTTGGACGAAAGAAACAGGACGGAGAAGTGGCGAAGAATCCTCGTGATAGCAGAAGGAAAGATAAGCTTATCACGGGTAGCCTTATCCCTATAGACATCAATGATAGAGAAGATGAAGTGTGAAGGAAAGTCTATAGTAAGGTGTTCTAAAAGAGACAACAAAAACAGAGCACGATGCTCTGTAATGGAGTTGTAGTGAGAGAGAGGGTGCAAAAAAAAAGTTATCACCATGTTCAGGAAACGACAACCTTTAGCAAAAGGCCTACATCGACGTCACACAGTGACTCACAACCTTGATTGTGAATGACATAGGGTAGGTTAGTGTCGGCAAAGTCTGCCAGAATAACTTGGCATTTCGAATGAACACTTCATTTAGAAAAGTTCTCTGAGAAGTCTTGTTGGGCTTTCTCATCACAGAACCGAATAGAAAGAGGAGTAGGATCAGAAGATGAACAGCCCCTAGAACGAAGAGGGTTCTGGGACGGAATTGATTTATGTTTAGGTGCCATAGACACTACTAACGCAAACAGAAAGAAAGGGAGAAAGAGAGAACCAAACAGAAAAGTTCCAAAACAGTTCAATCTATGACAAGTATATTGAAAAGAAAGAACGTATGCATGAGAAATGCATGAATATGTGACATGCAACATAAAAAGTATCATGGGCTTAGCCCAATCCAATCTTACTAGTACGCAACAAAATTGCACACATCTAAATGCATGAAAATGTTGTTAGAATGCTAATGTGATGCAATGCATGTAGTTTTAACGATCAAATCTACAAAACCAACCCAAAAATTTCAATAAACATTCATCAATTTTGAAAAACCCCAAAATTTTGAAAAAACCTCAAAACCTAGGTTTTAAACATGAAATGCATGAAGAATGAGAGATTAGAAGCTTACCAAGAGAAGAAGATCTTGAAAGAAAGCTTGAAGAAGCCTTAGGAAGAGGTTTAGAGTGAGTGAAGGAGGTTTTGGAAGAGAGAACACAGAGGTATCGAGAGAGAGATTGAGAGAAATGAGATCAAAATCGCGCTGAACATATATATAGAAGTTCAGTAATTCTCGACAGCTGCAGGTATTGAGAGGTGTTGAGACAGCTGTTGAGGTAGGTGTCGAGAAGAACAGCTTCGACAGATATAGCCATCGAGAAGGTGTCGAGAATGAAGGATCAAACACCAAAAGAATCTCAATCGATCCATCAGTTGTTGAGAAGCTATCGAGAGGACAGAAAGTTTTTCGATCAATCCACCAGGTGTTGAGAAGCTGAGAAGCTCGACAGATAGACAGGTATTGAGGATGTGTCGAGGAGGTATTGAGCTGGCTTCAAAAAGCAGTTTTTCGAGAAGAGAAAAACACAAATATGAATGCAATCATGCATGCAACTTAACCAATGATCCAATCAACACATTAAGCTCTTAAAATCATCTCTCAACAACAATTTTAAGCACATGGATCCCAAAACACACACACACACACACACGCACACAATAAACAAGTCTAACCAATTTTATATTTTAAAAATAAGTTATAACAGTTTAGTGAGTATACATTAACACATGTAAACCTTGTGATAACCAAATTACATTGTACTTGCACATGTATCAAGAATAACAAAGAATATTGCGTGTTGTGTGTGAAAAACATTGCAAGATTGCATAAGTATCTCAAAGTAATGATGATTTGAGATATGAGAAAATTACTTTAACTCACACACAATCATAACTGTTTGATGGGGACTATCACCTTCGAAGTATATCTTATAACTCCCACATCTCCTAGAAAACACACTTGCAATCATATTTTAAAGCATTTTGTTTTTTTTGCTTTTATTTCTTTGCATATTTTCTTTTATTGAGCATATCATGCATGGGCATATAAGAGAGAAAAGAAATACCCAATTATGTTAAGTTTTTTGACATTGCACTTTTGCTATGTCGAAGCATTCAGATGTCATTTCATGATTGGCTGGTAACAGTGGTGAGATGGTTATTTATGCATTTCTCTTATGATTTTCTAGTCCTACCCGTCAAAAAGAGTGATACGAGTGTTAAGTATAAGGGATCACTTAACCTTACTCATCACAAGCAAAGAGCCACAAAGCTCACTTGCTTAGTTGTGCATAAGGATGCTCACCTAAGCTACAAGAGATACAAAATTTAGAAAAACTCTGTTTCAATGGCCATTTTAAGGTTCACAAGAACCAATGTACACAAACACAAACTGTTTTTGTATTTTTCAATTTTTCAATTTTTTTATGTGAAGAGCAAAAAAAAAAAAAAAAAAAAAAAAAACAAAACAAAACTAAAAACACACAAACAAAAACATGTTTAAAGAAAGCAAAACAATGCATAAAACTAAACTGACTCAAAACAGTAAAGCAACACATAAAAGTAATGCAACAACAAAAACAACAAGACGGGGAGAAAGAGAAGAAGTAAACAAAATCACTTAGAGCCCTTTTCCTTCCACACCTTAGAAGAACCTTTCCTTTTTGCCAAACCTTGAACTGGTGTAGAGGGGGAATGATTGAAACTGTTCAAGTTCGAAAGGAATATGAGGGCTTTGAGTAGATCTCCAAGTAGAGCAAGAGAGATTTGAAGCTGATTCTGGTTCGTAGATGCTGTCATGCCATTGCTCTGTTGAGTGGCTAACCACTTATAGCAATTTGGTTGAGTATGACCGGCAATACTACAATGATAACAAAGATACTGCTTCTTTTGTTTAGGCTTTTGAGAGATAGCCTTCTTAGTTCTAGGGTTTTTAGTTTCCCTCTTCTCAAGATTAGGGGATGCTCCTAAGATGGACTTACCCTTGTCTAAGTTTTCATTTGCTAATTCAGTTTTAACATCATTGTTCTCAATTTTAATGTTATTAGTAGGAGGAACAAAAATAGTAATACTAGCAGAAGGAGTATTAGAGAGAGAGAATTCATACCCCAATCTTGTTTGATCCGAAGCAGATTTCTGAATGCTGAGCATCTCATCCAGCTTTACACTTAACCTGCCCTCCAATTGTGCTCTAACTTGAAATAGCTTCGCTTCAAGCTTCTTGGTCTTCTTAGCCAAGAAATTATTCTCGAATCTCAGTACCCCAATAGTCTAATTTGCTTCATCAAATTTAGTGGAAAGCTCATCTCTGTCAAGTTTCACATCACTGAGCTTCTTGGTGGCCAGCCTATAGAGTTTCTCATGCTTCTTAGAAAGCTTGTGTAATTTCTCATAAACAGTATGGATATCATCTTGGTCATCCATAGTTTCAAACTTAGCATCCACCAATTCTTTTTCTTCATCTACTTCTTCAGTAATCCCTTCAGTAGGATTAACAGTGGCAGTGAAGGCATTCAAAATTCTATCATCTTCATTATCGAAATCATCCTCGGGCTTAGTGTCGGTCAAGGTAGCAGCAAGTGCCTTGCTCTTCCCAATGCTCTTGAGATATGTGGGACACTCTTGTTTCATGTGTCCGAATCCTTGACACCCGAAGCACTTAGGTCTAGTGGGAATAGTGTACTGACTGCCATCCTTGATATCCTTCTTCCCTTTATCTAGGCTCTTAAACTGTGAAGAACTAGATTGCCTACGGTCCTTGTTGAAGCCTTTTCCATTAGCATTTTTCATAAATTTCTTGAATTGCCTGGTAATGTAGGACTTCATCTTAGAATCTTCATCGTCGGAAGACTCATCTGTGTCACTGCTCTTAGCCTTTAGTGCCACGCTCTTGTCTTTACTCGACTTGCCAATCCTTGTTAACCCTAGCTCGTAGGTTTGTAGATTACCAACTAGCTAAGTCAGAGGAATCTTGTCAATATCCTTTGATTCCTCTATTGCTGTGATCTTGGCATGGAATCTCTTGGGCAGAGATCTGAGCACTTTTCTCACTAACTTGGGTTCAGAAATGGTTTCCCCAAAATTGAAAGCTGAGTTCACTATGTCTTTGAGCTTTGCATAGAACTCATCGAATGACTAATCTTTCTCCATCTTAATTTCTTTGAAGCTTGTAGTGAGCCTCTGTAGTTTTGAATCCTAGACAGCCTTTGTTCCCTCATAAGTTGTCTGAAGAATGGTGCATGCTTCCTTAGTAGTTTTCGTGGAGGAAATCTTCTTGAACTCCTTATTGGTGATCGCACTGAATAGGGCATTCAATGCTCTGCTGTTGAAATTAGCCGCCTTGATCTTGGCATCATCCCAATCGGCTGGCGCTTCTGTAGGCTTGGTCCAGCCTAACTTCACAGCTTGTCACACCTTCTCATCTAGTGAGTTCAAGAAAGCTCTCATGCGTACTTTCCAGTATGCATAGTTAGTACTATCAAACAATGGAGGTATAATAAGAGACTGGCCTTTATCTATGACAAACATGGGTCAATGGATCACACACAAGGACTAAATCCTAATTAGAGTGTGCCTGCTTTGATACCACTTGATAGGCCACAAATGCGTTGCCCCTAATGATGAATTAATTTGATTAATTAGCCAAGTTATAAATTAATCAATTTAACATGCAAATAGCGTGGTGGCACACACAAATCACCAATAAACTAAAGTATGCAGTGGAAAATAAATTGACACGGTGATTTGTTTACGAATGGAGAAAACTTACACGGCAAAAATCCCATCGGGTGATTTAAGGTCACCACTCCCGAAACTCCACTATTATCACAACAAGCGGTTACAAGTAAAGGAATCCTAGTACCTTACTAACCTACAGTTGAACCCTTACCCCAATACCCAATTGGACTTGTTCTGTAGTGATAGTTTCTCCTTTTGATGCACAACTCCTAGTACGTGACTAACCAATTGCGTGGATCCCAGTACGCGACTTCAATTCACCAACTAGAGAGAGTTGTTGGCTGCAAGGTTCTTCAATTCATTCACATGATGAAGATCAAGAAGATGCTTGGTTACAAAACCCTACGGTGCACATTACATAGCAACTTCTTTACAATAAAGATGAACTAGGGCATGAACTTTGTCTCAGATCACAATTTGCTTGAATAAGGATTTCTCAATGCTTGAGTAACTCGTGTACTTGTGCATTCTTTGACGGCCTTTAAAATAATCCTTTTATATGTCTAAGGTTAGGAGAAAAGAAGTCATACAGACATAAGAACGGATTGGAGTCAAAACAGAACTTGGAATCTATTTTCCATAAATCTCGATAGATAGAGGTGTCGAGGATCTGTCGAGAAGATGTCGAGCCTCGGGGCTGAAACAGCTTCTTAAATCTCGATAGATGCATGTGTCGATCCTAGGTGTCGAGTTTTAATAGCTTGCACTTTTTAGCTTGTTTCTTGGACAGATTTGATGACTTCAATACTTGATCTTGAAACACAGTTTCTTGAAGTGTTAAACATATTCTAATTCTACCCAATTACAAGTAAAGTGCGTTTTGTCAAAGGATAATCCAATTACATAAAATAATGATATATGTTCAAAACAACTTGAACCACATATGTCCTAACAATTTCTGGTTGGCTTTGTGTGCAGAGCGCAAAAGTAAAGGTCTAAGGCTTGAGTACCAAGATAGAGAGACAGAGAGAGAAAAGAAAGCAAATTTGATGTTTTTCTAAAAATTGTAACTCTGGAAAATTAAAAACTCTAATCTATAATTGAAAAGTGTTGTTCAATTATATAATGATAGATGAGTCAGTCAAGAATGTGCATATATACATAAGCGGTGTAGGATCAATATATAGCTGAGCTTGTTAAAAACGAGTGTATAATTTTTGGAATAGTCTGTTGTCTTTTTCCTTTATTAGGGGTTTAAGTGAAAAACAGAGAAACACAGGTGGGGCATGGTTCGGTCTTAATTTGACACATGTTGGGTTTTAGCTTAGAGGTTGCAAGTATGATAATTCTGGGTTGGTTAGTCTATTATCTATTTTCTTAATTAGTGTTTTAGAGTTAGAAACCAAGTTGCATCCTTGTTTAAGTTGTTGTTTGTAGCTTGGCTGCTTGTTAAGTAGTTCTAGAGTTGTGGTGAGGTGATTAAATTTCCTCTTTAATGGACAAAGAGAAACCACTAGCATGGTTGGGTTTTAATTCGACTTGTCAACGGACAAAAGAAACAACTTAATAGAAAATGCAGTTCATTGCTAATATTTGTGCTAATACCAATTGTCGGTATCCTTGGAGTGAGATTTGGTGCAATATGCAATTGCATCATGCAATTAACTCCATTTTCTTTGCAATTTTTTTTACATTCTTAACTTCCTAACTTAAAATTTTTACTTCTTTTTTATATATATTTTTATTTAATGGTTGAGATTGAAAGTTTCTTTTTTCAACTCTTAATCTCAACCATTTATTGCAATTGCATTATAGGGTATTGCACTTGATCTCAATCTGATCCCCCTATCTAGTCACACACTAAACATTATTGATTCTGCAAGTTTCGTCTTTGAGTGCCAATGCATTAACCCTAGGGTGACAAAGTAGCCACGTCAACACATGTCAGCTGGATATTGGCCACATTAGCTATCCAACACAATATCAAGTCATTAGGCGACATCAACATTAATGATGATGAGATGGTCTTACTTATGTGATTGAGGTGGTCATCTTAGCTTTTACACTGAGTACTGTGAATGCACACTTAACACCAAAATTTTCAAAAAATTAAATTGGACATGTAATGCAAAATTAGATTACAAGTAGAAACTATTTTGGATTCGATATTAATTTAAATGGAAGATAAAAAAATCAAATTCAAAATTTAATTTACTAAAAACCTAACCCACAATATAATATAATATAATATAGGATGGATGGAAATGGAATTGGATATATTAGCTTATATGCTGTTGCTTTGTCCATCTATATACGCTAGGTGTAACACCCCAAATATTTGTTTTTAAGCAATTTTTTCCAAAGGAAATAATATCTAAATTGGACTTTATTTTTATCAGTGTGGTTAATTATTTTGTGGAGGACTTATGAATACTTAAGTAATTTATGGGGCTAGATGAAATATGGGAGGAACCTTAAGGGTGGAGTGGTAATTAAACTCAAGACATTTTTGGGGCACAATGGTAATTAAGCTTTTCAACTTAAGTCACCCCCCCTGTTCTTCCTTATTTCACATTAAAATCCCTCTCCCTCTTGACCAACTGCCTCTTCTCTCTGTTTCTCCATGCTTCTATCTCACCCACCCACTGAAACACACACAAACACACTCTAGCTCCCATCTCCTTCATCATTTCTTTCCCCTCTCTAGTCGAAATCTCTCCATTAGGAAGGATTATGTCTCTATTGGTTTTCCTAGTAGCTAAAACTCCATGAGGTTTTGGGGTGGATCAAACCCAAGGTAAAAATATGAATCTTCTCTCTATTTCTTCCATGAAATACTTTGGGTTTTGTTATTTTATGATGTTTATGGTATATACTTGATGGGTTTGGTGAATAATGGAAGATTAGAGGGTTAAGATGATTTGGGTAGCAATTGTTTTGTTTAAATCCAAAAATTTCAGTTCATTGGTGGGTTTTTGCTTTAATGGGATGATTTGGTTTTACTATGGGTATTTATCCTATTTTGTTTGTATTGCTCTTTGATGTTGTGGGTTTTGTTTTTGGGGGTTGTTTTATTGAGTTGTTGGGTCATTTAAGACTTTATTTGAAAGCTATTAATTTGATGAGGTGAATTGGATGTTATGTTTGGCAACCATGTGAGTTGGGTTCTTGGGAAATCATATGGGTTCTTGATTTATGTTGAGGATTGGATTTATTTTTGAAAGTGAGTTCCTTGCATTTTGGGGAAGGATTTTGACATGAGATAGTTGATGGTATTGACTATGAAATTGTTTAATTGATATGTACATTATGCTTGTTGCATGCCAACTGTTCGATAAATTGCCTATATGAGTCATGGGATTGAATTTCTTGAATTGTGTTGTGATGGTTGTCATTTTAGGTTATGGATTATAATCCTAGTTGTTTATATGAGATTTTGGGTTTGATTCCTTATTTTTAATATGCTTTAAATCTGGTGGTTTTAATGTGAGTAAATTCTCAAATAATTTGGGCTAGTCTTACAACTATAGCAATTTTCTAAAGCTGTCATGAAAGATTTGAGTCAGCCGCAATGCGTGATTTTTAATAAATTATAGAAAAAATCTTTTTGAGCTGAATTTTCTGTGGTACATACTAGACATATAAAGGCTTCTCCCTATTTAATTTCAAGCTTTTTGGATAACTTTTCATGGACCAAAAGGTTTTTACAAAAGGGCTAACCTGCTGTGTAGTGAATCTGAAAGTATGACGAGTATGTTGGGATTTTGTAGAATTTAATTGAAACTTTGGCTTGTAAATTCTTACATTTTATTCGACGTGTGTTTTACTTAGTTAACTTTAATAATGGTTTGGTTTAATCTCTTACAATAGTGTATTATAAGGCTTTGATTGTGTTGTAGTCCTATGAGTTTCTGAGATGCTTGTTTGGTTCCCTTTTGGGTAGGGGTACTTGTCTTGGGCTGGTCAAGCTAAGCTTTAGGGCCTTAGGTTTGATTTTTGAGGGAATCCCTTTCGATTTATGGAGGCATATCTGATAGTGTAACTTTGTAGTAGGCCTTGTTATTAATAGGTTTGATACTTGTGTTTCTAGGTTCCAAGGTACTTGGTGATGGAACTAGTAACCTGATTGGTTGAATGTGGTGTCCGGTTGAGGTAAATTTGAAATGGACCGCTGAGGTAAGTAGCCTTTTAATGGGATTTTTGGAAAATAATCATGTTTCATAAATGTTGGTTTTAGGGTCAAACATATTTTGGAAAATTATATATGGATATATGTTTTCTTAAAAGTATTGTGTTGTGACCCTATTATATATTATTATATGTGAAAAGTGCATCATTTTGGTATTGCATTTGGGGAAATGCATGAATTATTGATATGGAAAAATGAGCATCTTTTATTTAATCTTTGATAAGGAAATCATGGATATTATGGTATATTAGAAAATTAAAGATGCTTATCTTGTCTTGTTATGTGGGAAATTGATAGAAAACCTTTTTGACAAGAATGAAATTGAAAACCTTACAAACTTTGTGGAAGTTAGATTATTTAAGTTATTCTGAAACTACTTGGATATAAAATATGTGTTTCAAAGTATGTGTAACTTGTGAATTTAATGTGGTTTTAACACCATGTCATGTGTGATTTCTCAGTGATCACCAGATTTGGTTTTCGTAGTCTTTGTGACAACAGAATCAAATTCAGGTCAGTGCTCTTTCACTTTGAATGACGCGTTCTTCCTTGTTGCCCATGGGGGGAAGAGGTTCCTTGATTGTGTGTGGTTGAGGCTGTTACCCATAGGGCCAAAAGACCACATGCAAGAGAGGTCCTATTTGACGCGCTCTCTTTGCTGTCCATAGGGAGAGAGAAATACTTTGAGGGTATGGGTGCAGCTGCTGTCCATAGGGCCAAGAGTCTGCATACCAGAGAGGACAATATCATGCCAATTGTGAATGAGTGGATCCCCTGACCGGTCTACGTGGTAATATGATATATTTGTGATAAAATTATTGTACGTTAGATTTTATGGCTTTAGAAATTATATTGTTAATGCTCACAGATTAGAATATGTAGTTTCGTGGTATTATTTTGAGAAACTTTGGGTTTCATTGTTTAATCATTCTTGTTACATTATTATTGAAAATGATCTTGCAGTATTCAGTTAGTAATTTCCCAAACTAAAACATATTTTGCAAACTGTTTATAATCATGAAACTTGCATTTTCTCCAGCCCCATTAATTATGCTACTTACTGAGCTTTAGCTCATCTTACTCTCCAACAGTTTTTCAGATAAGTTTGTTATACCTTGGGCATGGAGCTTGTTTTATTGGTGGTGATTGGAGCATTATGCTAATTGAGAGATTTATACTATGATTGGTTGGTGACTCAACTTTCTAAATTTATTGAGGCTATAGTTAATTCTATCGGAGGTTGGGCCCTTGAGGTTTGTTAGCCTTGGGTATGGTAGGCATAGATTCTATCATCGTGGTTGCCTATCCTAGGAAGGATTGTGATTTGATGTTGATCTATTTGGAGTTTTGGAATTTCGTGTATATTTGGAGACATTATTTGTAATTTGTATTGTTTGTAAAAGTGTTATAGAGCTCTGACGTGTATTGTGGAGAGATCAATATATTTATTTACTTTGTGAATGGGAAAAAGAAAGAAAAAGAAAAATCCCATACAGGTTCTCTTGAAGCCTCGGCTTTTCATGCTTTGGACTCTTTTGGGTTTGGGGCGTGACACCAGGTCCATAATCAGTCACACCAAGTACCTTCTTTAGGACTTTTCTCATAATAATCACCCAAATAATGTTGGTTGGTAGGCCTATAATTTTCTTTGTGCCTCGCTCAAAATCTCCCATCATTTATAATCATGTATCGGATGTTATGTGTGTGAGGTGCACCAAACATTCCTTAATTAAAAAAAATTAAATAAATAAGGTTCATAGCTATCAAATTTTTGGAAGTCATTTCATACATATATTAGCAACGATTACAGTGACACAATGACTTTGCCCATAACTGAACATTTTTTTCAATCTTAGAGTTATGAAAGAGAACCAATTGGGTATTGTTTGAAGGACACGAGTTAAGAAGAGAATATAACTTGAAATAAGGATTTTGGCACTATCCAGATTCCCACAGTTTAGGATGCCCCTGCCACTTCTTGAATTCTTTCTAGTCATCTGACTTTACAATGCGAAGAGCCCTGGAAACATACCAACCAACTGAGCGGTCAGTACCATTAAAAAATATACTCGAAATGGTGATAACCAATTCGAGCTTCAAGGTCATCAATTTAAGATTGGCATGAACACGTGCATTACTAGAAATTGAGATTCTTTTTTTAAACTTGTTTCCGAGTTTAATACGTTGCCAATTGAATATCATTTTACTAAAAATTAAAGTCATGTTTCTCCTAAAAGATGGTATTTTATCATTTCGACACAAAATAATTAATAATTTATAAACAAGATGATTAGGATGGAGTAAATAAATTTACAAACTTACTCTAGTATGTCTTCAAACCATTGAAACCATGATGTGGCCTTTTCTTTAGCATTGTCCAAGGCTGCTGACACAGAATTTGGTAAATCTTGTACCGTTGAGGCAGCCTGGTTTACGTGATCAATTGCAGTTTGCACTGGGTTTTCATCAGCCAATACCGAGTGGATTGATAAAACAAGCACCAAAGAAAGTACCAAAACAACAACAGCTGTCTTCGCCATCACTAATTCCTGCCACCACAATATAAACAAAATTACTTGCTACCTGTTGGCTTCGTGTGTGGAACGCAAACCTAAAGGTCCACTGCTCAAGTATACACAGAGAGAGAGAGAGAGAGAGAGAGAGAGAGAGAGAGAGGAAACTAAATTTGATGTTCTTATAAAAAATTGTAACTCACGTAAAACTCTATACTACAATGATATAATGATAGGTTAGCCTAGAATGTGCTTAAGTAGGATCAACAGCCAAAGCCTGCTTAAAAAACGAGTATGTAATTTTTGGAATAGTTAGTTTTCTTTTCCTTCATTAGGGGTCTAAGGTTTTTTTTTTTGGGGCTGAAATTAGGGGTTTAAGTTATAAACAGATAAATACAGGTGTGGCATGGTTCGGCCTTAATTTGACACATATTGAGTGTTAGCTTAGAGGTTACAAGTATGATAATTTTGGGTCTGGTAATCTGGTTTCTATTTCTTTGATTAGTGTTTTAGCGTTAGAAAGCAAGTTGCAAACCTGTTCAAATTCTGGTCTGCAGCCTGGCTGCTTGTTGACGTAGTTCTAGAGGAGTGGTTTGGTGATTAAATCTTGTCATTCATCGATGAAAAGAAACTAGTGGCGTGGTTAATTGGGTTTTAATGGACCTGTCAATGGACAAAAGAAACAACTTAACAGAACAGGAAATTCACTATTTATATTCGTGTTAAAGATATATTTGGGTTTATATGATTTGGTGCCATACTTGTAGTCTAATATTTAACTGTACCTAACCCTAGCTATGATAGTCTCAATATATTTACTATAATTAGGGTCCTTGTACATATATTTCATCGCAGGATAAAGATGTAGCTGTTTAAGGATTTAAACTGTAGATGTAGGCTTAGGGTTGGTTGGATGGAGCATATAGGCAACTAAGACAATGAGCTAAAGCCCCTAAATAAAATAAGGCTCGCTTTTCTAACTAATTATATAATATAATATATTTATGTGTACAATTTAATTAATATATTACAGCTTCTCTAGGACTTTACTCAAGGGGAAAAAAATAAACCCATTTTGTTAGCCAATAAAATGCATTGTATATTAAAAAGGTCCCACTCATACTCACAAAACACAGAAGATGAAGGTGAAGAGGCAAAATTTAATTTAAAAAGGCCCCATTGACACATACTTACACACCTAGGCTGTACCTTTTGTTTTACTAACACTAGACTACTACCATTATGGCATTATCACGTAGGTTAATATATACCACATTAACCCATTTGTTATTTTGTTAACCTTTTTTTTTTTTTTAATTTCCAGTTGTTTATTTAATTTGTATTGTTTAGGAATATTTTTATTAGTTATTCTTTTATAATAAGTTACTTTATATTAGTTCTAATTTATTAAGTTATGTGATAAATAAATGTTTATTTGTGAACATTTAGAGTATAAACTAATCACATCATTTACTAAAGTTGCAATCTTACTTTCGATATATTAGCTGGTTCTATTGTTCTATTCTTTAAATTTTATTTTAATTAAATTATTTTTTAATTTTAAATCATGTTTAATTTATTCAGAAATATTTCTTAATTATAAATTTCTATTAAAAAATGGATATAAAAAACTTTAAAAATAAAGAGAAAACTTGAAAAATAAATTGAATCTCAAAAATGATCTATGAATAAATTTTTTATTAGTATTAAACAAAACATAACAGAAAATTTGGATGATAACAAATGAACAAAAAATTAGAAGATAATGAAATTATACAAAAAAATGATTCATAATGAAAATAAATTTTATTTAGTTAATATTTATATATAAGAAAAGGCCTCACGTAATATTTTCACCTTAGGTCCTAAAAGTTGTTAAGCCGACCCTGCATAGGCCCTTAACTTGAACCATATAGCCCTCATGTTGTCTCTATGTTTTTCTCTTCTAACGCTTACGTATTCATTTTCTATTTCCTTCAATTTCTTTAACATTGTATTAGAGCCACTTTCCTATGGCCTCCAATTGCTTATGCTATTTCACAAATTCTTTGTCCTTTTTTGTTCCACCAAAACTAAACACACCATCGTAGCCATAACCAAATATTACACAAAAATCAATCGCCACTACAACACTTGAATGTTGTTGTCACAACCCACCACCGAGATTTCAAAATCATCTGAGGAAACACCCAAAGCCAGCACCTCCATCACTCATTCTAGATCTGTTACTATAAAATCAATTAGGCAAATTGATATTGTGCTGCCTCCCAAAATAGTGTGAAGGCTCTTTGTATTTATACACTAATTAGTTACAGAGTTTTTGTTTTTGACAGATGTACATAAAGAGCTTGAATTCAAATATACAAAAGCTAAAATGTTATCTGTGAGCTAAGTTGTTGTAATCTTGGCTGTTGTTGTATGCTTTGCTGTTATCCTCTAGTTGTGTAATCTTGATATTTGAATTTTGAATGCAGAGTTAATCTTATCCTTAACACGCCCCCTCAAGCTCAAGGATAGAGAACAACCTTGAACTTGGTCCAAAGAGAGAAAAATTTAGAAGAGGACAGTGGCTTTGTAAAGATATCAGCAATCTGATCATGACTAGAGAGAAAACGAATATTAATTGAATTACGCGCCACCATATCACATACAAAATAAAAATCAATTTCAACATGTTTTGTATGGGCGTGAAACATAGGATTGGAGGATAAATATGTAGCACAAATGTTGTCTCACCATAAAAGTGGTGGAGGTGAAATGGGAAAGCCTAGTTCAAAAGTGTATAAGTCAGCCAAGATATTTCTGCTATAGTGTTAGCCAAGGCTTTATATTTTGCTTTAGTGTTTGAATGAGCTATAGTAGCATGTTTCTTGCAGCTCCAAGATATGAGATTAGTGCTAAGATAAATGCAATAGCCACCAGTTGATCTTTGGTCATCTCGAGAACCTACCCAGTTAGCATCGCAGTATGCTTGAAGGAAAGAAAAAAATGGAACGTTGGAAGTGAAGACCAAAATTGAGTGTATGTTTGAGGTATCTGAGAATGCATTTAGTAGCTTGCCAACGAGTAAAAGTTGGGTGGTGCATGAACTAAGAGAGTTTAGTAACAACAAAGTCAATGTTAGGCCATAAAATAGCCAAGTATTGCAGCCCTCCAAATATGCTACGAAAAAGTGTGGGGTCTTCATAAGAAGTTCCATCAAAGGCAGATAAACTAGTGGAAGCAGCCATAGGTCACTACAAGAAAATAGTCTACTAGCAATGGTAAAATGCCCTCGCAAAAATTCAGATATTGTCGCAAAAGGTTATTAGCAAGGGCATATGTCCCTTGAAGGCCGTCGTATTTGCTCTTGTTGCTAAAAGAGATTTTGCGACTATACCTTCACAAATAGGTAATTTACAATGGCAATCCACCGTCATTATTGAACACATTTGTCCTCACAAATTTATTAAAAACAACGAGAAAAGTTGACGACTTATTTTTAGCGAGGGAAAATAGTTATCGTTAACAACTATTTGTGAGGACCTTCATACCCTCATAATTAATTATTTACGAATTCCAAATTGATGACATACTTTGTAGAGACAAATAGTGCCATTGCTAAAATTTATCTGTGAGGGCTTTTGACCCCTCACAATTAGTTAGAAATAATAGTGATGACGTTAAGCTGTCACTAAAAAAGTTTTTGTGAGGGACTTTGTCATTACTATAAAGTTATTTATAACCAAATTTTTATGTCAGTAATAATATTTTATATAATATTTTAAATATTTTATTATTTATTTATTTGTAATTTATTTTATATCATTTTTGTTTAACTATTTTGTTACAATAGTACAATGATTACTAAAAATTGATCCATTGAAACAAAAAAATTCTTATAAGTTCAAACTTTAAAATATAGAATATACAAAGAAATCTCGAAATTAAACCGTGACATAAAAATATTGTTTTAAACAGCTAGATTTATGAAAAGATCTATATTAGTTTTCCTCTAGGTCACCCTCCAAGTTGCTTTCGAGCTCCATGATATTGTTTGAGTCCTCTTCATCTTTGCTAGTACCATCCTTTAAAAAAAAAAAGCATTAAACATGAGTTAAAATGAAACAATTAAATTGAATTTGTATTTGTATCAATGCTTCAATAAATAAGTAAACATATTACTATATCAAATATAATCATATAATATATCATAAACAACAGTAATGACTTTTTTTTTTTATTTTTTTATTTTAACACTAATAACTTAATTTGATTACTTAAACCACTATCAAAATTAAATATAAATTAAAATAATATAACAATTGTGAAAAATGTAAACCACAAATAATGGTTAGAGAGAGTGCAAGAGAGATAGAGAGAATTTATGATATGTATTTCATTTATACTGACTCCTCAATGTACTTCTTAAAAATAGGATTTTAATTGTGAAACATCCAATCAGAATTGTCGTGTTTTACATATTCCACAAATGCCTTCTTAGAGCATACATTAATTGGACCCTTATATGATTTGGAACTTTTAGTGCAATTTAATTTCAATATGGTTTACCTTAATACTAGATATTGCAATCCATAACATACCGTCCCAATTCCTTATCAAAATAAATGAGTGGTTAACTTGCAAAATAAGAGTATAATATTTATAAAAATGTTATCAATGCACTTACAAACTTGAGTATTGTAATCTTTATTTTATTACGATCAACCAATCTAACATGTTTCTTTCTTTAGAAATGAAGATGCATAAACTAAAAATAAAGGCAATAAGTAACACCATTAAAAAATGGAAAATTCCTTAAAAAATATGTGTAAGGCATTCTTGTCAAACCAAACATGTGTGCATTATAAAGGAACACCTAACATTTCACCAAGGGAAAGAAGATGTAAAAGAAAATTTAAAGCCACGCTTAAAGACTACCACAAAATAGGCAGCCTTCTATTATCCTTGCAACAACTACACGGTACTAATAAAACCATCAATCCCTTACAGCTCTAGATGTGTATCAATATATATATTGCTAAGTAAAAATGATTTTATTTAAAGAAGACTACCTCATGCAGATATGGACAACATATCATATTTTCTTGAGCTTTAATCTGCATCCATGTCAGATGAGAAGCACGATTAGAATTTTCAAGATATAAAATCATTTGTACATGCACAAGTTTTATGAAAATGACAGTACTCTTTAACCTAAGATGCATTGAATCATTTACCTATTAGGTTAGCTACCTCATTCGTTTGCAATAATTGCTATTTTATCTATGGTTTTTCTTTAATAATAATTCACTAATTATGCAATACCTCCCTACCCCAAAAACTTCTCTTAAGTGCAATTTATCCTAAGAATGGATCATTCAAACTAGTGCTTGTATTGGACAAATGAACTTCCACTTATTTTTTAGTTTCTTTTCATCTAATATTTAGAAATTTGACCAAATTCTCACAAAAAGTTCGATCTCAGTCACTATACATATCTTTATTAAATTAATATAGACCAACCCAAACCACAATTAGATGATTTTTTTTTTTATTTGCAAAAATATATTGTTAAACCCAAAAAAAAAGTTAGCATATAGATATAGCTCTGTCATATTCATGTTCAGCACCATCCTAAAGCCATTAACTAATTAGCGTCCACAAATCTCTTAATTTATTTATTTTTAACTCTCTGGGTAATTTTTACAAGCACTTGGCATGCATACTCTGCCTCTATGGAAATAGTGAATACGACATTAGCAAAAGACAAGGGCAAGTCCAAGTTGATTACTAAGATGAAACATAGAACCAAAAGTAGTATGGTATTATAGTAAAGAGTAACAAACAAAGAGGGGTTGATAAGGTTACCAAGATGAAGAAAGATTATTGAGTTCGGCAATGGCAACCTCGTGGGTTCTTAGTTATTTGATGAGCCCCACTCTGATGCTATACAAGCCTATTATTATACTAATATATAAAATTAGTAGAACAATAGAGTGCCGATCAATGGTAAGTTGGTAACATTGGCTTTTCCATGGGTTTAAAAAGAAAAGGGAACTGAGCATAATAAAAAATAACTTAGAAAATTCACAACATACAATATCAAACAACAATGGCATTCATTAATTAAATTTTTTTTTAAAAAAAAATAAAACCTTTAGAAAGAAAAGAAGAAGAACTTACAGTGAGTGTGGGTTTGAGAGATGATCTAACGAAGAAGATCAAATTGGTGGCGGTGGGTGGTGACTGAGGTGAGAGAGAGTAGATCTTGACTATCGTCCAATAGTCCGCAGCAAAGTGAACCATTCCCAAAATAAATTTTTAAACACCCATTTCCCCATCACCAGTCAATGAAGTCAACCCACTCTCAACAAATCTAATCCAATGTTTAATCAACTACTTTTCCTCTAACCAAAAGACAAGCTAAACCTTCACCTACCATTAAATTGAATTTAGGCAAAACCATGAGCATAATAACAGAAAGAACCACAGCGAAATCCATTTCAAAATAAAAAATAAATCATAATTCCAGGGTTGAGAGAAAAAAACAACGCAGATGAAACAAATTAGCAAGCAGTAAAACCTAGACTTTTTCACACATTCGAATATACAAAATACATTTTCACATCTAGAGAGACAGAGAGAAAGAAGGAAGACCTGTTGGAGCTCACGAAGAACAGAGTTGGCATTGGATTCATCAATGCTTTGGAGAAGGAATCGAATCTGGTTCGCCATCGTTGATGAAAACTTCAGCATAGTGACCAAATGATTTTGAATTTCTATGGTTTTAGGGTTTGTGCACAAAGAGACAGAGAGACAGAGAGATAGAGAGTGAGAGATTTGGGGAGATTGGAGAATGGTGGAGAGAAAAATGGAAGCAGAGAGCAAGGGGGGGGGCAGTTTATAGCATTCTGAGAGAGAGTGGTGTCTTGAGAAGAGAGTAAAGTTTGTTTGTTTGTGTGTGAACTAGGAAAAGAAAAATGAGTGAGAGAGTTGGCAGAGTGAGCGGATTTTGTTTTCTGTGTGATTGAGTAGTGTTTTGCTTTCTGGTGATTAGTCTCATTTAAATACATTTTACAAATCCCATTGTAACTTGTGGTGGGGCCAGGCCATTTGCCCACTCCTTACTATGGATTGGGTGTTGGATAAAACTTGGGTTCTATTTTTTTTTGTTAATGCCCCAAGGTTTTGAATTCAATTAGAAAAAAAAAAAAAAACCAAGAGGTGATACACTAGACATTATTAGTAGAAAGAGGTCCAATTAGAGACAATGATATAATTTTTCCTAGAGGTGATGACACTGGACATTTTTCTACTATTCATTACACTCGAATATTATCAAATGGGGAGAAGCATGATAGAAAATAATTAATGTATTCAAAAGATATGGACCAAGTAGTTTGTTTTTGTTGCAAATTGTTTGAAAAGGAGATGTTAGAAGAACTTGAGTACAAAAATTTAATTATTCAATTTGCATCTCAAAAGGTAATAAAAATAGGTAAAAAAAGGTAATAAAAATATTAAATAACCATTAATTTAATTAATATATAAGTATAAAAAATGCCCCATTTCAAGTTACACCTAGTGTAACTCAGAAAAATGTTATACCACCTAATAACTTATTATTGAATTAATATTTTAAAAATCCAATCGTTGGATTATATGTTCTCTATGGTCTTAACATGCATGCCAATTTTTGTGCCAATCAGATGTAATTTACCATTTGATCTATAAAGTCATCTTTTATGCATTATTTTAAACTACAAAAAGTTAAATTTAAACAATTGATTGATGATATGACTATTAATCTTTGATCACCTTGAAATTTTGTAAGCATGAAAAAAATATGAAGAAAATGTGATGTAACGGTAGATTTGTCAAAATTCACGTTGAATTAAGAAATATAGAGTTTGGTTCAAGTTACACCTGATGTAACTCAAGAAAATGTTACACCTCTCAATAACTTATTATTAAATTCATATTTTGCAAATTCAATCGTTGAATTACAAGTTATATATGTTATTAACATGCACGTCAATTTTCATGCCAATCGAATGTAATATTTGATCTATAAACTCATCTCTTTGCATTATTTTAAACTACTAAAACTTGAATCTAGACAATTGATTGATGACATCACTATGGATATTTGATCACCTTGAAATTTTGTAAGCATGAAAAATATACGAAGATAATTTAATCTAATTGTAGATTTGTCAAAATTCAAATTGAATTAAGAAACATAGGGTTGGGTTCAAGATACACTTGACGTAATACTAAAAAATGTTACACCACCCAATAACTTATTATTGAATTCATATTTTGAAACTCCAACCATTAGATTACATGCTCTATATGGTCTTAACATGCATGCCAAGTTTCATGCCAATTGAATATAATTTACCATTTGATCTATAAACTTATCTTTTATGCATTATTTTAAACCACTAAAACTTGAATCTAGACAATTGATCTATGACATGGCTATTAATCTTTGATCACCTTGAAATTTTGTAAGCATGAAAAATATATGGAGATAATGTAATCTAACGGTAGCATTGTCTAAATTCACATCGAATTAAGAAATATAGAGTTGGGTACGAGTTACATCTAATGTAACTCTAAAAAATGTTACACCACCCAATAACTTATTATTGAATTCATATTTTGAAAATCCAGCTGTTGGATTACAATTTCTATATGGTCATAACATGCATGCAATTTTTTATGCCAATCAGATATAATTTACCATTTGATTTATAAACTCATATTTTATGCATTATTTTAAACCACTAAATTTGAATCTAGACAATTGATCGATGACATAACTATTAATTTTTGATCACCTTGAAATTTTGTAAGCATGAAAAGTATATGAAGATAATGTAATCTAATGATAAATTTGTCTAAATTCACATCGAATTGAGAAATATAGGGTTGGGTACGAGTTACACCTGACGTAATTTTAAAAAGTGTTACACTACCCAATAACTTATTATTGAATTCATATTTTGTAAAGCCAACCGTTGGATTACATGTTCTATATGGTCTAAACATGTATCCCAATTTTCATGTCAATCAAATATAATTTTATCATTTGATCTATAAACTCATATTTTATGCATTATTTTAAACCACTAAAACTTGAATCTAGACAATTGATCGATGATATGACTATTAATCTTTGATCACCTTGAAATTTTATAAGCATGAAAAATATATAAAAGATAGTGTAATCTAATGGGATATTTGTTTAAATTCACATTGAATTAAGAAATATAGGGTTGGGTTCAAGTTACACCTGACGTAACTTTAAACAATGTTACACCACCCAATAACATATTACTGAATTCATATTTTGAAAATCCAACCGTTGGATTACATGTTCTATATGGTCTTAACATGCACGCAAATTTTCATGCCAATCAGATGTAATTTACGATTTGATCTATAGACTCATCTTTTATGCATTATTTTAAACTACTAAGACTTGAATCTAGACAATTGATTGATGACATGACTATTGATTTTTGATCACCATAAAATTTTGTAAGCATGAAAAATATACAAAGATAATGTAATCTAACGATAAATTTGTTAAAATTCACATCGAATTAAAAAATATAGGTTTGGGTTCAAGTTACACTTGACGTAATTCTAAAAAATTTTACACCACCTAATAACTTATTATTGAATTCATATTTTGAAAACTCAATCGTTGGATTACATGCTCTATATGTTCTTAACATGTATGCTAATTTTCATGCCAATTGGATATAATTTACCATTTGATCTATAAACTTATCTTCTATGCATTATTTTAAACTACAAAAACTTGAATTTAAACAATTGATTGATGACATGGCAATTAATATTTGATCTCCTTGAAATTTTATAAGCATAAAAAATACATGAAGATAATGTAATCTAATGGTAGATTTGTCAAAATTCACATTGAATTAAGAAATATAAAGTTGGGTTCAAGTTACACGTGTTGTAACTTTAAAAAATGTTACATCACCCAATAACTTATTATTGAATTCATATTTTGAAAATCTAACAATTGGATTACATGTTCAATATGTTCTTAACATGCATGCCGATTTTCGTGCCAATTAGATGTAATTTACCATTTGATCTATGAACTCATTTTTTATGCATTATTTTAATGGGAAGAAATTTTTATTCACTTTTGAGAGAGAGAGAGAGAGAGAGAGAGAGAGTACAAAAGGCTGAAATTCTTGAATTTTAGGTTACCATTTTGAAGTTGAAGGTGCTATCATTTTTTTTTATGGGTACAATTGTTTAAAAAATAAGGACAGGCCTTTCTTGTATAGGATGTATATAAAAGGTTTTTTTTAGACTGTAAACAAACAGTTCATTTAAAGAATACAAAGTGCTATATGTTTATGCATTTTATTTTTCTTTGAATTTTAGAATAACTTTTATCTCCAAAATAAATTAATATTTTAATGATTTTTTGTGAAAGTTAATTGTGGCCCTCGCAAATAATTTAGTATTAGTAAGGGCAAATTTTTAACCCACACAAAAAATAAACTTTTTGCAAAGGATTTTTATTGTCCCTCTGAAATAATTTGGTGGGAATATTTCCCCCAAAAAATTTTGACATTTTAATGATTATTTATGAAGGTCGATCCTAGCCCTCGTAGATAATTTAGTATAAGTGATGGGTTTTTTTTTTTAATTGTCACAAATAATACACTTTTTGTGAGGAATTTTTAATTGTCCCTCGTAAATAATATGGAGGGAAAATTTCCCTCCAAATTATTAGTATTTGTAACGACTATAACACATAATTGCGATAGTTTTTTTTGTTGGTACAAATCACATTTTACCAAGTATTTGTAAGGGCTTTATTTTGCCATCACAAATAAGATTTTTTGAGAGGGCTTTTTGGGTCCATAAAAAATTCTTGGTCACTAATAGGCATTTTTCTTGTAGTGGGTGTATTGACTAGTTTAGCCTCAAGCATGTTAGTTTTCTTCAATAAATCTAGAATATATTGCCTCTAAGAAAGAAGAACACCATTTTCGTGAGGAAGAACTTCAATGCCGAGAAATAAATTTGAAGACCCTAAATCTTTAATGCCAAAATCCACACCAAGCAATGAAATCAACTCAGTAATGGCAGTTGAGTTAGAGCAGGTAATTAAGATGTCATCTACATAAATCAAAGGGGAAATTACAATAAACCCGCCTATAGTTTGACTTGTTTTCACTTTACCCTTGGTTTAAAACTTAACACTTTGCCTACTTGTATTTAGCTCCGTTTGGTTTATGTTACTCACCTTTGACTTTTCTCGTTAAAAAAAAATTTTTACCACCAAAACATAACATAACACAAATAAAAAAGCTAGGGTTTGAATTTTTTCAAAAAACATAAATGAATGTTACTTATAAAATTCCAAAAAATTACAAATCAAATTGTTTGAAGGAGCTTGAGCTGGGAAGTTGAATTTATTATTTGGAGGAAACACCATCATCTTCTCCATTCTAAGTAAGGAAACATAATAGTTTTCTTAATGACTTGAGACCTTTTGATGTAGAATGAGTAGAGATTTTTTGAAAAAAAAAAAAAAAAGGTGGACCAACATACAAAAGGAGGAGGTGAGAAAAAAGAATATTAAAAAAAAAAGATGGAGCAAGAGAAGTTCAGAGAGGCATAGTGAAGAAGAAGAAGAAGAAGAAGAAGGCTTGTGTGAGAATGAAGAGCCATAAAGGTGAGATCCTGAATGTATATAATTATTTTAATAACCAATTTGAAAATAAATTGTGCTGCATTCTATCATTTCAATTAAAGAATGGAGGCAGGTAATTCAAATCTTCTGTAGCCGAGTAGATGGGAGGGGATTGAGAAAATACTGACACTAGATTGTTGAACAAAATACTGAATAAAGTGCTTTTATTGGGAACTTGACTCTTTGAATTACAACACTTAAAACTTATGGGAAGCCTAATGTGGCTCCATGTATGACACAATTACAAGGCTCACTAACACCACACAGCAAAGCTACTTTAGCACACTTAGCTTTCACAAGACACACACCAACTCTCTAGACACCTATTTAGTTCACCTAACACTTGACTTCTCTTCACCTCACACACTTCACCTTTCATACAACTTCACACCTCTCACTTGGTGCTTTATGACACTCACTCACTTCACACCTCTAGGAGTCTCACACTCTACTTCACATACCACCACATCTGTTTATGCTAGGTTTATATTGGTTAGGAAACCAACTTGAAGCTTCTAGCATCTTCCTTTTTATTGGCATTAAATTACTGCCTTTCTTCAACCTTCTAGACTATTCTATAAATATGTGGCTCAATTCACTAGTGCAAGAAAGTTTCAAGAGAAAATATGAGAACTATCTTGGAGAGAATTCCTGAAAGAGAGCAAGAGAGAAATTTTCAGAATTAGAGAGAAATTTCTAGGAGGAGAGAGATTGTGTGAGAAGTTCTAGAAGTTTCTAGAGAATTCCGGAAAGAAGCAAATTGAGTAAAACTCTAGAAATTTCTAGAGACAGAGAGCTAGTGTTGATTTCTACCATTAACCACTTTTTTTTGCTTCTTCTACATCTTCAAACAGTAAATTCAACTTCCCAGCCCAAGCTCCTTCAGATAATTTGATCTGTAATTGTTGGGAATTTTATAAGTAATGTTCATTTATGTTTTGAAAAAAATTTCAAACCCTAGTGTTTTGATTCTAGTTTTGTTATATTTTGGTGGTAATTTTTTTTTTTTTTTAACAAAAATGTCAAAGGTGGGTAACAGAGACCAAACAGAGCTAAACATATGTGGGTAAAGTGTTAAGTTTTAAACCACGGATAGACAAAGTGAAATCAGACCAAATCACAGGTGGGTTTACTGTAATTTTCCCTAAATCAAAATATACATAGTAAAAAGATGATTTTTGTAGATGAAAAGTGAGGTATCTAACCAAGCGAGATCAACTTGGAGGTAAGCCTAGAAAACCATACTCTAGGTGCCTGCTTTAAGCCACAGAGAGCCCTCTGAAGTTTACATATATGATTAGGATAGTCTGGATGGATATATCCCGGTGGCTGGTGCATAAAAACGTCCTCGAAGAGAAAACCATGTAGAAAGGCATTGTGGACGTCAATTTGTTGAATTTACCAGCCAAAAGAAATATCAATGGAGAGCACAATACATACCGTTGTAGGTTTCACGACTAGACTGAAAGTTTCAGTGAAATCAACTCCAGATCGTTGATGAAAACCCTTGGCAACATGTCAGGCCTTGTGCTGCTCTATAGAACCATCAACTTTCTATTTGATGTGAAACACCCACTTACAACCAATAACATTGGTGGCAGCCATTGGAGGAACAAGGACTCATGTTTTGTTTTTGAGCAGAGCATTAAACTCTTTGTTTATAGCCTCTCGGCATTCTGGAAACTTACAAGCTGTAGAGTAACAAGTAGGTTCAAAATTGTTGGATAAATATATGTTTGTATCGCATACAAAACATATGCAGCGAAAAAATAACGGATTTACTTCATTCATAAATGTTAACATATACTATGTAAGTTTCAGAATTTAGGAACAAGAGAGTGTACCTTAGAGTGGTGAATTTCAAAACTCGAAGATCAGAAACACTTGGGAACACTTTTAATCTTCACTCCAATTCCACTAACGCCCAAGAAGTGTAGTCTCTTAATCATTTTTTAAAGGGAGAATGTCAAAGTGTCTAACATTCACATACACACCACTTCATAATGGTGTTCTTACTCTCTTACAAAAAATTTTGTATGTTTCTCCCTTTATGTCTAACTGATTATCTAATTGGTCTGGCCTTTTGGGCCTTTCCAATTGGGCTTAAGTGTATGGCTTGGAGTGGGACCAAAAGGGGCCAATAAGACACTAGCTCCAATGGGCCTTGGGCTTTTCTGTCAACTTTTGACAAGTTCAAAGTTACCATTAACTATATTTAATACCACTATATAAATATAGTTCCACTCTAGACCTTATTTATAAATTATATCCTAAGACTTTATTGTACATGCAACCCCTTCATAAAATATTCGTAGTAACACAAAGTCATATATGTAGACTGCCACTTTGTAGATTATTAAATCTTAATTCTTTGAGTACCCGATTTAATCATTTAAATTTATTCATCATATATCTATGAAATCTAATTCCATAAATATATACTTTAGTAACTTCTTACTAAGTGGTTAGACCTAACTCTCTGAATAATTAAACCCATTAAACTTATCTCAAGGGAATATTTTGTATCTCCAGGGAATATTTTGTATCTCCGTTAAGAGATTATGAATTCCATCTTGAGAATATATGTTCCATCAACACTAAATGTGGTTGCTCAACATACTGATATTTTGACCGTAACTTTATATCTCACTCCTGATATATCAAAGCAATCTACACTTCATGATCAGGTCCATTATCCTCTCAAGATTAAGAGTTCATGTAAATACAAGTCATGAGTTTATTATTCATTTGACAGTCGTTAGGAGAATAATAAATCTTACAGTGGCCTAATTCAATATGTTTTAACTCTTAAAACATATCAACATACCAACTAGAAATCTCCATATCCATGATCAAGACAAATCATCTTAGTTGATATGTTATTGTCTTCGTAGATGAAATGCGCAATTTCATCACCGACTACGAACTAAAATTTTGAGTTTACAAAGAACTTGTGATTTATATCTTTTGTAACTAAATCACATAAATCACATACTATGCATCTCATGGACTATATAATAATGTCCGAATATTCATGTTACCATTATTTTAGATAATAATAAAACAACTTTATTAACCACAACATTAAGTCGTACATAATGTTATACATAGTAATATACATAGCATCATACAATAGGATTTAAGGGTACTGATCCCAGCAAGAATCACTAAAATCATGTTCATCCAAGAGAGTCGTGGGGATAGGATAACGGACGGTGCCATTGGTGTGGTGTTTGGGTTTGGAAATATTGTTCTTGGAACTTGTAGTCATTGGGTGGGTTTGCTGAACAGTGGGTTGAGGTTGGATAGTTGCTTCACTTATAGAAGGAGCTGATGAGGTGTTAGCTAAAGAAGAAGAGATGGGGTTGACTAGGGGTGACAAATGGGCGGGTTGGGTCATATATGGATTGGGTGTATAATTACCCATTTATCCATTTATGACCCATTTATATATAAATTAATTATCCATCAACTGCCCAACCCATTTCATTAGTTACCCGCCCATTTAACCCAATATGACCCAAATAATTAAATAACTTGCTAAAAACTATAAAAACAAAAATTATAAAGTTGATTAAAAAAAAAAAAAGATAAAAAATCACCTTTTCCTTTCTTTCCTTTCATTTTCCCTTCACAAAATTCATTTCTTAGCAACCAAACATTTCTCAGCAACCAAACAAAGTGATTTTTGATCTCTTTCAACCTCCTTCATCTCCTTCAACCTCACTCTTCCACTCCCCTCAAAACTCTCTGAAACTCACCACGTTCCTCTTCCTAACCCTATCGAAATCAACAACTCCATACCCATCCTTCACCTCTGCCACAATCGCGTTCCATATCGTCGATAAATCAATCAGAAGCCACGACCTTCCAAAACCTTCTTGCTGAAATCCGGCGACAAGTACGCCTGCCGGAACTCTAAAAGCTTCGGTTGGAGCCTTTTCACGAAATCGATCTCTGTCGGAGGCGATTGAATCGCTGGAATAGAAAACGACGTCGAAGCCGAGTTGAAGAAATTCTTGAGCTTTCAGTTAAACAACATCACTAAGTTCTTGAACGAGTTGGCTCAGTGGCGCATGAGTTGGATATCCGCGTCTGTCAAGTCACGAACCTCTCGCCAACCTTTGGATGTGAAGGTGAATGCGCTCGAATTTGACGAAGAAGAAGACGACGTTGTTGCTCGATTCTCATTGTCCATGGCTAACTCTGAAAAAGCTAGGGTCTCTCTCATTGAGAAAATGTTTAGAAATCTAGAGGTTAAAGTGTTTGGGAAAGTGTTTGGTTATTGAGAAAATCTGAGGGAGAGTGAGACTGAGGTGTTTATTTAAATTTTAGATTTGGGAAATTGTTTGGTTACTGAGAAAATATGAGGGAGAGTGAGATTGAGGTGTTTATTTAAATTTTAGATTTTAGAAGGGTATTAGTGGGTTTATTTAATTTTAAATTTTAGATGGGTTTAGTGGGTATTAGTGGGTTTATCCATTTAGACCCATCTAATTAAATAACCAAATGAGTCTTTATCCATTTAACCCAATTACTCAAATGGGTTGGGTTAAGACTTATCCAAATAAGGTGGGTAATGGGTGGGTTCATGGATATGGATAAAATTTGCCACCCCTAGGGTTGATAGATGGAGGATGAAAGGTATCTTGAATAGAAGCAGACTGTGTTGGATTTTGTAGGACCGGCCTAGGTATGGTGAAGTGGGTTGGTAAGGAGAGTGAAGGAATTGGGTCTGTAGAGAGAGGTGAATGGGCTAGCCCAGACTTGGTAACCATAGGCATGAAAGACTTAGTGGACTGAGAAGAAATTGAACTAGAGGGTGACACTAAAGGAATTCAGGATTTGTAGTGACAGTGGTTGCACCATTTAAAGATTGGCTAGTGATAGATTGTGGGAGTGCAAGTTTGTGGGAGTGCAAGTTTGGTTCCATCAAGAAAGCCAAAAAGATGAAGACCTTTAATGTAAGGAACAATATGAGCTTTCCAAAGGAGATAGTTGTCTCGGGTTAATTTGATTGTGGTATTGTGGTGAAGGTTGATGAAGCTGTGAAAGGATGGATTGGTAGTAGTAATGGTGTTGGTAGAGGTAGAAGAAGAAGAGCTAACCATAGGGATTGACGTTAGTCACAAAAAAGTTTTGATACCATGTAAAATCAAATAGAAAATTGATATTGTGCTGCCTTCCCAAGATATGGTGAAGGATTTTTGTATTTATACACTAATCAGTTATAGAGTTTCTTTTTTGATAGATGCACATGAAGAGTTTAAATTCAAATATTCAAAAGCTAAAATGTTATTTGTGAGCTGAGTTGTTGTAATCTTGGCTGTTATCCTCTAGTTGTGTAATCTTGATATTTGAATTTTGAATGGTAGGGGTAATCTTAGATGTGCCTCTCACAAAACCTCACATGGTCATCTCCATTACAGATTTGGAAAAACTCTAGTAAGTCATACGTCTCATCTCATCAATCTAACATTCCCATCCCTTTTTTGACTAAAACAAAAAACCACATAGGGTGCTTATGCGGCCTTTGATGATAAAAACCTAGAAATTCTATCATTAGTCACACACTAAATATTCTTGTTTCCACATGTTTCATATTTGAGTGCCACCACGTTAGCCCTAGGGTGATATCAACAACCACGTCAACACATATTACTTAGATCTGCCACATCAGCTATCTAACTCAACATTAAGTGACATCAATGGTCTCACCTAGCCGATTCCGATTCGTAGTACGGACCTAATTGGATCCACCTGTAGCCAATAAAAAGAAAAGAAAAGAAAAAACCAAATCAACCATTCACACGCCTCTACGTGCCTTTGATGATCCTCTTACATGTCCACATATCGGTTGTAGGAATCATACATGCGCAGCGGAAGAATAAATGTAATGATGTAAACGGATCTACTTCATACATAAGAGTTAACATGGGCTATTTAAATTTCAGAATTAGAGAACAAGAGAGTGTACCTTGGAGCGGTGAATTTCAAAACTTGAAGAACGGAAGCACTTGGGAATACTTTCAATCTTCACTCCAATTCCACTAACGCCCAAGATGTGTGGTCTCTCAATCAGTTCCAAAGGGAGAATATGAAAGTGTGTCTCACACTCTCTCTTTTTCTCTATGAAAATCTCTACAAATTCTCTTACAGAAAAATTCTGTGTGATTCTCCCTTTGTATCTAACTGATTATCTAATTGGGCTGGCCTTTTGGGCCTTTCCAATTGGGCTTAAGTGTGTGGCTTGGAGTGGGACCAAAAGGGACCAATAAGACACTAGCTCCAATGGGCCTTGGGCTTTTCTGTCAACTCTTGACAAGTCCAAAGTTACCATTAACTATATTTAATACCACTATATAAATATAGTTGCACTCTAGGCCTTATTAATAAATTATATCCCAAGACTCTATTATACATGCAACCCCTTCATAAAATATTCATAGTAACACAAAGTCATGAAAGGAGACTGCCACTTTGTTTATTACTACATCTTAATTCCTTGAGTACCCGGTTTAATTCTTTAAGTTATTCATCATATATTTATGAAATCCAATTCCATAAATATATACTTTAGTAACTCCTTACTAAAGTAGTTAGGCCCAACTCTTTGAATAACAAACACATTAAACTTATCTCAAGGGAATATTTTATATCTCCGTTAAGAGACTATGAATTCCATCTTGAGAATATATGTTCCATCAACACTAAATGTGGCTGCCCAACATACTGAGATTTTGACCTTAACCATAGATCTCACTCCTGATATATCAAAGCAACCTACACTTCATGATCAGGTCCATTATCCTCTCAGGATTAAGAGTTCATGCAAATATAAGTCGTGAGTTTATTATTCTATTAACAGTCTTTAGGAGAATAATAAATCTCACACCGGTCCAGTTCAATATGTCTCAACTCTTAAAACATATCAACATATCAACTAGAAATCTCCATTTCCATGATCAAGACAAATCATCTTAGTTGATATGTTATAGCCTTCGCAGATGAAATGCCCAATTTCATCACCGACTACGAACTATAATTCTGAGTTTACAAAGAACTTGTGATTTATATCTTCTGTGACTAAATCACATAAATCACATACTATGCATCTCATGGACTATATGATAATGTCCCAATATTCATGTTACCAATATTTTCAAATAATAATACAACTTTATTAACCAAAACATTAAGTCATACATAATGTCTAACATAATAAAATACATAGCATCATACAATAGGATTTAAGGACAAAAATCCCAACATCGGTTCCATATTTAGTTAAATCATTCCCAACATGACCTGCCACATGTCACTGGCACATTATTTCTCTTATATTAGTGAGACATCATCTTGCCACATCGCTTTCACACCACCTACCATGTCAGTAACATCTCTTTGGGCCTGAATTTGACTTGACCTAATCATTCTTGATCTTCAAAAGCTTATTCCAAAGTCAAGGCATCATTAAATCTTTAACTTGAGTTTAAGGGGGAGTGTTAAAGATGTATTGAGTTTTATATCATTTTATAGCCTACTTATGGTGTAGAGCCCAATTAGGGTCATGTAATAAAGATGAGCTAGTCTTTATATAAAGACTAATGCTAGATATTGTTCTAGATGCTAGATAATGTTAGTCTTTATATATACCCTATTAGGGTCATGTAATAAACATGTAGACATTTAAGGCTTTACATTGTAGATGTAGGCCATTAAGTTGAATCATGTAACCTTCGTGTGTTCTCTCTCTCTCTCTCTCTCTCTCTCTTCTTGCACTTTTTACATCTATTTTATGTTTCCTTTAATGTCTTTCATAGTTTGCATAGAGGTCATAGGTGATTCTGAAGGTTGAGGTGTAAGTGATTATGTGTTGGATGTTGGTTTGGAGTTCATTATTTCCATTTTGTTTCTTTTTCTATTGGCTAATTGCAACCATAAAAATGAATTGTAAATGCGTTTTTTCCATTTTTAGTACATGTAGAAAATAAATAATAATAATAATAATAATAATAATTTTTTCTGTAATTTAAAACAATTATATGATGTACATCTCTATTCATAAAAATTATATTATGTACAAGTATATTTTGTAAGCCAACATCACAATCAATCAATCTAAAATAGTCCACAATTTTTTTTAAAAAAAAAAAATTGTAAGGGCTTGGGCCTGGGTGATCAAGAACGGCCCATGTGGCCAAGGCTCAACAATGTGGGGACAAGATCGGTCCACTAAAAAAATGGGTAGTAGTCTAAAGATTAGTGTTTGGGGGGAACCAAATTGTGTTTGGGCCAAGTTATGCCCAATACTAACTAATAAGCTAGAGGGAAGCTGGCAAGGGGACGATCAAATTAAGGTTGGTAACCGAGCATTGTCAATGCCTTTGGCAAATTTGCTACCGAACATTATTTAGCATCTAGAACAAGTTCCAAGAGAATCCTCAAAAGGTGTAATGATTCCTTAAGATTCTGGTGGAAGTGGAAATGCGTGTGAAGTGGGAAAATGGTAATGATGAGTATCCCACTAATGGGAGACTATAAAAGGAAGGAGAAGGCAAACAAGAGTTTTTTGGTTGAGAAAACATTGAGAAAAATACAGGGAAACATTGGGAAAAAGGGGTAGATACTAGAATAGGGGAAATTATAGTCAAAGGGGAAGGGAGTGTAAGTGAGGAAAGAGGGAGACTGATACAGCTTGGACCATCTAGGTGAAGCTTGGAGCTCTACTTGTAGGATTGCCAGAAAGCCTACAACTAATTGGGGCCCATATACTTCATGTAGTATTACAGCCTAAGGAGGTTTGGGGACTACAAAAATTAAAATCAACTATATGTTCCATAGTGCCTAATAACCATCTTTTATTTAAAATATTCCAACTTGCCAAAATTTTCAAATAGACAATCCCAGGTTATAACTATAGATGTCAAAAATTTTATGACATATTGGAAATCGTTCAATTGATAATGAGATGTAGCCACATGTTAAGTCCTTTGAATTATCCTAGCTCACAAAAAAATAACATGCGTGAAAAGTTGTGTAAAGCCACGTGGCTACATCAGATAGAGAGATCCATATGGAAGGTTCTTATTAAATGCAAGATCAAATTAAAATAAATGTTCAAAATTTATAAGAAACTCTTAATAAATACGGAGAGAAAATTCCAAAAAAAAAAAAAAAAAAGAGTTTTCTATAAATAGAGGCTTATCATATGAGAAAATGGAAAAATACATAGAGAGAAAATCCTACTGACACTTTCCCAAAATAGAGAATCATCTCCAAGTCCAAAAGAACTCTCTTTCTCATTCAAAATCAAGGGCCATTTGTACTCTCCTAATGAAACACAAAGTTGGAATTTTCCTTCAAGTTTTTTATTTTTTATTTTTTTTATTTAGTTTAAGATTAAGCCAACAAACCTCAATATCAAATCAAATACATGACACATCCAATTACACATCCAACCCGAAGACATCAAGGTATGATTCAAGATTAAGTTTCATGACTCTTTGAATTGTAACGAATCATACAGAGAATTGTGCCTACTTATATAAAAATCAATAAAAATTAATATTTGTTGCATTATGTCATGATCATGTGATTTATTAATGCGAAATTTGTGAAAACCTAACCCATGAGATAATTTAGGAGGGATGGAATTAGATAGGATATATATGGACCAAGATGTTTGTGAAAAACTCAAGCTTGGCATGGGAAAAATGCTTTTTTTTTTTTTTTTGGTATAGAAAACAAGCTAAGCTCAAGCCTAAGTTTATGCTCGACTATTAAATGAGCCAAGCTTAAAAATAATATTGTTTTCGTGAAAAACGTTGTGAATATGACACTCAATTTAACTATATATAATATTATATTTTCAAATGCTTACTTGTCTAAAAATATACTAATATTGACTTGAAATTAGATAGTATAAGTTTGTAAATATGTTTATATGATATCAAATTATTATTTGTAGTTTGTTGTCAATATAAATAATCTATACATAATATAATAAAGATACAAAAATTTGTAAAGTGTAGTTTTACTATATATGGGAAAATAATAAGTTAATTAAGTAGCTAATGAACAAGATTGATCTAGTTTGACAAGACAATGAACCAAATTTGAACATACAATCTTGTTTGGTATTGAGCTTGATAGAGGCGATCTACATTCAGCCTAAGGGGGTTCAAATGAACCCCATTAAACTAGTAAAAATATTAGGGAAAATTACACTTTATCACCCTAAATTATACACTTAATTACACTTTGTACCTTAAACTTTATGAATGCACATTTTATACTCTAAACTATGATAATTGTTACACTTTGCACCCTAACATGAAGTTTGTTGTTAACTTGAATAGAAAAGTATGGCATAATGTGAGAAGACTCAATTGCTTCTCTTCTCAATCCCTTAAAACCAAAAGATAAATTACACTTTACCACCCTAAATTATACTCCCTATTACACTTTGCACCATAAACTTTGGAGTTCCATCCAAAGTGTAACAAATATCATAGTTTAGGGTGCAAAATGTACAAAGATCCCTTAATTTTTTTTTTTTGACCTCCTAAATAAAAATTTGAATGCACTAATCCTAAAAAATTTCAAAGCTTAACAAAAATAAGCTTGAATATGATCATCTTAACTCTACTTTCACAATATTTTCACAATAAAGATTAAGTAGCATGTTATAACTGGTATTTATCTAGACTCAAAACAGACTTTTTTTTTTTCTTCTTTTTTTATTTTTTATTTTTTTATCTACAACAACTTGCTGCCTAGATTTTGTTATGAAATGTTTGTCAAAGTGTTGTGTTAGTAGCACTACTCTTAAAATCTTCAATTTTGTAAGAAAGAAAAGATGTTTCAAAATTTTGCTCATTCATTTATTAAAAAAAAAAAAAAAAAAAAAAAATCCTTTTCTCTAGCGCTCTAGCTTACTTTGGCGTTAACAAAAGTATGGAGCTGTCTTTTCCTACATTTTTCTTCTTCATTAGCAAAAAATTATACCACTGATACGACCAACAGATTTTAACTGCATATGTAATTCTTTTATCATTATCTCTATTTCTCTTTCTTTCTCCATTATATGTTTTCTTAGTTTTTTTCTTTGTCTGGTCAAGTAATTTGATAAGTGTTCTACATTTTTCCAATTCCAAGAACTCTTTTATTGCTTACTCCAATTCTAGGAGAGTAATCACATGCGAGTATAGTTAAAAAGCCATACACTTTAAAAACAAAAACTTATTCTTTATGTTAGTTTCATCATGTTGATTATTAGTTCTACATAGGGCTGTCCACCCAACCCGTATACCCGACCAACCCGACCAACCCGCCCGAGCCCGAACCGAAAACCACCCGAACCGACACTCAAACGGTCGGCGGCGGGTTGCCGCCCACAGAACCCGACGCCTTCGGGTCGGCTGGCGGGTTTCCTCTCCCAAAACCCGAGCAACCCGACCCGATCATAAACCCAGAAACTTCCGGCGATATTCGAAGGTTCTTCGCCGAAAACATACAAAATCCGGCGCTATTCGAAGGTTCTTCAACGAAAACATACAAAATCCGGCGACATTTGAAGTTATCCAACGAAAATTTACTTGAAACCCATCAGATCAGACGAGATCCGGCAAGATCTCGTTGAGATCTAATCTTGATACGACGAGTCGTCGAGATCTAGTCCAGATCGGACAAGATCCGGCGAGATCTCGTCGAGATCTAGTCCAGATACGACGAGATCCGGTGAGATCTTGTCGTATCTTATCTCGACGAATCCGGCCTAAATTACCGGTGATGAAAATCAAAACCGACCGTTGAACCCGAAAACCCGACGCCACCCGAACCGACTGATCCGACTACCATTCCGGGTTCTGTTTTCATTCACCCGAAAGTTTCGGGTCGGGTCCGGGTCGGGCACAAACCCGACCCGACCCGACCCGTGGACACCCCTAGTTCTACACTTAGATGTGTTATTATTCTTCTTTATCATATATTTCAATTTAATTGATATAACATATAATTATAACAAGTTATTATTAGTTTGACAAAAAGGTAAGATTAGTTATTTAATTAGTTGCACATGCACTTAATGGTTGTTGTCTTTCTGGTTTTTAAATTATTCCTAATATTTTTAGACTATTAATGTACAATATAGTTGTATTGTATACTAAATTGTATTTATACCATCCAATAAGAGATAGCCACATCAATTTTTTTACTTAAAACTGAATACATCCTGCCACATCTAATAATATCACATCAGTCTTTTACTTAAAATCTGAAATATGGTTTCTATTGAGATATTATCCTATGTGATCAGATGTATTTATATTTTAGTAATATGGTGATGTAGCATGTCCTTATTGAAAGATGTGAATCAAAGGGTTTACACCAAGTTCTTATAAAATTTAATCTCGTGTAGAATACTACTTTAGATTATTGTAAACATTGTATTTTGTCTTCTCTCGATTTGTATGCTAGACCCCGAAAGTTCAAAAAATATTATATTTTCTCCATAATGCTGTAGAAACATCTAGATTGACGTGGCGCAACCCATCTAGTAACATACCCGAGGTACAACACACCTACTCCACTACTGATGGAAGTTGTATGTAAAAAAAAAAAAAAAAAAATTAATCACTTATTTTTTACTTGCCCCCTCCCCTATTACAAAGTCCAAACTCCACCACTACTGAATCTCCCAGGAAAAAAAAAAAACCTAGAGTTGCCACTAGAGCTTAAACTCAACAGGCATTTGAAATAAAATTAATTGAATACATGTAAACATCTAATACTTTATTTTTTTCATGGGGTAAACAACTAATACTTGGTTTGGCTCCTTTACCGTCTTAGAATTTGATATGTCACCTTATATGCTATAGCATTGTCCATCAGTTCATCTATAATTCTATATACGCCAGGTACATAATCTGTCACACCAAGTGCCTTCTTTAGGACTTTTCTCATGATAATCACCCAAATAATGTCGTTTAGTAGGACTACCATTTTCTTTGTGCTGCGCCCAAGATCTCCCATAATTTTTTCATCAAAAAAAAAAAAAAAAAATCTCTCATCGTTTACTATCATGTGTCGGATGTTATATATGTGTGTAAGTTGCACCAACCATTCCTTAATTTTTTCTTTTTTTTTTAAAGAAAAGAAAAGAAAAGGTTATAGCTATGATAGTTTTGAAAGTCATTACAAGTGTGTGTGTGTGTGTATATATATATATATATATATATATATATATTAGCGACAATTACATTGACACACTGTGCCCATGGCTGAACATATTTCTCAATCTTAGAGCTATGAAAGAGAACCAATTGGGTATTAAATATTGCACTATCCAGATTCCAGCAGCTTAAGATGCTCCTGCCAGTTCTTTCTAGTCATCTGACTTTATAATGCGAAGAGCCCTGGAAACATATCAACCAACTGATCCGGTCAGTAACATAAGGAAAAAAAAGTATATACGAAATAGGAGATAGCCAATTCGAACTTCAAGGTAATCAAGATCATCAATTCTATAGATGTTGGCATTAACACACGCATAGCTAGAGATTGTGATTTTTAAAAAAAATCATTTTTATGGTTGAGATTATCAACAAGAAACCGAGTTCATTTTAAGGTCATGTTTCATTGTTTTTCATGGTGTTTTATCATTTTCGCACAAAATAATTAATAATTTAAAAACAAAAAAAAAAATAGGATGGAATAAATTTATTTTAAAACTTACTCCAGTATGTCTTCAAACCATTGAAACCATGATGTGGCCTTTTCCTTAGCATTGTCAACTGCTGTTGACACAGAATTTGGTAAATCTTGTATCGTTGAGGCAGCCTGGTTTATGTGATCAATTGCTGTTTGCACTGGGTTTCCATCAGCAAACACCGATTGGATTGATAAAACAAGCACCAAAGAAAGTAACAAAGCAACAACTGCTATCTTTGCCATCTCTAATTCCTTCCACAGCACTGGAAACAAAATTACTTGTCCTCAATTGTTTCCGGTTGGCTTTGTGTGTGGAGTGCAAAAATAAAGGTCTAAGGCTTAGGCTCGAGTAACAAGAGAGAGAGAGAGAGAGAGAGAGAGAGAGAGAGAAAGAAAGCAAATTTGACGTTTTTATAAAAATTGTAACTCAAGAAAATTAATAACTCTTTTCTACAATTGAAAAGTGTTGTTCAATTATATAACGATAGGTGAGCCAAGAATGTGCATAAATACACACGCAGTGTAGGATCAACAGTTGAGCCTGTTAGAAACAATTGTATAATTTTTGGAATAGCCTGTTGTCTTTTTCCTTTATTAGGGATTTAAGTTAAAAACTGAGAAACATAGGTGTGGCATGGTTCGGATTTAATTTGACACATGTTGGGTTTTAGCTTAGAGGTTACAGGTATGATAATTCTGGGTTGGGTTGTTTGCAGCTTGGTTGCTTGTTGAGGTAGTTCTAGAGTAGTGGTGTGGTGAATAAATTTCCTCTTTCATCGATAAAAAGAAACCACTAGCATGGTTGGGTTTTAATTGGACTTGTCAACGGACAAAGGAAACAACTTAATAGAAAATGCAGTTCATTGCTAATATTTGTGCTAATACCATGGGTCGGTCCCCTTGGAGTGAGATCTGGTGCAATATGCAATTAACTCCATTTTCTTTACAAAATTTTTTACATTCTTAACTTTTAAACTTTAAAATTTTACTTATTTATTTATTTATTTAATGGTTGAAATTAAAAGTTACTTTCTCTAACTCTAAATCTCAACCATTCATTGCAATTGCATTATAGGGTATTGCATCTTATTTCAATCTAATCCCTCTCTCTAGTCACGCATTGAACATTATTGATTCTACAAACTTTGTTTTTGAGTGCCACCGCATTAGCCCTAGGGTGACATTAGTAGCCATGTTAACAAATGTCAGCTAGATATTGGCCACATCAGCTATCCAAGTATCTTACACAATATCAAGTCATTAGGTGACATCAATTTTGCCAAAAGTCTTGTAGATAAATTGATACATTCTCATGTATAAAATGCTTGAGAGTCTAAGAGAAAAAGAGTTCAAACTGCAGAATTAGTAGTATGTTGTAATTATGAAAAAAAAAAAGTGACATCAATGTTCAAACCTGACAATTGATCTGTGGGTTGGACCTAATTGAATCCACATGTACCCAAAAAAAGAAAAAAAGGAAAAGAAAAGGGAAAATCCCAAATTAACAATTCACACGCCTCCATGTGCCTTTAAAGATCCTCTTACTCGTCCATGTATCAGTTCAATCTCAATTGACATCATTCATGATGTGACTTGCCACAAGTCACCCAGAGGTCATTGGCACATTATTTCTCTTACATTAGCGTGACATCATCATGCCATGTCACTTGCACACCACCTGCAATGTCAACAATGTCTCTTTCGGGCCTTTATTCGGCTTGACCCGATCCATCAACATGACCCAAATCTGGCTCTCTTTTTTGAACCACTTACCCAAACTGTTCCAAACCTTCACAAACTGATTCCAAACTTAAGGCATCATTAAGCCTCTATCTTGAGGTTAATGTCGAGTGTTAAAGATATATTGGGTTTATATTACTTTATAGCCCACTTATAGTGTAAAGCCCAAGTGTACATAAACCTAGTTATGTGATCTCTATACATATGTTATTAGGGTTATTGTACATGTACTTTATCGCATAATAAAGATGTAGTTGTATAAGACTTTACATCATGAATGTAGACCATTAGACTAAACCATGTAACTCTCATACATCTTCTTTCTTTCTCTTTTCTCATTTGTTTTACATCTATTTTATGTTTCCTTCAATTTCTTTAACAGTCTAGGTAAAGATCACAACTGGTTTTGAAATTTGACGCGTAAGTGATTCATGTGTTGTATGTTCGTTTGGAGCTCATTATTTTTTATTTTTTTGTGGAGATAACTAATTATTTTACTAGTGGTTAGTTACAACCATAAAAAGAGTTGAAAATGCGTTGTTGTTGTTATTATTATTATTATTATTATTATTATTATTATTATTATTATCATTATCATTATTATTATTATTCATTTTTGGTATATATGGAAAACTAGGAATTTTTTTTTGGTAATCTAATACAATTATATGTTGTACATCTCTTATTCATGATATGTATATGGAAAATTCATAATTTACATTGTACTAGCAACATAAACTTTATTGTAGATGTTGGGTTAAAAATTTATTGGCTCATTGCAAATTAATTAATTAATTACTAGAGTTAATTAATTAGATCAAATTTTATGCAAAAGCGTGGCAGCACAAACAAATCATCAAATTATCTAAATGCAGTAGAAAATAAATTTGACATGGGTGATTTGTTTACGAATGGGGAAAACTACCGAGGCAAAATCCCATCGGGTGATTTTAAGGTCACCACTCTCAAGAATCCATTATTATCAATCACAAGCGATTACAAGTATAAGGAATCTTACCAAACCCTTTGGCCTATCCCAAAATACCAACCTACAGTTGAACCCTTACCCCAATACCCAATTGAACTTGTATTGTAGTAGCAATCTTTCCCTTGATCCACGAATCCCAGCCAATTTGCACGAATCCTAGTACGTGACTAACCCCAGCAACTTGAACAGGTTGTTGGCTGCAAAGTTCTTCAGTTCATCAACAATGAGAATTAGGAAGCTCATTGGTCACAAAACCCTTGGCGTAAAGACGTAGTAGCTTCTTCAGAGAGAATAATGAACTAGGTCACTTTTGCATGGGTGACAGCCTTTAAAATAAGACTTATATATGTCTAGAGTTGTGAGAAAAGAAACCCTATATAAATATTTCAACATGGGCTGAAAATCAGATCTGGAAGTTCTGATTTCGTAAACCTTGATAGAAACAGCTTCTGCCGAGCTTCAATTATAAACCTCGATAGAAGTCATTCTGTCGAGATTTAATAAATAGTTTTTCTTCACTTGTTTCTTGGTCAGATCTCCATGGCTTTAACACTTGACTTGAACAACATGTTTCATGAAGTCCTAAACACATCATAGATCTACCCAATTACAAGTAAAGTGCATTTTGTCAAAGGGTTATGATAGGCCACAAACTCGTTGACTCCTTGTGATTAATTAAATTGATTAATTAGCTGAGTTATTAATTAATCAAGTTAATATGCAAATTCACGTGGCATCACAAACAAATCACCAATAACTAAAGTATGCAGCGGAAAATAAATGATACGGTGATTTGTTTACGAATGGGGAAAACCTGACGGCAAAAGCCCCACCGAGTGATTTAAGGTCACTACTTCCGAAACTCCACTATTATTACAACAAGCGGTTACAAGTAAAGAATCTGAATACCTTACCAACCTACAATTGAACCTTACCCCAATACCCAGTTGGACTTGTTCTGTAATGACAGTTTCTCCTTTTGATGCACGGCTCCAAGTACATGACTAATCAATTGCGTGGATCCGAGTACGTGACTTCAATTCACCAACTAGAGAGAGAGTTGTTGGCTGCAAAGTTCTTCAAATCATCCACACGATGAAGATCAAGAAGATACTTGGTTACAAAACCCTACGGTGCACAATACATAGCAACTTCTTCACAAAAGATGAATTAGGACATGAACTTTGTCTTTGATCACAAATTGTATGAACAAGGATTACTCAATGCTTGTGCAACTTACATCTCTTTGACGGCCCTTAAAACAATCATTTTATATGTCTAGGGTTAGGAGAAAAGAAGTTCCAAAGACAACTTCACGGATTAGAATTAAAACAGAACTGAAAATCTGTTTTCTTTCAATCTCGACAGATAGAGGTGTCGAGGATCTGTCGAGAAGCTGTCGAGTCTCGGGATTGAAACAGCTTCTAAAGCTTGATAGATGCATGTGTCGAGAGTAGGTGTTGAGTTTTAGTAACTTGCACTTTCCAGCTTGTTTCTTGGACAGACTTGATGAATTCAACACTTGATCTTGAAACACAGTTTCTTGAAGCGTTAAACACATCCTAATTCTACCCAATTACAAGTAAAGTGCATTTTGTCAAAGGATAAGCCAATTACACAAAATAGTGGCATATGTCAGCAACTTGAACTACATATGTCCTAACAGGTTAGCTAATTACATAAAATATGTCTCTAACAATCTTCCCCTTTGGCAATCCGTGACAAAATCAAAACAATACAAATAATCATGAGAGAAGTCTTAAATCACTAAACTCATAACCACTTGTTGTATTACATAAGAAATCTATCCCTACTACAAAATCTTGAAAAACTTTTCAAGACGAGAGTTCATGGCATGATATACTTTCACAATCTGTCTTTCTAAAACACTTAAACGAGACTCATCAAGGCATCATGTGTGAAATATAAATAAAGATTGCATATATAAAGAAACATGTGTATAAAGAGAGAAAAGAAACAACACATGTAGAGGTAGGTAAAGAAAAACATACGTTATCGTCATATATATGAAAATAAAGTACAGTGTATGTAATAAAATAGTCACAAGACAGGTGAATAAGAGGCTAATGTAAATAAAGAATAAAAGAATATACATAGAGCCTTACTACGTCTCTTAAAAAGATATACACACTCCCCCTAATAAAAATAACCTACACTAACTCTCTCCTTAAGTACAAGAGTACTCTCAAACCCAAAACTACTCCTCATTTTTGTCACGAATGACAAAGGGTAAGTCATTGAGAGATAGTCATCTCGTCATCACCGAAAGAGCTACCAGCACCATTATCCTCATCATCCTCATCATCAGGAAAGGCCTCGGGAGAAGGAGCAAGACCAGTCATGTGAGCTTGTCGGCAAGCAATGCGTCCTACTCTAGTGTTCATATGACACATCTTATCAGTGAGAGCGTCCAAACAACTACTAAAGTTAGCATGCATCTGTTGAAGCTGCTCCATGATGGCCTCAAAGGTCACACCACCAGCTGCAGAGGAAGAAGGAGTGGAAGAATTTAGAGCTGAAGAGGGTGGAATAGCAGAAGGTGCAGGATTAGTCGTCTCCACACGTGACCGTTTCTACTAAAGATGAGCTTCACTCAACCGGATAGAGCCAGCGCTGGTAGCACCCATGATGGTAAAGAGAGGAGAGAGATGAATGAGAATAGAGAAGTGTGTGAGGACCCGCGTGATAACCGAAGGAAAGATGAGTTTATCACGGGTGGCGGTATCCTAATAGACATCAATAATAGATGTCATGAAATGAGAGGGAAAATCATTGGTGAGACCCTCCATCAAAGACAAAAGAAAATGAGCACAAGGCTCGGTGATGGAGTTATAGTGTGACAGAGGAGTAAGATCAAATGTTATCACCATGTTTAGAAAGTAAGGGCCTTTAGCAAAGCCCAATCAAGGGGTGTTTAGAGCACCGCCCCAAAGAGAGGGTTTCTCACAGAATTGAGAAAGAAGGTTATCTTTAGACACAGTCCAGAGACGCTCACAGCTAAGGTAGTCGGGATGCGCTACCCTAGGGTCGTGTAGTACCTCGGATATAAGATTCAGAGTAACTATGATACGTGTACCTTTGAATGTAGTAACAAACTAATGCACAGTGGTATCGATGCCGTGTATGTTGGAGTAAAACTCCTAAATAAACACAATGGGACACCTCGTGGGTTTCTCAAGTAAAGATTCCCAATCCTGAGTCCGAATGACTTCGGGGAGAGGAGTGTCTTCAAAATCCGACAGAATTACCTGGCATTTTGGATGAACGCCACGATCTTGGAAGTTCTCAAAGAAGTTCGTCTTGGACTTCTCATCACGGAACCGGATATGAAAGGGAACAGTAGGAAGTGCAGAAAAAGATGACCTAGAACCATGAAAAGGGTTTCGAGCCGGAGTGGATTTATTCTGTTTGGGTGCCATAAGGAAGTTCTATTCGAGAGAGAGATTCTATGAGAGAGAGAGAGAGAGAGAGAGAGAGAGAGAGAGAGAGAGAGAGAGAGAGAGAGAGAGAGAATAGAAACACAACACAAGTTCAGAATAGAGAGAAGGAAAAGAACGTATGCATGAAAAATGCATGAACATGTGACATGTAAAAGTAAAGACATCATGGGTGACACCTAATCCAATCCTAGCAGCACTTATATCAATAATCAAGCACACACATCTAATTATGCATGAAACATAGTTATAATGCAAATATAATGCAATGCACGAGCATATGATGTCAAAATCACAAAACCCAACTCACAATATTCACAAAATTCTCAAAAACCCAAAAAATTTTAAAATCCCAAAAACCTAAGTCTTAATGCATGAAATGTATGAAAGAGAGAGGGTTTAGAACACTTACCAAGTGGATCTAGCTTGGATTAGGTCAAAAATCACTTGGGTGAAAGGATTTTAGTGAGAAAAAAGGATTTGAGTTGAGAGAGAAGAGAGATCTGTCGAGAGAAAAGGAGAGAACTGAAATCTGAATCGCGCCTCAGTTATATATAGAAAACGCATCTCGATGGGTCGAGATTTCTATCGAGAATCTGTCGGGCACTAAATCTCGATAGAAGAGAATCTATCAAGGATTTATCAAGAAACTGTCAACAACTAAAGGATGGTCTTGATGGATTGAGGATCTGTTGAGAATCTATCGAGCAGACAAAGAGCACAAGAATTTCGCTCGATGGATTGAGGAAATTGTCGATAAGTTATTGAGAGATAACCTAGAAATCTCGATGGATTAAGAATCTATCGAGAATTTGTCAAGACTTGAAGAAAAAATCTCGATAGAAAGGAATCTGTCGAGGATGTGTCGAGAAGTTGTCGAGCTTGAAGAAAGAAGGTTTTTCAAAAAGGGAAAAACACATAGAGATGAATGCAATAAACAAGCTACTCAAACAAACATCCAAGCCACATATCAAGCTTTCAAATCTCATCTCAAACAAGATGCAAAGCATTCATAGATCCAAAACACACACACACACACACACACACACACACACACACACACACACACACACACACAAAACAAGTCTAACCAATTTTATATTTTAAAACGAGTTAAGACAGTTTAGTGAGCATATATTAATACATGTATTCCTTGTAATGGTCAAATCACATTGTACCTGCATATGTATCAAAAGTAGCGAAGAGTGTGCACATTGTGTGTTGTGTGTGAGACATAGCAAAAGTGTATAAGTGTCTCATATAATGAAAATTAAAGACAAGAGAGAATTAAATACACTCATACACAATCATAACTGCTTAATAGGGACTGTAAAGAGAGAGAAGAAATAAGAGAGAGAAGAAATACCCAATTATGTAAGCTTTAACAACGCAATTTTACTATGCCAAAACATATAGATATTATACATGATTGACGCGCTTTAGTAGTGAGATGATTATTTATGCCTTTCTCTTAAGATTTTCTAGTCCTTCCCGTAAGAAAGAGTGATATGAGCATGAGATATAAAAGATAGTCTTAATCGTACTCATTATAAACATGAGACACAAAGCTCACTTGCTTAGTTGTGCATTGCGATGCTCATCTAAGCTACAAGAGATACAAAATTTAGAAACTTTGTTTCAATGGCCATCCAAGGTATACAAGTACCAATATACACAAACACACTGTTTTTGTATTTTTTTTTTCAATTTTTTTATTTATGTAAAAAAAAAAAAAACTGAAAATTAACAAACAAAAAACATGTTAACATACAAAGTATAAAGCTAGACTGACTCAAAAACAAGAAAGCAAAACAAATAAGTAATGCAAAAACATAAAAGGAGAGAGAGTAAAGTGACTAAATCACTTTTAGCTATTTTCTTTCCAAACTTTGGTTTTGGAGGAAGTTCCTTTCTTAGAATAGAACCTTTGTTTTGGAGGTGAAGGGGAAGAATTGAAATTGTTCAAGTTCAAAAAGAACGTGAGGACTTTGAGAAGATCTCTAAGAGGACTCAAAGATAGTGAAATCTGACCTTGACCACCAGATGATAACACACTATTAACCTGTTGAGTGGCTAACCACTTATAGCAATTTGGATGAGTTTGTCTTGAAGCTCCACATTGATGATAGAAATGCGGCTTCTTTGGTTGAGACTTTTTATTTTTAGTAGGGGTGTGCAAAAAACCGACGAACCGAAAAAACCGCTTCAAACCGACCGAACCAACGCAAAATTTCAGTTCGGTTTCGGTTTTGGTTCGGTTTCGGTTTCATTATATTAAAAACCGAAAATTTCGGTTCGGTTTTCGGTGGCAAATTCTAATACACCGAATTGACCGAACCGAACCGAAATATATTAAATAAAAATTTGTACAAATTATTTCAACAAAGTCCCTGGTATCCTAGCGGCAAGGACGCGCGCCTCTCTTCAGTCAGCCCAGGTTCGACCCTTAGTAATAGCCTTTTTAATTTTCCCCATTTTTCCTCTCCTTTTTACCAAAACTACGTCGTTTTGGGTTGCATTATAACCCTATTAATCCTATTTTCAGCATTTGCCTCTCTCACTTTCAACAGCAGCCGCTCTTCTCCGGTTCTCCCCTTTCCATCTCCGGGCAAGTCCTTGGCCTTGGCAACACAGACAGAGATATTGCATCTGCTCAACGAGGACATATGTGCTTGTGTGCTTGTCTCCGGTGTGCGTTCCCCCTCTCTTTTTTTTTTTTTCTTTTTTTTTTTGGTTTTGTGTTTGCTAGTTTGCTTGGTGTTTGGGTGGTGAGAAAATGTGGCAAAGGGATTTTCTGGGTTTGCTAATTTTTTCTGGGTTTGTTAATTTTTTTTGGGTTTGTTAATATTTTCTGGGTTTTGTTGTCTCCAGCCCTTTTTTTTTTTTTTTTTTTTTTCGGTTTTGTGTTTGCTACTATGCTTGGTGTTTGGGTGGTGAGAAAACGTGGGAAAGCAAAGGCATTTTCTGGGTTTGTTAGTTTTTTCTGGGTTTGTTAATATTTTCTGGTTTGTTAATTTTTTTTCTTTGTTTGCTTTCTTAGAAAATAGGAAACCGAAAAAATCCACCGAAACCGACCGAAACTGAAATCCAACCGAAACCGATTGATTTCCAATTACTTCGGTCGGTTTCGGTTGAGAATTTCACAAACCGAAAATTTCGGTTTCGGTTGGCCAACACTGAAAAAACCGACCGAAACCGAACCGAAACACCCCTAATTTTTAGCCTTATTGCTCTTAGGGTTTCTAGTATCTTTCTTCTCTATCTTAGGGGGTACTCTTAGAATAGATTTGTCTTTGTCTAGATTGTTCTCACTAGCTATCTCAGTTTTAGTTTCATTTTTCTCAAGATTTTCATTATTAGCAGGTGAGACAAAAACAGTCTTTTTAGAGGAGGCAATATGAGAAGAGTTAGAGAGTTCATACCCCAAGCCAGTTTTGTCAGAAGCTGATTACTTGAGGTTCAGCATTTCATCCAGCTTGGACTAGCAGTCCTCTCCAAATGAGCTCGAACTTGGAACAATTCTACTTCAAGCTTCTTGGTTTTTTTAGCGAAGAAGTTGTTCTCGAACTTCAGTGTTCCAATGATTTGATCGGCTTCATCAACCTTTGCGGATAGCTCCTCTCGTTCCAGCTCTACTTCACTAAGCTTCTTAGTAGACAGCCTACACAACTTCTCATGCTTTTCAAATACCTTGTATAACTTTGCATAGGCTGTATGGATGTCATCTTGTTCCTCTATCTTCTCGAACTTGGATTCCACCAAGTCCTCTTCTTTATCCACTACTTCTACGATCCCCTCAATAGGATCCACTTTAGTAGTGAAAGCACTCAAGATTCCCTCATCATCACTATCATCTGACTTAGTCTCAAGCTCAGTATCACTTAAGGTAGCATCAAGAGCCTTGCTTTTCTCAATTGACTTGAGATATGTTGGATATTCGTTTTTCATGTGTCCAAAACTATGACATTCGAAGCACTTTGGTCCAGAGGGAATAGTATACTGACCACCATCCTTAGCATCCTTCTTTCCTCTATCTTGACTTTTGAATTGAGAAGAACTAGATTGCTTACGGTCCTTGTCAAAACCTTTCACATTGGCATTCTTTATCAACTTCTTGAACTGCCTAGTAATGTAGGACTTCATCTTGGAGTCTTTATCATTTGAAGACTCATCAGCCTCATTAATTTGGCATTCAGTGCCATATTTTTACTTTTGGTTCCTTTCCCAAGTCTGGTCAAATCCAATTCATAGGTTTTCAAGTTGCCAATCAGCTCCGTCAAAGGAATGGTGTCAATGTCCTTTGATTCTTCAATCGCTGTTATCTTGGTATGAAATCTCTCGAGGAGAGATCTGAGCACCTTTTTCACAATCTTGGGCTTGGGAATATGATTACCAAGATTGAATGATGAGTTCACTATGTCCTTTAGCTTGACATAGAACTCATCGAACATCTCATCCTCTTCCATCTTTATCTTCTCAAAGCTAGCCGTGAGCTTTTGGAGCTTTGAATCCTTGATAGCCTTAGTTCCTTCATAGGTTGTATGAAGGATGGTCCATGCTTTCTTTGCTGTTTCAGTTGAGGATATTTTCTTGAACTCCTCATTGGTCACTGCACTGAATAGGGCATTCAATGCTCTACTGTTGAAGTTTGCTGCTTTGATCTTGGCTTCATCCCAATTAGCCGGTGCTTCCTTTGGCTTCACCTAACCAATTTCCATAGCTTTCCAACATTCTCATATAAAGACTGCAAGAAAGCTCTCATGTGTACTTTCTAGCAAGCATAGTTAGTGCCATCAAATAAAAGAGGTATAATAAGAGACTGTCCTCTATCCATGACAAATAGGGGTCAATGGATCACATAGCAAAGATTAAAACTTAATAAGAGTGTGCCTGGTCTAATACCACTTATTGGGTTAAAAATGTATTGACCTCTTGCAAATTAATTAATTAATTACCCAAGTTAATAAATTAGATCAAATTTCATGCAATAGCGTGGCAGCACAAACAAATCACCAAATTATCTAAATGTATCAAAAAATAAATTTGACATAGGTGATTTGTTTACGAATGGGAAAAACCAACGAGGCAAAACTCCACCGAGTGATTTTAAGCTCACCACTCCCAAGAATCCACTATTATCAATTACAAGCAGTTACAAGTATAAATAATCTTAGCAAACCCTTTGGTCTATCCCAAAATACTAACCTACAGTTGAACACTTACCCCAATACCCAATTGGACTTGTATTGTAGCAGCAATCTTTCCCTTGATGCACGAATCTCAGTACGTGACTAACCAATGTGCTTGGATCCCAGTATGTGATTAACTCCAGCAACATGAAGAGGTTGTTGGCTAGAAAGTTCTTTAGTTTATCAATAATGATGATTCGGAAGCTGCTTGGTCACAAAACCCTAGTGTAAAGACGCAGTAACTTCTTTAGAGAGAATAATGAACTAGGTCACTTTCTGCATGTGCGACTATCTTTAAAATAAGCCTTATATATGTCTAGGGTTGTGAGAAATAAAATCCTCTACAAATATTTTAGCATAGGCTGAAAATCAGATCTAGAAGCAGCTTGTGTCAAGCTTTGACAATAAACCTTAATAGAAGTCAATCTGTCGAGATTTAATGAACATTTTTTTTTCGCTTGTTTCTTGGTCAAATCTTCATGGGTTTAACAATTGACTTGAACAACATGTGTTTTGAAGTCCTAAGCTCATCCTAGATCTACCCAATTACAAGTAAAGTGCATTTTGTCAAAGGATTAGCCAATTACATAAAATATGTCTTTAACAATAGACACGCAAAACGTGTACAATATTGTACACATTTGCAAAAGTGTATATGGAAAATCCTTAGTTTACATTGTACTAGCAATGCTAAATTACTCTGTAGACATAGAGAATTAGTACAATGTTGTAGTGTACACAAATGTGTACTGCATTTTACTCATTTTATGTCTACAATATAAATTTACATTGCTAGTATAGTGTAAACTTATAAAAGTCCTATGTATGTAAGCCAACACCACAGTTAGGGTCTATTTGGGAACAACTTATTTAGCTGAAACCGAAAAAATTTTGTTGAAAGTGTAAAAAAGAAGAAGTTAAAAGCTAGCTAAATAGTACTATGGAATCCAAAAATAGTACCAAAAAAGTGCAATGAGACCCATAAATAGTACAAAAAAGAAGCTAAAAACTCAAATAAGCTGAACTTTTCATCACATTCCAAACAAACTTAATTCTATGCAAAATAGGTCACAAATATTTTTTAAGAAAAAAAAAAAATCATTTATATCTTCCTTAGTATCTAATAAACATCTTTTAATTAAAATAGTCCAAGTTTTCAAAATTTTCAAATAGACAATTCCAAGTTATAACTTGGATGTCAAAATTATCATGTCGTATTGGCAATTGTTCAATTGATCATCAAATCAAGTCATATGTCAAGTCCTTTGAGTTTCCCTACTCACAAAAAAATGACATGCATCGCAAGTCACGTAAAGTCATATGGTCGCACAGATAAAGAGATTCACAAGGAAAGTTCTTATTGAATGCAAGATAAAACTTAAATAAATATTCAAAATTTATAGTCGACTCTTAATAAATACTAAGAGAAACTTCCAAATCAAAAACCGTTGAGTTTTCTATAAATGGACGCTTTTTAAATGTAAGAAAATTGACAGATTAAGCCAATAGCCAACAGCCTTTGATATCAAATCAAATAAATGATAAATCCAACTCGAAGGCATCAAGTTACAATTCAAGATTAAGCTTCATAGGCTTTTGGATTGAAAAGTTGTAAAGAATCATATAGAGAAATGTGCCCAATTTCATAAAAATCAATACAAATTGATATTTGATGTATTATTTAGTGACCGTGTAAATTATTAACACGATTTGTGAAAACCTAAACCACGATGATAAAATTGGATAGGCTATGAATGAACCACGCTGTTTGTAAAAAGTTCAAGCTTAGCTCGAGAAAAAAACTTGATTTTGCTTGTCTGTCTAGCAATTAAGGGTTCGTTTGGATAGAAATTATTGCTGAAAACTGAAAACACTGTAGCAAAATAACTTTTAAATGTGTGAACAGTGCGGTGAGACCAATTTTTAATGAAAAAGTTGCTGAAAAGTGAAGTTTTTGGGTCTCATGAACAGTGCACGGGTGCACTGTTTACGGGAGAAAAGTCAACAACTATGGTTAAAAAAAAAAAAAGGTTGAAATGTGAAAGCAAAATGCAAAACACCAGATCCAAACGGATTCTAAGTCAAGTTTTAGTCTAAGTTTAGGCTTGACTATTAAATGAGCCAAGCTTAAAACAAAATATAGTTTTTGTGAACAAATTGTGAACATGAGGCTTGATTTTAACTATATACAATATTATATTTTCAAATGTTTACTTGTCTAAGAATATACTCATGTAAACTTGAGATTAAATTGCATAAGTTTGAAAATAGATTTATATGATATCAAATCATTATTTGTAGTTAAAAAAATCTATTCATATTATAATAAAAACCAAATTTGTGAAGTGTGGTTTTACTATAAATGGGAAAATAATAAGGTAATCAAGTAGCTTATGAACAAGGTTGATCTAGTTCAACAAGAATATGAACCAAATTTTAACAAGCAATTTTGTTGGTATTAAGGTTAAATTCAGCTCGTATTCAAAATAAATTAACTGATTAAGTACTTGGCTTTCCTTTAAAGTTCTAGAATTGGATATGTCAGCTTATATGCTACAGCTTTGTCCATCTACAATTCTATATACACCAGGTCCATAATCAGTCAGTATCTTCTTTAGGGCTTTTATAATCACCCAAATAATGTTGGTTGGAAGGCCTATCATTTTCTTTGTGCCTCGCTCAAAATCTCCCATCATTTATATAAATGTGTCAGATGTTATAGTTTTGAAAGTCATTACATATATATATTAAAGACGATTACATTGGCACACTGACTTTGAGCAAAACATATTTCTCAATCGTGGAGCTATGAAAGAGAACCAAGTATTGTTTGAAGAACACAACTTAAAAAGTGAATATAACTTGAAATAAGGATTATTGCACTATCATATCCAGATTCCAGCAGTTGTCCCTGCCAGTTCTTTCTAGTCATCCGACTTTACAATGCGAAGAGCCCTGGAAACATATCAATCAACTGAGCGGTCAGTACCATTTACAAAAGTACTCAAAATAGGACATGACCAATTCGAGCTTCAATATATATAATATATATTATATTTTAACTCATTTTATGGTTGCTGAGATTATTAACGTGAACTGAATTCAATATGTTGCCAATTGAATATCATTTTACTAAAAATTGAAGTGTTTTTATCATTTTGACACATAATAATTAATAATTTAAAAACAAAATAATTAGGATGGACTAAATAAATTTAAAAACTTACTCTAGTATGTCTTCAAACCATTGAAACCATGATGTGGCATTTTCCTTAGCATTGTCCACGGCTGTTGACACAGAATTTGGGAAATCTTGTACCGTTGAGGCGGCCTGGTTTACGTGATCAATTGCTGTTTGCACCGGGTTTTCATCAGCGAACACTGAGTGGATTGATAAAACAAGCACCATAGAAAGTAACAAAGCAACAACAGCTATCTTTACCGTCTCTAATTCCTTCCACCACAATCGAAACAAAATTACTTGCCCTTGTTACCGGTTGGCTTTGTGCGCGGAGTGCAAACCTAAAGGTCTAAGGCTCGAGTACTAAGAGACAGAGGGAAAAGAAAGCAAATTTGATGTTCTTATAAAAATTGTAACTCACGAAAATTAAACTCTATTCTTCGATTGAAATGTGTTGTTCAATTATATAATGATGATAGGTGAGCCAAGAATGTGCATATATATACACACACATATAGTGTAGGATCAACAACTGAGCCTGCAAGAATTTTTGGAATAGCCTCTTTTCTTTTTCTTCATTAGGGGTTTAAGTTAGAAAAAGAGAAACACTGGTGTATCATGGTTCTGTCTTAATTTGACACGTATTGGGTTTTAGCTTAGAGGTTACACGTAGTTTGTTTTCTATTTTCTTGATTAGTGTTTTAGAGTTAGAAACCAAGTTGCATCCTTGTTTAAATTTTTTTTTGCAGCCTGGCTGCTTTTTGATGTAGTTCTAGAGTTGTAATTTGGTGATTAAATTCCCTCTTTCACCGATAAAAAGAAACCAGTGGCATGGTTGGGTTTTAATTGGACTTGTCAGCGGATAAAAGAAACAACTTAACAGAAAAGGTAGTTCATTGCTAATATTCATGCTAAAACCAAATATTTAGCCAAAAACATTGTTGCTGCAAATGTTAAAAGAACAATTGGTAGTAAATTGATGTTGTGGAAGTTACAAGAAAACAAGCACGTTACTTTCTAAATGGAAAAAGAAACTGTTAGAAATACTAAATAAGTGTATTGTATTTCTTAAGTAATAGAATATACATGAGTGTTTTTATATAGGAGGCAGAGTATGCAGTACAAGTAAGTGTACTATTCAAATAAATAAGGTGGGCCTAAAACTCACATACCCTAATACACGTTAACAGTTCCCCTCAAACTCAAGGTAGATGTGAGATCAATTTGAGGTTGTCAACCATAGTACGAAGGCATCCTTTAGGATGTGACTTGGTGAAGATATCTGCAAGTTGATCTTTAGAGGAGACTGAGATCAGCTTGAGAGCACCATGGACAAGATGACAATGGATAAAATGACAATCGACATCGATGTGTTTAGTCTGTTCATGGAAGATGTCATTGTGAGCAATATGAATGGCACTCTAGTTGTCACAATAAAGAGGAGTAGCTGAGGATGTGGACACACCTAAGTCTTTGAGAAGCTATTATAGCCAAAGGAGTTCAGATGTGGTATCAGCAAGGACACGATATTCTGCTTCAGTACTAGAGCGGGGCACATGAATTTGTTTTTTGCTTAGCCAAGATATCAGAGAAGAACCAAGAAGAAAGAAATAACCAGTGGTGGACCTGCGATCAGTGGGATCTCCTGCTTAATCAGCATCAGAAAATGCACGGAGAATAAGAGGAGACTGAGCAGAGTAGAAAAGACCATGGAAGAGAGTGCCCTTTAGGTATCGAAGAATGCATAGAATAGTAGCATAATGAGTCGATCATGGAGCACACAGGTACTGGCTCACCTGGTGAACAACATAGAAAATATCTGGACGAGTGACAGTGAGATAAATTAGGCTGCCAACTAAATGTTTGTAAAGAGAGGGATTAGACAATGGCTTCCCCCCTAAAGGAGTCAAATGCACATTAAGCTCAACTTGAGTGTCAACAGTCTTGCTATCAGTAAGTTCAGCTCGTGACAAGAGTTCAAAGGCATACTTGGCTTGAGTAATATAAAGTCCATCTATAGAACGAGTGATTCAAGACCCAAGAAGTAGCTGAGATGTCCAAGATCATTCATCTCAAACTGCTAACTGAGAAAATCCTTGAGTTCTTGAATGCCATTAAGGTTACCAGTTATGATCATATCATCCACATACAGGAGAAGTAAAATAGTGCCTTTGCCAGTGTGATGAAGAAGTAAGGCAGAATAATAATGACTAGCCATGTAACCCAAGCGAGAGATGGTAGAGCTGAATTTGGCAAATCAAGCTCATGGAGCTTGAAAGCCATAAAGTGCATGTCGAAGGTGACAAACCTTGTTTGATTCAATAAAGAGATTAGGAGGAGGTTGCATATAAACTTTTTCACTTAAATCCTCATTAAGGAATGTATTTTTAACATCCATCTAAAAAATGTCCCATTTATTGGCAGCAGTAAAAGCTAAGAGGGCACAAACAGATGAGATACGAGCAACCGGAGCAAGGTCTCTTCATAATCAATCTCATACTCCTGTGTAAAACCTTTTGTAACAAGATGAGCTTTGTAGTGCTCAATGGACCCATCAGAGTGAGTTTTAATCTTGTAAATCCACTTACAACCAACCACAGATTTCCTAGGGAGGGGTGTCACCAAATCCCAAGGATGGTTTTTAGATAATGCATCAAGTTCCTCTTTCATTGCAATCTGCCATAAAGGGTTAGTGGAAGCCTCACGATAGGTGTAAGGCTCGTGCAATGTTGCAAGGCCAGTGTAACAATGATAGTCAAGTAAATGTACAGGAATGGATTTTACACGAGTTGAGTGAAGAGGTGGAATGTCTTATGCAAAATCTTCAGGCAGAGCAGGAGCAAGGGACCCAAGCTCAGGGTTAAGTAGCTCATCTTTGACCTGTTCATCTTCCACCTTTTCATTAAAGGGTGAACTCGGAAAGGGATCCAAGATATCTGGTGGTTGGGTAGAGAAGTCTATAGGAGAATCAGGAGCAACTACAAGAGGATCATGATCAGCTACAAAAGGAATGTATGCCTCATCTAGAAAAAGATCTAATACAGAAGAGGAAGATAGGGAGGCACGGAAGTGAGAGAGCTCGACAAAGGAATGATGTTCCTAAAAGACAACATTGCGGGAGATACGAAGATGATGAGAAACAAACACCAATACCCCTTTTGAGTTTCACCATATCCAAGAAAACAACAAAGCCTTGACCAAGGCTTAAGCTTGTTATGCTTATGTGGCTGAAGAAGAACAAAATAGGCATAACCGAAGGAGCGAAGGTGATGATAACTTAGAGATGACCTAAAAAGGCACTCATATGGAGTTTGATTTTGGATGACAAGACTGGGAATGCGATTAATAGCATGAATAGCATGGAGCGTAGCTTTGCCCCCAAAAAAGGAGTAAGAACTTTGGCAGAGAAAAGGAGAGCACGAATAGTGTCAAGAATATGACAAAGTTTTCATTCAGCTCTACCATTTTGTTAAGAGGAACTAGGACAAGTTAGTTAATGAACAGTACCATAGGAATGCAAAATATCTTGGAAAGCATATTGAGTGTATTCAAAAGCATTATTAGATTCAAAAATTTTGATGCATTTGGAAAACTGAGTTTTAATCATTTTTGCAAAATTACAATATACTTGCAATAATTCCAGAACGATGTTTCATATGAAAAATCCAACTATAGCGCGAGTAATCATCAACAAAGACAACAAAATAACAAGATCCACCAATACTAGAGACAGGGAAGGCCCCCAAACATTAGAATGAATAAAGTCAAAGATATTAGTGGATATTGATTCACTAGTATTGAAAGGCAAAGTTGATTGTTTTCCTAACTGACATGAAACACAATCAAAATTTTCTGTAGACACTGAACCTAAAAAACCTCTAGAAGACAATTTTTGCACTCGAGAGAAAGATGCATGACCAAGATAAGCATGACAAAATGCAAGGGAAGGAATAGAAGAAACCGCAGTAGCTGCAACAATAGAAACAGGAGCAACAAGTGGAAGATGAAGGTTGTCCACGGGAAATATACACCTAACTCTAGGACTGGTCCCAAGCTCCTGTCCTGTCCTTGGATCCTGCACAATACACTAAAAATAATCAAAGATAATCCGATAACCCAACTCAGCTAATTGTCTCACAGAAAATAAATTGTAAGAAAGGTCAGGAACATTAAAGACCCCAGGAATTGAGAGGTTGGAGGTCAAAATAGAACCTATATTATGACCAGACATTGTGGAACCATTTGTTGTGCGGATATTAAGAGGGTGTGGTGCAAGTTTAAGTTCAGAAAATAAGGACAAGTGATGTGTCATGTGATTGCAACAAGTAGAATCCATAAGCCTTAAGGAAGGGCATATACCAAATAAAACTGAGAGAGAAGTGGAATATGATGCATTTCCAACCATATGAATGACATTAGCGATGATGTTTTTAAGGTCATTTGTCGACATGATGAAAGTACGTCTTGAAGACTTAGACTGTGTAGAGACGGAAGCCATTGGTTGGACACTCTCAATGTTGCGATGATAGCAAGTCTCAATATTGTGGCCAAAATGTTGGCAAAAATTGCAAAAACGTTTGCTAGATTGTCGACGACGATTATTGCAACAAGAAGAAGACTTGTCCTTATTCTTCATTCAGAAGCAAAATATGTAAAAATGGATTGCAAAAATGAAATTTTCATGAAAAACTGAGTAAAGTACATCTGGACTGCAAAAAGTCAACCCTAGCAAAAAGTCAACGGTCAACGTAGTAGAAAGTCAATAGTCAACCACGGTCCAAGTCAATTGAAAATGATGTCAGTAATTGGTGGATGATGTGGCAGATGACGTCAGTAGGTGAGACAACTAAGGCTGACGTGGCCGATGACGTCAACAGTGAACTAGCTGCTTGTGAGCGCGTGATGGAAATGAACAGAAACTTTAGGCCGCGCGTGGAGGCGCGTGAAATTTCTGATGAGACTGATTCTTTTCTGATGGTGTAGATTAGGAAAAGAAGATTCCGATGATGGCAGTGGCGACAAGATCAGAACAACATTGGTGGCATGTGAAGAGCGTGGAAGGATTTGGCCGAAAGTTTGACTAGCGCATGGTAGCGCGTGTAATATCTAATGGTTGCAAAAGTTCCACAGATGAGTAGATTGGGGCAAGATGATCACAGTGGTACTTGCAAAAATGTAATCAGAGCAAGATCCACAACGGAAACGGGAAGGCAGTGGTCTTTGTGGTGCGAGACGGCGGCGACTATAGGTTCGGAACTAGAGACGATGACTAAGAGACGTTGGAGATTCAACAGCGAACGGCTACATTGGCGGCTGTGAAGGCAGAAGCAAGGAACACCAAAGAGAGACAAGACTGCAATGAAAATTTTAGAGAAATGCTTTTGATACCATGTTAGAAATACTGAGTACGTGTATTGTATTTCTCATGTAATAAAATATACATGAGTGCCTTTATATAAGAGGTAGAGTGTGCAGTACAAGTGTGCTATACAAGTAAACAAGGTGGGCCTAAAACCACATACCCTAATACAAGTTAACAAAAACTAAATACGTTAGTTTCTGAATGAAAACCTTGATTCCACGAGCGGTCCCTTGAATCCAAAAGGTGATAGGGTTCTGGAATCCACCAGAGAAGAAAAAACAAAGTCTATATTTTATAAATATGAAAAAATTGAATTGCCTTGATGGCTACAATATATTTAAATAGTAAAAGAAACCCTAAGGTGGCTAAGAAAATGCCTAGAAACCCTAATCTAGGCTAATCACGTAATTAGGTGGAAAAATAGCGGATTTTGCCAAAAATAGCAAAATATTGATTATTGCAGAAATTGAAAATACTGTCTCTAAGAGACGTCCTAAAATAAATGGGACCTCATTCTGACTTTTAAACTAAAAGTTATTATGGAAAAACAAATATTAAATAACAAAAGCACTGTTTTCGAGGCCTTAACGAAATATTTTCCTAAATTTAGGCGACGCTCAATGAGTTTGGATTAGAATGCCATTTCCCTTCAACTTGCCATTTCCCTTCATGCAATTTCAATACTGTCATCTCGATGGCCTCTACTAGCACCCCTTTTGTTTTTGCGTTGTGACTTCCGGCGCCCTTGATGTTCCAAAAAGGCATGTGCTGTCTATTCTACATTATAAATACACTTAGATCAATATATCACATAAAAATCTGAACTACAACCAAAAAAGAAAAAAAATAAGAGAGAATTAAAATTCCATATGGTAACAAAATTCATTTACAATACAACAGAACCAAGAGGAAGTATAAAGATAACAAAATAACAACTACATTACCAAAAGGTAAAAAGCTTAGGGCCTTGCATAACTCATCAATGCAATGAAAATCTATACACTAAACCCTCTAAGCCTTAGGAGTAAAACGAAATCAAGCTTACTCTAATAATCAAAAATTGAGTCTACCATAGATGATGATAGCAGAAAAAAAAAATTAGTAAATTTTGTTCAAAGACAATGATAAGGGTTAGGAGGTGCAAAAAAACTATTTTCTGGGAATTCCTGAGTCGGTTCGATTATCACCAAGGCATTGGTATTTGTTTCTAACACCATTTTAGGAGGATATGAGATTAGGGGTCCGTTTAGGTTTCGATTATTTTGCTAAAATTGAAAGCTTTTTGCTGAAAGTACAGTAAATAAAGGTAAAAGTTAGTTGAAATAGTACAGTAACGCCCATGATTAGTACCAAAAAGTGCAGTGAGACCCATGAATAATAGAACAATAAGCTGGATAGTAAAATAATTTGGTAAAATTAATCATGCCAAATGGACATTAGGAAGGGAATTAGGGGATAAAAGAAGGGCAAGGGAAGATTAGAAAATTGCGTAAATATGAAATATTTGGTCATAAACTTACTGCTTTCGATGAAATCTATTGCCCTTGCTCTTTAATGTGCCCTATCATCTTAATGTAAGTTCATATAATGTATCAAATGCTTAAAGTCGTATCCATTTTAATGGATTTGGAAATGATTTATGGTGGCTACATTCTCACCTTCTTTTGACTCTCTTACTGATCACAAACTTTTTTTTATTCCCGTAGAAAAGAATTGGACACAATGATTCTAATCTAGTTTCTTTTTTTTTTTTTTTTTTTTTTTTTTTTTTTAAATGTTAATAATTTTCGATTATCATAATTCGAAATTGTTGCATTCTTCAATCACAAAAATGCCTAAGAGTGTGATGTAATTTATGTGTTTGTGGGTGGAAAGAATTACCCTCATTGCATTTGCAAATACATAAACAAATGAATAAATCTCAAATTAAGATAAATAAAAAATTATGACACTAAATTCAAACTTAAAAAAGAGCCTCAGCTGATAATGTGTTGATGATGGCTAGTAGATTACGGCTTTGTTTGAAATCCGCTTATTTTGCTGAAAATAAAAACTTTTTATTGAAAGTACTGTAAATAAAGGTAAAAGTTAACTGAAATAGTATAGTAGGATTCATGAATAATATTAAAAAGTATAGTGAGACTCATAAATAGTAGCAAAAAGTACAGTGGGACCCATAAATAGTAGCAAAAATAAGCTGAATAATAAACAAAGTTGACAAAAATAATTTTTTTCAAACACACGCTAACATCAATAGACATAAATAATTATAAATGGATACATTATCTCTATATAAATTAAATATATTATATAAATTTATAAAATATAGATTATATCCATAAAATATATAGGCATAAATGCATTTTTAGTCCCTACATTTTGACGTTTTTCTATTTTGGTCCTTACATTTTATTTTTATAACTTTTAGTCCCTAAAGCAATTAACGCGTTACATTTTAGTCCTTTCCGTCACTCAACTACGGGAAAGGCTGACGTTGCTAACAAAGAATTAAAATAATGATATTTTTTTACATGTGGCATGACCCATTTTGACACTTCAGCTTTCCCGCCCCAAACCCAGTCACGTGAGGCACGTGAGGCACTCATGACCAAAATAGACATTGAAAATCCCCAAATTAGACTTGAATCCCTAGACTTTCAGCTTTCGTTTTCTCTCAAACCATCAGCCTCTCCTCTCTCTGAAACCATCTCTGTCACTTGAAGCCACCATCATCCTTAACCATTTCAAAGTCCCTGATTAGATGGAAGCAAGCTCTTCAACCAGTTCAAGCTTGAGGAGGAGAGCTCCATCGAGGTGCTATTGTGCTGAAAAACCAGTGCTAGTCATTTCATGGACAGCAAACAACCCTGGCAGAAGGTTTTATGGTTGTCCAAACTACTTGGTATTTCAATTTTTTTTGTCAAATTCTAGGTATTTTGTTTTATGGTTGCAATGGCGTTTTGGGTTTGGTATTTTTATTTTTTATTGCTGTTCAATTTTTTTTGTCAAATTCTGGGTATTTTGTTTTATGGTTGCAATGGTGGGTTGGGTTTGGTCCTTTTATTTTTGAATTGCTGTTCAATTTTTTTGTCAAATTCTGGGTATTTTGTTTTATGGCTGCTTCTCTGTGTTGGGTTTGGTCTTTTTATTTTTGAATTGCTGTTTAATTTTTTTGTCAAATTCTGGGTATTTTATTTTATGGTTGCTTCTCTGTGTTGGGTTTGGTCTTTTTATTTTTGAATTGTTGACCCTTTTACAAAAGGAACCCATACCTTAAAGAAGCCTTGTGGTGGACTATAAGAAAGGGCGATGCACATTATTTGAACCATCTTTTGTTGATGTTTTTGGAGGTGACTGTATAGATATAAGATATTCACAAGGTGAATATAATTGGCAAGCAGCTAGGATTGTAGAGACATGTTTTGGCTTTCATGCTGCCTGTTTTGAAAGTGAAGCAATCAAACTAGTAGTAGGCTTAAAAAGATTTATTTTCTCGCTTTTTACCCCCTTTAGCTTTTGTAAACCTGGAAATAGCTTTTCAGTGTACTATGCTGCATATTGTAGACACCAAAATTTTCGCAAGTTCTTAATTATGTTTTAAGCTGTGCCTTTTTAACAATTGGTATGCTCTTCCTACATCTTATTATCATTACTATAATATAATATAATAATAATAATAATAATAATAATAATAATATTATTATTATTATTATTATTATTATTTATTATTTATTTATTTATTTTATCATTACTGTTGACTTCAGAAATGTAATTATCATATTGGTGCTGATTCTGTTGGGAGGAACTTCTAACTCCAAGTTGATCTTTTTTGAAAATGAATTGATTTTGCAATGTGGGAGAAATTACTTTATGTCACCACTTTGAAATTAAAACTAAAATGAATTTGATCCTGGAATTTTTTTTCTCTCTTATTTCATTTCTTTTTATCATAATTATTAGAGTTGTATTGAACTGGCTTACTGTTTTAGTTCATAGTAATTGGCATTCTATTTTAGTTCACAGTAATTATTAGAGCTGTATTGAATTGGCTTACTGTATCATAAATAATTGGCATATCCTACTAGAATTGTTGTTAAAGAAAAGAAGCTGAGATGAGAGTGTAAATTGCTGAGATGAATTGATGTTGAATTGCTATTACTCAATTTTCTTGTGTTTCATTATTAAGTGCATAGTTTACATTTCAGGTTGGGCGAAAGTGTAAATTCTTCCAATGGCGTGATGATGAGATATGTGAACGTGGTGAGATGCTCATCCCAGAGCAAAGGCAATGGATTATCAAACTAGAGGCCAAGGTTGCAAGATGCTACAAGAGAGAGAAGTTTGACACTATGGCTTTGGTATTCTTATTGGTGATATGTGGGATTTGTCTCTGTAATTGTATGTATGGTTAGCCAGGTAGTGGAGGTTTGGTTAGGCAGCAAGTGGGAAGTGTGGAAGTGTTTATGTTTGGTTAGGTGGGTGGTGGAAGTGTATGTTTGGTTGGTATGTTACATAGATGGGGGAGTTTCGATATTCTATAATTGCTAATGCATAGGGTTAGCAGTGTGTAAATTTTTTGGTTAGGTAGTTAGCGTGAAAACTCTTGCTAGCAGTGTGTAAGTTTTTCTTGGAATGAAATGAATACCCCTGTTCCTTGAATCTGTGATGTGTTATGAAATGAATACCCCTGTTCCTTGAATTTGTGATATGTTATGCAATCTAATCAATCAAGATTTGGCAAAATAAGAATCCAATAAACTCCTCAGATAAAGAGGCAAAATTGTCCACAAAATGCAAGTATACTTTGTTAAGAAACAAAACAAAAAATAGCACAATCACAGGTAACACTTATCATAAATTTTCAAACAATCCCAATTGAATAGAATCCAATACAATTCTCAATAACCAATCCAATACAATTTTCATAATTCCAACAGTGATCACAAGTGTGTAATCTATGAAAAAAACTGAAAAGAAATAAACACACATCATTACCCTAAAAACATAAAAAAAAAATATCAAATTTTGAGAGAAGCCCAATGATTAGAGATATAAAGCAATAAAGTCAAAGACTATATATATATTCACATCTGTTTAATTGTACAGAAATAGGAACATACTGGTGGGCATTCATAATACAATTCCAAAACAAAGGGCATTGTTTCTACACATTCATAATATAATTCCAAAACAAAGGACATTCATAACCCGATCACCATTACCATCACTTTCTACAAAACAAAGGGCATTGGTCCATAGTTAATGTCAACCCTATCACCATGACCATCACTTTGTACAAAACAAAGGGCAATGTTCCATAGTTAACCCTATCACCATATATACACAAAACAAAACAACAAGAAAAATGAACTTGTGCTCTCTTCATTTCCTTGGACCATGCACAGATCATTAACTCCCACTATGTCTGATTGCTTCCATGTATCTAGATGCATTCTTAAAAGCCTTTAGAGTCTCTGGTGTGACCACCTTTGTCTTTTTCTGCCTTGGATTTGGGTTGCTATTGCTGGAGTGATGATGTGCACCAAGATTCTGTGTGGTGCTGCTTGACTGGTGTGGTGCAACTGGAGTGGAGCTGTACTGTTGTGTATAACAGTGGATGAATGTGCTTCTGTTGGCCTGAAATGGATTGGATGAGCTTGTCTGAGTCTAAGATGGTGCAAATTGAGTGGTTAAGCTTGTCTTGGCTTGAGGTAGTGCACTTGGCTTGAAGCTGGGCATGCTGGACTGGTAAGATGCACCTGGTGTGGCCGACCTAGTTCTACTGGTCTACAAACAAGAAATTCACATACATTAATATTGAATATTGAAAAGCAATTATTTCACTCACATGTCCATATATTACCTTATTAGATGTACTAGTTCTGTTTGTGGTGCCTGGCAGTGAGGAGTTCCCTCTAATCTCAGCCTTGCAACTTCTTCTATTATGCCCTAACTTACCATTGGCCTTGCATTGCTTAGAGATGCCAGCTCTCCTACTTATTGGCTCATTAGGTTCCCTTGCTCTCTTCTTCTTAGGTCTACCAGGTGGTCTTTTTTTGTTGAGAGGCTGAACTAGGGTTACACCACTAGGTCTCCACATATTCTGTCCATTGATTGGTGATATGATTGGTTTATAATATGCCTTGTATGTAGAGACATGGTAACATGGGTGAACATACTGCTCAGCATCTTGTCTATTGATAAATATGCAGCTGATTTCATGAGCACGGGGTATGCCACTTATATCCCACTTCCTACAACTGTAGTGTGTTATGGCCAAGTCAATAGTGAAACTTTACAAACTATTTTTCACTTCAAACAGTGTCTGCCCAGCGCAGCAAGCTAACCACCTATTGGCTGCCAGCTTTTTCTTATGCAACCTCTTTATCACCTTGGTACAAATATTTGATTCTAGCTTCACACCCTTCTCTTTGTTCTGTTGGAACCTAATCATCAGATATAGCCTAATACACTTAAGCTACAATCACATACAAGTACAATGAAACATTAGATATTAATTACAACAACTGCTAAGAGCAATACCAAACAGTCACTATAATTAACTGAAGGTGATCATAAAGACTCATACCATGCTAATTATGGGCTTAGATCTGAATTTAAGAATCCTACTGTTGAAGCTTTCACACTTATTATTGAGTATGGTGTCAATCAAGCCATCCTCACTAAACATGTGTCTAGCCCATTTTGTTGTTGAGTGAGCATCCAACCAACTGTGTGCATCATCATCAATCTCCTTTAGCTTATCCATAACCCTATTAAACTCTTATTTGTAAGTTGCCTTGGCTACCCTCCAAAACATTTCTCTGATCAAAACTCAAGGATGGTTCTTCTTGAAGTTGTTATAGAGGTGCCTACAGCAAATCCTGTGTTCATACTGTGGCCAGTTGTCAATGAATATTTGCACCAACCTCTGTCACAAACAGTATCACAGGCAAGTAAGTGAAGTTAGCAGACAAGCAGTACAATCACTAAATACAGATTCAAACAACCAAATGGAGAATTAACTACACACCTTCTGCTGGTTTGACGTAAACACCCATCTCTTATTTTGACCTATGTTTGCAAGTAACAAGTTGATGAACCAAGTCCAAGAGTCCATGGTTTCAGCCTCTACCACTGCATATGCAAGTGGGAAATACTCTTCATTAGGATCTCTGCATACTGTAGTAATTAATTGCCCTTCTGACTTGTTTTTCAAGTGGGAAGCATCCAAACCAATGAATGGCCTGCATCCAGCCAGAAAACCCTTCTTGCATCCCTGCAAACATATGTATAGCCTCTCAAAATAAGGCACCCCATACAGCAGGTCCATCTCAGCTGCTAAATCACCATCATTGAAGGTATGTACCTTCATAAGTATTGTACTGCCAGGAATAGATCTCCCTTATTCCTTATAGTACTCTCACAACTGGTTGTACTGTTGTGTGTAAGCCCCATCCACATATTCTTTACCCTTATCCCTAACCCTGCTTGCCTTTCCTACACTTATGTTAGGGTATACTTCTCATGGACAGCTTTTTGGATGTCTCTTAGCTTGATGTTAGGTTGTCTTTTAACTTTCTTCATCAATTTCTTCCCAATGTACAATGAAATACACCTAGGTTTCTTAAAACTTCTAGAGCGTGTATGTTCCAAAGTCAATGTCCTTAATTGGTAGCTCCTCTCCTTTGGCACTTTCGTTAGATAGGCAAACTTGCAGTTTTCCTAGCAGGCAACTCTTACCCTTTGCAAGTCATTTTTAACAAATCTGATCTCCCATCCACTATGAACTGCATATTCTGTTATAGCTTCCTTTAATTGCTTGGGTGTTGTAAACAACATATCTTTTTCAAAAACAATATGCTTTGCCTTAGCCACTGGCTTAAACACAGGGAACTTCTTCACTTCCTCATTTTTCTATCCCCTACCATTTCCCACATGTGTACTTCTATCATCCTCAACATTATCATCACTATCATACCCAAGCTCATCATCAGATGATGATTCCACCAGACTGTGCAATTCCTCACTCTCATAATCAGAGTTCATTACACCAGCACCCATTTGGCCTGGTTCAACAACATCATCATCATCACTATCATCTTTACCATCCCAACTATCACTACTGTCTTCAACAAAGTCCCTAACACCATGGTTCAACTCTACCTCATCATCTAGCCAACTTCCCCCACTACCACTTCCCTCACTATCACTTAGAATAAAGACCTCAGGTGGGTGCTCAATGGTAGGTTCTTTACCTACTCTCCTTGAACCCATATGGGAAGTAGCAACCTTAATGGGAACTAGCAACCTTAATGGGAACATCCACCTTAGTTTGATCTATGCATACATATCATCACTCCCATCGTGGTCATCACTGTCATGTTCACTATCATCACCATCATAATCACCTATAAGGTCTTGTTCCACTGCCAATGGTTGCACATCCTCACCAATATCCTCTTCTTCATCAACTAGTATAGGGCCATCTACTGGGTGCTCTACAGACACATGAATCTCTTCATAATCCTTCACTAAATCTGTCATGAACATGGTATCATCATCATTAACAACCAAATGGAAATTTGCCTTTCTTGGTCCATACCAGGCATTTTGTACCACTGCTTGCCAACAGAGGTGTACCCAAAGTCTACATATACCCTCTAGCTCAACCTTGGACCACCTTTTAGGGTTACAATTATCAACTACATCTACTGTACCTCCCACATATTTTCTAGGATTCTCAGTAAAATGGCCTCCATGATGCACAAATATACTGAATAGCTCATTCATTCTGCATGCAACATAGCACCAAACCCAATTAAACAATGCTAGTTACAGAACAAAACAACTGTTATTTAACAAAGCAACACTTAATAAAATAATCCATTCTAAATGCAACATACCATCAAACCAACTTAAATAATGCTAGTTATAACCCAAAACAACACATTTTTATCAAAACATGACTCATTCAACAACACAACAATTATTTAAGTAACAACATAGCACTAACTTTAATAGTTCTGTCACACTAAAATAGACACATGCATATAAACACTTTAATTACACAAAACAACACTTATACAACAATGTTAGGCTTACTTAATTCTCTTCAACAGGGGCACATAGGGAACATAGCGACCACATGGACCACATTGGAAACCACAAACAAACACATGTAGACAAGGACTAGCAAATAGTCAAAAGTCTAAACATACAAAAACATTGTGGTCCCTACTACCAGTTCCAACCAACAAGCATAATGTAAAGCTATAAATAAGGACATAGACAGAGAGAGAGAGTTAATACAAATATATATACATATATATATATATATATATATATATATATATATTATCCCTCTCACAAAAAAGCAATAATCTTTCGAAAGCCTTTTGGTCGTTTTGAAAGTTTCTTCAATTTTGAATATTATCTGATTCGAATGCAAAATAAAAGACTATGTGCTGGCTGTTTGTGTTTTTTTTTTTTTTTTTATATATGTATATGAAAAGACAAAACTTTACTGACATGTTTTCATTATAGTATTTGATTTAGCTGTTCCTCTCCTTTTCTCTCCTCTATGCATAATGTATCTGTAAGAACACTCTCAAACTCACAAATACTATATCAAACACGTTAGAAAGAAAAACAAAGAGGAAGATAAGACTGAATTGCTTCTGATATTATTCACAAGAAAGAGTACAATACAGATCATGAATACACGAGTAAATATATATAGATAGATCTAACAGTAGAAGAAGAGAGAAACTGAGAATCACGGAAACTGCTATAACTTCCTTACATGTGCAATAACAGAATGACGCACGTGAGGTAACTAACTTTCCTACTCAAAATTGATAATTCAAACCACTCAAGAATGACACTATTTGTATTAATGAGAAACGACAACATTTGGATTTACGTGTGTTTTATGTTTAACTCTTTAAATAGACGACACCATTTTGGGAGTAGCCATTGGAGCAGTGCTCCCTTCTTTGTTATTTGAATGTTCTGAAACACTGATATGGCTTTCATCCCCCCTCAAACGAAAGAGGATTTTCCACATGAATTTGGAAGTAAGCCAATGAAACATGGGAGAAGGAAAACCCTTGGTAAACAAATCAGCAAGCTAATCATGAGTGGAGATGAATTTAACCAACAAATCACGCCAGAGCACCTTTTCATGAACAAAATGATAATCAACCTCAATGTGTTTGGTTCGAGCATGAAACATAGGATTGAAAGCAATGGCCAAAGCACTAACATTATCACACCAAAGAAGAGGAGGTTGAGGTAGGAAAAGACTAAAATCATGAAGAAGCATCCTAATCCAATAATTTAGCTGCAGTGGAAGCTAAAGCATGATACTCAGCTTTTGTGGAGGAACAAGAAACAGTGGCCTGCTTCTTAGCAGACCAAGTAATAGGACAATTTCCAAAAAACACCACAATATCAGTGATTGAACGCCTATCCATAGGATTTCCAGCCTAATCTACATCACTATAGGCAGATAAAGAAATTAGACCTAGAGTAAAAGCAATACCAAAGTGGAGAGTGCCTTGAAGATATTTGAAAATATGCTTGGCAACTTGAAGATAATTCTGAGTAGGATTGCTCATATATTAACAAGCTTGTTGAATAGCAAAAGAGAGGTCTGGCTTGGTGAAAGTGAGGTATTGCAAAGCACCAAACAAGCTCCTATAGGACTTAGGATCAGATAAGAGAGGACTGTCATCAGGAAGAAGATGATGATTAGTGTAGCAAGGGGTTTTACAAGGCTTGTAGTCAGACATAGCAAACTTCTTAAGCAAATCTAAAGCATACTTGGTCTGATGCACACTTGGTCTGATGCACAAACAAACCAGTAGAAGTAAAATCAATCTGAAGACCAAGGAAATAATTAAGTAATCCAAGATCCTTGAGATCAAAATCAGCACCAAAAGCTTGATAATAGAAGCAATAAAGGTAGTACTATTGCCTGTGATGATAATATAGTTTCTCCCAGGGAGAGTGAAAACCTAACACTGATGAGGGGAGTCTATTGATAAGGTAAGTAGTAGCAGAAAAAGCATAAGACCAGTAATTAAAAGGAAGATGAGACTGGTAGAGAAGAGCAAGGCCTATTTCAACAACATGCCTATGTTTCCTTTTTGAAACACCATTCTGCTCAGGTGTGTGGGACATGAGGTTTGATGGAGAATACCAGTAGTAGAACAGAATGATTGAAACTAAATATTAGTATATTTGGAACCATTATCAGTCCTTAGAATCTCAAGTTTAGAATTATGTTAAGTTTCAACCATAGACTTGAAATGCTTAAAAACATATAGAACTTCACTCTTATGCTTAACTAGAAACAACCAAGTGAAACGAGTGTAATCATCAACAAAAAGCACATAGTAATTAAATCCAAGTAAAGAAGTAATGGGAGAAGGACCCCAAACATCACTATGAACAATTTCAAGAACTGAAGTGGATACAAGAGGGTTTTATTCAAATGGAGTTTGTGCATCTTAGTACTTAGACAATATTCACAAGAGGAACAAACCTCATCAACCATTGACAAAGAAAGGGAAGAAAATACATTCTTGAGAGCTGAATATAAACTCCTAGAACTTGGATGTCCAAGTCTATGATGCCTTAGCAAATGGTGTTGTGGTTTGATAGACACAAAAGTAGAATTCTTGAAGTGACTCAATAATGGAGAAGAAGACAATTCAGAGAGTGATGGAATGGGATAGACCCCTTATTTACTCAACCCTGCGTAGAGGATCTTCCTTGAGGGAAAATCTTGAATTAAGAACTTATTTGCATCAAAGTAACAAAAGGCATTATTTTGGAGACAAAGCGTATGAACATATAAAAGATTAGAAGCAAGGTTAGGCACTCTTAAAATATTATCAAGCCTAAAATTTTGAGTTAAGGTTCAAAGCTCACCATTACCAATGTGAGTGACTGGCAATTCTTGACCATTGCCAACTGTGATAGTTTCATTCCATTGAACTGGTTGCTGATGAATAGATAGTTGTGACAGATTTGGAGTCACATGATCTGAGCAACCTGTGTTAGTGAGCCAAGAATTAGACGCTTGAACCTGAGCAGCATTATCCACCATAGAAGGAAGCTTAGTAGAAGCATGCCTTCCTTGATATGTGAAATCCATGCTATGGTCACAATCAAGAGTTGAGTGACCACCCTTGCCACAAATTTGACAAATTGGCCTACTAGATTGGCCTTGATTTTTGATTGTTTGAAGGCTTGGCTTGAGGAAAATTCTGAAACTGAGAAGAAAAGCCTAGATTGAAATTCTGAAGCTGAGAACCAGAACTAGAATAACTACCTCCGCCATAATTGGAACTCACTCCCCCAAAGTTATTACCATGTCCACGAGCACCTCTACCTCTTTGATTGTGATTTTTGCCTCCTCTTCCTCAAGGAAAACCTTGAGAGTGAAAATTTGCAGCCATCCCCATAGAAGTTGGATCAACACTATTTGATCTCTTCTTAATAACTCTCTCTTCAACATCAAGCAAAGCATTAAATCCCTCCACTAACAACACATCACTTCTAGTCCTTATAGCAGAGCTAAAGGAATCATATTCAGAGGGAAGACCATCAAGGATGATATGGAGAAGCTCCTCATCATCCACAGACACAGAATTAGCAGCTAATCTATCATGAGCTTGCTTAATCTTCTGAAAATAGCCATCAATATAATCAACCCCTTTCTTAATTGCATTCAACTCATTATGCAGTCTCATGACATGAGACCTTGAAACTGATGCAAATCTCTTCTCTAACACTCTCCTGACTTCTCTAGCAGATTTTTGCCAACTGTGAGAGCAAGAATCGCTGAATTCAGAAAGGTAAACATAGCCTGCTCACGAGATAGATCTAATAGTAGAAGAAGAGAGAACTCGAGAATCACGGAAACTGTTATAACTGCCTTATACGTGCAATAACAAAATGACAAACGTGAGGTAACTAACTTTCCTACTCAAAACTGATAATTCAAACCACTCACGAACGACACCATTTGTATTAATAAGAAACGACAGCATTTGGCTTTAGGCGTGTTTTATGTTTAACTCTTTGAACAGACGACACCGTTTTGTGAGTAGCCGTTGGAGCATTGCTCCCTTCTTCATTATTTGAATGTTCTGAAACACTGCTATGGCTTTCAGTACCACAGTAATAGATGTTTTATATATGCTTTAGCCTTTAGTTCTCTCTGTGTGTGGATATATTCTATGTTGCAAATTTGATTTATTTTTGTGCTTTAATTAGTTATTTTAGATATTGTTTGTGCTCAATTTTGTTGTTTATTATTATTTCTTTTCTTGGCAGGAAATTCTTCCAAACGTAAGTGTGAAAGTGTATTTTGTTGTTAATCAAACAAAGACTAGTGCTTGATCCCTCCTAATGCCTTTGCTGTTTTTTTTTTAATTTTATTTTATGTTTGTGATCTGTTGCTTTATATGTTGTTACCTACTTACCTTGACCCTTGTGTCTTCTCTACCTTTGTAGTTACTAGAAACGCTTTAATTATGGTTGTTTTGGGTACTTTCACGAAAGCCATATCGGGACCAGGCTCAGGCAGATATATTTGCGAGATTGTACACGAATTGCATGATGAGGTACGATTTTTCAAAGTTGAGAGTCATTTGGAAGGATTATACTTATAGGTGATAAAGTTGATATAGTTTTCATCTCTAAGCTTTATTGTTTGCAAGAGCTTTTATGTTCAATCGCTTAAGCGTCCTTAAAATTTGTTATGAAATGATGAATTCTTTTAGAATATCATTTGTTCTGAAAACATGCCAAATGATAGGATCAAAGTGGTTGAAATGGGTGAAAATTTGTTGAAGTGGACTAGAAGAAAAATATGCTCTTTTTATAATTTCTCTTTTCTGTTCAGTTATTATAATTTTCTTTTCCTGCTTCATTTTTCTTTGGTCTACTCCTAATTATGGGGCAAATTTTTTCATAATTTTTCTTTGTTTTATTGTGCAGTGCAGAAATAGTGCTTATGATGAAAACTGTGATGGATACTTCAAACGGAATGAAGAATGCCTTGATTTTAAGAGGGGATTGTAAATCTGTTACTTTATTTTGGTTCTTGTCCATTCTCAGAAGCTTTCTTGTTGTATTTTAGGACCACCATATTTCATGTTGAATATTTGAAAAGAAAAGAAAGAAATAGGCGGACTTTTTTAGGGCAAGAGCTTTTGTTGATACTTATAGCTTATCGAATAAGCGGGTCCCATAAATTTAGTTGTCAACTTTATTATGGTTTATCCATGGTGATGGTTAGGTAAATAAAAACCATTCAAAAAGTGGCAAAAAGTGATTGCAACCCTTATGCACGGGAAGCATTCATAGGGGGAAAAAAGCAAAAAAAGAGGATTAGAATCTAAAATTTATCAATCTCTAAAATTTTCAAAAGATCTGTTGCAGTTGAAGGGTAGGCAGCCTACTTCCACTCATAAAGAGAGCATAGGAACAAGAAGAACAACTTCAATAATTGGAGTTCATTCCCTTTAAATGAGTGTGTATTCGGCCCCTCCAATTGCTCCAATCCTTTTAATTCATAGACGTGGATCTCGGACCTATGATTGGGGATATTCCCCAAACTCACAAAGAAAAAAAGGTCTTTCAGGGTTGCAGCATTGTACCTCTCAAATGTCCCTTCCAACATGCTAATAATTCTAGCACTAATCTTGGAATAACCGGACTCATCCCACACAAACATAAAATAAGAGACCACAAGGAGATTAGTGATGTACAGAGAGAACCAAACATCTAGACCTTTTCCTGAATCTAAAAAATGGGAAGAAGGCATTTTTACCAATCGCTTCATGAACTCGCATTGTAGAAGTAACACTATAGGGCGATTAGATTTGGATGGAGAGGCATTTAAAAACCAAGCTGAGAATAGGATACTCTAATTCTAATTGAAAACTTAATTCTAAATGAAACGGAAATTCTAATTATTAAATTACCAAAATACTCCTAACTCTATGAAATTAAATAAAAATATTAATAAGCATAATTAACTACTAAATACTGAAAATAACTATACAATTGACTTTAAAAGCAAATAAATTCTAAATTAAAATATTTTATCTTTTCTTTTTTCCACATCAATACATTAATAAGATTGTAACTTCCTTTGAGTGCCTTCTTCCTTCTACAATATGTGGACACTCGACTTAGTTTAGGGACAGAGCTTGCTATAGGGCGGTTAGCTATGGATGGAGAGGTATTTAAAAACCAAGCTGAGAATAGGATACTCCAACTCTAATTGAAAACCTAACTCTAAATCACACAAAAATCCCAATTATTAAATTACCATAATAATACTAACTCTATGAAATTAAATAAAAATATTAATATACATAATTGACTATTAATACTAAAAATAAGTATATAATTGACTCTAAAAACAAATAAATTCTAAATTAAAATATTTTTTTTCCTTTCTGCTTTTCACATTAATACATTAGTAAGTTTGTAACTTCCTTTGAGTGCCTTCTTCCTACAACAATTTGTGGACACTCAACTTAGTATAAGGATAGAGCTTGAAGTTGATAAACAAATTATTCCTAGTGAATTATCTTTTTATGGATTCTAAAGACGTTCCCCAGAATATTTTGTTATTATCTAGCACTGTTGGGAAATTTAGACCCCAATTAATGGAAATAACAAATTTTAAACCCAAGTTACTAATTACATTGATTATGAATAAACTTTGTTAAAACAAACTAACATCAATGTCATGTCAATATCATGTACAGCGGAAAAGTGAATAAGACAAGATATAATGACCTAGGAAAACTAATGAAACAAACTAATTTCACAGTAAAAAAACCTGGGGGGAAACCTTCCCGAAAATCAATCCACTATAGTAAAGAGAAGTTTCAGATCTAGTACAAAATCTTTGTCCTTAGACTCTACAATTCCTGTAGATGAACTTACAGTAGAAATCTTCTACCGCTTCAGGAACCTCTAAACTCTTCAATATATGAACGCCACTCTTTTGCACGAATCTCAGTACGTGACTAACCAAAGATGCACAGTTCCCAGTACGTGACTAACTCACCAACTTGAAAAAGATGTTGGCTGCAAAGTTCTTCACTTCATCAACGATGAAGATCAAGAAGCACTTGGTTACAAAACCCTAAGGCGCATAGACATAGTAGCTTCTTTTAGAGAGAATAAGGCATCGGTCACTTTTTGCATATATTCTCCTTGTATTCTCTTATGTGACGGCCTTTAAAAAAAATCTTATATATATATATATATATATATATATCTAAGGTTGTGAGAAAAGAAACCCTACACATACATGTCAAGAAGGGTCGAAAATCAAATCTGAAAATTCTGATTTCGTAATTCTTGATAGATACAGCTGTCAAGCTATCTAACAAGACCTCGATAGATATATCTGTTGAGATATCTGTCGAGATTCATTAATCCTCGATAGATATTATCTGTTAGCAGTTGTCAAGCCTCGATAGATAGCTATCTGTCATGAATCTGTCCAGCTTTAATAAACAATTTTTCTTCACTTGTTTCTTGGTCCAATCTTCATGGCTTTAATACTTGGCTTGAATAACATGTTTCTTGAAGTACTAAACCTATCATAGATCTATCCAATTACAAGTAAAATATATTTTGTCAAAGGATTAGCTAATTCTAAATGACATATGTTGTTAACATGATTCACATATACCCTAACAATCTTTCCCTTTGGCAATTCGTGACAAAACCACAACAAACAAGTGAAGTATGAAAGAAGTCATAAATCACTAAACTCATAATCAATTGTTGAATACAAATAAAATTCAATCCTGACACAAACTCTTGAAAAACTTTGCTAGAAGAGAGCCCATGGCAAGATAGAATTTGACAACCAGTATTTCCAAAACACTTTAAACAAAACTCATCAAGGAATCTTAGTGTGAAACAGAAATAAAGATTGCATACATAAAAAAATGTGTATAAAGAGAGAAAAAAAAAACACATATATAGGTAGGTGCATCATATATATATATATATATATATATATATATATATATGTATATATCAAAGATAATCACAATGTATGTGACAATGGTCACAAGTGTACAAGAAGTTAAAAGAAGCTCCTAAAATAATAAGGAGGTAAACACTCCCCTTAACAAGATGAAACACAACTCCCCCTTGCAAAGACGTGTTCTCCCCCTAACATGTAGAATCTTCAAAAGAAACCACATTTTCTCCTCCTTTTTGTCATGATTAACAAAGGGTACAAGAAGCTGTAGAGCTTCACTCGAGAAACAAAAAGATGATCAAGGGGGCACAAAGAGTCCATATAAATGCATGAATGTAATGAAACAAGATGTTATGGATGACAAGATAATAGAAAGATGTAAAACATGTGAAAAACAATGCATGCAAGAGGATTTCAAAAGATTGAGAAGCTGTCGAGCAGCTATCGAGTAGAAGCCAACCTCGATGGATCGAGAAGCTGTCGAGCATCTTTTGAGTAGATGGAAACTTTCTTGATGGATTGAGAATTTGTTGAGAAGCTATTGAGACAAATTCTCAAAAACTTCGATGGATCGAGATTGCGTTAACTTCTATCGAGAAAGAAAGATCAAGGAGCTTGATAGATAGCTTAGATGTGATGCCCCAATTTGATTGATTATTTGATGTGTGTGGGTGCGTAATGAGTCCCACATCGGGTATTTACTGGGTAGATCTGAGCTTTATTAACAACTACAAGGAGCCTCAATGGTGACTAGTCCTTTTGAAGTATAGCGCAGATGTGGCTAGCGCTTTTCCTTGAGTTGTTACATATGGTATCAGAGCTCTAGGTTATGATTCTGTAGACAATTAGGACTTCTGATGTTTTGTATAGGATATGGAGGAATAGGCTTGAATCATTGGATAGTCAGTGGGTATTTTATGGGTTTGATAATTGTTAGAAGCTGTGTGCCTATATGCTTAGAATCATAAGAATAGTAAAAGCTTTAGTATCTCTTGTATACTATGATTTTTCTTTGAGGTTTATCCAACTCTAAAGTGTTGTTTGTTTGGTTATAGGAAAATGCCACCTCGCAATTCTACCCCTTCTAGTTCTGAGCCAAAATCTGAAAACCTTGAGGGTGTTTTAAATGCTATTAGAAGTCTGGCTGAGGTGGTGGAAAAACATGTTAGTACTAGTGGAACAGCTAAGTCCAAAGATGTTGAGATTGAAGGATGTACCATTGAGCAATTCAGGAAAATGGGTCCTCCTTCATTTTTGGGAAACCCTGATCCTACAGAAGCAGAGACTTGGATAATGCAAATGGAGAAAATATTTGATATGGTTGGTTGCACTGAGGTACAAAAAGTCTCTTTTGCTTCATTTATGCTGAAAGGGGAAGCAGAGCATTGGTGGAGGTCCACTAAAAAGACTTTGCCACTTGAGAAAGATGAGATATTGACTTGGGCTATTTTCCTTGATGCTTTTTATGAGAAATATTTTCCAGAAAGTGTACGGGATGAGAAAGAAGTGGAGTTTATGGAACTCATTCAAGGGAATAAAACGGTGTTACAGTATGAGGCTAAATTTACTGAGTTGGCTCGATTTGCTTCTCATGTTGTGTCAGATGATGTTAGGAAGGCTAAGAAATTTCAAAGGGGACTACGACCAAGTATCAGAACTAGGATGGCAGCCTTGCGATTGAAGGCTTATTCTGAGGTAGTAGAGACTGCAAAAGTTGTTGAGAAGGAATGTGAAGACTATCAGAGAATTCGAGATCAAGATAAAAAGAGATCCAAGCCCGAAGGATCTCAAAAAGAAAATGAAAATGACAAACCATTCAAGAAGAAGACTACAATAGAACTAGAGCCTAATGTGGTGCAACGGGTAATAGAGAATTGTTCGAAGTGTGGTAAAAAGCATAATGGTGTTTGCTATCGTGAAAGTGGGGCATGTTTTAAGTGTGGACAAATGGGTCATCGTATCAAAGATTGCCCAGCTTTGAAGGGTGAACTGATGATTAAGCCTAATAATGTGAATCAAAGGCCAAAAATCCAAGGACGGGTGTTTGCTATTACTGGGCAAAGTGATGAGGAAATGAAGTCAGGTACCATCTCCTTATTTTCTCTTATTAAGTGAAATAATGTTTGCTGAGTTTGTTCAAGTACTGTATGGTTATGATAGTAAATAAGGAAGTAATGGCTGACTTTATTCTCTTAAAGATTTGAGATTTTGATATGATATAATGTGGATCGGTTATTAGGATATTTTTTTTGAGTTCTAGATAAGGGTGGTATTCAATAGTGTATTTTTCCTGTGGAAAGGATTGACAATAGGCTATTGAATAGGATGACCGTGATGAATAAATATTGATTACCCAAGATTGTCCTTAAATCAGGCTACCATCAACTCAAAGTTAAGAAGGGAGATATTTTTTTTTAAGATTGTCATTCATACATGTTATGGCCAGTACTGAGTTTTGGTGATGTTAATTTGGTGGACTAATATCTCACTTTATTCAAGGAATAAGGTACGTCAAGTTTAGAGGACTAAACTTATTTTAAGGGGGGAAGAGTGTAATACCCCGATTTGATTTTATGATCATCACCGTCATTGTTATTATTAATATAGAGTTGTGGTACATTATGTGGGTGCATAGTAAGATCGGAGTAGACAATTTTGTGGTGTTACAAAATAGCTGAAAAGATTTAAAGTTTTAGTGCATATAATTTAGTGCGGTAGTTTAAATAATTAAATAAATAAATAAAAGATGAAGATGCTTATGGGCCTCTTGGAGACTAAGAGATAAGTTTAAGTGGGTTTTAAAATTACAGCCCACTACCCCACTAAGCCCACATCTTTGATGTGTTGAATATAAGGTAGAGGAAAAGATAATTAGGGTTTTGAGAAGAGATAGTCAGGGTTTTATCTAAGGAGGCTAGGAGGTGTATTCTTTCCTTGGAGTTAATCAAAGAGGCAACCAAAGAATTCTAGGTATGCTTTCTCACAATTAGAAACATAGAATTAAAAGTTTCTAAGGTTATTCAGAAGTTTGATTTTGGTCCTAAAATTCTACTTATATTTTACGGTTAGAATTGTCGTGGTGTATCCATGTTAGATGTTAGATTGTTCATTAGGATATATATATATATATATATATATATATATATATATATATATATATAATTCTAGAATCAGCCACAAGATTTCAAAAGAAAAAAAAGAAAAATCCATGATTTGGCTTAAGGCTTCCGTCGGTTTAGTACATGTAATATATATATATATATATATATATATATATATATATATATATTATAGATATATAATAAGTCAACCGTGCGGCCATTGTTTTCTTTGCTTTGGGGAGATATACAGCCAACCATTTTATTGAGATTGTGCTATTAAACCATTGAGATTATATATTAAAGTTGGATTTGGCTTTTGTGGAATACGGTTCTCACGTTGTTCTCCATGGGTCCCTAGAATAGGTAAATATTTTTCCATTAGGTTTTCTATTGGATTTGTATATGTAGGGTCCTTTTAGCTTTGCCACATTTTTTGTGATTATATATGTTAGGATGAATTAATTTTTGGGGTTTTATATTAAATCTTAGGTCAGTGATATTTTTGGCCACTGCCTTCCTCATGACAATATGAGTCTCAATCAATACAAGAGAATATTATTGGTTAAAGCATCATTGGTTAGAGAACCTTTAATTTAGTGTTAAAAGTGTTAATAGTTTAGCAAAGTATAATCCTAGTGAACCCATTTATATAGTTTTATAAGCTTTATATTTTTTGTGGAGGATATTAAGTAATTTTCACGATTGATTATAGGTCCTACTTGAGAGTATTTTGAGACTTTTGGAGGGTGTTTCAGCTGGACTTTCAGAGTGATTCAAGTACTGTAAGTAATTATGCATGATATGCACAAGTTTTGTTCTTTAGGTTCTTAGAAGTTAAAGGTTTTCAAAAGTTATATTTTTTTTTTGGCTCACGTTTTAAAAGTTTATCAAAAAGCATTTTTACACTTTTGAAAGAGAAATTTTAATTGGCTTTAAAATAATGTTTTAAGAGAACTTTTGAATTTTAAATAACGTTTTGAACGTCCAAATCCCATTTAAAAGATAATTTTTTTTTTAAACTAAACTATTTTCCGAAAATAATTGAGTTTCAAAGTAAGCTTTCCAAAAAGATTCTTGTTCTTTAAATTTGTTTCAAACCAAGTGATTTCGAAGTCATATTCTTATTTTTCAAATGGTATTTAAGACGTGTCTTTTAGCAATTGGATTTTCAAACTTACTCAAGAATTGTAAAATTTTCTATATAAACTCTTCAGTTCTTATTCATTCCCTAAGAGAGTCAAGCATCCGTTGATTTTGTTCCAATTCAATATTGTGATATTTGTTATGTCTCCATCTCTGGAATAATTGTTATTATTAAGAAAATTATTTATGTTGTATAAACTTTGTTGTTTTGTGATATGTGACTCAAAATGAGTGTTTTTAGAATTGATCAGATATATGTGTAAATCCGCTCACAGGATTGTATGTGAGAATATGTGTTGATCCCTCACCAGCAGGGGTTAGATGTTGGTATCCGCTCACAGGATTGTATGTGAGAATATGTGATGTGTATATGTGACACTGTGCTCTGATCAATTATGTGTATGTGTTTTCGAAATACTTTAAGATTTGATTACATATGTATTAAGTAATTCACTATATGTTTTAGAATAATTATTTTTGATATCATCGAATGAGTTTGTGAAAAATCAAAATACTCGTGCCTTGCTTGACTCTACTCTGTTGTGTATTTTGTATAATTACTTACTAGATGTGTGGCTCACCCCATCAATTAATATTTTCAGATTAAAGTGTAGTTGGGAATTAGAACCCTTGGATCGCTTGTAAGGTGCAAGGTAGAACGTGGAAGTTGTAGGAGACTGCTATTACTTGAAGACTCATAGAATTTTAGTTTCCTTTGTTTTGGTAATTCACGTTTTTTTTTTAGTGGAGATTGTTTCCAATTTGTGGAGTTTTTGTTTTAAGATTATTAGTTATTTTGTATTTCCGCTTTAGACTTCACAGTGTTTTGGAGATTGTTATAAATTGTGGATTTTAGTTATTGTAAGAGATTTTATTAGTAGCATGGTTTATTTGGAGATTTATGGAACTATGTTTAAAATTATTTTTTTGTTGAGCTAGTAAGGTTAGCAAATTAGTCATGCATCTAAATTCATGTTTCATGGATTTGGGTCGTGACAGTGTTGGTATCAGAGCCGGCCCGGTAACCCCGTGTGGGCTCAGAGACATTACTCCACAAAGTGGGCCCTAACGAGGGCGTTAGGGATTTAAGTGGGGGAGATTGTGATGCCCCAATTTGATTGATTATTTGATGTGTGTGGGTGCGTAATGAGTCCCACATCGGGTATTTACTGGGTAGATCTGAGCTTTATTAACAACTACAAGGAGCCTCAATGGTGACTAGTCCTTTTGAAGTATAGCGCAGATGTGGCTAGCGCTTTTCCTTGGGGCATCACATTAGATGTCGAGAGGTATCGAGAAGCTGTCGAGATGTGCAAAAACAGTTTTTCAAAGAAGAGAAAAATACAAAAATGAATGCAATCAAGCATGCTACTCAACCAAAGATTCAATCAACATTTTAAGTTCTTAAAAACATCTCTCAACAAGAAAAATGTCAAACATTAAGATCCAAAACACACAAACACACAAAACAAGTCTAACCATTTTTATCTCTCAAAAACAAGTCAAGACAATTTAATAAGTATATATTAACACATGAATTCCTTGTGATGGCCAAATCACATTGAAGAAGATGTTGGCTGCAAAGTTTTTCACTTCATCAACAATGAAGACCAAGAAGCACTTGGTTACAAAACCCTAAGGTGCATAGATGTAGTAGCTTTTTTCAGAAAGATTAAGACATCAGTCACCTTTTGCATATATTCTCCTTGTATTCTCTTATGTGATGGCCTTTAAAAAAAGCATTATATGTGTCTAGGGTTGTGAGAAAAAAAAACCCTACACATACATACTAGCATGAACCGAAAATCAAATCTGGAAATTCTGATTTCATAATTCTTGATAGATATAGCCGTTGAGCTATTTGTTGAGACCTTGATAGATATATCTGTCGAGATTCATTAATCCTTGATAGATATTATCTGTCGGCAGCTGTCAAGCCTCGATAGATAGTTATCTGTTAGGAATTTGTTTAGCTTTAATGAGCAGTTTTTTTTCACTTGTTTCTTAGTTCAATCTTCTTGGCTTTAACACTTGGCTTTGAACAACATGTTTCTTGAAGTACTAAACCCATCCTGGATCTACCCAATTATAAGAAAAGTGCATTTTGTCAAAGGATTAGCCAATATTAAATGACATATGTTCTTAACATGATTCACATATGTCCTAACAAGCATAAGCCAAATGAGAGCTTTATTCAATTCTTAATTTTATGTTCAATTATGGTTTATTAATTTTAGGAATGAACTATGTAGTTTAGTTTGTGAAAATTAGCCTACTATAATTTGTTTTATTTTTTTATAAGTAAGAAATATATATATATATATATATATATATATATTCAAAAAACTGCTAAGTGCAAAGTAGCACAAAGCATATCAAAGAGTGAACAAAAGAGAGAAAAGAAAAAACATAAAAGAAGTAGTAATTTATATCTATATATCTAAAAACTGAAATATAGTATTTATTATTACTCCACTTTAGTTGAGCCAAATAAGCATTCAGGTTATTATCTTTTTTATTTTCAATTTTCGTATAATTTTTTTTTTAACATTACTCATTCACTCTTTTTTTTTTTTTTTTTTTTTTAATATTTACACTTTCTCAAACCTTTCTCTTTACCTTACTTTTACATCTCTCGACTATCCTCTACTTTAATATTATTCTTCATCTTCTTTTATTTTGTCTTCTCTTATTCTCACTTTCTTACTATAAATTTGTCATATTCTCTTTCATTTTATGCATAGTTTTTCCTAACAAAAAAATGTTATTTCTCTCTCTCTCTCTCTCTCTCTCTCTCTCTCTCTCTCTCTCTCAATTATTTGGTAGTTTTTTTTTAAAATAATTTTGGTAATTTTTGAGCCTTTGTGATTATTTAGTGTAATTTATGGTCCAATTTACAAATGGTTTGATAATTTATGAACGATACAAACTTAAAATTATAATTTTTTCCTTTTTGTTTGTTGCAACATGGTGTCTCTAATGCAAAATTGATGAATATTTAAATTTCAAGTTCATGGGTGCTCAAGTGGTGTTGGTACATTTGCAATTCAAATAGCTAAATACTATGGAGCAAGTGTGTTTGTTACTGCAAGCTTGGTTTCCAAGTATCACTTTTTTTCTAACTCTTAAGTTTGGTTTCCAAGTATTCATATACTTTTAGATTGTGATTGGCAATGAGTGGTGAAAAATTGGTTATTTTCAATGATCTTGGGGCTGATGTTTGCATCAATTACAAGACAGAGGACTTTGTTAAAAGGGTGAAGGAAGAAACAAGTGGATTTTTTTTTTTCTTTTATATATTGAAACCTCAATTTTCCTCAATGTTTATAGAGATTGATGTTTTTCATTATTCTTTTGCAATGATTATTAGGTGATAAAAAAAAACAACTAAATATTCAATGGTAGGAGTTTATGTTATTCTGGATCTTATTAGGCTCTAAAGACTTTTCTTGATTTTTTTTTGTCCATTTTTCATTTTGCATTCACAATGATGCAATTTTGTTCTCCCACCATCTTTCATTACCCTTTCATTATTCATTATGTTTTTGTTTACATTTCAAATGGCATATCTACTATGGATAGCTCCATATCTGATTGTAAAAGTGATTCTGTAGGGATAAATGTCCTATTGAGAAGTGATTTTTTTTTTTTCTAAGTAAATAGTTTCTTAGTACATACTTTTTTTATACCATTTTTCAACTTCCCATTTATTACTCCATCAAGCCAAATCTATTTCCATTTTCTATTCAACCACCTCTCGCTCTCTCTCTCTCTCTCTCACTCAATTAACGTTTCTTAACTTTGAAACTTTTCATTTATTATTCCATCAAACCCAATTTGATAATAGTTCAAACTCCCTTCAATTTTATGACTCTCCTTCTCCCCATCAAGCAGCTATTAAAATCATTCAATTGTCAAGCAATTAGTATTAATATATATATATATATATACATACATATATATTGATATATTTGTTGTGTGTGTGTTTGTGCAATTACTCTAGCCTACTTCTGCAAATTTGAGAAGTCTCTCTAAAGTGAGTTCCACCCCCCCCCCCCCCCCCCCACCCCCAATATTCTTCAGTTTTTCCCGATTAATTTTGTTGGTGATGTGCCATCAAAGATCTCAAGTGCCAACAACATTGGTTCCCTAAACCAACCAAACAAATCTCAAACCTATGATGATGAATATAGTAAAAGAATTGCAGTGGGGTTTGGCCACTATAGTTTATGTGATTGTTAACCACTATATAGAAAGTTGTGTCTCAGATAGAAATGTATATTCAATTTTTGGGTAAATTGAAGATGTATTCATCATTATGGATAAAGTATTCCCTTTATATATATGTAGCATAAATTTGTTTTGTTATAAGTGCATATTAGTTGTAAGATGAATATAGATGCATAACTTAGTACAAGATATGCTACTCTTTTTTTGGTTTTGAATTGTAACAAATTTAGATATTATTTTGGGACGCCTTTGTTGGAAGACTTTGCCTTAAAATCCATGAAGACCAATTGGATTTGAGAAAATCCAAGAAGATGTATGCTCTTTATATAGCCGTCTTAGTTTAGTTATCTACAGTTCAGCTCATCTTTTCTCATGCATCATTTCTGCAGACCCAAAACTTCGACCCATGGCTGAATTACATAAGGGTAAGTCTGACCATTTTGATTTAATGCTGGTGTTTGTTTCTTTCTCCAATTGAAGCTGTCAAACCTTCTATCTTGGTGTTTAATTTCCGTTTATTCATTTTTATTTTCATTTTAAAATGTTTTTGTTGCATATGTGGATGGGGGCGTGCTGGTTCGTGCCTTTTATTTCAGAGTGGATGAAATCTATCAATGACCAAGGCTTTGCCAATGTGGATGATTACATAAGGCTTATACTTGAACAAGACCCTGCGGTGTGCAGGATACTTTATAAGTCATACAAAGAGGTAAACTGTGTTTATTTAAGAAACTTCTAAATATTCTGTTGCTATGATATAATAACCATTTCCTGACTTTTATGATCAAGACTGAGTTATAAGGAATTCATAGTTTATGGCTTGAAAGGTGTGGTTTAAATTAATTCTTAATTGGAGTCCTATTATAAAATTCCTGTCTATTGAGTTTTCTGATAATTTTTTTTTTTTCCGTTTTAAATCCAATGAATAAAGAATCAAGTTGACAACAGTGTCAATGTTGGACACCAAATGAATTATCACACTAATAATTTACTTTTCTTTTTTGCTTTATATTTAATTGTAAGCACTAGCAATAGGGATGTAAAAAAATACATATTTCACATCCTCAAACACATTCCGCAAAAAAAAAAAAAAAAAAAAAAAAAAAAAAAAAGGGTCATCAAACACTATTTTATCTATTTTACCAACCTATCCAATAATACACGCCCCTAGGGAGTAAACCAAAGATACACAACTCCACCCTCCAAAATGGTGTATCTAAAGGAACTCCTATTGGGATTGAACCTATGATGTTTAGGCTTATAGCTCATCTCAAGCCTCCAACCACTAGGCTGCAACCTGACAAGTGGTATATAGTATTCATTACTTGTAAATAATGACAACGTTAGAATATGACTCTCCACGGATTAACACTCATCAAAATTCAACTATTTGTATTCATTTCATGCTTATGTATGCGGTATAGATTTGGCTAAAATATAGGGTTGGAGGATAGATTAGAGAAATTCTTTTCCTTGTGTATTTAGGTTTTAATGTTATAGTAGAAAATGAGGAATCCTTATATAATTTTTTTTATTTTAATCCCCAATGGAATTGGGAAGGGGAGGTCCAAACCAGTAATTTCCACATGAGGCATGGTCCCCAGTCAATTTTATAAATAGAAGAAATTAAGGGTTAGGCTTTGTAGAATGAATTGGAGTTTGTAAACTTTGAATTTTGATGGCTATTTGACAAGGAATATATATGTGGGGTATTTAGGTTTTGATTAGGGTTGTATGAGTAGTAACGTTAGCGACAGTCTACCAAGAGTTTGGTCTAGCTCAAGTCACATCTCCTCTACTTGCATAAGCAACATATGGAATCATGAGTATAAGATTCATTGGATGCATGTGTAATATATCAATAAAATAAAAAAGAAATAGAGAGAGAAGTGCCAACCTTTGTAAGAGGACTATCTGGGTGCAATGCTTGCCCATTGGGTAGGCATACACTTTAGCCTTTTATACCTATCAGGAATTTCATGCTAGCACTATTCTCAATTTCTTGCAGAATTTTATCTATCTTGCATTAACATGTTCGATTGATAACTAATTTGATGTCTTAGATTAGCTTGTTTAGTTGATAAATATTTTTTCAAATCCTAGCCATTAAATAAACATATGTAGGCAACTTTTCAAATCTGGCTACATCATCTTGTGTTAAAATCAATGCTGAATTATGAAACTTGGGCTAAAAAGGCTATCTTCACACACGCACGCAAAATTTTCAAATGGCTTAACACATAATAATATCTTTGCATGTGTATAAAAGAACCAAGGAGATTTTTTTTTTTTTAAGATATATATATATATATATAGAGAGAGAGAGAGAGAGAGAGAGAGAGAGAGAGAGAGAGAGAGAGAGAGAAGAGAGAGAGAAGAAGAAGAAGAAGGAGAAGAAGAAGTTATGGGTTCAGAAGAGAACAAAAAAAACGTTCATGTGGAGAGAGAACGTAAGGGGAGGGAGGGGGGGAATAGGTAATGCCAGTTACACATCATATCTTCATCTTGTGTCGAAATGATGAAAATTTGGCATTATGGGTGGCTAAAAGAATTATCTTGATGGAGAAACTAATTTAATGAGTGGTAATGTTCTGATTTTTATATTATGTATGCTATTTACACAATAGTTTTCACAATCTAGTTTCTCTCGCTGCTAGGTTTAGGGTAACGCCTCCCAGTCGCCTGTAGAATTGTGTCCCTTGCTTAGTCTAAGTTTTGTTCCCTTCAGCCTCTGGTTCGGTTTGATAGGACGGTTGTGTTTGTTGCTGTTGGGAAATTTAGACCCCAGTTGATAAAATTAACAAGTTGTAAACCCAAGTTGTTAATTAGATTTATTATGAATAAAACTTGTTAAAACAAACAAACATCAATATCATGTCAAAATCATATGCAGTGAAAAAGTAAATAAGACAAGATATGATGATCTAAGAAAACCAATGAAACCAACCAATTTCACAGTAAAAAACCTGGGGGGAAACCTTCCCGAAAAGCAATTCACTATGGTAAAGAGAAGTTTCAGATCTAGTACAAAACCTTTATCCCTAGACTTTACAATCCCCATAGATGAACTCATAGCAGAAACCTTTTACCCCTTCAGAACCTCTGAACTCTTCAATACATGAACGCCACCCTTTGATGCACGAATCCCAGTACGTGACTCACTCTTTTGTATGAATTCCAGTATGTGACACACTTACCAACTTGAGGAAGAAAAATGTTGGCTAGAAAGTTCTTCACTTCATCAACAATGAGGATCAATAAGCACTTGGTTACAAAACCCTAAGGCGCAATGACGCAATATCTTCTTTTTGAGAGAATAAGGCTTCGGTCACCTATTGAATGTGCTCTCCTTGCATTCTCTTATGTGACGACCTCTAAAATGAGCCTTATATATGTCTAAGGTTGTGAGAAAAGAAACCCTACACAAATACATAAATATTGGCCAAAAATCAGATCTGGAAATCTGAATTCCTGTAACCTCAATAGATACCTCGATCGATCGAGGAGCTGTTGAGCTTCATTAAACCTCGATAGATAGAGGTGTCGAGCAGTTGTCGAGCAGCTGTCTGCAAGTGTCCAGCAGGTGTCCAGCTAACTATCCAGCTTTAGTGAACACTTTTTCTTCACTTGTTTCTTGGTCTAATCTTCATGGCTTTAATACTAGACTTGAACAACATGTTCTTTGAAGTATTAAACACATTCTAGATCTACCCAAATACAAGTATAGTGCGTTTTTTCAAAGGATTAGCCACTACATAAAATATGTCCTTAACAGTTGCGGTGTGGTTTTTTGGTTTTCTACTTTCCTCAGCTTGTGGTCTATATCCTCTCATGGCTGGTTTGGATGAATTATGGTATTGTTTCTCTCACTGAAGAAGAGGAAGGAGGTGCTGAGGCTCCATGATAGGACGCTATGGTGATTCATTGGCCAGCTGGTAGATTCTTTATGAAGAAGGTGGTGAACGTGGATGCAGTTGCACGAACATTCAAACCAAAGTGGAAACCTATCGGTGAGCTAAAAATTAGAGATGTGGGGGAATATTCTGTTGTTTGAGTTTTAGGACGTTTTGGATCTTGAACGTGTGCTAGAGTTTGAACCTTGGTCTTACGATAAAAACTTGGTTGCATTTCAACGAGTTGAGGATGTTGAATCGACTTCCTGTCTGAATTACTCTCATGCTAGGTTTTGGGTGCAATTACATAATGTACCCAAGAAGATTTTGATGTGAGAAATGAGGGGAGTTGATTGGGAAATCAATTGGTGTAGTGGTGAAGGTTACTAGTCTGAAGGATGACGGCACAAGGGGTGAATTTTTAAGAGTCAAGAGTTATATCAGATATATCAAAACCCCTACCACATTGCTCCAAGCTCAACTCAGAAGGGAGACAACTAGGGTCGGTCGATATCAAGTATGAATGATTACCTAATTTTTGCTATTGGTGTGGTCTTCTTACTCATGGGGAACGTGATTGTGAAAAATGGCTTCAAGGCAAAGAGAATCTGCAGAAAGAAGACCAACAGTATAGGGAGTGGTTGAAAGCAGACCGATATAATATTCTTGGAAGACGATGGCTATGATTTCAGGTACCTCACGCACTTAGGCTCCATGGTGGCGGAAACACGAATAATAGGGGGTCGTAGAACACCCAATCTGGTAACAGTGGAACGAGATCAAACTGAGATGAATCTAAAGATGATAATGACTCTGCAATGGATGCAGAAAATTCAGAGGATAATTTTACGGTTCCAAGCCAACCTCACTTCGTGGTGATCTCTAGGTGTCCCATAATGCCTCGTGGGAGCATGGTATTGGTCCGAATACCAGCAAGAAGGTAGTGTACCATGCAGTTTGTCTGGAGGATGTTATGAATGGGCTTTCAATCAAAGGTAAGGTGCTGGTCAGCGTCAACTCTGATATAGGTTTATTTACATCCAAACTTATAGAATTAGATGCTTCGAAGTACAGATTTATACCAGTGCAGGAATGCACTAATCAAATGGCTTTTACTATCCCTGCTGCCCTTACTAGCTCCACCAAAAAATGGAAGAAACTTGCTCGAGCTGCTGGGCAGCCTTCCACAAATGCAGTCTATCACGCCCCAAACCCCAAAGGGTCCAAAGCATGAGAAAGACGTCTTAAAGTACTAGTAGATTTTTCCTTTTTGAAAATCCAATCCACAAAAATCATATCAAGTATCAACATCAAGAATTATCGTAATAATTCCATTGAATATACTCTTAAAGTAAGTCAGAGCTCTAAGCAATAATTATAAGGACCATTGGCCACAAAAGAATAGAGGTCTGAATAAATAATTACATATCATCAGCTTATCCCATCAGTGGGAATAAAATCACAACCACTATAATATACAAAAGAATAAGTCAAGCATATTTTAAGATGTACATCATCTAATGTCTCCATTACAAAAGTTTAGTCTCCATCAGTAGTTAGTCTAACTACTGTTAGCCACCAAAAAGCTGTCTGAATATATTGTTGCCTACTCTGAAAAGTTTATAAATTAATGGAAGGAGACAGAGTCCAATAAGTAACATAATTAATAGGAGTGGGGGAAATGCAAATTTCATCTTCAATAATAATAATATGACAAGAATGATTAAGTAATGAAACACAAAGTTTATCAAAGTAAATACCTTGAAACTATATACCATAATCTGTAAGCACTAACAATATAATTTTCAAAGTCATAAAATCCAACATACGGTAAATTATCATAAATATACCACATTACCACATAGACTGGTCAGGGGATCCACCCATTCACAATTGCCATTGTTGGAAAATTTAGACTCTGGTTGATAGAATTAACAAGTTTTAAACCCAAGTTGTTAATTAGATTTATTATGCATAAAACTTGTTAAAACAAATAAACATCAATATTATGTCAAAACTAAGTGCAGTGGAGAAATAAATAAGACAAGATATGATGACCCAAGAAAACCAATGAAACCAATCAATTTCACAGTAAAAAACTTGGGGGAAAACCTTCCCGAAAAGTAATTCACTATAGTAAAGAGGAGTTTCAGATCTAGTACAAAACCTTTGTCCCTAGACTCTACATTCCCCGTAGATGAACTCACAGCAGAAACCTTCTACTACTTCAGAACCTCTGAGCTCTTCAATATATGAACGCCACCCTTTGATGCACGAATCCCAATACGTGACTAACTCCTTTACACGAATCCCAGTATGTGACTCACTCACCAACTTAAGGAAGAAGAATGGTTTCTGCAAAGTTCTTCACTTCATCAACAATGAAGATCAAGAAGCACTTGGTTACAAAACCCTAAGGCGCAATGACGCAGTAGCTTCTTTCTGAGATAATAAGGCTTCAATCACCTTTTGCATATGTTCTCCTTGTATTCTCTTGTGTGATGACCTCAAAAATAAGCCTTATATATGCCTAGGGTTGTGAGAAAAGAAACCCTACACAAATACAAAAGCCTAGCCCAAAAATCTGATTTGGAAATCTGAATTCCCGTAACCTCGATAGATACCTCGATCGATCGGGCAGCTGTCGAGCCTCATTAAACCTCAATAGATACCTCAATAGATAGTTATCTGTCCAGTAGCTATCCGCAGGTGTCCAGCAGGTGTCCAGCTTTAGTACACACTTTTTCTTCACTTGTTTTTTGGTCCAATCTTCATGGCTTTAATACTAGACTTGAACAACATGTTCTTTGAAGTATTAATCACATCCTAGATCTACCAAAATACAAGTAAAGTGCGTTTTGTTAAAGGATTAGCCAACTACATAAAATATGTTCTTAACAATCTCCCCCTTTGGCAATCCGTGACAAAACCACAACAAACAAATGAACATATGAGAGAAGTCATAAATCACTCAACTCATACTCACTTGTTGAATACAATAAAATCTATCCTAACACAAACTCTTGAAAAACTTTGCAAGAAGAGAGTTTATGGCAAGTAGACTTTGACAACCTGTATTTCTGAAACACTTATAAACAAAGCTCATCAAGGCATCTTTGTGTGAAGTAGAAATAATAGATTACATACAAATAAAGAAACATGTGTATAAAGATAGAAAAGAAACAACACATGTAGAGATAGGTGAAGGAAACATACATCATCATATATATACTACTTGATAAATACCATGTTGTATGTAAAAATGGTCACAAGACTTAGGTACATGAACAAGGAGATAAGCACTCCTTCTAACAAGATGAAACACAGCTCCCCCTTACAAGGGTATGTATTTCTCCCCCTAACTTGTAGAATCTTAAATAAAGAAACCACAAATTCTCCAATATCTCCCCCTTTTTGTCACGATTGATAGAAGGTACGAGAAGCTATAAAGCTTCACTCGAGAAACACAAAGATGATCAAGGATGATCAAGGGGGCACAAAGAATCCATAAAAATGTATGAATGTAATGAAACAAGATGCTATGGATGACAAGATAAGAGAAACATGCAAAACATGTGAAAAACAATGCATGCAGAGAATCTCGATCGATCGAGAAGTATCGAGGAGCTATCGAGCAGACCTCGATGGATCGAACAGCTATCGAGAAGCTATCGAGGAGACAGAAACTTTCTCGATCGATCCACCTAGCTATCGAGAGGTGTCGAGAATGCGATAAGATGCAACTGAAGATCTCGATTGATAAGCCAGTTATCGAGAGGTGTCGAGAATGTGTCGAGATGGCTTAAAAGGAGTTTTTCAAGAAGAGAAAAACACATATGTGAATGCAATCAAGCATGCAACTCAACCAAATATCCAAACAACATATTAACCTCTCAAAAACATCTCTCAACAAGAAAATGTCATGCATTTTGATCCAAAACACACACACACACTAAACAAGTCTAACCAATTTTATATTTCAAAAATGAGTTAAGACAGTTTAGTGAGCATACATTAATGCATGTAAACCTTGTGATGGCCAAATTACATTGTACCTGCACATGTATCAAGAATAGCAAAGAATATTGCGTGTTGTGTGTGAAAACATCGCAAGATTGCATAAGTGTCTCAAAGTTATGACGATTTGAGATATAAGAAAATCACTTTAACTCACACACAGTCATAACTGTTTGATGGGGACTATCACCTTCGAGGTACATCCTATAACTCCCACATTTCCTATAAAACACGCTTGCAACCATATTTTGAAGCGTTTTTAATCTTTTTGCTTTTGTTTCTTTGCATATTTTCTTTTATTAAGCAAATCATGCATAGGCATATAAGAGAAAGAAAATAAATACCCAATTATGTTAAGCTTTTGACATTGCACTTTTGCTATGCCGAAGCATACAGATGTCATTGACATTGCACTTTTGCTATGCCAAAGCATACAGATGTCATATAATGATTGGCGGCTAACAGTGGTGAGATGATTATTTATGCCTTTCTCTTAGGATTTTCTAGTCCTACCCGTCAAAAAGAGTGATACGAGTGTTAAGCACAAGAGATTACTTAACCTTACTCATCACAAACAAAGAGTTACAAAACTCACTTGCTTAGTTGTGCAGAAGAATGCTCATCTAAGCTACAAGTGATACAAAGTTTAGAAAACTCTGTTTCAATGACCATTTTAAGGTTCACAGGAACCAATGTACACAAACACAAACTGTTTTTGTATTTTTCAAATTTTCAATTTTTTTATTTTCTTTTGAAAATAAAACAAAATAAAAACTAAAAAACTAAACAAAAACAGACAAACAACATGAATGCATGAAAGAAAGATGCATATCCATGAAAACATGATAGAAGGATGCAGATGCATGATAACATAATTTCAAAAGCAGATAAGAAATCAAGCAAAGAGAGTCCTACTTTATATGGAAAGAATTAAAGCAGATGACAAACAGAAAAGACAACTAAGTCTTAGGCTCCTTTTTCACCCACACAGCACGAGACTTTGGCCGTGAAGATGAAAAGGCACGTGTCCTAGTATGACTACTAGAGGACATGGAAGAATTAGAATTCTTCTGAAATTGAGTTAAAAAGCTCAAGACTTTTAATAACTCACCAACAAATTCCATGACAACGAGGGTCAAGGATCACACTCAGGAAATTAATCCAATCAGAGTGTACTCGCTCTGATACCACTTGTTGAGAAATTTAGACCCCGGTTGATAGAATTAACAAGTTTTAAACCCAAGTTGTTAATTAGATTTATTATGCATAAACTTGTTAAAACAAACAAACATCAATATCATGTCAAAACTAAGTGCAGCAGAAAAATAAATAAGACAAGATATGATGACCCAGGAAAACCAATGAAACCAACCAGTTTCACAATAAAAAACCTGGGGGGAAACCTTTCCGAAAAGCAATTCACTATAGTAAAGAGAAGTTTCAGATCTAGTACAAAACCTTTGTCCCTAGACTCTACAATCCCCGTAGATGAACTCACAGCAGAAACCTTCTACTGCTTCAGAACCTCTGAACTCTTCAATATATGAACGCCACCCTTTGATGCATGAATCCCAATACGTGACTAACTCCTTTGCACAAATCCCAGTACGTGACTCACTCACCAACTAAAGGAAGAAGAATGTTGTCTGCAAAGTTCTTCACTTCATCAACAATGAAGATCAAGAAGCACTTGGTTACAAAACCCTAAGGCGCAAAGACGCAGTAGCTTCTTTCTGAGAGAATAAGGCTTCGATCACCATTTGCATATGTTCTCCTTGTATTCTCTTGTGTGACGACCTCAAAAATAAGCCTTATATATGCCTAGGGTTGTGAGAAAAGAAACCCTACACAAATACAAAAGCTTGGCCTAAAAATCAGATCTGGAAATCTGAATTCCCGTAACCTCGATAGATACCTCGATCGATCAGGCAGCTGTTGAGCCTCATTAAACCTCGATAGATACCTTGATAGATAGTTATCTGTCCAGTAGCTATCCGCAGGTGTCTAGCAGGTGTCCAGCTTTAGTACACACTTTTTCTTCACTTGTTTCTAGGTCCAATCTTCATGGCTTTAATACTAGACTTGAACAACATGTTCTTTGAAGTATTAATCACATCCTAGATCTACCAAAATACAAGTAAAGTGCGTTTTGTCAAAGGATTAGCCAACTACATAAAATATGTTCTTAACAGGCATGATATTGTCCTCTCTAGTATGCAGACTCTTGGCCCCATGGACAATAGCCTCACCCATACCGTCAAGATTTTTCTCTCCTTCCATGGGCAGCAAAGATAGCGCGTTAAATACGACCTCTCTTGCATGTGGTCTCTTGGCCCCAAGGGCAGCAGCCTCACCCACACACAATCAAGGAACCTCTTCTCCCCATGGGCAGCAGGGAAGAACACGTCATCCAAAATGAAATGACACTAACTTGAATTTTATTCCATTATCATAAAGACTACGGAAACCAAATCGGGTGATCACTGGGTAATCACAGATGGCATGGTGTTAAAACCACATAAAACTCACAGGTTACATTACTTTCAAATACATAGTTTATATCTAGGTAATTTTAGGAAAATCTTAAATAATCTAACTTTCACAAAGTTTGTAAGGTTTTCAACTTTATTCTTGTCAAAAAGATTTTATATCAATTTCCTAATAGCAAAAAAGATAAGCACCTTTAGATTTTCTAATAAACCATAAAATCCATAATTTCCTTATCAAAGATTAAATAAAAGATGTTCATATTTTCTATGTCAACAATTCATGCATTTTCCCCAAATGCAATACCAAATATGATGCATTTTCATATATAATAATATATAATAGAGTCACAACACAACACTTTTAAGAAAACATATATCCATATATAATTTTTGAAAATGTGTTTGACCCAAAAACATCATTTATGAAACATAGTTATTTTCCAAAAATATCCTATTAAGAAGCTACTTACCTCGCAACTGCAAAATCTTAATTCTCCAAGCTCCAAGGAGATTAGTTAGAACCTAAACAATATCAAGTAAACCTTTCCCAATAAGCATAGAGCTTGAAATTGTATCTAGCTACAATTTAGGATTTGCTAAATTAGCACTTAATTAGGTAAGTGCAGTATTTATCCTCATCAATAATAATATATATCACTTCCAAAGTTTCTGAACAAATTGATTCACAAGGCATCAACTCCAATTTATAAAGTTAACCCATTTAATATCATCTCCAACATTATGATTAGTTTCCATAAAATTTACACTACATCATTAAGAGACCCATGAAAGCAAAATCAAAATATCTTCCAAGACAAGAAATTTAGGACTTCAACTAACTAAATTTTCCACCATACATAAAACTTAAGTAGCCATCATTAGCAAAAATTATATACCCACTCATCAAATAATTCCACCAATACAAAACTCATACATAAAAACACATAAATATCACTTCCAATGATCATAAATCACACGGGTATCATTATTAAAGCTTAGATAAAAATAATCTCAATCAAAAGTGTAAAACCCACCAAAAAGATTAGAAAGTTTTACCTTAAAAAAAAAAAACGGATGTGAAGGGGCTTATGGGTTTCAAGAATTTTTCGGTGATCTTGCCGGAAAATGATGGTGAGATGATGGTTTGGAGTGAAGTTCGGTGGAGAGTGTGGGAAATGAGTGTGTGTGTGTGTGTGTGTGTGTGTTTAAGTGAAGAGAAAAGAAAGAAAATGAAAGAAAGAAAAGAATGGCCGGATATGAGAGGGTGAGATAGATTGAAATGAGTGGTGGGGAGCGGGGTTAGGTGGGGGGCACGTGTGGTCCATTAAAAAATTTGACTTTACACTTAAAAAAAAAAAAAAAAAAAAAAAAAAAAAAAAAAAAAAAAAACTAACTAGACATTACACAGTCCCTATGGCCATCGGCAGGTGTCCTGCTATAGAGTTAGTTGATCAATTGGGAGGTAAAAAACAGTGCTTAGAATTTTGTAGTTCTTATGACAAAGAAAATGTTAAGGTGATTGTTGGGCCACACCACCAATCCTTCTGAGTTGCCTTAGCTGAAACTGTCGTGGGCTTGGAAACCCACCGGCAGAGGATGAATTCATTACGTTAATTTGTAACAAAGATCCCAAGTTGGTTTTTTTTATGGAAATTAAGGTTGAAAAAGTTGTCTTAGAGAGAGTGGGAAGGAAGATGTAGTTTGCTAATCTTTTTGTTGTTCCACGTCATAATTTAGGGGGAGGCTTAGCTTTGCTCAGGCCATCAAATATAAATGTGGACGTGTTGTCATTTTCTGATAACCATGTTGATGTGATTATTGACCATGGAGTTTATAATGCCTGGCGGTTTATGAGTTTTTATGGGGACCTTAAGACCGCCAGTCGAGAAAACTCCCGGTTAGTTCTTAGAACTTTAAGGCATTGGTTTAATCTTGGATTTGTATAGGCGATTTTAATGATATATATATATATATATATTTTTTTTTTTTTTTTTTTTTTTGTAGATGAGAAACAGGGGGGGTTGGTTAGACTAGAGAGAAAAATGTAGGGTTTTAGGGATGTTGAGATTCCTTGTTTTAGGGGGTTGGTTAGATGTCCCAATGATCAGAATGTGCGGATTCACTTGGATAGAAGCATGGCTTCAATTGATTGGATGTTGAGATTCCCTGTTACCTGTATACATCACCTGGATGCCTTCCACTCTGGTCATAAGCCATTGCTACTTTGCTTAGATTCTGAATTCAAACGATTTTATAAAAAAGGGCGGTATTCCAGTTTGAAGAAATGTGGTAAAAGGATAGTTCTTGTGGAGAGATGATATGAGAGTCGTGGGGAGAAGTTCAACAAATAGGGATGGCTTGGGGGTTTAATAGGAAGATATTTGCATGCCAAGAAAATCTTAAAACCTAGAACAAGCTCTCATTTGGCCATGTCTGAAATACAGTTAGGAAGAAGATAGCAAATTTTGAAGTCAGCCAAGGAAGGTGGTGGCTACCTAACAGATCCGGCTCAAGTTCATTATCTGAGGGAGGAAAGCCAAAAATTTCAATCTAAAGAGAAATGCATGTGGAAGCAAAGGTCTCAAAATTCTTGGCTCAAAGAAGGGGATAAAAATACTAAGCACTTTCACTGCATAGCTAATAAAAGGATGTCGTAATTTGATTTTCAGCTTGGAGAATGATTCCAGCTCTTGGGTGGAGAATGAGATCGAAATAAGCTTGGTGGAAAGGTACTTTTAGGAAATTTTCACTAGTTCCAATCCATCAGGTTTTGACAATATTTTAAGTGGCATCCAACGTAATGTGGTTGATGATCCAAACTCCAGCTTGGTGGAAAGTTACTTTCAAGAAATTTTCACTAGTTCCAATCCATCAGGTTTCATTCACTGCACTAGGGCCTGATGGTGTGTCTCCAATTTTTCATAAATCATTCTGGCATATAGTGGGATAGGATGTCACTACTGTGATTCTTCGAGCTTTAAACTCAGGTATCGTTCCAGATTCCATTAACACCACCTTTATCTCTCTCATTCCAAAAATTAAAAATCCAAAGAAAGTTTTGGATTTAAGGCCTATCGATTTGTGTAATGTGATTTATAAATTAATTGCGAAAGTGGTAGCTAATCAGTTGAAAAAGTTTTTGGCAAAATCTATTCCAGATTCACAAAGTTCTTTCCTTTTAGGGAGGCTTATTACTGATAATATCCTGGTGGCATTTGAGACTCTCCATTACCTCAAGAGGAAGACACAAGGAAAGATGGGGTATATGGCACTTAAATTGGATATGAGCAAAGCATATGATTAGGTTGAATCGGAATTCTTGGAGAGAATAATGACCCATCTAGGGCTTAAGGAGAGAAAGGTAAGGCTTATTATGTCATATTCGCAATCTGTTTCTTATTCTGTTTTGCTTAATGGTCAACTAGTAGGAAACATCAAGCCATCTAGGGGCTTCATGAAGATGATCCATTATCTCCATATATGTTTTTGATGTGTGCAATGGGTTTACAAAGTTTGTTGCAACAAGCAAAGGTGAATGGGGATATTAGTAAAGTTGCTATTTGTAGAAATGGTTCGCGGATATCCCATCTATTTTTTGCTGATGATAGTGTTTTATTTTGTCAAGCAAATGAAGCAAAATGTCAGAAGATATTATAGATTTTGGCCACCTACGAGAGGGTTCGAGTCAAAAATAAACAAGGAGAAGACCAATATTTTCTTTAGCTCAAATACAGCTCAACCCTAATCCAATAGCTTCTAGGTGTTCCTACAATTCATCAATATGAAATATACTTGGGTTTACCAACTTTAGTGAGCTGAGGAAAGAAATGAGTTTCATTTATCTAAAGGAGAGAGTGTGGAAGAAACTACAAGACTAGAAAGAGACGTTGCTTTCTCAAGCAGGTAGGGAAGTTCTTAACAAATCTGTCACCCAAGCCATTCCGACGTACACTATGAGCTATTTCAAACCTCCCGAAAGGTTTGATTAAAGAATTGAAAGTTCTTATCTGCAAGTTTTGGTGGAGGTATAAAGAAGACTCGAGGAAGGTGCATTGGGTCAAATAGGAGAGGCTTTGTTAGGCTAAAGAAGTGGGTAGGTTAGGTTTTAAAAAATTGAAAAATTCAACAGTGCCCTTTTGGCTAAACAAGTTTGTAGAATGATCAATAATATGGATTCTTTGTGCTATAGAGTATTTTAGGTGAGATTTTTCCCAAATAGCTCTATTCTTGAAGCAAAAGATTCAATCATCTAGTCCTATGCTTGGAAGAGCATTATAAGTGCTAGAGACATGATTCGAAGAGGTATGGCATGGCCAGTGGGTGATGGATAGTTGATTCGAATAAAGGAGGACAGATGGCTTTTTGTGAGACCTAACAGTGCTTTTATTTCTTCCTTACCCATTGTTTAGCCCAAGACAAAGGTGAGTGAATTAATTGATCCGGATTTGGCTATATGGAAAATAGAGTGAGTTAAGCAGATGTTCCTTCCCCATGAAGCATCCATGATTTTGGGTATTCCTCTTAGTCTAAGAAAACCTCCTGATCGAGTGATTTTGGCTCATACTCCATTTGAAGATTTTTCAACTAGCAGTGCTTAGAAGCTTTTGGTTGCTTCAGCTACAGTCAATAATGCATGAAGTTCTTCAGTGGTCTGTCAAAAAATTTTTTGGAAGGGGATATGGCAGCTGTGTGTCCCTAACAAGATCAAGCATTTCATTTGGAGAGCTTGTAATAATGCCTTGCCAACAAAGAGTAATCTCCTCTGAAGACAAATTAATACCTCCGACACTTGTGAGCTATGCAATGGTGCTCCTGAGGATGTCTTGCATGCTGTCTGGAGCTGCAAAGAAGTGGAGATTGTATAGAGTTCAATATATTGGGCCCAATAAGCACCGACCCCTCCCCCTTTAAACTTTTGTGATTTATTTAACCATTTTCTGCTAGTTCACGCTCATTTAATAAAGGATTTTTTTTGCTCTAGCTGCCTAGAGTCTGTGGAATAGACCAAATGAAATCCACTTTGGGCAAGTGGTTCAACCACTATTGTAGACACCGCATTTTGTACCCTTTATGAATTAGGCCCCCATTCCCCAATGATGCTTGAACTCTAAGGCCCAAGGTCAGTTTATAGCCTAATCAGATATTAAATTGACTTGAGGAGTATTAAAATGGAAAATATAAACCTTTTAAAAGAGTAAAACATCTATTTTTGGAAATATTTTAATCAAAATGCATGCATACGCAGCCACGATCCTGCGCATGCAACTAGGGTTTCGGAAGCCTAAGAAAAGCAAGTTTTTTACAATAATGGCTGAGGTTTGAAACGAATCTCACATCATCTGGGAGCCGCTCCAAATCCCATTTTTTCAACTATAAAAAGCCTTACATGGTACATTTTCAAAACTCATAAAAATTTCACGGGAAAAACCTAAGATTCACTAGAAAATAGTAATCAAAAGGGAGTTTTTCACAAAACACCCTTAAGTCATTTTTATCTTATTAGGACATTTTCTGGCCTCAATCCTTTAAGTTTAAGATTACTAATCACTATTTTATTGAATTGGGATAAATTTGACTAAGGGCAGCGGTCAAAAATCAAGCCTAAGAGATTTTTCTTTTAAGGTATTCTTTTTAAGCTTTTCTCTTTATTTTTTGCTTTAATCCTTATTTTAATCTTTTTCGTTGTTTATTTTATGCTTTTATATGTTTTTTTAGTTTATTTTTAGGTTTTCTTTATATCTTTAAGCATGTTAGGTTGCTAGATTTTCTGTTTTATGTTTTGTTTTGCTTCTGCTCTGTTTTTGTGTTAATTAGGTTTTCTGGGTAAGAATCTGTGTACGCGTGATCTAGCCTATGCACATAGGCTGAACTCATGTGTACACAGATCTGTTCTAGCGTGCATGATGCCGTTACCCAAAAACCCTATTTTTTTTTTTGTTTTGATTCTGCTTTCACATGTTTGTCTACATAGCGTCATTTTCACATGATCTCAAGCCCTATAACTATCTGTTTACCTTTTAATATGTTTGTTAGTTATCACATGTCTAAATTAGGGTTTAGGTTAGGGTTTTCTTAGTTTGAATGCCATGCCTTTCATCCACATGTCCACGCATTGATGCCATAGGTGATGTGCTGCTGAAAGGTAAGTAAAGGGTAAGTCATACGTTAGCAATGTTCATGCATTTGTTTTAAAGTTTTTAGACGTATGACTAAGGTTTCTAGTATGTTGATGTTTTATGTTTTGGTTGTTGATATGCTTGCTGCCATGTTTAAGTTGTTGTCTGAGTTTTAGATGAATGTTAGGGTTTTCTTTTGTGTGTTTGGCTCTCTTTTGTTTGTGGACAGATAAGTATGCTTGTTTAGGGTTAAAGGTACCATGTTTTTTTGTTAGACGCATTTTAGTGTGTGTGTAAGTTTAGAATCCAAGTATTTAAATGGTTTTTAAGAAGGTTAAGACATAGGAAACAATGATGAGAGGCCAACCTTAGGGTTGGGCGATCTTGGGTGCCTAATACCTTCCTAAAAGCGTACCTAAATTCCGAACCCAAGTTCTGGTAGTGAGAAAAAAGGTCTTTCCTCGAAAGAGCGCTATATTCATGGTTTTTAGACCATATAACTAGGAGGCAACTCCATTTCTTTTCCTATGCGCCCATAGTGGCGACTCCACTGGGGAAAGTGAGTTTAATTCCTATGTGTCCTATATCTTAACTTTAATAAAAATTCTTTCAATACTTGTTTTGCACAGACATCACTTGTTCTCGTTTGTCCCTTAACCTTGGTTGGTGATAAGTGGGAAGATGGAAGGCTCCATTTAGGTCTAAATTTTCCGAAGTTCATCCTACCAACTCACAATCAGTGCCATCGCCAATAATGGGCCTTGAGTACGTAAAAGGTTTGCCACCAATCCAATATAGGGTCCACTTAGGCCCTCGGTTGGAATCATAGTCCACTTAGTTGTGAGTGACCTACATATCTATCTCTTTAGCCTTAGAGAGTCTACCCAGAGTAGGGAGATCCTAGATCCTACCATGAAGGGTACCCTTTATATATTTCTTGTTTGTTCAATAATATATTATGTGCTCACCTAATCCTAAAGGGAAAATAAAGGTATAAAAATGGAAATGATAGCCCTAAAATTATGGTGTACCCTAAGATGTTGTGGGATAAAAGAAAAGAAGCTCTCACATATAAAAGGCTTGTCCCTAAATCCAAAGGTACATCTTAACTTGAAAGGATCATAAGGTCATAGCCTAATTGCTATCATGGACCCAAGTGGAAAAAGCCCTTTTGAAGAAGAGAACTTTGGGCGTGCGGTAACAAGTATGCTATGGACTTAGCATTTCATATCCTTCAAAGCCGAAATGAAACTCCCTAATTTTGGTCTCTTTGTTGTATGCCTAGGCCCAAAATGATGAGAATTTCATAGACTTTGAAAGGAAGTCCACGAAATATTCTAGCTAAAGGGCTATTTCAAGGAAAAATTGATGAAAAGAAAATGAAAAGCCCAAGAGTGATGAATACATTGTAGGCCCAATTTTGAGACAAAGGGTTGAAAATTCCTAAGTACATTCTAATGAAGGCCCACGTGAGTAAGATGAGAGCTTTATTGTAAATGGACCAAAGCCCAATGAAACAAGGGGTAAGGATCCATGAGAGGGAAGGGAGTGATGTTGTAATTGGGCCTCCATTAAAATGAACTTAAAGAATTTTCCAAGAGCATATAAAAAGTAAAAGGAACCTTTAATTGGGACATGAACTTGGTGAAAATGGGGCTTTTTTTTGCAAGCATCATTGCACGGAAGACCCATTGGCACAAAGGATCCTTAAGGCTTTGTACGAACATGGAGAAGCTCTCAAAAAAATGGGAGAATGTCTCACTAGGTTGAAAGAATCTAAGCTCAAGAAATCCACACGTGGAAATCCACGATGATAAAGAGGACAATGAAGAATGGGATGAACAAGACAAAGTGGAGTATGAAAGAAATAAGAAATTTGAGAAGCTCACCACAGAAACCATAGCTATGAGGGAGAAGATGGAGAAGATGCAACTTGCCTTTTGTAAGGTACAAGGAATGGATGACTATCTCTATAGCATGGAGGGAGTAAGCTCAAAGGCTCCTATTGCTTTGCCTCCCAAGTTCAAGATCTTTAATGCGAAAAAATTTGATGGGACTGGAGATCCAAAGCAACACATAAGAAGAGACCTAAGCATTGCAGAAATGAAAGAGCTAGATGAGAAGCAAACTTTGCATGCGTTTTCTCTCTTACTCACAGGAGTTGCATCAAGGTGGTACTATAGACTTGATCCAAGCAAAACTAGGGTGTGGAATGAGCTAGTGGAGTTGTTTGCAGACCAATTCATTTTTCAACACCATGATTGACATGGCTCTAAGGGATTTAGAGACTACCAAGCAAGGCATAGGGGGGACGTTTTCCAAGTACATGATTATATGGAAGTACAAGGCCTCTAGAATGGTCAACAGGCCAAGTGAGAAGGACCAAATCAACATGAACATCAAGAACTTAATTCCAGTTTATAATAGTAGGCTTCTGTTATCACCTATTAGTTCATTTGGAGAATTGTGTGATTGTGGGACAATAATTGAAGATGCTTTCAACAATGGTCAATTGGAGAAATAAGAAAGCAAGCCTCGAAGACATATGGAGGAGTAACCACTACTAAAGCACCCAATCCCGAAAATGTGAGCACCATCATACCCCAATAAACACTGGGAATGACCTTCACCCAAGCATATGAAAACCTATCCTCCAAAGGATTCATCAAGCCTTTAGACCCCACGCCCATGCCTAATCCTATACCTCCCTCTTGGAACCTCAATGAATATTGCCACTACCACAAAAAATTTGGCAACAAAACCGACAATTGCTTTCACCTCAAACACAAGATACAAGATCTCATAGACAATGGTGTTAGGATATGTGCCCTTAAATCCTATTGTATGATGTTATGTATGACGTTATGTATGACTTAATGTTGTGTTTAATAAATTTGTTTATTTTTATCTAAAATAATGGCAACATGAATATTTGGACATTATCATATAGTCCATGAGATGCATAGCATGTGATTTATATGAAAAGTCACAGAAGATATAAATTACAAGTTCTTTGTAAACTCAAAATTTTTAGTTCGTAGTAGGTGATGAAATTGGGCATTTCATCTGCGAAGACTATAACATATCAACTAAGATGATTTGTCTTGATCATGGAAGTGGAGACTTCTAGTTGATATGTTGATATGCTTTAAGAGTTAAGACATATTGATTTGGACTGCTGTGAGATTTATTATTCCCATAACGACTGTCAAATGAATAATAAATCTCAAGACTTTTATTTGGATGAACTCTTAATCCTGAGAGAATAATGGACCTGATCATGACATGTAGGTTGCTTTGATATATTAAGAGTGAGATCTAAAATAACGGCCAAAACCTCAGTATGTTGGGCAACCACATTTAGTGTTGATGGAACATATATTCTCAAGATGGAATTCATAGTCTCTTGATGGAGATATAAAATATTCACTTGACATAAGTTTAATGGGTTTGGTTATTCAGAGAGTTGGGCCCAACCACTTTGGTAAGAAATTACTAAAGTATATATATATATATATATATATATATATATATATATATTTATGAAATTGGATTTCATAAATATATGATGAATAACCTTAAAGGATTAAACCGAGTACTCAAGGATTAAGATAAAGTAATTTTCAAAGTGGCAGTCTATATTCATGACTTTGTATTACTACGGATATTTAATGAAGGGGTTACGTGTATAATAAAGTCTTGGGATATAATTTATTAATAAGGCCTAGAGTGCAATTATATTTATATAGTGGTATTAAATATATTTAATGGTAACTTTGGACTTGTCAAGAGTTGACGGAAAAGCCCAAGGCCCATTGGAGCTAGTGTCTTATTGGTCCCTTTTGGTCCCACTCCAAGCCACATACTAAAGCCCAATTGGAAAAGCCCAATTGGAAAGGCCCAATAGGCCGGCCCAGTTAGATAATCAATTAGTTATAAAGGGAGAATCATACAGATTTTTTTTTTTAAGAAAAGAATCGTTAAAAAAAAGAGAGAGTGTGAGATACACTTTCATTCTCCCTTTGGAAACTGATTGAGCGACCACACATCTTGGGCGTAAAGTGGAATTGGATTGAAGATTAAAAGTTTTCCCAAGTGCTTCTAATCTTTGTTTTGAATTTCTCCACACCAAGGTATGTTATCTTGTTCTTGAATTCTGAAATTTTTATAGTACATGTTGTCAATCATGAATGAAATAGATCCTTATTTGTTACTTTCGCTATGTGTTTTGTATGAGATACAAAACCAGATTTTTAACCAAAAAATGGAACCCTCCTGAATCCCAACATCATCACCAAACCCAACATTAGAACGAACCCTTTGTCAATCATGATTGCTCGAAGTTGATAGAAACTACAAATGTCAATATCAATGCCGTGGAAGTCCAAGGAATATGGGATGAAGAGGATGAAGTCCTAAAGGAAGCGATTAGTAATATGGGGAATACTTCCCAAAAGAGTGATGGAATTGAAGAAAAAAGTTTTGGAGGACAATGTAGCAAATATCACTAGGAGTGGGAAGCACTACAAGCCATCCTTTTTAGAAAATGATCATCCTAGTAGGGATCTAGGGGAAGGATCCAAGCCAATGAAACTTAGAGGAAAACAAGAAGAAGAAGATAGGATCTTGATGCAATTGAAGAAAACCCAAGCTCATATGTTTGTGTGGGGCTTACTCATGGCCTTTCAAAAGTATCGTAAGGCTCTTTTGGATGCTTTGAATGGAAAAGAAGTACCTATAGAAATTACACCACAAGAAGTTTTGTCTCTCATGAGAGTTGAACGTTCCTCACACCCGCTTCTTGTTTTTTCTAATGAAGACCTCTCGGAGGAGCTACTCACACTAGACCGTTGCAAATCACCATTGATATCGAATGCATGGGTGCTAAGGTTCCAATGGTTCTTATTGACAATGGATTCGCCTTGAATGTTTATCCTTTTAGGACCACCCTCACCGTTGGCCTAGACATGTGACAACACTTCAATGAAGGTCATGGGTACTTTCAAAGCTCCTTGCAAGATTGGGCCGATGGAAACCATTATGGAGTTTCATGTCATGGACATCACCCCAAATTACAACCTTCTCTTGGAAAGGGCTTGGCTTCATCCTAATGGGGCAATCCCTTCCTCATTACACCAAAATATTAAGTACATATTTTATGTAATTGGCTAATCCTTTGACAAAATGCACTTGTAATTTGAAAGATCTAGAATGGGTTTAGTACTTTAAGAAACATATTGTTCAAGCCAAGTATTAAAGCCATGAAGAGTGGGCCAAGAAACAAGTGAAGAAAAGTTGTTCATTAAAGCTCGACGGATAACTCGATAGAAATAATATCTATCGAGACTTAATGAAGAAAGCTAAACAAAAGCTAGACAAAAGCTGAATCTGTTGAGATCTACGAAACCAGAATTTTCAGATCAAATTTCCGGCCCATGCTGAAATATTTGTGTAGGGTTTCTTTTCTCACAACCCTGGACATATATAAGGCTTATTTAAAAGGCCGTCACAGTGGGTATACACATAGAGGACATATGAAAAAGTGAACGAGTGCCTTATTCTCTCTGTAAGAAATTACTGCATTTTTTGCGCCTTAGGGTTTTGTAACTATGTACTTCTTGATCTTTTTTATTGATGAAGTGAAGAACTTTATAGCCAACAACATCTTCTTCAAGTTGTTGGAGTTTGTCACGTGCTGGGATCCGTGCATCATTGGTTAGTCATGTACTGGGATTTGTGCAAAAGGGTGGCATTCATATATTGAAGAGTTTAGAGGTTCTAAAACGGTAGAAGGTTTCTGTTATAAGTTCATCGACGGGGATTGTAGAGTCTAGGGACAAAAATTTTGTACTAGATCTGAAACTTCTTTTTATTATAGTAAATTGCTTTTCAAGAAGGTTTCCCCCAAGTTTTTTTACTGTGAAACTAGTTTGCTTCATTGGCTTTCCTGGGTCATCATATCTTGTATTATTTACTATTCCGTTGTGCATGATATTTACATGATATTGATGCTTGTTTGTTTTAAGAATGTTTATTCATAATAAATCTAATTAACAACTTAGGTTTAAAACTTGTTAATTCTATCAACCGAGGTCTAAATTTCCCGACATAAAAGATGAAGATCCTATGGAAAGGAGGGATTGCCACAATACTTGGAGATGGTGAAATTTTAGCATTGGTTTTTGGGCTCAAGGAAGGAGGGAGTGAGCTTCAAATGAGTGGCTTTGATTCCATGAATATGGCCGACTATGGGTTAAAGGATAAGAAGTATGCTACCGATTTGTTCCCATATTATAGCCATGAGGTGATTGCAATGAAGAAGAACATGGGATACATGCTTGGTATGGGTCTTGGAAAGGAAGGAAAAAGGGTTGTTGAGTTCCCCAATATCAATAATCAAGTGACCAAGGAGGGTCTAGGATTCCTTGAAGGCTGCGATAGAATCAAGAAAAACTATGGCACTCTCAATGGGAATTTTGTGAAAGAAGAAGGGGACTTCCCTTATTGTGGCATCCCTGAACCTTGGGTAGGTAAGAATGGAAGGGTGCATCTAGGTTAGGAAATGTTCTTCAATGAAAAGCTCATTGTAAAGTTTTAGACCCCTTAACATAGTATGATTAACCTAAAATTATTCCAAGTTGGTTCACAAGTTTGTTAATTAACACTAGGTTGAATCACAATATGCAAAACAAATTTAATGTGGAAATATAAAGAACACAAAGATCTGATGACCTAGGAAAACCAAATCGGTAAAAAACTTGGGGAGGATTTAACCTAGCTATCCTCAAGGTAAAATATATCCACTATGAAAGACTTGAAGTTTATACAATAAGATTTAGACCACTAACATCTTATTGCTACCTCTAGTAGAAAACTTACTACCACGACCACGTGACAGCTCCGAGTCCACAGACAACTTCTTTCTTTGATCCATAAAAAAAAACAAGTTCTCCTACTTATGAATCTTGATCTTCTTGAATGTCCTTTATTTAGCAACTGAAACGATCACCAAACTCTTGACATCAATCATGATCTTGATAACCCTAAGTGTGTGTGAGGGTAAACACCTTTAGATCTCACAAGAGATTCAAACACAGTATCGAAAAGCCTAAAAAACATAGCTAGGGTTTTTCTTTTTATATGAGACATAAAACATAAAACCCTACACACCAAACAGGCTTGGGCTGAGTTGGAAATTCTGTAGAAAAAACAATCTGCACAAATCTCGATTGATCGAATCTGATTTTCGATCGATCGAGCCTTGCAGAATGTGACCAATAATTCTGCAATCACTCAATTCTAACTTTACAACAAAACATACTTTGAGTAAGCCTAAACCTAGACTCTATATATTAATCATGGTTTGCCAACACAATACACATTTAATTCTAATACATTAGTCCTAAGGTCTTAGAGCCTAACACTCACTTTTAAGGAGAAGCCTACTGTGGTGACCAAAGAAGTGCAAGAAGAAGTTGATTAGGTGAACTACATGGATGTTGAAGCTATGAAGACCATGATGAAGATAAGTGGGGATGTGTTCACCGTCACTGATGAAGAGCCAAGTGATCCTTCCAAACTCATCATGCCTTCATAGGGCCCATTAATAATTGGACTTGGGTTGGGTTTTCTAAGAACATGGGGGAAAAATTTTGTAATGCAAGTTCCAATGTACATTTCAATATTTTCAATAGGATGAATCCTGATTTGGCTTACTTGATGTGTCCTATAACATTGAAATTCTGCACTTAAATGATTCAAATGAATTTGAAAATGAAATTAATAAACAATTGGAAAAGAAAGTTGAACCTATGGAACCAACTCTTGAAACTAGTAATTTGAGCAATGATGAAAATCCACGTTTAATTAAAATTAGCTCAACTCTAAATGAAAAAGAAAAGAAAGATCTTCAAGAACTCCTTATGGAATTTCAACAGGTGTTTGAATTTTCCTATGAAGATATGCTTGAAATTGATCCCAAGATAGCTCAACATCACATTTAAACCCATGACCACATGGTGCCTGTCAAGCAAAAATTGAGGAGAATGGGAACCGAATGGCTTTTAAAGATCAAAGAGGAAGTCAATAAGCAATTAAAGGTAAGGTTCATCAAAGCCATAAACCAAGCCGAATGGATAGTCAATCTTGCGCCCGTACCAAAGAAGGATTCAAAGGTGAGGATGTGTGTGGATTTTTGAGACTTAAATAAGTCATGCCCTAAGAATGACTTTCCCCTCCCTCACATTGATGTCTTTATGGATAACACAATAGGAAGCGCCTTGATGTCTTTCATAGATGGTTTTTTGGGATACAACCAAATCAAGATGGCTCCTAAAGTTATAACCAAAACCACTTTCATTACCGAATGGGGAATCTATTGCTATACAATAATGCCATTAGGCCTCCAAAATATTGGGGCAACTTATCAAAGGATGGCTACGACTTTACTACATGATCTGATGCATAATGAGGTAGAGGTGTATGTTGATGATATGATAGTGAAATCCAATGATGGTGGAAGTCACACCATAAACTTAAGGAAGTTTTTCAAAAGGATTACAAAATATAGATGAAGGTTGAACCCACAAAAGTGCACCTTTGGAATAACTGCCGGAAAATTGCTAGGATTCCTAGTAAGTGGTAGAGGAATAGAAGTTGACCCACCCAAGAGTGAAAAAGAGATTAGTGGTTTCTTAGGTCAACTACAATACATTAATCGCTTAATAACCAAGCTCACTTCCACTTGTGAGCCCATCTTTAAACTCCTAAGGAAGAACGAACCACACGCATGGAACGATGAGTGCCTAAACGCCTTTGAACTTATCAAGGAGTATCTTCTTCACTCACCTATCCTAGTACCTCCACAGCATGGGAAACCCTTACTCCTATATCTCTCCATTATAGGGGATGCAATCAAGAGTATGCTTGCATAAGAAGATGATGAGAAGAATGAAAGGGTCATATACTACTTGAGCAAAAGAATCCATGATTAGGAGACTTGATACACTCTCATAGAAAAGTCATGCTTCGCACTTGTTTAGGCCGTATAGAAATTGAGACACATTGTTTTTCCCTTCCAAATATGGGTGGTAACAAGAATGGACCATTGAAGTATCTCTTTGAGAAACCCGCCTTAAGTGGGTTGTCAAGATGGTTGATTTTGCTGGCAAAATTTGACTTGAAGTACGTGGCTAGGAAAGCTATCAAAGGAAGCATTGTGTCAGATTTTTGTGCTGAGAATCCTATAGAGGGAGAAGATGGCAAAAAAGACATTCCGAATGAAAATATTAGGGTTGTCTAGATCCGACCGGAGCTCGACAAGCCGGCCAAACTGCCCGATCCCGACTCGATTTTGGCCCGAACAGAAGGTCCTGTCGGTCGGTGGCGGGTTTCCGTTCTCAAAAATCGACACTGGAAGGTCGAGTGGGGGGTTTGCGTCTCCAAAACCTGAGCAACCCGAACCCGACCTATGCTACAAAAAAATCCAACCAAATCCTGCAAAAACAAGCCAAATCTAGCGAGATCTCGACCAGATCTAGCGAGATCTTAACCAAATCTTGCAAGATCTTTACCAGATCTGACTAGATCTGGTGGGATTTAGCCAAATCCGGCCGAATTCCAACAATTTCTAGCCAAAAAATGTAGATTTCGGAAAAAAAAAAAAAAAAATCCAATTTTTGGTGAGATTTTTCCATTTTTCAAGTGTGATTTTCTAGTTTTAGGCGAAATTGTCCAGTTTCTAGTGAGATTTCCAAGTTCTGATGACTTTTTTTCCAAATTTCAATGCCTTTTTTAAATTCCGAAAACCGCTCGACTCGACCGATGATAACCATCACTCGAAACCGAATCGACCAATTTTTTCGGGGGTCGAATTCGGGTTGCTCCATTCAACGCCTGTGGGTCGAGTCCGGGTTGCGTCGAAAACTGACCTGGCCCAACCCGTGGACAGCCTTAGAAGATATATTTGATAGGCCAAAAATGTATTGACCCGTTTGGTAAATTAATCAATTAATTAGCCAAGTTAATTAATTAGATTCAATTACATGCAATAAACATGGTAGCATAAACAAATCACCAACTAAGTTAAATGCAATGAAAAATAAATTTAACATGGGTGATTTGTTTACGAATGGAGAAAACTATCGGGGCAAAACTCCACCGGGTGAATTTAAGGTCACCACTCCCGAAAATTCACTATTATCAAAACATGCTGTTACAAGTAAAGGAATTTCAGTACCTTATACCAACCTATAGTTGAACCGTTACCCCAATACAAAATTGGACTTGTAATGTAGTGACAATCTCTCCTTTCAATGCACGACTCTAAGTACGTGACTAATCCTTGGCGCAATGACGCAGTAGCTTCTTCAATGAAGATGATGAACTAGGGCAAATTGTCTCTGGTCACAAAATGCATGAATGATTACTTTGCAGCTGCTTGCATCATCTAAGACGGCCCTTAAAATAATCCTTATATATGTCTAGGGTTGTGAGAAAAGAAACCCTACATAACATACATGGATATGCGTGAAAGCAGATCTGAAATCTGATTTTCGTAGTTCTCGATAGATATCTGTTGAGCATTAGGTTAAAACTGCCTTTTAAACCTCGATAGATACAATTTGTAGAGCTAGTTGTCGAGTTTTAAAATATAGCACTTTGTCACTTGTTTCTTGGACAGATTTGCATGGCTTTAACTCTTTGTTTGAATAACATGTTTCTTGAATACTTAAACCATCCTAGATCTACCCAATTACAAGTAAAGTATGTTTTGTCAAAGGATTAGCCAATATACAATAATATATATTCTAACAAGTTCCACATATGTCTTAATAATTTTGAATGTAGAGTTTGAGACTAGGAGGATGTACTTTGATGGAGCTGTAAACTAATATGGAAATGGGAAAGTAATACTCTTGATCACTTCCGAGGGATCTCACATACCTTTGGCAATAAAATTGAACTTTGAGGCGACTAACAACATGGTTGAATATGGAGCTTGCATTGCCCAAATGGAAGCTCTTCGAGAATTGGGAGTAAAAGAAGCTGAAATCTTTAGGATTCAACTTTGGAAATAGCCCAAGTGCAAAAGTTTTGGAAATTGAAGAAAGAACACTTGGAGCCTTATCAATAATACTTAGAGGACTTGACTAAGACCTTTGACAAGATTGAATAAACAATCATTGCTAGAGTTCAAAATCAGTTTGTGGATGCCTTGGCTGCTTTAGCCTCCATGGTTGAAATTCTCGAGGAAGTATGGACACGACCCTTAGAGATTGAACAAAGTTATGAGGAAGTGCGCAAAAGGAAGACCAAAGCTTCAGTAATGTCCATAGAGGATAAGGAAGTTCCATGGTATTATAACATTGTGAAGTTCTTGAAACTAGGAGCATATCTGGATAGTTTCGATAAGAGGGAACGTCTTTCCATTAGGATGATGGCAACCCAATATATCCTATATGGAGGACAACTCTATAAAAGGTTCTACGATGGTGTGCACCTTCATTGTTTGAAGAGGAAAGAAGCCAAGAGGGTAATAGAATAAGTTCCTCAAGGAATTTATGGCCTTCATATGAATGGGAAATGTTAGCTAAGAAGATTCTAAGGATAGGGTACTACTGCAATACAATGGAGACTGATTGTATGGACTATGTAAAGAGTTGCCATGATTGTCAAACACATGCCAATTTGAACCATGTTCCACCTAGTGAGTTGTATGGCATCACCTGTCCGTGGCCTTTCTCAGTTTGGGGCATAGATGTTATTGGAAAATTAGCTCCTAAGGCTTTAAATGGGCATGAATACATTTTAGTGGTGATTGACTATTTCACTAAGTGAGTGGAAGCGGCCTCCTATTCCTTGTTGAAGGCTAAACATATGGCTTGGTTCTTAGAAAACAACATCATATGTTGGTTTGGGGTACCCCAAGAGATCATTTATGATATTGGTTCCCCTTTTGAAGGTGAAGTTTGAAAGGACATAAAAGAATACAGCATTGAGCATCACAAGTCTTCGTCATATCGACCACAAGCTAATAGGGCCGTAGAAGCAGCCAACAAGAATGTGAAGAATATCCGAGCCAAGATGATAGTGACATACAAAGATTGGGCTGAGAAGCTTCCACTTTTCTTATGGGGTTATAGAACTTCTATCTGAGCGTTGACTGGGGCAACACCTTACTCTTTGGTTTATGGTAGTGAGGTGGTACTTCCTATCGAGGTAGAGATACAATCTTTGAGAGTATTGGTGGAAACCAAGGTCCTAGAAAAGGATTGGGCTAAGGCGAGAAGAGGGCTAGGGCACAATACCATGCACAAGGGTACCAAAAAAGGGTTGCTAGAGCATTAAACAAGAAAGTGAAACCAAGAAACCTTAAAGAAGGGGACTTGGTCCTAAAGGTGCTTAGAGACGAGACTTTTGATCCAAGAGGAAAAATGAAGCCTACATGATCTATGCCTTTTATCATTAAGAAGATCATGTCTAGAGGTGATACAAGGACCATAGATTTGGATAGGGAAGAGATGCTTTGCCCCATTAACATGGATAGACTTCAGAAATACCACATTTAAAAAGAAGAAGAAAAAGCCTGCTAGGTTGAAAACCCAAAAGGGTGGCCTAGGCAAAAATTATGGCAAAGAACCTCGCTAGATTGAAACCCCAAAGATGCGATCTAGGAAAAAGTTAGGGAAAAAGACCATGGGCATGGTGATAATTCCTCAAAAGACGTCATGGGAAAAAATTACATGGCAAAGGAAAAATAAAAGAAAAGAAAAAATGAATAAATGAGATGACAATTGTTGAATGATCTAGTTTTGTATCTCATACAAAACACACGGCGGAAGCAACAAAATTGGATCTATTTCATTCATAATTGATAACATGCACTATGTAAATTTCAGAATTTAAGAACAAGATAGCATACCTTGGTGTGCTAAAATTCAAAACAAAAGATTAGAAGTACTCGAGAACACTTTTAATCGTTACTCCAATTCCACATTACGCCTAAGAAGTGTGGTCTCTCAATCAGTTTTCAAGGGAGAATTATCGAGTGGTTTCACTCACACATACACACCATTTCACAATGATGTCTTTTTTTTTTTTCTTATAAAAAATTATATATGTTTCTCCCTTTATAACTAACTGATTATCTAATTGGGTTGGCCTATTGGGCCTTTTCAATTGGGCTTTAGTGTGTGGCTTGGAGTAGGACCAAAAGGGACCAATAAGACATTAGCTCCAATAGGTCTTGGGTTTCTCTGTCAACTCTTGACAAGTCCAAAGATATTATTAATTATATTTACTACCACTATATAAATATAATTGCACTCTAGACCTTATTAATAAATTATATCGCAAGACTTTATTATATATGCAACCCTTACATAAAATATTCGTAGTAATACAAAGTCATGAATGTAGACTGCCACTTTAAAAATTACTACATCTTAATCCTTGAGTACCTGGTTTAATCCTTTAAGTTATTCATCATATATTTATAAAATCCAATTTCATAAATATATATTTTAGTAATTCCTTGCTAAAGTGGTTAGGCCTAACACTCTGAATAACCAAACCCATTAAACTTTATCTCAATGTAATATTTTATATCTCCGTTAAGAGATTATGAATTCCATCTTGAGAATATATGTTCCATCAACACTAAATATAGCTGCCTAACATACTGAGGTTTTGATCATTACTTTAGATCTCATTCCTGATATATCGAAGCAACCGGCATTTCATGATCAAGTCCATTATTCTCTCAAGATTAAGAGTTCATGTAAATAGAAGTCATGAGATTTATTATTCATTTGACAGTCGTTAGAAGAATAATAAATCTCACAGCAGTCCAGTTCAATATGTCTTAACTCTTAAAACATATCAATATACCAACTAGAAGTCTCCACTTCCATGATCAAGACAAATCATCTTAATTAATATGTTATAGTCTTCGCAGAGGAAATGCCCAATTTCATCACCGACTACGAACTTAAATTTTGAGTTTACAAAGAACTTGTGACTTATATCTTCTGTGACTAAATAACATAATATGCATCTCATGGACTATATGATAATGTCCTAATATTCATGTTACCTTTATTTCAGATAATAATAAAATAACTTTATTAAACACAACATTAAGTCATACATAATGTTATCCATAATATCATACAATAGGATTTAAAGGCACATATCCTAACAATCTCCCACTTGCCCTAAAGACTATTGTGCACTAATCTAACTCCCATTCCCTCCAAATGTGACTCGAAAGTTCTTTGAGACAAGACTTTGGTAAAAGGATCTGCTAAATTATTTGCACTTTCAATCTTTGCTACCACAACATCTCCACAAGTAACAATGTCTCGAATGATGTAGTACTTTCTCTCAATGTGCTTTCCTTTCTTGTGATTTCTTGGATCTTTGTATTATGCAACCGCTCCACTATTGTCGCAAAACAATTTGATAGGAACCTATTCCATTCTCACAACACCAAGATTAGAATGGAATTTCTTAAGCCAAACAACCTCCTTTGCTGCTTCATAAGCAGCAACATATTCAGCTTCTATGGTGGAGTCCGTAATACAAGATTACTTAGCACTCCTCCAACTTATGGCTCCACCTTCCAAGGTGAAAACACATCCTAAAGTGGATTTTCTAAAATCTAGATCCGATTGAAAATTTGAATTTGGATAGCCAATAGGAATCAAATCCTCACTATGGTAAACGAGCATATAATTTCTCGTTCTTCGTAGATACTTGAGAATATGTTTTATAGCTTGCCAATGTTTTGGTCCTGGATTTGATTGATATCGGCTGACCATGCCAACTGAATAACAGATATCTAGTCTAGTACAAAGCATGGCATACATGAGACTTCCTACTGTAGAAGCATAAGGAACTTGTCTCATTATATTTTCTTCCTCTTGGGTCTTAGGCCTTTGGTCATCAGATAGAGGAACTCCATGTCTGAAAGGAAGTAGTCCTTTCTTGGAGTTTTTATGCTAAACTGTTCTAGAACCTTTTCTATATATCCAACTTGTGATAAGCCTAACATCTTATTCTTGCGATCTTGCCAAAGCTTGATCCCTAGAATAAAGTTAGCCTCACCCAAGTCTTTCATATCAAATTGGCTAGATAACCAAACTTTTACTGATGACATTACTCCTACATCATTTCCAATGAGTAAAATATCATCAACATAAAGCACTAGGAACATTACTACTTTATTTCGATGTCTTTTGTACACACATGATTCATCAAGATTTTATTCAAAACCAATTGACTTGATTGTTTGATCAAATCTGATATTCCATAACCTAGATGCTTGTTTAAGTCCATAAATGGACATTTTCAGCTTGCATACCATATGCTCTTGGTTCTTTGCTATAAAACCTTCTGGTTGCAACATGTATATTTCTTCTTCAAGATTGCCATTAAGAAATTCAGTCTTGACATCCATTTGCCAAATCTCATAATCATAATGAGCAGAAATGGATAAGAGAATTCTGATAGACTTAAGCATGGCTACTGGCGAAAAAGTTTCATCATAATCAATACCTTCCTTTTGTGTATACCCTTTTGCCACTAGTCTTGCTTTAAAGGTTTCAAACTTTCCATCTATCCCTCTCTTCCTCTTGCAAACCCATTTGCAACAAATAGGTTTAATGCCGTTAGACGCCTTTACAAGATCCCATACATGATTGGAATACATAGAATCCAATTCAGATTTCATAGCTTGGACCAAATGATATGCATCTATATCATTCATTGCCTCTTCATAAGTGTAGGGATTTGATTTAACCTCTTCTAAGATAGTTTCATAAGTTTCTCCTAAACCTATAAATCTTATTGGAGGCCGAACAATTTTCCCACTACGACGAGGCACCTGTGTACTAGTCATCTCATGAGTAATGTCTTGTGGTGTATCCAATACAGCCACATCATTCCTAGTTTCATCCATTGGTTGTTCAATTACAGGTTCTTTCATTTCAACCAAGACAACTCTACTTCCAAGAGTAAAAGTATTCATGTAGTCATTTTCCAAGAATTTGGCATTTGTGCTAACAAACACTTTATTATCCTTATGACTATAGAATAAACCTCCAACAATTCCTTTTGGATACCCTACAAAGAAAACCACTTCTATTTTAGACTGTAATTTGTCAGAATTTCCTTTTAACATATGTGCTGGACAACTCCAAATATGGAGATGTTTCAACTAGGCTTACACCCATTCCACAACTCTACAGGTGTTTTAGAAACAGACTTCGAAGGTACTAAATTCAGAAGATATATTGCAGTATTTAAGGCATATCCCCAAAAGGAAATTGGTAGAGTTGAATAACTCAACATGGATCTAACCATATATAAAAGAGCCTTATTCCTTCTTTCTGCTCCACCATTTTATTGTAGAGTTCCAGGTGCAGTCAATTGGGATATAATCCCATTTTCAGTCAAGTATTCCTTGAAATCCCCAAGAAGGTATTTGCCACCTCGATAAGATCGAATGGCCTTTATGCGTTTACTTAATTGATTCTTAACTTCAGGCCTAAACTCTTTGAACTTTTCAAAAGCTTCGGACTTCCGTTTTATTAGGTACACATAACCAAATCTAGAGTAATCATCAGTGAAAGTAATGAAATACTCATAGCCACCTCTTGCTTGGATTGACATAGGACCACATACATCTGAATGTACTAGTTCTAGCAAATCTTGGGCTCTTCTACCTTTTGCATTAAAAAGTCGTTTGATCATTTTACCTTCCAAATAAGATTCGCAAACTGGAAAACCATCAAAGTCCATAGGCTCTAAGATTCCATCTTTGATAAGTCTTCGAATTTTGTTTGAATTAATATGACCCAAACGCAAGTGCCAAAGATATGTTTCACTAGTAGAAGAAAACTTTCTCTTTAATGATTTCACATGTGAATTATTATCTAATTCAGAATTGTATAATTCATACTTATCAGGAGTTAAAATATAAAAACCATCCACAATATTTCCAAAACAAATAAACATTTTATCCTTCTTTATTACAACATTGTCTTTGAGGATAACACAACATCCATGTTTACTTAAGTAAGTTGCAGAAATTAAATTCCTACGAACATTAGGTACATACAAATAGTCTTCTAATATTAAAACTCTAGACTTAAAGCATAGATTAAACACTCCAATAGCTACAATCGGAATCCTGCTCCCATTAGCCAAAGTAAGAAATAGTTCTCCCTCATTCAACTTTCTAGACTTCTAGAACCCCTACAAAGAATTGCAAATATGATTAGTACAACCTGAATCCACACACCAAGAATCCGTGGGATTCTGTACCAAACATATTTCAAGAAGAAATGAACTTTTCATACTCTTATTCTTGGCAGCCTTGAATATTGCACAATTCCTCTTCCAATGTCCTTTCTCACCACAATGGAAACACTTTCCTTTAGTTTTCTTTCCTTTGTTGGTAACTCCTAAGGTAATTTGTTACCATCTTGCTTGGTGAAGTTCTTCTTCTTCTTCTTCTTACCCTTGCCTTTCGACTTAGGTTGAGAAGTAGAAGCTTCACCAACATTGACTTCAATATTAGAAGTACTAAGGATGCCTTCTGCTGCTGCCAATTCATTCATCAAATCAAACAAAGAATAAATCTTTTTGTTCATATTATAGTTAAGTCTGAATTCCTTGAATGATTCTGGTAGTGACTGGAGTATTATATCCACTTAGGATTCTCCATCAATATCAGCACCTAAAACTTCCAATGTATTCAGATTAGAGATCTTCCTAAGACAATGCTCCCTCACTGAAGTACCTTTAGCCATTTTGATATTATAAATCTGCCTCATAGTTTCTTGCCTTGTAGAACGGCCTTGCTCACCAAACATCTCCTTCAGACTTAGCATGATATTCGAAGCTAGTTCTACATCCTGCATTTGATGCTGTAGAACATTTGAGATAGATGCTAGGATGTAGCACTTGGCCATTTCATTAGATTTCTGCCAATGATCATATTGTTGTTTTTCCTCAAGAGGAGCATCTAATGATGGAAAGCTAGGACATGGTTGAGTAAGCACATATTTGTGCTCTTCAGCTGTAAGAACAATGTCCAAATTTCTTTTTTGGTCAGCATAATTGGATCCAGTCAGTTTGTTTTGATTAAGAATAGCAACAAGTGGGCTAAATGATGCCATGATCAAATCTGAAAATAATAAACAAGAATATAATAAGTAAATTGGACATTATCAATTTAGCATATAAACATATAGTATGGAACCTTAATGAAGCCACAATATAATATATGCAACGACAACCCAATCCCATATTCAATATCCTAAGCATAGAGTGAACATTAAATACTATGATTGTTTGAGAACTATTCTCATTATTAGTGCTATCTATCACTAATAATAGTAAGAACTTAGCATAGAGGATACTATAATACTTAGTCTAGTGTATACCATTGTCTAGAATCATGTGTAGCCACATTTCATCCCTTTAATAGGGTTATTTTGTAGTACCATGATAAAAATACCCTCCGCATGGAATGCAAAGCTCGAAACTAGATGTTTATCAAACCACTATAAACCAGGAAATTCAATCTTATAGGACCATGAAATAAATACTCTCTACATGAAATGCTAAGCTCAAGGCAAAGACAAAGTATATATTTCATACTACTATGAACTAATAATGGAGGCCGTGAGATGCAACCCTTGTATCTCTCTCCCACTAGATATTTTATATTAAAGTTTTTTAAGATCAAGAACCATAATAATGCTAGACACTTTGAAAACATAATCCTAATCTCATTAGGAATAAATTTCATTAAACTTGCATTAACATATATAAATATATATAATGTAATATAAACCCATATTACAATTAAAAATCCATATTATATCAATATAATATATGGATTGTTAAATGTAATATATGATTACTACATTATGCAAGACTTGCATGTGAAACTCATATGATTGCTACATAACATATAACATACAGCCATTAACAATTCCCACTCCAAGCCAAACGGTGCAAGGAATGAATATACGCAAATGATAGTTATTTGAATATATCGGTCAGACCAATGAGAATAACTACCCTCCATTTCAATAACTACCATTTGACAATAACTACTCCTTTCGACTAGACTTCATGGCTATAGATATTGAATGTTGCCGTGTCTAAATTGTAATGGCTTGGCGCGCGCGCGCGCGTGCACACACACACATATATATATTAATCATCTTGAAGTTTATGAAACTTCAATCTATATATCACATAAAAGAATCATGGGATATGAATTCCAACGCTGATAACGTAAATTCATAAAACACTGATTATCAAACCATGTCTGCACAAAGATAACAGTTTTCTTAAATTCTAAAACTCAATCACATGTTATACAAACATGATATGAAAACCTGGCTTTGATACCAATTGTTGAATGATCTGGTTTTGTATCTCATACAAAACACACAGCAAAAGCAACAAAATTCGATCTATTTCATTCATAATTGATAACATGCACTATGTAAATTTTAGAATTTAAGAACAAGATAGCGTACCTTGGTGTGTTGAAATTCAAAACAAAAGATTAGAAGTACTCGGGAACACTTTTAATCTTCACTCCAATTCCACTTTACACCCAAGAAGTGTGGTTTCTCAATCAGTTTTCAAGGGAGAATTATCGAGTGGTTTCACTCACACATACACACCATTTCACAATGATGTCTCTTTTTTTTTTCTTATAAAAAATTTTGTATGTTTCTCCCTTTATAACTAACTGATTATCTAATTGGGCTAGCCTATTGGGCCTTTCCAATTGGGTATTAGTGTGTGGCTTGGAGTAGAACAAAAAAGGACCAATAAGACACTAGCTCTAATGGGCCTTGGGCTTTTCTGTCAACTCTTGATAAGTCCAAAGTTACCATTAATTATATTTAATACCACTATATAAATATAATTGCACTCTAAACCTTATTAATAAATTATATCCCAAGATTTTATTATATATGCAACCCCTCCATAAAATATTTGTAGTAATACAAAGTCATGAATATAGACTGCTATTTTAAAAATTACTACATCTTAATGCTTGAGTACCCAGTTTAATTCTTTAAGTTATTCATCATATATTTATGTAATCCAATTTCATAAGTATATACTTTAGTAACTCCTTACTAAGGTGGTTAAGCTTAACACTCTAAATAACCAAACCCATTAAACTTTATCTCAAGGGAATATTTTATATCTCTGTTAAGAGATTATGAATTCCATCTTGAGAATATATGTTCCATCAACACTAAATGTGGCTACCCAACATACTAATGATTTGATCGTTACTTTAGATCTCACTCCTGATATATCAAAGCAACCGACACTTCATGATCAGGTCCATTATTTTCTCAAGATTAAGAGTTCATATAAATAAAAGTCGTGAGATTTATTATTCATTTGACAGACATTAGGGGAATAATAAATCTCACAACGGTTCAGTTTAATATGTCTTAACTCTTAAAACATATCAACATACCAACTAGAAGTCTCCACTTCCATGATCAAAACAAATCATCTTAGTTAATATGTTATAGTCTTCGTAGATGAAATGCCTAATTTCATCACCAACTACAAATCATCTTAGACTTATATCTTTTGTGACTAAATCATATAAATCACATACTATGCATCTCATAGATTATATGATAATGTCTCAATATTCATGTTTCCATTATTTTAGATAATAATAAAACAACTTTATTAAACAAAATATTAAGTCATACATAATGTCATACGTAGCATCATACAATAGGATTTAAGGGCACACATCTTAACAACAATAAACAAATATACTAAAAAAGGAAAATTATTTCATTGCTCAAATTAAAAAATAATAAGTTTTTTTTTCATAGGGGATTTGGAACATTCCAATCCTTTATTAAAATCAAAAACAAAAATATGAGAATCATAAAAGTGCAAAAAAGTAAAACATGAAGAATGTCAAAGCACTCACTCAATCCTTCTTCTCTTCTTGATAGTCTTCATGTGAGCCTTCTCACCCTTCAAAATCCACTTCATGTTATCCTTCAACCATTGCTTGTAACTTGTAGTCGGGTAGATGTATTTGGAAGGAGAAATGTCTTTCATTACCTTACGGCATGGCCAAACTTCACTAATTCTACCCAAGATCCTATTAGTGAACAATGTATGTGGAAAGCACCCTCATCATTAGGAGCTCCTTAACGCTCTCCAAATTTCCTTGAGATACGACAAGTGGAGTAGTAAGAGCAACAATGAAGCCCAACTAAAATCACACAATGGTCCTTGCAATAACTGTGGACCATGCTTGAGATGTGCCATATTCCACGACTCACTGAATGTCAGTCTCCTTAAGGCGACCCATAAGCTTCATGTCTGGTTCAAAGCCTAGGACATCTCGAAACTGGCGCTCCCTAAGATGCCTAGGAAGGTAGATGCTGAGGGGCACAGTGGAGGATGAAGTAACTGAAGCCTCTTTTTGTAGTCATATCTAGAAAAAAGGGGGGAGGGAAGAGAAAAAAAGGGAGAAAATAAATAAATATAAAGAAAAAAAAAAAGAGAGAAGAAAAAAAGAGAGTAGAGAGCATGAGTGAAAAAATAAATAAAAATAATGAAAGACGACAAACGGTGCCTTGATGGGTTGAAGACCGCAAGGCAATCCATGAAAAATTAGAGGGATCCCACTAGGTTGAGAACCTAGGAAAAAGTTAGGGATCATACCTAAAAAAGAAGAGGACTTCCCACAAAGAAGCTTGCTTCCCTCCTTTGGAAGGCATCCAAGCCATTAAGAGTTTCCCACGATATTGCCCTTCTTTAGCTCATAAGCCACCATACACATCCGAAGGTCCACAGAATATGACTGTTAAACCAAGAAATACCTTACCAGGGCACATAAGTAAAAGGCATGAAGGTAGTATGATCGTGGCTTCTCACCTTCAGGAAGGCCTAAACCGGAAAAGTAGTCAAAGACCAACCTAAGGTTAAGTTTGCCAAAAACGCACCACCTATTGGTTGTGGATTCAGGGACACCCAACCCAACTCACAACAAGGAAGGAAGATCCCTACCCATGGTTAGAAAGACGAGATCATCAATCTCCAATTTAACCATGATAGCAGCAATTTCCTTAATAGTGGGGCATAATTCTACTTTGTTAAAGTGGAATACATGCCAAGAACGAACCCAATAACTGGCAGCAGCACAAAGAAGATGCTTGTCCACCCTAATTTTATGGTAAGGGAAGATGCAAGAAAGTCCATAGGGAGCAACAAAATCCTTGAAATCAGGACCAAGCTTCCTAATCGAATTAGAGACATCAAAAGGAGAGTTTTCTTCCATTGGGAGACCTCAAAAAAGTGTTCTTTGGGTTGGTGAGGGTTTTGGACCCAATTGGTTACTTTTATACCTAAGTAAGTTGGCTACGATTTTTCTGATTCGTAGCCCACATATGTGGAATCAACCCTATGTACGTAACGTCAAAGCTGCGTACGTCGGCTCATCCCCACATACACATGGCGCTTGGCGGAGGCCCATGTTGCCCTACTTTGAGCAGTGTTTTTCCACTCCTAACCATTCCTAGGGTCCCTATGACCTAAAGAATCATCCAAGACATATTCCAAGAACAAGATTGCAAGCATTAAAGAAGTAAAGTTGTACAGAAACATAAAATTTATCATTATTAAGTTTTTTAAGTCCCATCAAAATCATAAGTGTAAAAGACGTTCTTAATATAATCCTTTGTCTCAAACCAAACCCAAATGTTTGCTAAGGGGAATAAAATGGCATTAAAAGCAACCAAAAAAAAAATGAAAGGGGGGGGGGAATTGTCTGCTGTCTATATATGTTGTGACTGCAGGTAATCAACGGTGCCGCCTCTTCCTTGGTTGGTAGCTAGGAGTCACCTCCGAGTCCTCCTCCTTACCACCATCATCATCATCACAACCGCCCGGGTGGGCCACTCCTCTAGGACCATACAAATCCTTCAAGTAGTTGGTCACCTCCAAATTGCCATACCAACTCCTCATGCTCTTGGATAGTAGGCTTCAATTTGAAGGTAGAAGAGTTAGTGACTGAAACAAGAAGAGAAATTAGGCGAAAGGAACAATTGAGAACAAGGGGAAAGAAAAACATACTGCTTGAGTGTTGGGAGGGAAAGGATAACCCATGACGTTAGGGTTATGGGGCACTACACGCTCCCGAGCAAAGCCAATCGGGCCTTAGGCATAGACCATCCAAGGGATGTATGGAAGATCAATGGGCTCAATGGTAGTAGGTCCCCCCCTCTTACAATTCCCTGCATTAGTAGTCATGACAAACAAAGAAAAAAGAAAGATGAGGAGCAAGAGTTTGAACATGTACCTGAACAAATGAGAGAAGGTATGAGGTAAGTAAGGTTAAACTCCTTGTAGTCCAGCCCATTAAGGTTCCGCTCGGCATAGGAAATACCTCTCCCCTATGTGTTGTACACTGCATTAATCATGGATTTTGGGGTAAGCATGACCTCAGGTGGATCCCTCAGAATTTGTGGATCATCCATACCTACCAACTGGCACTTCGTCCTTTTCGCTAGATACAAGGCCCTCAAACTTGCTCCTTCAAAGAATTGAGTAATCTTTGAAGCGATAAGAGCGACAGGCTCTAAGTCTCGAGTGGCAGGAAGGGACTAGTCTGCCAATGGGGCCTAATTCACCTATAAAGACACAAGGTTAAAAGGAGAATATTCTAAGGGAAATACATGAGAAAGCATGAACGACTAGAACTCTTAAAATTACCTCATCTAAAGTCAACCCCACAAGATATGCCCTCACTTTATGGAAGTCCTTCAGAACTAGATCGATGCTTGGAGTTATGAGATCGTACCTAACCACCCACCACTACAAAAAAGAAGCACAAACCACAGGTTGGATACAAGATAACAGTTTGCAAAATGGTAGATGCAAGATAACAAATGCAAGATGATAGTTTTTAAGGCCATACAATTTGCACGACTACAAGCTAAAAATAAAAGTGCAAAGAATGAAAAGAGAGCTATCCTCAGGGAGCTTCCAAGGCCCCATAAGCTACCACAAAGTGCCCCGGCTAAGAGTGTCAAGGGAGGAGTAGAGATAAGCAAGACATGCTTGCCCCCAGTTGGCCCTCCGTGTCTTTGTGAAATCCTGAAAAAGGGTTAGCCACCTCAAAGACACTATTTACCTACCATTGGCGAAGAGGTAGGCCCCCATCAAGTGGAGAAGGAAAGCCTTAGCCATACAGACACATTACTTTGTGGTTAACTGTGGGAGGAACATGTAATCTGACACCAGGTCAAAGTAGTGGATGATCTCAATGGAGCACTTCCTCCCCAACATATCAATGCCCAACTACACACTTGATATGCCATCCAAACTAATGCCCCTTGAAACTAAGTTTGTTCATGCGATAAAAGTCATAGGGAGTCACAATCATCTCCCGCTCAGCGCTGTGAAAGGTGTGGGTGGTATCCCACCACCTCTCGACGAGACACCGCACTAGGGGGCACTCGCAGACTTCTTTGAAGAAGATCGATAATAGGCTTGAAGATTGCCTCTCGGATGTAGCCCCTGGTTTTGGGGGCAAGCAAGTTGAACCATTCCACCACCTTATTTGTGCTTCTTCTACCAGCATAAGGGGTTGATGACTACAAAAAAAGAAAATGTTGTTAGATTCATTATTCAAGTGAAATACAAGAAATATGGTGTTTTGATGCGAGAGTGAAGATGAGAAGAACGATATAGTGATATTTAGATACAAAAAGGTGTGTTAGAATTGCATATGGAAGTGAAGTGAGTGAAAAAGGAGTAAAAATGGGCAGAGCAATGCTTTTGCCAGGCATCCCACGTACATAGGTCACTCCCATATACGTAGAACCTTAAGAACACACCTGCATACGCAAGAACAGAGCTGTGTACGTGTGAATACTAGTTACGTATGAAAGCCCAAGCCCACGCACAGAAGAACACAAACATAAGCAGTTCTTTGACATTTTCAAGGAGGCATCATCCTCAATCCAAGACATGTTCCTACCCCTCCTAAGACATCAAATTTTCATCTAAACCCATCCCACAGCAAAACCTAAGTATTCACATAGCCAAAAACACATTTAAACCCAAGATTAAAGAGAATTTAGAAATGATAAAAATAAAATGAAAACTTACAGATTCACTCATGGGAATGTGATTCTCTGGCCAGTATGTCAATGGTGGTGGTCCTACCAACCTCGTGGCTCCACTCCAACGGGTGAGATGGAAGGCATCAGCAGATAGGACATAGGAGGATTTCTTGGCCTTAGGTGCCATTGGAAGAGATGATAAGAGAAAGAGAGAAAATTAGGAACTGAGAGAGTTTAAGAGAATAAGGGAGTCAGAAAGTGTGAGGAAAAGAAAGAGGGGAGGGAGATTTTGTAGAAAGAAAAGAGAGAGTAGTTATAAAGAAGATGAAGAGGTGAGGGAAATGAAGAGAATGAAGAAGAAAAAGAAACGGTTGGTGATAGGCACAAACGCGTTGACCCCTTATGATTAATTAAATTGATTAATTAGTCGAATTATTAATTAATCAAGTTAACATGCAAATTCATGTGGCAGCACAAACAAATCACCAAAAACTAAAGTATGCAGCGGAAAATAAATGACACAATGATTTGTTTACGAATAGGGAAAACCTGACGGCAAAAACCCCACCGGGTGATTTAAGGTCACCACCCTTGAAGCTCCACTATTATCACAACAAGCAATTACAAGCAAGGAATCTGAGTACCTTACCAACCTACAGTTGAACCCTTACCCCAATACCTAATTGGACTTGTTCTGTAGTGATATTTTCTCCTTTTGATGCACGGCTCCAAGTACGTGACTAACCAATTGCGCAGATCTGAGTACGCGACTTCAATTCACCAAATAGAGAGAGAGAGAGTCGTTGGCTACAAAGTTCTTCAAATCATCCACACGATGAAGATCAAGAAGATGCTTGGTCAAAAACCCTACGGTGCATAATACACAGCAACTTCTTCACAAAAGATGAACTAGGACATGAACTTTGTCTTTAATCACAAATTGCATGAACAAGGATTACTCAATGCTTATGCAACTTGCATCTCTTTGACGGCCCTTAAAACAATCCTTTTATATGTCTAGGGTTAGGAGAAAAGAAGTCCCAAAGACACATTCACGGATTGGAATTAACACAGAACTGAAAATCTGTTTTCTTTAAATCTCGACAGATAGAGGTGTCGAGGATCTTTTGAGAAGCTGTTGAGTCTCAGGGCTGAAACAGCTTCTAAAGCTCGATAGATGCATGTGTCGAGACTAGGTGTCGAGCTTTAGTGACTTGCACTTTCCAACTTGTTTCTTGGACAGACTTGATGAGTTCAACACTTGATCTTGAAACATAGTTTCTTGAAGCGTTAAACATATCCTAATTCTACTCAATTACAAGTAAAGTACGTTTTGTCAAAGGATAAGCCAATTACACAAAATAGTGACATATGTCAACAACTTGAACTACATATGTCCTAACAGTTGGCAACCGTTGGAGAAAATGAAAAGGTGGGAACACACCTAATGGCTAAACTATGTGTAGTTTAGGCCTCATCACTAAACTACGTGTAATTTAGTCATGAACAGTAATAATAATAATAATAATAATAATAATAATAATAATAATAATAATAATAATAATAATAATAATAATTTCTTTTATTTTTTTGTTCAAAGAAAGGACATCTCAAGGCTCCCCAACTAAACACAAATTATCAAAAAATTTCCCAGCGTATCAAGCACATCAAATAATCCCAGTGGTTCAAGCACCTCAAGAACTTTCCCTCAGCGGGTCAAACATGTCAAACACCATACTCAATACGGAAGTAAAAGACTCTTCCTCAACATTTCAAGCATCTTAAGCAAAGCAACCCCAATGAAAGAAGCAAAAGATTCTTCCTTAAGTTAATCAAACCTATTAAATACCATCCTCAATAAGGATATAGAAGACTCTTCGTCAATCTTTCAAGTATCTTAAGCAACACCCCTAGTAAAGGAAGCAGAAGATTCTTCCTCCAATGGATCAAACTAATCAAATATCATCCCCATGGAAGAAGCAAAATACTTTTCCTCAATAGTTCAAGCATGTTGAGCCTCATACCCATGGAGGAGGTAGAACATTCTTCCCCAAAGTATCCCCAATAAGGAAGCAAAAGATTCTTCCCAAGTAAGTCTCATGCACTAAGAAAAATTCCTAGCACGGAAGTAGAAGATTCTTTCTCAAAGTCTTTCATGAACCACGAAGGAAGCAGAAGATTCTTCCTTAGTGGATCACACATCTACACTTCTCCTCAAAGAGTCCATCCATACTACTTCTTAGCGAGTTTCTTATCTCCAAGCAAGTTGTGAGACGTAGAAGATTCCTCCCCATGCACATCCATTCCTCAGTGAGTTTTTCACCATCCCTAGTGGATCCTAATTGTGCACATAACACTCGGGAATTGAACATGTAGGCACAGTAGAAAAGATAGAGATAGTGATAGAGAAAGAGGCCAAGGCCAACTCAAGGCTAGAGCCTTACCAAGAAAGATAAAGAAAAAAGTAAAGAAGACAAGAGGAACAAATCACCTGGAGAAGTTTAAGACAAGAGCCCTGTATGGACACCACAGAGACTATATCCTTTTGTTGTTTGTTAGGTTAGCTCGTAAGAGCACCCATTGTTTGTTTTCTTTTTCTTTTTTTAGTAACTCTAGGATAGTGAGTCAGTAGCCACTTGTTTGCAAGTGGCAAAACAGGTTCTGGAATAGTGAACCTATCGTTGCTCGTTTCCCAAGCAAAAAATATGGGACTTCAGACATACGAATCCCACGCAATCCTTTAAAGTTGCAACCCACCCCATGTATGCATGATGTGCGCCGTGTGCGTGGGTTGGATCCGAGCCTTACGTTGAAACAAAATATTTTGTCTCTTATTCTTTTGATTCCATTATCAAAGCTCACAAATCAAAAGAAGGGCATCTGTAGACACTGCATTTTGTACCCCTTACGACTTGGGCCCCCGTTCCCCAATGATGCTCGAACTCTAAGGTCCAAGGCTAGTTTTAAGCCCAATCAAATATTAAATTGACTTGAGGAGTGTTAAAATGAAAAATATAACCCTTTCAAATGGGAAAAAAATCTATTTTTGGAAATATTTTGACCAAAGTGGCCCTCGGCCTACTTATATGGGTTGTGGAATGTGTACATAAGCCAGTGCATGCATACACATGCAAGATCCTGTGCACAGAGCTAGGGTTTCAGAAGCATAATAAAGACAAATTTTCTGCTATAATGGCTAAGGTTTGGAACGAATCCCACATCGTCTAGGAGCCGGTCCAAACCCCATTTTTTCCAACTATAAAAAGCCTTACATAGTACATTTTCAAAACACAGAAATCTCACAGGAAAAACCTAAGATTCACTAGAAAATAGTGAATCAAAAGGGAGTTTTTCACAAAACACCCATAAGTCATTTTTATCTGATTGAGACCTTTTCTGGCCCCAATCCTTTGAGTTTAAGATTACTAATTGCTATTTTCTTGAATTGTGATAGAATTTGACTGAGGGGAACTGTAAAAAATTAAGCATAGGAGCTTTTGCATTTAGGGTATTCTTTTTAAGCTTTACTCTTTATTTTCTACTTTAATCCTTGTTTTAATCTTTTTCGTTGTTTATTTTATGCTTTTATATGTTTGTTTAGGTTAGTTTTAGGTTTTCTTTATATCTTTAAGCATGTTAGGTTGTAGATTTTCTGTTTTATGTTACATTTTGCTTCTGCTCTGTTTCTGTGTTAATTAGGTTTTCTGGGTAAGGATTTGTGTACGCATGATCTAGCCTATGCACGCAGGCTGAACTTATGCGTACGCAGACCTGTTCTAGCATGCGTGATGTCGTTACCCAAAAACCCTCATCTTTGTTTGTTTTAATTCTGCCTTCACATGTTTGTCTGCATAGCCTACTTTTCACATGTTCTCAAGCCCCATAACTGATTTTTTACCTTTTAACATGTTTGTTTAGGGTTTTCTTAGTTTTAATGCTATGCCTTTCATTCACATGTCCATGCATTGATGCCATAAGTGTTGTGCTGCTGAGAGATAAGTAAAGGGTAATTCAATCATTAACAATGTTCATGCATTTGTTTTAGAGTTTTTAGATGTATGATTAGTGTTTCTAGTATGTTGATTTTCTATGCTTTGGTTGATGATATTTTTGCTGCCATGTTTAAGTTGTTGTTTGAGTTTTAGATGAATGTTAGGGTTTTCTTTTGTGTGTTTGGCTCTCTTTTGTTTGTGGATAGATAAGTATGCTTGTTTAGGGTTAAAGGTGCCATGTTTGTTTGTTAGATGCATGTTAGTGTGCGTGTGAGTTTAGAATGCAAGTGTTTAAATCTTTTTTAATAGGGTTAAGACATAGGACACAATGATGAGAGGCCAACCTTAGGGTTGGAAGATCTTGGGTGCCTAACACCTTCCCAATAGCGTACTTAAACTCCGAACCCAAACTCTGATAGTTAGATCAAAGGTCCTTTCTCAAAAGGATGCTATATTCATGGTTCCTATTCCATATAACTAGGTGGAGACTCCATTTCTTTTCCCTTGAGCCCACAACTGTCACATATCTGTTCCTCAGGGGGCAACATGTTGCAGGAATTTCTATCAGCTCAAAAAGAAAATCCAACAGAAGATCGAATTGTTATACTTCATCACTGGTGTCCTCTAGATTCAGAAGTGTTCAAAATAAATGTTGATGCAGTAGCTTTCAGGGCGACGAACTCAGCTAGTATTGGTGTTATTGCTCGAAACTAGTGTGGTGAGGTGGTCGGAACTGTCTCAATGCCAATCCCCCTGTCCACCTCGGTTGCTAATTTGGAAGCATTAGAGTGTCGTAGGGCTGATCTATTTGCTGCTAAATTGGGTCTTCACAGAGCCATTTTTTAAGGTGATTCAGCTTTGGTAATCAACGTTATCTCACAATGTAATGCAGCGTTGTCTTCATATGGGAATATCGTTGAGGATATTCTAGATTACTGTCGGTTTTTCAAACTATTGATGTTAGTTATGTGCATCGCTCATGTAATTTGGTAGCAGATGCTTGAGCTAAAAAAGAAAAGAACTTGATGGGGCCTTAGGTCTGGTTGGATGTTATTAGTTTTGATGTTCACTAAGTTTTGATGGGGCCTTAGTTAATTAGTTTTGATGTTCACTAAGTTTTGTTTCGGCAATATATTCCCAGGCCTTTGGTCTGGTTTCTCAAAAAAAAATAATAAAATAATGATTGGCTAACTAATAAGGTGTGAAAGAGAAGGGGGTAGGTGTTGTCACCCTATAACTAAGTTGCATATTTGATATGTTTTTCCACTAAAAAGTGTGTTCTTATTGCACAATAGTATGCAATAAATCGGATTTTTTTTAGCAATTTTATGGTAAAAGATCTTGATGGAATACCTCTTGGACTATGCTCGCTAAGTCTATCTGGACTTCAATTGAAATGATGTATCTCTGAATTTCATATGTATATGTCAATTGTATCCTCTTCTTCAGTTGCTAATGAGAAAGGATAACATATGTGACTCATGAGCTAATATGACATGTATGTTATTATTATATATCAACTTATAGATAAATTTCAAACTTGAAGTACCTATTCAAAAAAAAAAAAAAAAAAACACAACTTCAAGTAGGAATTGACCCAATATGTTCTTCATATTTTGCTTTAAATGAAAGGTAAATCTTTAATTTATTTGCTGGAAAGAAGAACCAAAACTTGTTGTTTGTTTAGACCGCTTAAACCAAATTGTTTAACCTAATATATTAACCAAGTTGATTATTAGGTGTATTATTCAGATCTAGGTTAAACAAGCATACATCATATCATGCACAAATGCAGAAAAGTAAATAACACTAAGATATATTGACCTAGGAAAATCGATGAAACTAATCATTTCAAGGTAAAAACCTAGGGAGGATTTGACCTAGCCATCCTCAAGGTAAAGTAAATCCACTATAAGAGAATTAAAGTTCTTACAATCAGATTTAACCCTAAATCTATTACTACCTCATGTAGTAACTTATTGACACGACCACGTGCAAGCTCCGAATCCATGGACTCCTTCTCTTCTTGGATTTACACCAAGACAAGCACCCTTACTTTTGTTTTTGAGATCCCACTCAAAGGTTTCAGATCACCATCAGTAATGATCTTGATGTAGCAACTATGTTCTACCAACGCTTAATTGTAGATCTTGCTCCGATAGATTCTTGTGTAGTTAGAAGGTACGAAACCTCTTAGATCTCACAAAGAGTAACACACTAGTCTTTCAAAATTTTGAAAAACATAGCTAGGGTTTCCTTTTTATATGTAGAGAAGTTGGAATGAAACCCTCAACATTTTCGCAGGCTTGGGCTTGTTTTAAAAATCTGCAGAATTTCTGTTCCTACGATTTCAATCAGTCGTGCCAAATTTCTTGATCGGTCAAGAAAGGCATAAACTCCCTTCCTTTTTTTGCAGTCAACTTGACTTGAACCTTTAAACCAACACTTTTAAGCATTACGTAACACCTAGACTAGATATGTTTTGTTCTCGGTTTGCCAACACAATTAAAATATGATTCTAAACATTTAAACCTAAATCTTTAGAACCTAACAATCTCTCCCTTTAGCAATCCATGACAAAACACACATACATAAAGAAATGCTTAAATTACATAACAGCTGAAATGTTTACATAACTACTAACTATTAGTTGCTAGTATAGACAGCAGCCGTTGAAAGAATTAACCTATAAATTCCTGAAACACTGAAAACAAACCATAAACGCATGTGTGGAAAATACAGTACCATAATCTCATTAAAAATCTTATTTTTAATTCACAAAACATAAAAAGAGACAATAATATCATAATGAAGAACCTCATCATCAATAACTATCATAATCCAAAACGCATATCAATGTTTGTGAAACCAGAATAGAACATTGAACAAATATAAACAATAAAATATAAACATCAAAACCAAAAAAAAAAAAACATAAAACTCCCCCTAAATACAATAACTACTCCCCCTATGTACAAAAATTCCTAAACCTACTCCCCTTTTTGTTACGAATTGTCAAAGGCAACATCAGTCATTAAAAGGTGGAGGAGGTGGAAAAGCACTCCTATACTCTGCAAAATCTGCTTTCAAGGAAGCAACCTCTGTCAACAACTCATCTAGAAGTTTTTCGTGAGCTACTTGAGTAGTCATGAAAGACTTTATCATGGCACGGAGTGAGAGAGGAGAGGAAATAGTAGGGTCAACATCATTAGCACCACCGGAAGGATCCAAAGCTGTAGTCGAATCCATAAAAGTCTACTCAGCAACAGGCATAGCACCAGAGCTATAGTAGAAGCTTCCCCTCGTGATCTCTTTGACGACCTAGTGCTTGGTTTAGCACTCTTCATTTGTGCCTGTCACTGACCAAGAAATGTGGCTCCTATTGGGACAGTGATATGAACTAACTCTAAGGAATGAAACTCAGACAAACCTAAAAACCTCAAAATCCTATAAATGTACATGGGAAAGAACAATTTATGACCTTTACTCTTACTCCTAGAAATATTAAAAATGGTTTGGATAAACAAAGAAGGAAAACACAGAAAACCATCAGTAACAAAATCATAAAGAAAAGCACATCTATCTATGGGAACAATATGAACATGAGATATAGGATAGATGTTATGACAAGAAATCCTCAAATATAAAGAATTAAGCTTAGTAAATTCACAAGAATTGATTCTTAATTTAGTGCCCCAAGAAACAGACCTACCATAGAGAAGAGACATGATATCATAAACATAAGGGAAATCAATGTATAGGTAAGTGGGTTTACGAACTAAGGGCACTCCTAAAGTTTCAGAAACAGTTTGTTTAGTGATGGTAAACTCTTGACCTCGAATCTAGGAAGTCAAGTAATGACCACCTATAACCTCAGAGTAGACAGAGAGGTTTGAGTAAAACTCTCTAATCAAGGCTGCAAGATGAGGATCAGACACCTCACACAAAGATACCTAATTCCTAAACACAAAATTTCTATGAATGGAGGGATCCAACTCACTCAAGATAATTTCCCTCTCACCCCATATAGACTTATAATTAGTCAAGGTCTCATAAGTCTCCTCACATTTGGCAGACAAGAACCTAACTCTATTAACTAAGGCAGAGCCAGAAAAGGATGACCTAGGGTTCCTATTAGCTCTAGTCTTAGACTTCCTACCAACCTTAGGAGCCATGACTAAAGACAAAAACAACACAATACAACAAAACCAAGGGTAGACTACATTAAGAAAGGTTAGAGAGAAGATAACACGGAATTTTTGAAAAACTATATGATGCATGACATTAGAATTCATATGATGCATGCTTTTAATGCTATAAAATAGTCTAATTTCATTACAATCTTGAAAATTGACCAAGAAAATTAAGAATTTTAGAAAATCCCCAATTTTGAAAAACTTAATTTAAAAAAAAAAAAAAAAAAAAAAAAAAAAAAAAAAAACTCATATTGATCAATTGAACAACATAACAAGCATAAATCATGTTATAATCACTCAATCTATTAATAACACAAGCTAATTTTGTTCAATTTTACCCAATTTCACAAAATCTCCAAATCTCTCAAGAACTTAAGAGCCCTAATTTCGAAAATCTTTATAAACCATGAAAATTTTGAAATTAAAGTGTGGGAATCATGTTTAAATGATGCATGAAGAAAAACCCAAGATTCAGTTTTGATTAAAATGCCCAAAAACATCAAAAACTCCAAATTTCTAAATGTGCAAAAAACCTTTAAAAAAATGCATGAAAAGTGCATGAAAACATGTAATTTGATGAAAAACAAAGGCCAAAAGTGTCTTACCTTAGAATTTTGAAGAAAACCTTTGAATCTTTGACCAAGAAAAATGACCCAAAAAAAAAAATTTGATGAGAAGGGATTGAGAGAGGAATTGGAGAGAAAAACAAAGGAATAGTTTAAAACTCTGATCTGATTCCTATGTGTTGAGAAAATTCGAAATCCGATTGGTCGAGAGGAATCAAGAAAGGATCGAAATGTACATGAAAATAGGCTCGACTGATCGAAGGGAATCGAGAAGGAGCTCGAGACGTTAAGCTTAAAAACTAAGATTTCCTCTTCCCTTTTCGATTGGTCAAAAAATAGACTTGATCAATCGAATCCTAAAGAAATAGAAAATTTGAAAATTCTAGAAAACTTTTTCTGCAGAAACACTTGGAACCTATTTTTATGATATGAAATGCTTGTTCACGATTTCAAATGTTTTACAAAAACAAATTTTTCTACGGAAAATTCAAACCTTAACAAATTTCATCATTCTTTTCTTTCCTCACTCCCCTAAAATGCATTAAACACATCAATAAGTTAAATTTTAAAAGGCCACAAAACTTAACACACAATCATATGTACAATGTTTCACAGATATTTGCTTGTGGTGTGTGCAACTAGTAAGTGTATGAGATACTCACAAGGTGATATGTTAATAGAAAATAAGCACACTTTCTACATTATCCATCACATAAGTTTGAAAGTGACTATCACCTAAAAAGTTACATCATATAACTCCCACATCCCATAGAAAACACAAGCAACCATGCAATTTTTTTTTTTTTATTAGTTTTGCTTTTTCTTTTTCTTTTGAAGCCTATTTTTCTTTGTTATTCATTTTGCGTTTTGCTTCTTTTATCTGTTGTACAGTAACACCTTAAGTATTTTGCTGTGTAAGTGTCACATCTTATCAAGCATGGCTTTTATGATTTGCACACAGGTATTTATGATTGGCGAGTAATAATGGTGAGATGGTTATTTATGCCTTTTTCCTAAGATTTTTTAGTCCTTACAATCAAAAGAATGTGGCTTCCAAATCAAGAGTATTTGTTTAAAAACCATAAAAAACTCAAACACAATATAAGCACTACGTAGCACAAACAAGCAAAGTGCAAAAAAATAAATAAATAAATAAATAAAGCTCATCAAAGCCAAGATATAGAGTCATGAAATGTAAATTTGATAGGCCAATCTCAATTACACATCTTGAAGATGTAGAATACAAAAAAACCCCTTTTTTGATTTTCTTTTTTCTTTTAATTTAAAAAAAATGAAAAAAAAAAAAAAAAAAAAAACCTAGAATGCAATGTATGAATGTTATGCAAATGCAAATCCTAAAGAAAAACAATTTTGGTCATAAGAAATAGAAAGAATTAAAACAAGGACCACGTTAGACAAACTCACTGAGGCTGAGCATTTTGCATCCAGACTCTTTTAGATGCAAACTTGGAGGTGATATTTCTATTTGAATTGGCCCTAATTTCAGCTCTAGTATTGGCGTAAGGTTAAGAACCTTTACTAGTTCATGGATGAGTGCCATAGGATCTTGTGCTTTTGGCATAGGCACTTTTTGTTTAGATGCTTGCCTTGAAACTTGCAACTTAAAGCAATTTGGCCTAGTATGCCCAGCTCCACTACAAAAGTGACAAAACCACTACGTATTGTTGTATTTCTTGCTTCCAGATTGATTGGGATTCTTAGGTTTAGACTTACTCAAATCTACCCTAATTCTTCCAGAAGCTAAAACTTCTTCCTTATGTACCTTAACTTCAAACAGAGTTGGATGAACAATAGAAGAGGATGTAGCAGGTACAAACTTAGAAGGGTTCACCATAGAAGTAGATTCACTCTCAACAAATCATAAACCTATCTTATCAAAAACAGACTTTTGAACATGTAACATATCATCTAGTTTAGAAGTAGAAGTTCTAACTATTTGTTCTCTAGCAACAAATAATTCTAATTCTAAACTTTTAAGTTGTTCAAGCAAATTCACATTCTCAATTGTAATAGAATTTAAGAGTTCATTGGCATCAAACAACTTTAACAGCAAATTCTTCTTTTCTTGTTCAAGAGTGTTTATCTTTTCAAACTCAATTCAACACTCATAGCATCTTTGGCTACAATCTTGAATAGCTTGTTATAAGCCTCCTGCAAGTCAGCATTCTCAAAGAGTTCCCCATCGAAGGGTTCTCATCCGCAGTCTCAATTTCACTTAATATAGCAGTAGTAGTGAAAGCCATAAAGTTTCCCTCTTGATCACTTTTAGACTCATGAGGAACTTCATCATCACTTAGGGTAACAGCCATAACTTTACCTTTGGATCTCAAAAATGTTGGACACTCAGATTTTAACAGACCATAACCCTAACAACCATAACACTGTTGTCCTAAAGAACTATTGGAAAATTGACCAACTTTATCTTTTAATTTTTCAGAATTGTTATTTTTGGTAGTGTCATTCTTCTTCACATTCTTAGGGTCAACATTATTTCTATTTCTTCCCTCCTATTATTATTCCTCAAAAAATTTATAAAGTTCTTGGCAAGATAAGCAATCTCAGTAGATGAGAGCTCATTATCAAATCCACAATCATCAACAGATTTTAAAAGCATAGATTTAGATTTATTAGTTTTTGGTAAGTCAGATTCATAAGACTGAAGGGATCCTACAAGTTTATCTATAAGTATAGAATTAACATCTTTACTTTCAATTGTGGCGGTCACTTTGGGTTTAAAGTCCTCAGTTAATGATCAAAGAATTTTGCTAACAATTTTAGGTTGATCATATACTTCCCCCAAATTAAAAGTAAAATTAACAATATCATTCAATTTAGCATAGAATTCATCAAAAGATTCATCATCAGACATTCTAATACTTTCAAATCTTGAAGTTAACTGCTATAATCTATTAATTTTTACTGCCTTAGTGCCTTCATGCATTGTTTGTAAGATGTTCCATGCAATGTGAGCAATCTCCACACTTGAGATCCTTTTAAATTCTTCCATGGAAACAGTATTGAATATCGCATCCATAGCCTTACTGTTAAAGCTTACTACTTCCTGTTGGGCAATAGTCCATTCACTAATAGCAGTGGTTGGTCTCTCCCAACTATTCTCAATAGAAAACCACACTCTCTCATCAATAGATTTCAAGAAGGCTTTTATCCTAACCTTCCAATAAGCATAATTATTCCCATCAATGTGTGGAAGGATCACAAGAGAGTAATCGTGTTCCGTGATAGCAGGGGTCAAGGATTAACTCTAGGTTAAAGAACTATAAACAAAAGTTAACCTGCTCTGGTACCACTTGTTTGTTTGTTTAGACCTCTTAAACCTGATTGTTTAACCTAATATATTAACTAAGTTGATTATTAGGTATATTATGCGGATCTAGGTTAAATAAGCATACATCATATCATGCACAAATGTGAAAAAGTAAATAACACCACGATATGATAATCTAGGAAAACTGATGAAACTAATAATTTCAAGGTAAAAACCTAGGGAAGATTTGACATAGCTATCCTCAAAGTAAAGTAAATCCACTATAAGGGAGTTGAAGGTTTTACAATCAGATTTAACCCTAATCTATTGGTACCTCATGTAGTAACTTACCAACACAACCACATGCAAGCTTCGAATCCACGGACTCCTTCTCATCTCGGATTTACACCAACACAAGCACCTTTGCTTGTGACTTTGAGATCCCACTCAAAGGTTTCAAATCACCATCAGTAATGATCTTGATGCAGCAACTATGTTCTACCAACGCTTGATTGTAGATCTTGCTTCGGTAGATTCTTGTGTAGTTAGAAGAAACAAAACCTTTCAAATCTCATAAAGAGTAAAACAAAAGTCTTCCAAAAGTTGAAAAAACGTAGCCAGGATTTCCCTTTTATATGTAGAGAAGTTGGAATGAAACCCTCAACATTTTTGCAGGCTAGGGCCTGTTTTAAAAATTTGCAGAATTTTTGTTCCTGCAATTTTTGATCGGTCGAGCCTAATTTCTCGATCAATCGAGCAAGACAGAAACTCTCTTCCTTTTTTTGCAGCCAGCTGGACTTGAACCTTGAAACCAATACTTTTAAGCATTGCCTGACACCTAGACTAGACATGTTTTGTTCTTGGTTTGCCAACACAATTAAAATATGATTCTAAATATTTAAACCTAAATCGTTAGAACCTAACACTCATTTTCTTATGATTATTATGCGTGGAATATTCTAATTCTCCCTTATGTCATGTGGGGATCTCTTTTTATGTGTGATTGATGAATCTTGTTCAACTAATGGATGATGTTTTATTGTTTTTGTCATCTTCAAGTTCGTTTGGTTTGTTTCCTTATAATGAACAATATTCAATCTCGCAATTGAGAACTATAATTGTAATAAATTTGGGAAATCTGTTGTGTGCTTTTATCATTTCCTTCTTTTTATAATACATAATGATAATGAAAATAAAAATCTAATCTAATACTATATATAATAGCAGAAGCCTTTAACGATGTGCTGCCACGTTAGGAAAAAAGCCTATCAAAAATCAGACACGTATAAGTTAAAATGCGATAAATTATGTTGTTTGACTACGTTAAAACACTGTTTGGAGCCTCTTAGTATAAAAGGAAACTAACCGCTTAAAAAAAAAAAAAAAAGGAGAGAGAGAGAAAGATTGCTTCATGGAGAAAGAGAGATCGAGAGAAAAGAGAGACAGAGAAATAGAGAGGCAGAGATACTTTCTTTTTGCTTCCTTTTCAATTTTCTTAACACCGATGCTTGTGATCCAAAGATAGAAAAGGAGAAAAAAATAAACCTTGCAATACAGAGATGAGAAGGAGGCAACATTGAGAGAACTACCACCAGTAAGTTTTTCTGTTTTTCATTCTTTCTTTTGATCTGGGTATGGGTATGAAATATGAATTAGTTTTGAGAAATTTGGTTGGATTGATTTTTATTTGGGTATTTGGGTAACATTAGGTTTTGATTTGATATTTTGAAATTTGGGGTTATATATGATTTAGGTTTGGAGAGGGCAAAAACAGAGAAATAAGAGAGAGGGAGAGAGTTCCCCATTCCCATTTATTTTTTCAATTTCTTGGGTTTTGTTTTGTCGATTATTGTTTTTTTGGTTAGAATTTTGTTCCTGTTTGGCTGTTTTTTTTTTTTCTTCGTTTGCCACTGAAATTAATTTCTGAATTGTTTTTTTCTTTTTCTTCTGTTTCTCCCTCCAGTTGCAGAATTTCGTTTTCGCCAGATAAAGACATTGGGACTTCTACAATTAGAGAATTAAAAGGTACAGTTAGATTTTAATTTCTTTGGTTCTTGCTAGAATTAAGATCCTTAATGAATGAAAATATTGAAGTGTTCTCTTTACATTTGAACTCACTTGACTCAATTTGGGTTGTGACTTATCATGTTTAAATAAGAAAAAATAAATTTTGAATTGTAATGTAATTAATATTTGCATTCATTGTTACTATTTGTCTTTTACTATATGTTTGTTTGATGTTTTTGAGTTACTTTCAAATTCCTGAGTGAATATTTGCGTTCCATTGGTATGTTACATTCGGATGCTTCTGCCTTCTGCAGTTACTCATTTGAAGTTCAAACCAGATTCAAAAAATTGGTTAGTGGTTTATAGCATTCCTAATTTTACTGATTGTGTGTTTCCCTGTACCCATTTTTTAAATTTTGGTTTGTGTTGTCTTTCATTCCAGTTTTTGGTATTTGTGGATTTCTCTATTTTTTGCTAGCTTTGAAACAAGATTTTGCAGTTTGCACTCCTCTTTATGAAACAACGTTGTTTCATTCCAACCTCATAAATTGAAACCATGCAGCTTTTATGTTTAGAACTTAATTCCTTTCAGCAAAAAATGGATCACTTCTTTGTCTCTCTTAACTCTATAGTTCTTCCAGCAAAAATTGAATTCTTTCAAATCCCCTTTCCATCATTATATAAATTTCTTCCCTTCTTTTCCCTTCACTCAATTTTTTTCCTTTCTCTTCCATCAATTGCAGCCAAAAAAAGTGTTAAATATTGATTGGTTTATGTATTGATGGATCAACACACCTTCGTCAGTGTTTGCATGTAAATAAATATTGCAGTTTGCCAAGTTTGTGGTTTGCAGTGTTTGAGGGAACACAGACTTGGAGAGATTGAAGCTTCAACTTTACCCATTGCAATAGAGGACTAAACCCGAGGAGGAAAACCACTGGCCCCTAATTTATCAAACCCTTCTTCTGTATCTAAGAGGTACAAAATACTAATACTCTGTTTGTTCATTCTTTTGATTTGAATTGTTTGCTGGTTGAGATTTTTATAGACCCACACCATTTCTATAATTTATGACTTGGCCTTTGGGTAAGTGATATAAATATGTTACATGGGGATGTAATTAAAAAAATTTGTTAAATTTGGTATTGTTTAGGCCTTAAGGAAAAGAAAAATTAATAAGTAATCTGGTTTTTTTGGGCAAGTAGAAAGATCACAAAGGAAGAAGCTTTATAAAAAAAATCAAGTTCCACCACACACGTGCAATCGAAGCACAGACCCATGTATCTGTATGGATTGGCTCACTTTCAAAACATCAATTGAGGCCAAAATTTGTAGGATTTGCATTGCAAAGAGCCCAAGAGTAATTATATATATTTTTTTGAATCAATTTATTTGATAAAATGCTTGAAAGAAAATTTATAAATTTTATTTCTGACTTGAAGACTCTATTATTCATATTTGTTTGTTCTGTATTTTGTTGGGGATTAGAAACAGCTAAATTGGTAAAAGTTTATTAAATCACTTGCATATACATAGGTTGCGTTCATTTTTTCCCCATGTTATATGCTAAGTAATCAGTGTTATTTGGTTCTCAAGGATTGGTTGGTCTCACTGGGTTTTCTTTATCATTGTTCATGCTGATTTTGGTTCTATGATATATCAACCTCTAACTAACATGAGTGGAAAAAATGAACTTAGCTACGGGTAAGAAAGCACTATTTTTAGGTGAATAATTTGCTTTTAGCTATTGTCGATTAATGGTTATTTGACAGCAAATTTTTAAAATACTCACCACAATCTACCCATTTTCTATATGTCCTACTTAACGACAAAAATTCAGTTGCCAAAAATAAAAACAAAGAAAGTAAAAAGGAGAACTACAAAGGTACAAATTAAGAACTAAGTGGGCAGAAAAAATTATGGTGTATCTTTCATTATTTGAAGGTTAGCTTAGAATCTACATTACCTTAGAATCTCTTTGTATGAAAACCTGTCTGCTTCTTGGTATAAAAAAAAAATTGTTAAATTTGTTTTGCAGGTACACCTTTGTTAAATATATTGATTCCTAATTCTCCATTATTGTTCCATAGGGTCATTGGTTATGGTGATACCCAAGTAGTTGTCACAGAAATCTTCCCAATGGGCTGTTTACCAATCTATCTTACAGTAGTATACACTAACAATTCTTATACTTATGACAAAATTTGGCGAGTCTCTCTTTACTTCTAATAGAATGCATAAAAAATAGAATATGATATCAAGCCTTTGCACAGCCAAATTATTGAGTGCTAAGGTATAATCTATAATCAATTCTTTTTTTGGTTATGTGATAACAAAATTATGATTGTAATTATCAAATATAAAAGTTGAATGCTTCTAGTAACTGTATATGATGGCTTAGATTGATTTTATTTGATATGCATTATTTTTTTTTAAAGGGTAGAATTTGTAGTTTGTTTTTGGGGGGGGGGGGGGGGAATAGAGAGATATTATTACTAGAAAAAACGGTCCATGTTTCCCCATAACTTGTAACATTCTACTTATTGGTGGCTATCACAATTTTATTGCAAACTAATTTATTACCAGTGCCGGGTATGAGTAGATGGAATCCCACCACCTGCTATATGATTTAAAGTATACTGGGCTGTTCATTTTCTGCAAAATACTAATGTTGTTGGTTTAGGAATTGTTATAAAGGGTAGCTTTGTGCAAATAATTGCAGGTCCTTCTAAAAAAAATTGGGGCTGTTAGTTGTGTCCTGATTTGATCTTAATATTGGCATTTTTTATGTTATTTTTGAAACAGAGTTTAGCAAGTGATCTTTGCTAAGCAATCTTCTAACTCCAAATTTCATAGCTATGGACTTCTAGTTGCTGCTATTTTAATATTTTATACTCTATTGCCAGGATTTCATTATTGGAAATTCAATTTCATTCCAGCCAATCTAAATAGGGTTGTTGTAATGTTAGCTAATTATGCAAGGTGAGGCTATCTTCATTCCTCTTTTCCAATCCTCAACTAAAAGAATTCCTAACTCATTTTATTGGTTAAACACATAATTTCTAAAGTTCTTAGTAGCTACTCGCTGGACTTTTTGGTTTTCAAATTTTGTGGTGAATGTGAGAGCATGTTTGTTTTAGGTAGGGATTTCATCTGATGTAGTAGTAGCTGCTGCGATAAAGATGGGATAGGGTCTGAGTGATAGAAAAGTCATTGTTTTGCTTTTAGTCTTATTGCCTTCTTCATATTAATATAGAATCTCTATATCATGTTCTTGTATTATGATAATTAGATTAGGATATTATAATTCAAGTTTCACTGCAAAATCCCTTTGAATATGCTTTATATGACTCCCTTTGTGCTCCTACTGATGGTAACATAGATTTTCGGATGGTATATAGGGTTCCAGCAAGAAGGGCATAAGATATAGCCAAAGATTGAGTTTTGCATTTGCTAGAGACTCTGCTTTGAGTTTGCTAGCAAGAAAAAAGGAAGGGGTGGCCATGGTTCACGGGGTTTTAAAATGGTTCACTAACTACATTGTTCAGTTCCAAATCCAAAGGAGTTGATGGATTTAGCAATTTTTGGAGAAGATTAATATGAACTAATTGTATTTGATTGATGACAATGTAATCTTCAAGAATGTATGGAATTATTATGTTGTACATTAAGGATATTTTTATTGAATTATGAAGTAACTATTCAATTTATTTGTCTTTATTTTCTGCAGAAAAAAATTGTCTAATAGTATATGGAGTTATGGCATTTTTTGTGGTGTTAAAGTGATAGCATGGCTTTGTATATATGAAAGTAGAGACTTTATCTTTACATAGTCTAAAATTTTGCCAGTTGGTGCATTCCTTGCAATATTCTTTTGTTTTTAATTAATTTTTTGAAGTTTCTGTAAAACTACTTACCACTGTAGTTTGATGTATTTCATAGATTACTACTACAGGATTTTAATTTCATGATATTTTAATTATTAATTATTGTAAGTTGAAGACACCGATACTTGCTTCTAGCAAAAACAAATACACCTATTATCTCTCTTGGACCATCCTAAATTTATTTTGTATATCTTTTCGGAAATTTGGAAGATGCTTGAAATAATCAACTCTTGGAATCAGAAAGAAAAAAAAAAAAAAAAAAAAAAAACTTCATTTTCTTTGATGTGCTTGAGTGCAAGTTTTTTTTTTTTTTTTTAAATATATTTTTTGGTATTATCTAACTATAGAATGTTTAAATTTTCACCTACAATTTGTCTTCTATAATAAATGAAAGTGTCCTGCACATTGTGCGGGTTATAAGCTAGTAAAAATAAAAATCGACACTACGCTACGAGACGTCATAAATTACAAAAAATAAAACCTAGAATTAGAGACAGATAAGGTGCGGTACTTACATTTGTAGGGTTAAAAACATTATTTATAATATGACTAAATAAAACTAAGAAACTAGAAGCAATGTGAGTTGCAAAATAGAATTTGCATTTTCTTTTTTCCTTGTTGTAAGATTCGGATGGTATATAGTCTAGAGTAATTATTTGCTATCCCCTAAGATTGCATATTGATATGATTGCTAGTACTAAGATATCTATCAAAAAGCTATTAGTTTCTTCTCAAAAAAAGAAAAAGAAGAAAAAAAAAACAGTTACTATTTCTTTTGTACCAAACAAGTTAGTATTAAATAATCATGAGATTGTTCAAGTTTATAACAATTGTTTTTCTCTTTTCAATCATGTAGTGCAGTAGCAAAGGTTATGATAATTGTGAGAGATACCACGACTACAAGTATCCCCAATTCAAATAGCCTTTTAACTGTGGTAGTGCTGGTCACTACATGAATGTTAGCAGTGGATTGAAATCTATAAATTATGCCATTGCTTAGAGATTTTGTAAGCAATTATCTAGTTAGAACAATGCTTCCATTTCAGTTACTTTTTGGGTAAAAATTTTGCGAAAAAGCCAAAAAGCATGCTTTATTAAGTGATGGATGTATGATATAAGTCATCAGATATATGGTCTTCTTCTATATATATATATATATATATATATGGTGCCATTGATTTTTTGTGGCCTTTAAATGGTTTTGCAAGTCCTAACTTTGTTTGGACTATCTTGCCATTTATTTGTTAACTTACTTGATTCCTTCCAAAAAAAAAAAAAAAATTTACTTGATGTATCAATTAATTTGGATGTGGGATAGCTTTGTAGGCTGGTATGAGTCTTTCCAGGGTCACAACAACAAATTCACAACATTTTTCAAATTGCTTCACATCACACAGAGTCATTAAAAAAATTTAAATTAAAATTACATATTGTAGTAGGTCTCCAATCTCCATGTCTTAGCAATCTAAACTCCTTATATCAATCCTTCTAAATCACTGTAGATTTACATTTTTGCTACAGTAGTGCTTCTAAAATACAAAAAGTGACAATTTACACTATTTTCCCTCAAAACTACCCACATCAGTGGGTGCAAAAAATGTGTATATTTACATATTTGCTATAGTAACCGTGTAAATAGTTTTGTATAATAATACTTTACTTTTTTTTTATCTCTCCTCTATCAAACTACTTCTCTTCCCCAACATCCACAACAACCCAGGCCCCAATAGTAGAACATAAAAAGAAGGAAGAAGAAGAAGAAGATAACAACCCAACCACCAACCCACCACCACCACCACCACCGACACAAACCATTTGAACAATTGATAATTCACCACAAAGTTGGCCTAAAATCAACAGAAAATTAAACCAAAATCAACAAAATCAATTAGAAAACGCAACTCAAAATCAAGCCAAACCCACCGAAAAACCCATCCCAAACCTAAACCAAACTCAACAGAAAACCCGCATGAAAAACCCAACGGAGCGAGATCTGCCGCCGGATTTGCCGTCAGATGAGAGAAAGAAAAATGTATAAATGTAATAGATAGATATTAAAAAAATAATAATAAAATAGAATAAATAATATTATTCAAATAGAATAGATTGTAAAATAGATAAACTAATGTGGATGTTTTTACAAAGTGGTAATGTAAAATAGAAAAAGCGGGTTCTCAATGTAAAAATAAAATAGGCGGAAAAATTTAGCTGGACTGATGCAAATGCTCACTGTAGCTTTGCATCATAATATTTTATTAATTTCACAAATTCGCTCATTTTTTCTCTCTCTTCTCTATATGCAAAACCAACTCAGACTTCTACTCTCCCTCATCATCTTCTTCTTATTCAAATACACACAAACACCCAAACAGACAAACCAACACAAGGACACACACCCACACAGACAAACCAACAGAGAGAGAGAGAGAGAGAGAGAGAGAGAGAGAGCGAGCGAGCACTGTTGTGAACTTGATACACTTGTGGATTGGCGCTAGCTGGCGGCAATGATCGATGCTTGTGGGTCGAGGGGAATGGGTTTAGATGCTTGTAGATTGGTGTTGGCAACAAAGATCAATGCTTTTGGGGTTGATGGAGATTGACGCTTGTGGACTGGTGCTTGTCAGCGATTGTACGAAATCCAAACTAGTTCAAAATGATTACTTTTACTTGTAAATTGTAATATGATCAGATACACTCTTTTTTTAATATGAGATATAATTAAGGTTATTTTTTATTTTTTATGATTCAAGAGTTGAGATTAAATCTGATTCTTTAATTGTTAATCTCAACTCTCGAATTATAGGTCCCCGTTTATTATTGTTGTTTAAACAATAATCTTAGTATTTAAATAATATTACACGTATTTTCATACTTTTTATCTACACATATTTTTAAGAAATACAAACGTTACTAGAAATCTCTTACCAAACATGCTCTATATTGCATAGATTTCAATTCATTAAACTACATGTGAAACATTGTCTATGTGGCATATTTTTCACTTGTTTAAGTTTTTTTATTAGTTGAGTTTATCTTAAGGCTAATAAGACTACTTATGAATTAGTTAAATGGTCTAGGAATCAAGATTGGTTTGGTTCTTTTGGTCTGGGTTGTTGCCCTCCTAGTGTGTAAGTCATATAGTTACGTAGAAAGGAAAGTTCCTATTTTGTATCCTTATCAATTTCTTTTTGTTAAATACAAATTTTTATTCATAAATAAAAATTAAAAAAAAAAAGTGAAACATTGTCAAAAAACAACAAAATTAACTCATCAAACGAACCTGAGAAAAATAATTGTATTTCTATTTCATTCTAAATATGAGGAGTCTATTTTACTACTAATATATTATGTATTGATTTGAAAGAGCACAAAGTATCACCCCATTTGAAATTTTAAGTGATGTGACACTTGATACACTTCTAAATATATAATGTTTAATTAGAACCATGAAATAAATTTCTTTTAAATGAAGAGAATCCTTATATATTGAGACCAAATAATGTTATATCAATCGTGCATTGTTTGTTGAGATCGGCATTGACGTGTTGGGTTTGTGGGTTTGGGTTGTTCTGGCTTCCAAATTTGGTGGAGATCGCCATTTGTTAGATTGAGTTTTTGTGGAGATCGTGGTGGAGATTTTTGTTTGATGGGTTGTGGGTTATTGGGTTTTGGAGGTCGTTTGGTGCAGACCATGGTAAGTCATCTTGTTGGTGGTGGGAAATGGTAGTGGGTAGCGATTGTGCTTGGTCTTTTTACTGGGTGGTGGGGCTAATGGTATGAGTGGGTTGCAATTATGGCTGGTGGTGACAGTGGCAATGGCTGTGGTTGTATTTGTGGTCACTGGTGGCAATGGCTTGTTGTGGTAGTGAGTATGGTGGTGTGTGAGAAAGGGGGCAGAGTTCAGGCAGAGAGGAAGAGAGTGGAGAGAAAGAAAGGTTATAATGAAATGAATTTGTTGAATTGTTTATATTTATTTTATTGGGTTGCTTATATGATTTTAATGGGTCATATGTAAAAATAGAAGATAATATGTATAGTATATTGTAAAATGAGGTGTTAAAATAAATAAAATAAAATTTTGAGTTGCTAAAAGCTAAATTTTTTAACACTACCAATGTGAAAATCCAACTTGCATCTTGTATTAGCGAAATATCAACATGGGAAATGCCTACAGCTATAATTAATTTTACTAAAAATTTACAAACTAATCTATATATATATAATTAAAACTTTTGAAACTCCCACAAATTTCCACGTGAGCACGTAAAAAAAAAAACATAAAACAAAAAAATAAACGTAATAATAGTTTTCTAAAACCCGATGCTCTGCCAAAACCAAAATAATTCCCCATCTCCCTCTTCGTCATCTTCCTCCTCATCCCATAAATTTCTTCAAACACAATACACACCCAACACAAACCAAACCCATAAATCACCAAAACCAAAATAATCTCATCTCTCTCTTTGTCATCTTCCTCTTCATTCCATAAATTTCTTATTTGTAGGAGGGGAAAAAAACTAAGAAGAAGAAGATGACGTAGCAAGGGCTATGCCAAGTTGAAGCAGCATGTTGCCAACACAAGTCGCCGGTTATGGTGTCACGCCTTCATCTTCTACTACTATTTCTTCTTCTTTTTTCTTCTTTTCTTCCTCCATCTTCTTTTACTCCTTCTCTTTCTTTTGTTCATCTCCAGTCATTGCTGTAGTTTCTCTCTTTTTGTTTTTGTACTCTTTTTTATGTTTCCAAAGCCTTCACATGACTTGCATTGGGAAAGTAGAAAGCTTTTAATTTTTGAATAAAAGATGGGCAAAATGTTTTAGCCATTAGTTTCTTTTTTAGCTTTGAGCCCAACGTGATGTGAGACGTGTAGTGATGATACTAATTGAATGACATGCAACAAATATCTTAATTACTTTTAATTCTTATATTATTATAATATAATTATCTATGTTTACTTATTTATATAAATAAATAAGTAATTTTTGGTTAATTAATATTTTCCATTTAGTAATTGAATGTTTAGTATTGACTATAGGATAGGGAATTTTAAGATTGTAATCCTAGCGTGCAACATTCATTTTTTGTGATGAGAGTTAGATATCTATTATTATTACGTTAGATATTAATTTGCTTCTTAAATATATCAAATATGACTCTCACTTTCATAAAATGTAAGGTATCATATTCACAAAACCTCACGTAAGACTTTCTTTATTTGTGAAAAAATTTCAAATCCATTCCATGGGTTTGTCTTAGGTTTTAAGGTTGTTTAGACTGTCATAAGTGATAGCTTAACAACTTTCCCGTGCATCGCATAGGTTAGCGACTAGTGTGGGAATAATAAATATGACTAATACCACATCAATAACAAAATAAATAAATAGATAATATTAAAGCTACTATCAATTTTTATACAAGATACTTACAAAGATAAATAAATAAATAAAAATGACAAGATTTGGCTATAAACTTAGTTATACCTAATGGCTACAACTCCTATTATAAAAATTAGCATTGCTATATATTTTGAAAATATAACCATTGGATTTCATATTCTTTATATTTTTAACACATCTCAAATTTCGTACCAATCAAATCTTATTTACCATTCAATCTCGAAATTTATTTTTTATACATAATTTTAGTTTACAAAAATTTGAAATTTAAACATTTGATTGATGACATAACTATTGATCTTCAATCTTTTGAAAATTTTGCAAATATAGAGGATATAAGAATAAAATGTAATCAAATAATGGATTCGTCAAAATTTACATCCACATCCAATCAAAAGATATTAAATAAAGTTGTAACCATTAACCATTAACTAAGTTTCTAACCAAATTTTATCCAAAAAAATATATATACAAAATTAGTTCATTGAGGATCTTAACCAAGGATCCTAAAACCCTTCTACACTTTTTACAAAAACCAAGGATCCAAAAGTCAAATGAAATTCCTTTCAACTAAAATCCCCATCATACCCACCATAAAAAACTGGTGCTTAAGCTTGATCATTTGGCTCTTTTCAACTACCCCTTGATGAAATCATTTTCCCATTATTGATTATTCTACCTCTGCCAAATATGGAAGAAACCAAATTTCAAAGTTCAAAGGTGCCTTTAAAGGTGACAATATTTGACACGATTTGTGAATACGAGTTTTTGAGAGTTAAAGTTTAGCTTTAATGGGTTGTATCAGAACTGAGTCAACTTGTAATTGACATGATAAGAAACATGTCAATTGCAAGTTAATTTGCTTAACCTGCATTTGATACAATAAGATATGATTATTCATTTGTGTCGACACAAAATAACCCATTTTAACATGACTTATTTAACCCGTAGAATAATCATATATATTTATTTTATTTTAGATTAATCTATTAACTTTTAGGTTGTATGTTTTAAATATTTGATGTTATTATGAACTTCTAGATTGCATGCTTTATAAATATTTTGATTTTATATTTTGACCTTTTAACTTTTTTTCTTTATAGTTATTCTGATGTTATGATTTTGTATGTAATTGGTTGTTTATTTACATTTAAAATTATATTAATAAGATCATATAAGTTGAAGTGTGTCATGTTTGAAGCGGGTAAAATGAGTTTGATTTGGGTTACATTGTTTGTTTAATATTAAGAAAGAATCCTTTTATAAAAGGATTAGAGAAAAATGGATTCGAACCGCCTGCAGGAATGATTTTTGAAATGAGTAATGTTGTATTTGTGTCAACTCAACCCGACATGTTTATTAACCATGCCAAGTGAATTGTGTTATATCATCATACTTAATAAAAATGTCATGTTTGTGTCAATTTATTTAACTAGATGCCCTTAAAACAACATGACACGACGCAAATAAAACAAGCCAACATGAATCGAAACCCTTAGGTGCTTTGATAGATTTTTTCTTAGGCTTGTTATTGTGTTCGCACTTCACATAAACAAATACAAACTTAAAAACCAAAGGTGAAAAAAAGTTGCAAGTTCTTCTAATAAAAGTAATAAAAAAAAAGTTGTTATATCTTTAGAAAGGATTTGCCTTGCCTCTTCTTTTTACTCTTCAGTATTTTCCTTTTTACCGAAGTAACCGAACAAAGGAACTATCTACTTTTGACTTCACTTCCTAATCAATTAAGCACAATATTAATCCACTAACCCCACACACACACGTATTGATGGGATTAAACATATACTTTTGGATGTATTAAGTTGAATAAATATACAAGTCATTAAGTAGCTTATAATGGGCCGTGAAACCAATGTTTCAGTAACAAAGTTGGATTTCAAACAAAAGTATCAAAATCAATTAATGATTGACATACATACCTTCTATTTATTTATTTATGATTATTTTCCTAAATAAGTGAATATTAAGCCATACACTTTTAGGCATAGGAGGAATAAAATTAGGGCAAAGCTAATTTGAGGCAAACACACAAATGAAGAAACAAAATTAATGATTAGTTAAATGATTTTGAGTAAAAGGGCCGACCTGTTGGAAGGTCAGGAGCTTCCCTTGATTCACTTCGCGGGAACTATATATAAGTAATCTTAGGAACACAGTGTCCCTTATGAGGGAATTCGGTTATTGGAGATGGTGTTGTATTTATGTGTTCATGGGAATTTTTTATATGAAAGTGTTTCTAAGATTATTGAAGGTAGAATTTCTGTTTGGAGATGCTAGGGTTGGATGGAGACCAGGTTCGGGTTAAGGCCTTGCATGAGAATGAAGGATGGACTGAAAGGGATATGACCTTAATTTTCGAGAGGGTCACCTTCTCTACCTCCTAGAGAAAGAAAATACTTGGGGAGAAACTTGCACAAGGCAACAACTTCATTATTATTCAACCCACTATTAACAACTCATGCATATTTAAACAACTCATGCATATTTAAACAACTCATGCTCTAATCCTATTAGTCCTTTCTAGAACATATTAGCGATGGTCCTTTCTAGAACATATTAGCGATGGGCATATTTAATGTGTTACGTAGAATCTTAACAGCCATAGATGTGCTAACTGCTAAGCTCACAAAATCTAAGTGACTTTGATTATTTGACTCAATTGCCTGCATTCAATTACATGAATTAATTCTAATTAGAGCTAACTCAAAACAACATGTTTTCAAATCCAAAGGTATTGTAAAATTTTGGAGACATACATTTGAGTTTCAAGGGCTAATCGACCCTTGAAGTAGGGCTGGCCCTAGGCCTAGGCCACTTAGGCCACCGCCTAGGTCCCCCTACTAGAGGAAGGCCCCAAATTTTGGGGTAAAAATTGATATATTTAAAAAAAAAATAAAAATAAATTGGAGATATAGGAAAAAAAAATTTAGTTTTATAATTTTCCTCTACTTTTAAGAAGTCCCAAAATATTGAGTAACACTAGAGATAATACAATTTTAAATACATGGGTCTTACAAATAGAGTAATGCTATAGTTTTACAAACTATTTTACAACATTTTTATAAACTGTTGTTGTGACCAAATTCTTACTAGTTCTCATTTAGGTCTACTGATAACATCACTTTTTTATTTATCTATAATCATTCACCACATCATCAGTTTGTAAAAGTTTTAGTAACAGAACTTTTTTTTTTTTTAGAGAGTTTCAACCTATAACATCCGCTCCTGATGATAGCTCTTTATTATCCGACTAAGACACCAATCAGTTTTTGGTGTAGGCGGAGATTGAACCCCATATCTCTTATATAACCATCAGAGCCTTTACCAGTTGAGCTAACTGAAACCCACTAGTAAAAGAATTTGTATCTCTAGCATTTTCTCTCACAAATATATGTGTCATTAATAGCAAGAAATAATTCAGACATGAAAATGTTAAAAAGATTATTAATTTTACTTGAAAATTTTACAAATTGATGTGACAATTAATATGATACGTGGACGTCAACAACTTATTAAATGCATTTTTGAATTATTTTTTGTGATTAATGATACATCTTTGTAAGCTTCATGTTGCAGAATTTATAATATCCTATAATGTCATTCATTTAAATACTTGTTTATTATTTTCTTAAAATGTCATTAATCGTATTCATTTCTACATCGTTTGAAAGGTTTTTTTTTTAGTAAAATTTGTTATAGATTTAGCATTTTTTTCCACAAAAAAAAAAAAAAACATATTACAAAATAAAAGGAATAGGTTTTTGTTATAAAAAAAATTATGATATTAAATACTAGTTAAATATTATTTAAGAAATAACGAAAATGCCTCATTTAAATATATCGCCTTAGACCTTCAAATTTGTTGGGCCGCCTGGCCCGCCCCTGCCCTGAAGTACACCTTTATGTGTTGATTGGCACACATCAAATGTCGATTACTTCAATTTTCTATCAACAGTTGCGTCAAAGCCTCAAATATTTGCTTTTGCGCTTCATTGTTCTGTCAGCTTGAGCTTTAATAAGTTAGGATGTTAATCTTATCACTTTTTTTAAAAAAAAATTACAATAGAGGGTTTATCTTATTTCAGCACCAAACCCAAATAGTAATGCACAAAGTTTTGCTCCAATTAATTTAGGACGGTCAGATCTCGCATGTTACACGGTATTTCGCAAAAATCTCTCTGCAATCTATTAATTGAAATTCAATTTGTTCACCAACAAGTTTTTCATGTTTAAAGTGAATAAAAATCCTACCGTGACAGTAATAAGATCAGATTAATTAACACCTTCTAAAAATTGCCCATGTTCTGCAATAGAGATGAGTAACGTGTTAGCTTCTTTCACCCACATTACGTCTTTTACAGTAAGGCCCATAGAATAAGCAATTTCTATTCATTTTGTAAATATTCAATTTTTTTTTTTTGAAGGTGAACTAATTAATCATTCATTGAAAATGTAAAGAATCATAACACAAAGCATCCGCTGCCAGCGGTGGAGTATCTTTAATCCAACATAAATCATTGACTAAATTCCTAGCATGTTTTGCTAATGTGTGAGCAACTATGTTTCCACCTCTCTTTACCCAATTAATAGATAGGACCTGCATGTCTCTAAAATTGAACTTGATGTCTTCATATATGTGGCCAAGCATTGGGCTATTCTCTGTAGAAACAGATAGAGCCCTCATCGCATTTAAGCAATCTCCTTCAATAATCACCGGAGAAAAGCCAACTTCCCTTAAGAATTCCACAGCTCTTTTGCAAGCCAACACCTCAGCCTCCTCACTGCTATTCACGTAAGGACACTTCACTGACATGCCCGTCATGACCTCACCTGGAGAGTTTCTGATTATAGCACCAAAACCCGAGCAATGTTGGTCTGAAAATACAGCAGCATCAAAGTTCAATTTGAACTCCTCTGCTAGTGGAGCACGCCAAACACAACTCCCAAAAATCTCAGTCGAAGAAGTAAGGACCATCTGTGCTTTCCTATACTCATCAAGAAATTCTTCAGCCCTCTTGTTCAGCCAACCCGGTTCCCTTAAATGTCCACCATGTACCACAGCATTCCTTTGGTTCCATATTAGCCACGCCTGCACCAGAAAAAGTTCCAGCTCTTCCCTCTGTAATCTCTCCATCAAGGACTCAAATCAACCCCTGAAATCATGGCAGCCCGTGGACCACTTCTGCATTGGAATAATACTCCCAGCCCAAACGTCTTGTGCAGCTCCACAATCCCACACGGCATGTAATGCAGTTTCAGCAATTCTTTTACAACAATGGCACATAACATCTTCTAATATTTTTCTCTTTGCAAGGTTCACTCTAGTTGGCAGAATTTCATGGCAAGCTCTCCGCCCAAATACTTTTAATTTACTAGGAATCTTCAAGCCCCACAAAACCTTCCATATCTGTTGCCCCTCTGTACTACTTGAACTCTCTGCCCAAGACTCAGTTATCATCAACTTCCTAGCCTTATGATAACCTGACCGGACTGAATATACCCCATTCTTTGTGTGCAACCAAACCACAGAATCCATTCCCCTTCTTCTGCTTAATGGAATTTTACAGATTGCCTTGGCATCATTTATGTGAAACATTTCCATTATAAAATCACACATTTCGTTTAATGCTGCTTTCAGTTCCATCAACTCACCATTTGTCTCTCTGGTTTGAACGAAAGTTTCATTCGTCGTTACTATCAATTTTATGGCGTCCATACCTGTCATTGAGTCCCATATTTCTTTTGTAGCTTCTTTCAAGGTCTTGTCATGGGGGGTAGTGGCAGTGATGGTGGAAATTCGGCTGGTAATGGTGGAGACTAGGCAGGGACGGAACCAAGATTCGAACCTGAGGGGGGCCAAAGCTTAAAACAAATTTTTTCTATGAAAATAAAAACTAACATATATTTCATATTCAACAAAATACAACATATAAAATAAGTTTCTTAAACATTTGATATTATAAAAATGTCAACAAAGTCTAACATATAATATAAGTGTTTTTTAAACATTTAATCACATTTATCAAAATGGAACTCAACACTATTTCAGAAAAGATCCAAAAATATATATATTTAAGAACAAATCTTAATTTTTCAAATTATATATGTATACCAATTTTATATACATATATGTATACCAACAAAGTCTAGCATTTGGTTTTTTTTTTTTTTTTCCAATAATCGGTTTGTGTTTTTTTTTTCTTTTCAATATTGGTATAAGCTGACAGTTATATTGTTATACTGATATAACAAATTTCACAATTATCAATTTCTTACAAGTCGAAATAGAATAATAAAATATGAGGTTGTAGCCAATCACAATTAAAAATAAATATTTTAAAAAAATGTTACAACACTTATTATTGTCATAATACACTGTAGCTACAACAATGCTTTGGTTTAGTTTTCACAATTATTTACGTGTCAATTTCTTACAAGTCGAAATAAAATAATATAATAAAATATGAGATTGGTTTTTTTTTTTTTTTCAGTAATCGGTTTGTGTTTCTTTTTTCTTTTAAATATTGATGTAAGCTAACATTTATATTGTTATACTAACACAACAAATTTCACAATATTTTCACAATTATTGATATGTCAATTTCTTACAAGTTAAAATAAAAAAATAAAATATGAGATTGTAGCCAACCAAAACTGAAAATAAATATTTAAAAAAAATGTTACAACACTTATTGTTATCATAATACATTGTAGCACTGTATGGTTTAGTTAGTCTTTTTTTTCAGTAATCGGTTTGTGTTTTTTTTCTTTTTTTCCTTTTAAATATTGATGTAAGCTGACATTTATATTATTATACTGACACAACAAATTTCACAATATTTTCACAATTATTGACGTGTCAATTTCTTACAAGTCAAAATAAAATAATAAATTATGATACTGTAGCGAACCACAACTGAAAATAAATGTTTTAAAAAAATGTTACAATACTTATTGTTATCACAATATTTTCACAATTGTTGAGATTTTAGTTTCTTATATATCAAATAAAAAAAATGTTAAATCCACAACATTTTAACATTAATTTCTACAGTTCCTAAATTTTTTTTTTCCCAATAGTCGGTTTGTGTTTTTTTTTTCTCTTTTAAATATTTATATAAATTGACATATATATTGTTATACTGACACAAAAAAAATTCACAATATTTTCACAATTATTGAGATATCAATTTCTTACAAGTAGAAATTAAAAAATAAAATATGAGACTGTGACCACAATTGAAAATAAATATTTTGAGAAAATGCTACAACACTTATTGTTATCATAATATTTTTTATAATTGTTGAGATCTTAGTTTCTTATATATCAAATAAAAAAAATGCTAAATCCACAACATTTTAACATTAATTTTACAACAAATCATAGGTAAACTATTATTGATGGATAGCACTGGAGCTATAGTGCTTTTGGTTTATTCAACTGGCACTGTAGCTTTTTTTTTTCATTGTGTTTTTTTTTTCTTTGAAATATTTATATAAGCTGGCATATATATTGTTATACTGACATAACAAATTGCACAAAATTTTCACAATAATTGACGTGTCAATTTCTTACAAAGTCAAAATAAAATAATAAAATATGTGACTGTGACTAACCACAACTGAAAATAAATGTTTTGAGAAAATATTACAATACTTATTATTATCACAATATTTTCACAATTATTAAGATCTCAGTTTCGTATAGATCAAATAAAAAAATGCTAAGTCCACGACATTTTAACATTAATTTCTACTGTACCTAAAGTTTTTTTTTTTTTCCTAGTAATCAGTTTGTGTTTTTTTTTTCTTTTAAATATTTATGTAAGTTGACATATATATTGTTATATCGACACAACAAATGTCACAATATTTTTACAAATATTGAAGTATCAATTTCTTACAAGTTGAAATAAAATAATAAAAGATGAGACTAGGATCAATCACAACTAAAAATAAATGTTTTGAGAATAACAATAATAATGTTATCAGTTTAAAACCAATAATAACTTGTCATTTAGAATTTATTCTAAAAATGTTATGAATGTAGCATTTCTCTCAAATAAAATATATATATATATATATATATATATATCTATTCAGATCCTAAAAATGAAGATATTGTGAAAATATTATGATATTTTGTTGCATCCTTAGACTTCTTTTTTAATATAGTCAAATTGAGTGAGCCAAAATTTACGGTTTCACGCACAAAATCTGTATTAATTTTCTCCCTACTGGGCAACACTTGCCTTGCACGTGAAGCCAACACTAGTAAACATGAAAAACTTGTTGGTGAACAAATCGAATTTCAATTAATAGATTGCAGAGAGATTATTGCAAAATACTGTGTAACATGCGAGATCTCACCCTCCTAAATTTATTTGAGAATCCTTACAAATACAGAAGAATCCTTGCGAAGACAAATGCAATAGAACAATTTCTTGTGTAATTTTTTAGTTTAATAGGTTTGAAGCAAAACTTTGTGCATTACTATTTGGGTTTGGGGCTGAAATATGATAAACCCTCTATTGTAAGTTTTTTTTTTTTTTTTTTTTTTTTTTTAAGTGATAAAATTAACATCCTAACTTATTAAAGCTCAAGCTGATTGAACAATGAAGCCCAAAAGCAAGTATTTGAGGCTCTGACGCAACTGCTGATAGTAAATTAAAGTCAAGTAATCAACATTTGATGTGCCGATCAACACTTGAGGTTTTACTTCAAGGGTCGATTAGCCCTTGAAACTCAAATGCCTCCCAAATTTTACAATAGTTTAGGATTTAAAAACGTGTTGTTTTAAGTTAGCTCAAATTAGAATAAATTCATGTAATTGAATGAATGCAATTGAGTCAAATAATCAAAGTCACTTAGATTTTGTGAGCTTAGCAGTTAGCACATGCATGGCTGTTAAGATCCTCCGTAACACATTAAATATGCTATTACCCATCGCTAATATATGCTAGAAAGGATTAAGAGATGCTATTACCCATCACTAAATATGCTATTACATAGTATTGCAAAATTCTATGTAACATGCAAACACACAAAAAAAAAAAAACCCACTCCATTTGGGTTTGCATACTTAAAAAAATTTGCAACCTATGAATAGTAAGGTTGAATATATACAACTTTACTATTCATAGGTTGTAAAAAAATAATATTTAGTCTAGTGGTTGTGTGAAGAGAAAAAGATAATGGGAAGAAAGAAAAGGAGAATAATATTTTTTATCATTTTATTAAATAGTTTATATTATTTTTATTAAGTTGTATATAAAAATAAAAAATAAAATGTAAAGTGAGTTAATAAATAAGTTGATAAAATAGATTAAATAGCGTTTGAGGATGCAATGCTAGTACTCTAATGGCATATTTAGAGCATTAGCATCAAATATGTCAAAAAATATTGCATTTACATCTTAAAACACTAGTTTAACTATTTCAAAGTTCCACTTTATAACACACCATGGTTTTAAAAATCAGACCGAATCAGCCGATCTGACTGATTCAACTGGGAACCGGCCTTCAATCCAGTCCTGTTATGGGTAAAAACCAAAAACAGCTTAAAAACTGGGAAAATTTGAAAACCAACCGGTTCAACCGAATAACCAAAAACAAACATGGTCGAACCAGTTGGGATTTTTTGTCCTTTTCCCTGCCTAAAACTACGTTGTTTTGGCCAGGAGCTTGAAAACTAACCCTAAAGACTAAAATCCTAAACACTCTCATCTCACGCCTCAACCTCATCTCACTCTCTCTAAATATCCCTCCCTCACTCTCTCTGCCTCACTCTCATGGTCTCACCTCATGCACAATCTGTTTCTGGTTTTTTTTTTTTTTTCCTTCCTTTGTCTCGGTCTCGCCCTCTACTTCAGTGGCTCCATCAATCATCAGTTATTGAACTTATTTTCCTTTTTCCTTTGCTTTTGATTTTTGATTACTTGATTCTGAATTTCTGAAATCTTGGTTTTTTTTTTTTTTCTTCTTTGGTCTCAATCTGCCCTCTCGGTTTACCCTCTGTGCTCTGTGCTCTACTTCATCAAGTATTGTGTTATCAATGAACCTTACAACTTATTAGTTGTTTGTTTGAAATTTTTTTGTTATTTAAATCAATTGTAATGAACTTATTTATTTAGTTCTCTATTTAAACTTATTTTCTATTTGAATGTAATGTACTTATTTATTTAGTTCTCCACTATTTGAATGTAATGAACTTATTTATTTAGTTCTTTGTTTAAAACTTATTTGCTATTTGGATGTAATGAAATTATTTGCTATTTGTCATTTGGATGTAAATGTAATGACTAATGAATTTATTTATTTGGTTTTGTTGAAAGTTCATTATATTGAGGAGGATTGTTTTGTAATGTTATTATGTTAAATTCAATAAAACATGTTATATATTATTACTATTGGTTGGTTAGTTTTAGTATATTAAAAAATTATTAAAATTTATATAATTTAAATAAATAATAATTAAATTATTTATGACGCCACCGGTTCGACTAGAAAACTGGTAATTAGTTCATTTTTCGGTTTTTTCACCATACTGGTTTTTAAAACCATGTATATGGATATTGGGCTTTTTTTAGAGGAAATTACAATTTACCTATTTAATTGAAATTTAACTTGTCTACATGTGATTTGAAATTTGACACTTTACTGATCTAAGTTAGATTTCTATACCTGAAGCCGGCCAAAATTTTTAAATAACTATAAAATCCAAACTATATCATTAGTAAGCAAAGGTTTGAAACAAATTTGGTTTCTAACAAATCGAGTCTAGAGGACTCGATTTTGAGCTTATAAATCGAGTATAATGTACTCGATTTCTTCATCGTGGCACTTGCTGATGTGGACAATGAGTCCACATAGACCTGGAAATCGAGTCCTTTGGACTCGGATTAGGAACTCGAGTCCATTGGACTCGATTTCTTTTAAGCACTCCACTTGTCCCAAATCATTCAAACCCACATCCCAGATAACTTTCCCAAATCCCTCAATTTCAAACACCCTCACACCGTCTCTCTCAGTCTCACTCTCAAACACCCACACAAACACACCATCTCTCTCAATTAAAACACCCACTCTCAAAACATCCACTCTCACCGTCTCTCTCAGTCTCACTCTCAAACACCCACCCAAACACACCGTCTCTCTCAGTCAAAACACCCACTCTCAAAACATCCACTTTCACTCTCAAAACACCCACTAAAACCCACATAAACTCGAGTCCATTGCCAGTGCTGTTTGAGGAAAAGCTAGTCTACCTGGTCTCACCAAGTCCTACTAGATCACTCTGGCTCGCCTCCGCCTCTCCTACGAGGACATCTGGCTCCGATCCTCCGACGGCGTCCGCCTCCACGCCTGGTTCATCAAGCTCTTCCCCGACTGCCAAGGTCACCTCTCCCAGTCCTTTTCTTTTGGTCTTTGTTTCAAAGTCTTAGGGTTTGAATTTCGAATTTTGTGTAAGTGAGTTTTTCGAATTTAAAGGAATTTGAGAGGATTTTTTTTTTTTTTTTGCCTTATTTTCTTTTTGTTTGAAGAGTTAGGTCGCTGTTTCACTAAATTAGGGTTTTGTTGTTGTTAGGTTATAGGAATTTAGTGTTTAGAGTCTTTGAATTCGAGTTGGAGTGTGTTAGGTTTTTGTTGTTATAGTTTTTCAGGGTTTGGGTTTAATGCTTGTACCTTTACTTAACAGTGGAAGATGAGAATTGATGAGCGCAAATGGGAACCCTTTACTTACAAGCTTTTCTTAATTTTTAGACTAGGCAGAATTTTTAATTTTCGCATTTCATTCAAATTGAGCTTTTTGAATTTGAAATGATTTTGTTATACACACACACACACACACACATATATATATATATATATATATATATATCAGTTTGAAACTTGAAATTAATGTACTTATTCTCATGCCCAGTAGGCTTCTTAGCAAATTCTTATAATACCTATACTGTGTTCTTGGATCCACAGCAAATTTTAATGCTGAAGGAAAAAATGCTTTCTACAAAACTCTGATGATGCACAAAACAATAAGTAATCATGCATGCGTTTTTTAGTTTTTTTTGTACTATTTTCATTTATAATTGGAATGGACAGTAACCATTGCTGGATAGTTCATTGATAAGATTGTTGTAATATTGTAGACCTTTTGGATTGACAGGTCCTTTTCCATTTGAAACATTAGAAAATAAGCAGCTTAAGTATGAGAAAAAGTACTAAACCATTTCTTGTTTGGTTAATGAAAGAGATTTGTAATCATACTTGGAATAAGTCTTGACCATGAGATAGAAAATCTATAGGCCTCTAAACCTGTGTCCACCATGAGCTGGACATCATCCTGTAAGTGTGTGATAAACTTTATCGTACACAGACCACACTCCTATAGTCATATTGCTAGATGGTTAAAATTAAATGAGCATATAATTAGTTGGTTTTGTCATGGGTCGTATAATTAGTATCTATCAGGAAGAGCACAGCCAATCAAGGAATGAACAATTGTCATGCCCAACACTTTCATTTTGTTATAATTATGGTTTACCCTTTTCTTTTCTTTTTTTGCTGAACAAATACTTTATTGCTAAAAAAAACTCCACCCAAAACAGGGGAGAAACAAAAGATTGGGCTGGACCCATCTCTAACAAAGGCCTGAGATACATGAGAAGGCAGATTGGAGATGGGAACAAACCCAGACCAGTTCACAAGATTTGCCCCTTGGGCAATCAAATGTGTAGATACATTACCCTTTCTATGAACAAAAGAAAATTCAACATTTGAAAACCCATTAACAAATTACAAAATATCTTCAAACATGTTAAGTTTTTGGGACAAATGATCATTTATCATGGTGTTATTAAAAGTGGTGCTAAGTGTAAATCATGTTTCCACTCTAACTCAAATTTAAAAAGTTAAATGTACTACCTGTGCAATTGGTAATATATTAATGGATAGTTGCTTCGTGTTACTATTTTGATATTTGCTATAGTGAAATCAAGTCTAAGAAACTTGAAATGTTAGTTTTCTAATTAGTTTGAAAACGATATTAATTAACGAATATGTTTGAAAATGGGTGTCTTATGTCAATTTTCTCCTTTTAGTTTTGTTTTTGTTTCAGAGTTCACGTGGAACTCAAGTTTCTGAGACTCGAGTTGCTACAGTGAAATCGAGTTTAAGAAACTTAAGATGTTAGTTTGCTAATTAGTTTGAAAACGATGTTAACTAACATATTAAGAAACTTGAGATGTTAATTTGCTTATTAGTTTGAAGACGATATTAACTAACAAATATGTTTGAAAATTATCTTTATATGCCAATTTTCTCCTTGCAATGTCACCCGAACTTACCTAGTAGTTTTAAGTTGATGTCTTCTATTTAGCTAGTTTTTCTATGCACTTGATTCCATCTTATTGACATAAATATTATCTCTTATGGAGCTTGTGTGCATAGTGGTATTTGTAGAATTGTGCAATAAGTTAGGCTATATATTGAGATCCTTGCCAATTTATCTTGAACATGTGCTTATATTACTCTTGATTCCCTAAACTTTGTGTAGTATGGCTGTCATTGCTGCTAAGGTGGTTGATGAGTTCAGTCCTGGTCCCAGGGTTCCTTCAGGGTGTGTTCGGTTGGAGGAGTGAAAAAGTGGGAGGATGGAAAATTATGGGAGGATGGAAAAGTGGGAGGATGAAAAATATTTAGTTTTCCTTCTTGTGTGTCCGGTTGGAAGGATAAAAAAGTAGAAGGGTGGAAAAGTGAGAGGGTATAAATTGACTACTATACCCTTATTAACAGTAACATTGAAATAAAATTAAAAAAAAAAGGGGGGTTTCAACGTTAATGTTGAAGTGAAAAAAAAAAAAAAAAAAAAAAAAAAAAGAAAGAGTTCAATGTTAACGTTGAAAAAAAAAAAAAAAAAAAAAAAAAAAAAAAAAAAAAAAAAAGAGGAGGAAGGTTCAAACGTTACTGATCAGTAACGTTTGTCTTCTTCAAACGTTACTGATCAGTAACGTTTGAAGAAGATTCAAAAAAAAAAAAAAGTTACTGATCAGTAACGTTAGGAAAAAAAAAGAAAGAAAGAAAAACGTTACTGATCAGTGGGATGGGGGCATTTTAGTAAATGCCCCCCATCCCCTCATTTTCTCTCCTGACTTTTCCTCCCAATTTGGGAGGAAAAGTTTTGGTGGGCCCGGGAGGAAAATTTTCCTCCCGGTTTTCCATCCTTCCTAGTTTTCTCTCCAAACGAAAAGTGGAAAATGTCTGTTTTCTTCCCTTAGTTTTCCATCCTCCCTATTTTCTCTCCAAACGGACGAGGCCTCAGTGTTAAGGTTTCTAACAAAACATCGATCGTCCGCTGTTTTGGAAGACAAGGTAAAATTAAAACCGACAACCTGCTGAATATCTATATTCTTTTCTTATCCTTTTACATTATGTTGATTTTTTTTTTTTTTCCATTTCTAAAATCCTAAGTTTGTCGATGGTATTTCTAGCTTTGAATGCATAGTCATGCCCATTAGTTGGATTGAGTTAGATTGCTAGCAATTCTTGCAAAATGGTATCTTAATAATTATCTACCTCTAATATTTTCGTTTTAGGCTATACTCCTGATTTTGTTGATGTTATTCTTCTTGAGCATAACTTCTTGAGCATAACCTTAATCTTGATATATAGTTTTTGTTTTTTTGGTTTTTGTATAAAAAAAATAAGGAGACTACAAACGCTTCGTTAAATAAGTTGTCATAAACTCATGGAAATTCTAATTAAAGTTTATGGGATATTTTGTGAACAATAGCTACAATCATTTATACAAAGGTTATGGCATATTGCATCTCATCACCATGGTTCTATCATGTGCAGGATCCGGGGGTATTGAAATGTCGTGGTCGTAATGAAGAGTTCCGAAAACGAAGCCCAATAGTGGATGATCGCATCCTTGACATTGTCAAGAGAATTGGATTAGAGGGGCTGTATAGGACCCCATTTAGAGAGATTGATCATAACTTGATAACGGCCTTTGTTGAGCGATGCCAGCCTGAAACCCACACCTTCCACCTTCCACATGGTAAGATGACGATCACATTACGAGACGTGGAGGTTCTTTTAGGGATTCCAATCGATGGTGAGGCAATTGTTGGAACTTGTGACTTGACGTGGGCTGTTGAATGTCAGCAAATACTTGGAATTGTTACTAATTCTGTGGTGCTTCAAGGACAGAGGATCCAAATTAAGAAGCTACTTGAAAAAATTGACCAAGGGTTGCCTGATGATGCAAAAGAGGTTGCTGTGCATCAGTATGCACGGTGTTATATTCTAGCACTCCTAGGGGACACAATTTTCACTAACAAGTCTGGCGATAGGGTGCATACAATGTGGTTGCAGATGTTGAGGGACCTTCACAATCCACCTCGGTACAGTTGGGGGAGCACTTGCCTTGCATCGTTGTACAGAGAGTTATACAGGGCAACCGACAAAAAGGCCAGTCAGATTGGGGGGGCCTTAATACTCGTTCAGTATTGGGCATGGTTCAAATTCCCTTTTTTGTGCCCAAGGATGGACCTCCCACCAGATGGTGCATATGGCCCACCGTTACCATCTTCGCCATTGTCTATTAAGTAAGTCTCTTCCTTGACCGATTCTCTCTATTAGAAATGGATCCATAATTTTAAACAATATGACACATTGAACTTAGCATTATTCAACTACTTAAGTTTTTGAACTTAGCATTACAAAATAATTGAACTTAGCATTATTCAAGTATTATTCTACAACTAAGGATGCGTATGTAGTGTAGTAGTAGTATTTCAAGGAAAAATAAACAACATGAGGTTTTTTTTTATTACATTGCATGATTGGTAGATATTGATTCCCTCTTTCTTCATTGTAAGTTGGTTTGGATTGTGAGCACGAAGAATAGCCCTGCCGAAATCTGTTTGGTTTGGTACCGTCAGCTTCTAGATTCTATGTATCCCAACCAAGTACCTAAATTGTGTTTCTTGTAATGTTTATGAATATTGTATACTATTATAACTGTAAAATATGTTAGTTGAAATATATCTGGAACATTGTATAATGTGCTGCACTTTTTTTTACTACATCAGGTGGTGTGGCAACCATATAAAGCCGAATTAAGCCACCTGCCTGCGTTCTGTGTAGCAGGACGGGACATGCGGACGACGAGGGTGCCGCTTGTATGTTTCTGGCTAGTAGAGAAACATACACCGGATCATGTTCTTTGTCAATTTGGGATGGTGCAAGAAATTCCCGAAGATGTTGATACTGACAATGCCCTTCATAAGATAGACCTGAGGGGGAAGACTGAAGTGGATTGGAGGGTCAGACATTTTGGCCACATCCAAGTATGGAATATGAGAGCATAAGAACTATGTAATGGAGCACGACTAGAGGGTGCTATGTTGAGTGTTTATCCATACTTCGGCTGGTATGGTAGAGTCACTTAGAGGTTCGTCGACCACCCTAGCGCCTTACTTCTTATTACTGTAATCGCTTTGACCTTTCTTTCCAAATTTCGTTGCATATTACCATTTTTGCGTTAGGTGTACTAATTGTATTACAAAAATTGCAGGTCGCTATGCACAAGTAAATGTTGACGCGTTATGTAGTAGGCAGTCCTAAGCATAAGCTCATTACAGCTATGCTGAAGGAAGTGGATCGCCTTCACCGTCTAGCTGCCCATCTTCCCTTGGAAGATGCGGATGGGGCAAATCCAGAAGTGCCACATCAGAATGGACGACCAAGCACAAGCTCAACTCCTGCCAGCTATAGCCATGGCCAGTGTACTGCACCCCATCAACGGCAAAGGCCGGATCCCCCTCCACCCCCACATGCTTCTCTTGCCCCAGAGTTCCCTCCACCCCTACATGCATCACCTGCCCCAAAGTTCCCTCCACTCCCACATGCATCTCCTTCCCCAGAGATCCCTCTTCCTACTGCTTCTGTATTTCTTGACCTACACATCCCTGTACCCACTGTACATGCATCTTCTCACCCCGAGATCCCTTCACCCACCCTTTGTACATTTTCTGACCCCGCTCATCTATCCCTTACTCTGTCATCCTTTGATCTCGGCATTGATTTCAATGACACCCCTCATGTCATACACACTCAATCTCCCTCATACAACATTGGTCATATACACCATGTGCCACCCCATAGTGACTCCATGTCATTCATGCCCACTCTTGGACTGCATACAGCTCCTATGACTACGAGCCTCACTCACATTTCGTCCACTACACCATCCTCCCCTGCAGTTGTAGGATCTTTAGTTGTTGGGAGTCAAGCAAATTAGCCAGCTGTGCATGTCGAGAATGAGCAAGTAGTTAGGTTACACTCACCCCCTCAAGGGCGGCCTAAACACACAAGAAAAGCACCTCCTTATGGGACAGGTGGTCACAAAGCAGGACACAAGGCTGGCCCCACGCTATGATTGGTCATTTACTAGCTTTGAATACTTTTGTGATTGCTGTTATGGTTGGTATTAGAATTCATTTGATCCATTGTTTTTTTGTAACTTCATCTTTACAGCAACGCGAGGAGCCTAACCAAGGAGACGTGGTACCCCCTTCCCCACATACTAGACACTATACAAGACAGCATAAGCGTCAAGTCCCATAGGGTCAGCACCCTATCTGCCTACAACTGGCGTTCAATTACTTTTTAGTTTTAAAGTTGATTTTATATTTATTATGCTTGCATGATGAAAAACTCTATACCTTTATACTTGTGTTGAGGTTTAAGTTGCATCAATTGGCTGATTTCTTTACTTTACTTAAATATTTGAATGCACATATAACTAATCATAGAGTTGCTTCTGATGACAATGGAGAAGACCAATCTGCTGATATGCTGAAGAAGGCTGAGAGGAAAAGGCTAAGTGAGCTGCAAAGATTTGTTGGAGCATCGGGCTGTATGACAATTTGCTCATCGGAATCGCATTCAGGTTAATTGATGCAAAGCTTCTATCTATCTATATATATTTTGCAATGTATTGTTTTCTTTGTCTCTATCTCTTCCTTGGTTCATCATTGTTCTCACTGTTCCTATTTTTCTGTATAGACTTTGTTACCCATTGTCGAAGTGAAATTGGTATATGTGGGAGTTGGGACTTGAATAATGTTCTTACCTAAGTGGTATCAGCAAGTCCTTGGGTGGAGGACCATGCTGAGTGGATAAAGGTATCACATATGGACTAGACAGCCTATAAGAAGTTCCTATAGGAGTGTCCACCTTGGCTGCAAAGATCAACAAGAATACCTTTGAAAAATGACTGACCATAAGGGATATGAAAGTTTTCAATTTACTAGGTTGCAGAGACCTTTTGTATCTGGTTTGAGGTACTCTTTCTTTCTATGATATTCATAACACAGTACTCGATCAATTTGTTTCCATGCAAAGCTTCTGGTCTAATTTCTATAATATATTCTGTTATGTCCTAATTTTTTTCCCTAATACATGCATTTATTATCAAGGGTTGCTTTAGAGAACATTTTGTATTGACAACTTCTTTTGGTATTTAAAAATCATATTAAAGTATGTTGTTGATTCTCTTCTCTTCACATGTGAATCATATCTTCTTTGGAAACTTAAAGGATGAAATTAGACTGCTACATTAAAGGGATGTGAAATTTTGATGCTGGTAATGGCTGTGGAAATTTGTTGATATTTTGGATATAGAAAATACATCTTTTTGCCAATATATTATTTTGTAATATATTAGCAACCTTTTTGCCAATATGAGCCTGAATGTGGTTGCCTAGGCAGCCACTACTAGGGTGTTGATATACAGTTTGCCGTGATACAAAAAAAATAATAACATTAGTAGAAGACAGCGTAGAGGAAGACAAAAAACAGCGTAGAGGAAGACAAAAAATAACATTAGTAGAAGTAGTTAAAAATGACATGTTAATTAAGGAATTAACAGAGACTACGACTTTAGATAGAACACAATGCAGAAAAAGAGTACATGTTAAATAAGGTTTTGTTGGTGTTGTTAATTTTGGATGCTAGTGTGAATAGTTGATATTTTGATCTCATATTGTTCTTATAGTTTGTTTTCCCGCTGCAGTTTTTTGTTCTTTTGCCGCCTTTGTATGAGCTGATTTTGGAAATTGAGCATGATAATATTCGTGGAGGTCAGCTTCTTAACCTGTTACACAAGCGATGCCACTGTGGAGTGCCTGAGTTACAGACTTGCATTCAGAGGTATACATGTTTTCGCAAATTGATTAGTTATTAATTACTTGAGATTGATGATAATTATGTCTTTTCTGTAGGTGCAATTTTATTTATTTATTTATTTATAATGTTTATAGTACATTTCCTTATTGTTAGGATGGCATTGAGATCTATAATCACATCTACATAACTTAAATATGGACCATTCTTAACGAATTGTATCCCGATCTGTGTTTGATTGCTGAAAACAAGGATGCTTCTGTGTCTTCCATGGTGAGTGTAGGAGGGGATGACTGGCCCTGCTATTGGAATTTGAGGTTTGTTTGTAATTTTCATGATTGGGAGATGGAGGGGGTGGATTCTTGAATGGATTTCTTATACGCCAAACTGCCATTTGCTGGAGGCACTTACTGGGCATGGAATAGTAATGATGAATTTAGTTTTCAATCTAATTATGAACATTTGAGAAATGCTAGCAAGACAGCCTAAGGCCCCCAAGTGGAAGGGAGGCCCCAAAATTTTAGAAAATAAGAGGGAGTAGAGAAAAAAAAAAGTTTTAGGGGAAGCCCCAAAAATCTAACACAGCAGGGAGGAAAAAATTAGTTTAAGGTAAAGCAAAAAATTCTGGCACATCCTTTTAACCAAAAAACAAAAATTTTGGTAAATTAGACAACCCAAAAATCATTCGGATAAATTACAAATCTGGTCTAACACATTAACCACAAAACAATCACAAATCACAACAAATAAAATAACTCAAAACTCTAAAAATTTTACCTTTCTCTCTATTCTAATCTCTGCTCTCCGCCTTTCTCTATCTCTCATTCTCTCTGATTCTCTGAATCCCTTTCTCTCCCCTGTTCTCAGATCTCACTAATCTCATCTGCTCTCTGGCCCTGGCAGCAAGCTTTCTCAGTTCCTCAATTCCTCCAGCCTTTCTCTTCCTCTTCGGCTCTTCCTCAGTCTCAATTCTGTTCTGCCGTTCGTTCAGCATCCTTCAAGGTTTTTTTTTTTTTTTAATAAAGCTTGCTGCTGCGTTTTCTTCTCTTTGGATTTGGGTTAGATAGTCATGGTCTCTTAGATAGGATTTTTTATAAAGACTGCTACTATGCGTTTTTGTCTTTTTGGGTATTGGGTGGGTTATAGATAAGTCTGAAATCTGAATGGGTTATTAATTTGTTTGTGTTTTTTTAATTTGTATTGGGTATTGCGTATTGGGTTATTATTTGTTGTGTTTTTTTTTTTTTTTTTTTGGGTGGGTCTTATTAATCAGCCTTGTTGTGTTATAGTTGTGCACTTGTGCTTAAATTTTTGTTATGGTTGTGCTTTTTTTTTTCTTTTGCTTTTTTATTTTAATCTTGTGTTTTCAGTTTTTATATATATATTTTAGTTAATGGCCATATACTAAGTAAGTCTTTATTTATGCAGGTTGAAATTGCTAAAAATTTGTTATTGTTCAGTCATCAGTGAAACTACAACAATACTATTTATATAAATCAGGTTTTATTTTTCATTTACTCTACACTTGAAAGTTATTTTTTATTTTAGTCTTTATAAATATATTATTTGATTAGAAATGTCTACTAAGAAAATCCCTCTAGATATGAAAAACTTAAAAAAAGAAAAATTAATTGAGTCTCAGAAAGGATCAATGGATTTTCTCAAACTTGAAGATTTTCTCAAACATGATGATTATTGTGATATTGATGGTTTTGATTTATTGTCAGAGTTAACGATTTTAAAAGAAATTTTACAAATAAAATATTATACTTCTATTGACATACTAAATTATATAAAAAGATTAGATTTATTTCCAAAGATATGCATTGCTTATAGGATTTTACTAACAATACTTGTTACAGTAGCTACTGTAGAAATAAGTTTTTCAAAATTAAAATTAATAAAATCATATTTAAGATCAACAATGTCCCAAAAAAAATTAAGTAGATTAGCTATATTATCGATTGAAAAAAAGATGTTAGAAGAACTTGAATACAAAAATTTAATTAGTCAATTTGCATCTCAAAAGGCAAGAAAAATATATTTTAAATAAAATATATTATCATATAAAAATATTAAATAAATAGTAATTTAATTAATATATAAGTATAAAAAATACCTCATTTTTAATTCTTGCCTTAGGCTCCAATATGTCTAGGACCGGCCCTATGGAGAAGCCTTTGTTCTATTCACATGCCTAAGAAAGTACCATCCCTTGTGTGCGCACCAATGCTAAACAAAAATTTGATCATAGGCAATCTTGTTAAGGGGGTTATACCATTGATCAATTGGTGTTGTGTGTGTAAAGCAAGCAATGAATCAGTGGGTGATCATCTTTTGCTACACTGTGCAGTTGTTCACAGTTACGGTTATTTTTTTTCCCGGCTTTTGGGGGTTGCAGTGGATGATGGACGAAAAATGGTTGCTGGAAGGGACTACACGGGAGACTTAGGAATAGTTTAACATGGAATGTGACCCTATGTGTCTTGTGTGGTTGATTTGGGACGAGTGGAATAGTTGAATACTTGAGGTTGTTGAGAAATCCTCATAGAGCTAAAACTGTAGTTTTTTGCACATTTTATTTAAATGGTGTGATATGCTGGGGAGATTTCTTGTAACACATTAATTGATTGTATTACATTTACGCTTATGGTTGCAATTCTTTAGGAAGCTCTATCTTTTTAGCTTTCTTGATTCTTAATAAAAATATTTCTTTATTACCCATCCAAAAAAAGAGAAAAGAAAAAAGAATCAGTTATTAATATATTATATGTATGGAAAATGAGTCTAGTTGATCAACTTGCAAAATGTTTGCTGAGCTGATGATGTTCATCTTTGTTGGTTGTCGTATGTCCAAAGTATAGACTTCTTTGGCATGGGCATCAGGTCATGTAACCAGGGTTCGAATTCTCCCTTTCCCAATTGTTGTAACAATTGAATTATAAAAAAAAAAAAAAAAAAAGGATTGAGCATTGAATAATAGTTTTAATTCAAGTATGTTCATGGGGTCTTGAAATTGTTTGTGTAATGTTTGTTCTCGCGTATTGGAAAAATTTGGGGTTCCAAGTTTATTGGATTAAGGATTGTGGTACTTCTAGAGAATGATAAAGAAAGTATAAATGATTCATCTGCTTCTTTGTTTGCTCTATCTATTGGCTGAGCCTCTAATGCGTGGCTGTCATTCTGATTACATGTATTATTTACTTGTCTGCTTCTTGCAGGCTGCAGATTCACAGATTGGTTCCGATTATGTGCGTTACTTCCTTCATCAACACACGTGAGTGATTCTGTTCCTGTTTATTTCCTTGACCATTTAAATTGTATGATTAGTTTGACGATTTGTATCTCTTGGATCATTTTTTGTTATATTACTGAGAGTCATCTGTAATTTATTTTATTGATAATCTGAGGTGCTTGTATTGAAACTATGGCAGTAACTTATTAATGAAGGGTGGGGGAGTTATGTCGATCACATTTGGCAGTAACTTAAAAGACTTTTGGTTGTTTTGGTTTGTGTTATTGTCATGTTAGTTACTGTTTCAAGTACTGAAATTTTAATTATCAATTATCTTTATATACAGGATACAGTTAGGGCAGCCTGCAACTGTCAAGGTTGCTGCGAACCTCGTCAGGCTACTAGCCTATGATAACAAGGTCTGAGTTTTCTGCTTTTGTTTGTTCAATATGATTGCTTTCTTGCTTTGGTCAGAGTAATATATAATTGTTTCATTGCCGCTCATTGAATACACTGGTTTTGTTCTTTTGCCTCATGTATCTATTCATGTTACAGTAGATTGAGTATCAAAATAGGATTGATTTTGAGATATTTTTTTTTTAAAAGAATTCTGTTTGAGAAGAATAGGATTCTTCATGAACACAAATATTTATACCAAAATAATCCGGTTGTGGGCTGCACCATGCAGTTTATGGCAATAAGAAAATTTATTTGTGAAGGTTAAAACAGTACTTCTCTCTGTATGTGGAGGTTAATAACTTTTAACCTATTTGATGTTTTCAATTTGTGTATTAAAGTATTTCTTATTTGCAAAAATTTGTACCATTAAACTATTTCTAGTTTACCTAAATACTTGCTTTGTCACAATATTGGACTTGGCAGAACATGTTACAAACTGGCATGATTGTTGGTGGGTGGGACAAGTATGAAGGTGGTAAAATTTATGGAGTTCCTCTTGGTGGAACAATAATTGAGCAGCCTTTTTCAATTGGAGGTATGCTTTTCTTCTGTTTGTCTCATCAAAAAATATTCCCTTGTATCCTATGTTTTGGGAGTGATGCACATTCAATTTTATTATTATTATTATAATTTGTTTTTGTATTGTACCATATTCTTTTGTAGAAATTGCACTGTAAGATTCTGTATAAACTGTTCTCTTGCAGTCTTTTGGTAGGCTATATATATGAAGGGTTACAAAAGCCTGATTTGAAATTTCTACTTTCCCCCTGGGGCTAAAACTTTTTTTTATTATTAAAAAGAACAGAAAAACCTTAATGGCCTGTTTGGATATTTAAAAATGGAGGGAGAGTAGAGTAGAAGGAGGGAGAGTAATTTAATACCCTTATTTGAAAGTTTTTTAAGGAAGGAGGTGGAGGGATTTGGAGGGGTTTCAATTCCCTCTAACCCCTCATTTTTAATTCCCCCAAATTAGAAAGATTTGAAGGGAGAGTGAAAAATAAAAATGCTTGACCAAATGAATTACCAAATTTGTCCTTACTATATTAACAAAATTACAAATGAAAAGACTATTTATTCCCCTCCCCCCCTTACTTAATTTTAAAAATATCCAAATAAGGTGGAAGATAATCATTCCCTTCTACTCTCCTTCCCACTACTCTCCTCCCCTCTGCTCCCCTCTACTCTCCTCCCCCTCTAAACTTCCAAACAGGCCGTAAATCTAGTTTGGGGGTGTGAGAGAGCTTAGCCTGAGGAGTCTAGTGATAAATGTAGAAGATTAGCTTAGAAAAGGATTTGTTATGCTGCAACTTATAATCTTAATTTCTCTGGCTCCTTATTGTTTGTTTCTTTCGTATACTTCCTTTTTATTTGGAATGGATTTCATTTAGCACTTCACATTCAGAATTTACTATCTTGAAATTAATGGTATAAATTTTATATGTTGCCTGTTATATGCGGAGCATACATTCATCTTGTGGAAAATTCATGATCTTGCAGGAATAGCTTTATATGTGTCACATTATATGACATTGTTATCTTTCTATCAGGGTTGGTTCTAACTCAATAAATTAGTGTATATGTTATGCGTTTTTGTAATGTATGTTGGGTAAAGTTTTCTTTATGATGCCATCTTTGATATCAACTTCAGTGCTATATTTTTGCATGAGCGTTTGGTTTGACATACTTTGTGTTTCACAGGATCTGGCTCTAGCTATTTATATGGGTTTTTCGATCAAGCACGGAAAGAAGGAATGACCAAGGATGAAGCTGAGGTATCTAGGTCTTGATCTTCGTAAATGCAAAATTAGTTAATACCTTTTGAGGTGATGATAAAATTCTTACAAGTTTCTGTGAGATCTGACCTCATTATTATTCTTACATCAGTAAACAACTGAAGGTTACAATCAGGGAGAAGTAATAAACATGACAACCTTTTTCTTTTTTTTGCCTTATTATTTCCCCCTTGGCTGTATCTGAAAAGGTCTCATGTGATTTTAAAAAAAATAGTATAGGAAGAGTCATGATAACAGTTATTTCATTTCTGTTCATTTGTCATTACTAATTACAAGAGGAGGAATATGTGTGTAAGGATGGAGTACGAGGGCAAAGCATTTCTCGTAACTCTTACTCTCTCATTGCTCATCCAATATATACATAAGTATAAAACTGTTATTTTTTGTTGTGCTTTTTAGGCTCTTAATTATTTTTTGGTGCTTTACTGCAGCAATTAGTGGTTAAGGCAGTTTCCCTTGCCATTGCACGTGATGGTGCTAGCGGTGGCGTTGTTCGAACTATAATTGTAAGATTTGTGCTAAGCATTTCCAAGTAGATTCTTTTTCACCATTCACATGCTCACAAATTGGCTGAAACCCCTTGGTCTTTGATGTTCTTACAGATAAATTCTGAGGGAGTGACAAGAAACTTCTACCCCGGTGACAAACTTCCATTGTGGCATGAGGAATTGGAGCCACATAACTCACTGTTGGACATACTGAACTCAACAAGTCCTGAGCCAATGAACATATGAAGTGAAGAATAATAATATTGACAGGCCTCTAGCCTCACTTTAGTTATTTCTCTTTAGTCTGCTGCATTTGTTTTCCAAACAGGAACAGGATTACTCTCATTTTATATTTGAGAATGGTTCATGTACCATATCTTGCTAGATAATTTCTATATTATCTAGCAATGGGGTAAATGAGGAATTGGAACACTTGCACATTTTCGGATACTATATTAGGATTGTATATATATACCTTGTGCTTTTACTTTATAGAATGGGGTTAATGATCAAATACAGTTGCTTTAATTTGAATAGAAGGTTGAGCCGAAAGGAATGTCAAGTCAAAGGATTTATGCCCAACAAATTATGGACACACGACCCTTAACTGCATTGGATGTCCATGATCCTTCGGTTTCTGATGATAATAAGACACAAGAGCTATCAATTTCTTTATCAAACACAATGGAGGTGATGTCTAAGGAACGTGATCGACACATGATAAAAGTCCCTAGGAAGCAGACTTGCACTGAGGATGGTCTTGATCAGTCCTCTCAGGATTACACCATTTTTTGGTTGGTGTGTTTGTTTTAGGAGTCTTCAGGTTGATGGTGTATTTCTCTTTATATCTATGTATGCACTATGTAGGTTAGTAACTTCAGTTCCAGACTTTTCCCTATCCAATAAAAGGGGATGCTATGCATTTCTTTTCTGTTTAGATGAAGTATTTACCACTTTCAAAATTATAAGTGTTGTGCGATGCTCATTTTGATGTGAATTGGAAAATGATAATGAGAAAGACTATGTACTCCTATGACTATGATCGTTGATGCCATGATTGTTATTATTAATCTTCTTGTCAATGTTGTCACTTTAATTGAAGGTTAGTTTCATTTCCACTAGAATGATTAAACTTATTAGAAATTAGCTAGACACGTTAAACTTATAATTCAGTTTAAAATTCATTAGAAGATTGAATTGTAAGTAAAGGGTAACTTACACTTACGGTTACTCAAATTTGATATAGATTTGATTTTGGTCCCGCAAATTAAACAATTCGGATTTGATCAATGAAATTTGGAAAAATGGAATTTGGTTCAATTTTAGTTCCTTCAATTTATGGTTGGTTGAATTTGGTTCTTAAATAATGAGGTGCCTTTCCAGTATCACTGACACAGCCCTTTGATGAGTTATCACCACCACCACTTTCGACACCAACTTTGCACCCATCACTTCCTCCTCCTTTGGCACCTCCACCACCACCAACACCCTTGCCGTCCATTCATGTATGTGTGGCTACTTAGTATGTATCACTAACTTATAAATATGAGTAGCCTAACTTAGGAGACTGCAATGGGGGTATCACTATCACACAAGGCCTGATGGCTAGGAAGCCGCCAAAAAGAAAAAAGAAAGAAAGAAAGAAAAAAAAAAAAAAAAAAAAAAAAAAAAAAAAAAAACCCATAACTTGAGTCCATAGAACTCAATTTCTATGGAGTTATAAATCGAGTCCTATGGACTCGAGTTCTACTTTCAGTACCCATGATTCACGTTTTCAGGCAGAGAGTAGGGACAAACTCGATCACTCTGGAGTCAAGTTTTATGTTTTATTTTTATTTTCCTTTTTTTTTTTTTTTTAAATGTAGTGCAGAAACATAAGATATTTTGCTCTCTCTATTCAGCATGTCAACTGACGCATAAGCAAAACCTTTAGAAAACCACCTTATTGATTCTTTTCCTTCCTCACAAATAATGCCACCATCAACTTAACAAGACTAAAAACTATAAAAACTAAGTGAACAATATCATGCAGAGTAAAAATAAAGTAAGACTTGACGAAAAGAAGGTGGTAAAAGAATCCAAAGCTATACAGATGACAAAGAAAATGCAAAAAGAAAGGATTGGAAAAGCCATCTAGTCATAATATTGTAATGAAACCGTACCTCAGACAAGTTAATTGTAAGTTGCCCATGCTACACTAGTCCAAATGTCCAATGTTGAAAGCTCATGAGTAAAAAGTTAAGATGGGGAAGGGCTTAACAAGAAGCACCAATGTAGATAAGTAGAGCAGGTAATGAAAAAAGATTTATAGTTACTTATCAAAAAAACAAAAAAAGGACTTATAGTCTCAATAAGAAGCACCAACACAGATCTGTGAAATACAGCTAATAGAAATAATTAACAACTAATTGAAAGATAAAATTAAACATTCATAATATCACAATATAGAAACAGGTACATTGGATACAGAATACTTTGATTACAAGTGCATTCAGTGATAAAAGAAAATAATAATTGTGCCGATACAATCTAGTAGTAAGTTCGAATACACAATAAAGAGAACCACAATTTACATCTACAATGCCATTCCAAAATCCAGTATCTGCATACCTGACAAAAATTGAAATATTGTCGTTAGATACCAAAAGCTAAAACAAAGGTACTATGCAACATCGCTAATTGATACAATCATGGCATTTTATATAAAAGCTTCATTTATTTAGTTTGGGTCATTACTGCTTGTCGAAGCCCCACGGGAAAGCAGACATCTTCTATGGTTATGCCCATGTTGATGACACAGTCCACAGCTCTGCTTTTGTTGAATCTCCCTCAAGTCAGAATTTGGCCTTTGGCTTCCCAGTTTTCGCCGGACTCCATCCATCTCATTCTGTATCCTAAACTTCACAGGTCGACCTTTAGCCCGCAATAGGTCTGGGTCAAGCACCCACTTTGGACCTTCCACATCTCTCCACAATGACTTTGACTTTGGCACCACAAATTAGTGTGAGTAGGTGCGAATGAAGTTCTCCAAACTATAACATGAGTCAATATATATACTTACATCTTGCCCCAAGTACTGAAGAACTGTAATTGCATGTAAACAAGGGATCTTTCGATTTTGCCACTTTCCACAACCACATGTTCTGGCCAATATGTTTATTTCATGTCTATGGTGTCCCCCTCCAGAGCTATGGATGTTGTACGCAATCGTTACTTGATATATACCATGGACATTATTAAACGACCTAACTTGATGTGTTTTAGATTTTTTCAGATTTGCATCATAGATTTCTAAGGCATATTTACTCCACACCTTACCCTCTAAGAGATCATGAGTAATTTTTTTGTGTCGATCATGGAAATACACAACAAGTTTGCCCTAAGTGAATTCAACCATTGCAACAATGGGCAGGCCACGGGCACCTTTGAGTACTCCATTGAAGCACTCCGAGACATTGGTTGTCATAGCCCCATAACAGTATCCACCATCATGTAGCTAGGTCCACATCTATAGATCCGCTGTCATTAGATATGTGTATGGCATGATGGATGAGTCAGGTTCACTTACCTGTTGTTCGGTGGCTGATTTCTTCCTAAGGGCTTCGATCTCGGCTTCCTTGATAGGTTGCATGTACAAGTCAAATTTAGCTTCCTGAGTAGCATACCCCACTTTCAAGGCCAATGACTTTAAAGTGGCATCCTAAAAATCCGTGTTGAAGTTGCTAGTAACATGTCGAAGGCAATATCTGTGAAATACTCGTACTTTTCCATCATCACCTCTAGGCTAGTTTACAATTGCGTTTCAAATACCCTTATATCAGTCAGAAATTATGCAAATGTCCTTATTTGTTATCACATCCCCCAGTGAAATCCTCAAGCATTCTAAAAACTACCTCTAACTAGGCTTAACTCTTTGTCTACAACAGCAAAGGCGAGAGGCAAAACCTTGTTGTTGGCATTGGTGGCCATTGCAATCATCAATACCCCTCGATATTTACCATACAAATGGGTCCCATCAATACTAGTCACTGGTTTACAATGTCTGAATCCTTCAATGCACAGAGCGAAAGCTCAAAATACATAGCACAATATTGTATCACCGAACTCCTCCCTCGGTTCAGTGAGATACTAGTACCGGGTGCTAGTTTCTTGATCCAAGTATGCCAACAACAACTTTTTCAACCTTTCGTAAGACTTTTCCCAATCGCCAAATATCTTTGCAATAGCCTTTTGTTTCGCATCCCATATCTTATAGTAAGAAAGCTTATGTTCATAATATTTCGCTTTGATGAAATCTTTAAGGTGACCAATTGTTGCCACGTGATTTTCTTGCAACGTTGGAACAAATTCTGCTGCAAGAAAATTACAATCCATCATTCTACCATCAAGAGCCATGCCAAGAGTCATACAACTGTGAGGACTCCCATAAGATGTGACCATCCATATTCCTAGTTTAAGCTTCATAATTGCCCCAACGTACCACTTACATGACTCATCTATGCATTTCACATACAGTCTACTTTTGGTCGACCTACTACTTATCAAGTTTTTGTTATGCTTTGCCGCATCAATTGTTAATGCACATTTCACCCTTTACAAAAATTTATGTCTGCATTCCAAGAAGAAGCAAATGCTTGCTCATTAACTTCAAGATTAACCATATTTTCCCAAGTATTTGCATAAAATGATGAGGCAGGAGGTTCATAAACGGGGGTCATATTTGTAACATGCTGAACTCTAACAGTAGCGTCCGCATCATCTTCATCACATTCATCCATGTCATCAACAAGAGCATTGAGAGTAATTTCATGGTCATCAACATTCTTGTCAAAGTCACCTCGCTCAATCCTCTCTTCGTACTCATCTCTATCGTTAAGATCTTCCCCAACACAATGTTCGTCTTCATCTTCAACTACTGGAAGTGTAGAGGATTCACCTCGATGTGTACAAAATTGCTCTTCATTTCTATTGCCAGGTTCGCTCTCAACTGTTGTTGGTGTCTTTTGAAAATGGGGTGTATAGCCTCCCAATGTGGTGCATTGATTATCGAGGACTGCAAATTGTAGAGATGTAGTTGTTTGTAAAATATCCCCTATGCCGACTTCTGCACGCAACTCCAAAGTGACATACAACTCAAAATTTGCTACTTGTTTCTATTGACACATCTTGTTAAACATGATCTTCACATGTTTGTCTTCTGTTATCGCTACATATCTGTAATTAATGCATTGATTAAGGACTTCATGTGGAGAACGAAAAATAATATGTATGTCATGCAAAGCAGGGTTCAGTTGCAACTCTTTCATAATTTTTATCTTCAAATCATTCAGGATCTTTAACTTACGACGTATCATCATATAACAGCACTGGATACTCGAACCTTCAAATGGAAATCCGTCATAGGGGTTGGCAATGTTAAGGGGTCCACCGTAGTATATATTTATATAGATCACTATCAACCTATAGATCATCAAGTGCAATTGTGTTAGTGACAAATTTATAACTCTCAATCACAAAACTTTGCTTATACTCACCTAAAGTCACATACAAAAATAGTGATTACCAATTTCATATTCTTTTAAAATTCCAAATTATTCTACGTATCAAACTTAAATATTATACCAACCAGTTATCCATTGAAATCTCTGTTACAAATCTTAAACAAATATATCTTCAAATAATTTATGCTAAAAAGACTACAAATACTATCTTAGGTATCAAACTCATAATCCATTTCATACCCATGATAAAGACCCAAAAGTACAAAATATTCCTAACAATTGATCACAATATCTAGTACTAAATATTCTCAATAATTAATCCCAATATTATTTTTTTTTAAAAAACCTAGCATATTATTAATCACAATATTTACACTAACAAAAAAAATATTCCCAATATGTTGTAATAACATTATTAATCACAATATTTGGTACTAAATATTCCCCCAATTATTTTCCCCAATAATTTAATCACAATATTAATTTAAAAAAAAAAAAAAAACTTGGCAAATAATTTAATCACAATATTAATTTAAAAAAAAAAACTTAGCAAATAATTTAATCACAATATTTTTTTTTTTTTTAAAAAACTTAGCAAATAATTTAATCACAATATTTACACTAACAAAAAATAAACAAATATTCCCAACAATATTAATTTTTTTTTTAAAAAACTTAGCAAATAATTTAATCACAATATGTAACACTAATAAAAAATAAACAAATATTCCCAATAATTAATCACAATATTTTTTTTTTAAACTTAGCAAATAATTTAATCACAATACGTAAAACTAACAAAAAATAAACAAATATTCCCAATAATTAATCACAATATATATATTTTTTTAAAAAGCTTAGCAAATAATTTACTCACAATATTTACACTAACAAAAAAAAAACAAATATTACCAATAATTAATCATAATATTAATTTCAAAAAAACTAGCAATTAATCACAATATACTAACAAATAAACTAATCACAATATACTAACAAATAAATTAATCACAATATTTTCACTAACAAACAAAAAAAAAATTTACCTAATACTTTTTAATTGTTTCTTAAAAAAAAAAAAAAACCTAGCAAATAATTATAATAACTAACAAAAAAATATTTTCAATATTGTATTACCTAGGAGAGATTGTTGTTAATGTGACAAATTGTATGAGATATGAGGAATGTGAGTGTGAACTTGAGGGTGACAAATTGTGTGAGATTTGAGAATGTAAGTGTGAGCTCGAGAATGGCACCAAAGAGCTGAAGAATGAGAGAGCACATCTGTGAGCCGGGTAAAGGGGGGGAAAAAGGTCCCAGTTAGGACCCACATGACACGTGGATGGTCTGGGGACCATTCACAAAAATCGAGTCCAGTAAACTTGATTTCTAAAAGCAAATAACTCGAATGTACTGGACTCGAGTTATGTCCACGTGCCCGAAATGCGGTGGTGACCTAAAATCGAGTCCAGTAGACTCGATTTCCTTTAAAATGAGCACGTGACCTAAGGGACAGACATGGAAATCGAGTCCAAGGGACTCAATTTTTCTTACCCAAAATCGAGTTCAATAAACTCGATTTTTGTGTCTACGTGGACTCCTTGTCCAGCTCAGACGGTGCTACGATGGAGAAATCGAGCACACTGCACCTGATTTATAATGCGAAAGTCGAGTCCATTGGACTCGAATTGTTAGAAATGAAATTAGTTAGAAACGAAATTAGTTTGAAATCTTGACTGACTAATAATATTGTTTGAATTTTTTTTTTAAATTAAAAAACGCCCCTGAAGCCCAACCAAGCCCCTTTTTCTAGCAAAACGGTGCGTTGCGTATGAGGCGCTGAGATTTCTGTGTAACAAAACCCCTCTTATGGATAAACCCTAGCAACTCACTGACTCGAATCACACATACACACAAAATCCCTTTGTTTCAGATTAAAAAATTGACAGAGAGAGATGGATATTGATGGGGTTAACGAAGAAGAAAATTCAAGGCGAGTCCAGGTACGGTTCGTGACGAAGCTCAAACCACCTATGACAGCTCCTCCTTTGCCAATTGCTATCCCTAGTAACCTCACAAGATTAGGGCTTTCCACTCTTGTCAACAATCTCATCCAAAATGGAAATCCTGATTGGAATACTCAGCCCTTTGATTTTCTCATCGACGGCGAACTCGTCCGGATGTCCCTCGACAAGTTCCTTCTTGCCAAATCCATTTCTGCGGTAACTTCACTTTATTTATTCATTTATTTAATTTCCTTTCTTTTTAGAAACTAACAACTTGATTTTGATTTTCGGTTTATTATTACAGGAAAAGATATTGGAAATTGAATACATAAAGGCTGTGGCCCCAAGGAAAGAAGAAGAACCTTCATTGCATGATGATTGGGTTAGCTCGGTCGATGGTTCAGATCCCAGGTATGCATTGGTAGTAAAAAGGGACATGTCAATTAAGGATATAATAGAGAAATATGACTTCTGATAGAAAAAAAAAAAAAAAAATAGTACATGTGGCTGACCTTTGTTGGGATTGAAGTTTAGTTGTTAAAGTTGTTGTTCATGGGTACTCCATACATATTTATTAGATTACGAGATGCTTATATAACGGAAATCACAAAACATTCTCCATGTTTATTAGGAAGGTAACTAAGAATATGGCTTAGGATAAAATAGAATGGTGGAAAAGAATACATGCGGCTGTTGATTTTGAAATTTTGGCACTAAAGGCTTGGTTGTTATTGTTCATGGGTAGTCTGGCAATCATTATTAGATAATGGAAAGTGCAAAACACTTGAATATAGTGTAGAATGTATATAAGAATAATAAAGGTGGCATCCTTGTTGCAAATGTTGTGGAGCTTTGTTTTTAGATTCTTATGGATTTAGTGGGTGTGACTTATTGGAAAAGGTCATTGACCTCTTGTTTGGATGGAGAAATTGGGTTGGTAAGCATTCGTTGGAAGTTTGGAACAGGGTCCCCTTTATATTTGAATTTGACATGGATATTATGGATGGAATGAAATTTTCATATGTTTGAGGAAGCGGAAAGTGCATGGACTCAATTGATATCAATGTTTACTAGTTCTTTATTTGATTGGTCTTGCACATGAGGTTTCACTAATAGAAACTCCATTGCAGAGTTTATAGAGTTGTTGCCTTTCTGTATATAATACTTTTTCATTTTTATTCTTTAGAATTGTTTGTGTTCATTATACATGAAGTAGTCTCTTGTCAATAAATTTTTTCTCTACTTATTGAAAACAATCCTTCTTGCAAATGTTAACCAGAATTGCTTTACTGCCAATAATTTTATAGAGTAGAATCTTCATTTGTTCAATAACACATTGCATCAAGTCATGGTGCAGTAGTTATGACTTTATTACAAGATATATTGTCTTCATTTTATGTTAATATTCCATATAGCTCTTTTTTTTTTTTTTTTTTAAATTACGAATAAGAAGCAGAAAAAAGAAAACCTTAGTTTTGACTTTTGAATACTGCACTAATTTACTGTTTGCAGGTTCATTGTGACAGGGTGCTATGACAGTTTGGCAAGGTAATTATCCAAATAAAATTTTGTTACTGTTTTTTGTAAGTAAGAATTTTTTGTTATATTTTTCCCCTGAGGTAAAATTCCTTGCTTTTTTATGGTTATTTAAAAGCTGATTAGTTTCCCCATTGTTATGAAGTTAAAATATGCAAAATATTGACTTTTATCTTCCTTAAGGGTATGGAAAGCTGCTGGAGAGTGTACGCATATATTGGAAGGACATAGTGACGTTGTTGCTTCTGTTAGTGTCATCAACCGAAAAGGTATAAGATACAGTGATTGATAATCTCTAAAGTGCTTCTTCAAATGTCAAAATTAACTGTTGCATCTGAACTTGGGACCTCTCTGGCCTGAATTTTGTTTAAAACTTTGTATGTTTGAAGCAATTTAGTAAAAATATTATACTTTTTTTTTCATGCTACTTGGTTTCTGCAGTTATCATTTTCATCTACTCTTTCATCGCCAATATCTGCTTCTTTCCAATTGTCAAGCCTTTCAGTGGCTACTTCTTTGCACTATCATTTTTTAAGTTGTTTTGTATATACAGGTGTAGAAGGTATTACTGTGGCCACTGCTTCTAAGGATTGCACCCTGAGACTGTGGAAGGTAATTGGAAAAAGCCAATGAGCCTTAATTCAAATTGTACTTTCTCCTCCCATTATTCTGGGATGGGAGGGGAGGGTGAGGTCTTGGGTTCAAATCTCACTGGGTGTGTGTGTAACTTACCGATAAATAAACAAATAAATTTAAAGAAAAAAAAAAAAAAACAACTGGAAGTTTGATGTCCTGACTAATTAATATTTTCCCTTTACTGTGAAAGTTTGATACAGAGGATTCTATAAATGACCCTATCAGAATCAGGGCATTTAAAATTTTGCGTGGACATACAAAATCTGTACAATGTGTTGCAGCACAGAATACTGGAGATATGGTGCGATCCATTTTCTTTTCTAGTTATATTTATTGGTATTTCAATACTTACAAAAAAATATTGATATATATGTTGGCAAGATGAGGTTTAAAGTTAAGCTAATAATTTCCTCTTTTTTTCGTTATTGGGACCGGTGGGATGTTTCCATATGCTTAGGTTTGTTCAGGTTCTTGGGATAGCATGATCAAGTTATGGCAGACAAATGACTCACAAAGTGATGGTGATCTGGTGTCAATTAAGAAGAGAAAAGGGAATGATCAAGTTGATGAATCTCAATTGGAGGTATGGATGTTTCATGCTCATGCGCCCTTTGCGGTATTAAAATATGTTTGAATATCTGATTTAAAGCATAAAATATTTGATGTGATTCTGTTCGCAAAACAAAAAATGACATGATGGGGAAGGTAATACTTAAGTTTAGATGTTAGAAAGGGTCTGATGCTTCATTAAGGAGATGTCGCTTAATCATTGAAAGGCTAGTATTTTCATTGATGCAGTTGTAAAGAAACTATTTCTTGTGGAAAACTGTAGAACATTCTTACATGTTGAACTCTGATTATAATTTCATTCATTATTTTGTTTGTTTGCCCTTTTGTTCTTTTTAATAGTCTTTTCATAAATATGTTTTGAGCTTAAGACGTTACCCCCCAATTATATGTTTTGTGGAAAGTAATTTTTGTCATCATTATGTTTTAGGGGGAGGCTGTGTCTACACTTGTAGGCCATACACAATGCGTATCTTCTGTGGTATGGCCACAGCAGGAAACAGTATATTCTGCATCATGGGATCATTCTGTTAGATTATGGGATGCCGAGACAGGCAAAAATTCGTTGGACATAGTAAGTGCAAATATCCTTCAGTTGTCTCTGTCTATCTGTCTCTGTTTGTTTAATTGTTTTAGGCAATTTATCACAAAGGTTAAAAACAAAGTTGCTAGTTTATCTGTGGTGGGAATGAGAGGGCGTGTGTTTGGTTATCAAAATTTCTTGAAGTGGGCTTATATTGAACATCTTAAGTCCATGCTGATTGAAATCACTGACTACTAAGCAAAATGATAATCCAGAATACTATGCAAGATGATTCAATACTATTTTTTAAATTGCCTATTTTATGTTTCTCCAATTTGAATTCTTCCTTTATTTGTTCTTAAATTCGTTTTCTGGAAAAAGCAAAGCATGTTGTCTCTTAGCATTAGATGCATGTCACAAGCTATAACAGCAACATGTTTATTTTCCTAGACTTACTTTCTGTTCAGAATTGGATTAGGCCACTCACATCCAAGTTTAGTTTATAACTCTCTCCTCCATGGACAGTTCTGCACGAAAGTCCTCAACTGCCTTGATGTTGGAGGTGAAAGTTCTGCTCTCATTGCAGCTGGTGGTTCTGATCCCATTCTTAGGATATGGGATCCTCGTAAACCAGGTCTGTCAAGCTAGTGAAGTGTCATTGGCTCTCACTCTTTCTCTTTCTAACACACGCATATTTGCATCTGACTTGAATTTATAAATTTTGAAGGAACTTCTGCTCCGGTCTTTCAGTTCTCATCTCACACTTCTTGGATTTCGGCTTGCAAGTGGCATGACAAATCTTGGTTTCATTTAGTTTCTTCATCATATGATGGGAAAGTTATGTTATGGGATCTAAGAACTGCGGTATTAAATTCTCCCTGCTTCTAGTATTTATCTGTAATTCACGTGCACAGCCTATTTTTAGGAAAAATGTTTTACTGAACAACATTTTGTCATGTTGCAGTGGCCTCTAGCTGTCATTGAGTCACACAAGGACAAGGTATAAATTTAGCCTCTCTGTTTCATCTTTTCTTTAATGCAAACATTCTAATGTTTTTGTTAAAAGAAATGTTAACAAGCACCGGGCAGTTCTTGTTAAGGTTTCATTTTTTGTGTTTTACTTAAAAAAAGGAAAAAAGTTGTCAAAAAATGGTCAAAAAAGGTAAAAGAAAATTGCCAAAAATTGAAAAACTACCAAAAGTTGAAAAAGTCACCCAAAAATTTACCTAAAGCATGTAAGGTCCCTGTTAACACAACCCTTTTGTTAATATGGTGGTCTCTTTTGTTAATTCAGGTACTATGTGCTGACTGGTGGAAAGGTGACAGCGTAATTAGTGGTGGTGCTGACTCAAAGCTCTGCATTTCTTCTGGAATTTCTGTGCTGTGAGGTATAAGCTCTTATACACACCGCAATAATTGAATTATGGACTTAAAATTGTAAAAGCCATTCTTTTCCAAGCCTGTGTATTCTGATACTGTCTGTTCTCTCCACTCTTCACACCATCCTCTTCCAGTGTCAGTCTCATCTCAACTGTAGCGATAATCTGATGTGGTCCAGTCAGCGCAAAGTTCAGTACTTGCATTAAAAGGGAAAGAAAAAAAAAATCGAGAGGAATTTAATCAATCACCAAGAGTATGAAGCACATGGATAAACCAGAGAGCATAGGGTTGCCCAGGGTTAAAGAGGCAAGGCTTTATATGTACCATATAAATTTAGACTGAATATTTTAACTTTATTATTTTGAATTTCCGTTAAGGTGGCAAAATTTGATTTTTTAGACTTACCCACATTTTTGTTGTGACCACTGACCAGAGTGGTATGTAAGGTTTAGTACCGGAAAAATGAGTTTCAGTTGCCTTCGGGCAGTTTCATTTGCTACCTTCCTTTGGGTACTGCACTTTAGGTACCGCTGATTATGAATGCAAATTTTTGCTGTTGCCTTCGGGTTTACATCCGGTGCCTCTTAGGTGCAAATTGTCGAGACGTTCAAATTGACAGTACTCGAGGATTTACTAATGTTGGGGCTTAACTATTTTTGAACTATTTGTTTACGTTTGTTGCTTGAGCCGTTAGTATTACTAGAGTTTGGGAAGTTTTTCCTCCAACCAATGGTTAAACGTTGATGAATCAGAAGTTCACGTGAAACTTAAAATAGAAAATAAAGTTATCAGATCATGGTAAATGGAAAGCTGAAACTTTACTTGGTTGACTGTTTCCTTAGAGTAACCATCAACGAGAATAACTCTCTAAAGATAATTTTTGCTGCTTAAAATGAGTACGATCTTGAACAAAAATCAATCACCTGTCTCCTCGCTCATTGAACAAAACTCTCCATTAAAATTATTATTATTATTATTATATTATTATTATTATTTATGTGATATGGACATGAGAGAGTTTACACAAATTACATTTTTTATCATGTTATTTTTTCTTTTCAATTAAACAAAAGAATTTTCTACCTCTCTACTTTTTCATTCTTTTAACTAAACACTAATGAGCGAAAACTAAAGTCTTGTCTAATAACCATTTTTGTTTTTTGCTTTTTTGTTTTCAGAAACCTGTTTTTAGTAATAGAAATAAAAAATAGTTTTTTTCTATTTTCAAAGTCAAAAGATTAATGCAAATATTTTGGTTTTATTTCTTGTTGCCACCAAGATTTGAAGCTTGGACTTCACCCAAGTGCATAACTACACTTGTTTTCTTTGTGTTTTCAAGCTCCCTGGGAAACTGAAATAAAAACACACCTATTTGCTTGTTTTTAGTTTCCTTTGTAAATTTAAGCGTGGAAGCAGTTTTTTTTTTCCCTATTTGTTTTCAATTACCAAACAAGTTTTCAAGTCTAGAAAATAGAAAATAGTTTTTGAAAATAAAAATCTAAGAAAAAAATAGTTACCAAATTGTGGGGGTAAAAAATACAATGCTACAATAACTGGCTTTGAATTCAGATCAACACAACTAGGGCTTGTTTGGTTTGCAATTTCAAATTCACATTTTTACATTTTAAACAATATTACACATATTTTCACCCATTTTTCATTCACACATATTTCAAAAAAACTATAAAAATCTCATCTCCAACTACAAAACTCTGATCTCAAACTACTCTACCAAACACCCCCTCTCTAATTTCTTGAGAATGGGGGATGAAAATCCACAAGGGGAAGATCACAAAGATAATTGGCAACAAATATGACTAAATTAAGGCCTTATATGCGTAGAAACCATATTCTTGAGGTACAAATAGAGGTTTTAAAAGATAAATACAAGTGAAGACTCTTCTCACATTCTCTCTCCTATTGCTACTTTGATTTTTTCTGGTCCTGTTACTCTCCTCCTTCTTTTATAGTCATCCTTCTCTTTCTCTAGTTGTCCTGCTCTTAGTTGGATTTAGGGTGTTACTTGTCACATCAACACATTTTTCTGCTATTTCCGGATCATTAAGATAGACTCTTGTGGGTGTTTCCATTGTTCAGGATAGTCATTCAACATTCAATGTGGCATGTGGCTGACATAGGTGAGGAAAGCCTTTATGCGGAGGTGACTGTTACATTGGGTTTTGCACTTTTTTCGACATGTTATTTGGGAAAGTAGGTGAATAAAGAGTGTCTTCAGCTTAAAGAATGACTGCTTCTCAACTAGGCCATGTTTCCTCGAGAAGATGGGTTTCACAGATTACCTTTGTTGTGGGCCCCAGTGGTCTCTTCTCAACGAGAGGCCTCTTGATCCCTCATCGGTTGTTAGGTTGGGCCTATTCCGTGGATGGGGTTTCTTGGGACTTCCTTTTCGGGCTAAGGTCTTCGGGGCAGATTTAGGTCCACTCCCCATGCACAAACATACCTTAAATCTTTTTTATCCCCTCACTATTTTATATCACACACACACACTTTTCCATCCCAACCAAACAAAGCCTAAAGTGTTGGTCAATTATGATGGGTGGACAATTTTCTCCATAACAATTAAAATTTGAAAACTATTATTACTTTAAGGATTTATATTTGAAAAAAAAAAAATCAAAATTTCAATGACTATTTATGTAATTGATAAGGTTTTGCTACATACATGGTTATGTGGCAGCAAAAGGAAAGCAATATGTATCTAAAGATCATGTGCAATGCACATATTATTAGCTAGAACCTTAGATACTTGTCCATTTCATTTGGCTGTCACATAAACCATCACAGTAACAAAGTTTTACACTTTTCTAGTTAGATAAGAATTAAGTGCCCGTTTGTTTCAACTTTCTCAACCCAAAAAGCCCGTTTTGAAACTATAAATAGAAAAAGCCCATTTGGTTAGGTATAAAAAGCAACTTTTTGAAAAAAAAAAAGTTGCATTTTGGGCTTGTGAAGAGAACACGTATTCGCAAAACGGAGCTTTGAGCTGCATTTTGGAAAAGCCCGTGTGCGTTGATTTATATATTCGTTAGACTCTGTGGGCAATTACTAAATTACCTTTCAACAAATCAGAAGATGGTCTCAGTTCTCACGCTAGATTCCTCATTCCTCTCATCTCATTTCTTTGCTCTGCCCTTTGCCTTGAAGATTTTTGGGGTTACGAAGAGAGAGAGGTATTGAAGATTTTTGGTAAAATTAAAAGAGATATTACCTTAGGTGAATCTTCTTGATCTGAATCTTCCCGATCTAAATCATCCCGTTTGTAAGTGGTTGAATTTAGAGAGGAAAAAAAAAGAATAAAGAAGATCAATGTGAAGAAGTGCGTAGGTGTTACAGACGAACTGCTAAGAGAAAAGGGAGAGAAGAAAAAAAAAAAAAAGAAGAGGAAAAGCTGGGTGTTACAGACGAAGTGTTAAGAGAAAAGGGAGAAGAGGAAGAGCTGGGTGTTACAGATGACGTGCTAAGAAAAAAAAAAAAAAAAGCTTTGTGGAACGTTTTGGAGATTGAAGGAAGTGGTAGGGAAAAAATGAGGAAAGAAAAAAAAGAAAAAAGAAAAAGACTAAGGGTATGAGTGTGGAGGAGAAATAAAGAGGGAAAAAAAAAAAGGAAAAAATAAGGAAATATGGTACGTGGAGGAGAAAAAACAGAGGAAGAAAAAAAGAGAAAAAAAAAAGGAAAAAAAGAAGGAAATACTATCACAATAAATATTAAGTGGTAGGTTATTATTAACTAATATTGGTGAAAAAAAAAATTTAGAAAGAGAAAAAAATAATTTTAATAGTACGTTCAAATTAAAATCAATATTAATTATTGCAATACTTTCACAATAAATCTTAAGTGGTAGATTATTATTAGCTAATATTGGTGCGAAAAAAACAATTTTTTTATAAAGAGAAAAATTGATTTAAGTATTATGAAGTAGTTGATTTAAGCATGAAACAAACTCCTTTATATTTACATTTTCCATTTTGGTAATTTACCACTCAAACCACCACTTTTATAAGTGCTAGCCAAACACTCAGTTTTTTTAAAAAGTATTTTTTAATAGCTTTTACCAAATACTCAGTTTTTTCAAAAAGCATTTTTTCACATTGCACTTTTTGAAAACCTCACTTTTTTAAAAAACCCAGTTTTAAAAAGGTGAACCAAACTCGTCCTAAAGATAATAGCCAAAAAAAGCTCAGGCAAAAAGTAGCCAAAGCATAAATTTTGTATTGGCTATTTTCCTTCTTCTTTTTTAATTATTTTTTATTTTATTTTTCAGTGAACAAAGGATGAATTTGTGGAGTACTTACCATCTGTATGTGGTGTGCCAAAAATCTTGAAGCCAATAATTGGGTGATGGTATAGTTCTTTTAGAGTGTATAAGTGTAGCATCTTATTTTTTCTTTCACCCTATAGTTAAATAAGCCTTACAATATTTCTCTAATTGAACAATTACAATTTATGCCCATGCTTTGGCATATTGGTCTATCTAAACATTGATGATAGCTTTTATTTTAGGAACATACACAATGGTGCCACTTTCCTTGGGGAATTCTATAGCTGTTATTATTATATATAGTAAGTGCAACTCTCACTCCCAGATCTTATAATACATTGATCTCTCTCTCTCTCTCTCTCTATACATACATATATATATATATATATATATATATATATATATATTGAGAAGATACATTAATTTATATGTAGTTAAACTTTAGGGATTGAATATGTTTATTCGATTGGTAATTCTTATTTAATTGGGATCCCCTGCTTCATAGGATGATGCAATGCACATGAAAAAGAAAATTGGTTGTTGTGCATATACAATTAGATTCGGAATGGGTTTTTAATGATGCAATAATTATATACGTTGATGCTTTAGAATTTTCATGGTTGAAGACTTATTTTTCACCAATCTATTTTGTTTTTAGCATTCTTTGAACTTATTATTTTACATTTTACTTTTCCATGAATTCTAATTGACGTTTTTATGTAATGCCTTGATTTCTATGAATTCACTATTTTTTTTTTCTTTCTCTGTGTCTTAGGAGAGCTGGGAGGTTTGCTATAGATGATGATAGCAAAAAAACTATTTACTCAAAATTCATGAGTTAGTCTGGTTTGCACCAAGGCATTGGTATTTGTTCTTTTATAACCATTTTAGGAGGAATATGAGATTAGGAAGGGGATCAGGGGATAAAAGAAGGGCAAGGGAAGTTTAGAAAATTGTGTATATATGAAATATGTGGTTACAAGCTTACTGCTTTCAATGAAATATATTACCCCTTCTCTTTAATGTGTCCCATCCTTAATGTAAGTTCATATAATGTGTCAACTATCGAATGCTTAAAGTCATATCCCTATGAATGGATATTGAAATGCTTAATGGTGGCTTCATCTTTGTCTTCTCAAAAGAAAGAAGAAAAAAAAAAAAAAGAGAAAAAGGTTTTTTTTTTTTTTTTTGGGGGGGGGGGGGGTGGGTTTAGTTTTTGTGTGAGGACTATACAATCAGTGAAATTTCATAAATTTTTCCTATTTAGGAAAAATAATGTGAAACAAAATAAACTAAAAATAAATCAAAATTACAATGAGAAGATTAATGTATATTCCCACAACAATTTAAAGTATTGTGTCACAAATTTTTTGTCTATATTCTTACCTTTGGACTTCTTTTTTTTTAACTCCCGTAGAAAAGAATTGGATACAAGGATCCTTAACTCTAAACTAGCTTCTATTCTTGTTTATTTATTTATTTATTTTATAAAGGTTAATAATTTTCAATTATCATAATTTAGGATTTTGAGTTCATTTTAGCTGGCTCCTCACCCAAAAATTTTAAAAAAAAAAATCCTTTATTTTTTAAATCACTTTTAGCAAATAAACAGTTAGTAAAGCTCACAACAAATATTTCAAGTTTCTACATCGATCCATTAACTTCTTCATACTAGCTTTTGTAAATATTTTCACATGTAATTTTCATAATAGCATTTTCATTCTATGTAAATTTATAAGATTTGCGTAGTGGATCTTTTTTTCCACTTAAAGGTTAATACTGAATTATTGCATCATCTTCCAATCATTAAAACATTGATTACTACATCAACAAAATTGCAAAAAACAGATGGTAATTATTGAATACTAGCCTTTGAGCACGTGTGCAGCCTTTGAGCACGCACTTGCACACGTGCTCAAAGGCTCTTCTATTTTTATTTTTTTTGAAAGATTATAACTCTAAAATAAAATCCTCTTCGCATAGTTTGCAAATGGATAAACAAACGAGTAAATCTCAAATTAAAATGAATAAAAAATTATGACACTAAATTTAATAAAAAAAAAAAAAAAAAAGAGCCTCATCTAATGGGATTGAGACAGTCATCAAAATAATAATAATAATAATAAAATTGCATATTTTTGTGGGATTCCATTATCAATGCCTAAATTATATAAGGTGAATTTCTTTTGTGATCCTGTATATCTTTATTGATTTGGAAATGAGGGCTAAAATAAACAATTTCTATCGTTTTGTCTGAACCGCATTGAATATCCTATCCTATTTCCTACATATTATTTCATGACTGTCAACAACAACAGTCATTTTCTTTAGTAAAAAAAAAAAAAAAAAAGCACAGGTGTTTAGTGTGGAAAAAATCCCACTACTTTTTGTCAGAACCATACTGCATTGCATATTTTTATTGCAAAGAGAATCACTCACAATGGCAGTAGTCTGTAGTCTGATGATGCGGCTCTACTGGGCTGGACTTGTACTAAAATAGCCGAACCCTCTGCTTCCGTACATCCTATATGGCAACACGGCCATTATTCTTTATGTTTTTTCTTTGGTTGTCTTTTCTGTTGCTTCCCTTTTAACATCAACGAATGCACGAAATTCAAACTAGTTCAAACTGATTATTTTTATTAATATGAGATATTATTGAGGTTAATTTTTATTTTATTTTTTATGATTCAAAAGTTGAGATTAATTCTAATATTTTTAATTTTTAAGCTTCAACTCCCAAAAGATAATTGCACGGATCTCAATTTATTAAACTAGATGTGAAATACTGTTTATGTGGCATAATTTTCACATGTTTAAATTTTTTTTATTAATTAACTAAATACTCTAAGAATCAAGATTGGTTTAATTCTTTTGGTCTAGGTTGTTGCCCTCCCAATGTGTATACTGTTTAGTTACGTAGAAAGTGAAATTATCTATTTTGTGTCTTTATAATATTCTTTTTGTTAAATATAAATTTCAATTCATCCAAAAAAAAAAAAAAATGAAACACTGTTGAAAATCAACAAAAATAACTCATCAAATCAACCTAAGAAAAAGGATTGTATTTTTATTTCATTCTAAATATGAAGAGTCTATTTTACTACTAATATATTATTTATTGATTTGAAAGAGTACAAAGTATCGCCTCATTTGAAATTTTAAGTGATGTGACATTTTTTTAAAATACTAAATATTTTTAACACACACATAATGAGAGAGTAAAAGGTCTTAAAGAAACTTACAATGGTGTATATCCAAAATGGCCTAAATGATGTGACACTTGATACACTTTTAAATTTGTAATGTTTAATTAGAACAATCAAAATAAATTTATTTCAAATGAAGAGAATCCTTATATATTGAGATCAAATAATGTTATGTCAACCGTGTAGTGATTGTTAAGATTGGCATTTGGCTCTTTTCAACTACCTCTTAATGAAACCATTTTCCCATTATTGATTAATCTACCTCTACCAAATATGGAAGAAACCAAATTTCAAAGTTCAAAGGTAGTGATGACAATATTTTTGACATGATTCATGAATACGATATGAGTTTTTGAGAGTTAAAGTTTATTATTAAGCGGTTGTGTCAGATATGATAAAAAAAAAAATGTCAATTGCAAGTTAATTTGCTTAACATGCATTTGATACAATAAGATATGATTATTCATTCGTGTTGACACAAAATAACCTATTTTAACATGAATCATTTAAGCTGTAGAATAATCATATATTTATTTTATTTTAGCTTAATCTATTACCTTTTAGATTGTATGTTTTAAGTATTTGATGTTATTATGAACTTCTAGATTGCATGCTTTATAAGTACTTTGATGTTATATTTTGACCTTTTAAATTTTTTTCTTTATAGGTATTTTGATGTTATGATTTTGTATGTAATTAGTTGTTTATTTAAATTTAAAAAAATATTAATAAGGTCATATAGGTTGAAATGTGTCATGTTTGAAGCGGGTAAAATGGTTTGTAATTGGGTTACATAGCTTGTTTTATATTAAAAAGGAATCCTTTTACAAAAGGATCAGATAAAAATGGATTTGAACCACTTGCAAGAATGATTTTTAAAATGAGTAATGTTGTATATGTGTCAACTCAACACGACATGTTTATTAACCATGTCAATTGATTGTGTCTTAATAAACATGTCATGTTTGTGCCAATTTATTTAGCTAGATGCCCTTTGTCTCAACATAACACAATGCAAATAAGACAAGCCAACATGAAATGAAACCCCTATATGCTTTGTGATGGATTTTTTGAGATACTTTTGCGCTTGTTATTGTGTTCACATAAATAGAGACAAACTTAAAAACCGAAGGTGATAAAAAGTTGAGTTCTTCTAATAAAAGTTTTTTTTTTTTTAAATAAAATAAAATAAAAGTTGTGAGTTCTTAAAAAAGGATTTGCCCTACCTTTTCTTTTTACTCTTCAGTATTTTCCTTTCTACCCAAGTAATTGAACAAAGGAACTATCTGCTTTTGACTTCACTTCCTAATCAATTAAGCATAATATTAATCCATTAACCACACACGCGCGCGCGCACACACACACATATATTGATGGGATTAAACATATATTTTGGGATGTAATAGTTGAAACCCCCCCCCCCCCCCCCACACACACACACACTCACACTCACACACACTCACACACAAACATATATCTTGATGGGTTAAACATATATTTTTGGATGTATTTAGTTGAATAAATATACAAGTCATTAAAAAGTAGCTTATAATGGGCCGTGAAATGAATGTCTCAGTAACAAAGTTGGGTTTGAAACAAAACACATACACACATAAAATGGGATTAAACACATATTTTTGGATATATTTAGTTGAATAAAATATACAAGTCATTAAGTAGCTCATAATGAGCCGTGAAGTGAATGTTTCGGTAACAAAGTTGGGTTCAAATCAAAAAAGATTGAAACATAAGTATCAAAATCAATTAATGATTGATATACATACCTTTTTTTATGATTATTTTCCTAAATAAGTGAATAGTAAGCCATACAATTCTAGGCATAGGAGGAATAAAATGAGGTTAAAGCTAATTTGAGGCAAACACACAAATGAAGTAGCTTATAATGGATCGTGAAATGAATGTCTCAGTAACAAAGTTGGGTTTGAAACAAAAGACACACACATACGATGGGATTAAACATATATTTTTGGATGTATTTAGTTGAATAAAATATACAAGTCAATCAGTAGCTTATACTGAGCCGTAAAATGAATGTTTTGGTAACAAAGTTGGGTTTGAAACATAAGTATCAAAATCAATGAATGATTGATATACATACCTTTTATTTATGATTATTTTCCTAAATAAAGTGAATAGTAAGCCATACACTTCTAGGCATAGGAGGAATAAAATTAGGTTAAAGTTAATTTGAGGCAAACACATAAATGAAGAAGCAGAAGTGCAAAATTAAGGATTAATTAAACAATTTTGACTAATAGGGCCAACCTATTGGATATATATATATTGATTTGGAATAGGGAAGCGGAAACCTAGACTCAATGTTTAGCGGAATGGAATAAGGACTTACTCCAACTCCAAAACTGCATACGGCAATTAGAGTCGTGGAGCGAGTTATAAGTCCCTCTCCTAAAACAGACCTAAGCAATGTGGGACTAGACTCAACTTTGAAAGAATTTTTTTTTCTTTTTTTTTTTCTTTCCTTTTTGGAATAGGGAAGGGAAAATCTAGACTCAGTGCTTAGCGGAATGGAATAAGGATTTAAACTCACACGCCAACTCCAAAACTACATGCGGCAGTTGGAATTGTGGAGCGAGTTATAAGTCCCTTTCCTAACACAGACCTAAGCAATGTGGGATTAGACTCGACTTTGAACCGACTTTTTTTTTTTTTGGGAATAGGGAAGGGGGACCTATTATATATTAATATTACCACTTTTTTAAAAAAAAAAAAATACAAAATAGAGTTATCATATTTCAGCACCAAACAAGTTTTGCTCCAAAAACATTAAACTAAAAAAAAAAAAAAAAACCCTTTAAATTACTCCCACACCTTATAAAAAAAACCTAATCCCAACTGTTACCATCGTTGCCACTGCCAACCTTCACCATCACTGCCATTGCCACTACCACTGCCACTGCCACTTCCATCTCCATCCTCACCACCACTGTCACCTCCATCGCCACTGCCACTGCCACTGCCACTACCACTACCACTGCCGGAGATTGGTGGTGGAAATTTGGGAGGACTAATGACAGCTTTTACGTCCCTCACATCATTTTTCACCTCCATCAATTCCTTTCTTGCTTCATTTAATGATTCCTTCAGTCCCATCACCTCAGCATGCGTCATTTCGGTTTTTAGGCAGTTACATTTGTCGTTAATATTAATTTCGCCGCGTCCATTCCTGTCATGGAATCCCATACTATTTTGGCTACTTCCTCCAATGTCTTGTCATGAATACTTATGACTTGGCTGACTCCTTTCATCGCCATGTCAAGCACAATTTGTCCCACGACAATGGCTGATAGACTGCTTAGTAGTGCCCCTCCTTGAGCACCTAGCAAATTTAGCACACACAAAAAGCAAGTTAATAGCATATAAATCAGCTAAACACAAACATATTTTACAGAAAAAAAAAAAAAGAAAAGAAAAGAAAATAAAGAAAAATACCTTCCCGATTTTCTTTGGCACCATTTCCCTTGTGTGGTGAGCTTTGAGGCTGAGTTTCTCACTTCTTCACTCCATTTCCTTCTTATGGTGAGCATTGTGGTTGAGCTCCCTCAACTTTGGGCTTTTCTCCATTCAAGAACAACTTAGCTTTCACTACAAGAAAAAAGACATAATACAACAAGTATTATAGCAACCAAAAAAAAAAAAAAGATGTAATATATATACTATTACATCTCTAGGTTGTTTTTTCTTTTTTTTTTTTGTTATAATAGTAACTTAAATTTGTTACATCAATATGAGATTATAACAATGATTATTATGTTGCATTTAAGTGTGTTGTTGTAATAGGTAACTCTTATTTTACATTGAGATATTTTGTTGAAATAGGTAATTTTTTATTGCACATCAAACTATATTATTGTAATAGGATAAATCTTTATTTCATATCAAATTTTGTTGATATAATAGAGGTAAGTAATTGAGTAGCGGGAAAATTTGAGAAATTGGCGCTATTTTTTATTTTATTTTATTAATTTCCTCTCTCTCACCCATGTCTATCCCTTTTTCTTTTTTTTTTCTCATCTCGATATTTCTCTCTCACCACACGTCTTCCTTTTTTTTTTTTTTTTTTTCTCATCTCAATTTCCCACTTTCTCTCACCACATCTATCTTCCTATTTTTTCTCATCTCAAAATTAACTCACACATGCCTATCTCTTTTTTTTCCCCCCTCTTTATCCCACCCACCTCTATCTCCTATTTTTTGTTTTTTTTAATCTCAAATTCTCTCTCTCTCTCTCTCTCTCTCTCTCTCTCTCTCTCTCCACACCTCTCTTTTTTTTTTTTTTTTTCCCATTTCACTTTCTCTCTTTCTTAAGCGTATCTCAAAATTCAAATTTGTCTACTAACTACAAAACTTGTCTCTTAAATTTCCATCTCACTCTCATATCTACTAACTCTAAATTTTCTCTCTCAAATTTCATTCTCTCTTAATTCATAGTCTCCTTGGAGAGACTCTTTCTCAGTTTAAAGATTTTCTCTCTAACTTTTAGGTAATTTTTTGGTTCTCTTTAAATATTAATTTGATTTTTCTTTGTTTAATTGTACTGTCTTCAAGTAGTATTGTTTTGTATGTGTTTTCTTTTAGAACCAATGATGGTGTATATTGCTGTCATTGTGTTATATATAAATTATGTTTTTCAACTTTATACTTATTTTCTTTTCTTTTCTTTCCAAAATAGGTGGAAAGTCAATGAAATGGTCATGAAGCATGCTTGGATAACACTTCGGGAAGAAAATTTTCTTTCATGTTGTATTGATTTTTGCATACTTTTTGAAACTATATGTTTGAATGTAAATTCAACAAGTTGTGTATATATTTGTGTTTTTTGACATATGTATTGAAATGAAGTATATCGAATTTTTTTATCTTTTATGCATATTTTTAATTTGTTAGTATAGTACCTAGATATGGTTTTTGAATTGCAAAACAGGTTAATGAAAAAATTATTATTTAAAAAAAATGATTTATTTATTTTTTATATTTTAAAAAAATTTAATAAAAGAATGACCTATTGCAACTAGATTTTCAGAGTAAATTGTTGCAATATATGGAATTTATTGCAGCAAAAATCTAGTGTCGCATAAACCTATTACTTTTTTTATATATAAAAATAACTTATTGCAGTGAGATTTTCAAAGTAAATTGTTGCAATATATGGCATTTATTGCAACAAACATCTAGTGTTGCATAAACCTATTGCTTCGGAGTTTATTACAACGGCTTGCATTGACTTTTTTGTCGTTACAATAACACCTATTACAGCGATATTAGTTGTTATTGCAACGAGTTTTTTCTTTGTATTTATGGCATGTTTGGAAGTTTAGAGAGGGAGGAGAGTAGAGGGGAGTAGAGGGGAGGAGAGTAGTGGGAATGAGAGTAGAGGGAAATGACTATCCTCCACCTTGTTTGGATGTTTTTAAAATTAAGTAAGGGGGAGGAGAGTAATTAGTCTTTTCATTTGTAATTTTGTTAATATAATAAGGGCAAATTTAGTAATTCATTTGGTCAAGCATTTTTATTCTCCACTCTCCCTCCAAATCTCTCCAATTTGGGGGAATTAAAAATGAGAGGTTAGAGGGAGTTGAAACCCCTCCAAACCCCTCCAAACTCCTCCCCCTCCTCCCTTAAAAAACTCCCAAACAAGGTAATTGAACTACTCTCCCTCCCTCTACTCTACTCCCCCTCCTTTTTTTAACTCCCAAACAAGCCATTAGTCTTTTTTCTTATAGTGTTTACTACCCATCCTTTCAACTAAGCATTCTTAAACCCAAAAAAATAAAATAAAATAAAATAAAATAAAAAAAAATAAAAATAAAAATAAAAAGAGATATTTCAGCAAAAACATTCTTAACAAAAGAAGAAGAAGAAGAAGAAGAAGAAGAAGAACTTAAGGTTTAATATACCACAGATTTTGTATTTTTCACCATAGAGAACCTTCTTCAAGTTTAATCTCCATCCATCTAAAATAGAAAAAAAAAAAAAAAAGTAGAGTAAGGATGTAGATAGAAAACTATTGAAATGAGAGTGAAAGATAGAATGAAAGATGATAGACAAATTTATAAAGAAGAAAAAATGAATAAGTTTAGAAATCAAAATTTTTCAAGATGTATAAAGCAGCCACTAGTTTTGGTCTCGAGTGAGCCATCTTCTTAAATGACTGAGAGAGGAAAGAGTTCGATTGATTGACGGGACTGTGAGAGAGAAGGAGAAGAAGGAGCCTGAGAAAGAGAGAGGAACAAGCTTTCTGTTTAGGCAAAAAAGAAGAAGAGAGGGTATTTGTTATTTTTGTTAGTTTTCTATGTGTTATATGAGAGGGAGAATGCGTGTGCAACAAGCACATGCCTTATTTCTTTTTCTTTTTTTCTTTTAATATTTTATTTCCTTAGCTCTGTTCCTGTTAAAACCATACAGTGGCCTTATTTTAAGTGATTGAAAATCTTTTAAAAAAAAGAAAAAAAAAAAAACAACAACAACCAAATGCACACCAAGTCCTCTCTCAGTAAACTTTTTCTCAAAAAGAAAAAACGAAGCAAAAAAAAAAAAAAAATCTATAAGGCCTTCCCATAACGCTTTTTGGCTTGTCAATTTTTCAGAAAAGGAGCAGAGTAGGAATCTAGCTGCTTTGGAAGGTATTTTGCAATACAACGATTCCATCGGCTTGTAGGTTATGTTGGACAAAAGAAATATATTCATTAAAAGTGATTAAGCTAAAAGAAAATGGTACATTTAGTAAAAATGGACATATCTTACAATTTTTCAATATTCTGTCTTGTTTTTATTATTGATTTGTATTAATCATGTTATTGGCCTATAGGGTTTTGTATTGTTCTGCTCAATGTTGAAATGATCGGTACGTGCCTTAAAAACCAAGAAAATTAGGAATTAATTTTTTTCCACAACTCAAGAAATTTTTTTAATCTTAAAAAGCAGGTTATGGAATTCATATAGAGAGCTGTTGGTACATACAAAATTCTTTTTAAAGAAACTTACATTTGTGGCAATTTTATATTTGTAAAGGTAAATTGAATGTATATATATAACATTGTCTTATATAATTTCCTCACCATTCACTTAACCATTTTTGCTATTTAGAAAGTGTACAGTCTAAAAGCATAGCTCTTTTCACTACAAAAAATCCGGGCTATTGGGTGGGCCAAAAACACCGCTAAAGACCAAAAAGGCGCCGCTAAAGGCAATTTTGACATTCAGCGGCGGGCGCTATTGCAACACTTTATCCCGTCACAATTGCAATGCTGCTGTAGGTATATTGCGGCGGTACCAGAAAGCACCGCTGTATATTTACCTAGTAGCGGTGGTTTTGGTTTATTGTGGCGGGCAATAAACCACAGCCATATGCGGTTAGGATTCGGGGAAATCAACTTTTAGTGGCAGGTGAGAGGCGCCGCTATAGGTCTTCATTTAATACATAACAAGGTGAATACATAACATATGCACCTTGTAGCGGCGAGTGTGACCACTTCGCCACTATAAATGTAAACCTTTAGTAGCGGGCTAGAAGTGCCACTATAGGTCTTCGTTTAAAACATAACTTTTGCACCTTTAGCAGCGCATTTGATTGCCGCTATAGGGTATTATTTTTTCTCCTAGGTTTGAAAACCACTATTTGCTGATATGCTATTCACATCTGTTACAAAGAACCTGTAATACTTTTATCGACCACATATGTAACTAATTAACAACACCACAAATGTCTCGAAACTAACATGATATTAACATAGAAATATATTATCAAATACATAACATTGTTTATAACCATCATTGAAGATTAACAAAAAAAGATATGGTCCTTTGAATAAAACAACTGCTCAAATAAAACTAATACCATAAACAAAGTTCTAAAGTGTTTAAAAATATCCTTCAACACTTGCAAAAAATGTGGTTGTTTAAATGTGGTTCTGTGTACACAAAAAATCTGGGAACACCAAGATAAAACTTATAAGCTGGTTAGTTGGTAGGATACAGTTGATGATTTTTGGAGAGCTAGAGATTGTTGGACTGGAGGAACATCCTGCATACAAATTATGATTACTCAATAAGTGCATATAAATAGAATAGAATGACAAGAAAATATTACTAAGACAAAAAATGGAAAACTGAGTTTATGGAATATAAAATTGTTTTGTGGCAAATTGAAAGTAGGAAATTTCTCTAAATATTAATAACAGTAGATTGAACATTCATATGTAGCATCTTACTATATGTGGCACCACAACTAACACAAGGTAATTTTCAAGTTTCCAATATCGTCCACAAAGAAATTTTTGGTATTTATTTAGTTTGCAAATTCAAAAGCACTAGTTGAAATCTATGGGAATATGATTGATTGAACTTTATATGACAAAGGCAAAAACCTACCAAGAAAGTAAAATCATAATTACGTATAGTTTCATTTCTAATACCGTGCGTCATTACAGTAACAAATCATGTTCTAATTGTTTTAATTGTCACAACAAATTCAGAGACAATAGAACAGGTGCAAGCAACAATCCAGTCTTAACAACTAAGAATTGACAATAAGACAACAAGTCAAAGTTTGCAGCAAGTAAAGCATTTAATATAGTAGTGATGAGTTGCGGATTTTCAGTTGAAATGGTCTTTATCACACATCTCCACTCAGTCTCCTTGTGATCTGATGGAATTGTTGCCATATATGTTTATATTTATCCACAAAAACATGTTTTTCGTTATTTGAACAATTCACCTCCATTATTGTTGCCTAGTTAATGATTCAATAAGGCTGGAGATGCCATTGTAGTTATTCCAAGTTTTGTACCTATATAATAAAACATGTCATGTTAGAGTTGACAATTGGGTTGGTATGATGTTACACAAGTTATTGATACCATTACTGCCAACGAATGGAATTATGTTTGATATGATAAATGAGGATATCTTAACACTAGAAGACTTTGATTTTGAAGGAAATTCCACTTAGGCCATAAGCACAATACAACTACAACAACTTAGGGATCTAAATCAAATTTGTCATAATTTTTTTTTTTTGGTGAAAAACCCATTTTAGTCCCTACATTTTCATGCCATTTCCACTTTGGTTCCTAACTTTTTTTTCCACCGATTTTAGTCCCTATCCTAAAAAATGCATCTCGTTTTAGTTCCTAACATTACATCAGAGACGAAAATTGCACAGCTGGCAAATGGCATGCATTGTTGGTCTAACGTGGCCATTAAAATAATAATAGAAAATGTCACATCATCATTTAAATTAAAAAAATTAATTTATTAATTTTAACTATATATAAAAAATTATAAACGGAATTAAAAACTAAAAATTGTATGAATTGAGATCTAACAAACCCAGAAATTTAAAAAAAAAAAAAAAACCAAATCCTGATGTCAATAACAACAAGAACACAGTTCAAGATCTAAGAACAAAGAAAGAAAAAACACCCACATACACACACTTTCTTTCCTTCACTCAAACTCACTCAAAAAAAAAAAAAAAAAAAAACACTCAAATCTAAAGTAGTGTCGATCCCGGTCCAATTCGTCAGGTTGGGGTGAGGCGTAGTCCGATTCGTCAACGTTGAAGATCCAAAAGGTGTTTCGAGGGTTTCTGGTGAGGAAGAGAATGAAGAAGATTGCGGCGATCAAGAGAGAATTCGATGAGGTGGAGAGGCGGATCTTGAGGGAGGAGGCACTGGAATCGATGAAGAAGGACCCGAAAGAGAGGCTGAGGGTGAACGAGATGCTGATGAGCTTGCTTTTCAGGTTGGATTCGGTGAGAGGGGTTGATTTGGGGGTTAGGGATTGCCGGAAGAGTGTGATCAAGAGGGTGATCGTGTTGC